>OX375883.1:48155363-49504113 GCA_947359465.1 Metellina segmentata
AAACAGGGAGGAATTGAACCTGTGACACATTGAACTTGGAAGTTGCTAGTGAACGAAGTAATAAGCCAAGGCAACTTATTGACCATCATTATATGAAACATGACAGTGTAATACAGTAAAGGGCGAATGCCAAAATAAAAAAGCATAATCAAACTTCAAACTATGCATTTTATTTTTTAGAGATAAGCTGCTATTCCAGAAACCAGTAAAACAACAGTTTACTATGAACAGTTGATAATTGTTATTGAAAATATGAAAAGCTTGTAATAAATATTAAAAAAACTTCAAAGAAACTACACTTATTACAAAAATTTATTTATTTAAAAGAAATTAAAAATTTAGTTTTTATTCAAATTACAAGAAATTGAGCAATACTAACACAGTTTAAATTGATTACTGTCAATTTTTCATTGGCAACTTTAAAAGTTAATTTTATTCACCATCTCTTGATGTTAGTTTTTAACTAACACTGACAGAAAAGAAAGCTATTAATATAAGCACTTAATAACTGCCATTGCATATCCTCAATTGACAGTGAAAACAACAAATTAAATAGTAAAATCCTTAGAAAAAACAATACTAAAGCACATTTCTTTAAAATTACGTTATAACAAATATCTAGAAGACAAAATAACTGCTAATAGATTTTTAATAATTGTTAGTTTCTTAAAGAATCATTTTATAGTGCATATGGCTACGACAATCTCTATCCAGTATTTGACTAGGTGGCTAGTCAATTAATAGGTAGGTGATCAAGCCTTGACAAAAAATGCATTAGCAACGACATTTTTGGTTGGAAAAAAAAAATGTCTGTATAGGACCCCAATTTTAAATAAATCTTCCGAGTCCTGCCTTCTAATTCTAAAATTATGTGCTGTATCCTAGGGAGTCATGCCTTAAAAGATAGGTTTAATATGTGGAAAATTTTGTTCCCATGCAGTTGCATCTGAAAAGGTGGTTATAATATTAGAAAGATATAAAAAGAGAAAAAGTAAAAATGGAAAAAAGAAACATGACACAGATTATCTCAAATCAAAAAAGAAAATAATTTAAAATAGACAGTAGGAAAAGGAACTCTTCCAAACCTTAGTTAGTAACTGTGATGAATTTACGAAAAACATGAAGGTAACTGCTAAAACAGAGTCAATCAACCAGTAATCGACCAGTAAATTTCCATTTTACATGAAAAAATTTCCCTAGGGCTAATTTGCAATTGCACTTTTAAGATGGGCAGTACAATTTTTAATATTTAAATTTTTAGAATTTTTAATTCAAAGTTCAGAATAGTGATTGGACCAGTCATCCAGAAATTGACCAATACCCAACCAGTAGTTGACCAGTATTTATTTTTTACAATATGATTCAAATTGAAACATTTGTGCAAATATCATCAACCAGTATATTTGTAGGAAATCTAGCTAGGATAAACATTTTTTTGCAGAAAAGGTTTGAGTAAAAAATAAAGTAAAAGAACAAATTATTAAACATTAAATGTAAACATGATAATGGTTAATACTAATATTAAGCATGCAAATTAGTTAAAATATTAACAAACCAATATTTAGAGATGTGAGTAGAGAATATTCTCCGAGAACAAGAATATTCTCCGAGAACAAGAATATTCTACGAGAACAAGAATATTCTACGAGAACAAGAATATTCTCCTAAGATAGAAATTAGGAGAATATTCAAGATTTTTTTTTATTTAAAACCTAATTTTTCAGAAAATGACTGCAGAAATGAACATGAAGCTTTTTTTATGTATCATTCACAAATATAGGCATATTTAAGCACTGTGTAACAACTTAGTTATAACTTTTTTATTAAGAGAGAAAATATGCAAGATTTTTCTATTTTTATTATCAAAAAAGGAAAATCTGCAATTTATATCACATGGAAATGAAGGAAAAATTAACATGCTATAAAACATTATAACATTAATTTATTATGTCTAGCATAATTTCTTTTATTTCACTCACTAATAATATTGAACTAATATTACATAAAACTAATAATAGATCACTAATATTACATACTAAGTTAACTAATATTACACACATAAAACTAATACATTCATTTTGATTTATTATTAATGGATATTTTCAAATTTTTAGAGATTTTTTATCTTTAAGAAAAGCATATTTAGTATTACATTTGTAAGCAGTTTATAAAGCTATATTGCAAAAAGTAAAAATCTAGCATCTTTTTTTACACAAAAATAGTTTTCTTGCCAATAAATATTAAATAAAGTGTTAAAATTTAAAAATTCTGTTAAGAAAAATCTGAAATTTAGTAGTTTTGGTTTTAAGATGTTTATTTCTTTTATTTTTTAGAAAAATCTGAAATTTAGTAGTTTTGGTTTTGAGATGTGTTTATTTTTTGGAGGAATTGGGAAGTTTTTCAGTCTTTGTTGACAAAACTGCCCAAATTGCTTTGTTCCCCACCATTAGTCCTCATTTTCTGGATTCTTTTCAGAGAAATGCTTGAATAGATTGTAATTTAAAAATTTGGTATTTTTAATTAACTATTTTTTTTTATCTCGTGAATTAATTCATTCTTAAATTTAAAAATTTGTGTGCCATATTTTTATTTATTTAGAAAATTCTTGATTCTTATTCTTGATTGAAGATTACCAAGAACACAAGGAGATTTTGATAAGATATCCGAATGGGCTGTAAAATAGGGCATGTCATTTAATATAGGGAAATGTCAAGTTTTGCATATAGGTTACAGGAACAGTAGAGCCGAGTACTGTTTGTAGGGAGTAAATGAGAAGGAGGGAGAAACAGTCAAGGATCTTGGGGTGATAATTCACAGGGATTTTAAAATGGGTCACCAATGTTCAGCTGCAGGTAAAAAGGCTAATAGGTTATTGGGGTATATTAAAAAGATTAACTTCAAGGGATAAGAATATAATCTTGCTGTTATATAAGAGTTATTGTCAAATTCGGCCAAATTACAACTGTAAAGAGATCCAATCGGCGTGACGTCACAATCTCTTGCGAAGATATAAAAAAGTAATTGAAAATTATTTATTACAGGAAAATCAAATGCCAGGTATCGATCTGGTGTAAAATTTTCCATACTTCAAATCCGTTGAAATTTTAATCTATCTTTAAATATCCCGATTTTACAAAAAAAAACTGAACAATGCCAGTCAAAATGTTTTTTATTTGTTTTGCTGAGCACAAGAAATGAAATCTGATTTCTTGAATCTCGTATCAAACGAAGGTCATTCGCTGCAGGCGGCGTTTGTATCAGAAAAAATATAAAAATTTCAATTTAAAAATTAATTTTTTAAAGAAACTCATATTTTTAGGTATTCATCTAATGTAAAATTTTCCACAGATTTCAAATCCATTGAAATTTTACTCTATCTTTAACAAACTATGATAGAAAAAAAACTGTTATAAACTGGGTTTTTTTTAGTCTGCTGACAAATCGTTCCTCAGAAAATCAAACAGAAGCGGAAAAAATAAATTTTGAATCTACGATCTTTTATGCTGTTGCCATTCTAAAGAAAACAATAATAATTAATTTATTTTAAAATGTTCTAAATTAAAATTTAAAATTTGGGCTATGCAAAAAATTTAAACTACCTGTGTGCCACACACACACAAACTCTTCCTTTTATAATAGATTTGTTTCCGATTTACTTGTTTCTCAAATTTATTCAATTCCTCACCTTCACTAATTAAAAGTCTTTTTAAATGTTTGCTGTTTACATCAGTTTAAAATATTTTCTTTTGGATTTTCATTGGATTTCATCCTGTCTTTCACAATATAACAATCATGTTTTCAATGAAACAATCTTTTCGGATCTGTGCCTTTTATTAGGTAGTCTCTGAAAAAAACGAACCACCCCTCCTTAATCAAGCAATTTGAACAGCAGAGAAAATTGAAAGATGGTGCTTGACAGGACCCCTAATGTCTTCTATTAAAAAAAATTAATACAATTTGCATTAGGGGACGTTTTTATATTAAACTGAGCACCAACTTCAGAATTTCTAATTATAACCCCCCTTTTGACACACAATTTGAAATCTATCAAAATTTAGCTTCAGATACAAAATTTCATGTCATTAGGTCCAACCGTTTTGAAGTGATGAGTATAGATAGATTAAGAAACTGATTCAACACCAGAAGCTCCAGACTTTTATGCATATTTTCCAAAATAAATTATCTACAGCACTGATATTTTGTATACCATGGTACTGTAAAACAAAATCTATCTAATACTTTACTTTAAAAATAGTTTTTAGTAAGCAATAATTATTAAATTATTGTTTGAAAAAATTACAAATTGGAACTTGTTATATTTTGATCGGATTCGAGTCAGAAAGACTTCTAGTATGACCATAGAAAATTTCAGCTCATTCGAATGATTAGTGTTTTAGCTACATTAAATTTTCTTTGTTATTGCGATTTCAGGGGTCAACCAAAAGTTTATAAAATGTCTGACATACCTTGGATAATTCTTACATTGTTTGCACTTGCACGATAAATATAATGTAATCGTCAAATCGTTTGCACGATTGATTAAGCATAATAATTTTCGGATCGCTGAAAGATACATTTGAAAGTGTTAAAATTTTAAATTTGGGTATCTAAAGCTTCAATTAATCTAGATCTACAAATAGACTTTCTGTGGCAAGATGATTCCTGAAATCGACACCAACTGTAGGATTCAATATCTAAAAATATAAAGGTTACGATGAAATTTCATACTTAGACTAATTTAGCAATGCAGAATCTGATTATGGCATCAAAACATGGTGTTTCCATAAGAAATTTCGTTGTTTGTGCAAAATTTGATAGGAAGACACCCCTAAGCAGTTGTTTTGGATTGGAATTTGTGGAGGACATTATTCCCTGATGAAAAACACCTTTGAATTTGCTCTAGTATGAATAGGGCTCGAAATAAAAGTGGTTTGTGTTTTTTTTTCTTCTGCTACTACAACTCATTGGGGTATAGCACATGATCTAGGATCAGAATGCAGGTCTAACAGGAGACTGTTCATTGCAAATTTAAGTACTAGATTATTTTCATACCAAAACTTGCATTTTTTCTGTATTCATCTTAAGTGCTTCATCACCTTTTCCAGTTTACCACCTGGTCTGGTCAAATACTAAATACAGGCTTGTTTCCGAGAATTAATTTACCTCCAACAACTGTCAAACGTTTAATCAGCATGAAATATAGCTTCAAATTTAAAATCAAGGGGATTAAAAATCCAGTAATTGACCAGTTAGGTCAATTACTGGAACACAGTTTTGTTTTAAGAGTAGATTGACTACAATATTCATGACAAAAATTCATTTAAAAATGAAAAACTACTATGTATATCAAAATAAGACATCTTTATATACCTTTACATCAAATTTTAATTCAAGAAATAGAATTAAGATTAAGACTCAGAACAAGTTAACTTTTTGTAAATTCAGATCCAAGTGATTTGACACCCAATTTTTTTTTATCCACAAAGACAAATGAGTTAACTTCAAATTGCTTCAAGTCCATTGGCTATAAGAATTGCTTTCTAATTTATTGTGGAATAAATTAGTTTGTGCTTATTGCAATAATAAGGGAATGGTCAAGTACTGGTAGGTGGTTGGGACTCTCTGGATGGTTTATTTAGAACAAAAATGTTTAGCAAAGCTATATTTCATATAAATTTATTGTTAATCGCTTAAAAATTTCGTAATTGAAAAAATAAATAGGGGTTATTACTGAATGAGTGGTGTTCAATTATTCAGTGTCAATTTCAATTGTGGTCCCACACCACTCCTCAATTTCTGTTATGAACTTTCAAATCAAAATTCTTTCCAAAAATTAGCCAAAAGAAAATTCCACAATCTATTGCTCTTTATAACAAGATCTCATGTTACTCAAGGAAAAAATTTTTCTGAAATATTAACACCAACTGGTGAAATACTGGCTGGTTCATCCAATACACTTAAAATGTAGATTCAACTTACGATGTTGCAAGGTTCATCATATTTATTGGGCAGTTTTTTAAATATTTAAACCTGATAGAATTAACAAAAATCAACATATAATCGTTTCATCAGCTTACCAGAAGTTTGTCGAAACTCTAATTTAAGAAGTCCAAAAAGTGTCTTAACATTCAAAAACAATTTTCGGTCGAAAATTCCAAAACATAAAACGGAAGCACAAGTATAATTCTACATCGCTGTCTAATGAAACTGTCCGCCGGTAGAAAGATGTTGAACAAGAAGTACTGAGAAATATTTCAAATCCGCACAATAAACCCCGAGAATTGAGAAAGGTATCTAAGAGCAGTAATACTTCACATTTTGCGCATGCGTATTACATACAATATATATTAATTCATAAATATCTCTTCTAAATAAATGACTATATTATTCTTTTTTTACATTAAAATATAAAAAACATATTTTTAAAGAAATAAGAGACACGATCGATGAATATTCTGCACGTCATTTTACTAAAAACAGCTTGTTTTTAGTAAACTTTTAAGAGCTCATGACGTCACACATTTTAACCTAGATTGATTGTTTGTTTGGTTCCACAAACCAAATACCCCAAGGTAATTTTTAATTTTTAATTAAAATCATACTAGAACAACACAACGGGCTATTGACGACGGTCGAGGATCCATTCCCTAAGGGATGAATCCAAGGACGACACCACGTAATATTGAACCACGGTCAGATGACAAGGCAACACCTGAGCGTACGACGTCGATTAAAAATTACCATCAACGTTACCCAACCATCGACCAGTGGATTTAAATTACGTAATGGTAAGTTTAGTTAACGTCGTACAAGAGCAACACAACGGGCTATTGACGACGGTCCGTGATCAATCCCTTAAAGGAAAGATTCGAGGACAACACCTCGTAATTTTGAACCACGGTCAGATGACGAAGCAACATCTGAGCTGGCACCCCACTCTCCAAACTTCCACACCAACCCAACGTGAGGACTTTCGACCACGACAGATTTAAGATGCACCAGCCGCCTCTTTACCATACGCTTACAAATATCTATGCCCGGACCCGGATTCGAACCAGGAACCTTCCAATCTAGAGGACGTTACACTGGAGCAACAAATCGGGTTATTGGTGACAGTCCGGGATCAACCCCGAAGGGAAAGAAGCGAGGACAACTCCACGTAATTTAAATCACCGACCAACCGGTATAGTGTTTAAGGTGTTATAACACCTTAAACACTATTGGTCTGAGATCCAATAGATCCAATGGAGTAGTGTACACTTGCCCGCGGCGCCGCTGTGGCGACGCACGTCCAACTTGCGTGCAATTTGCACCTCAGTTCCTTACGGCCCCGCAGCTCGCCGCACATGAGTCTGCGGTCTGAAGACCTTGTTCTCATAAATAAATGGAATATAAATAATAATTAATAAACGGTTGCATCCAGTAATGTTCTATTTTGTTTCAAAATATGCTTTTTTTACACAAAGTAGGCGAAATAAACACGTTTTCTTCGATAGAATGTTAGCGCAAATGGCGCGAAATGAGTACTTGCGTCATTTCACGGTTATGTGCATAGTTATAGCAGATCATTCAAATTAAAAACTACCAGTTTTTCTTTCTGCTTCTACTTGGAATTGTTTCTTAAAGTTGATTTCAGGAGAGAATGAAGAACAAATAATTTAACAAATATAATTTAATGAAATGAACTTACATAGGGCTTCCGACAAGTTAGATAAAATGGTTGTGTAAAAAATTCTAAATATTTTAGAGTTCCGCACTTGAAGATATCACACGAGCGTCTGCTTAAAGTTTCAGTTCGTGAATATCTCCACGCGCTCTGAGTACTTATGCCGAAGACAAAACATCAGATCACTAGCGACGGCAAGGATCAACACGGAGAAGGCTCCAAAGGTTGCGACATCCTCCCACCTTGAGTTCGTAACCTGGAAGAACTCAACCATTTGTCGTTCCTCACAAGTCGAGTCTTTGGACAGGTTTCACTGCTCTCCCGCTCCGAGTGACAGTCGCTTTGGGTGACTCCTGATGTTCTTTGACAGCTTTACCATCAATATCGGTGGCATCTGGATGCTGTGTATTTCTCGGAACTTTACTCCTGAAGAAAGGACCTGATGTCTCATCTGATAATTCCAAGGAATAAAGACGTTGAACAGGACGTATGATAGTTCCGGATTTGGTTTTTAGTTTCACAACTCTGACGATTCCATCTCTTCCAGGAAGGACTTGCACAACCCGTCCTATCGGCCATTGTAAACGTTTCAGATTGTCTGAACCAATGAGCACTATGTCACCAACAGAGATAAGTTTCGAGGTTTCCGAAGTTTTTCCGTGATGTTTTAACTGTCCAAGATATTCTAGTCGAAACCTTTTTCGTAAATCTTCATGTACTTTTTGTACATAACGGTATCTTTTACGCATATAGGTGACATCTACACTATCAATATCGGGTACGCCACTTTCTATTGTTTCCTGCAGAAACATAGAAGGCGTTAAAGCAATCAAATCGTTTATATCTTCAGATAAGTAAGTTAAGGGCCGAGAGTTAATTAGGCTTTCAGTATCGCACAACACTGTGTTTAGTTCTTCGTAATTTAACAAAGCCTGCCCTAATATTCTGCGTAAAACTTGTTTGACCATACCAATCAATCTCTCCCACCATCCACCCCACCATGGTGCAGATGGAGGAATGAATTTCCAAGTTATCTTCTTCATCATGGATTCAGACTTTATTTTTAGCCAGTCTACTTTGCAAAGTTCGCTGTGAGCTTTTACGAAATTACTGCCATTATCACAATAAATAATAGTGGGTCTCCCTCTGCGAGCTATAAATCGTCTTAGTGACCGCAGGAAGGCTTCCGCTGTCAAGGAAGTAATTAATTCCATGTGCACTGCGCGATATACTGCACAAGTGAACAAAACTATCCAGGATTTTGTCCCATCTTTCAAATACAGCGGTCCGGCAAGATCAACACCCAATACTTCAAATATCGTTGCATTCCTTACTCTATCTTCAGGTAAGGAAGAGGCTCTTGGTTCTGGATGGGTCACAGTGAATCGTTTGCATCGGATACATTTCAAGATAACTTGTCTAATCGTTTTTCTGCTACGCAATATCCAATAACTTTCTCTTAGCTGGTTCATCAATATTTGGACTCCAGGATGTCCTAGTTCTTTATGCTTACGGTCTATAAGCATATGCACTATCCTATGTTTTGATGGTAAGATTATGGGTAATCTAAAGTTCTTTTTGTCTTTTCGGTTAAAAATGCGAGTTTTTACTCTCAATAACCCCTTTTCGTCGAGTACAGGATAAAGAGTCTTTATTTGTTGATCATTTACTCCACCAGAAAATGCTTCGCGTTGGATAATTTTTAACAAAACTATTTCTGCGTGATTTGTTTCTTTTAAAGTTAGATCCCCAAGGTAACGCGATGTTTTCAATTTTACATTAGAGAAAAATCTATAAATCCAAGCAATTACTCTCACAAGTTTGACATATGAAGATATTCTATGAAAGATTTCCTCTGTTTCTAGATTTACATGTGTGTTAGTTACAGCACCTTTTCGGATTTCTTGAATAATATTTTCCTGATTATATACCAATTTTGGTGTTGGCCATTCAACTTCATTTTTCTTTAACCATGCGGGTCCCTCCCACCATTTAACTGACAAAAGCTGTTTGGCAGTACAAATTCTGGATGGAAGGTCAGCAGGATTGTCTGTTCCTGATACATGTCTCCATGCATTGGTGTTTGTTAGTTTCCTTTCTTCTCTGGCTTCTTTTTGCGTGGCCGGATCAATTATTCCAATTGTTTCAAATTTCCAGAGTTCGGTGACAGTTACATCCTTAACAAACATATTTGTAACTGACATCGTAGAATTGTCATCAGGAGTTTCATACGGCATCTTTCCCATCAAGGTCCATCCTAAATATGTTCCCACAGCAACAAGTCCACACGGCAGATGAATAATCTTTCCATTGAAGAGTTTACCCGCAACATCAGCCCCGATTAATAGATCAATTTCTAGTGATTCTTCTTGTTCAGAGATTAATTGATCAGTTACAGTAATGTTATGGTAATCAAGTTCCTTTGCACATGGTTTTAGTATTGGAATGGGTATATCTGAGCAAATTGTTTGCTGGTCAAGGACCTCAAAGTTACAATTATAATCACCTTTCAAACTGCTAATGAATACTCTGTATCGAAAATGTTTCTCGGGATGTTCTCTGCCCCCAAATAAATTATGAATAACACTTTCTTCTTTAATAAAGTTATATTGCATTTCTTCCGCTACACGTTTACTCAAATAAGATCGTTGACTTCCAGAGTCGACAAGTGCACGAACTATTTTCCCCTCATTTGTAGCACCTCGTAAACGTACATACAATGTTTGTAAAAGAACTCTACAACAAGTACGATTGCTTAAAGCTGCATCATTGATTACATTTTGACTAATAGCTTCACCTGTGTTCGTTTTCGATTTATGATCTTTAAATTTATCTTCATTACACATAATAGCATAATGTCTGCTCTTACACTTTTCACAATTAATCTTGCATCTGCAATCTCGAGCTCTATGACCGATTTTTAGGCATATAAAACAACAACCCTTTTTTGCTAAGACTTTTCTTTTATCATCCAAACTCATTTTTAACGCGATTCTGCAAGCTTGTGAATCATGCGTTCTCTCACAAAATGAGCACAGTGCTTGTTTATTACGACGAGTCTCGGCATTATCAAAAAGTCCCATTGCGGTTGGAAATTGTTGATCGTTATTAGATGCCGAATAGGAATATTTCCCTTTACGTTTTGCATCTAAACCAAACCCTTCTTTTGCTATTGAAATTCTTTCTTCCCCCTCAACTTCTGATTTAAGGAAACTCATAAGAGCGGTCAGTTTATTTGTCATTTTCCTAGTTTCATTTGTTAAACTAATACTTCTTTCCCATACTCGAATCATGTCTTCTGGTAAACAGCTTTCAACTAGGGGATACAGCATAGAAGCATACTTATCTGAAGTTACACCTAATGTTTCAAGGGCACGGAGGTGCGCTTCAATTTTATCATACAATTTGGCGAGACGTGTAACTTTAGCTTGATGCAAAGAATTGTTCAAAATTAAGTTTAACAATTCTCTCACATACACTTCTATGAGTAAATCTTCTCTTCCGAATCTAGCTTTTAGACACTCAACGGCTTGTTCATAATTCTCAGCAGATGCGGGAAAGGAATCTACAATATCTCTGGCACGTGATCCCTCTACAGTGGATTGTGACAAATATTGTAATTTATCCTCTGGTGCAATTTCCAAGTCTTCGTGAATTTTCCTAAAATGACCCCAGAAACCAAGCCATTCTTTAACATCACCATTGAATTTTTTAAGTTCAATTTTAGGAAGTTGGAACTTTCGCTTCGATACTGTTTCACTAAGTACGCTTTTAGTATCGTCATACATCCTTTTAACATCGTCCTTAATACTTTTCTTAAATTTAGTTTTAAGTCGTATATATCTTTCCTTATACTCTTCAAAAACTTCGTAAGCCTGATTAAAACTTTCTTGAGAACACTCATCTTCAACTGATAACAAATCAATTATTTCTTTTTCTTTCAATTCAAGTTCTAACCATTTTTCATCTAACTGAGTCATTAAAATTTCTATTTCATCAATATCAAGTTCCTCCTCTTCTAAACGTTCAAATAACGCATTAGCGATTCTAGTGAAACCACTTCTAAGATGAGTACGCAATTTCTTCAAACTCTCCATCATAAGATAGAAGTAAATAAACTATCACAAATCAATCACAAATTATCAATAACAAATTCCAAGTCCTGTCGCGGACGCCATTTAATATAGCAGATCATTCAAATTAAAAACTACCAGTTTTTCTTTCTGCTTCTACTTGGAATTGTTTCTTAAAGTTGATTTCAGGAGAGAATGAAGAACAAATAATTTAACAAATATAATTTAATGAAATGAACTTACATAGGGCTTCCGACAAGTTATACTCTGTTTCACCTTAACTTGTCAGTAGAGTAAAGGCTACGTTGACCGCATCACAGCCGTTGTCGTAGAAACTAGGGTTACAATGTCAGAAGAAGTCAGCTATAAGCGAGGAAATTCGCCCTTTTTGGCAAGGAGAGATAAAATGCACGTGGAAATTCTATACGTTTCACAGATCTTTAATTTCTAATGGCTCTTGCATTACATTTGTTAATTAAACAAAAAGCTACTCTATGTTAATATAAATGCGTTTTGATTTTTCTAAATGAGTATTATTTTTAGTTATTTAAAAATATATATATTTAAAATTTTTTTACAATAAATGTTGTTTAAAAAAACAGTCTATTTAAAGATGTGATGAACCATAAAATTCATTTTTTGAATTTACTTACCTGAAAGCTAAACACCTTGATTAATACTTCTTTTTTCAATTTTAATAATTTTATTAAAGGAAATTAATCCAATTTAATTACTCCTTTGGTCTTACATTTGGTTGGACAAGGTAGGGGAGAGTGCGTCGTCTGCTAAAATATGTGTTTTTCTTAACAGCAAAATATAGTCTCCAAATTAAATCAAATTTATTCTGATATTAAAGAAAGTAAATAACAAATAAAAATACATATAACATAGAGGATATAAAATACATTCACAATAAATAAATAGAATATAAAAAATACAAATATAGTGAATACACATACAATAATAAAAAAAATGAAACCATTTTAAAAATTAGAGTTAAAAAAAATAAACCTTATATGTGTGAAACATATTCTGAAACTCGCGGAACGGTGTCGGGTTGATTAGTAGTAAATTATTAATTTTATGAATAATTTAAAATAGTTTACAAGAAAGTGTACAGAAGAAACCAATCTCTTTCATGAATAGTAGTTACAATGAGAAAACTATATTTACGTTTTACTTATTCATCACATGCATTTATACATCATCAATATATGTAAAACATAGCAAACATCATAACAAATCTATTTACATTATAATATACTTATTCATCACATGAATTTACACATCATCATCACTTAACATTTCCGAATCGCTATCAGACTCACTATTAAAAGAAATTACCAAGTTCTTACTTTCCCAAATATCATCCACAAGTCCATCTACTTCCCACATGTATTTCTCTTTTTCAGTAACATGGTTTATGCAGTTTTTCCAATTTTGTACAGAGACCTTTTCAATCCCTTGGATGACTAAATCCTTCACATCGTTCAGTTTAAAAGTCTTGTTTTCCCTGGCAACGTGTCCTTTTACTTGACTCCATATCATTTCAATGGGATTAAGCTCACAGTGATACGGGGGAAGTCTCAAAACCTTATGTCCAAATTTTTCGGCAATTTCTTCAACTCTGTATTTATCAAACATATGTTTGATTTCGCTAACTTTTTTCAACAGTTCAATCTTGATCATGTCCTGGTTCCACGTAATGTTTTTCAACGATAGCCATTCTTGAATTGCACTTTTTTTCCAAGATGTCGTCGGAATTTTTTCTTTCTTCACCGAGTGATAGGGGGCATTGTCCATCACTACAAAGCTGTTTCGTTTCAATTTAGGCATGATATCTTCAAACCACTTCTCAAAATGGTTACCATCCATTTCTTCGTGGTAGTCACCGGATTTTTTTCCTACAAAAATGTCAGCCGCATCAGGTACAAATCCTTCATCACTTCCGATATGGGTAATGATGAGTCTTCTTCCTTTTCCTTTTGGTGCAGCCAAGCCTGTTGTCAAACTTGAAGAGGAAGCTTCATTGGTGCTTTTGATGTTTTTGTCTTGCCATACTCGACTTTGTGAGTGTCCTTCATTCACCCATGTTTCATCTAAATAATAGATTGAAGCATTTTCATTCTTCAGTTCTCTAATTTTTCGTAAATAATTTCTTCGCCATAAAATTATGTCGTGTCTTTCTAAAAGCATAGCCTGCCTTTTTCGCTTTTCAAAGGAAAATCCCAAATCTTTCAGTATCCTGTACAGTGTACTTCGGCTAATGTTTGTCGAAAAAATATCCTTATCATTGTTAATTTCATTTAGAACTTTGTCCAATGTATGAATTTCATTTCGACGAAAACAATCATGAATTTTTCGTCGGATGCACGATAAAGTAAAGTTGTCATATTTCATCATTCTTGTTCTTTTTCCAACGGCATAAGGTCGTTTTTTTCCTGGAGTACTCAAAGGACTTGTCGTCTTCTTTTCTTTTTTCAAACGAAAAACAGTTCTTTTGGAAACACCAGTTAGTTGAGACACCTTTCCGACGATTTGGTTAATGGAATCACTATGGTTTTCTTCTCGAAGTCTAGAATAAACATTCAATATGTTCCTGCGAGCTCCACTACCAATTGATTTTCCTTGCTTTGATGGCGTATACAGCTTGGATGGTGACGTTCCTTTTTCAGCCATGTTCAGAGTATCAAACACACTCCAATAAAATAGCACAAGAGAGATATGAACGTAAATACACACGCTAGCAAAGACGCAGAGCGAAATGGCGCAGACTTGGCCGGAAAGCGTATTTAGCTCGCCAGAAATGTTACCATGGAAACCGGTTTAGAATTCCGTTTCGGATATATTCATTCGCTTCGGTCAAAAAAAATGCTTTTTACAAATAAATAACCGATTATAAAGGTTCAAAAATCACTCCTTCATTGTAGGACAATTTTTACACGTTTATATGCATTTTCTTTATTTTAAATTCCAAATCAAGTTGGAATTATTTTTCATGCGGATGAACATCATTTCTGCCTTTCCCAATACTGACAAGTTAAGGTGAAACAGAGTATAGATAAAATGGTTGTGTAAAAAATTCTAAATATTTTAGAGTTCCGCACTTGAAGATATCACACGAGCGTCTGCTTAAAGTTTCAGTTCGTGAATATCTCCACGCGCTCTGAGTACTTATGCCGAAGACAAAACATCAGATCACTAGCGACGGCAAGGATCAACACGGAGAAGGCTCCAAAGGTTGCGACAATAGTTGGGCTTCGATGCCGCAACGGCGCCGCACGTTGAAAAATCGGATGTGTGCACCGGGCCTTATGCAGTCATAAGTCCGAAATAAACGAAATGAAAATACCTCGTGCATACATCCTCAGTGATCGATATTTGACATCGTTTTATATCTATGAACTAAATTGTCAGATTTGACTGAGTGAAATTATGATTATATTTTTAGAACACTTATTTTATAAAATTATGATGTAAAAATACTAAAGCAAAATTATTTATACACAAAAGAATTACAAACGTTGTATAAATATGCTGATAATAATTTAACGACAAAATAAACACTTTTAATATGAACATTTAAAAAAAATATTCTTTTACCACAGTTACAGGAAGAAAAATCGCGATGGCGAATCCATGAAAATACGGACATCCGATGACGAGTGTCAAGGGACTCGGATGGTGTTCTTGAAAGTATACGCGTCGCACCTTTAAGGTGAACAAATGCTTGATACGAGAGCGCTAGTACCTCCAGGGATCAGTTAGACGCAAATAGCATATCTGATTACATAAACGTTTTATCATCGAATGATGGAGTTCAAACCATAGAGGTCGGTAATGAGCCACAACCTTCAACATCAATAACGAGTGCACAAATTGTGATATAGTATGTGCGAAGCTATGAACACTTGATGTATGAAATTAAAACAGTGTAGTACTAATTTATTTCACTGATTCGCCATATGGCCTCACTGACGTAATCTGCACCTTAAACCTAGTGGCCGTGTCCTGACACAGCCCCGTCCTGTTTTTATTTTCAGTTACTTACAATTGAGATAATGGAACACCCTTAAACACCATTTCAAGGGTGCGATCACTCTTTAAGTCTAATATCTCCTTTTATTTCACTGTTTTATCGAATGCCATGTGATCTAAGATGCAAATGGATTTCGAACCCAATAGAATTTCTTTGTTTCTGTTA
Organism: Metellina segmentata; assembly: GCA_947359465.1. NCBI lineage: Eukaryota > Metazoa > Arthropoda > Arachnida > Araneae > Tetragnathidae > Metellina > Metellina segmentata. The sequence goes on from OX375883.1 coordinate 48,171,307, forward strand.
ATTCAAAGTAGGAATGAAGCTAGCTCTCAAGCATGTATAGGTGTTGATCTACAAGTTCAAGTAGTTCTTTTTTAGGGTTCGAACTACAACGCCGATTACACATTTCAAGGGAACCACTTTTTATCGCATATTTGCAGTTTAATTTGGTTTTTAATCCATTAATTTCGTCAGTGCAAGTTAATATAATCTCAAGCGGTCCTTGCATTTTTCGATAAGTTAATTTAGGTGTTCAAATAATATCTTCTCTGCTATTATAAAAGTAATCTGCGTACAACAGGACAGTTGTCCTATTGTACGCAGTATTTTATTATTGTATTTCTCTCGACAGCCAACGAACTTGTGAATGGAACAACTACGATAGATGCTCTCATCCCATTTCATTACATAATATTGAAAAAAAAAAAAAAGACGCGATTGAAGAAGTCTACTTATGATCACATTCACCATTTTTATGTCATTAAGTGTGGACTTAAATTTTGGAAATAAACTATTTGACATGAGAACTTCTCTATGAATAAGAAGTGTATTATTTGAACATCAAGGTTTTCAGACCGAACTTTGGACGTTAAGTCTCTGACCCTTCTTGTCATTGCAGTCGTGACATCAGTACATAAACTTACAAACAAAATTTCATGAAAAAATTGGGCATCAAAGTATTTATTGATCACTTCAAAAAGATTTCCTTTCCAGTTTGTTTCTGAAGTTCTTTGCAGATTAAATAACGCTATTACAACCATTTCTGACCAGGAATTCGAACAAGCGGTTTTAGCTAACAACAGTTGTTAATATCTGTTGATTTATCAACATTGTAAGGAGAATTTCTTAACTTCACAAATTTTCTGGATTAGTGTTCCATATATGCAAACTGACATGTCTTTAAAGCACCTATTGATAGTATCGTTTGAAAACGGTACATTTTTAATTTCCTTTACTTCAAGTAATCCAAGGTTTTGAAAATTTCCATACAAAAGCTGGTCAAATGATTGAGTCAGCACGTGCGGTACTTTTTGACTTTAGCTATCTATCTCTCGACTTTGCAACTTGTTTCTATAGCTCGATTAGGTACCACTATGGCTATGCAATAACTTTGTATTTGATTTCGCATACATTTAAATAGTTAAAACCCTTATCTATGTACGAAGGATGCTTGTAAGAAGGGTGTCGATGTTGTTAGATTTAGTTAAAGCAGCGCTACCTATTTGTGTTAACATTTATTGAACGAGATTAAGGTTTTGTAGAATGGCAACGATTTGAAGAATCAGTCGATTTTAGTTTCAGTTCCGTATTGTAGCATCAGACATGTTATCGTGTTCCATCCTTTTGTTAGATGTAAATAAATGCTGATCAATTGAGGGGTTAGTGAATGAAATCATTAACACTGCATATAATTACCAGCAGCAGACAGGAGCTAGAGACAGGCGAAAGCTCGTGCCTCCTGGGGAGAGAGCAGAAGAGGAGAAGCGGCTCAATCCCATGATAGTACTTTACGCAAGTCCAACTTGATTGGCTTGTTTCACGGGCTTGGCTTCACTTGGATATCTCGCCAATCTGATTGTTGCAGTAACCATTTGATTTTGAATATGCGCGTTGTTTCGTAGAAATACAATACTTACACTATCGCCTCAGCGTAAGTGTCCGACAAGTTGACTCTGATTTGCTCCTCATATATATGTTGTATGGTTGTTGTTAGTAGTATTTCTTGCCAACTTATATTAAGGGTACTTATACTTTAAAGAGCATCTAATCGTGAAGCAACGATGGCCTAATGGCTATAGTCACTTACCTTCAGATCAGCCTCGGCAGCGGAGAATGACTTCCTGAGTTCGAATCCAGCTGGGGAAAAATTTTTAGATCCTCCAAATTATTAAAAAAAAATTCCAATTTAATTCCTTTTCATTCTAATTTACTTTTCCTAATTTTTAATACCCTATTTATATTTTTCCAAGCTTCCGTTGATTTTACATAAATAATCTAAGAACCACTCCTGAACTCACTACCAGCTGATATTTTCCCGCCCCTCTGCCGTCCCCTTTGCTTTAGGATGATGGTGTCGTATCCACCCCCTGGCTTAGGACCATTCTGATGTAACAAAAAGCATACATAAAACACTAACTTATATAATTATCAACTTTTATAATAAAAGGATACAATTTTCGTCTCCCACCTCTACCCACCCATAGCCATGGATCTGAAAAGAAAAGAAGAAAGCAGAAAGGGAGATAAATTGCCAAAAGAAAATTATCATGACATACGTATCTAGGTCATGTGATCCAATTAGCCAATCAAGTTGGACTTGCGTAAAGTACTATCATGGGATTGAGGCGCCTGTCAGAAGAGGTGGTTCGCTGGGTGCATGTGTTCTGTGGAGTGTGGAGAAGCGGCTCAATCCCATGATAGTACTTTACGCAAGTCCAACTTGATTGGCTAGTTTCACGGGCTTGGCTTCACTTGGATATCTCGCCAATCTGATTGTTGCAGTAACCATCTATATATATAATTCTCTTACGTGGCACGCAAAAAAGACGTTATTAGTTATTGCGTTTTGGCAATATTGTACGATTGTTTGCTTATCACGAAGCCTCGCGCTTCATGAATTTATAGCGTTATCGGATGAAATTTTATTGAAAGAAAATGAATTTTAGTCGAGCTGTGCAGTTAATAATAGAAATCAAATAAAGCGGAGGTTCTTTTCAGGGACATTTAAAAAAAGGTCCTTTTCAGGGTCAACAATTATAGTTCAACAAGACGCTTGCACTACAACTTTCGACTACAAACTCAATAAAAAACCTTGGTTGGCTCAAGTGCAGGGGTAAATGTACATACAAACAACATGCTGGGTATTCAATATCCAAATCAGCGCTCACATTTCGAGTCAAAATGTGCTCTAAGTTTTCATTTGAATTCTGATTTCAGAGGTACTGTATATATCTTTTCTAGGTGGAGTGGTAGCAAACGGGACTGTCTTTTTTCTCGCCAACGTGTTAACCTTTCCTTTGGCTGTTTTTATGGCAACCCTATTAATAAGATTAGGATTAAAGACGTTATCTGATTGGAATTAAACCGTGTTTTGAAGTGAAATTAAACGTGCTCTGATTGGATTAGATTTTTTTTTCTCGCCCTCCACCCTTTTCTGCAAAACAGCAAAAAATTTAGATTTGGAAAATCATATTTTGTAAACATTTCCTTCTGCTAGGACACATGTCTTCATTGATGCGAGCGAAGGGAGCTTAGGTTCGCGCAGCGATCCAATGCGGATTGCGAAGCAATCCTCCGGGGGTTGGCGAGCGTTAGCGAACAGGGGGCGGGTCCCCTGGTCTATATACTATAATTCTCTTACGTGGCACGCAAAAAAGACGTTATTTGTTTTCGCGTTTTGGCAACATTGTACGATTCTTTGTTTATCCCAAAGCCTCGCGCTTCAATTGAATTTATAGCGTTATCGGATGAAATTTTATTGAAAAAAAAATGAATTTTAGTCAAGCTGTTGCAGTAAATAATAGAAATCAAAGAAAACGGAGGATCTTTTCAGGGTTATTTTAAAAAAAAGTCCGTTTCGGGGCAAACTATTATAGTTCAACAAGACGCTTGCATTACAACTTTCGACCACAAACTCATTGAAAAAGCGTGGGTGGCTCGAGTGCTGGGTAGATGTACACACAACCAACATGCTGGGTTTTCAATTTCCAAATCAACGCTCACATTTCGAGTCAAAATTTGCTCAAAGTTTCCATTTTAATTCTGATTCCAGAGGTACTGTAAATATCTTTTCTGATAAACATCATAACATTTAGATTTGAAAAATATTTTTTTTTGAATATCATATTTTGTAAACATTTTCTTATGCTAGGACACATGTCTTCATTGATGCAAGCGAAGCGAGCACATGTTCGCGCAGCGAACCAATGAGGATTACGAAGCAATCCTCCAGGGGTTGGCGAGCGTTAGCGAGAAGGGTTCGGGCCCCCTAGTTTGATTTTGAATATGCGCGTTGTTTCGTAGAAATACAATACATACACTAGCGCCTCAGCGTACAGCGTCCGACAAGTTGACTTTGATTTGCTCCTCATATATATGTTGTTTGGTTGTTGTTAGTAGTATTTCTTGCCAACTTATATTAAGGGTACTTCTACTTTAAAGAGCTTCTTTTCGTGAAGTAACGATGGCCTAATGGCTAAAGTCACCCACTTTTTGATTAGCGTCAGCAGCGGAGGATGACTTCCCGAGTTCGAACCCAGCTGACGGAATAATTTTTAGATCCTCCAAATTATTTTTAAAAAATTCCAATTTAATTCCTTTTCATTCTAATTTACTTTTCCTAATTTTTAATACCCTTTTCATATTTTTCCAAGCTTCCGTTGATTTTACATAAATAATCTAAGAACCACTCCTGAACTCACTACCAGCTGATATTTTTCCGCCCTCTGCCGTCCCCTTTGCTTTAGGATGATGGTGTCGTATCCACCGCTGACTTAGGACCATTCTGATGTAACAAAAAGCATACATAAAACGCTAACTTATATAATTATTAACTTATATAATAAAAGGATACAATTTTCGGCTCCCACCCATACCCATGGATCTGAAAAGAAAAGAAGAAAGCAGAAAGGAAGAGATAAATCGCCAACAACTATAAACCTTGATGACATACATATCTAGGTCATGTGATCCGATTAGCCAATCAAGTTAGACTTGCGTAAAGTACTATCATGGGATTGAGGCGCCTGTTTCTGTGGGGGGTTTGACAGAAGCCAGGGCCATGTTGGCCATACCCAGGCCCTGATTTACCATTAGGCCCGTGAAGCACGGGCCTAGGGCCCCCATAATTTAAAGGGCCCCATAGTTTCAAAAGTATTTAAAAATTTTAAACAAAAATAACTTTTCATATTTTCTGGAATGTTTTTTCAACAATTTTTGAAACGGTCAACAGTCAAATACGTAAGTACCAATTATTGTTTTAAAATTAGTTTTTGTGATGAACGGATAACATGGGGGGCCCCCTTCCTGCGTGTTGTGCCTACTATACCAAATTTTCTAAATCGGGCCCTGGCCATACCCGCTTTGTGGGTGGTGTTGTTTGTGGGCTTCCGCTTGCTTCTGCTTCTGTTGGTGATTATAGATTTCCCACGCAAAGTTTTATTTGTTTACGAGGAAATATACTGCATGCTTTGTAATATCCAGTGTCTTTAGAACTTTTGACGTGATATTTTACTCAAGATTGATCGGTTGTTAAACTTGGCCACCATGGTTCAAAATTACGTAGTGTTGTCCTCGGATCTTTCCCTTAAGGGATTCATCCCAGGCCCTCGTTAATAGCCCTTTGTGTTGATCTAGTACAGTATTAATTCAAATACCTACCTACACAGGCATACAAGACATTGCGGAACCACTCGGCGACAGAAAGTCCGTCTGTCTTCCCCTGAAGTTGAAATAAAGCATGTTACTAATAAATCGAATTGTTTCTTTCGATTATACGGGAGAAATATATGTCACCTTTCATCTACCTTATACATTCTCAATCTTGGTAATGAGTTCTTCGCAGTATTATATATTACAACATACGTATAGTGGTTAAGGTGTTTGAATCTAGATCGGAAGGTTCCTGGTTCGAATCCGGGTCCGGGCATGGGTGTTTGGAAGCGTTTGGTGTAGAGGCGACTGGTGCACCTTAAATCTGTCGTGGCCGAAAGTCCTCACGTCGGGTTGGCGTGAAAGTTTGGAGAGTGGGGTGCCAGCTCAAGTGTTATTTTGTCATCTGACCGTAGTTCAAAATAACGAGGTGTCCTCGGATCTTTCCCTTAAGGGATTGATCCCGGACCGTCGTCAATAGCCCGTTGTGTTGCTCCAGTACGACATATTTAACATAACGACCGTGAATTTAGATTAAAATTTTGTATTTAGGTCAACTTCTTCCCCTCCAGGTAGCCGACAAACCGGTCAGGTGGTTAACGTGTTAGCCTCTAGATCGGAAGGTTCCTGGTTCGAATCCGGGTCAGGGCATGGGTGTTTGTAAGTGTATGGTGTAGAGGCGGCTGGTGCACATTAAATCTGTCGTGGCCGAAAGTCCTCACGTTGGGTTGGTGTGGAAGTTTGGAGAGTGAGGTGCCAGGTCTGGAGCCGCCTCGTCATCTAACCGTGGTTCAAAATTACTTGTTGTTCCTGAGTTTCTCCATCCGTTCACAGAACAATTATTCGGTAATAATGATAAACTTGACACTTGATGAACAAAAAAAAATATATATATAGACTGATAGATGAATAAAAATAAGCTAAGTAAAAAATATTTTTATTGTATTCCATAAAAGACCAAATAATATAAAGTTATAGATAGAAAATTTAATTTTACATTTTTAACTATTTTGATGTGTTCGCAAAAGCAGCCACCAGCCCCTGAATCCGTCAGTGGCGCCAGCGCTGGGTACATCTCTACTCACGGGGGCGCCTTCTGGCCGAAAAGCGAGTTGCAGAAAGAGGCGTTTCCCCTTAGTATCGTGACGTACCGGCGGGAAAGTCCGACCCTGGCGCCACGACATTTCCCGCACATCTAAATCGGATTTCGTCTTGAATTGTTGAACTCACTGAAGATGTATCCGACCCCACACAACGGCGATTTTTGTTTTAATCAATAGCTAATAATATGAAGTATTTACACACGGCGGCTCATTAATGAAATGAGTACCATTTTTGAGAAAAACGCTACTGAAAAGTAAGAAAAACAGCAATCTCAGAGACCATTAACCACTCCCCCCTGCTGTTTTATTGGCCTTGTGGATTGGAACTCTCTGGATTTGCGGTTTTACTAGGGGGGTTAGTGAAAGGGGATTGTAGATCTTTCAACAGTGCAATTTCGGAAACATCTTTACGTTTCTCCTGGGGAAGGTCATTTGACCACTTGTTTGGAATAGCTGGAACACGCTCAATCTCAAAACGTTCTGAGAAAAAAACTATAGTGATTTCTTATACACTTTAATCTACTATCGATACTTTCATCGAACATAATCCATCCAACAAATAAAGAGATTTCATATTTTTGTTCGATTTTTCAAAATAATCGACTTGCATTTTGAAAATAATGAAAATTCAAGTAAACGTTTTTAAATTCTTTGTGAGTTTGCGTAACCAAGAACTGATCTAGTGTCAACGAGTTCACGGAATGCTAAAACAAACTTAACTTTGGAAATGCGTAACACGGGTAACCATGCAACTACGAGAAGGTTATAAGAGCATTAGAAAAAATTTCTTTATCATAGCCCACCTTGTAGGCCGCGGTAACCTTGTTTGATAAGAGTCGCAGATTAGCAAACGGAGGGTTGCGAAATCCAACCAACTAAAAGACCGTCGTGAAGGTGGGGACTGGTGCACGTTAAATCTGCTTTGGCCTCAAATTTCCGAACTTTGGCGCTGTGTGAAAGTTAGGAGAGTGGGTACCAACTCAGGTGTTGAACTCGTCATCGAACCGTGGTTCAAAATTGCCAAGTATTGCCCTCGGATCTTTCCCTTTGCGATAGATTCCGGACCGTTGCCAATAACCCGTCTGTTTGTTGCTTCCAGTGCGAGGTAAATTTAACAACCTACTCCACACCTTACAAAAAAATATTCCGCGCCTAACAAAGCCTTGATTATTTATTTTAATTTCCACCATACTTCTACGCTTGAGGCCTCTCTCTCTTACTCTTACTAATAACTCTTACAATCGAGATGAGCGATTCATCTGAGTAGTGGCTGAAGAAAATCTCGGAATTTGAGGTAATACCGGAATTCATGGGTCTAATTCCTTATCAAAAGAAAAAGGGGTTGTCAAAAAAATGTGCTCCTTGATAACCGAAAAGTATGAGCATATAAACATCGAAGTGATCAAGATGTAAGTGAGAACAAGAACATTTATTCGCATTCGGCACTCGAATAAAAAGACTTGTATACGTCGAGCAGAACGGGCTCAACAACGCAAACCTAAAAAGTGGGCAGCATCCTCAAAGTTGAAAACCATTGAAGATTCTGCAGAAAAATAGGTAAGTGCTCAGAATGTCTCTAAACAGTACTGCATTGAAATTTGGCTATTGCAATATAATTACTATATTGCAAGTTTCTATTCATGGATCCATACTTATATATAATGCTCGAATCTCTCTATATTAAAAAAAAGTTCCCGCCGCCGGAAAGTGAAACCAGATTAATACGAATTATTCAGATAGTTTCACTCTGCGAAAGGAATGTTGGTTTGCGAAGCAAACCAAATGGCATCTGTAAAAGGAGTGTTGGTTTGCGAAGCAAACCAAATGGGATTGCGTAGCAATCCCCGGGGGTTGACGAGCGTAAACGAGCAGGGGGCGGAGCCCCCTAGTTCATCTAAAAATAGTTTTCAAATGTTTTTTGCTTATTTCTATTAGTACATTCTTTTAGGGATATTTTGGAGTTTTTGTTGTATGCTGTTTTATATAAAGCTCTTTTTCAAAATATTCTTTCTACAAATAGTTTAACATGAATCTAATGATTAAAGAATATATTTCGAACATTATATATGGATCAAGTTCTTACTGATACCAATTCAAATGAGAGAAAACAAAATAATTTTACTTTCCATGCATTCCATTGCTTAGTCGCAAGTTTATATATTTTATACAGAAATATAGTGTTGATATTAATTGATTGTTTTAAAATTTAATTTGTGGATTATTGACGCGTATATTTTCTATGAATCTCTAAACAAGACTCCAATAACTAAATAACACACACACACATAAACCATTGTGCATAAACCCACACATAAACCACACACACACACACACACACTTCAATGGAAACCCCTCGAAAGTCTAGTACTCCTCGCAATATATCTTAGCGATACTTAAGAAAAAAAAAAGAAACACACTGTGCTTCATTTCTATTCCTCTCTTCAATTAAAATGTTATCAATTAAAAAAAAATTAAAACACTTTCCTTTAAATCACATTAAGTATTCTGTGGAAATTGATAAACCCTTTCAAACTTAAAGTTACTTGTAGAATATTTCTTTCAGGTTTAAGAACTCTTCCTGCAGTTTGATTGAACAAAATTGTCATAAATACTATATAGTTTTGTTCCACAGTACTCGTGCACTTTTCAAACAATACTGTAGTTAATGATTTAAAATTTTGTTTAGTTGTCCTCTTATATTTCACACCCTGATTTTTTTTAAAGAATAAATCTTCTACGTAATCTGCAGATTGCAAACCGGTTATTTTAAATTAAAACAGGGTGTCCTTAATTGAGGGTTAATCGCGTTCAATGAATTAAATACATACTCAAATATGTGTAAACATACCTAAATTACTGCGCTAATTAAACGCAAGAACTTAGCTCATATCAATTGTAATCTATTTATATGATGCACAAAATATGCTATATTTTTTTATTAAATAGAGCAATAAAATCAAATAAAAAAAAGAATATTCTTTGTTTTCCAACGATTCTTATTTTAAAATTTTTTAAATTTTATCATAACTGAAACGAATACTACACTGTTGAACAGCTAACAATCGCCTTTCACGAAGCAAATCCCTTGAGGATATACAGATGCCTGGTAAAACCGCGAAACAAGGGAACCAGGGAGTACAATTCACAAGGCCAATAAAACAGCAGGGGGGGAGTGGTTAATGGACTTGGAGATTTCAGTTTTTCACACTTTTCAGCAACGTTTTACTCAAAAACGGTACTCATGTGGTTGATGAGCATTCGTGTGTAAATGCTTTAAATTATCAGCTATTGATTAAAACAAAAATCGTCGTTTTGTGGTGTAGGATTCGTCTTCAGCGAGTTTTACAATTCAAGACGAAATCCGATTCAGTTGTGTAGAAAACGTCGTGGCGCCAGGGTTGGACTTCTCGCCGGTACGTCACGATCACTTTCGCGTTCAGAATAGGGATGTTACTAACAGTGATTTGACAGTAACAGTTCTAACTGTGACTGCTACTGACGAATATCTGTGATTCAAAACTGTGATTGTGATTCAAACTGTGAATGAATCTGATTGGTTGACTGCAAAGTATCTCTAGTCACTCGTAGCAACGGAATGCTTTTATTTATGTGTTAAATAATTTCAATAATACGATTTCGTCGAAGGAATACATAGCTAAGTCGGTAACGTCGTGTCCTTACAGTGCTCTAGTTTACAGTTCGAACCCCAGTATTTTTTTCATCCAGATCAACTGGAATATATTTAATAAAACGCACAACTGCCACTCAATAAACCTTCAATTATAAAATGAATTTTTCATTTTTATTCTGCCACTATGAGCCGTTTTTTATTTTTAGCCCGTAATTCATTTTTTAAAGGTACTTTTTCTCATCAATAAATTAATATTGGTGACTAAGATAGTTTCAACTTTATCAAAATTTTCATATAAATTAAACTTTATAATTAATTAAACATTAAAATCAAGAGATATACATTAGAATGCGTGATCATTTTACTTCTAATTGAATTCAAATTATGGATTTTTAATCTTTAAATAAATATATATAATTGACAAACCTATTTTTTATCTTTAAATCCGTTTCACTAAATAACCTTTATCCAAAATATTTGTTTGTTGAAGAAAAATGTTTTCATCGTAGTATGTGTAGCAAGACAATTTCCTTACATTTGATAATCTGACAATTTCAAAACATTAAGTAATTTTTCTAAATCTCTAGTAACATTCGAATTAATTTGTATTGTATTCGTGGTGGTGCAAAGACACAACAATTTTATTTGAGATGAAGAAAACACAAAACGAACAACAGCAGAAACGTCAAACCTTACTGTGAAAAATCTGTAGCTTTTGACTTGATTCAACAATTTCTGTCCAATACTTTAGTTTATAAATCACACAATTTTTACAAAATATTAACTAAAATGTGGTAATGGTAATTTTAGTTAACGTCGTACTAGAGCAACACAACGGGCTATTGACGACAGTCCGGGATCAGTCCCTTGAGGGAAAGATCCGAGGACAACACCTCGTAATTTTGAACCATGGTCAGATGACGAAGCAACACCTGAGCTGGCACCCCACTCTCCAAACTTCCACGCCAACCCAACGTGAGGACTTTCGGCCACGACAGATTTAAAGTGCACCAGCCGCCTCTACACCATACGCTTACAAACATCCATGCCCGTACCCGGATTCGAACCAGGAACCTTCCGATCTAGAGGCTAACACCTTAACCACTATACCGGTAACTAAAATGTGGAGTAGTTCAGTTTCCACACAACACTGGAGTAACCACGTATTATTGTCAACGGTCCGGGATCCACCCCGAAGACAAAAGATGAAGATATTCTCTTTAGTAGCACTTTAAAATTGATAAGCGGAGTGAAAGTATATAATTTATCTCTAAGGCAAACAGGGAATATTCTAACGAGTAACATTCTTATTTGTTTTGAAAACAGTCTGACAAGGAATTCCAGAGAATCAGTGTTTACAACCCAGGTAGCACATATATGTCGGCCAATATCGAGAAAAAATATTGGCCAATATTGTCGTCGATATGGCCAACGTAAAAATGTACCCCCCCTGGCGACGTCGCCCCAATATCGTTTTACGACATTGGCCAACGTAAAAATGCCATCGCCCTAATGTCGTTTTCCGACATTGATAGATATCGTTTTCCGACATTGCTCAATATCGTTTTCCGACATTGGCCAACGTAAAAATGACCCCCCTCTGGCGACATCGCCCCAATGTCGTTTTACGACATTGATAGATATTGTTTTCTTGACATTCAATGTTCGTTTTTTATCATTGCTCAATATTAGCTTTTAAGATACTTCTCGATGTTTTTTTTCCAACATTATTCAATATCTGCTACATAATATTGGGATATTTTAATTAAATTTTCTTCTTATGGCATGTGATTGTTTTTTTAGAGGGTACACAAGATTAAAACCATCTTAAACTTTGTAAAATTTAAAAAATATTAATCATTAAAAAAATATTTATATAATACAATATTTTAGAACATTAAAGAGAACATATAATATTAAATTGTTAAAAATATGTCTTTATTACAATTTGTGTAACTGTTGTATTGTATAGTACATGAAAGAAAATTGTGGGCAACTTGGCTTTTTAAAACCTAAACAGGCATCCATTATCAAATCAGACATTCTAAAATCCATTTCCCCCTTTAAATTTACTCCTTGGTAGCTTGAAAAAAAATTTCAAACATAAAACACGTACAGGTACCATTTTTGTGATTTCAATTCAGAAAATTGTTTTAGAAAAATATTCCAGTAAAAATTTTAGCTAAGCTGCTGATATAGCAGCTGATATTTTATTTTATTTTATTAAGTGCATATTTTAAATTATTGTTCCATTTCTTTTGTAGAAATCTAAGGCTATTAAAACTCATTATTGTCAATTGTATAAACTATATCTCAAACCAGTAAAATAAATACAAACATCAAGCTGATGCTTGTATTACAATACAACTTGATAAACAGTTGCATGGTATGTAATTCTAAGAACTGATTCAGATTTATATAATTTTGATTTAATCTCAAAATGGAATACTTCCCGAACCTTCTGTTAAAAAATCAATATTGTCAGAAATGTTAAATAAGAAAAAAAAAAGAGCACATTGCAAATTGGCAGAAAAATGAACAGTTTTTACAAATTTCATTTAAATAGAATTTTCCATAAGTTTTAAAAAAAAGTCACAAATCACAATAAAATAAATTTTTTTATTCTTAAGACAGATTAAACCCTGGGAACTGTCAAACATTACAATCAGGTACATTCTTCGGAGTCACCCCTTCAACAAGTCAGATTATCCGATGGGTGAATTCTTTTGCCATCTCAAACTGCCGCACCAGCGAATGCTTTTCCAAACAACTATGACAGATAAAGTCATAACAAATCATGAATAAGAACACAAACAGCAACCTGTGACACAACAGAAGTAGACAATTAGAACAAGTGTTACCCGATTGCTAAGCAAAGATGAGTTACAGTTAGCAATTATTCTCAACACCCTCCCTTAATAACATTAACATACATTTTTGTCTTAGTTCAGTCTAGGTTTATGTTAAGATTTTGTAAGCAAATCAGCAATTTGGTATTCAGTTGCAACATATACAATATAAATGTTTAATAATTTTACAATATCATGAGCATACTTCAATTTGAAGTGTTTTAATCTGGAACAATTATTTTCATTTAATATGGCCTTAATGACTGACTGAAGCACAAAATTTTGTCGCATGTGTATCAATAAAAAAAAAAAAAGGCTTGTTTACAAAACAAAAATAGCTGTAGAAAAAGAGAAGGTGCAGTTTTTCAGTGAATTATCACAAATCACTCAGTTGTCATCAGAGTTAAAACTGGCTTTAAAAAATATATATATATATAATATATATATCAGCTTACTGTAAAAACTCTTGTTTTGATAAATGTCTTAATGTAATAGAAATTACTAAAATAAAATAACACTAGCAAAAAATAAGTTAACTTTTGTTGTATTTTGTACTTAAAATGCAATTATCTCAAAATCAGTTTTTTGCAATTTTGCCAAAGTTCAAAGTACTCAGGCTTTTTGATAAATAGAGTTAAACTGTTTACATTTTTTAGGTCTTGAATAACTATTTGATAGACACAGGGAGAACTTTTTGCAAGCTCAGAAAAATTTATAAAAATTAATAAACAAAAAATGTGACATTTTTATAGAAATTTAACACATATCGAGTAAAATATTTTTTTTAATGAAAACTCGTAAATAAAATTTTAAAAATCTATCCCTAGGTCTTTTGCATATACTATAACAATATTGTAAAAACTTATTTCACCAAAAATATTGAAAAATGACAGAATGAATTGCAAATAAAAACAATTTTTTTTATTGATTATTGCTTTAAATATGTGCTTAATTAATGTTGTGTAGCACAAATACATCCTGCATAGCTTTAGCCAAAGCCAAAATTTCTTCCTCCAGGCAGCTTCTATTGGCTGCTCTTGAATTTGGCTCAGACAGTAATATAAATTATCACAACAAATTACGATATTTCAGAATGCATTCTTTACCGCTGAAACATTGTTGTGTTGATCCTCCCTCTGAAACGGTTACTTTACAAACTTTAAAGAAGGCAGAAACTCGTAAAATGTATTCTAATCACTAACGAAATGAAATAAATATCTCCCCTCCCCCTCCTGTGATTTCGACTCATTCAAGTTATACTTTCAGAAGCACATAGTTCATTTTTTAGAATTAAAAACAATTTACAAGAGGATAAACAGAACAATTTTAATTATAAACAAACCAAAAAAAGAATGAAAACAAGTTCTAGTCATGTTACTCTTTTTAAAAAAAAAACAAAATAAATAATCAGTGACAGTTTAAGAACGAACAAAAAATTATTTTAAACAGAGAATTTAAATGTTTTTATATGAACTCTCCTCAAAACTGTCGAGATTATTTTTTTCTTTAGAAAAAGGCACGGGAATCTGGTGAGTCATAAAGCAACATATTACCTTCTTAAACATCCGGTTAAAAATCCTCCAGAGAAATCCCAATCCGTCACAGACCAACTGGCACCGCTACCAAATAACCAAAACTCAGTCACAGCTTTCACTGCTACCGAATCACCGATCCCGGTCGCAATCACCGATCGCAGTAACAGTATCAATATCAGCCAAGGTATCAGCTAAGGTATCAGCCAAGGTATCAGCTTAGCGATATCAGTTTAGTAACTGTTACCGAATCACTGATACCAAATCACTGATACTGAATCACTGATACCGAATCACTGATACCGAATCACTGTTACCCAATCACTGTTACCCAATCACTGATATTTTGATATTTGAGTAACAGGTATGAACTGTGATTCACAAGTATCTGTGATTGAGTAGCAGTTCTGTGATTTGCTTAACATCCCTAGTTCAGAACGAGTTTCCGCTGTGAAGGAGCAAACCTATTCCCCTTCTATAAACCTTGATCTCTACTATTATAACAGGAAGTGTTTGCTTGTCCTGTACGCAGTGTCCTGACAAATTTATGGCACGTACAATAGTGAAATTTGGCACACAGGTGACCCAAATTTTTTGGAATTTTTCTATCGCGCCTAAATTTTAAAATTTAATCTAAAACATTTAAAAATTAATTCATTGTAATTTAATTATTTTTATTTTCCTTAGAATGGCAACAGTATAAAGACATGACATATTCTAAATTTATTTTTTCCGATTCCGTTAGATTTTCTCAGCAACGATTTTTGAGGACCAACAAAGCAAATAAAGTTTTAACTGGAGTTATGTAGTTATTTTTTTTTATCTCCTAGATCGTTAAAGATAGAAGAAAAATTTCAACGGATTTCAAATCTACGGAAATTTTTACAACAGATCGCTAACTAAAAACATGATTTTCTTTAAATAAATAATTTTTAAACTGTAACTTTTAAATTTTTTCCAATACGAATTTGGCCTCCGGCGCCGCGAAGAACTCTACCTTCGTGGTTAAAAAGATCAGATTAAATCCATTTTGATTTTCTGAGCAACGGATTTGAGTAAAGCAAAACAGTTATAAAGTTATGACTGGCGTTCTTCAGTGCTTTTTTTTCTATCTCAGCGATCGTTAAAGATAGAATAAAAGTTTCAATGGTTTTGAAATCTGCGGAAAATTTCACAATAGATCGATACCTAAAAATATGATTTTCTTTAAATAAATAATTTTTAAATTGTAACTTTTATATTTTTTGTAATACGAATTTGGTCGCCTGCGCCGCGAATAATTCTACCTTCGTGGTTAAAAAGATCAGATTAATTCATTTTGATTTCCTGAGCAACGGATTCGAGTAAAGCAAAACAGATAAAAGTTATGACTAGCGTTCTTCATTATTTTTTTCTATCTCAGCGATCGTTAAAGATAGAATAAAAGTTTCAACGGATTTGAAATCTGCGGAAAATTTCACAATAGAACGTTACCTAAAAATATGATTTTCTTTTAATAAATAATTTTTAAATTGTAACTTTAAAATTTTTTCCAATACGAAATTCGCTGCCGAGAAGAATGACCTTCGTTTGATTCGAGATTCATTCATTTTGAAGAGTAACGGATTCGGGTGAAGCAAAAAAATAATTAAAGTTATGACTGGCGTTCTTCAGTGCTTTTTTCTAGCTCAGCGATTGTTTAAAATAAAATAAAAATATCAACGGATTTCAAATCTGCTGAAAATTTTACGCCACATAGAAACCTTTACGTTTGATTATCTTTTAATAAATAGTTTTTCAATAAAACATTTATATTTTCATAACAGATTGTGACTTCACACCGATTGGATCTCTTCGCAAACGATTTTGGCCGCATTTGACTGTGACGAATCCATCACGAAAAGAACTGTAACGGGCAACGCCGTGCTGGTATTATCCGCGTGACAGCAGACTACCCAAATAATACAAACTCGTAAACTTTTCTGAAAAAAAAAAAAAAAACCACCTCAAAGATGGAAAATTTTCGAAAAAAAATACGAATTTCTAACATATGTATTAAAAAACATGCATAATCTAAATGAGTACTTTTCCGTTAGCCGGGCGCAACTTTGGACCAAAATCAAAATCGCCAATCTAGGTATATTTGAAAAGAAAATTGTTTTTAAATGTTGATTAATTTGGAACCGGATGTTTAACTTTTGCAGGTTTTTCCGGTCGTTAGTATTAGGCTTTTTCAAAACCGCAAGGCGCCAAGTTTCTATTGTTGGCATAGCTGTAGACTTCGGTTACAGGATTTCCGGCCGTTACAGGTTAAATAAAACAGTATACAATGTATACAACTCTTTTTTCTGGATGTTTACGTAAAAAATACACTTCTCATTTTCGGAATTAAAACAAAAGTGGCGCCCGCATGGCTAACAGAAAAGTACCAAATGAGTGCCATTTGCAAAACGAAGTTCCAACTTTTTCCCTGAGTTAAATGAAACTTCCCTGAGTTTTCCAGAAAATGATTCTTTACTGAGAAATCCCTGATTTCACGGTTCTGTCGCCACCCTGCAGGAGATTCACTCTGCTAAAGGAATGTTGGTTTGGGAAGCAAATCAAATGGGATTTGTGAAAGGAGTGTTGGTTTGAGTAGCAGGGGGCGGAGCCCCCTAGTTAGTCACATTTCTGTAAAAAATCTCTACTTTTGCGTGTTAAAAATAAAATTTTGTGTGTTGTAATTAAATTCTTTTTATTCACGAGTGGTGCTTATTTTATAATGAATATTTTAGTAGTAAAGCTAATCGTGTTTAAGTTCTGTTGAGTCAAAATGGATGATCTAAATTCACATTATGTAGTCATAAAACATTTTTGTTACAAGCTGTCAAATTGGGTAGTGTTACAGAATGAAATAGGGCACACTGTTAGTATATATATAATTTGTCCAATTAACACATTACAAACAAGCATGTGTTTCAACATGTAAATTTTATTATTTTAAGAGCTCTGTATTTTTAATTTTAAGATTTTTAATTATAAATGAATAACATAAATAAATTGGTTAATATTTCCTAAATATAGGTTTGCATATCTTCTTAGGTGATGTTTAGTCTTTCTTTACATGATTAGAAGTTTTCTTTTAATTCATTCAAAACATTTACAAGCTACTAAAATTATGTCTCCTTAAGAAGTAAGGCCTTTTCCTAAAGCCCCACCCCGAAGAACTGCACAAAATAGATGACGGGTGAAATGTTGTATCTTGACTGATATGTCAGTTAAAAATGATACAGAGGAAAATATTGAAGAGGAAAAAAGCACTAAACCCTAAAAAGAACGAAATTCACAAGAAGCCAGCCAAAGTGAACCTGAGGCATAAGCCTAGAGATATCATCAACAAAACATGAAGATTCACCATCTTTGATAATGATAACATCTCTTTTTCAGAAATGCAATCAGACATTGTTGCAGACGACAACAATTAGCAATAGTGGTTACACTATAGTTGAAGAAGGACACCTTAAAGAACACAAAATTCACTCTTTTGGGGATTTGTGAATCAGAAGAATGTCGATTTTGAAGTGTTGTACGTCAAAAGAATTTTTCCATATTATATGACTCACAAACAAATGAAGTTTATTCATATGTAAAATCAAATATCATTGCCAAACTTCCTCTCCCAATTCCATCAGGAGGGAGAATGAGAAAAGCAGAAATGTTGATTTTCCCTATAGATTTAAATTTCTATCAAAATCTAAAATAAATTTACAGTGTCTTTAATCTTATTTTAGCATCCACTTTGTAACTGTAGGCTACAATCATTGCTAATGTTTTCCTCACATTTAAAGCTGTTCAATTATATGTAAACTTATCAAAAGTGGTATTTTATTTTAAGCCTGCTTAAGGAATCATTAGATATATGTATATTTCAATTAAAATGAATTTTAATAAAAGCCCATTCTTTTCACTGTACCCCAACAGTGGGGCACAGTGTTGCAATGTACACCACTGAAAAACTTTAAATACTGGAAATAAATGTTACTCTTTTTAATTTTAATGAAAGATGTATGAAAGATCAAAGATAATTTTAAGATCTTTGCTTCATATAGATGCATATTTTGATGCCACAGCTGAAAATAAAAAAAGTATAACACTACTCCACCTTCCCCTACATTTCAGTATATCTTAAGCAAAACAAACTACTACCTACCATAAATTTAGATGAAGTATAGTAAGTGTGGAACTCAGAAACTAATATAAAATAAAAGCAATTTCATAAGTAAATGGTAAACTATACACAATAAGATAATCAGTTTTTAAATTCGCATTATTATTTGCAAAAACATTGAGAAATTTTTGTTTACTGATGCTCAGTTTATCTCAATATTTATATATATATATAATAGAATATACTTTTAAATTCTTGGTCTACTGGTATGTCATTGGTGAGAATTGAGGATATCCAATTTCTTTTCAATGATCGAATTTCAATGAATTGCAGTGAAGGATCAGTTTTCCTGTAATATATACTATGTTGCAGAACACCAATGTTTTTCTTCTTCTCTCCCCAATCGGAACTGTTTAACAGCTGCTTCCAAGGATGCATACATGTGCACCATTTGAAAGTGCAAGCCTCTGTTCAGTCTGAAAGTGAAAGGATCGTTTATGTTTATAATCGAGTGTGCAGTTGGTCTGTAGTCTGTTTGGAAATGCATATATGTTTCGTTTCTTGTCTGTAGATAAATGTGTCTCATCCTGAGAGTTAATTCTTATACAGCTGGCCTGATAAGTATGCTATAATCATTAATATACAAGACAAAAATCTCCATTTCAGTTTGATCGTGAAAGATGCAGATGCTGTATTAGTCTTGTAATTCATTTATATGATTTTAGTTGCTTTTCTTTAAATGTTCGTTGCCTGGGTTCCAATCCCGGTTTGTAAGTGCTTAAATGATTGTCCCTGTTAGGAGTGGAGGCAGTTTATTTACTGGGTGCTTCAATAGCCATCAATTTGCTTCTTGTGATGTTGAAGAGGTTGGTGATCAAGCATTAAAAATACACAAGTCTTTAATATGTATTTTGTGCAAAATCAATTTTTAATATTACAAGATTTTTTAACAAAAAATGTACAATAGTATTCAAGAATGATTTTATTACATAAATTAATACAAATCAACTTAAAATTCCCTAACATTTGGTTATAAACTGCCTGGTCATCAATCACAGAATAAAATGCTAGAAATCCAGAAACATTATCCTACATCATTTTTCTTCTTTATCATCCATGGCATCCAGATGAAATTTCCCATGTCTACCAACTCCTTTGATAAAACTCTCTGCACCTGAGGGAAAAAAAAGCAAATTTATTTAATTTCAGTCACACACACTAAGTATAAACAAAATAATAACACAAACATAAATCAAGAATTATAACACAAATACGAAAGGTTGACTTGAGGGTTTTTGTGACCATACTAATCTTACCAGTTTGGTGCCATTTGGTGTTAGTTATGGCGACATGTACTAGTCTTTTTCAAAACTATAGATGCAAAATAATTATGTGACTGAACCACTTCAAAAAGCCAGGAAATAAATACAATACTCATTGATTTGGCATTTCCCAAAATAATCTTACCTTTTTTACTTAAAAAAGTAAGATTATTTGTCTTTTGCTTACTCTTTTTTTTCTGAAATATTGCTGCAGAAGTTTGTCCAAGTTAAATAATTTATTAGTTTTAAGTCTTGTAATTAACGTCGCAATGGGACAACACAACAAGCTATTGCAGACGGTCAGGAATCAATCCCCAAGAAAAAGATCTGAGGACAACATCACATAATTTTGAACCATGATCAGATAGCAAGTTTTAAGTCTAATGGAACCAGGTTATATAATGTGAATGTTATAAAAGATGGAATAAATTCTAGCAAACTAGAATTATTTAGACATGTGGTATAATAAAAAAAGACAATATTTTCAAAAATTAAAAGATTCAAATAATCATATACACTAAGTATTAGCATAGCACTAGCACAAAAGGTTGTCTTGGGGGATTTTGTGGCCAACAACGCCAATCCAACTGAAATTACAGATGCTGAAAATTATGTAATTCAATCATTTCAAAAAGTAAAGAAATAAAATTCTCATTGATTCGCCATTTCCCAAAATAATGGTCGACAGCCTAATACCAGTTTTCATAAAATATTGGCAAATGCACTAAACTCGATTCCTTATAAATGTTTCAAATACATCCAAGAAATGGATGCTCAGATAGCAGACATTACACTGGCCTATTTTATGATGAATTTACCTGGTTAGAGAATTTGTGGTAAAACTGTTCATACTAAAGCATGTGAATTAGAGATCCACGAAGTATGAAAACATGCTGCATTTCTATCAAAAGTGCCAACTTTGATATACAATTACTTGAAAGAAATCTTTCTTAAGTGAAATAAATCCCAAATATTCAAATAAAAAATAATAAAGAAGGGTATTTGGAAATCAAGCAGTTTGTACATGGAACAATGATTTTAAGTGATCTTCAACTGATGTGGTACAAGAATGTGATGAACCAGTTTAAAATGCATAAGATTTATTCGATTTAAACAGTGGAGTTTAACTTTTGAAAAGTGTGTGTACCAAATAATTTGAAGTAATGCCCTTATAAATAATTTTGAGCATTTTTTAAACATCCTTCAATGTTTTTAAAAGTTTTAAAAATGAATTCAAAATTAACCTATTTGCTTTGTCTGATTGATATAAAAATATTTTTTGATGTACAGCAAAAAGTTTGTGAGTGCTATGAGATGAAAAAGACTAGACTAAATGACTATCACTGACTACAGGGTAAAATGTTTAGTAAAATTCCATCTCAACTGTCATCTTTATAATCTCCACAAATGTAAAACAGATTTTTTCAAGTTTTACTAAAACCACATTCTAAAGCAAAGATCAATTTAATGTCATCTTAATGTTGCATACAGAATCCTTAAATCTGTTAAGGATAATTTATTATCTACTTTTCAAATTGGATTTTGAAGTCCATTTTGTTTTCCTTTACCCTAAACACCTAAGGATACACGATGCTTTATTTTAGCTGGACTTTATAAAGGTATTAAAACTTTTTTTTGGAAACCATAAAGTGTTCAACAAATTTGCAGACCAATCAGCTAATGGTCATGGTACTGGCTTCGACATTTAAAGGTTTCCTTGTTTAATTCCATGATAAGGCATTGATTTTTGTCTGCCTGGAGTGAATATACAGATTCTCTATAAGCAGATCTTGAATGTATAGTATGTATGTGAGGTGTAACATAAACCCATTCTTTTGTGATGCACCATAATAACGATAAGTGGTTGACAATTCCATCCTTGTAGTGCCATGATGACTTATATTCAGTTGACTAAGCATTGGGATGGGAGGGGGTTCGTTGAATTAACATTGCAACATGATGGCTATTGGTGAAAGTTGAGGATCAATCCTGAAGGGAAAGGTCAGAGGACAGCAATTCATATCTTGAACCATGGTCAAAAGAATGAGCATTGGGGAAAAAAAGTATTCAAAATTGTGTGGCAGCCTCAATTTGTTTCCTCTTCCCTGTGCTCTGTGGATCTGACAGCAGAGAAAAATGCAGGTAGGTGTTATAATTAAAGTCACACAGTTGCAACACAACGGGTTATTGGCAGTGGTCTGAGATCAAACCCAAATGAAAAGATCAGAGGACGACACATAATCTTGAACCACGTTCAGATGACGAGGTCACAACTGAGCTGGCACCCCACTAGCCAAGCTTACACACCATGCCAGCGTGAGGACATTTGAAGCCTCAACATATTTAACACACACCAGCCCGTTTTGTACATGATGGTCTTTGGTTGAATTAGAACTTGCACCCCTCTCACCAATCTGTCACTCTTCCAGCCAGATCACTGCAGTCCAGCAGAGAGCAAAGGAAAAAAAAGCTACTGGAGTTAAAACCTGTGGATGGGAAGTATCAGATGGTTCAGCTGTCAACCACGTTCAGCAGTTGAAGCACCTGTTGCATGCAGCTAACTCACACAAGATTAGGCAAGTTAATTTCAAAACCATAGAAAAAAAATTGAAAACTAGTTATGTTCTTCTATGTAGATCTGCCCAGTTGTAAATAAATTATTCATGGCTTCAATCTAATGTTCAAAGACAAGTCAAAGAGCCCAACCAGCAATCTTCTTGGGATAGATCAAGGGAACTGCTGAATTTGCGTAGGAAAGAATAGCTATTGGCCTCCTAACTGGCCACTGTACCCTGAATAGACATCTCAACATTATGGGTGACATAATAGATGACCCATTATGTAGAGATTGTCAGATGGTAGAGGAGAGTTCTGTACATGTTCTCTGTGAATGTGACAATTACTCTGCACAACGATTTGAATATCGGGATACCACTGTATCGAACTCTGAGAACTGTCAAACATTCCAATCAAGTATTTGCTGAAATTTATTTCGGCAATCGGTCTTTAGTGGATCAGCAGGGGTCTCAGTACAATAGACTATTAGTCGCAGTGCTGGTACTCTCCGGAGTCATCCCTTTAACAAGTCATAAGTCATAAATAAATTATTGGTTATGAATAAATTATCTGTTATGAATAAATTATGTGCTACATTATGAATCAATAAATTATGTTATGTAGTTAGATTAGTTAGCTTGTAAAGGCTGACGTGGTTTGTGCATTGTGTATGGAAAGTATTTTAACAAGATATTGTGAACCAAGAGAAAAATTCAGCACCTTAAGACAAATTATGGAAATTTCTAATACTGACCTTTGATAGATTCTTTATTTAATACATGTGCAGCATTTTGATACTCAAAATTTAGAGCTTCTTCTAGAGACTTAGGTTTATATGTAGATTCATAGGCTGATTGCCTGTCCGCCCTCATACATTCTTGAGGGAACTTACAAAGACTGTTGGCTAAATTAATGGCATTGCCAAGACCTAGAAAGTGAAAGGTTATATTTGATTTCAATTACACAGTAATTCATATTGTATCTAAAATTATATTTTAGTTTAGATATAACACTAGCAGACCCACACACAGCAACTACATTATATTTTTTTAATAGCTTGTTTCTACTGATTTCAAAGTGGCATTACTCACATCGCATACCTCTAAATGAAATAAATTATCCAAAAAAATATAACAGCATTTGTATATTTTACTGGTGGTAATTCTTATTTCCAATAAAATGCATGGCAAAAAGCACACAAGTCAAGTTGTCACAAAAAGATTCTGAACACTAACTTTAATTTCATACCACTCCTTTGTTTAAAAGCAATTTGGTATTTTTTTGATGATTTCACCTATTTATTGTTCATATTTTTTTTTCTGCAATGAGTTTTATCAAGCCCATTTTTCATTGCTTTCTGTACTTCTGCTGAAGAATTTCATTAGAAAGACAAGCTTTTAAATGTAGTTTTAGCAATATTGATGATTGTTATTTTACATTGTTTATATGCGTTGATGCCATTCGACAATAAACAAATAGCATCGAGCCACAATTCTGAGCCACATAATGTGATAGTAAATGCATAAATTTAACTAAAAATATTGATGTAGAAGAAAGGTTAGAAGACATTAATTTTTTAAGGGTAATCCAAGTTTTACAAGAGAGAAGAGACCAGTGATTTTTACAATCAGATTTCCAGAGTAAAATCAATTGTTCCACAGGTTACATCATTCAAACATGCACATTTCACAAATTAAAGAAATAGTACTTGAAAGTTTAGAAATAATTTAACCATTCTATACTAACTCAAAAGTAGAAAACATTCTCAGAAATTTTATTTGCAAGCAAGTTTCAATAAATAATATGAGGTAAGATTGTTTAAAGAGAAAATTTTGTATAAAACTTAATATAAAAATATATGTATCATGTGTATCTATCTTTTACCAAACTTTAACCTCTAAAGTAAAGACCTTTAATTTATGTAAGAAATATAATTTGTCAGATACTATTAAGACAACTAATGTAAAAATTTGTAAAGTTTCACCAGTTTTAAAGTTCTTTAGCAAACATGTCTTTAATGAAAGATTAAATAATATTTTACAATATATATATTTAAATTTTATAAAATAATCTAATGCTTTCAGTTTTACATAAATAAATCATTTTAGGCAAAGAATTTTGTCAAAAATTAAAAATCTCTTGCTAATGTAATCAAACATTCTATTCTTAGTTAGCATGAAGTTAATTTTTGAGAAAGAACTTAGATTATCCGAGGCAATGAGGACCAAGATTATCTCAGATAACCAGAAGCTAGGATATATGGACATTAGTAACACAAAATAATCCATGTGACACACTGAAAAAATTTACAGTACTATATTTTACATCTACTGTACCTGAAAAATTCATAAAGCTAGGATAAAGAATAATCGAAACTAGGATTTTGTTACAAAATGAATTTATTGTGAAGTAAATCTAGATATGAATTACATTCCTTTTAATTCTCTAGAAAAGTCTTTAATGGTCTATTTTGGAGCACTTTCACACATGCAAACTACATCATTTCATCTTTCATATCCATGCATTTTAAACTACATTTAACTTTTTCATGCTGATGAAGAGATGTTTATAATGCATTTAATTTTCATACCATCGAAATGTTATTTTGTTTTCTCTTTGTTAACATTTATTAAATGTTTTATCAAGCTTTAATGTCATGGTCTATTCGTTAATATAATATTTTTAGATATATTTTTATTGAATTTTATTTTGCCTTGTATTTTTGGTGCAGTTTTATCCATTTAAACCTTGTACCATAAAAACCAAACCAACCATCTACCCACCAAACCAGACAGTCAAGGAAAGAGTGCACACTCCTGCTTTTAATGTTCTTTAAAGCTATAATATTTTGCCTTGCATTTGGTGCAGTTTATCCATTTAAACCTTGTACCATAAAACCCAAACCAACCATCTACCCACCAAACCAAACAGTCAAGGAAAGAGTGCACACTCCTGCTTTTAATGTTATTTAAAGCTATAATATTTTGCCTTGCATTTGGTGCAGTTTATCCATTTAAACCTTGTACCATAAAACCCAAACCAACCATCTACCCACCAAACCAGACAGTCAAGGAAAGAGTGCACACTCCTGCTTTTAATGTTCTTTAAAGCTATAATATTTTGCCTTGCATTTGGTACAGTTTATCCATTTAAACCTTGTACCATAAAACCCAAACCAACCAT
This sequence comes from Metellina segmentata, assembly GCA_947359465.1. NCBI lineage: Eukaryota > Metazoa > Arthropoda > Arachnida > Araneae > Tetragnathidae > Metellina > Metellina segmentata. Next base: position 48,196,955 of record OX375883.1, read on the forward strand.
CTACCCACCAAACCAGACAGTCAAGGAAAGAGTGCACACTCCTGCTTTTAATGTTATTTAAAGCTACAATATTTGGCGTCGAGTTTTTTCCCCATAACACGATTGATATTTGGCATTGAGTTTTTTCCCCCATAACATGATTGATTGAGTCAGGTTCTATAGTGCAACATAAACATGTTATGCCAATCTGATAACATAGACACTTGGTTAATCAGAGCACGAATTAACAAGGTTCTATAGTATCCAGTAATGACTGTTAATTAATTGAACATTGCATCAAAAATCAAATCTGATAGCATCAATCCAATGAAAACATTGGTTCATAGTACATGAAATACACTGCATTAATTCATAAATAAAGCTTTCATCTTACCTGTACCACATGCAGTAATTTTTGTAGCAATTCCTACATCATAGGCCTCTTTTGCAGTAACGGCTCTTCCTGTCATTATCATTTCAAGAGCTCGTGATAAGCCAATGAGCTGAGGGAGCCTTACTGTAGAGCCATTCACTAGAGGTACACCTATAACATAACATTAAGATAAGAAACGGGATGTTCTAAATTATTTGTCTTGAAGAACTTAACCTATTCAACAATAAATTTTGTTTAAAAATATAAAATAGGACGTTGGCTGCATGGATTTATGCATAACTAATGATAGTAATTTGTAATGCAAAAAATGGAACATCTTGTAAGTAGAGAATAAATTGAAGAGATTAAAACTACACATTATGTACCACAATCTTCACAAAGTCTGGGATGATAATTCAACAGTAACCACTCATATGGTGAACTCAACTATGTTTAGTAACATTAAATTCGTTCCTTTTTATATCTAATAAACAAATATTTTTTGGTGCTTGATTTATGTTTAAATAGGTATGATTTTCTAGTCTGTAAGAAGAGTGATATATTGAGAGGTTACTGCATTATATATGTGTTTAAAATATTTGGAATTTTAAATAAGAAAATAATCATGAATAAAGAAATTTAACGCTACATATTAAGAATCACAAACGATTATTTTAAAATGTATTAATTCACATACACTCATGTCCAAAAGTATCTTTACATACCCAAAAATAATTATATTTCATGAAATACCCAATCAATGAAATCCATTATTGCAGGGAATGTGTGAAAGACAAGCCCAATTAGTATTATCTAATCAAAATTGATCAAACGGTTTCTGATATGCAAACCAAAGCGTTATGTCATTCGACGGTGAATCAAGCGCTGTGCACAAAGTGAATAGTTGATGGAATTTCTGCAATACAACATTTGATTTCAGTGTGTAAGGACACAAAATGGTTTGTTATGGCTTTGAAGTATCATTTCAAAAATCTGTTAAGTGTTGCATTATCAGCCGTTTATAAGCAGGGCAGACAAACATTGAAGCAGCAAGATGTGTGAATATTTCAAGACGGAGTCTCTGCACTGTGGAAACAATTTCAGAACTCTTAAACTGTTGTAAGGAGGCCTAGACAAGGTCATAAACGTATAACTGCTTCTTATTCAATTGCATTAACAGGCATAACAGGAAGTTCACTAATCAGCAGTTAAGTTCAGAGCTTGCAAGCACCCATATCTGTAATATCAGCTTAAAAAAAGAAAAGCTTTTTTTTAAATAGTTTAGTTGTATTTTCCTTTTTGTACGGTTTTCTAAACTTTTCTGATTTTCAGTCTTACGATGTTCTTCCAAATGAAGAAAATATTTTTGCCTTGAAGAAGAGACAAACTTTCTCATCTCTTTTGCTATAGTTGTAGTGCGAATATCATTAGAACTATTTGCATTATTAGCCTCTCAGCCATGTAAGATTCTTCGTTTACGTTTTCAACCTGGAATGATTTATTTACCACTGACCCCACGTGCTACTGTAGCTTGTCTATGCGATAAAATCACATGAATTTTCATTACTCTCCATAATTTTCCATTTGCTGCATCTTTAAGTAAACAATCACTTAAAAAACTGTCTAGTCTGTCATATTTTGGATCAAAGTTTTTGAATGTTGCTAAGTACTTTGAGACTGCTGTTTCTAAAAACTCTTTAAATTGAAGCAATAAGGCATCTCAGCCTTCTTCTCGTAAGCAGTTTTATCGTACTAAGAAAAGGTCAGAAATACTGTACAAAAATATCGTCATTTGAAAACTGAATTTTGTTTTCATAGGAAAATAAGCACCTTAAAAGGACGATTGATGAAAAATAAGTACTTCTAATGGCTTTTAGAAATGGAAAGTCAAAATAGGCATTTATAAGCACTTTCTAAGACCATTGAGAACTCTGCCCTAAAGACACAAATGCCCTGAAGACTGAATTGCTGGAGGAGTTGAACTTAATTCCTCAAACTGTGGTTAACAACATTATTGCCAGCATGAAATTACAGTGTGATATGTGTGTATAACTCATGGGCGATCACAATCGATATTAAATTCATAAGCCTTAAATTTTCTCTGAGTTATTCTTTTTTCTTTGAACACTCCTTGTCACATATTATTGCCATTTTTATTGTTTCATACTACAGTTTTACATCATATACAGTGTTCTTAAATTTATTCCTTTGTATTTATGTGTTATGTTTTATGCCGTATTCCACACAAATTCATAAAATTATAGTTCAGTTTCTAAGAAATCTGCGATTCTATGTATTTAAAGATAGTTTTGGACACCAGTGTACATTTATATTTTCTTTAAGGGTATATATCTATGCTTAATACATTTTTATTTTAAATTGTACACATTTACTTCTTTATAAATTAATATTAAGAAGATTTTTATTTGATTGAATGACATTCATTTGAATAACATAAATATTTTATTTAGTAGATGAAAGAACAAAAAGGCAATGTTAAAAGAATGTTTTATATTGTTGGGCCATTCAGATTAACTTTTCAATTTACACTAGTTATGTAAAAGGAGATTAAAATGAAATATCTATACATTAAAATAAATATAGCTACTGAATCAAAAAGAGCCTAATGCATAAACACAAGTTTTTCACATATAGAATTAAAACTCGCAATACCACAGACTAAATTTCCCAAACAAAACGAAGAAACAATATATTTTTCTCAGTATTTAAAATGATAGAACTAGAATTAATATTAAATTTTTTTTTTATAAACATGTCAAAAAATATTCACAGGACACTTTAATTGAAATAAATAAGTAGTATTTAACATGCAGAAATAAAAACTAACCAAACCTCCGGTTAAAAAATCCCATCACAGCAGTGTCTTCAACAACTCTCAAGTCACACCATAGCGCTAACTCGAAACCACCAGCAACTGCATATCCACTGATGGATGCAACAACTGGCTTCTTGAGGAACTTCTTAGTTGGTCCCTACAAGGATGAAAATATTTATTGAAGTAACGTACAAATTATTTTGAATAGGAAATCAAGGTTCATCAATACCTCAGTTCCAAAGGGCAACAACTGAAATCACAATTTTTTTTAAAATTAAGTGTATGAAATGATTACTAAAACGATTATGGAACTGAAATATTTCTAGATGAATCAAACATTTTTGTATAACTACATAGCCTTCAAATATCGAGTTGTTTATCTTCGGATTGGTAATTAATCGTTTTAATAATTATTTCGTACATTTAACTTAAAATTTTTTTTTGACTTGTTACTCTTTGGAACTGAGGTATAGATATATAAAACTAGGAAACTTGCACATAGCAACTGTACTCAAATTTCTTAATTGCTAATATCTATGTATGGTAGTGTCATTACTCACATTTCTTACCTTACTTAAAAATCCATTCATAAGGAATACTAGCCACTGCGTGGCTAGCCCGTACCAGTAGTTTTGTGGGGTTATTGGTTTGATTTGCAAACCAAATGAGAATTCATAGCCTATTGGGTAACAGTCATCACAGATTCCCATTTGTTTCTACATTCTATGCCGGATTTTGGACAATTCCAGATTTGGGACTTTGTACTGTATGACCTACTCACAGAGAGTGTGGGTGTACTGAGTGCAAAGGGGGTCCTCAATATGTCGAAATTTTACTGTGCTAGGCAATCTTTAGGCCAGCATAACTATGGATTATGTGGAGTGAAGACTGTGTGTGTCGTCAGTCAAAAGCTATTTAGCTATGCTACAATTAATATTCGACAACAATTAATAATCAAACTGCACTTTAATCATTCAAACTGATTAATGGTTGAATATCCACAATAAATAATAGTTCAAACTGTAAATTAATTGTTGAATATTCACAATAAACAATAGTTCAAACTGTAAATTAACTGTTGAATATTCACACAATAAACAATAGTTCAAAATTCCATTGTATGCTTCATTCATTCCAATCTAACATTAGACCCGAGTATTCACATAAAAACTGCAGTTTGTGTCCTCAATACAACTAACAATTTTTAAAAAATGTACTCTTATTGGTGTTAATTTTTATTTTCAATAAAGAGCATGGCAAAAGGTTCACACCCCAGCCATGTTACCCCTATTAGCTACTGAACCTCCACTTCAATTGCATCTCAATCAAAGGCAATTTGGTGTTGCTCTAGTACGATATTAATCAAAAGTACTAATTACAAAGGCAATTTGATTTTCTTTTCTGTGCTTATTCCTATCTTTCAGATTTCTTATTGCTGTAGAATTTCATTAAAGCATTGGGAGCTCTTTCCAGCAGTTCTAACAATGTTATGCAGCTCCTAGATCAAATTCAGCATATTTAAAAACTTTGCGTCAAATCAGCGAATTAATCCCTAAGTGGTTGATTTTATGTTGTTTAAATCCATTTGTTGTCATTCACCAATACAAGAATGTTGATTTCTAAGCTGCATATGCAAGTGAAATATATTATAGATTGGAACCAGAACTATCAAAGGTACGACATTTTGATAAAAATCCAGAGCTTAACTAAACATTGGTGGGTTGACTTGTCTCCTTAACAAAGGAGACAAGTCAACAAGTCTACATTTAGACTACAGCCGACTGACCGGTCTAGTAGTTAAGGTGTTGGCCTCTGGATAGAAAGGTTCCTGATTTGAATCCAGTGTCAGGGCATGGATGTAATTGTGCAGTCCTTAGTTAGGGGTAAAGATGGTTGCCCAGGGTGCTCCCGGCTCCTTCACAAATGGCCATCGATTCCGGCCTTGTAGCAGTGGCCTATGATTAGCAATCGAGTGCCAAACATAATTTAAAAAAAAAATACATTTAAAATAAACAATTCTCTCATATTAATAGTTATAAGAACATATTTTTAAGTAACTATTATTTAAATTAACTAGGGGGATCCCCACTCTGCTCTCTTATACTCAACAATCCCATTTGGTTTGCTAAACAGAAAACCTATTTCATAAATACCACTTTAAATGGAATAAAAGAAGTAATGTTTTTTGTAGTGTGAACTAGTAATTTAAACAATATTATACTTAAAAGACGTGTTTAAACTGCAATTTTGATTAATTTGTTTTAAAATTCTCCTCAGTATAGAATTATTTTAAAGTATTTTTTAAATTTCACTTTTTTCAAACTCAAAAGATAATGTCTCCTTTTAAAAAATTGCTTACAAGATCCAAATTGCCAAAATTTAGTTACTGCACAATTATCTACGATTTAACAAGAATTTGTAGAACACTGCATGTTCTGTTTCATACTGTATTTGTTTCATTTCATTCTCAGATAGTAATGTATCTTACTTAAGGATTTGTAACACAGTATTGTATCTACATTTATTTTTTCAGTAGCACAGTAAATTGTGTTGGATACTATACCTAAAAGATCACTTATTCCTCATATAAGCAAAATTTAAAAAATCACCTGCACCTAGATACTACCTGTTCTCACAACCATTTTAGTAAACCACGACTTATGTAACTTACATGTTTCACTAATTTAATTCTAAATGGGGAAATTTTATTTCATGTTTAATTTTTTAGAGCCAAAATGAAAATGGCACAAGAAAAGAAATGTCATGTGCCTGATTTTCCCAGTGCAGGAAGCATAAAAAAAATGTTTTCACAATTTAGCAGGTATAGTGGCACTACATTGAGGAATTATGATTATATCTGTACCTTGGTAGAAAAAGCCAATGTTCAAATTCGCTGATTTTGAGTTATGTCTCAAGGTTAAGAAAGTTATAATGGGAAAAAAGTGGCAATGTCTCCCACTCAATACATTATGGAAGAATCAAAACATTAGAAAATATTTTTTGAATGATGCATTAAACACTTAAAAAATAAAAATCACTAAATCAGGTGCTATCAAAAATTTGGTAAAACAGATATTGGCCCTTGTCCTACCAAGCTACAGATACACTCAAAATTACTGTGAAAATTATATAAAAATCAAAATACCATAGGACCATGTTCACTAGCTATTCCATACAGATTTTTTTTTGCAACTTCTTGCAGATCATATCCAGAACAAAAATTGCCTCCTGTGAAAAAGAAAAGTAAACTAAGCAATTGAGATTTAAGTATCATATGTAATAACAAACAGAATCACTGAGAAATACATTTCTTAACATTATTTCCTAACATTGTAATTTAAATTTTTCTTTGCAGTTCTACATAAAGTAGGTTATAGCCTAGAACAGCATATTTAAGGGTGGTAAATTTTGGAACTTTCCACAAAAATTTAATACTCTAAGTGTAAATTTAAAACACAATGCAATGAAATTATTTCATTGAGCTAATTTCCATTTAAATCACATGCAACACAAGTCACTTAGCAGATGGTCAGGATCAAGAATTTAGGAAGATTTGAGGTTGGCGCATAGTGAAAGGGCCTGGTAGGTATACCTAATCTGGTAATCTTTATACATGAAATATTTTAATTTCATTTCCAGGTCATTCTCATAATAGCTTATTACAATACCAACACAAACACAGTTAAACAAGAATTTTATGACTTAAGAGTTACCAAACGGATTTACTGGGATATGTTTGATTCCTGTCAGATTACATTTCTTCCAGGATGAATTTCTCTCTTCTATATCAGTAAAACATTTCTTGTGTGTGTATGTCGATTACTAAATATTGCCTGTCGTCTCTGGTGCAGCATAACCAAATAAGGCCCTAGATCCAAAAAATTCCAACCAACTAAGGGGCATTTGTTTGTGGTCGTTATTATATTTTCAGTTATTTTTTACATAAGATAAATTTTTTTTTATTATGCTTTCAAATTACACACTCAGAACCATATCAACAAGTGACCAAAGTAAAACCAAGTAACCAAAGTAAAACCAAGTAACAATTAGTTCTAGGTACTGAATCCCCCCAGAAATGCTGTTCAATTCTATCTAGTTCAAAGGAGAATTTGCATTCTCCACTTTAGGAATAGATCATCAGGGGATTTTCTTTTGAGATTTGATCGTACATTTTTTAAGCACCATACAAATGAAACAATTCAGAAGTTTGGTTAGGGGTTATCAGACCTAAAAATGGAAGTTTCTGACAAACTCAATTAAATCAGTCAGTTGAGTAACACCTCATTTCCAAAAAGTAAACTTTTGGAAAGCTTGATTAAACCTCGCTATTACATAATTACTAGAAGAATTCCTACTTCTGGTTTTTTCAAGTCAAAGCTGTGTTCATTTAGTCCATGAATGAAAATTTTTAGCTTTGACTTCATCCACATGTTTGTTAGAATAAGTTAGCTCCCTAAAACTTGAAATGTAGAACTTTTTGTTTGTTTGTCCTTGGAATGTTCACTGCTTGAGTCTCAGTTGACATTAAATTTTTTTTATAAAATTGGGGCTACCATGATTTAAAATCCTTTACGTTTGCACTTTCTTCTGCAGTGAACTATCATGGAATGTAACACTAGTTCTGCATACTGCTTCATTGAAAAAAATCCTATCAGTTTTACTAATTTTTCTATCGATAACACTAAAGTCCTGGTTGCATGGGATGCCTTGTATAGGTTTGTTTGTTTATTGGGGTCTTATGGAGAAAGGGCCATATATGGCCATGACTTTGTATAAGAAAGTAACAATGCATGCTGTCAAATTGCCCAATTTCTATTAAGGCAAGGACAAGATAATTTCTATTAAGGCAAGCCTTACAACAACATTATTTTTGTTCTGTTCTGCTGCACTGTAAAAAAAACAGGAAGATGCCTAACATTATTTATATCAAGAACATCACCAATCTAATCAACCAAAAATGAGCATATAATTATCAGGCCTTTCTTTGACAAACCCTCATGATATAAATAAAATTTGGCTTGGTTACTTTTGATAACATGAATGTTAAACTGAATGTAATTTGAAAAACAACTCAGCTGCTGGAGATGTATTGTTTCTCAAATGAACCGAAATTTTAACATCCTGTATCCATTATTTTATGTGGAGTGGATGAGGCTTGACCTAACCAGTAAGTTGGCATGGCAAATTCAGTTTTGAAAAAAAGTGGCAATGAGGTTTCTCAAATGACAGATTCAATTATAAATCCAGACTTTAAGGAAAAGTTTAACTCAAAATTCAATATTGGTGGGTATTAATAAATAGAACTTTGATATTGAGATAGATAAATGAACTTTTAAACAAACAAGAAACAATTATACACAAAAGAAACTTCTAAAACAAAAATTCTGACTTGACACATACAACTTCTCGAACTACCATCAATGACTAACACATTTTGTACACAAAGCGATTTAAGCTGTACAACATTTGGATTGAATTGACGATTTCTCGGAATAATTCAGACAATTTGTAATTTTCAAGGGAATCTGGGCAACATAAAAATACCGGAAACCCAAAGTTAGGTGTCAAGTTTCATGACTTGGTTAAAGCAAAATTGATTGGTGCAAAATACGACTAAACACAACTGATTTTGAATCCTGCAACTTCGAGATCAATGAGTGTGAGTAATAGATTTTATATAGGAAATTCAAGCATACCTTTCCCATATAATACTGCAACATAAGCATCATCGTCGCTTTCAAAAGCATCGAATGCAGCTCTTAACTGAGAAGCTGTCTCATCATTAACACAATTTCTTTTTTCTGGTCTGTTAATACCGATTAGGTGAAGTCTTTTCTGTTTTGTAACAACTACAAGATCTAAAAATGAGAATTTGTGTATGCATTAAATACATATAAAAGGAATGATATGTATATAACACTGTATAAGAGGAAAAAGTAAGGTAAGGCAGTTACTTAACGTCTTACTGGAGCAATACAACTACCTATTGGTTGTACAGATTTAACGTACATCATCCCTGTGTACACAACGGTCTTTGCTTGAACCGAGTATCGAACTCGCAACCCTCCGGTTGCTAATCCGTTACTGTTCCAACTGGGTAACCGCGGCCGCTACATAAGGTGAAAATAGTATAGTTGTGCCTAGCAATGGGCTGAAATATCCTCCAAAAAAAATACTTCTATTTAAATGTATATAACTCATAATGAGCGTTTCTTACCTGAAGCTTTTGAATCAGAATAATATCTTTGAATTTTTAATAGTTGATTTACGGATTGAAACCGATGAAAACATCGATTAAGATTTCTTAAAGAGCCTGCCATGCTGTCTTTTAACAGAGTAAGTTCAAAGAGAAAAACATAATTTTTTGACTAGAAAAGGAAACCTGAGATTTGTGGACAATTTATAACGTGAAACAATTATCAGAACATCATTTTCCCTCGATCCCTAATATTTATTTACTTTATCACGTTTTTGTTTACCATTTTCCTTCTATTAACGGTCACAGTGAATATTTATTGATGAGATTTTGTGACATAATTGCAACTTGCGAGAAATCATCCGATTTCGGTACATGACATGTTTTGTCGTACTTTCCTTATTTGATGAAAATTAACAAGATAAGAAGGAAAACAATTAACGGTGCTCTAGTAAACATCATTTAACAGTTGTATTTTTTGTCTGGCAATCTTAAATATAAAATTGTTTCCCAAATTCAAATTCCAGTGTGGCGTTAATTAAAATAATTTCCTACATGTATGTTTGTGTTGTGAAAATTGCTGTGTTGCTGTGCAGAGAGAGAGAGAGAGAGAGAGAGAGAGAGAGAGAGAGAGAGAGAGAGAGAGAGAAGAGAGCTAGAGGGAGTGCGACGTTTACCAAAATACATACAAACATTAAATCGTGGCCGACCAACCGGTATAGTGGTTAAGGTGTTAGCCTCTAGATCGGATGGTTCCTCGTTCGAATCCGGGTCCGGGCATGGATGTTTGTAAACGTATGGTGTATAGGCGGCTGGTGCACCTTAAATCTGTCGTGGCCGAAAGTCCTCACGTTGGGTTGGCGTGGAAGTTTGGAGAGTGGGGTGCCAGCTCAGGTGTTGCTTCGTCATCTGACCGTGGTTCAAAATTACGAGGTGTTGTCCTCGAATCTTTCCCTTAAGGGACTGATTCCGGACCGTCGTCAATAGCCCGTTGTGTTGCTCTAGTACGACGTTAACTAAAAATTACCAATTACCATTAAATCGTGAATAAGACCAGCAACTTAATTAGCAAACATCATAGAAGATATAGCAAACGTTTCTTGAAGATTATTTGAGATGCCCTTAGTGTTGTTACTTTGAAACGACGAAGCATTTGGCATAAAAAAATGTGACTTACGGCATAATTACTGGTATATTTCTGTTACCGCGAAATTTTATGAGATAGCTTCCACTTTTTTTACGATGGAAAGCCACCTATTGTACTACTTGGGTTGACTTGTTTTTCGAATACGATTTCAGCACTTCGCCAAAGTAAATTGGCGTGACAGGTTCAATTCCCCCAATGCACAAATTTCTCTCATCTGTATCAGTGAAAGCTTTTTTTGTGTCTTTCATTGAATGACATTTTCTTTCTTGAGTTTTGTGCAATTTAGCCTAACCTGGACCCTGCGCCATAAAATCGGAAACAGCCCAAAAGTCTAATATTAGAGGAGTTTTTAATCAAAAAAAAAAAAAAAAAAAAAAAACGACAGAAGGTAAAAGGTATGTTAAAAAAAAAGTGAATTTACCACCGTTTTAACGATGTGCGGCTATCAATAAAAGAGACAACATACTGAAACTAAAATTGAGTAACATGCCAGGTAACTAATTATTTTATCTACGCCTTAGGGTTGATTAGGGCCCCTCTATATTCAACTTTTCAGAAAAACCTTCGCCGACCAACCGGTATAGTGGTTAAGGGGTATCGGAAGGTTCTTTGTTCGAATCCGGGTCCGGGCATGGATGTTTGTAAGCGTATGGTGTAGAGGCGGCTGGTGCACCTTCAATCTGTCGTGGCCGAAAGTCCTCACGTTGGGTTGGTGTGGAAGTTTGGAGAATGGGGTGCCAGCTCAGGTGTTGCTTCGTCATCTGACCATGGTTCAAAATTACAAGGTGTTGTCCTCGAATCTTTCCCTTAAGGGATTGATCCCGGACCGTCGTCAATAGCCCGTTGTGTTGTTCCAGTACGACGTTAACTAAAATTACCATTATCATCAGAAAAACCTTCACACGCGAATATTTAATATGTAGCAAACGGAGGGTTACTAGTTCGAAACTCGATCTAGCCACAGACCGTCGCGTACACGGAGCTGGTGCACGTTCACTCTGTTGATGTCTCAAATACATGGTGTGGAAGTTTAGAGAGAGGGGAGTCAGTTCATGTGTTGACCTCATCATCTGACCGTGGTTCAAAATTATGTGGTGTTGTCCTCGGTAATGGTAATTTAAGTTAACGTCGTTCTTGAGCAACACAACGGGCTATTGACGACGGTTCGGAATCAATCCCTTAAGGGTGTTGTCCTCGGAATTTCCCGGACCGTCACCAATAGCCCGTTCTGTTTCATCAGTTTGACGTTAATTAACTACCTATGTGTTTTACCAAAAATAAATGTTAATTTCAAAGCTGAGAAACAGAACCTAAAAGTGTGAAGAGAAAGGTATGTAAGCAGGCAGCTAATTAACGTTCCTCTGAGCAAGACAACGGGCCATTGGCGATGGACCGGGTAGGTAGGTATTTTAATTACGACTTTACTTTAAAAAATACCTCGTAATTTTAAATCATGGTCGGATGAAGAGGCAACACCTGAGCTGGCAACCAACTCTCCAAACTTCCACACCACGACAACGTTAAGACATTTGAGGCAACGACAAATTTAACGTGCACCAACCCCCATGTATACTAGGGATTCGACATCGATGTCAATGTTTTCAAAACATCGATGTTTTATATAAATATTACGACAGAGGTGGAGACTGGAAAAAATCGATGTTTTATACAAACAGCGATGCATTTACCATCGATTTATTGGAGCCTATGTTTGTTTAACATCGATGTTTTTACGTTGTCGGTGTTTTATTTTTGAATAAAAGAAAGTACCATAGAAAAAATTACGAAAAATAACCGTACATCTAAATATTTGTCAGTAATTTCGACATCCGTCCTATCAGAAAGAGTTTTTCCCTAACTGATGAGATAGTTTAAAAAGACGTCGGTTTAAGGTAGAGAAAGTTAACAAACTTCTTTTTTACAAACTGTAAATAACAAATATTGGGGCATATAATAATTAAAGGTCCCAATATTTTTTATTTACAGTAAATAAAAAAAAAGTTCGTTGTGTTCCACCCCCCCCCCCTCCCCCCATGAGTGGATAAATAATTAAAAGTAACTATCAATAATTATTGTTTTGTACCTACCTAATTCTACTTATTGTTTGTAGTACCTGTGTCAAATTGTTGTAAACATTATTTTCTTTTATATTATTCAATTTGAAAATAAAGGATTTGTTAATTGTTCTTATTATTTTTTTGACTTTACTTTGACAGTTAAAAAAAGTCTTAGTTATAAATTAATAAACACGGCAAATGACAAATTAAATCTTCCCTTATCCCCGGCGAACATTAATGTTTGAGGTTATTAAACTTGTTTTAAGAAATTGGGGAAAAAAGTTTAAATACACTGATGTTTAAGAACATCAATGATTTTAGGGCGATGTATTATCAACATCGATATTTTAATTTTGAACATCGATGTTTTGTTGCCGATATCGCATCCTTACTAGGTTTTTTTTATAAGTATTATTTTTATTAAAAGAAAATCAAACGTACAAGATATCTAACTGATATAAAATTTCCGCAGATATCAAATCCGTTAAAATTTTTATTCTATCTTTAACGATCGCTGAGATAGAAAAGAGCACTGAAGAACGCCAGTCATAACTTAAATTATTTCTTTTGTTCGGCTCGAATCCGTTTCTCAGGAAATCAAAATGAATTAATCTCGAATCAAACGAAGGTCATTCTTCGCGCGGATTCGTATTGGAAAAAATATGAAAGTTTCAATTTAAAAATTACCTATTTAAAGAAAATCACATTTTTTGGTATCGATAAAATGTGAAATTTTCTGCAGATTTGAAATCCGTTGAAATTTTTACTCTATCTAACGATCTAGGAAATAGAAAAAAAGAACTAATAACTCCAGTTATAGCTTTTGATTTGTTTTGTTCTTCGGATAAAAGTGTTCAAACGGAAACACGGAAAAAATAAATTTAGAATCTGTGATATCTTTTAGGTGTTGCCATTCCAAGGAAAACAATACTAATGAAATTCTATTAAATTCATTTAGAAATTTTCTATATTGAATTTTAATATTCGGCGCGATCCAAAAATTGCAAATAATTCGGACTACTTGTGTGCCAAATACCATTACTGTAAGTGCCATAGATTCGTCAGGACTTTGATCACAGAAAACACAGAAACATTTCCTTTTATAATTAATAGTAGATATGCTAAAATGATAATTGAATAACAAACCAACTGTCATCATTTTCAGAATGCGTACAGAAGGATATGCTTCATCGCAGAAACAGTGTCGGCACCCATATTTTTGCTTTGCAGAATAAGTCTCTTACATGATAGTTATTTGATCTATGTCAATTAAATTGTTTCACTAAAGTGGTGGTAAACTGTATTTTAAGCAGCCCCAATCTTTTTCAAGCGAGAGCATTTGGGAATAGGAAGTAAAATTTTCGCCTCAGCATGGTTTGTTTGTACTAGATTTTAAATATGGTGCTGAATTTTGCATAAATGTTGAATAGACGTTGTTTTGGCTCCAGTGTGACGGTAATTAAAAATACCAAATACAACATAAATGTTGAAAGGGCTTGCGATCTGCGGATAGCGATAGTAAACAACTTCCGAATTCAAAGGAGAAAAAATGTGTACATATTTCCTCACACACACACATACTCAAACCCTTTTTTCTCTTCATTGCAGGTGAGAAATGTTTTCAGTGTAAACCAGGGACCGTCCTGCTTCAGTGGGTGTGTCCACTGTCGAGTTGTAGGCGGCTCAGGTTCGATTCTTGCCATGTGCATTTCTCCCTGGGCGTATTTCTCACTTTTGTGTCAGTAAAAAGTCTCATTGCGTGTGTCTGGTACTTGATATTCCGTTTCTCTTGTCTGGTGCAGCATGACCAAATATGGCCCTTGCGCCATATCTCTCTATATTATAAAAAGTTACCGCCGCCACCGCCGTAGGATTGAAAACTGTGTTGTTTAGCTCGATTGTTAGACGGTTTCTCGAGAAACTACGGATCAGAAAAATATGAAATTAACATGGTTGGTTCTTCAACGTGTTCCCTGGACAATTGTAAAGATCTTTCTCCGATGCGGTGATTAGTTTAGGGTTTATTAAGTGTCAAAGTTGAAAAAGCGAAATTTCTTCCGCAAGTGAGCAAAACACATGCAGATTTTAAGTCTTCAGCCGTGAGTTTTTTTTAAAGAGTATCTCTTAACGTAAATTTTTGCAGCTCGTCGAGTTTTTTTAGAAATTTCTAGTTGGTTCTTGACAATAATTTTTTGAAATTCGGGAAAAATCGGGACATTTTCGTTATTTTTTTAATAATTTTGAAAATATCGCAGTATACCTCAGAATGTACTCTTTCTTACGGTACATTTATTTTTGAAATTGGTTAATAAATAAATTCTATGCGATCAAAAGTTGGTCATACAAAATTCGGAATCTTTGGATATTGGCGAGCGTAAGCGAGCAGGGGGCGGAGCCCCCTATTAACCAATAAGAACCCAGTCAACAACAAATAACAGCCATAACGAAACAACAAAAGCCCAAATCGAGGCTCAACAACGCAATCACACTTCCTTTAGCAGCAATAGCCCATTGTGTTGCTCCAGCGCGATGTTAATTAAATACCTACCTGCCTACTTCCTTCAGCGGTTATACGGCCACATTGTATTGTCTGTCTTGTCTCTGGCGCAGCATGGCCAAATATGACCAGTGAGCCATAAAACCACAAAACAACCAGCCAACCAGTGTAAACCAAGGATGCGATACATTCAACTCGGAACATTTACTGACGAATTGCTGAAATAGTATTCCAAAAACAGTCTAAGTGAAGTCACATTCGGTGAGGTGAGGTGAGTAAATTTTTAACTAACGTCTTACTAGAGCAACAACACTACGAGCTATTGACGACGGTCCGGGATCACTCCCCTAAGAGAAGGATCCGAGCCACGTTTGGAATACGCGAAGGTAATTTTGGTAATTTTTACAAACCGGGATCAATTCCTTAAGGGAAAGATCCTAGGACAAAACCACGTAATTTGGTCAGACGACGAGTCAACACCTGAGTTGGAACCCCATTCTCCAAACTTACACGCAACCCAAAGTGGAGGACGTTCGGTCACGGCAGATTTAAGGGGCACCAGCCCACTCTACACCATACGCCTACAATCACCCATTCACTGACCCGGATTCGATCCAGGAATCTTCCGATCTAGAGGCTAGCACCTTAACCACCAAACCGTTTGCGAAATACTACCTGTTGAGAATAG
The DNA here is from genome assembly GCA_947359465.1 of Metellina segmentata. NCBI lineage: Eukaryota > Metazoa > Arthropoda > Arachnida > Araneae > Tetragnathidae > Metellina > Metellina segmentata. The sequence goes on from OX375883.1 coordinate 48,212,728, forward strand.
GAATGTACCACGTGGGTGTTGTTGAGAGTGGAGCTTCTTGCTGACACTCTCGGCGAGACCACGTGATCGTTCGTAAAGTAATGTGATTCAAAACAATTTCAAAGACTTCCTAAATGGCACGGCTTCGGGTGCGAGCTTTCTTGATGAGCTCCCTCCCTGTTCTAGAAACTTGAATTTATGTATTTCAGCGTAATATTATCGTTTGTTGTGTTGTTGTACCGTTTGTACTGTTTGTTTGATGTCCGAAAATAAATCACAAAAAGACATTCTTGGACTCGATGATTCTTGGATTCGATGAATCTTTACACTAGCAGGAAACAAGTTCCGTGAAAAAATGCTACCACCACCTACATTAAACTCACAAAAATATCCGGTGATATGGTAACGGTAATGGTAATGGTAATTTTAGTTAACGTCGTACTTGAGAAACACAACGGGCTATTGACGACGGTCCGGAATCAGTCCCTTAAGGGAAAGATTCGAGGACAACACCTCGTAATTTTGAACCACGGTCAGATGACGAAGCAACACCTGAGCTGGCACCCCACTCTCCAAACTTCCCCGTCAACCCAACGTGAGGACTTTCGGCCACGACAGATTTAAGGTGCACCAGCCGCCTCTACACCATACGTTTACAAACATCCATGCCCGGACCCGGATTCGAACCAGGAACCTTCCGATCCAGGTGATATGGTAACGGATTGGCCATTGTTAGTTAAATTTAACTCAATTTTGGCGACAAACTACAGTTTAAAGTACGCCCGACATGTATCTTGTGAGAGCATTTGGGTATTGAAAATAGTCTTCGCTTTATATCTGGTTTGACACCAAACATTCATTTTATTGGTTACGATTCTAGATTTTATACTCAAGTTGAAACGGCTTGTGATCTCTAGATGGCGGTAGTAAACAACTTTCGAATTCAAAGGAGAGAAAAGACGTATATTTTCCTCCACGTACTCAAAGGAAAAAGTTCACACTTCGCTGCAGATATACTGCGCTAATAAAATATACATACAAAAGTAACGCACTTGCTTTCAGACTTCTCGTTGTTTCCCAGCGAAACGAAATGACTGAGTCCTCGCCGGGCGCGGACATTTTTATTTCCCCCAACGCAGTCTGTGTAGTCATTCAAATGAAAATTGATTTCGGGTAGAAACGAAACACTTTGAGTCATGGAAATAGAAATTTATTTGGTAGTAAGGGAGTGGAAAAGGGGAAAAAAAAATAACCCAGCGCGATACGAAACTGTATTTTGCTGTTTTTTTTAAAAAGTACCTTCGCCAATTTAGAATCGGGAAGCCCGGAGCAAAAATCGCTTATTTGAAAGTCATTTTCCCTAACAAAGAAGCAGCTGTGAAAGTAAACGACTGTTTCATACGGCCCAAGTCATTCACGCAAGGGAAACATTTATTCTTTCATTGGCCCCAGCAGAACAGCGAGTTTAGCCATTTTGTTTTTTTCGCAGCGTTCTCGTTTTTAGGCGGCGAAAGTTCCGTGGATATGTTTAATTAAAGCACTCCCTCCTTTTATCGCAGTCTTTTCTGACTGGCTGTTTTCCCTTGAGAGGACTCCAATGGACGCCTTACTCTCGACAGCCCACTCTCGCTGCGTTTTTCGGTAACTTCCAAAAAACAAAGAAACAAGATGGCTGAATAGGCGATCGTGATAAGCTTCTTTTTTCTCTCCATAATCGCTAGCACTAAACGCGGAATTATGGGCATCTTAAATCATAATACTCTAGAGTTTGGTAACACGGAATCTTAAAAGATCTCGCGTTTTTTTTAACATGCGCAGGTTGTCTTATCGGGAGCCATGTTTGAAAAATTATCTTTCCCTCCCGGAAGTTTTAATGATAATTTAACGTTGGCTTTTTGCCGTTATTATAGCCGCATCTGTACAATAAACTTTTAAGGATAATTCATTACGAGCAAGTTAAGAAATTAAATACTCAAATTTTTTTTTTTTTTGTTCTTTACTTAAATTGTGGGTAGTTTAAAGAGGCAAATAATTTTTTCGAGGTCGTTAGCTTGGAGTGGCTAGTTTTTAATTGATCATTATTTCACTCCAATAATAATAATAGGCAACAATGCTGATAAGGCGTTAGTTTACATCAGATCGTTTATTTTCACAAACCGTTAATTTGGTGCCTGGTTTTATATATATTGCCCGTCATTATTGCATCCACTTAAAATAGACATAAACATCAATGACTAATTTTTCGAAAATTATTCTCCTGTAGATATGGTGCAAATAGGTTTTTAAGTATCCATTCTAAGTTCTTATTCAGAGCACTTATCTTTGAACCAAACGCCATGGTCTGTTAGTAATTTGTAGCACCAATCGATGCTAGTGTTGCTTAAATTTCTACTCATATGGTTTTATTACATGTTTTTAAAGTAACTATGTGCAAACTACATTAATGTAGTAATTCTTCCTTATCAGGTAGACGTGCTTCTTTGTTTTCGAACAATGTAATTTTTGTAAAGTTCTCTGTAATTTTGAGTTGCCTGGTTGTGAACGAGTATAATCGTTAAATTAAGTGATATTGTAACTAACACATTACAAAATGTAAATAATGCGTTTTCATGATTCACGTTTTGGGATAGTAGATATTTAATTAACGTCGTTCCGTAGCAACACAACGGGCTGTTGGTAACCCGAGCTTGGAAGGTCCAGAAATTATGGTATGGTATGGTAGTTTTAATTAACGTCACACTGGAGCCTTACAACGGGCTCTCTCTCTCTCTATTACCAGAAATTACGACTTGCTGTCAAAGGTTTTACACATTTTCTCTCTGTAATTGTCTTGAAATAAATTCAACCATATTTGGTCATGGTGATCAATTTTAGGAACATTAACTTAATAGTTTATGTTTATATACTATACTAGCCACTGCGTGGCTATCCCGGCGTTGCCTGTGCTTCGCAAATCAACAACACGGGCAACGCCGTGATGTAAGTTATTAAAAAGTTGTACAATTTTCTGCAGATTTCAAATCCGTTGAAATTTTCAATCTATCTTTAGCTATTCCGATTTTAAGAAAACGAATTAACAATCCCATTCAAAATGTTTTTTATTTTTTGCTCTCATTCCCTTACTCTGCGCAAAATGAAAGCGGAAACGGAAAAAATAAATTTAGAATCTACCGCGACGAAAAAATCTGGCATGGTTCCAAAGCCTGAAGGCAAGGTCACGTGGGTAGAAAAGTCTAGTTTCCGGCGTTTCTACTCTCGCAGGTAAGAAACGCGTTGAAGAACCCGTTGAAGAATAAAACTATTAAATTCATTTTAAAATGTTCTAGATTGAATTTTAAAATTCGCCGAGACCCAAAAATTGCAAAATATTCGGACTACCTGTGTGCCAAATCTGATTGCTGTAAGTGCCATAGAATCGTCAGGATTTTGCGGCCGCGAAACAAACAGACAAACAAACACTTCCTTTTATAACAGTAGAGAGGTTTTATATTCTTTCTTGCCCACAAGATCGGTAAATTAAGTTAGACAGTGTTTCGAAAATATCCAGCCAAATTGTAAAGGGTGTTGGAGTGGCCCCAAATAAACATTTCTTGTCAAAGAATGTGTTCAGAAATGCTGCGTTTAGGTGGTATAGGGCAGTGGTCCTCAACCCTCGGTCCGTGGATCAAATGGTACCGGGCCGCCCAAGGAACATTAAATTATTTCCATTTTATTTACTGTGGTGTATTTCTCTCGGGTTTGTGCGGTTCTTATCTATGAAATGTCTACACAAATTAGGAAGCGGTAAATAATAGCTTGAAATTTGTTCTGTTACTAGAGCTTCAATTGTGATTTCTGAATTCTGTATGTCTCTATTTTCCAATTTTGACGAATGTGACAGCTGTTTTCAAGTTGGCAGACAAAGTAGCTGCATTTAAAGCCAAACTAAAGTTGTGGGGACGGCGCGTGAACAGAGGCATTTTGGACAGGTTTCAGACATTAGCGGGGATTTTAGGCGAGACTGAGCCTAAACATTCATTCTCCCAGTTGGTGCACGATCACCCGTCTTTGCTTTTAAAAGAGTTTTATCGCCACTTCCCAACCACAAAAGACCCACGAACTAGTAAGGAATGGATCCGCAACCCATTTGTCAACAAATCAGGCGAATCTAGCCTGTCTGTGCAAGAAGATCAACTGTTGGAGATTGCAAATGAAGGCGGCCTTAAAACTACGTTCGAGACAACAACTCTGCCGGTGTGTTCTGGATTAAAGTCATGACGGAATACCCTGAGATTGCCACCACAGCACTTAAATCCCTATTACCATTTCCGACAACCTATCTGTGTGAAACGGGGTTTTCTGCAGTGACAGCAACCAAAAAAAAAACAACGGAATAAACTGGACATAAGCAACACACTTCGGGTGTCATTGTCTCCTATTACCCCCAGATGAAACCGTCTCGTTGCAATGAAACAAGCTCAGGGTTCTCATTGATTTAGCGTTCTAGTGAGTTAAAATGTTAAATCACTTTATATTCATTTTTTGGTGTAACTGTATTTTATTTTGAAGGCATGTTTAAATACAATTAAATAAAAATTATTAAATCAAAACAATCTAAAATATAAACTATCAACGTCCCCCCCCCTCCCTCAGAGGGCTGCGTTATAATTATCAAACGATGATCCGGTCCGCGGCGATAAAAAGGTTGGGAAGCACTGGTATAGGGCACTATTTAGGTTAGTCGTTAACATCGTTTCTGTGGTGTATTGCGCCATTTCCAGATCTAATTTTCAACGGTATGCATCACTACACGAATTCGGAGCTCGTAGATATGCATTCGATGGAAGCGATGGGCTACGTTGGAAGCAAAACTATTAGCAACTGGAGGGCTACGGTTTCGAATTCAACCAAACACCGTCGTGTACAAAGGGGTATGGTGAACGTTAAATCTGTTGTGGCTTTAAATTCCTTCACGTTGGCTTGGTGTGGGCGTTCAGAGAGTGGGGTGCCAGCTCAGACGTTCACCTCGTAATCTTACAATTGTTCCAAATTGCATGGTGTTGTCCTCGCATCTTTCTCTTGGGGATTGATCCCTGGCCGTCGGGAATAGCCAGTTGTGCTGCTTTAGTACGACGTTAATTAAAATAAGTCACTACTGTGTGGGGCTGGGAATGGAAACGTACGAGCTGCTCAAAGATTGCCCTGTGCATTTCTTATTTTGGGCCCCTCTGCTACCTTTAACAATATGACCAGATGTTTTCAAAACAACCTGCATTTGCACTATTTTTTGCAAAGTCATACTTTGAAAATACTTGGTAATTAAACGAGTCTTGATCTACAATAAAAATGTCCTATTTGCCTTGTATATAATTAAATTATTTCAACGTTTGGATATTTTCAGTGCTGTAGAACTGTATTGATTGATATAGTTTTCACATAAAACAACGAACGCTCTCAACAATCAACTGTAAATTCCTTGTTACAAGTTTATAGCTATAAGTGTTATTTGATGATAGAAATAAAAGCAAAAAGATAACATGAAGAGGGAATAGGTTTAGCATTAATAATTGTCGAATCATCTTTAAATAAGGGATTGAGATGAAATTGAACTGGATGTTCAGAATCCAATAGTGGTAATATGACTGGCGTGAACTGTTAGCCATGTGCACAGTCCAGTCACATTAATGTGACTACCTGTCAAAAGCCAGAATAACCACTTTTGGCAGAGTGGACCGCTGTGAGACGTGCAGGAAGAGAGTCAATTAGGTTTCTGAAGGTGTTCACTGGGATGTTGAGCCATGCTGACTCCAGTGTCGTGGCCAGCTACGCTTGATTACGCGGTTGAGGATCTATGGCGGGAACAACCCGAACGAGGTAGTCCCACAGATTCTCGATTGGGTTTAAATCCGGTGAGTTTGCTGGCCAGGGGAGTACGGTAAACTCATCCTGGTGCTCTTCGAACCACGCACATACAATGCTAGCTGTATGACACCTCGCATTGTCCTGCTGGAAGATGCCATCATTCTGAGGAAAAATAATTCGCATGTAGGGGTGGACATGGTCCGCAAGGACAGATGCGTACTTGTGCTGATCCATTGTGCCTTCCACAATGATAAGTGCACCCAGTGAATGCCAGGAAAATATTCCCCAAACCATAATGCTCCCTCCTCCAGCCTGGATCCTTCCGGCAATTGTTGCAGGGTGTTTGCTTTCAGACGTTTCACGCCGTATACGCGAACGCCCATCTGTCCGATGGAGCATAAAACGTGATTCATCGGAAAAAGCCATCTGTCGCCATTCTGTGGACGTACAGTTGTGGTACTGGCGTGCAAATTTCAGCCTTTGTCGCCGATGAACAGCAGTCAGCAAAGGTGCATTAACCAGGCGTCTGCTGCGGAGGCCCATGCGCAGCAACGTTCGCTGAACCGTTGTTGAGGATACACTCTTGGTAGCCCCTTGGTTCATCTGGGCGGTCAGTTGCTCAACAGTTGCACGTCTATTCGCCCGAACGCATCTCCGTAGCCTTCGTTCGCCTCTGTCATCTATAGCCCGTGGTGCACCACATATGCCACGCCGCTGATTTTGGATAGTGCCCTTTTACCATGCACGGTATACTTTTACCACGGCGGCGCGCGAACAGTTCACAAAATTAGTCGTTTCCGAAATGCTTCCACCCTTGGCTCGAAAGCCAATAATCATGTCCTTTTGGACGTCGGATAAATCGCTACGTTTCTCCATTACGCCAACGATTGATATGCTTTCCGATGCCCTAGGACATCCTTTATATACACTCCACTGCAATGTGCTGCCACCTGCCTTTTGCGATTGGTTGTTTCATGTTGACGTCGAAAGTAGGTGGTGGTCACATTAATGTGACTGGACTGTGTATTATATAGGAAATGAGAATTGACATCAGTAAAAAAGTAAACGAAAAGGTGTTAGACAATTTTGAATAATTTAATTTAACTTTGAAGTATAAAATCTATTTTTGAAGCTTATAAATGAATTAATAATTGGTAATTTTTTAGTAACGTCGTATTAGAGCAACACAACGGGCTATTGACGACAGTCGGAGATCAATCCCCCAATTGAAAGATTCGAGGACAACAACACGTTTGAACCACGGTCAGATGACGAGGCAACACATGCGCTGGCACCCGACTATCCAAACTTCCATACCAACTCAACAGATTTAAGGTGCACCAGTCGCTGTATTTACACCATACGTACAAACATACATACACTGACCAGGATTCGAACCAGGAACCTTCCGATCTTGAGGCTAATAACACATTAACCACCAGACCGGTTGGTCGGCTTTTAATGGATTGAAATTGATATGAAATGCGAATGGGTGCGTAAGGAAATTTTGTCATTAATATGCACTACCCTACAATAATGGACCGTACAGCAAGATGTGATGGTATAAGGGAAATAATACATGCTTTAATAGAGGGATGGTCCCCCACGTGCTGCAATGACACTAGCAACCCTTCTGGGCATACTTCCAACAAGGTTTTGATACACAGCTATGGGTATTGGTGTCCATTCCTGCTGCAGGAAAGTCGCCAGCTCAGCTGTAGATTTCGGACGGGGTTCCCTGGTACGTAAGCGTCGCTCTAACCTGTCCACAACTGTTCTATGGGGTTTAAGTCGGGACGCAGTCCAGGGAATACGTTTTACATCCATACCATGATACCACTGCCTGACAGAGGCTGCAACATGACACGGAACGTTGTCGTCCTGAAAGTAACATTCGTCCATTTCACAAAACTGCCAGAGCGTAGGAAGAATCTGATTGTCCAAACTGTTCCTGTTGGTGTCGGCGTTCAATTGACCAGGAACAACATGCAAAAAGGGCCCAGGCCATACCACGAAAAATACACCCCAAAAAGTAATTGGATTTTATGCAAATCCGCTGGCGTTGGTCCAATGTATATAAGGGATCATGAAAAATACTATGTGAGGTTTGGTTGTTAGTTGTTGTTTCTCATGCCCACACTGGCAGACCAAAGGAGTGCCAGGCCCGTCGAAGACGTCAAGAGGCGAAGAGGGTGCGCCTTCCATGTAATTGAGCCCCATTGGGAGGAAGTCCGACTTTGCTCGACATACATGACACATCCGTTTTACAGGAAGGTCCCTTTCATACATCCTTTCACTCACACATATCGTAATTTAGATCCCAATCAGAGGCCGATAACCCCCTGATCAGGTACCCCAAGAGGTATTATTTGGTATGGGAAAATGGGGGACTTTGTGACCACGACCTATTTAACGTGCCCCAGCCACCATTAGTGAACACGGCGGTCTTTAGCCAGGTCGAAGCGCCGATCTCGCAATCATCAGAATTGCAGGCTCCGCCGAGGACAGAACCCACAACCCTTCTGATGCAAGCCCGACGCTCTACTGACTGAGCTACCGCGGCTCTTGTTGGTTGTTTCGAGGTTTATTGCGCAAGGGCCATATTTAGCCAAACTGAGACGATCACAAGACAGACTACACAATGAAGGTTGAAGAAAAAACAAAGGCAGAAGAGTAGTTGTGTCACTCCATTGCGACGCAAATTAAACTACCTACCTACCATACCATGCAAAACCACCTTCACAATATAAACTGGGGCCGCGGTGACCTGGTTGGAAGAGTAACGGATTAACAGCCGGAGAGTTGCGAGACCAAAGACCGAAGGGTAAAAAGTCGGATGGCGCACGTTAAATCCATCGTGACCTCAAATGTCCCCACGTTGGAGTGGTGTAGAAGCTTGGAAACCGGCGAGTCAGCTCAGGTGTGACCTCGTCATCCGTCCCTGGTGCAAAATTACGTGGCGTTATCTTTGGATTTTTCCCTTTGAGTATGATCCAGGACCGTTACCAATAACCAGCTTTGTTGTTCCAGTGTGAATTAATTAACTTCCTATAAAATGAACTGAAAAATTGTAGCTTTGTAAGAGAATTAATATAAAATAATATTATTATTATAAATAATAATAATAATTTATAAATATTATAATTATTATAAATAATAAAAATTTATGAATAATATTATAATTATTATAAATAATATTATAATTATTATAAATAATATTATAATTATTATAAATAATAATAATAATAATTTATAAATATTATTATAATTATTATAAATAATATTATAATTATTATAAATAATATTATAATTATTATAAATAATATTATAATTATTATAAATAATATTATAATTATTATAAATAATATTATAATTATTATAAATAATAATAATAATTTATAAATATTATTATAATTATTATAAATAATAATAATAATTTATAAATATTATTACAATTATTATAAATAATAATAATAATTTAGACATATTATTATAATTAATAATTTATAAATATTATTATAATTACTATTATAATTAATATGAATAAATATTCATTATAAATAAATTTTGAAATTTTTGTAACGAATGGTCGTCTCTATGTGTACAAATGAAGAGCTTATCCAGAATTATTTAATGCAGTCTTAATGATAATCTCATCCTCCGAAAAGTGACCAGAGAGAGAGCCTTCATCTCCAGGCGAATCATTAGACCATGAAATCTCCAGACAGTAATGGATTTACTTAGCCAACGTGGATTAGATTTCACTTTGAGTCTAAAATTTTTATATGCTAGTTCTATTAATACCGTCACACAAAAAACATTGTATTATAAGGTCCTTTTTCATATCTGCAAAATGAGATCTTATAAAAAATGCTATCCTATAGAAATAAAAGATCTTAACTAGCCGTACCTTTAGCAAATTAGTAACTTAACCTTTTTCTCATGCCCCATCGTAATTTTTCTACCTAAAATATCTTAATTAGAAATGAAAATGATTTGAGAGTATAAGAACAAGGGATCTAATTACGAGTAAGAAATATGAATCACGAAACGATTTTTTTTTCTTGTACTTACCACGGCTCTAGCAGCTGGTGATAGAAAAGGAAAGAAATCCGGAAGAAGAGAAAATTCATTAGAAAAATGGAATGATTGCAATGTATGCTGTATTTCAATAATTTGGAAAACAAATATTCCCTTGCAAAAGCATAGCTTTCCACTAAAAAATGATGCTTTAAGCTTGATTGGGAATATGCTCTTATACAAAAAAAAGTTGCGCCTGGCAGGAGTAGGCCGGTATAAATGATATTTGGAGGAGTGGTTTACCTGAGTTGAAGATGCAAATGATAAAATTTTCAGAATCGTTTGAGCATGCGCCACGCGCATGGCAGCTCTCAAACACGCTGCATACCGGGGCGCATATTAACAACCTTTACCTGGAATAGAAGACATGGGGAAATTTTAAGCCCGCTGATTCGTTGGTTTCAAACTGTTGACTATGAGATCACTACGTGACATCATCATTAATGGCGAAGCTTCACGTGGACTCCACATTACTCATTACTCGGTAGTTTCTACTTGAACTGAAAGCCTGTGGAAAAACCTCTGCAACATAAATAACGAATCCATACAACAGATCCACAGTAATAACGAAAAACTCCCCTGTTTCCGCCTTCTATTCTGTTCAAGGACCCAAGGGTCCTTTAAAGTTCGAAAATGGATTATTTTTAAATTATGCGTGTAGAATCTATACTGGAATTAAAACTAAACACAAAACATTTACGATCAAATTACGAGTACATTGCACAAGCCGTTGAACTGTCGCTTAGTAATCATCTACGAGCTATCGCTTTCTTTTTTATTAGTATTCTATTTTAGAACAAAGCAGTAACAACTTTTTTTCCCTCAAACATTGCAAGTAAATAGTGATACTTTTCACACATGGTGATACTTTTCACACGCATTATGGGTGAGTGACGTCATAGATCTCGGAGAGAGAAAACAACGAATCAGCGGGCTTAAAATTGAAACTACCGGGGCATAAAAGGACATCTAGTAGCGCAGCAAATTCATTTCGACTCATGCTGTTGTCATGGTTACATCATTCCTCATTGAGTTATGCCTCGGAAAAAAGTTCGCAAGCAATTTAAGCAACTGGGAGAGTTTGACAGAGACCTAGTAATTGGCCTCCTAGAAGGTGGATGATCTAATCGACGAATTGCGCAACATATTGGTTGTAGTGATGTTACTGTTGCACGCTCTCGGCAGCTGTGGATACGACAATGCGCATGCCAGCGTCAACCAGGCTCAGGAAGGCCTAGAGAAACCGAAGTGAGAGAGGATCGACGTATCGTAAGACATGCGAATACTGACCCAACAGCCACTGTTGCAGACATCCAACTGGCAGAGGGAACCTCTCTCGATTATCCAACAAGTGATCGCACCATTTGTAGACGGTTTCACGACGGTGGACTAAATTCACGTAGACAGTAAAGACGACTGCCTTTAACAGCATCGGATCGCCGTCAAAGACTGGAATGGTCATTTTCGGAGCGATCCCCTCTTTTAAACTTTTGAAATTTTAAAGTTTTAATCTTTTATATATCATGTGTGTAGATCATTCTTAATATTATTTTTAAAATATGACTCTTTTAAATTTTTAACTTATTTTAAAAAGCATGTTCATTTCACAATATAATATACTTATTTCATAGCAACATACCCATAATACGGCATAATTTATTTATTTCACCTTTCATCTGTAAATAAACATAATCACAATCATTATATTCGTAGCTCATATTCACAATCGTGTTTTACAGTTCTTGTTTCAATTTTATACAGGGTGGTCCCGAATTCATGGTACAAACTTTAATGGTAGGTACAGGACATTGTAACAATGATTTATTGTATAGGAATGTATAGTCGCAAGTGACGCGGTGAGGCGAAAACAGGGGAAATAACGGCCGAAAGGAAAAACAAAGATTTTATTGAAAGCGTTGTTGACAAGTGTCATGTTTACAGTAATTGTTCAAAATTGCGTCCACCAGTATCGATACATGCTTGACAGCGTCGGTGGAGCGATTGGCGTACACGTTCAAAGATGCCTGGTATTTCACGCACACCTGCAGCAGCTACAGATAAGCGAGCGACGAGATCCTCATCTGAGTCAACTGGAGTCTCATAAACAAGATGCTTTAGATGTCCCCATAAAAAGTAATCGAGGCTCGATAAATCGGGAGATCGGGGTGGCCAAGGGACTGGTCCACCACGCCCAATCCATCGAGTACCAAACGTGGCATTCAGGTAATTCCGTACATCAATGCTGAAGTGTGCTGGCGCCCCATCGTGCTGAAACCACATGCGGTTACGAATGGCGATCGGAACATCATGCAGCAGTTGTGGTAACACTTCTTTCAGAAAAATAAGATAGCTTCCGCCAGTGAACCGCGTGGGTAGTAAGTATGGGCCAATCAAAAAGTCGTTCACAATACCAGCCCACACATTAATACTGAAACGTTGTTGAAACGCATGTCGACGCGTTGCATGTGGATTATCGGTTGCCCACACATGGGAATTGTGCGCATTAAAGACACCCTCGCGTGAAAATGTCGCTTCATCTGTAAATAGCACATAATCTACGAAATCCGGCTGCAACGCACATTGCTGCATCACCCACAGGCAGAAGTTCACGCGGCGAGGATAATCTGCCGGATTCAATGCTTGTACTTTCTGAAAATGGAAGGGGTGTAAGCGATTTTCGTTTAACACTCTGCATACAGTCTGATGACTCACACCTACGTCACGCGCAACAGTTCTTGTGCTTGACTCGGGTCTATCAGCCACAATGTTCAAGATGCTTTCTTCCAGCCTTGGAGTGCGTACAGCTCTTACTCGACCAGCGCCATGTCTGTTGACGTCGAACGCACCTGTTTCACAAAGTTGACGATGTAACCGTTGAAAAATTCTATGATCCGGCATTCGTCGATCAGGATACTCCGTGCGATACATTCGTAACGCAGCTCTGCCGTTACCATTTGCACGGCCGTACATGTAATGCATGTCTGCTTTTTCTGCATACGTAAAGTCACCCATCGTCTACGGCAGCACAATTGTGAATGGCGCTTTTCCCTACTGCGATGCATCATGTTCAACAGCGGCTAGACATCTACTGCCCTCTACCGGCAATGATACCAACCGATCACTCCATTTCTCTTTCCTTTTATTTCCCCTGTTTACGCCTCACCGCGTCACTTGCGACTATACATTCCTATACAATAAATCATTGTTACAATGTCCTGTACCTACCATTAAAGTTTGTACCATGAATTCGGGACCACCCTGTATATTGTTCTAGAAATTCCACTAGTTTGATTTTGAGTTAACGATTTTTTTTTCTTTTTTCTCTGTTCTGTTCGGTTATTCTCAATACTCCCGGTGTGCCACCGGTGTTTATTTTCTTATTTCCGGTGTGCCACCGGCTCATTGTTCTGTTTTGCCCGGATTTTCCGGAGGTTTTGTTTATTTGTTAGTTTTAAGGCCGCTTAATGCGTGCATGATGTAACTCCAGATCGGGGAATGTAACCTGCCCCATACCATTTCCCTTTGAATCAATAAGTGATCGTTCGGCCGGCGTGGGTCCCTATGCACCTCCTTGTGCTGCGATGGAAGTCGCCACCCTTTCCCCCCGAATCTTATTACACTCTAAACCAATGTTTCCCAACGTGGGGCCCACACCCCACAGGGGGGCAATTGGATTGTAAAAGGGGGCAATTCGAAAATGGACTCGACACGAGTTTAACCCTTTTGTTCCGGGCCATTTAAATGCAATGCTAGCAAATTCTTAAATAATTGCGGCCAATAAATATTATAAATTCGTTTGACGAGACCAAAATATCAACTGGGTTTTTGGCGTCGTCCAGTTAACCTCCCTGCGGCAGACGACAGGCTCCGCGTGGACCCCCAGACGCTTTAAAACCTCGCTAAACAATGCAGTTGTTCGCATCTGAATGGCCCGTTGCAACTTCTGTAGTGTTTTACAGCATTCAGTTGGTGTTAATTTGAAATAGGCGTCCGTAAAAACTGTTATAAAAGTCTCATTGATTTAAAAAATATATACATTGTATAGATATAATTGGTGAGTATTTGATTTTATTTTTATTTATTTTCATTTTAGAAGCATAATTTTCCTGAAACATTTGTCAAATGGAAAAAATATGTGTTTTTTTTTTTTTTTTTTTTTTTTTTTTTTTTTGCGGTGACTTAGGTGGGCATAAGAATTTGATTTCTTCCTAAAACCTATCATGTAAGTTTCTTAAGTGAACAATTCAATTTTTTAATAATAAAAATTATGTATATGTTACATAGGGGGGGCATAAGAATTTTAGAAAGGCTTAGGTGGGGCATGGCACAAAAAAGGTTGGGAAACACTGCTCTAAACCTAACGGTGAGTGGATTCGGGGAGGGTCTTAAAAAAAAGAAAAAGAAAAAAAGAAGACTGGAATGGTGTCGTGTCAGACGGACATGGGCATCGAGTGGTCTTCACTGACGAATTCCGCTTCTGTCTGGGTAGAGACGACAATCGAATCTGTGTGTGGAGGCAACGTGGTCAGCGCCAAGATTCACGTTTTGTAACTCCAAGATTTACGTCACACGTCCAGAAGACATAGTATGGAGTGCAATTTCGTATGATGCCAAATCACCTTTGGTATTCGTTATGGGCTCTTTGATAGACCAAGAGTTACGTACAAAAATTTTACAGCCAGTTACGCTCCCATTCCCTAAACACCCAGGTTCACCGGCTTTTTAAACAAGACAATGCTCGACCCCATATTGCTGCCGTCTTTAGAACTTGTCTAAGAAGCAACGATATCTTACCATGGCCAGCATACTCATCTTACCTATCCCCGATCAAGAATGTATGGGATGCCATTGGACGAGATGTCACCACTCCTCTCGTACCACGTAATCTGCTGGAACTACGTGAAAGTGTTCAAGCAGCATGGGATGGACTGTCGCAGGACTTTATAAAGAGCCTGTATGACTCATTACCAAGGCGCTTGGCATTCTGTATTAGAAATAATAGTGGTCATACGCCATACTGAATGATACCTCTTTTTTGAATTTTTCTCAATAAAGTTTTCATATTTTAGTCTCAAATTTTAATCATTTCATCATTCATAAGCACTTTACCAACCTTGTGAATTTCATTGCATTCTGAAAATTCCTTCTAGGTGCAACTTCTTTGTTTGTTTTAGAGAGGATTTTCGCCTCTTATCCTAAGGTCTATTAGCGATCTGCACCACTTCGGTTAAGCATCACGCGGATTTAAACAATGTTGCAAATGAATGGTATTGTCCGGCTCCTTCGAGTGTGGTTATCATCATGGACCTTCTGATGAAATAGACGGAACACAAGTGCGAAGCTTTGTTATTTCTTCTTGTCCTTCGGTTTAGATATCTGTCACGTCGTTGTGGGAAGAATGCGTAAATCCTTAATTATTAATTGGTTAAAAGTATACACCGTGATCAAAAGCCTTAGTTGGTGCTTTGATAGACAACCGGCTAAGTCGATTCGTAAGTCCACGTGATTTACTCTTGAGAGATATTACAACAGCGACTCTGCCCGCACGCTTTTCTTTATTTCATTAGAAGGTTGATGGTTTTGGAGGTGTCTTAGTTAAATTAGTGATCTGGTGGTAACGTAATTTTACGTGATTTACTCTCAGTGACTCTGCCTACACGCTTTGTCTATTTTATTAGGATGTCAATGGTTTTGAAGGAGTATGTTAGTTAAATTAAGAATCTGGTGTTAACGTAAACGAAGCGCTTCAAGAGCCGTAGGAAAACATCCACAATTGCCATTCATGCTTTTGCATAGGGCAGCCTTATCCAAATAGAGCAATTTCCAAAATAGAGCAAGCAGTAGAAAGGAAGGTCACCTGAATCGAGACTACAAGTTACGGTCTGAAAGCGGCATATTACCAACCTTTACCTGGAATAGAAGACATGGGGAAATTTTAAGCCCGCTGATTCGTTTCTATCTCTCTCAAAGATTTATGACGTCACTCAACCATAGTGCGCACTCCACATGTGTGAAAAATATCACTATTTACTTGCAACGTTTGCGAAAAAGAAAGTTGAAACTGCTTCGACCGAAAATATAACACTAATAAAAAAGAAAGCGATAGCTTTTAGATGATTACCAAGCGACAGTTCAACGGCTTGTGCCATGTACACGTAATTTGATCGTAAATGTTTTGTGTTTAGTTTTAATTCCAGTATAGATTCTACACGCATAATTAAAAAAAAAACACCAAACGACACTTGGGACCTTGAACAAAATAGAAGGCGGAAACAGAGGAGTTTTTACTGGGGATCTGTTGTATAGATTCGTTATTTATGTTGCAGAGGTTTTCCACCGGCTTTCAGCTCAAGTAGAAACTACCGAGTAATGAGTAATGACAGAGTCCACGTGAAGCATCGCCATTAATGATGATGTCATAGTCATAGTCGACAGTTTGAAACCAACGAGTCAGCGGGCTTAAAATTTCCCCATGTCTTCTATTCCAGGTAAAGGTTGTTAATATACGTCCGGAAGCTGTATTCAACCTTTGGACCAAATAAAAATTTGTACAGCGAAGCAAAAAACACCGAATATGCTTTATGCATACATCATTCTTTTGTTATCATAAATTCATTCTTCATTTGCATGAAATTTGCTTCCACACATAAGGGGTCAAATTCCTATATTTTAGAGCATAACGACTGTCATGACTCATTATACTAGTAACCTGTTTCTGAGTGGCGCAGGTCAATCCTTGTGACTACACTGGGTATATTTTTCTCTACTGTGTTCTGTCTCTCCTCATGTGTATTACCATTTACTGAACACATTTATTAAATATTTTATAGGCATATATGCATAGTGGATTGATTCGAACATTTCCCTATAATAGCCCTTTGTATTACTCCAGTACGGCATTAATTAAAAATACCTTCCGACTATATCGGACATTTCCATGAAATTTCTCCGTGAGGCGGCGTCATATACCCGAGTTCAAAATTACGTGATGTTATCCTCGATCTTTCCCTTGTGGGATTTATCCCGGACCGTCGTCAATAGCCCTTTGTGTTGCTCCAGTTCGACGTTAATTAAAATACCTACCTCTCCGTAAGACGGACTGTATAGCTGAAGGCCATACAGGTGAAACAGTGTCCCCTAACGGCATTCAGTTCAATCCCCATTACAACCTAGATTCAAATAATCATCCAATTCTGAGGCTAAATTTCAAATCTATATAAAAATTTAACCTTGCATACCGAATTTCAATTTATTAAAATTCGTTGTTTTTGGATTGGGATTGTAATGTTTGGAGCAGGGTTGAGCGTAGACTGCTGATGTGCAGAGACAGCAAGATATATGAGCCGAACTATTATCCACTCAATTACATCGGAGATTGAAAACAGCACGCAGAATTCATTTTATCTATGCAAACCACACCCACGCCCATGATAGTTCGGACAGGACAACTTATTCTGAAGATTAGTCTTTCCCGAAGGTAATTATCAGTTATGATAATTATCTTGCGCTTGGAAAGAATAAGATTTGAGAAGTTTTTAACGTAATGATGTTGCTCTAAATAATTTCATAGGTTTTGAATGAAACTGTACTCATTCACTTTTTTATTTTCGTTCAAACAGAAAATTACACACGATTGTCACCTTTTTATTTTAACTGGTATAGTGATCACAGCCTTTGTCTTCCACCCTGTTGGTTCGAATCCCGATTGTAAAGTACATGGATGTTGGTGAATGGTCCTGTTGGTTGGGTTTTATGGCGGTTGGTTGGGTTTCATATTTGGTGACTTCGCAAATAGCTGCTAGTTCACCATTTGTAGTACCAAAGGTCATTGGACGGCCATTAAAAAACCCCTGTTATTTGAAGAAATGGTTATATATAAACGCTTGTGCGAGATGTTGAAGTTTGGAGAGGGGAGTGGGTGCTAGCTCAGGTGTTGTTCTAATCATCTGACTAAAGTTCAAATTCACGAGGCGATGTCCTTGTTAAGGGTGTCCTGTTGGTTGAGTTTCATGGCATAAAGGTCCTATTTGACGACTTCACAAATAGCTACTAGTTAACCCTTTGTTGTACCTAGTGTTGCAAAGGGTGGAAAAAACCCGGTTTATTCCCGGGAATAAACCCGGTTTTTTGGGAAGGCAATTTTGAAAACTTCCCATATTTTTGAAATTTCGGGAATTTTGAAAATTTTTAATGTTTTGTCTGGAAAATTTCAAAACAATATTTTTTTTAGAAACTCTTTAATAGTTCATAACAGCAACTTCAAACGTGTACTCTTTTGGCGGGATCTAACATCTGTTTGCATTGACCATTTCAATTTTAGAAAATTTTCGTCTTAAAGAAATAGAATATCATTTATGCCTACATTTTGCCATCTTGCAATTTACAAAAATTGAAAGGTAAATATTAATGGGATTTTATGGATATTACTAGTACTAATAGGCGCATGCGATGACAATATTTTTGAGCTAAATCTTTTTTGTCAATGAGCCATAAGAACAAACTTTTTAAGTGAACCCTTGTGTGCATTCAAACTTTTGCATAGTTCTGACTATATATTCTGAACCTTTGAATAATTCTCTGGGTTGGCTGTTTCCTATTTATACTGTCATCGTTTTATGCAAATTGATATCCCAGTGAATTAATAAGTTTCTTTGACTGTGATTATATTCTAATTTTAAAACTTCAATTAGCAATTGATAAAGCTATCTTCCCAACATAAAATCAGGTTTTTACTATGTATAAGTTTAGTTGGAAATTTAAAAATCTAATTTGATATTTATTGGAATTCTGAGCATTTTGTTTTTAAATTTTGATTTTGGTGTTTTTACTCAACAGTTTCATGCATGAACTAGAAACATTGAATTTCATGAGTTCAGATCAATCTGTATAAGTAATACTTATAATGCAATCAATGCTAAGAGCATCTTAGTGAATTTTAACCTGCTATGTTTTGTACCTTTGACAACTTTTAATTGGGAACTCAAGCATTTAAATTTTAATTTAGTGTTCTATTTCATACTAATGGGATGATTTGTGTTCCAGATAATGGTAAGGCCAACTTCAACAGTGTGGAGTCATTACACATCAGAGTTTGGTCATGGCAATAAAAGGACTGCTAAATGCAGGTATTGCCACAAGAAGTATCTGGTACCAAATGCTACTAAGATGACAAAGCATTTCGAAAAATGTGTTAAAAAACCCCAAATAATGTCTTTTCCTATTTATTCTTTGGCAGATGCCGATGAACCTTCAGTTATTGTGGTATCCCAAGAGCTGATAACGGACGTTGAAACTATGTATACGGATCCAGGACTATCAGAATCTACAAGTAGATCCTCTTGATATTGCGTTGTTTTTTTCAGCTTATTAATCCCTCATAAAAGGCTTACAAGTACCGGTGCCAAATTGAATCATCAATAAAGTAGAGAGTAAATTGTAACTGCTTTATATAAAGATAATATGAAATGTTTACAAAAGTATTGCTTTTGATGCAAACATTCATCTTATTTTTTGCTGCTAGGTCTCGGAACAAAACCATCACATCAACATTCATCTGGATTTGGATATAAATGCTGATGTTGTTTATACAATAAAAATAAACCAATATTTTCCACCAAAAAAGAAAATTTAAATTTTATTGAAACAATTTTCCAGGTTGTAGTTTTATATATATGGGGTTTTCTCTTTATAGTTTTACTTATATAGCAACAAACCAAAAGAAGCCACACAATGTGAAAAAATGGTTGGTTTAGTTTATTCCCAATGTTCCCCAAAGTTCCGGGTTTATTCCCCAAAATTCCCGTGTTTATTCCCCTCTTCCAAAATTCCCGGGTTTTTTGCATCACTAGTTGTACCAAAGGTTATTGGACGGGCATTTAGGCTCGGTGCACACACCCGGTTTTTAAACGTGCGGCACCACTGCGGCACCAAAGCCCAACTATGCACACATAACCGTGAAATGACGCACGAACTCATTTCGCGCCATTTGCGATAAATATTCTATCGAAGAAAACGTGTTTATTTCGCTTACTTGGTGTAAAAAAAAGTATATTTTGAAACAAAATAGACGTTACTGGATACAACTATTTATTAATTATTATTTATATTCTATTTGTTTATGAAAACAAGGTACTTCAGAACGGAGACTCATGTACGGCACCGTGGGGAACTGCGGTACAAATTGCACGCAAGTTGGACGTGCGTGGCAATTCAATAGGGAATGACGTCCTTGCAAATTCAGAAATTGCATAAGTGGATGTCTTCATATCAAATTCTGCACAAATAACGAAATTTCTAATGGAAACACCATGTTTTGGTGCCATAACCAGATTCTGTATCGTTAAATTAGTCTAAATATGAGTTTTCATGACTTTAGTATATTTATATGCAGAGATATTCAAACCTAAAGTTGGTCTCAATTTCAGGAATCATCTCTACGTAGAAATTCGCTATTCGTAGATCGAGATTAATTGTAGTTGTCGCTACCTGAATTTCAAAATTAAACACTATTCCAAAGTATTTTTGAGCGATCTGAGAATTATTATATTTATTACGCAAGTGCAAACGATTTGAGAAGAACATTATTATATTTTCTATGCAAGTGCAAATAAGAATTACTGAAATCCCAGAATAACTACCTGGGGTTTGTCAAATGTTTGATAACCTTTTGGATGCCCCCCCCAAATCGCAATAGTTAATGTAGTGCAAAAACTAGCTATTCGAATGAGTTGAAATTTTGCATGATCATTCGAAGTCCTGAATCTATTCCCCATCAAAATAATAAGTAATAAATAATTATTAATACATACTAAAATTATTTTAAGATACAATAATAGATGGATTCTGTGTGGGTGTTTTAAGAGTAACATGGTACAAAATTTCAGCGCTATAGAAATATTATTTAGAAAGATATCCGTAAAAGACTAAGAAACTGATTTAATCTTATAGGAACTCCAATATTTTTCTGTGCTCATAACTTTGAAAAGGTAATACATAATGACATGACATTTGGTACCTGAAGTTAAATTTTGACATAGATTCGAAATTGTGTGTCGAAATAGGGGGTTCCTAATAGAAACTATGAAGTTGGTGCTAAATTTAATACGAAGACGGCCTTTTATGCAAATGTTCTGCATTTCAATGTATAGAAGATGGTAATTTCTGTCAAAAGCTACCTTTGAATTTTATCTACTGTTGAAATCACTTGAATGAAGAGAGGTGGTTCGGTTTTTTCTCCCGCGACTATACATCGTTTTTTAATGAGTAATAAAAATTTCATCTGTTACTATTTACAACGCCTGTATTATAGCACCATCTAGGATCTCTCCCCTCAGTTTGTAACACACTGTCAACAATTAGTTAATCCAACCAATGTGTACATTCTTTTTCAATGAATAATAAAAATAATCTGTTACTATTTACAACACCTATATAACAGCACCTCCTAATATCGTATTCCAGTTTCAGGTATACTGCCAACAATAGTTTAATCCAACAATATGTATTTTCTTTTTCAATGGATGATAAAAATAATTTACTACTTTTTACACCGCTTATGTAACATCACCTCCTAGTCTCGCACCCCAGTTTGAAGTACACTTACTGCCAACAGTAGTTCAATACAACAATAAGTACTTTCTTTTGCAATGAATAATAAAAAATAATCTACTATTAACAACAACAACGCTAATTTAACAGCATATCCTAATCTCGCACCCCCAGTGTGGAGTACACTGGCAACAATAGTTCAATCCAACAGTATATACTTTCTTCAGCAATGAATAATAAAAAATCATCTTCTACCATTTACAACAGCACCTCCTAATCTCGCACCCCAGTTCGGAGTACAATGCCAACAATAGTCCAATCCAACAATATATACTTTCTTTAACAATGAATAATAAAAAATCATCTACTACCATTTACAACAGCACCTCCTAAACTCACACCCCAGTTCGAAGTGCCGACCAATCGGTATGGTGGTCAAGGCGTTAGCCTCTAGATCGGAAGGTTCCTGGTTCTAATCCGGGTAGGGGCATGGATGTTTGTAAGCGTATGGTGTAGAGGCGGCTGGTGCACCTTAAATCTGTCGTGGCCGAAAGTCCTCACGTTGGGTTGGCGTGGAAGTTTGGAGAGTGGGGTGCCAGCTCAGGTGTTGCTGCGTCATCTGACCGTGGTTCAAAATTACGAGGTGTTGTCCCCGGATCTTTCCCTCAAGGGACTGATCCCGGACTGTCGTCAATAGCCCGTTGTGTTGCTCTAGTACGACGTTACCTAAAATTACCATTACCAGTTCGAAGTACACTGCCAACAATAGTCCAATCCAACAATAAATACGTTATTTAGTATGATGACGTCATGATGTCCGTTTTATGTAATTACTCGGCAGATTAGACGGAGGATTTAAGCTTTCGGGCAGCGCGCGTGAGCTTTCTTCGTTAAATCGTGGCAATGAGAACGGTGCGCGCTGTTAATTTTTACTCGGGATAAAGTAGCGCGGACCCCCGAAGAGGCCTCTGCTGAAATCTGTTTTAAACACTCACGATTCGGTGGATTCTTTCCGATGGGGGTGATGCTCCTGGAAGGGGATCAAAAGGTTACGAGTTTCTGGAATAAAAGTGGATAAGAATGTGTTACAATCTGGGGAGCGGGCCCCAATTGGAACGGCTGTGCAATAACACGCCATTAGGGGTTGCTGTCGTATAGAAGTTCCAACTCAAGGGAACAATTTTGAACATATTTTTTCTTGACTTCGATTTTTTCAGCTGTTTTTGAGTTAAATAGGCATGATGATTTCAAAACTGTAGTTAGTTTTCTTCTACCACGTGAAGTTTTTTCTCAACACCACTACACCATTTTTTCATGTGACCACTCTCTGCAGGATCGAGCGTGGATCCTAGGAAGCAGTGTTGCTCTCCCATTAGCTGACAGAAACCGTCTTTGACTTGCGCCGGGTGAATGACACCGTAGGAGACCAGCGACAGGTACATACTTGTTAAGACTAGAGTGCCTATATAATAAGAGTGGCGACATACTGGAAACACTTTCTGATTGTATTAGAGACCTTTTCTACCGCCCGAGGCGGTCTTTTCCTAGCTCCCGTAGACTTATTATGGGAACTTTTTGTGTGTTCGGGAAAAACGTGTGTATATTAAATTTTAAAGAAAAAATAGCTTTTTCATGTTCTATTTCGTGTTTTAGAATGTTTATTTATTATTATTTTTGTGTTTTGTCACTATAAATTTGAAGACTTTTTAAGTAAATAGTTTTTTTGAACAACGTGGTGTTTCTCGCAGTCTAAGTTACAACGTTGTGCATTCCATCTCATCCATTACGCATGTAATTGAGCGTTTATATGATTCATTTATACCGAATGTATCCAAATTATAACAATCAGATGCTTTTTGTTCTCCCTGAAAGGATATATTAATTCACCCAGCAACCTTCTTTGAGACGTTTCTGGTAGAAAAATGGCTGCCGCGCATGCGCATTTGGCCAAATTGGGTCCCTTGTCGCCACTCTTATTATATAGGCACTCTAGTCTAGACTATAGTTCAGTTACGCCTGAGATACTGTAGTGAGACGTTGTGTGTCGCTCTGATATAGTGAAGAGCTTTCCAACGTAGAGTACGAGTTATTGTTTGTATTCAGGGTTAGTAGTGTTTAGTTTTTATTTATATATGAACTGAAACCTTTCCTTATGTCTTCCTCTGCTAGTTCGCGTCGTAAGTGTTTAAACAGCCCCTATTCGTTTTGTTATATATGTGGCAATTTTACCATTCCCAGTCAATGGATAAACATCAGTACATTTGTCAGGCAAGCCTATTTTGCCAATTTTAAAGTGAAAATTGGTGATCAATATGTCCCCTCACAAAGTGAACAAGCAGTGTGTCAAGAATTTATGGATGTGGACGGAGTGAATATGGGATAAATTTCCATTCGGTATACCTATGATTTGGCGAGAGCCCAGAGATCATTAAAGTGATTGTTAATTTTGTATAGCGAAAATTTCAGGATTTAACAAGAAAAACAAATGTATATAACAATAGAGTATCCTAGTTTACCATCAGCTATACGCCCAATGCCTCATTCAGTTGAAACCCCAGTGCCAGTTTTCAAAGAATTACCCTCTTTGGAAATACAGGAATACGAGTCTGGTGAAAATCGAAGTGACCACAACGACGAAGTTTTTGAAGTTGATCTTGATTCCGTTCATAAGGGATTTGAGCAGCATGAGTTGAATGATTTAGCACGAGATTTGGGACTATCCAAAAAAGCTTCAGAGCTGTTAGCATCAAGACTGCACGAGAAAAAATTGCTTGAAAAAGGGGCTTAAGATATCCAACTTTCGGTCAAGAGAAAGTGCTTTTCTGGAATACTTTCGAAGTGATGATGGATTTGTGTATTGCCATAACGTACATGGTTTAATGGAAGTGTTGGGAATTTCAGCCTATAACGCAATTGAATGGCGATTGTTCTTCGATAGCTCAAAGCAGAGCTTGAAGTGTGTCCTCCTCCACAATGGAAATTTATTTCGATCAGTCCCAATATGCTATTCAGTTTGTTTACGAGAAGAATATGAGGACAAAAGAGAATCATTGATTTGTTGCAATATCATATGCACCAATGGATCATCTGTGTTGACCTTAAAATGGCCTATATCCCTGTTTTTTGCGTATGTGGGACAGCAGAGCTTGTGAGAAGCATTGGGTGCAGTTGAATTGGCCGTCAAGATCTGACCTGAAACCTGGTGATCCAAACATTCTACATCAGACACTTGTCGACAGAAAGAACATTATATTTACAACTCTGCATATAAAACTGGGTCTAATGAAGCAATTTGCTAAAGCTTTGTCAATTGAAGGATACTGTTTCAAGCATCTCATTTCGGCGTTTCCTAGCCTTTCATTTGAATAGATAAGGGCAGGTGTGTTTGATGGTCCACAAATTCGGCAGCTCATTAAAGATGAATATTTCATCGGAACAATGACAGAACTTCAAAATAATGCTTGGTTGGCACTCAAAAACATGGTCAAAAACTTTCTTGGAAATACACGATCACATAATTACACCGAAATTATTCAGCAGTCCTTGGAGAGCTTTAAAAATGCTTTGTGATTGAAGCGATTCCACCAAGATTTGAAGGTCATGGAGGCACGGTATTAAGGTAGATAGGATGTACGAGTACATATGCTGGCTGACTATTGTTGGAGCCTCAAGCTTGAGTGTCCACAGATTTAACACTCCAGAAAAAACTATAAGCGAAAATTTTTTCCTTAATATATATGCTTATCGTTTGGTAAAAAAAATTTTACTCTTTGTATGAACACAACTTGCCTTTGTATGAATAAAATTAATCTTTGTAAACAGTATATGTGGTACGTTTCCCTTTTTTTCCCTTTATATCCACATTTTGTATGACTTTTGAGACAAAGAGAGGGTATCCTGTAGCTCAAAAAGTTGACGTGATAGACAAAAACGGCGGTTATTTTTGGATCCAGAAGCCAAAATTTAGTCAAAAACAAGTCACCTATCTAAAACTACGAAATTGTTGTTCCCAGTGATAGTTACAGGTGAATTTTTGTTATTCATTGCAAAGGGATGTCCACATTGTTGGATTGAACAATTGTTGGAAGTGTACTCCAAACTGGGGTGCGAGATAAGGAGGTGCTGTTGTAAATAGTAGTAGATGATTTTTATTATTCATTGTTAAAGAAAGTATTTATTGTTGGATTGGACTATTGTTGGCATTGTACTACGAACTGGGGTGCGAGATTAGGAGGTGCTGTTGTAAATGGTAGAAGATGATTTTTTATTATTCATTGCTGAAGAAAGTATATACTGTTGGTTTGAACTATTGTTGCCAGTGTACTCCACACTGGGGGTGCGAGATTAGGATATGCTGTTAAATTAGCGTTGTTGTTGTTAATAGTAGATTATTTTTTATTATTCATTGCAAAAGAAAGTACTTACTGTTGTATTGAACTACTGTTGGCAGTGAGTGTACTTCAAACTGGGGTGCGAGACTAGGAGGTGATGTTACATAAGCGGTGTAAAAAGTAGTAAATTATTTTTATCATCCATTGAAAAAGAAAATACATATTGTTGGATTAAACTATTGTTGGCAGTATACTTCAAACTGGAATTGCGATATTAGGAGGTGCTGTTATATAGGTGTTGTAAATAGTAACAGATTATTTTTATTATTCATTGAAAAAGAATGTACACATTGGTTGGATTAACTAATTGTTGACAGTGTGTTACAAACTGAGGGGAGAGATCCTAGAAGGTGCTATAATACAGGCGTTGTAAATAGTAACAGATGATATTTTTTATTACCCATTGAAAAACAATGTATAGTCACGGGAGAAAAAACCGAACCACCTCTCTTCATTCAAGTGATTTCAACAGTAGATAAATTCAAACGTAGCTTTTGCAGAAATTACCACCTTCTATACATTGAAATGCAGGACATTTGCATAAAAGACCGTCTTCGTATTAAATTTAGCACCAACTTCATAGTTTCTAATAGGAACCCCCTATTTCGACACACAATTTTGAATCTATGTCAAAAATGTAACTTCAGATACAAAATTTCATGTCATTAGATATTACCGTTTCAAAGTTATGAGTACAGAAAAGTTCCTATAAGATTAAATCAGTTTCTTAGTCTTTTATGGATATCTTTCTAAATAATTTTTCTATAGCGCTGAAATTTTGTACCATGTTACTGTTAAAACACCCACACAGAATCCACCTAATATTGTATCTTAAAATAATTTTAGTATGCATTAATAATTTTTAAACTAAAATTTGAAAATATTATGAGTTTTAACCTTATTATTTTGATGGGGAATCGATTCAGGACTTCTAATAATCATGCAAAATTTCAACTCATTCGAATAACTAGTTTTTGCTCAACATTAACATTCCTAATTATTGCGATTTGGGGTGGGGGTGGGGCATTCAAAAGGTTATCAAACATTTGACAAACCCCAGGTAATTATTCTAGGATTCTTTGCACTTTCATAGAAAATATAATAATGTTCTTCTCAAATCGTTTGCACTTGCGTAATAAATATAATAATTCTCAGATCGCTCAAAAATACTTTGGAATAGTGTTTAAATTTGAAATTCAGGTAACGACAACTACAACTAATCTCGATCTACGAATAGCGACTTTCTACACAATGATTCCTGAAATTGAGACCAATTTTAGGTTTGAATATCTCTGCATATAAATATACTAAAGTCGTGAAAACTCATATTTAGACTAATTTAACGATGCCGAATCTGGTTATGGCACCAAAACATGGTGTTTCCATTAGAAATTTCGTTATTTGTGCAGAATTTGATATGAAGACATCCACTTATGCAATTTCTGAATTTGCAAGGACGTCATTCCCTATTGAATTGCCACGTACGTCCAACTTGCGTGCAATTTGTACCGCAGTTCCCCACGGCGCCGTACATGAGTCTCCGTTCTGAAGTACCTTGTTTTCATAAACAAATAGAATATAAATAATAATTAATAAATAGTTGTATCCAGTAACGTCTATTTTGTTTCAAAATATACTTTTTTTTATACCAAGTAAGCGAAATAAACACGTTTTCTTCGATAGAATATTTATCGCAAATGGCGCGAAATGAGTTCGTGCGTCATTTCACGGTTATGTGTGCATAGTTGGGCTTTGGTGCCGCAGTGGTGCCGCACGTTTAAAAACCGGGTGTCTGCACCGAGCCTAAATGCCCGTCCAATAACCTTTGGTACAACAAAGGGTTAACTAGTAGCTATTTGTGAAGTCGTCAAATAGGACCTTTATGCCATGAAACTCAACCAACAGGACACCCTTAACAAGGACATCGCCTCGTGAATTTGAACTTTAGTCAGATGATTAGAACAACACCTGAGCTAGCACCCACTCCCCTCTCCAAACTTCAACATCTCGCACAAGCGTTTATATATAACCATTTCTTCAAATAACAGGGGTTTTTTAATGGCCGTCCAATGACCTTTGGTACTACAAATGGTGAACTAGCAGCTATTTGCGAAGTCACCAAATATGAAACCCAACCAACCGCCATAAAACCCAACTAACAGGACCATTCACCAACATCCATGTACTTTACAATCGGGATTCGAACCAACAGGGTGGAAGACAAAGGCTGTGATCACTATACCAGTTAAAATAAAAAGGTGACAATCGTGTGTAATTTTCTGTTTGAACGAAAATAAAAAAGTTAATGAGTACAGTTTCATTCAAAACCTATGAAATTATTTAGAGCAACATCATTACGTTAAAAACTTCTCAAATCTTATTCTTTCCAAGCGCAAGATAATTATCATAACTGATAATTACCTTCGGGAAAGACTAATCTTCAGAATAAGTTGTCCTGTCCGAACTATCATGGGCGTGGGTGTGGTTTGCATAGATAAAATGAATTCTGCGTGCTGTTTTCAATCTCCGATGTAATTGAGTGGATAATAGTTCGGCTCATATATCTTGCTGTCTCTGCACATCAGCAGTCTACGCTCAACCCTGCTCCAAACATTACAATCCCAATCCAAAAACAACGAATTTTAATAAATTGAAATTCGGTATGCAAGGTTAAATTTTTATATAGATTTGAAATTTAGCCTCAGAATCGGATGATTATTTGAATCTAGGTTGTAATGGGGATTGAACTGAATGCCGTTAGGGGACACTGTTTCACCTGTATGGCCTTCAGCTATGCAGTCCGTCTTACGGAGAGGTAGGTATTTTAATTAACGTCGAACTGGAGCAACACAAAGTGCTATTGACGACGGTCCGGTATAAATCCCACAAGGGAAAGATCGAGGATAACATCACGTAATTTTGAACTCTGTCAGATGACGCCGCCTCACGGAGAAATTTCATAGAAATGTCCGATATAGTCGGAAGGTATTTTTAATTAATGCCGTACTGGAGTAATACAAAGGGCTATTATAGGGAAATGTTCGAATCAATCCACTATGCATATATGCCTATAAAATATTTAATAAATGTGTTCAGTAAATGGTAATACACATGAGGAGAGACAGAACACAGTAGAGAAAAATATACCCAGTGTAGTCACAGGGATTGACCTGCGCCACTCAGAAACACGTTGCTAGTACAATGAGTCATGGCAGTCGTTATGCTCTAAAATATAGGAATTTGACCCCTTATGTGTGGAAGCAAATTTCATGCAAATGAAGAATGAATTTATGATAACAAAAGAATGATGTATGCATAAAGCATATTCGGTGTTTTTTGCTTCGCTGTACAAATTTTTATTTGGTCCAAAGGTTGAATACAGCTTCCGGACGTATATTAACAACCTTTACCTGGAATAGAAGACATGGGGAAATTTTAAGCCCGCTGATTCGTTGGTTTCAAACTGTCGACTATGACGTCACTACTTGACATCATCATTAATAGCAATGCTTCACGTGGACTCTGTCATTACTCATTACTCGGTAGTTTCTACTTGAACTGAAAGCCGGTGGAAAACCTCTGCAACATAAATAACGAATCTATACAACAGATCCACAGTAAAAACCCCTCTGTTTCCGCCTTCTATTCTGTTCAAGGTCCCAAGTGTCCTTTAAAGTTCGAAAATGTTTTTTTTTTTTTTATTATGCGTGTAGAATCTATACTGGAACTAAAACTAAACACAAAACATTTAGGATCAAATTACGAGTACATGGCGCTAGCCGTTGAACTATCGCTTGGTAATCATCTAAAAGCTATCGCTTTCTTTTTTATTAGTGTTATATTTTCGGTCGAAGCAGTGTCAACTTTCTCTTTCGCAAACGTTGCAAGTAAATAGTGATATTTTTCACACATGTGGAGTGCACACTATGGGTGAGTGACGTCATGTAATTTCATAAATACTTTCTTTAACAATGAATAATAAAAATCATCTACTACTATTTACAACAGCAATACAACAGCACCTCCTAATATCGCACCCCTGTTCGGAGTACACTGCCAACAATAGTCCAATCCAACAATATATACTTTCTTTAACAATGAATAATAAAAAATCATCTACTACCATTTACAACAGCGATACAACAGCACCTCCTAATCTCGCACCCAAGTTCGGAGTACACTGCCAACAATAGTCCAATCCAACAATAAATACCTTCTTTAACATTGAATAATAAAAATCATCTACTACTATTTACAACAGCGATACAACATCACCTCCTTATCTCGCACCCCAGTTTGGAGTACACTTTCAACAATTGTTCAATCCAACAATGTGGACATCCCTTTGCAATGAATAACAAAAATTCACCTGTAACTTTCACTGGGAACAACAATTTCGTAGTCTTAGATCTGTGACTTGTTTTTGACTAACTTGTTTTGACTTAACTAAGCTTCTGGATCCAAACATAACCGTCGTTTTTGTCTATCACGTCAACTTTTTGAGCTACAGGATACCCTCTCTTTGCCTCAAAAGTCATACAAAATATGGATATAATGGGAAAAAAAAGGGAAACGTACCACATATACTGTTTACAAAGATTAATTTTATTCATACAAAGGCAAGTTGTGTTCATACAAAGAGTAAAGTTTTTTTACCAAACGATAAGCATATATATTAAGGAAAAAATTTTCGCTTATAGTTTTTTCTGGAGTGTTAAATCTGTGGACATTCACGCTTGAGGCTCCAACAATAGTCAGCCAGTATATGTTCTCGTACATCCTATCTACCTTAATACCGTGCCTCCATGACCTTCAAATCTTGGTGGTATCGCTTCAATCACACACAAAGCATTTTAAAGCTCTCCAAGGACTGCTGGATAATTTCGGTGTAATTATGTGATCGTGTATTTCCAAGAAAGTTTTTGACCATGTTTTTGAGTGCCAACCAAGCATTATTTTGAAGTTCTGTCATTGTTCCGATGAAATATTCATCTTTAATTAGCTGCCGAATTTGTGGACCATCAAACACACCTGCCCTTATCTATTCAAATGAAAGGCTAGGAAATGCCGAAATGAGATGCTTGAAACAGTCTCTTTCAATTGACAAAGCTTTAGCAAATTGCTTCATGAGACCCAGTTTTATATGCAGAGTTGTAAATATAATGTTCTTTCTGTCGACAAGTGTCTGATGTAGAATGTTTGGATCACCAGGTTTCAGGTCAGATCTTGACGGCCAATTCAACTGCACCCAATGCTTCTCACAAGCTCTGCTGTCCCACATACGCAAAAAACAGGGATATAGGCCATTTTAAGGTCAACACAGATGATCCATTGGTGCATATGATATTGCAACAAATCAATGATTCTCTTTTGTCCTCATATTCTTCACGTAAACAAACTGAATAGCATATTGGGACTGATCGAAATAAATTTCCATTGTGGAGGAGGACACACTGTTTATCCTTTGACTGGGAATGGTAAAATTGCCACATATATAACAAAACGAATCGGGGCTGTTTAAGCACTTACGACGCGAACTAGCAGAGGAAGACATAAGGAAAGGTTTCAGTTCATATATAAATAAAAACTAAACACTACTAACCCTGAATACAAACAATAACTCGTACTCTACGTTGGAAAGCTCTTCACTATATCAGAGCGACACACAACGTCTCACTACAGTATGTCAGGCGTAACTGAACTATAGTCTAGACTAGAGTGCCTATATAATAAGAGTGGCGACAAGGGACCCAATTTGGCCAAATGCGCATGCGCGGCAGCCATTTTTCTACCAGAATCGTCAAAAAGAAGGTTGCTGGGTGAATTAATATATCCTTTCAGGGAGAACAAAAAGCATATGATTGTTATAATATGGATACATTCGGTATAAATGAATCATATAAACGCTCAATTACATGCGTAATGGATGAGATGGATTGCACAACGTTCTAACTTAGACTGCGAGAAACACCACGTTGTTCAAAAAAACTATTTACTTAAAAAGTCTTCAAATTTATACTGTCAAAACACAAAAATAATAATAAATAAACATTCTAGAACACGAAATAGAACATGAAAAAGCTATTTTTTTTTTAAAATTTAATATACACACGTTTTACCCGAACACACAAAAAGTTCCCATATTAAGTCTACGGGAGCTAGGAAAAGACCGCCTCGGGCGGTAGAAAAGGTCTCTAAGCCAATCACAAAGTGTTTCCAGTATGTCGCCTCTCTTATTATATATGCACTCTAGTCTAAACAGGTATGTACCTGTCGCTGGTCTCCTACGGTGTCATTCACCCGGCGCAAGTCAGAGAAGGTTTCTGTCAGCTAATGGGAGAGCAACAGTGCTTCCTAGGATCCACGCTCGATCCATCAGAGAGTAGTCACATGAAAAAATGGTGTAGTGGTGTAGAGAAAAAACTTGACGTGGTAGAAGAAAACTAACTACAGTTTTGAAATCAGCATGCCTATTTATAACACAAAAACATCTGAAAAATCGAAGTCAACTAAAAATATGTTCAAAATTGTCCCCCTCTGTTGGAACTTCTATACGACAGCAACCCCTAATGGCGTGTTTTGCACAGCCGTTCCAATTGGGGCCCGCTCTCCAGATTGTAACACATTCTTATCCACTTTTATTCCAGAAACTCGTAACCTTTTGATCCCCTTCCAGGAGCATCACCCCATCGGAAAGAATCCACCGAATCGTGAGTGTTTAAAACAGATTTCAGCAGAGGCCTCTTCGGGGGTCTGCGCTACTTTATCCCGAGTAAAAATTAACAGCGCGCACTGTTCTCATTGCCACGATTTAACGAAGAAAGCTCACGCGCGCTGCCCGAAAGCTTAAATCCTCCGTCTAATCTGCCGAGTAATTACATAAAACGGACACTAAATATGAAGAGGACCCGAGCGATGCGTGATCCGAGCCTCCTAAAAGGCGCGCTTCAAATCTAATTTAGTTCCGAGGCCGCCCCATAAATTCCTGGGGCGGCATTGTTCGCTGGGGGAATAGCCAGCCCCTTTTATATCGAGCCGGGGCGTTTGACGGCTAATTAAGATGGAGTAGATAGTTAATGTCAGGTAAAATCCCTGCCTCAGATAAAGTCCCCGGCCTTTCAGGGGCGATAAAAAAGATGTTATGATGTAGTGTTGGTGGGCTTTTAAAGCTGCCCCTACGCGGAGGTGTTTTAAGTCGACTTTTCTTTCTGGCTCGTTCGAAGAGTGTGTGGTTCGTGTTAACGCTAAAAGTCGAGTTTCGCGGGGTGGATAATTTTGCTGGGTTTTGCACGTCTTATAGAAGTTAAAGGGGGAATTAATAACGATGGGGAATCGAGAGGGAATACGTACCTTGACACTGCCGTTGTTGTTCTTGCGCTTCTTGAGCGTTGTTTTTTTTTAAAACGTCGATGAGGGGAAATAGTTTTAGGAATTTATTTTTAGAAAGAGGAATTTCTTGAGAGCAGTTGGGTATTTAGGTAAACCTTCAGTGTACGTTTATAGCGGTGGCAACGGCCTTGGCGCTTTTGTTGGCGCACTTCTAAAGTCACCGAGGAAAGAATTATTTCAAATGAACCATTGAAATCAAACGAAAGTTTAGCGGATTTGAAAGAACTTTCTAGACTATTCAAAATGAAAATTTGATCTTTCTACTTGCCGAGGTTGTGATAAAAACCACAATAACCGTAATTCAGGTGGGTTGACATAACTCGCTACTAGAAAAGCGCCAAAAAAAAAAAAAAAAAAAAAGCGCCAATGTCGTTCCCCCCGTTATTAACGTAGACTGAAGCTGTACCGGTATTTTTGAAAGATTCTTTCGTGTGTTTTTTTTTAAGCAGGAGAAATATGTTTATTGTGCGCTCCATGAATTAAATTGGTAAGTTGACTTTTTAAGGCACAATGGTTTTATTCTAAAGACAAGATAAATACATACTCATCCATCATATAATCTGTTTTTTTACCATAGCGCGTAACTTGAATGTTAAAAAGACGAAAAAAGCTGGCTTCTGAATAAGAAAATTTAAATTTCACATACTTAAATGACGCTCTTTCGATGGCCGCTGCAGCCCAGTAGGTAGTTGAAA
The DNA here is from genome assembly GCA_947359465.1 of Metellina segmentata. NCBI lineage: Eukaryota > Metazoa > Arthropoda > Arachnida > Araneae > Tetragnathidae > Metellina > Metellina segmentata. The sequence continues at coordinate 48,246,650 of OX375883.1, forward strand.
TTTGAATTCGGTTCGCTCTCTCTTGTCAGTGAAACCTTCCTTGTGTGTGTATGTCCATTAATTGAAGATTATTGTGTTTGTCGCTGCTTGGTCCAAATATGGCCTTTATTACCAAATATGGTCTATATAAACCAACCGACCAACTGAAGCGTATGCCCAAATCGTCCGTGAGACTGTAAGCTAAAATTCAGTATGAAGTCTATATGTATGTAGTATGACCAAACAGTAGTGGAACTGAAAAAATTTGTAGGTATGTCGAAGACACAAACAGGAGCATTGACGTGAAGACTCGGATGGTGGATTGTGAAATGAATTAAGACAGGAAATTTGAACGACTGTTTATAGTGAACATTCAACAATTAATTTACAGTTTAATTAAAGTGCAGTGTGATAATTGTAGTCGAGAGATTTTTGTTGTCCAATGTTAATTGTAGTATAGTTGCTTGTGTGAGAGTGGTTTTTCTGAACTTTTGTCTATAAAAAATAAATATAGAAACACAGTAAGTGTTGAAGAGGACTTAAGAGTGAAGTTAAGCTCCATTGCTCCTGAAATTGATATTTAATAAAAGATAAACAACAAGTTTCGCACTAAAAATTGATTTTTGATTATGTTAATCTTTGTTTGCTTAGTTTGTACTAATTATTTAAAATTAGCTGTTTTTAGACCTGTGAGTAAAAATAAAAATTGTAATTTTCAATTATAGTTTTATTTTTTCCTTTATTAAAATATCATTAATACCAAATACAAGTGCATTAATCATAAAATATGAAGCTTTTTTAGTATTTTATTAAAATAAAACAAGCTATTGGGCACTTTTCTGATATGAGATATATGTTTCTAAAAAAATATGAAACTGGTGGTACGCCAAAAATTTCTAAAAATTTCAACTGGTACGCAGTTACTAAAAGGTTGGGAACCCCTTTGTTAAAGGATTATTAGATTGTATTTTTCTCTTTTTAGGACGTGAAGGCCCTGCAGAACCATGTCTCTACAGCTCATATTACAGAATTTTTTTAATAACTAATAAAGCTATAAATTCGAAACCACACATATCTTTACAACAAGCTTTCAACCTTTACTCCACGCCAACACCTAACATATAATACCAATTGAAACGAAAAATAAATGTTGAGGCGCAGCTCTTCCCGCGCGAACGCGTGACTGGCTACTGAGACATCACTCCACACCACGCGCTGCCGCGTGATTGGTTCTTTAGCATTGACGCTACATATAATACCAATTGAAACGAAAAATAAATGTTGAGGCGCAGCTCTTCCCGCGCGAACGCGTGACTGGCTACTGAGACATCACTCCACACCACGCGCTGCCGCGTGATTGGTTCTTTAGCATTGACGCTACATGTAATACCAATTGAAACGAAAAATAAATGTTGAGGCGCAGCTCTTCCCGCGCGAACGCGTAACTGGCTACTGAGACATCACTTCACACCACGCGCTGCCGCGTGATTGGTTCTTTAGCATTGACGCTACAACGCGCGCTGGCGCGAGATCGGCAGCGAACGTGTTAAGTACCACCCCACAATGGGTCAAATAGCAGTACTTCTGAGTGATACGGACATCGTGTTCAATAATCAGTCCCAAATCTATACAGTTTGAGAGGTAGGTAGTTCATTAATGTCGCACTAGAGCAACACAACGGACTATTGGCGACGGTACGGACTCAGCTTGGGATGAGGCTCCGGATTCCAAGGTAAATATTATTTTGTCGAAAAAAATAACATCATTCAGAGTTTTAATACATCTTATAGTGTAATCTGAATGATTCGACATTCCTAATGTGTTGCTTTTTTTCTTTCATTGATAGGTAGGTATTCGAATTATCGTCGTACTGAAGCAATACAGAGGGCTATTGGTGATGGCCCAAGTTCAATCTCTAAGGGCAGAAACCTTCCTTAGCAAACACTTTCCTAAGTTCTTCCTTACATTAAACCCAAATTAACAAACCAACTTCCTTGCCGGAATTCATTAGTAGGAGTTGGGTGAAATGAGTATTTTGGAAGGAGCTTAGTCTCGTTATTGATCTACAGCCGTTGGACTTTTACAAATACTGAACACACGTATTAAATTGAATAACAGTGGGCTTTCTTCTAATATTAATATACCATCATCGGAAAAAATCTGTCTGACTTTCTAAACGGTTCTCAGACATTCAAAGAGATTCTAGAGATTATATTTATAAGGTTTTGGAAAGCGAACCACTGATGAAATTGTGTTGCGTAAGAAAACAACTTGCAAGTAACATGATTTATGTGAATTCTTTTATTATTTTAAACATACATTCACATTTTATCGAGGGAAATATATTTGCTGCACTCTTCATAATGGATTGTGAACCCTCATAACAGACAGAATGCAGTACTCATGACTGCGACAGAAATAAATTTTGTCACGTTTTTAGATTCAGATATATTCACTGCTAATGTAAAGTTAGAATACGCTGTTTCGCTAAAAAACAAATTCGTTTTCCAAAAGGGATGATTTGGAGACACCTGTTTACATTCGAACAAATTTGCAAGTATGATACCAGATGAAAAACAAGAAGAGATTTCATAACAATCATGGCTATTTATTTTCTCTTTGATGCTAGTTTTCGGCATACATATATTTCGGTTTATTTTATACTTGTATATTTCTTTTATTTTTGTTGTTGTTGCAATAGTTGTTTACAAAATATTATATCAATGTATGGTCGGGTTACTGTAAAAACATGACAACTCCATTTTTTGAGTCAAGCACAGTTTCACACACAATTGTGAGTAGTGTGTTCAGCGAAAGCAAGGGTAACTCAATGAACTTAACCTGTAAAGTATATTCACAGCAGAAATAGTTTACAATATAATGTGTATAAGTGTATTTAACTCAAAAAAAAAAAAAAAAAACAATGAGCTATCTTGTTTTGCAGTAACTCGATGATGTTTCATAAAATATGAAAGTCTTGAAAAAGTTAATAAAATCTGTAAATAACACTTTCGTTTCTAACAAGATTCATTGGATTCACATATATTGTTAAACAACTTTTTCGCAAATCAACTATTTATTTACTACCGTATTATTATTTTAGGTATATTGGCATGATTTATTGAGAAATAAAATTCAGTCGTACCATAAGTAGAGTCGTATACTAAAGAGCAATGTACACGAGTAATAATATTTAATTGAGGCTAAAGAAGCGATGTCATTTGTCTATGTTTGATTCTACAGGAAACTGGAATAATACACCTCCACAACCTTTATTTCGTTTTTGAATCATAGCAATTAAAGTTTCTTACGTGTCTCGGTGCTTCAAACTTTGCCCGATACAAAATGCGCAAATCCTCAACTAACTAAATGTTTGGTTGGGTTTTTATGGAGCAGGGGTCATATATTTGGCCAAGCGGCAGCGAACTCTAAACAATGCCAAGTAAGTGACATACACAGTAGCAATAAGCTGTTGATTACGACTTGGTTGTTAGATTTAGATACTGTGGGACTTTTACCAAAGTTAGAAATATTCACCTCGTATAGGTTTGATTATTTAATGCAAAATATGGCTAACGTGACCTACAAATAAAAAACTACGAAATTTCGTATTGCTGATTTGCTAAAACAAGGTCACAATCAATTGTATTGTTAGTTGCTTGAACAAATGAGATGCACTGTTCCAACAAATGAGAGCTGCGCATTTAAATAATGTACAGTTTAAAAATAATCGTGTTAATGGAGACTGAAAAAACCACTCCAAGAGATTACAGGAAGCTGAAGAATACTACGAAGAGAAACCGTTTTAGAAGTATGCGGTACTTGTACCGGAAGTGGAAGGAGCATGGTATTGAGATGATTAGAAAGTAGCATCTTGAAGACATCTCAATGAACATCAAAAGCCCGTCTCGAGTACCAAGACGAAGGCTCTTAAGAATCAAAGACGAAGACTCTCTTGAGGCTATCATCAAAGCAGAAACGTTGGTTTGAGTGCGATTTTTAGCTGAAGAAGGCTGTTGTGGGACTTGGCTGATGGAAGATGACATTCTTTCAAAAGAAGATCAGATTCTAAAAGATTTCCAGGTTCGTTTACGAAAGGCGAAGGCTGTTATGACTACTAAGCACGAACACGGGTTTGAGTGTTATAGGACTGTCTGATTGGAAAAAGATAATACATATTCTAACAAAAGAAGATACAATTCTAAAAAATTATGAGTTTCGTGTACGAAAGACGAAGTTTCTTATGACTATCAAGAACACGGGTTTGAGTGTAATAGTGTAAAGAGAAGACTGTTATAGGACCTGTTTGAGATCTTTATTAAGACGAGAAGCACACACAACAGGCAAAGCAACAGGAACGAACAAGCTATATACAGCGTGCCACACGGCTATTACGTAATGCAACTACAGTTATAGACACAGTTACACAACAGGACCTGGCTGATTGGAAAACGATAATATTCTAACAAAAGGAGATCATATTCTAAAACATTCTCAGTTTCGTTTACGAAAGACGAAGTCTCTTATGACTATAAAGCAGAAATACGGGTTTTAGTGTGGTAGTGTACATGAAGACTATTATAGAACCTGGCTGATTGGATGAAGATATAATTCTAAAAATTTAACCAGATTTGTGTATGAAAGACAAATGATCATATGATTATCAAGCAGAAACATGGATTTGAGTGATATTATTTAAAACAATGTTTAGTATCGAGTACGAAAGATGAAGGCTCTTATGACTAGGGATTACAATAGGGTACGATTTTCAATCCGGCCGGATTCGTACTTTGTTAAGAAGTATATCTAACCAGTATGTATTTTTCCAAAATCGGCTGAGTGAAATTACGTTTAAAGGATATTATTCCAAATTGACGAACAAAACATTTATTTTAGCATTAGAAAATCAACTTTATTAATCCATATCCATATTTAGGAAATCAATCACCAACAATTAACTATAGTAACTACTAGTACTACTAGTAGTAAGTATTAAACGAATTGATGATGATAAGACTTACTAGTTTCCACACCAATAAACATCAGTTTGTTTTATACGTAGTACTTTTTTATTTACCAAAAATTAAGTAGTCTCTATCTCTAATGTCGTTGAGCAAATTATATATAAATTGTACCTAACCGTGTCTCATACTAACATAAAAATATAATCTGTGTCAGTTTTTGGTCAACATAACAAATAAGGGAACTCTTAATTCTTTTTAATTGCTTAAATCGAAGTTATATAGCAATGAAATCACTTTTGAGTTTGAAAGAACGATCTAAGAAAACAAATCGTATTAAATGTGTCATCCGTCAACCTACTTCTCAATGAACTGCAAATATAACTAGCGGCCGAAAAGGCCCTCTCAATTTCGACACTAGTTGGTTTAACCGTCATTAAGTAGTCGTACATAACGAGACAAATATTTTTCTTTGACTGCATATATGAAGTCATTTCTTTATTCAGTATTTTCTCAAAATCTGTTTCTTTTCTAAAGTTTGTCTTTTTGCAACTGTCTTAATTTTCTTGCAGAATTTGCTTTTCAAATTCTAATTAATTAAAAAAATATTAATGCTAATTTATTTTATTATTTTTGCTAGAATACTCCAAACTGATGACTTAAAAATATAATATCGATTAATTCACAATCGATTGCTTAATAAACGATTTTGCGATTTTAAAGTTAGGTTTGAATAATCGATTATTTAATTAAAAAAAAATTCGGTTTTATCGGATCCGGACCAGATCCGATAGATGTTGCTGGATCCGGTAGGTAGCCAAATGATGCCGGATCCGGAGGATTACCGGATCCAACTATCGGATTATCGGATTGCAATCCCTACTTATGACTACAAAGCAGAAACACGGGTTTGAGTGAGATGCTACAAAAGAAGAATGTTATGGTGACAGGAGGATTGGATTATTCAACAATGAAAGTGTGTTTTGTGTATCATATGGTAATCAAAGCATTGTATTTGGGGAATGAAGCAAGAATTATTTGACAAAGAATGCATGAAATATTTCTTGAAATTTTTGAGTATTTTATGAGTTTGAACCCTGTGAGGGGTTCACAAACATACATCCAGTCTTTCCTGTCTGCGCAACTTCTAATCAGTTTTGACCAGCATGACCAACAGAATCTTTCTTAGTTTTCTTTCAACCAATAGGAGAGGGGATTGTTAAATTACCATCGCACAGCTCGGACTATTGGCGACGGTTCGGGATCAATTCCGAAAGGAAATATCCGTAGACAACACCTCGTAATTTTGAACCACGGTCAATGACGAGGTAACACCTGAACATGCACACAACTTTTTAAACTTTTACACCACGCCATTATGAGGGTATTTGAATTCACGACAGATTTATTGTACACCAGCCCCCACGAATACGACGGTCTTTCATTGGACCTAGTTTGAAATTCGTAACCCTCAGGTTGGTAATCTGTTACTCTTCCAACCAATCTACCGCGGCCCCCTTTCAACCAATCAATGTGGCTTTTGCTGTTATGTGGGTTATGGAAAAAGCAATATTACACCAGTCGTCAAGCTCAGAGGGTTAATACAGATAACCGAAAAAAAAAAAGCTATTTGCTTCCTAAAAAACTTCCTTTTACATAAATTAAAAATAGATTTAAATTTTCTGTGATTATGTTTAAAAGTTAAGTTAAAACAGGTTATACTCGTATATAAACAGCCTTAAAATTTTTTAAAACAAATTAAGATTAGACGACATTTGTTAATATCACGTGCAAAATCTTCATAACACTCAAATTATAATATACTATTCAATTTGTATTTTAACTTGTTTCCGCTTGTTCCTTGATGTATTTTGAGCGTCACCTGCATAAATATGATTTAATGACCGAGTATATGAAGTAATCACTTACAGGAACATCTGTTTCCTGGGTTTCGAAATTTGTGTGTTTATTTCAGAAATGGCCTTTCAATATTCAAATAGTATATAGTTAATGTTTCCTTTTGTGTCGAGTAGCTTTTCTTAGAAGTTATTTCGTTTGTTTCTTATAGAAATGTCTTGTAGTTTATTGCACTTTATTAGGAACTACGCCCCAACTAAGGAGTCCTTCGAGGAAAAACATTTATATATTTCCTCTTTGGCATTAATAGCGATGGCTTTGCTAATAAAGTGTTACTGAAGCATTTAACAAGCTTGGAAACGTTATCTGTACATTTAACATTTGCTTTTACACATGTATTCTTTAACTTTATTCATACTATTAGTCCAGTCAGTAGATACATTGTACCTTGCAAAAGATGGGGTATAAGTTTTTTTGTACTTACTTTTATTTTGGTACCAACATGAAAAAACCAAGTTATCCAACATGGCCGACCCCAAAAAAACTTTTGGCGGCCAAAAAAACCACGAAAATTTACTACTTTTTGGGGTTTTTTCGATATATTTCAGAAATGGTTGAACTTAGCAATACTTTTCTTGTATAAAGTTTAAAGAGGATTAAATTTCCTACAATTTTCATCATCACAACTTTTTGAAGTACGAATAGCAAACGAGCTATAGCTTCTTGAAAGTCGGCATTTTTCTCAACAATTGAAGTTACTGATTGCGATCGTTCTGAACTTGCAAATATGATTAATACATGTGATCAAGCCATTTTAACTCACAGTCTGTGCCAATACTACCTCTCTGAAGGATATTATTGCAAAATTTGGACGGGCTTTGTGAGCTCTAGAATGTAAGGGATCCACTGCAAAATTATGACTTCAATACTTTCGTATGATAACACTCCTCAAATAATTTATCGAGGCTGAGCGTATAGGCAACTGGAAGCTTCATCTTGACACCGTTCAAGAATAACTACCATTTCTCCAAGGAGCTGGAGCTAAAAGTGCATACCTCTACCTCCAGGACATGTTGAAACTAGAACAATTAATAGACTCAACTGAATTTCACGATTTTACCACCAAAGGGAAGTTTACCGTAAGACGCTCTAAGAAGTACTGATGTGGAATTTGGTCAGATCAAACCTTTGAACTTATGAAAAATATGAAATCCCATGGAGGGATTACACGTGGGAGAGGATTTTCAGACAACGTTTTGGCGAAATGGACTTTGGCAATGATAGTCATGCAGAGCGTTTGTGATGAAATTGAAAATTTCTGTGACATACATTATGAAAAATCATTCTTTTTTCGACAGAGATAGAAGTGACTCAATTAAACTGCTGGAGTGGCCTTTCACAACCCACCTCCCTTTTCAGACACTCACATCATAAGGTCTTTAAGCAGTAGTATTGTTGGAGGGGCAGATGTTAACTGTCATTTGACCCAAGAAGTTGGCATTGAAATGGTTGCGAAAATTGTCGCTTATGCCAATTTTAAAAATGTGACTTTCAAAAGAAAGCACGATGTGGTAACCCTAGCATCTGTTGTTAATAGTTTTAAAGCAGAATCCCTCAAAGTAACTGAAAGATGGCCTATGTCGTATCGAATCCACTAAATGCATGGATGAACAGCATACTTCCGGGGTCAAACTTAAATGATTTTGTTGAGAAAAACACATCACCAGCACTCCCTCTTCCAGGCTTAAGATAGGACATGTAGTCGAAGGACTGTCCTAACGCTGTCATCAGCACTAGCAGATCGATATCGTCCCCAACTATAACAATATTTTATAGTTCCTTAGCCTGCGAAATGGCATTGTTGTCAATTAGTAAGTCGGCATCCCCTTGAGCCTGCTTGTCTACAATGTCACACTCTTCAAAATTTGTGCTTAGAAGTTTGATCAGACGACTCTTGTTTGATCATTTGCCAAAAATCCTTCTTCAGGGATTTGATTGGTCATATTGGATTCAAACATTACTTCAGGGGAAGAGTGCATCTTCATTCGCCGCAATCGTTCAGATCTTTTGGTACTAGTACATGAAGAATATCCATCAAATACAACCACAACCTGAGATCTATAATGTCTTTTTAAAATGAAGAATAACTCAGAGATATGGTTACAAAGGAAACATTGTTAGGCCAAATAACTTTATGTAGGATATGTCCCCCATCAACAACAGCCTCTCCAGCCGTTTAATTGAGTCACTTCTATCTCTGTCGGTACGAGAACTTCGCATGTCTACATGTTGCTATGATGTTTCATAATGTATGTCACAGAAATTTTCAATTTCATCGCAAACGTTCTGCATGACTATCATTGCCATGACATATCATCATGACTATCAAGTCCATTTTGCCAAAACGTTGTCAGAAAATCCTCTCCCACGTGTAATCCCTCCACCAGATTTCATATTTTTCATAAGTGTTTGCTTAAAGGTTTGATCTTACCAAATTCCACACCAGTACTTCTTAGAGCGTCTTACGGTAAACTTCCCTTTGGTGGTAAAATCGTGAAATTGAGTTAGGTCCATTAATTGTTCTAGTTTCAACATGTCTTAGAGGTAGAGGTGGGCACTTTTAGCGTATAAGAAATGTCCAGCTGCTTGGAAAAATGTTAGTGATTTTTTAACTGTGTCGAGATGAAGCTTCCAGTTGCCTGTACGCTCGACCTCTATAAACTGTTTGAGGAGTGTTATCATACGAAAGTATTGAAGCCATAATTTTGCAGTGGGTCCCTTACATTCGACAGCGCACAAAGCCTGTTTAAATTTTGTAACAATATCCTTCAGAGAGATAGTATTGGCACAGACTGTGAGTATAATGGCTTTATCACATGTATTAATCATATTTGCAAATTTAGTACGATCACAATCAGTAACGTCAATGGTTTAGAAAAAAATACCGACTTTCAAGAAGCTGTAACGCGTTTGCTATTCGTACTACAATAAAGTTGTAATGATTAAAATTGTAGGAAATGTAATCCTCTTTAAACTTTATGCAAGAAAAGTATAGCTGAATTCAACCATTTCTGAGACATATCGAAAACACCATCCAAAAGTAATAAATTTTCGTGGTTTTTTGGTCGCCAAAAGTTTTTTCGGGGTCGGTCATATTGGATAACTTGATTTTTTCATATTGGTACTAATATGTACAAATTATAAAAAACAAATCTTCAACCCCCCCACCTTTTGCAAGGCAAGCCCTTATTCTCATACCTGTTCACTGGACTATATGTAACTTTTACATTTTCACCATGTCCAGAAGACAAAAAGTTTTACTCCAATTCGAAGATATTCTTTAATCCAACAAGTGGTTTCACCGAGATATCTCGTCCATCACGGTAATGCCGATATGTTAATGATGAGGATATCAGGATCTGATTGGCATTTTTCTAAAGCTGCGTTTACATCGTAGTTGCAATCTTCTCCCCCTCCAAACATCGAAGCTGTTCCGAGAAACGACCCAAATTTTTATCGTCAAGATCTCGTGTCAGGGTGGCGATGTGACTAGTTTGCAACTCGAATTTTCTTTTCCACCATGAGTCGGTAAAGATCAAAAGATTGCAACTTTTTGGGGATATTTCTCAGACACGAAATTTGGAATGAAAATGCTCCCTTATTTCGTCCCCTTTCGGTATTGCTCGACAATCACCGCTCCCCTCTGACCTTCGGCAATCCGTGGTACTCACGCCGTCTTTTGTTCACTAATTGTGACATTTCGCTTGACCACATCTCCCGCCAAACTGTCAGTGAGTGACCTTTTCGATTAAAATGGCTAGATGAATGGTGATCACTATTCTCTTCAAAGGGGTGAGAATAGAGCTCACCCCTTGGTGTTCCCGATAAAGTTGACAAAGCGTTTACGCTGGAGTGGGTCGGAAAAAGGGTCAAAAGAGGTCAGCATAGGGTAACGTAAAACGTCTTCGCCACAAAAAGGGGGAGAAAAATATTTGCAACTCCGGTGTAAACTAGGGATGCGACATCGATGTCGATGTTTTCTAAACATCGATGTTTTATAAAAAACATCGATGTATTTAACAACGATGTATTGGAGTCGATGTTTTTGTAACATCGATGTTTATATTTGTCGATGTTTTTACGTCGTCTGTGTTTTATTTTTAAATGAAAAAAATACCGTTATAAAATTTTTAAAATAACCAAGTAGCATAATTTTCATAATCAGCAAATTGAACATACTTTTAGACCAAAGTGGCCAGGTGTGAAGGGTCAGAAAAGTAGGGATGCGACATCGATTTCGATGTTTTCAAAACATTGATGTTTTATAAAAACACCGATTTGGGCAATGTATTAATTGGTTTTGGGGCAATGTATTATCAACATCCATGTTTTAATTTTGAACATCGATGCTTTGCTGTCGATGTCACATCACCAGGTGCTAAACCAATTTTAAGAAATGGGAAAAAAAAATTTAAATACACTGAATTTTAAAAACATCGATGGTTTGGGGGCGATGCATATTATCAACATCGATGTTTTAATTTTGAACACCGATGTCTCAAAACATCGATGTTTTGCTGTCGACGTAGCATCACTAGTTGCTAAACCAGTTATAAGAAATGGGAAAAAAAAGTTTAAATACACTCAATTTTAAAAACATCGATGGTTTGGGGGCGATGCATTATTGACTTCGATGTTTTAATTTTGAACATTGTTGTTTTGCTGTCGATGTCGCATCAACAGGTGCTAAACTAGTTTTAAGAAATGGGAAAAAATTTTTTAGTGCACTCAATTTTAAAAACATTGATAGTTTGGGGGCGATGCATTATCGACTTCGATGTTTTAATTTTGAACATCGATGTTTTGCTGTCGATGTCGCATCCCTAGTGTAAACGCGGCTTTATGACGAGATACCTCTTCGAGCCTATCACAAAGAGGATTGATTAATTGTGAATACAGTAAAAGAGTAAAATATTACTAGGGGGCCCGCCCCCTTCTCGCTGACGCTCGCCAACCCCCGGAGGATTGCTTCGCAATTCTCATTGGTTCGCTGCGCGAACATATGCTCGCTTCGCTCGCATCAATGAAGACACGTGTCCTAGCAGAAGAGATTGATTACAAAATATATTCCAATTTTTTTTTTTTTTTCAAATCTAAATTTGTTGTATTACATAAAAGATGTATACAGTACCTCTGGAATCAGAATTTAAATGAAAACTTTGAGCACATTTTTACTCGCAATGCGAGCGCTGCTTTGGAAATTGAATACCCAGCATGTTGTTTGTGTGTACATTTCCCCAATACTCGAGCCACCCATACACTTTTTGACTGAGTTTGTTGTCGAAAGTTGTAGTGCACGCGTCTTGTTGTACTATAATTGTTAGCCTTGAAAAGGACCGTTTTTTAAATAGCCCTGAAAAGATCCTCCGCTTTCTTAGATTTCTATTACAAACCGCAACAGCTCGTCTAAAATTCATTTTTTTTTCAATAAAATTTCATCCGATAACGCTATAGATTCAAATGACTCGCGAGGCTCCTAGTAAACAAACAATCGCACAATGTTGCCAAAACGCGGTAACAAATAACGTCTTTTTTGCGTGCCACGTAAGAGAAATATATATATAGATCTTGATGCAAACGATCGTCCCGTTTTTGGCGCTGGATGCTTTGCATCGAAAAACAGAAATGGTATCTACTTCGTTCGTGTAAAGTTTAGATGTTTGAACTAAGTAATTTCAGCGAATACTTTTGTGGAAAAATATTGCTATTGGGTTATGTTTCTTAATATTTTGTTAAGCATTAAAAATGGCAGAAAATACGGAGCATTTTCGACATATTATATTTTTTTAATTCTGAGAAAGCAAACATGCTTCGCAGACGCAAAAGAAGGTAATGTATTGTGTAAGGTGAAAGTGCTGTTGACAATTCCACTTGCCGTAAGTGGTCCGGAAAGTTTCATCTCGTGGATTAGTTCTTTAGCCAGAAACCTCAGAACTTCTATGAACGCGGAAATGTGCAGCTACTGGTGAGATGGAGAAAGGTCATCGAATAGAATGGGACACTACCCTACAGTAATGGACCGGACCTACACTACCCTACAGTAATGGACCGGACAGCAAGATGTGATGATATAAGGGATAGAATACATGCCTTAATGGGGGGATGGTCCCACACGTGCTGCAATTACTCTTGAAATACTGCTGGGCATACTTTCAACAAGGTTTTGATATACAGCTATGGGTATTTGTGTCCATTCCTGCTGCAATAATGTCGCCAGCTCATATGTAGATTTCAGACGTGGTTCCCTGGTCCGTAAGTGTCGCTCTAACTCGTCCCACAAATGTTCTATGGGGCTTAGCTCGAGACTCTGAGCTGGCTAGAAAGATGTTTTACATCTATATCTTGATAGTGCTACTTGATAGAGGCTGCAACATAAAATGTAGCGTTGTCGTTCGGAAAGTAACATTCGCCCATTCCATAAAATTACCAGTATAAGAACCTGATTGTCCAAAATGTTCATGTAGGCGTCGGCGTTCAATTTAGCAGGAACAACATGCAAAGGAACCAGGCCATACTACGAAAAACACCCCCAAGCAAGTAGTCGGATGTTATGCAAATCCGTTGGCGTGAAGGTGGTCCAAAATTTTGAAGTTTTGAATTTTCACGTTCTCACGCTCCAAATTTGTTCCACTATATCTAAAAGTAATTAAGGCAAAATTTAATCACTAACAAACAATATTTAAAGGTAGCTCGAGGAAGCTCAAATTTCATAATTTGTGGTCATTTTGTCGTTTTTTGCTTATTTTTCTTAGAAAAATAGCTCTTATCTCTATATAAAAATTATTTAACTGTACTTAAAAGTCTCTTATACACAGTCCTGTCACATTAATGTGACTACCTGTCAAAAGCCAGAATAACCACCTTTGGCAGAGCGGACCGCTGCGAGACGTGCAGGAAGAGAGTCAAACAGGTTACTGAAGGTGTTCACTGGGATGTTGAGCCATGCCGACTCCAGTGCCGTGGTCAGATGCGCTAGATTACGCGGTTGAGGATCCATGGCGCGAACAACCCGATCGAGGTGGTCCCACAGATTCTCGATTGGGTTTAAATCCGGTGAGCTTGCTGGCCAGGGGAGTACGGTAAACTCATCCTGGTGCTCTTCGAACCACGCACATACACTGCGAGCTGTATGACACCTCGCATTGTCCTGCTAGTAGATACCATCATTCTGAGGAAAAATAATTCGCATGTAGGGGTGGACATGGTCCGCAAGGACAGATGCGTACTTGTGCTGATCTATCGTGCCTTCCACAATGATAAGTGCACCCAGTGAATTTCAGGAAAACATTCCCCAAACCTCCTCCAGCCTGGATCCTTCCGGCAATTATTGCAGGGTGTTTGCTTTCAAACGTTTCACGCCGTATACGCCAACGTCCATCTGTCCGATGGAGCATAAAACGTGATTCATCGGAAAAAGAAACCTGTCGCCACTCTGTGGACGTCCAGTTGCGGTACTGGCTTGAAAATTCCAGCCTTCGTCACCGATGAACAGCATTCATCATAGGTGCATTAACCAGGCGTCTGCTGCGGTGGCCCATGCGTAGCAACGTTCGCTGAACCGTTGTTGAGGATACACTCTTGGTAGCCCCTTGGTTCATCTGGGCGGTCAGTTGCTCAACAGTTGCACGTCTATTTGCCCGAACGCATCTCCGTAGCCTTCGTTCGCCACTGTCATCTATAGCTCGTGTTGTACCACATGTGCCACACAGCTGATTTTGGATAGTGCCATTTTGCCATGCACGGTATACTTTTACCACGGCGGCACGCGAACAGTTCACAAAATTAGCCGTTTCCGAAATGCATCCACCCTTAGCCCGAAAGCCAATAATCATGCCCTTTTGGACGTCTGATAAATCGCTACGTTTCTGCATTACGCAAACGATCGAAATGCTTTCCGATGCCCTAGGACATCCTTTATACACACTCCACTGCAATGTGCTGCCACCTGCCTTTTGTGATTGGTTATTTCACGTTGACGTCGAAAGTAGGTGGTGGTCACATTAATCTGACTGGACTGTGTATATATCTCTCTATATTAAAAAAAAGTTACCGCCGCCGCCGCCGCCGCCGCCGAAGAATTGAAATTTTTGTTGTTTAGCTCCATTCTTAGACGGTTTCCCGAGAAAGTACTGATCGGAAAAATATGAAATTAACATGCTTTGTTCTTCATCGTATTCCCTGGATAATTATTAAGATTTTTTTCCGATGCGGCTATTAGTTTAGGTTTTATTAAGTGTTAAAGTTGAAGAAGTGAAATTTCTTCCGCGAGTGAGCAAAACACATTCAAAATTTCAGTCTTTAGTCGTGAGTTTTTTTTTAAGAGTACCTCTCAACGTAAATTTTTGCAGCTCGTCGAGTTTTTTTTGAAATTTAAATGTGGTTCTTGATAATATTTTTTTGAAATTCGGGAAAAATCGGGACATTTTTGTTACTTTTTTTTAAAACTGCCGTATCTATATCTAATTACTATTAGTTTTTAATTTTTAAAATATCGCAGTATACCTCAGAATATACTCTTTCTTACGGTACTATTATTTTTGAAATCGGTTAATAATTAAATTGGATGCGATCAAAAGTTCGTGATACAAAATTCGGAATCTTCAGATATTTTCGCTACGTTTTGTTAAAACCGTTATGTCTACGGCAAAAACCATTATTTTTTAAATTTGAGAACATCACTGAATACACTACATTACACTCTTTCTTATGGTACAATTATTTTTCAAATTGGTTAATAAACAAAATCGATGCAATTAAAAGTAGGTCATACAATTTTCGGAACTTTCAGATCGTAACTTCCGATACAAAACTAAAATGGTCATATCTATATAGTATTACTGTTAGTTTTTAATTTTAAAAATATTGCAGTATACCTCACAATGTACTCTTTCTTACGGTACAATTATTTTTAAAATTGGTTCATAAATAAATTCGATGCAATCAAAAGTTGGTGACACAAATTTCGTATTTTTCAGTTCGCATAGCTGGTTCGGCAAACAGCAGTGGGTTACATTTCCTACTATCGGGTTTGCCAGATATCAAATTTATCGTAGCAACAATTGCCATAAAAACGATTTCTTTTTATTTGGCGAGGAAAAAGGCTCGCTTTTTTCCCTCTGTTCTCAAGACAGTTTACCGACAAAGTACAATGTATTGATATAAACACTGTTTACTTAAAATTGTACAGGGAACAAGATACAGAAGATTTTTTACTGATGCGGCTATTAGTTTAGGGTGCATTAAGTGTTAAAGCAAAAAAAAGTGAAATCAATTGCGAAAGAAGTATTGGTTTGAGAAAGCAAACCAAACGGGATTGCGTAGCAATCCCCGGGGTCGGCGAGCGTAAGCGAGCAGGGCGCGAAGCCCTCGCTGTGACGTCATGTACCGGAAAGTGAAATCAGCATAATACGAATTATTCAGATAGTTTCACTCTGTGAAAGGAATGTTGGTTTGCGAAGCAAACCAAATGACATCTGTGAAAGGAGTGTTGGTTTGCGAAGCAAACCAAATGGGATTGCGCAGCAATCCCCGGGGGTTGGCGAGCGTAAGCGAGCAGGGGGCGGAGCCCCCTAGTATATTATATAAAAAATTAGACCAATTGTAAATGCATAGTTTGTTTAAAAGGCATTTCAGTAGTGTAAAGTTGATATGAGTTGAAAGCTACAGTGCAAGATGCATCTAAGGCCACAATAGCAGAGATCGCAATATTTTGGGTGAAGGCCGGGATTCCCATACGGAATCCCCAGTACTGTCCGAAAACGTTAGAGAAATTATTTGAAGAATGGATATTTTAAATAAAAAAGAACAAAGTATATAAAACACCTAATCAAAAGACCAAAGAGAGTGCATTGTCTTCAAAATTAGATAATTTATTTGATATTGCTCATACCAATGCATTTGACATAATAAAAATAGCTCAGGATAGATATTTCTTGCTAGGTCAGCGAGAAGATGGAAGACGAGGATCAATGGTTGGTGTTAACAGAAATCTTTTTCAGAAAAATATGCTTGCTGATAAAAAGAAAAGAAGAGTCCTGTAAAAAAGATTACAGAACATGAAAGATTCGCAGGAAGCAGCATTGGATTTGATAACTAACACGGATGAAGTGAAGATGAAAATGGTACTGAAAAGGTAGTAGAATTGTCTGAAGATGAAAGAGCAACACGAGGTCCTGGTCCATCAAAACCTAAGAAAGGACGTTACAACATATTAACGCCAGAATTAACAGCAGCATTAGACAGGACAAAAGTATCTGACAGAAAAACTATATTTGTGGTTGCAGAAACTGCCAAGAGTCTGGACATCGACATGAGAGATATCAGCCTGAGCAGAAGTTCACTTTGTTGACAGATAATCAGAAATAGAATTAAACAATCCGACAAAATAAAAACTCAGCTACATACAAATGCTCCCCTGATGGAAAAATGTTACCAGAATTAACTTTAACCACCTAAGAGAAAATAGACAGACTACCAGTTCTAGGGTCTGGAAACGGGGTTTCTCAGTTAATCTCGGTTGCTAAACTTCCTTTTGCAACAAGCGAAGCACAAGCACATGCAGTTTACGAAGATCTGAAAGAATGGGATATTGCCGATAAAAATATTTGGAATGAGCTTTGATACAACATACGCAAATAGTGGAAAGGATAAAGGTACTTGTGCTCTTTTTAGAAAAATAAATTGTGGAGGAAACTTTTTTCTTTTTCCTGCCAATCATCATATAATGGAGCTTGTCATTGGTAAATTATTTCATATGTTTTTAGGAATTTCTTTATGTCCAGAAGTACTTTTATTCAAACGTTTCCAAGATTTTTGGGAATTCCTAGATAGAGACAAATTTGAAGCAGGTGTGAAAGATAATATCAACTATAACAAGAGATGAGTATCGAGAATTTCTCGAACTTGTTATTTTTCTTTGAGGGACATCTGCAGAGGAATTCGTTTGAAGCATCCAGGAGCAATACGTCATGCTCGTTGGATGTTTAAGGTGATGTATTCTTTGAAGATATATATCTTTCAATCCCAATTCAAGCTAACAAAAAAGTAAGAAAATGGTCTTTGCGATGTCTGTGTTGCCATAGTTAGTGTATTTTAAAGCTTGGATGACTGCTTCAGTTACAGAAACCTCACCCTATAATGATTTTCAATTGATGAATAATTTGTTAGACCAACCATTCAAAGAAACATCAAGCTATTTCAAACGCTGCATCGGAGAAATTCGCAAAACATCTGATATTTGTCAGAAGATCTTTCTGCACTGTTCCTTTTCGATAGTCACAAACCTATATTAAAAAAAAAGTGGTTGAAGTCTTGAAAAATTAAAAAGGCACGAAGAGACCTGAGAACAGGACAACAATTTCCCTTTAACCTTTTCATGAAAAGAAGTTTGAAGAATTTGTTACCAGTCTTTCGAGCTGTTCAAAGAAAGGAATATACCTCATGGATTTGTCCATGTAGACCCTGAACACTAGAAATCTAATTTTGATTACTGCAATGCCTTGAAATGTGTGCAGGCTATGAATGTAGTAAATCTTCATGACGAGAGAGGTATTATTTTGGTAAAATAATACACTGGACTACTTACTCAAAGTGAACCTCAGTTTTAGGTTTTGATGAAAGTTGTGAAGGACACAATCGAAAAGCCTATCCTGATATATAGTAGCAAGGACTTGACAAATTGAATTAATAACTGTATTAAAATTAAAATTAGTACTTAACTTTATGTATGTATGCCTTTGTGTTAAATAAAATTTTATTGATCAATTTAATATTAAAATTCTATCATTTTGGTATCACTGAGTCACGAGTCAGTATTAACACATTTTAGCTTGCAATCGTGAAATTTCCATAGCCTTGAGCTACCTTTAAATATATATATTTTTTCCATTCCAACTTTGTTTTGTACAGTAAAGGAACAAATTTAGAGGGTAAAACTGAATAAAATAAAAAAATAAAATAAAAATCGACATTTTTTGGACTATTTTAGTAGTGTATATATTCAAAGTAATTTTCAGCAAACAAATACACTCTATAACAAAAAAAAATCGACGCACCAAGAAGGAATCACCCGATTGCTTTGAAATTTTGTATGCAAAAATGTTTTGACCAAATATGCAAATGATTAACATTTGGTGTCCAATGAATGGATACTGCGATCTCCAGCGCATCGGAACTGCGCATCCAGCAGATGTATATAAGGAGTTGTTCTTGAACTGTTGTTAAAAATTTCTGCTGCATTGCGATTTAGGATACCTTTCAAAGACTGAAAAAATGCCTCGCCGCAGGATTCGAGCTCATTACGAGCAACTTTCAGAGTTTGAAAGAGGTCGTATCATTGGATTGAAAGAGGCAGGTTGGGCAAATCGGAGAATCGCTCGTCATGCGAGTCGAAGCGATGCAGCGATTAGAAGATGCTGGCAAGAATGGGTAGACAATGGCAGATTTCAGCGTCATGATGGTAGCGGTCGACGTAGGGCCACAACAGATAGTGAGGACAGAGTGATTGTCAAATCAGCTGTCACAGAAACTGATTCGTCGCTATCAACCATCAGTCGTGCGACCCACACACGAGTGTCCACCATGACCATTCACAGACGGCTGAGAGAGTGAAATCTACACTCGTACCGACCGTTACGCCACCTGCCACTCACGCCTGCACACTGTCGATCCAGATTACAGTGGTGCTTGGCTCGATCAAGCTGGAATGATGCTGACTGGGGACGTATAGTCTTTAGCGACGAATCCCGCTTCCAACTGTGTCCTGACGATCATCGAAGACGTTTCTGGAGACGCCCAGGGCAGCGTGCCGATCCTGCTTTCACTATTGCACGCCACACGGGCCCTCAACAAGGAGTTATGGTCTAGGGGGCCATTTCCCTTGATAGCCGGACCCCTTTGGTCATCATTAGAGGTACACTTACTGCACAGCGGTACGTTGACGACATTCTGAGACCTGTTTTGCTACCGTTCCTTTCGCAGTACCCTGGGCTTATTTTTCAGCAAGACAATGCCAGACCACATACGGCACGTGTTGCAATGAACTGTCTTCATGCTTGTCAAACACTTCCTTGGCCAGCCTGTATCACCAGATCTCTCTCACATCGAGCATATCTGGGATATGATGGGAAGGCGACTGCATCCGGTAGGGAATGTTAATGACGTAGTCCGACAATTGGAGCAAATTTGGCAAGAAATACCGCAGGAGTCCTTCCGAGAGCTTTATCGGTCTATGCCACGCCGTGTGGCAGCTTGCATCCAGGCTAGAGGCGGGTCAACACCTTATTGAGCTCGTTACTGTAACTCTGAAATAAATCATTCAATTGTTCTGAAATTTTAATCATTTTCTATTTTGTACATAATTTTCCTATCCATCAATTTTTGTCTCCATCGGACAACTCCTTCTTGGCGCGTCGATTTTTTTGTTATAGAGTGTAAGTTTTCTGTCAGTATGAACTTTTGCATTAGTCAAATAAATAGTGTCATTATGTAGAATACTTTTGTAATATTCCTTAATTTAAATGTTATTTAATTAACAATTTTCTTCATTAATCATTCGAATCATAGTGTAAAATTTTGAAAGATAATTAATGAATTCCGGGAAATCTTATTTGTCGTCATTTATTGTTGCTGTAAACATTTGGAAAAGGCAACTTTAATGAGAGGATTTCTGTAATATGATATACCATAAAGGACGTTCCTTTTTTTGCCTGGAACAATTTCTTACTTTATACCAAATATGAGATAGGAAGACTTTTAGCCAAAAATACTCACCTTTTGAAATGAAATCCAGGCTATCCTATTGTACAATAGACTTCAGAAAAGCTTATCAGTGAAAGATTTCTTGGGATTACTCCGTCATAGCCTCAAGTTACATAACTTATCACTGCGTCGTTAGTGCAGGAGAACCAAAATCTTTGGAAGATGTATGTATTATTTAGCTCAAATTTCTGTCATAAGCATCAATGATCGCTTGTTAGGAATCCATTTGTTTAAACCGATGTCATTTAAGTAATATTCTGGTAGAGAATTATAAAATTGACTAGCAAAATACCCGACCTTACTCGGTTTGAATTCGTTTACTCTAGATTGAAGAGATAATCAAAATATATAATGACTTACGTTTTTTGTAGAGTAAAAATTTATTTTAACACCTTTCGCCATCTTTATATTTTCTACAACTTACTTTGGACACAAATACTACACATGCATATCCATTCATGTAATACATTTCACATACATCGCACAATTGCTGTATGACAAAGCTACAAAAAGACGAAAGGTGATACTAAGGTTTCTACTATAAAAGACGATTTTTATAGGAAGATTTGGAATTCCCTTTCTTAAGTTGTTTTCATGTGCAACTCAATTAATTAAAATTACGATTTACGGCGAGTGCTCTCGCACTCATAGTCAACAAAACAATATTTTTTTACCTGTGGCACTCTTGCCTCCGGTATGCGACATTGTGAAATTTTGTAATCTTCTCCTGTCATTACTACAACGAATTTTTCAATGTTGGAAAAAGTTCTAGTTTGGATTTTTAAACATTATTATTATTTCAATAACGACATTATTCTTTAAATAACGGCATTATTCTTTAAATAACGGCATTATTCTTTAAATAACGGCATTATTCTTTAAATAACGGCATTATTCTTTAAATAACGGCATTATTCTTTAAATAACGGCATAACTACACTTAAAATTTACTGAAAATTTATACTGACTTACCTAACATTTTCAAGTCTAATACTTTGTGGTGCTGTTGGGTGTGATGAGAAGGAAAACACATTTATTTAAATAATAAATATTTAAAACAGGAAACAGCGAAGTAAAACAAAATAAAAGATGTCGTAAAAAATTGTTCCAAAGATATTAATTTGTGATTCAATTTTATCTCTTGATCTCGCACAGTTGCCACAACTTACAACTAAAGGTGTACAAAATTTAGAAATGTGAAGTTAATTCAGAGCGAAAGAACCAGAAAAAATATCACTGCTCGCGCGATCGTGTTCATTCTCGTTTCATTGAAGAATATCGTCTGTCCCAAATATTCGGAAATCGTTTTCATTGCGCAAAGAATAAAAATAAGACTCGAAATAAATGACGTATCAGAGATGAAATTCCATAAAAAAAAATAAAAAAATTTGAAGAACAATTACTTTTTCAGCAGTACTGGTAAAGCAATCGAATTAATCGTAATATTCAATAGACATTCCAATTTTTCCAAAACTACCAAATTATGGTTGATTTAAGTATACTTACTCAGGTGTTTTAGCATGAAACTCGTCTAAATATAACAATAAAGAAATGTTTAATATTGCATTCACTAAATTAATAGATAATGTATAAAATAAAATACAATGCAATCAAATATCTGGAATACAATTCATGTGATGACTACACAAACACACAAACACAAAATCGAGCATAGAACAGAAAGACGGACAGACAGACTTTCGCAACCAATTCCACTCACTAAATCAAGATAAGTACTCTCTGTATGCAAATTTCCATGAAAATATCTTAAACCGCGTGGACGTGTATAGGGCACAACATACAGACAGACAGACAGACAGACAGACAGACAGACACCAAACGAGAAAAAGGCGGATTCGGCATCAGAAGGGTCCAAAACGGATAGAAAACTTGAAATGCGTCGAAAATATTGAATGTACAAACAAACACTCCATTCTTATTTATATAGATTATTTGTTGTTGGGCGTCTATTTCTGAGTGAGATGTCGCAAGAGCATTTTGCACAGCTTTGGCGATGTCGATTTTTTCTAGCTGTTAAGCAGTTCTTCAGGATGGTATTCGATGGTTTAAAGAACAGACAGGGCAGGTGAATGCTTCCTTACCACCATGCCAAAGGCAACGACCTGCAATGCGATTTTCACCTAACTGCATTTTTAGAGTCACCATTTCATGTTTCATACTAGGACAAAGCCACGATCCAGCTCGATTCTTAGCAGCAATGCAGATTTTCATGAGAAAGCAACCTTTGAATCGTAACTCGGATTCTTCGCGAATCATCAAAAACTTTGAAAGCGTTTCTGTAGAAACTCAATTTTGCAGATTGATGCCTTTGGCGTGGTGGTAAAGCTTCGGTTTCCTTAGAAAGTGGAGCCGTTATCTAACAGCCGTGATACGTCATGATGCCGCGGGCATAACTAGGCGGCCGTCTAAATAAGAGTCCAGAGGTGTCAACTTAGACGGACAGAATACGGTGGAGAATGGGCAACACCAAACGGCTGTCGTGGTTTATTTTATTCTAGAAACAAAACAAAGTGGTTTTTTATTCTCTAGTTCAAAGTTTCTAACTTCGGGATCGTTGAAGATAGAGTAAAAATTTCAACAGATTTCAAATCACCGTAAATTTCTTCGCCAGATCGATATCAAAAATAATTTTATTATTCAATTATTTACCATTTGATTATTTAATTATTTATATATGTAATTAATTATTCATTTAAAGAAAATCACATTTAATGTATCGATCTGGTGTAAAATTTTCCGCAGATTTCAAATCCCTTGAAATTTTTATTCTGTGTTTAACGATCCCGATTTTACAAAAACGAACTAATCAATTGCAATCAAAAATATTTGTTTGTTTTGCTCCTCTTCGCTCGAATCGTTAGGCGCAGGAAATGAAATGTCTCCGCTACAAGAGAAAAAACGTTCCCCAACTGTTTGAAACCGCTATGACGACAGTCATGGAAATGGCGGCTCCGATAATTTTCGTTACGCTCACAAAAAACGCTCTCTAAGAAACCCACACCATGTGTTAGTATAAACAACGTTTTAGTGACGTCACCCACCGCTACATCACGGCCGAACGATAGGTAAAGCTTCAGTTTAGCCGTGATCTAGCAGCCGTGATGTAGCTGTGGGTGACGTCACTAAAACGTTGTTTATACAAACAGATGGTGTAGGTTTCCTAGAGAGCGTTGTTTGTGAGCGTAACGAAATTTATCGGAGCCGCCATTTCCATGACTGTCGTCATAGCGGTCTCAAACAGTTGGGGAACGTTTTTCCTCTTGTAGCGGTGACATTTTATTTCCTGCGCCAAATGATTCGAGCGGAGGGATGCAAAAAAAACATTTTTGACTGTCATTAATAAATTCGTTTTTGTAAAATCGGGATCGTTAAACACAGAATGAAAATTTCAAGGGATTTGAAATCTGCGGAAATTTTTACACCAGATCAATACCTTGAATATGATTTTCTTTAAATAAATAATTAATTACTTAATAAATAATTAAATAATTAAATGGTAAATAATTAAATAATAAAACGGTTTTTGGTATCGATCTGGCGTATAATTTTACGCTGATTTGAAATCCTTTGAAATTTTCACTCTATCTTCAACGATCCCGAAGTTAGGAACTTTGGGCTGGAGAATAAAAAGGCACTTTGTTTTCTTTCTCGAATTAAATAAACCACGACAGCCGCCTGTGTTGCCCATTCTCCACCGTATTCTGTCCATCTAAGTTGACGCCACTGGATTCTGTTTAGACGACCGCCTAGTTATGCCTGCGGCATCATGACTTATCACGGCTGTTTGAAAACGGCTCCAATTTTTAGGCAACCGAAGCTTAAGGTAAGGTAAGTTAATTTTAATTAACGTCGTACTAGAGCAACACAACGGGGCTATTTACGACGGCTCGGAATCAATCGCCTAAGGAAAGAACCAAGGACAACACCAAGTAATTTTGAACCACGGTCAGATGACGAGGCAACACCTGAGCTGGCATCCCACTCTCCAAACTTCCACACCAACCCAACGTGAGGACATTCGGCCACGGCAGATTTAAGGTGCACTTACCGCCTCTACACCATGCGCTTACTAATATCCATGCACTGACCAGGATTCGAACTAGGAACCTTCCGATCTATAGACTAACACCTTAACCACCAGACCGGTTGGTCGGCGTGGTAACTATAAGATCATGTGTGAGTTCAATGTCCAGACAGTTGTTATAAGGTCTGTACGTTCTGGTTCCATCCCTTTGAATATCCGCCGACCAAACGGTATAGTGGTTAAGGTGTTAGCCTCTAGATCGGAAGATTCCTGGTTCGAATCCGAGTCCGGGCATGGATGTTTGTAAACGTATGGTGCAGAGGCGGCTGGTGCACCTTGAATCTGTTGTGGCCGAAAGTCCTCACGTTGGGTTGGCGTGTAAGTTTGGAGAGTGGGGTGCCAGCTCAGGTGTTGCTTCGTCATCTGACCGTGGTTCAAAATTACGAGGTGTTTTCCTCGGATCTTTCCCTTAGGGGACTGATCCCGGACCGTCGTCAATAGCCTGTTGTGTTGCTCTAGTACGACGTTAACAAAAAATTACCAAATTACACTTTGAATATCCATGCCTTTAAAATGTTTTTCCAACTGGATATTATGGAGGTGGTTTTCGTAATCGGTTTTAATTCGACAAATTTACTGTTTTGTTTTTAATTCTTGTGATTTGAGTTTGAATTTTCTCCAAAACATCAGCACAATAAGAGTTATTGGAGGGTCAATCCATGTCAAATCATCCAGAAAAAAAAAGGATTTGACACCCATGATCACAGATTTTGATGAAACTTGGCATGTTTGTTCCTTTTATGGATTTAAGAACACAAATAAATTTTTTTTTGCTCTATCTCAAGCGGCTTATGTTTTATAGCCTGTTAAAGTTTTTGGAATTTTGCGGTTTTATCGATCAGACAGAGGAAACAGAATTTCTTTATTTTAGAAAATAAATTATATCTCCCTTGTTTATCGACCAATGTTGATGAAATATTTTAAGAGTATACATCAATATGTATAAGTCTAGAAAAAAAATTAATCATACCTGCAAGTATCTTATACATGGTTAGAAAAAATTCCAAAGTTCTATTTATAGATTTTAAAAATAAAATGGTGAGTTTTACGCTAAGTGGAATATCTTTAAAAGGGTTAAGGACAATCAAAAATTTTTTTTTTGTATTCTTGTTCTAAAAGATATGCTTTACCACATAAAAAATAAAATGAATGGTTTTTTCACTCCTTTATTATTTTTTCTCACTTTAAAGATAGAAATCACTTGATTCACTCATTTTCTTGAAATCGTTAAATTAGAATAACAATTTTAGTGAAATTATAATAAAATTTGAATATTTATAATGCTTCTGGAATAGAAAATGTATTACAAAACTTACCATTGAAATATTTCAAATTCTAGGTAATAATTCTTTAATTTTCTACAGTGCTTTCATAAGGTTGATTGAACATGCATCATGCATACTTGAGAGAATTTGTAAGTTCTTCCAGTCATTGTTTTAGGGGTTCCACAGTTGAAATGACGTGAGGGATCGGTAGAACACATTCATCTTTCCTTTTGGGTCAGAAAAATGATGGTGGTAGTCCATGTGTGAGGATGTAAAATTTTACAGTGGAATCTTCTTCTGCATTCACCTCACTCACCATACCAAAATACCATAAGCTGTCATAAACACAAGCAATAAAACATCCATTATATGTCTTAGAAATTAATAATATTTAATTAGTTAATATTTGTAATGTTGGATTTGCAAAACTCGAAGTTCATTTGCTATTTTAATTTATCTTTCCAGGTGTCATTGAAGACTTTCCTTCCTATGGGGGGGGGAGGGGGGGGGGCTAAGTGTTTTATGTTAAACCCATATTCCTTCACATTCTGTTTTACCGTGACTGGTTGCAAAAAATAACCACTGGGCTTTAAGTTGAAAGTCCTTTTCATGCAGACACAGATTAATGAAGTTGTATTTATTTTTATATTGCCCAGAGAGAGAGAGAGAGAGAGAGAGAGAGAGAGAGAGAGAGAGAGAGAGAGAGAGAGAGAACATCAGTCACTGAAGTAGTGAATGTTTGCTATGTGGGTAGTTCTTTCAGAAAGGTAGTTACAGTTTTTTGGATCTCATACACCATACTCGCGTCATGTTTAAGGTCATCAGATTTGATACAAAGAGGTAGTAAATTCAGTTTTTTATTGCTTGCATCATTGCAGTGAATGAATAATGACAGGATGAATAGTGCATGAATCTGAGGTCTAGTTGTAACCTTGCGCCTCTTTTTGCATTGTGAAAGCATAATTTTCACTAAAATCCAGAGATAACAGCTGTATTTAAGGAAACGGTTTCCTTTAAACTTTTAATAAATGAATCTTGTGATTTAGCAATGTATGAATGAGGTATTGACCTGTTCAGTTTTTCTACTAAGTTATCACTAACCTCATCAACTGAGCTCGAGCACCCTATCATTTCAGTTCAATCAGTCAAAACCCACTGATTGTACTCGACAGGGTCTTCATCATCATAGTACTCAAATTTTGACTGTAAAAACTGGACAAGGCTATATTTTGATGGACACTTGTCGCAATGCCTTAGCATACATTCTCTTACTGTTCCTTCATAAACAATATACGAAAAAGGTCTTTGTAATCCTCTTCAATACCTGCTCAAAAAGAATCAATAAAATCACATTTTGATGTATTGTGCAAACATAAACTAAGTGTGTGCTAGTGGCACCAGCCAAAACACACCATATCAGGTACTAATCAAAATTGAAGACACATCTTTTTTGTCACAGCTTGAGTGTATTTATTGCTTATAATATTTCTCTTGTGAAATAAGTTACTGTGTTAGTGAGTTGACTAGTTTAGAACTAGTTTTTAAAACTAAATTTAAATTGTAATGTAATTTTATTTACTTTAATTAGACCTAATTGTTGAAAATAAAGAAATTAATTATCTTATTTCTAAATAATCTCAAGATATAATTGTGGATAACCTATTTTAAAACATTTTTTTTGTACACAAACACACAGGCCTGATTAACAATATTAATTACACTATATTACTTTAATAATTTTAAATGTGTGTTAGCTTTGTCTAATTTTATTTGCAATTGGTTGATATGTGACATTTGTAGTTAAAATTTTACTAAAATTGTAACTTTAATTGAACGTTTTTAAGAAAATTAGTGAGTCAAGTGATTTCTATCTTAAAGTGAGAAAAAATAATAAAGGAGTGAAAAAAACATTCATTTTATTTTTCCATGTGGTAGAGCATATCTTTTAGAACAAGAATACAACAAATTTTTTCTGATTGTCCTTAACCCTTTTGAAGATATTCCACTTAGCGTAGAACTCGCCATTTTATTTTTAAAATATTTAAATAGAACTTTGGAATTTTTTTGTGACTATGTATAAGATACTTGCAGGTATAATTAATTTTTTCCTGGACTCCTTACATATTGATGTAAACTCTTAAAAAATTTCATCATCATTGGTTGATAAACAAGGGAGATACAATTTATTTTCTATAAAAAACAAATTTGGTTTCCTCCGTCTGATCGATAAAAACCGGAAAATTCCCAAAACTTTAACAGGCTATAAAACATAAGCCATTTGAGATTGAGCAAAAAAAAATTATACGTGTTCTTAAATCCATAAAAGGAACAAACATGCCAAGTTTCATCAAAATCTGAGACCATGGGTGTCGGACCCTGGTTGAACTGACGTGGAATGACCCTGGAGTTAGTTCAGAATTTGATTATCTGTTGCCAATTGATCTGCAGTTCTTTTCAATGTCTATATATTCGGGAATCTATTGAAGAGTACAGGCTTTCTCCAGGCACTTCCAATGAATTATTTGCCGACCAGACAGTATAGTGGTTAATGTGTTAGCCTCTAGATCGGAAGGTTCCTGGTTCGAATCAGGGACCGTGCATGGATATTTGTAAGCGTGTGGTGTAGAGGCGGCTGTTGCACCTTAAATCTGTCGTGGCCGAAAGTCCTCACGTTAGGTTGGCGTGGAAGTTTGGAGAGTGGGGTGCCAGCTCAGGTGTTGCTTCGTCATCTGACCGTGGTTCAAAATTACGAGGTGTTGTCCTCGGATCTTTCCCTTAAGGGACTGATCCCGGACCGTCGTCAATAGCCCGTTGTGTTGCTCTAGTACGACGTTAATTAAAAATTACCAAATTACCAGCCCATTAAGAGTTATTGGAGTTAGTTCAGAATTTGTTTTTCTGTTGCCAATTGATCTGCAGTTCTCTTCAATGTCTATATATTCGGGAATCTACTGAAGAGTACAGGGTTTCTCCAGGCACTTCCAATTACGACGTTAACTAATAATTAGCAATGAATTTATTAGTATGGTGTATGTATGGTGCGAGTATAGTGTATGAGATCCAAAAAACTGTAACTACCTTTCTGAAAGAACTACACACATAGCAAACATTCACTACTTCAGTGACTGATGTTCTCTCTCTCTCTCTCTGGGCAATATAAAAATAAATACAACTTCATTAATCTGTGTCTGCATGAAAAGGACTTTCAACTTAAAGCCCAGTGGTAATTTTTTGCAACCAGTCACGGTAAAACAGAATGTGAAGGAATATGGGTTTAACATAAAACACTTAGCCCCCCCCCCCTCATAGGAAGGAAAGTCTTCAATGACAC
The DNA here is from genome assembly GCA_947359465.1 of Metellina segmentata. Classification (NCBI taxonomy): domain Eukaryota; kingdom Metazoa; phylum Arthropoda; class Arachnida; order Araneae; family Tetragnathidae; genus Metellina; species Metellina segmentata. Next base: position 48,275,966 of record OX375883.1, read on the forward strand.
CTGGAAAGATAAATTAAAATAGCAAATGAACTTCGAGTTTTGAAAATCCAACATTACAAATATTAACTAATTAAGTATTATTAATTTCTAAGACATATAATGGATGTTTTATTGCTTGTGTTTATGACAGCTTATGGTATTTTGGTATGGTGAGTGAGGTGAATGCAGAAGAAGATTCCACTGTAAAATTTTACATCCTCACACATGGACTACCACCATCATTTTTCTGACCCAAAAGGAAAGATGAATGTGTTGTACCGATCCCTCACGTCATTTCAACTGTGGACCCCCTAAAACAATGACTGGAAGAACTTACAAATTCTCTCAAGTATGCATGATGCATGTTCAATCAACCTTATGAAAGCACTGTAGAAAATTAAAGAATTATTACCTAGAATTTGAAATATTTCAATGGTAAGTTTTGTAATACATTTTCTATTCCAGAAGCATTATAAATATTCAAATTTTATTATAATTTCACTAAAATTGTTATTCTAATTTAACGATTTCAAGAAAATGAGTGAATCAAGTGATTTCTATCTTTAAAGTGAGAAAAAATAATAAAGGAGTGAAAAAACCATTCATTTTATTTTTTATGTGGTAGAGCATATCTTTTAGAACAAGAATACAAAAAAATTTTTTTGATTGTCCTTAACCCTTTTAAAGATATTCCACTTAGCGTAAAACTCACCATTTTATTTTTTAAATCTATAAATAGAATTTTGGAATTTTTTCTAACCATGTATAAGATACTTGCAGGTATGATTAATTTTTTTTCTGGACTTTATACATATTGATGTATACTCTTAAAAAATTTCATCAACATTGGTCGATAAACAAGGGAGATATAATTTATTTTCTAAAATAAAGAAATTCTGTTTCCTCTGTCTGAGCGATAAAAACCGCAAAATTCCAAAAACTTTAACAGGCTATAAAACATAAGCCGCTTGAGATAGAGCAAAAAAAAATTTATTTGTGTTCTTAAATCCATAAAAGGAACAAACATGCCAAGTTTCATCAAAATCTGTGATCATGGGTGTCAAATCCTTTTTTTTTTCTGGATGATTTGACATGGATTGACCCTCCAATAACTCTTATTGTGCTGATGTTTTGGAGAAAATTCAAACTCAAATCACAAGAATTAAAAACAAAACAGTAAATTTGTCGAATTAAAACCGATTACGAAAACCACCTCCATAATATCCAGTTGGAAAAACATTTTAAAGGCATGGATATTCAAAGTGTGATTTGGTAATTTTTTGTTAACGTCGTACTAGAGCAACACAACGGGCTATTGACGACGGTCCGGGATCAGTCCCCCAAGGGAAAGATCCGAGGACAACACCTCGTCATTTTGAACCGCGGTCAGATGACGAAGCAACACCTGAGCTGGCACCCCACTCTCCAAACTTCCACGCCAACCCAACGTGAGGACTTTCGGCCACGACAGATTCAAGGTGCACCAGCCGCCTCTACACCATACGTTTACAAACATCCATGCCCGTACCCGGATTCGAACCAGGAACCTTCCGATCTAGAGGCTAACACCTTAACCACTATACCGTTTGGTCGGCGGATATTCAAAGGGATGGAACCAGAACGTACAGACCTTATAACAACTGTCTGGACATTGAACTCACACATAATCTTATAGTTACCACGCCGACCAACCGGTCTGGTGGTTAAGGTGTTAGCCTATAGATCGGAAGGTTCCTAGTTCGAATCCTGGTCAGTGCATGGATATTAGTAAGCGCATGGTGTAGAGGCGGTAAGTGCACCTTAAATCTGCCGTGGCCGAAAGTCCTCACGTTGGGTTGGTGTGGAAGTTTGGAGAGTTGTGTGCCAGCTCAGATATTGCTTCGTCATCTGATCGTGGTTCAAAATTGCGAGGTGTTGTCCTCGGATCTTTCTCTAAAGGGATTGATCCAGGACCGTCGTCGTCAATAGCCCATTGTGTTGCTCTAGTACGACGTTAATTAAAAATTACCAAATTACCAGCCCAATAAGAGTTATTGGAGTTAGTTCAGAATTTGTTTTTCTGTTGCCAATTGATCTGCAGTTCTCTTCAATGTCTATATATTCGGGAATCTACTGAAGAGTACAGGGTTTCTCCAGGCACTTCCAATTACGACGTTAACTAATAATTAGCAATGAATTTATTAGTTGGATAAGAATTTCACTGTTTTTAATTACACCTTGAGTAATATTTGCCTTATTTTCACGGAATTTGTCACCCATCAAATAAATAAAAACATGAAATACGACTCATAAGTGATTTGAAAATCTTAACAAGGGATTTCCAATCTTTTTCACAGCCGTACCATTTTCCCACTCCGCTTCTAAGTAGCAGTTGAAAACCTTACAGCTTTATAAGTTTCGTGTATTAGACGGTGTACAGAGTATTAGACGTTTTTATTTTCTCAACTATTATTGCAGCCAAATTTGTACCGTTACGCTCTGGACTCCAAAAGAAATTACGATCTTGTAAGAAACTAATTACTTTCCATTTATGGTTGATCACGCACAAGATTGCAACAATCTCGTTTTCGATCGAGGCAGCCCTTATTTTTGCCACGACTGCAGTTACGGAGCATAACACCGCATTCTTACTCGAAAATATATGCCACTTCAGAAATAGATTCTATAAAAGCCGCTCTCTTTTTAACTGCTGCGAAGTATGAAAAAAGTACTTCAATGAGAAACACGTAAAGAATGCTAACGAGTCGGGGCAAAAAAGACAAGAAGCAGCTAAAAAACCTGCTAATCATCACGTTTACAAGAGCAGGCCCAGGCGAAAACCAACAAAAAACCTCGTAAAATATATTTCCTCTCAGTTTTTTATTAAGTCATTACATGAAAACAACCATTCCCGTGTGTTTTTGCTACTTATGACATAAGTGTCCGAAACATTACGGGCCGTTTACCGCGTTGATGAACTATTGATTTCTCGGGCCAAAAAATATGCGCGTCGCCTAACACTCTGTTGCGAACACTCCAGCAGATTATTTCTGAATAACACTCCAGTTTATCCAATACTTCGCGGGATGGGATCGTTGTAGTTGGGCGACCAAAAAGTAAACGTGATTACATTGAATGTATAATTAATTTGTATTCTTAACGCGGAGGAAAAAAATATTGTCTTGACAAAGGATTGGTGATGAAAAGGATAATGAAGAATAGTGGTGTAATGGGGTAGGCAATGGGCAAAAGATTAATTTTGTGATACAATTTAACGCAAATACCCCCAAACGATGGAGGGGTCAACGATATTGTAAAAGGGTCCAGAATGAGAGAGGTCAAAGAATTGCGTTTCGATTCTTCTCACTCAAAATTCGTAATATATGTGCATTGTTCAAAGTCTCTTATCTCCTTCATACCATTAATTATTTACATACACTTCCCTACAATAATGGACCGGACAGCAAGAAGTGATGGTATAAGGGAAAGAATACATGCTTTAGTAGGGGGTTGGTCCCCCCGTCGTACTAGAGCAACACAACGAGCTATTGACCACAGTCCGAGATCAATCCCCCAATTGAAAGATTCGAGGACAACAACACATTTGAACCACTGCCAGATGACGAGGCAACGCCTGAACTGGCACCCCACTATTCAAACTTCCGTACCAACTCAATAGATTTAAGGTGCACTAGCCGCTGCCTTTACACCATACGTACAAACATCCATGCACTGACCCGGATTCGAACCAGGAACCTTCCGATCTTGAGGCTAACAACACATTAACCACCAGACCGGTTGGTCGGCTTTTAATGGATTGAAATTGATATAAAATGCGAAGGGGTGCGTATGGAAATTTTGTCATCAATATACACTACCCTACAATAATGGACCGGATAGCAAAATGTGATGGTATAAGGGAAATAATACATGCTTTAGTAGGGGGATGATCCCCATGTGCTGCAATCGCACTAGCAACCCTTCTGGGCATACTTTCAACAAGGGTTTAATACACAGTTATGGGTATTTATGTCCATTCCTGCTGCAAGAATGTCGCCAGCTCAGCTGTAGATTTCGGACGTGGTTCCCTGGTCCGTAATGGTCCATCTAACTTGTCCTACAAATATTCTATGATGTTTAGGCCGGGACTAAAGGCTGCTGCACACTAGGTTAGTAATTTAGTCGAGTAGCCAGTAGTTTAGTAACTAAACGAGTTGGGATAAAACTATTTAGTCGAGTAGTTTAGTAAAACGATTTAGTGGACTCGATCCAGTGAAATGGACAGTAGGCGGTCGATTAGTGCCCCTCCACCCTACTCCACTATCGTGCCACTAGACAAGTGTGAACACATCTGTTTAGTAGAGTTCATTAGTTATTCGTTTTCATTGCGCGAGGTCTCTTTCTTAAGTGTTTTTATTTGTTGCTAAAATATGCATAGTACATATGAGTTTTAAATTTTGGCAATAGTTTTTTGATCGTCTGTTTCGCGGATCGTTTTCATCGCTGTCATTGAAATTCATTCTTTTACTTTAGTCCATAAATCTATTCTGTTTAAATGTTTAGCGTTTTTTATTCTCATGAAATAACATTTTTATCGGCACATGTTTCGTTGGAGTGACGATACAATGTGAAATTCGTTTCTGCTTATGTGGAACAGGAGTGTTTATGGAATGTGAAGTCTTCCCTGTACAAAAATAAAGCATCCAAAGCAGTTGCAATAGATGCGTTTTGAAAAAGCGATAGAAATACTGTGGTTTCAAGAGAAGGTAATCAAACAAAAAATTTTAAACACTAGGAAAGAATTTCGTATTTATTTTTAATCTAGCAGAATTAATTACCCGGCGTTGCTAGTGTTGAATTAATTAAATGTTGATTGAAAAGTGATATGACTCCTAATCACTTCTCTTTCGTAAAAAAGTGCTAGCTTTATTTAAGTGTACGGAAAATAATTTGTAATATTGTTTTAACTTTTTCATCGCTTTTATTTACTTCGGACGCAAGCAAATATGTATGCATGATACATCCATATTTCTACTCTGTTTCATATGATCTTTTTCATCCCGATTTAGCTTCGCTCTCAGCATCATCTTTAGCAGTCGTCACACTCAAACACCAACTAAACCGTGTGTGAACAACTACTCGATCACTTGCCGCTTTCTCGTTTAGTAGAGCTACTAAATCACTCGCTACTCGACTAAATTACTGGCCTAGTGTGTAGCAGCCTTTAGAGCAGGCCAGGGAATACATCCATATCATGATACCACTGCTTGACAGAGGCTGCGACATGACACGGAACGTTGTCGTCCTGGAAGTAACATTCGTCCTTTCCACAAAATTGCAAGAGCGTAGGAAAAACCTGATTGTCCAACATATTCATGTTGGCGTCGGCGTTCCATTTACCAGGAACAACATGCAAAGGTCTCAGGCCATACCACAAAAACACCCCCAAACAAGTATTCGGATTTTATGCAAATCCATTATTGTAGGGTAGTGTATTTAGAGTTATTCAATAAAGCCCCATCTCTACATGTTCCAGAATAATAATCTCCTTTAGCCTTCGGACTAAATTCAATTGATTACATACATTCTTAAACAATGCGCTTTTCAGTAACCCGTCGTTCTAAATTAGGTGAGCAAGATGTTTGAAGGCACCACACACACACAGAAGTGAATTTGACAAGATTTCATCCAATGAATGTCAAAATCTAATTGACTCTCTGTCTAATAGCCTTAAAGCTTTTCTGGCAACAAGGGTTGTAGTAAGTTTGAAATGGACTTATACGAGTCCTCTGTTTAATGTTTCTGAGACTGAACTTCTTAAGGGACTGATCCCGGACCGTCGTCAATAGCCCGTTGTGTTGCTCTAGTACGACGTTAACTAAAATTACAAATTACCAATTACTGAGACTGAACTTTTGTTTAGTAACAAATTCTTCACACCTCTTACTTTGAAACGTAAATAAGTAACCTTTCTTCTCAAAGGGCCTACCAACCGGTATAGTGGTTAAGGTGTTAGCCTCTAGATCGGAAGGTTCCTCGTTCGAATCCGGGTCCGGGCATGAATTTTTGTAAGCGTATGCTCTAGAGGCAGCTGGTGCACCTTAAATATGTGGTGCCCAAAGTCCTCACGTTGGGTTGGTGTGGAAGTTTGGAGAGTGGGGTGCCAGCTGAGGTGTTGCCTCGTCATATGACCGTGGTTCAAAATTACGAGGTGTTGTCCTCGGATTTTTCCTCTAAGGGATTGATCCCGGACCGTCGTCAGTAGCACGTTGTGTTGCTCTTGTTCGACGTAAATTAAAAATGTACCATTACCTTTAATTTTTATCCGACGTTAATTAAACCATTACCTTTCTTCTCAAAGGGAAGGGTCGGTATAGTGGTTAAGGTGTTAGGCCTCTAGATCGGAAGTTCCCTGGTTCGAATCCGGCTCCGGGCATGGATGTTTGTAAGCGTATGGTGTAGAGTCGGCTGGTGCACCTTAAATATGTCGTGGCCGAAAGTACTCACGTTGGATTGGCGTGGAAGTTTGGAGAGTGGGCTGCCAGCTCAGGTGTTGCCTCGTTATCTGACCGTGGTTCAAAATTACGAGGTGTTGTCCTCGAATCTTTCCCTATAGGGATTGATCCCGCACCGTCGTCAATAGCCCGTTGTGTTGCTCTAGTACGACGTTAACTAAAATTACCATTACCAAAGGGTAGGGTATTTAATTAACGTCGCACTAGAGCAACACAACGTGCTATTGACGATGAACCGGGATCAATCTCTTTAGGGAAAAATTCGAGGACAACACCACGTAGTTTTGAACCACTCTTCTCAAAGCGAAGTTGTGCGCCCGATTCCATTTCGTTTCTACCACTGCGTTCCCGAAATTTCAAAGTACTATATCATGGGTAGGTATTTTAATTCAACGTCGCACTGGGAGAAACACTACGGACTATTGGTGACGATTCCAGATTAATCCACCCGAAGCGCAAGATTTGAGTGCACCACCTAGTAATATTGAACCATTTCAGATAATGACGCAACAACTGAGCTGGCATCTCTCTCTCCAAACTTTCACATAATGCTAACATGAGAACAATTGAGGCAACGGCATATTTAACGCAAACCAGCTCTTTTGTACGCGATGGTCTTTGGTTAGATTCGAATTCGCAACCGGTTGCTAATCTGTTTCTCTTGCAAACAGGATTCCTCAGTTTCTTTCCTCTTTCGAATGCCTCCAGGGAGAATCGAACTTGACATGAATCGAACCGCGTCATCTACAAATCGCTGATTGTTAGCACAGAGGTCATATCCACTGAGCCGTGGTGACTCCCACTGGACGAGGAATGTTCGATATAACGACCATTTAATGGAGTGAAGGTCCCTTCAGGGTCGTTATAAACGCTAGTTTATTTTGTATAAGGAACGTGATCGGCGGAAATAATAGTATTTCTAGGCACACAAAATCAAATTTTGACTACATTTTTCTGATCTCAAAACACTTTTTACTTAGATTTTAATCTCCAAACTAAATTCTCCGTTACAATAACCATTATAATAAGAAAAATCTACTACGCGTTTTTTCTTCAGTTCATACAGATTAAAAACAACTTTCCATGGAAAAAAAAATAAAATAAAAAGGCACGAGCACTAAAAATGTTAGATTTACCAGATTATCATTAGAATGAGGATGATACAAAAAAAAAAAAAAAACATCATGAGCATCGAAATAATGAATGAATTATAAAAACATATTTTTCATCTTTATAAAGTATTCCCCGAAAAAAAATCACGCAGCTTAGCATACTTCGGATGTATTCTTGTCTCGCGAGAAATTTGAAGTTTTCTTCATGATTTTGCGAGGAAGTGAAAAAAATGAATATTTGATGATACTTTGAACGTGGAATAAACAATCCATCATTAAACGAAAGAAGTTTAAAAAAATACACGAAATGAAAAACAAGTTTAGAAAATAATGAAAAACGTGTACGGTTAAGCCAGTTATCTGATCGAGAACGATATTTTATTTGAAGTAAGCGGCGTTTAAAACATGCTGCTTAGGATGAAAAGGAACAAAAACATGATCATCGTTTGACTAATTAATAAAAGCGGGCTTTAACCAGATGCAGAAATAATGAGAACTTTTTGATGTACAAAAAATGCTTTGATGTTTAATGATCGAATGTTCAGCCTACGACTAGAATAATAATTGCATTAATCTTACTTCTAAGGATGCGATTGTAGAAATGCCTGGAAATTATAAATTTAATTCTTATTTATATGAGAGGCTGTTTTTTTTTATCTAGCTAAATATAGAAGACGGCAGTGTTTTAGTGACGAATTCGCTTTCTGTAAGTGTTTTTCGAATGCGATTTCAGAACGTTGCCAGTAAACATTTTGAGAGATTGAATTTCTAATTGATATATGGTAGTGACTGGTCAACGTCCATTAGATGAAACACTAAACGTTACTATAACGACGTTAAACTTCTGATATGTTCCCACAGCTAATTTCAACTTTAAACTTGTAGTCTTTACATTGCATTAACTTCTAACCAATTTTGAATTTCTTTACCAATATAGTGTTTTCAAAAACTTGCATTCTAAGGAAATTATCAATTGACTATTTCCAATGGATAAATTCTGAAGGAAACACCGTTAAATCTTTCTTAAATATTCTGTTCTAAGGAAATGAGCGATAAAATATTTTCAAAGAAAATATTATTACAGTCAGTATTGGTTATATGGTCAGCTTAGGGGTCCAGAAAAATCAGACCATATAAGAGGGGTGACCATATATGCGGAACAATACTACACTTTTTAATTTAGGTAGGATTATATTGACCGATCAAAAGTGCTCATAAACAAATAATTAGACTTTTAAGAACATTTTAAAAATTAATTATCGAAGTAAAAACTACAGTAAGAAATATGCAAGATTTTTTTAATGAAATTATTTAGCTAACTTTAACAATCTAAGTACAGTACGCATACGCACGTGCATCCATGTTTAATGCACTTATCTCTACTATTATAAAAGGAAGTGTTCGTTTTTCTGTTTTTCGTTATCACAGTCCTCATGAATCTACGGCACCTACAATAATGGGATTTGGCACACAGGTAGTCCAAATTTTTTGCAATAATTGGGTCTCACCGAATTTTAATATTCAATCTAGAACATTTTTAAATGAATTTAATGGAATTTAATTATTGTTCTTTTCTTTGGAATGGCAATAACATAAAAGATAGCAGATTCTAAATATATTTTTTTCGTTTCCATTTTTATTTTTCGCAGAGGATTAATTTGTCAACAGACTAAAAAAACACATAAAATTTTTTAACATAAATGAACGTTCTTATTCAGCACGTATGATCCAAATAAAATATAATTTTCCATTACTCTTTTCGTCTCAATTTCAACGTACTTTTCAAACAGGGAGAGATAACTTCAACCGATATACAGACAGATTTCTAGTTGTGCTTGGGGAGGAAGAAAATTGAGGGGGGGGGGAAAGATAAATGGGGTTAGGGGAGGAAAGTAAAGAGCGTAAATTCAGGTCCTCTCCGGGGTCACGGAGACCTTTTTTCTTCTGGTCATTCCCTGTGTTGCGCCCCGTCTCAAGAAATGTTACAACAATTACTATTAAAAAAAACCCCAGATAACCTTATAGAAAAGATATAAAAAAAAAACCCGACCATATAACCGATAACCAGGAAAATAAAATGACTATATAAGTGATATGGTTTAACACATGTTCTCTATTAAGTGCGACGGGACTTCAGAAAACTGACCATATAATCGGGTTGATCATATAGCCGGTACTGACTGCATAAGGAAATGAGCAATAGAATATTATCATAGAAAATTATCTTTATTACAAGGAAAAGAACAATGTAATCGTTCCAAAGACATCCATTCTAAGGAAATAGGCAATTGAATATTTCCTAAGCAATGTGTTCTAAAGAAAGGACCATTCGCATCGTTCCAAAGACAGGAAAAAGATTTTATTCAATAGAATGGCCTATCATAAATCGTTCAAAATTATTCTGTTCCAAGGAATGGACCAGTCGAATTATCGTTTCAAAGAAATATTCTATTCTGAATAAAGGGACCAATTTGATTTGCCTACAAGATGATAAAATCCATGGAATCATTAGAACGATGCGGCTATTTAGTCATTAAGCTTGTTGTGGGGTATAAGCAACACTACATTAGTAAATATCTGGACGCTCAGATTGTTAAATTACATTTAATGGTAAACCTAATATGTATCATGCTGGAGCATTTGGGTAACATGAAGCAAAATACCCGTCATTATTCTGAATTGCTTGTTTTCACTAAAACCCTTCTCATACCGAAATTGAAGCTTTTTTTTTTCAAACCGCTTAAAGAACTCCCTACGACTGAGGGAAGGGTGGTTTCTAGGGTAGTGGATAAATCCCTTAGCCATAGTAGTCCCCAATATGACAGGAATTCAAGTAACTTTTGCATTCAAATTAAGTCAACATACATTTAAACTGGAGGAATTTTCAAAGTTAGAATGGCACTTCTGAAGCTTTGATTGTGATTGCTTAGCTTTTTAGTATGGAGATTATTCATTCGAATCCGATAATCGTCACAAATCTGTTACAAAGGTGACAAGTTTACTATCTGAATGAAGAAACAGTAGCTGTGTAAAATTGCTTGTTGGTTCGTAAAAAAGATGGAAGACTATTTCTTTGGCATGGCCGACCAAACGGTATAGTGGTTAAGGTGTTGCCTCTAGATCACAAGGTTCCTGGTATGATCCGGGTCACTGCACGGATGATTGTAAGTGTATGGTGTAGAGGCGGTTGATACTCCTTAAATATGTCGTGGCCGAAAGTCCACACGTTGGGTTGGTGTGGAAGTTTGGAGTGCCAGCTCAGATGTTACCTCGTCATCTGACTATGGATAAAAACTAAGTGGCGATACACCGAATGGCTTAGGTTTGGACGGTGGTAACTAGTTGAATTTCTTTGGCACGGAGCATTTATTAGGCAACTCATAACGACACACACGAAGAATAATGCAATACAACACACAAGAAGCGAAAAACAATGCTACATGCTCCACGATAAGTTCAACAGTGAATAAACCGTCGATGACTCAAATATTTCTCGCAGTTTTTCACATCGAAAGTACCGACGCCACTCACAACAAGAGATGCGACATCGACAGCAAAAAGCAAAACATCGATGCCTTGAGACATCGGTGTTCAAAATTAAAACATAGAAGTTGATAATGCTTGTTGGTTCGTAAAAAAGATGGAAGACTATTTCTTTGGCATGGCCGACCAAACAGTATAGTGGTTAAGGTGTTGCCTCTAGATCGCAAGGTTCCTGGTATGATCCGGGTCAGTGCACGGATGATTGTAAGTGTATGGTGTAGAGGCGGTTGATACTCCTTAAATATGTCGTGGCCGAAAGTCCTCACGTTGGGTTGGTGTGGAAGTTTGGAGTGCCAGCTCAGATGTTACTTCGTCATCTGACTATGGCTAAAAATTAAGTGGCGATACACCGAATGGCTTCGGTTTGGACGGTGGTAACTAGTTGAATTTCTTTGGCACGGAGCATTTATTAGACAACTCATAACGACACACACGAAGAATAATGCAATACAACACACAAGAAGCGAAAAACAATGCTACATGCTCCACGATAAGTTCAACAGTGATCAAACCGTCGATGACTCAAATATTTCTCGCAGTTTTTCACATCGAAAGTACCGACGCCACTCACAACAAGAGATGCGACATCGACTGCAAAACATCGATGCCTTGAGACATCGCTGTTAAAAATTAAAACATAGAAGTTGATAATGCATCGCCCCCCAAACTATCGATGTTTTTAAAATTCAGTGTATTTAAACTTTTTTTTCCCATTTCTTAAAACTGGTGGTTTGGCAACTATTGATGCGACATCGACAGCGAAACATCGATGTTCAAAATTAAAACATCGATGTTAATAATATATCGCACCAAAACCATCGATGTTTATAAAATTCAGTGTACTTAAACTTTTCCCCCCATTTCTTAAAACTGGTTTAGCAACTAGTGATGCGACATCGGCTCCAATACATCGATGTTTTTTATAAAACAATGTTTTGAAAACATCGACATCGATGTCGCATCCCTACTTTTCAGACCCTTCACACTTGGCCACTTTGGTCTAAAAGTATGTTCAATTTGCTGATTATAAAAATTATGCTACTTGGTTATTTTTAAAATTTTTCTAACGGTACTTTTTTTCATTTAGAAATAAAACATCGACAACGTAAAAACAACCACAAGTATAAACATCGATGTTACAAAAACATCGACTCCAATACATCGACGTTAAATACATCGATGTTTTTTTAAAAACATTGTATGAGTCATGCAGGAAATAATATCCGAACTACACAAATTAATTTTCAAATATTGGGTCATCCGGAAAAATCTGCGCGCTTTCATAGATAAATTTCAACGAAGTAGAAAAAAAACATACAAAAATTTCATTGAAACACATAAGCACAATTTTCTTCTATGACTTTTTGCCATTTTTCCTGCAACTGGAAAATTCTTTAAAAAAATCATTACGCTTATTTGTAAAGAAATTGTCGAGGTACTATTTGACAGTCACCAAAGAATTGGAACTCCAGGCCGTTCAGAGAATTTTGAAGTGACCTGAAGAGGTGAAAGTCTGAGGGGCAAGGTCTGGTGAATATGGGGGGTGACACAAACCTTTCAGTCATACTCAATAAGTCTTTCTCTGACATTCAGTGAAATATGGTGCCGTGTATTCTCATGTTGGAAGAAAACACCTCGACGATTGGTCAGTTCTGGCCGCTTTGCTTTGATTTTTGCATTTAATATTGCCATTTGAGAACTGTTTTTTCCGAATTTACTGTCTGATTTTCTGCCAACAATTCATAATAAACAATTCCTATGTAATCCCACCATACAAAAAGCCGCTTACAGAGGATGGTCGTCCAGACCGGGCATCATTTTCGAGGCTGTCATTTCCACGCTTAAATTTATCAAACCACCTTCGAACTGTGGCCTCAGAAGCAGCACATGTCCATATACAGCGCACATTTTTACGAGCAGTCTGAGAAGCAGTTTTCCCTTTCTTAAAATAAAAGAGCATAAGACGAAAATGAACATTCTGTTCTCCATTCTTAACACTGTAGTGAAACAAAAATTACGCCACAACACGTGCTATAATTATGCAGTTTAAGCAGAAAAAAAACCGAATTTAAACATCTGCTCCAATCAAGGTCATTTCTTATCAGTGGTAGCAAAATAATAATAACAAAGCTAGCTTCGATTTAAAAACGCGCAGAACTTTCCGGATGACCTAATATATTAAAATATGCTTTATTTTGCAGTAAAGTAACATGTCTATACAAAACGCTTCAAAACAAATCTTAGCTTTATAAATAAAATAAGTTTTTCCCCGAGTCTTGGAAGATTCCCCTAAAAGACGAAGGAATGTTTTCCAGAAATTCTCGAAAAGAAACGATACATTACACATTGGACAGAACTACAACTCAGATTATTCGACATTCTCTGGAACGTCCCCGCCAAGTTGATTCTTCTTGTTTTTTTTTGAATAAGACTTATAATTTCCATAAAACTTTGAAAGGAGCTCAAAAAGAGATTTAATGATTCGGATTCCTTTGAGACCCCATCTTTTTGTTAACCTTTCAGCTGATGTTGAATCGACTTCAGCCAGGTTCCGATGTGTAATAATGCAAAGAACCTGAGTCACCGGAAGAATTTTGCAAACTCCGTTCGGTTGAACGGTTTTCTAAACATTCGGAATTTCCCTTTAGAATTTTCTTTCACGCAGATTGGAGCTGCGTTTTCCTCAGTAAGTGGTATGAAATTCAATGATGAGGAAACAGCTAAGCAGAACTTCTTTCTCCAAGTCGTCAAATTTCCATGATTCGCCTTTGTCAATGCTTTGATAATTTAAATTGGTTTTTGAATTCCAGGATGTTTAATTTGTCAGGGTTTTGTTCAATTAGCCTATAGGAGGGAATTAATTATTGAGTGAAAAAGTTTTATTCTTTTGGGAAAAGGGAAAATGAACTGATAGTGCAATAAGTACTTCACAAAGCTTAATTCTCTGGTTACCTCGACGACATATCTCGTCGATAAAAAAACTAACTTGGTCTTGATGGACGAGATATCTCGTCATTAGAAGACGACTGTCTAGATCTTGATCTTATCATCCGTATCATCATGAAAATGTCTGTGACACCTTGATAACGAGATATTTAGTCGTTAGCAAACTTGGTCATATCTTGATGGACGAGATATCTCGTCGAAACCATCAGGAGGGTTAAAGAACACCATTATTTTTATAGGTTAAAACCTAAAAAAAAAGCGAAACAGACGGGCAATTTGTATAACGCTTTAAAATCAGTAGAAAATTGTCGCATATTCATATTTTCAATTCTAATGGTAGAGGCTCTAACATAGGAACGAGTTCTGCTACCCTAAGAGCCAGTGCTGTAGTCGTAAATAAATCAGAAGGTATACCACGGGGGCCTCTGCACTAGTATAGGCTGGGCCCCATGGTATACCCTCTGATGGTACACTCTTTGTATGGTACACTCTGATAACCGCAGAATTTTTTTCCATGGAGAGGCGAAATATGCACTTACTACTTACACTTTCCACGGGGAGGGGGGGGGTGCAAAAAACAACGAGTGTATATATATATACATACATATTTTCATTAAACTAAACCCGCGCTCGCAAACGGCAGTGAAACATGGCAATATTTCAATTGTTCTTAAGAGGCTTTAATTTTCTGGAACAACTTCGGCGTTTTCATTGTTCCCTCAAACCCAGAATAGTGCACATTTCATCTATACCAAAACGTTAACAGATCCCTTTTACCTCCTTTTCTACACGGTGAATAACCCTATATTTATATTTTCCGGATGAAGTATGGATATATCCTTCAAAAGTTGACTATTTTCTTCTTTAACATCAGAACAAAGTCTGTGAATTTCATTCTATCGACAGTATTTCGAAATAATTCCTTTTGATTAATAGGTACGATTTTGGAATTATGTACCAAGGTGATATCTTGAAATAGAAACTTTTCTTTTGCTGTCCCATATTAGTTGTTGCTATCTGCGTTTCACTCGATGTTTCGCGCGATGTTTTCTAGGAAAAACAAAGCTCGTAGTTTTTAATAAAAAGCAGAGGGTATACGGAATTTTCTGGAAAAACTAGAGGGTGTACGGCTTATACCGTCGTATACCCTCCACTACAGCCCTGCTAAGAGCACATAAGCAGCAACTTCATTGTCTGTCTTTATTATACAGTGCATGGATTAGTGCTCGAGGTGGCCATACAGCTAACAAAGGACAACCACCTCTCTGTTATTAAATTTTCAATGTTACACTTCTGCTTCATGACACCCAATCCCGTGTCACCAGTTCAGTATAAAACAAACAAACCAGGTTTTGAACCCAGGTCCTCCTGGGACCACCAAGCAAACAAAAAGCCAACAGCCCGTTGTGTTACTCCAATGCTACATTAATTGAGTATCGTCCTACAAAATTAACTTACCTGAAGTTATTTAACACTCCCCCATAAACACCATTACACGAAGCAGATGAAAGGTGCTTTAAATAACAGCTTCGGGTCACATAAGCAATCACGAGCATAGGCGTAACCAGTGGGTTTTAGGATTCAAACCCCCTCCGGGCTGCTGAGAAAAATTTTGCAAATATAAGTATATATAGAGTTTTTTTCAAATTAATCCTTTATTAATAACTGCTCAAACTACTCATAACAGCATTCATCAGTGTAATAAATAAATGATATCAATGAAACAATGCACATTTGTTCATAGGCGTAACCAGGAGGAGTTGGGGGTTCAACACTCCCCATTCAGTTCGTCGAACAAGATAGTCAAATTTGCTAATGACGAGCAATCGGAGCTTTAAGCTTTATGCCTATTTAATCTATTTATTAACTAACCACTGCGTGGCTAGCCCGGCGGTGCCCCTGCCCATGATGTAAGGTATTAATATGGTGTAAAATTTTCCAAATCCAGTTCAATTAAAAAATTATTTATTTAAAGAAAATCCCATTTTTAGGTATTAATCTAAACTGAAATTTCCCGCAGATTTCAAATCCGTTGAAATTTTTACTCCATCTTTAACGGTCTAGGAGATAGAAAAATAACTGTGACTTCAGTTAAAAGATTTATCGTCTGGATGGAAAATCATTCGTTCGCACAAAATCAAAGCGGAAACGAAAAACTTGACATGGTTCCAAACCCTGACTACAAGGTCACATTTGTAGAAAAAGTCCTCCACGTTTGAAGAACCAGGTAGAGAATAAAACTATTAAATTCATTTAAAAATCTTCTAGATTGAATTTTAAAATTTCGCCGCTACCCAAAAATTGCAAAAACGTCGGACTACCTGTGTGCCAATTCTGATTGCTGTAAGTGACATAGAATCGTCAGGATTTTGCGGCCGCAAAAAAAAACAGACAAATACTTTCTTTTATAATATTAGAGATAAAAATTATTTTTATGGTTAAATAGTATAAATAATTGCACGACATTTCTATTCACTTGATTTTTATGTTTAACTTAAGAATATGTTTCTTGAAGAACCAACTAGGAAAATGTTTGTATGTATTTATCTTACCAAAACGGATTAATTTTGTCCATATGAAATAGTTCATGATGTCTAGTGATTATTTTTCATACTCTTTTTAATTTAAGGAAAATAAAAAAAATCTAAAAGTATGTGCAATCTTACTAATGATGCTTTTGATTTCAATAATGTTAATATTTTATGTTGCTACTGATTTAGTTTTTTTTATTCTACAAATTTTTAAAACAATTTGTTCGGATTAACCAAAATCTCGGATTAACGGGGGATTTTAATTAGAAGGGTTTTAGTGTTAATTCAAAACCCTTTAAATTAATTTGTTATTAAACCAAACAATGTGTTTCTCATGTATGATACAATAAAAAATGATTGTTTGAAATTACTTTATTGGAAATGAAAGTGACTAACATTTGCTGTAGACGCAAAATATTTAATAATTTTATCAATGTACTACGAAAAATTGTATTAATATACCATGTGATTTACTACATAAAATACAAAAATTTCCCTGAGAGGCCTCTAGATGCGTCCCGTTTTTATTAGTGTATAGTCCATACTTCTTGGGACTGACCCCTCCCCTCATTTATCAACCCAGTGCTTTTGAGTACTACAAGGGTCAGCTCAAACAAATTCTCCGTCAATACGGAGATCTTTGGTGGTTCCTTTTCCCATTAAGACATACATTTATTTATTACTCATTGAATTCTACTAGTTTCACTTTATACTCAGTGTTTCTTAACAGCCTATATATTATTAGAATTTTAAATTCCTTAAGGGGCTCTTTAAAGAGGCTGGATTGATTATAGTGCAATCAGACAAGCCAATTAGCTCTACAATCATTCAGCTTTATTAAATGTGTTAAAAAGCAGTATGGGATTCCTTGGCTATTTCTTTCCTTGTGTCAGCTTAAAAAAAATCTTTATTCATTTTGTTACAAACAGGAGTACCGCAGCACTTCTGCACTTTTGCTTTAGCAAACTTTTGTGTATTAGAAACAACATTGCGAAAGCATTATTGCAGTATAAAAAGACACATTTAATGCAATTATGTTAGAATTTAAATAAAACTTTCGGGAGATGACCTTTTTACTTAAAACAATTCAATAGAAATGTTACTTTGGAAATTTATTTATCTTCTTGTTGGCATTACAACCAGTGATATCTCTATTTAAGTTTCTACCAACATTGATGAATGATTTCATGTCTTAATATCATCATTAATATAATAGTTGTGTGTAGTTATTTACAGTATCTAGTTAATACTCTTTAAAAAAAATTATGAGCCCTCATAGGCGGCAGTCAGAATCGAGAGAACTTTTACCGATGTGCTTCAAAATCAGATTTAAACCTAAAAACTGTAGAAATAATCGAAACGTTTCCGAAAAAATTTGACGTTTTAATTTATTTCTATTTTAAATGTATTGTAAATTTTAAAATTCACCATAAAATCATCTGTTAAATGTTGTATAAAAAAAAAAAATTGTGATTTTAAAAATCAAGTATTAATTAATGAGTATTTATTAATATATTTAATAAATAATTAATACATTAAAATCCTATTAATATAATTAATTATTAATAATTACTGTATACGTATATTAATTTTATTTATGTAATTAATTTATTCTTTCCCTTTTTTTACTGGGATACAGTCCATACTATCCGGGAGGAATAACCCCCATTCAACAACCCTAGTTACACCTATGATTACGATAATCCAATTTCAGATGCCCAACACCCAACTCACACACATCTGAACTTAGAATAACAGTTATTTCCACCCCCAAGAACACACACGCTCTCTTTTGTTACTTACATATCAGAAATGTACGCCTCTTGATTTCCCCCAATGATTTGTGCTTTCCTTTTCGGCAGACAATGCAACAATGGGGGTCATTTTTCAATAGGTTCGCGCATTGTGTGGAAAAAGCGGAAACTACCGATGTTTCTTTTCAGTTCCCTGGGAATTTGTCGATGAGCATTTGGATGATTTATGGCGGTTTCTGTTTTCTTGTTCAATGACCTTCACGTAACCGTGATAGGCTTGCGCGACAGTTTATGTTCTGATGACAACAGACCAGAGCTATCGGTATCAATAAACAATTCATAAACACATGTGGACAGTATGCTTTGCTGTCACTATTTATTGCGGGCTGATAGATGGATAAAGAACAGCGCTCTCTACTTCAAACAACTTTCCGGTTTTGAAGAAGCTCTTTTAGCGCAGTCAATATGTATTTCCTTGCAAAAGAACGAGTATTTCTAATTTTTGGATATGTTGTATGGACCAAGACCACTAGTAAAAAACAAGTTTGCAGAAAGTTGTATTGAAAAAACGTCGAAAATTTCTGACTTTTTCAGTTTTTGATAAATATCTGTTTCTATGCATCGGACAGCAAAGTAGTAAATACCAACATTGTCGAACATGAAATTTGCTACAACTTTTGTAATCAAATTGTTTTTCTACGGTCGATAGTTATTGAACTACAAAGTGGTAGTGAACTACAAAGCAGTGAAAGTGTGATAAGTTTTGTAAATCTGGAAATGGGGGGGGGGGGTTCCCGTAACATCCGGTTCTGCTTGGAGACTTCTGTTTTTCACATTTCTCAGCAGCGTTTTACTCAAAAATGGTATTCATTTCATCATTATTTCATTGACTGGTTAAAGTGATTATACAGCGTGATTAAAAACACAAGTTGAAGCATACGCGTGCAGCTTTATGCTATTTCTTCCGATCGATCGGTTTGACGATCTGTCATGTGGTTGTGGGAAAAAGCATGAATCGTAATGTGGGACAAATTAGAGATTGAGTAGAACGATTATCCAGCGCGATTAAAAAACTAGTCTGCGCTTCAATAACCAATAGGTCTAACTCGATTCGCAATTTCCCTTAACTTAACCTTCTGAATTCTCTGACAGCGACATCGCCAACAAGCTCTGTCCATTTCATCGGAAGGTCGATGTATATAGTAGCATACATAATTCATCACACGTTTTCGTATATTTGTAATGCAATATTTAAATTTCATTTTCCTGTTTAAAGCGGAGTTCAAATACCACAAATAATGCGTTTATAGTAACAGTTTGTTAAATTGTTGTAAGGTGTCGTTAGATTGTGCTTGTGCTGATAACAAAAGAATCTGCTATCGGTATCAATAAACAATTCGTAAACACATATGGACTGTATGATGCGTTGTCACTGTTTGTTAGTAGATAGATGGACACAGAACAGCGGTCTCTAAATCAGACTGCTTTCCAATTTTGAAGGAAATTAGGTACAGGTAATTTTAATAAGCTAGCAGATTCGCGCATATCATTTGGGCTAAATTTTACTAATTGCTTTGTCCATCAATGGCAATGTCGATTTCTCAAAATTAAATAGGGATATATAGTCGTTGTGCGATGCGTATTGATTAAAATTCAAGAATTTTTTAATTAAGATTCAAGACTGTTATTACGAGTACTTCTTATATATACTTGCATAGATAATTAATTACATATTTTTGCATATTTGAAATTCAGAGTAGTAAATCTCATTTTCCCTTTGTAGAGCTCTACTCAACTGCTAACTGTCAGACAGTTGGAAAGTTCTGCTGCTGAACCAACTGCTGAAGAATTTCATCTGTTAAAATAAACTGCTGAACAATTTCTTTTGCCAAACCGACTGCTGAATAATTTTTGCTGATAAACCAGAGTGCTAAACATTTTTTTCAGCTGTCAGATTGCTGAAGAAGTTGTGTTGCTACACAAAGGTGCTGAAGGATTTCCGCAGTTGAGTCAGATTGTAGTAGTTCTGCTGCTTAACCAACAGCTAAAGATTTTCATCTATTAAAATAGATTGCTGAACAATTTCTTTTGCCAAACCGACTGCTGAATAATTTTTGCTGCTAAACCAGAGTGCTAAACATTTTTTTCAGCTGTCAGATTGCTGAAGAAGTTGTGTTGCTACACAAAGGTGCTGAAGGATTTCCGCAGTTGAGTCAGATTGTAGTAGTTCTGCTGCTGAACCAACAGCTAAAGATTTTCATCTATTAAAATAGATTGCTGAACAATTTCTTTTGCCAAACCGACTGCTGAATAATTTTTGCTGCTAAACCAGAGTGCTAAACATTTTTTTCAGCTGTCAGATTGCTGAAGAAGTTCTGTTGCTACACAAAGGTGCTGAAGGATTTCCGCAGTTGAGTCAGATTGTAGTAGTTCTGCTGCTGAACCAACAGCTAAAGATTTTCATCTATTAAAATAGATTGCTGAACAATTTCTTTTGCCAAACCGACTGCTGAATAATTTTTGCTGCTAAACCAGAGTGCTAAACATTTTTTTCAGCTGTCAGATTGCTGAAGAAGTTCTGTTGCTACTCAAAACTGCTGAAGGATATCCACAGTTGAGACAATTGTAGTAGTTCTGCTGCTAAACCAGACTGTGTGAAGAATTTCTGCTGCTTAACCGTACACCTGAGGATTTTTTATTACTTAACCAGACTGCTGAGAAATTTCGAAACCGTCCGAGTAGATTTAGCAATATCATGCAACTCCAATTCTCAAATCAAGGTAGGTATGGTAGTAAGTTTAATTAACATAGCACTGGAGTCAGGGCCCGATTTAGAAAATTTGGTATAGTAGGCACAACACGCAGGAAGGGGCCCCCATGTTATTTGTTCATCACAAAAACTAATTTTATAACAATAATTGGTACTTGCGTATTTGACTGTTGACCATTTCACAAATGTCACCAAAAAGTTTGAGAAAATCGTGACATTACTTACAACTCTTGGCAAAACAAAATAAATCAGATGAAAATTAAAAACATAATAGTTAGATGATTAATGTAATTACAAGAATGTGATAGTGGGGGAAACGGTCGACGGACATTTACTTAAATACCCAATAATTTATGTAAACTACTTAAAAACTTTTAAATTTTTTTAGATACATTGGAAACTTAGGGGTCCTTTAAATTATGGGGGCCCTAGGCCCGTGCCTCACGGGCCTAATGATAAATCAGGGCCTGATTGGAGTAACACAATGGACCATTGGCGACGGTCCGGGATCAAAACCGAAGACAAAGATCCGAGGACAACACCAAGTAATTTTGAACCACGGTCGGATGACGAGGTCACACCTGAGCTGGCGCACACTCTCCAAACCTCCACACCACACCAATGTGAGGACATTGAGAACACTACAGATTTAACGGTCACCAGGTCCTTTTGTACACGACGGTCTTTGGTTGGATTTGAACCCTCCGGTTCCTAATCCGTTAATCCTACTTGCTAATCCAATTGGGCTGCCGTGGATCCTATATCTAAGAAGGATTTACCACATTTTATCACCGAAAATAACTGCGAACGTTGAACTGCGGAAGCCCGATGAGATGAGCAACGAACTGGTGACCGTAGTTTTGCTGGTTCGAAACCTTGACCAACAAAGACTATCATGTACACGGGGCCTGGCGCACTTTAAATCGGACGTGGCCTCAAATGTCCTCACGTTTGCGTGGTGTGGAATTTAGGAGAGTGGGGTGATCTCGTCATGTTTCATCTAGTCACCTGACTGTGGCTCAAAATTACACGGTGTTGTCCTCGGTAGGTATTTGGTAATATTTTTAAATTAACGTTATACTAGAGCTAAACACAACGAGCTGGCTATTGACGACAGTACGGGTTCAATCCCGACAGGGAAAGATCCAATGACAACACCACGTAATTTTGAACCACGGTCAGATGACGAGGCAACACCTGAGCTGGCACCCCACTCTCCAAACTTCCACACCAACCCAACGTGAGGACTTTTTGCCACGACAGATTTAAGGTGCACCAGCCGCCTCTACACCATACGCTTACGAATATCCATGCACTGACCTTGATTCAAACCAGGAACCTTCCGATCGAGAGGCTAACACCTCATCCGCCAGACCGGTTGGTCGGCTCCTCGGTAGGTATGATATTTTTAATTAACGTTGTACTGGGGAAGAACACAATGGTGTTGTCCTTGGATTTTTCCCTTCAGGGATTGATACCGGACAGTCGCCAATAGCCCGCTGTGTTGCTTCAGTTTGACGTTAATTAAATATCTCCCAACCTCCCAACTATAATTACGTAACAATACAATTTTAGCATTCCAAAAAAATTTATTCACCTGTTCATAGTAAAGGAAAACGGATTTTGTAAAGCATAAATTGTATTTAGAAAAGGTCCATTATTGAAAACAAACTTTTTAAATGTAGACACATCGTCAATGAAATATCACTTAACTGCTTAAGCGTTGTGGTAGGTAGGTATATTTAATTAACCCTTAACTGCTGTGTCCCCCTCAAACCGTCTCGTAACTAGTGTGGAGTGTTCTCTCAGACCTCGCTCACTAAAGTGCGTTTAAAGTTGATTAATATAATGTATTAATAAAAGATTCTTTAGATAATTATTAATTATACATTTTAAATTTAGATAATTCAATTCTTAACATGAAATATATATTTTATATTACTATATAAGTTAAGGGGGTCCGGGACACATAATTAATAAATTTTTTTATTAATTAATTTAGAATTTTTAGTTTTTTTTGTACTGATTACCCATCTAACTAATAAGCGAAATCACGACACAAAAATTTTCCAAAAGTTCTTTAAAAATTTTTAATTAAAATTTTTTGAAAAAAAGAGTGGTCATTTTAAATTGCTAAGGCTTAAAATATTCTTGACAATTTTCAAAATTCTTGCAGTAAGTTATTCACAAATTTATAAACTTTAATTTTGATTCAACAATTTAAAAAATTATAATTTAATAAAAAATAAAAAATATTTAAATGAGAATTTTTGAAAATTTCAAGGTACTTTTTTTTTAAAGTTATATTTTTAAAAGTAAATATTTGTTTCAAATTTGCTGAATCAAAATTAAAGTATAATGTTTGAAAAATATATATTCCAAATTTCAACCCTTAAACTTTATCGGTTTTCGACTTATAGCAATTTGAATACAGAAAATCTTGAAAAATGTATCATGAAGAGAAACGCATTTAAAGTTTTAAAGACAGATGTTGTTGCCATGTCAACAACTGTCCAGAGTGTTAGATTTTCAAAACAAGGCACCACAAAAATTATTATATCTCTAGTTCTAATTAAGATAGAAACATGATTTAAACGTCATTTTAAGCAGAAAAACACAGAGAATTTCTTTCTTCGTGTTCGTTTTCAATAATATTATCCAAAATTTCACTACCCCAGTACTCTATTTCCGACCCATTATCAACAATATCCGGAATTTCTTTTTGTGTAAGATACACAGGTCGTTTCTTAGTAAAGTTTGTTTCCATTTTAGGCTCTTTGCTTAAATTCCCTACTCCAAGTTAGACGATTTCATTCAACAGGAACGGTAACCCAAATGCTGTGAAGGGGTCTAAGAGACCACGCGGGAAATGCAAATAGTGTGAAATACGAAATAGTTGTGGCAGCCAAACTATTCTTGGAATGTGGCTTCTGTTGGACGTAGTAGGAAGGAACTGAATGGGACAGGAAGCAATATTCACTTTAAGGGGTGGAAACAATCTGTAAAAAATGACTAGGGGTCTGTAAGACCCATGACAGCAGTTAAAGGTTAACGTCATACTGAAGCAACACAACGGGGTATTGACGATGATCAGGGATCAATCACAAAGGGAAAGATACGAGGACGACACCACGTAATTTTGAACCAAGGTCAGCTCATGAGGCAACACCTGAGCTGGCACGCCACTCTCCAAAATTTCACGCCACAACATAAGGAGGCATTAAGGAAAGAAGTACTAATCGGATAGAAAACAACATTTTGGGTCTCATGATCTGAAAAAATACAGCATCTTTCCTTTACGACAATCTAAATAAGGAACAATTAGAGATTACGAATTATGTAATGATATTAGCTATGCTCCATTTGTTTACGATACTCGTTTATGTAACAGGAAAAACCAATTAGACTTATCTCTCTTTTTTGTAACCTTGACTGCGTCGATTTCCCTCATACAGTTATTTAATTATTTCTCCGGGTCACATTCAATATTTAAAAGCTAGATCGTATTATATCGCGATGACTTATAGGAGACTGATTTTTTGAGTACTATATCATGTCCGTCATTTAAAATAATTAATATACACTATATGGACAAAATATTTAGACACTGTATGTTTTCCAGACAAAGTGCTTTATTTTATTTAGTAACGGGTAGGCCCTTCATTTGCTTGTATTACAGCTGTACCACGTTGAGGCATACCTTCCACTAGTTCTGTGTAAAATCTGGACAGGAATATCTCGCCATGCGTCTTGAAAGGTTGTAAGAAGAGATTGTTGTGATGATGGGTGTGCGTGGCGGTCTCGTACTCGTACCTTTAGTTTGTCCCATAAGTGCTCGATCGGATTTAGATCTGGGCTCTGAACAGGCCAGTCAAGCAAATTCATTTTATTTTCAAGAAACCAGTCCACCACACATTTTGCAGTATGACATGGAACTCGAACCTGTTGGAAGAAACAACCATCATTGCCGTAGTATTGCCATAGTGTAGGCAAGGCCGAATCATTTAGAACGTCGAGGTACTCGTCAGCGTTCATGGTACTAGGTACATAAAGCGATGGGCCGAGTCCCACATTTTACCACACCAGGAAAACAAACCCACACTAAGATGGATTCTCCTCCGAATTGTTGCAGTGTCCAAATACTTTTATCCAGAACGTCGAGGGTACACGTCAGAATTCATAGTATCAGGCCCAGGTGCAGAATTGTATTCAGTGTTCTGCAACACAGCTCCAAGCAATTGAAATTGTTCTGTAGGCATTTTGAACAAATTTTGAAAACTGCAGTTAAATTAAAAACAGACGTAAAACACAATCATCGACTAAATATGTGGATGGTATGTAGTATCCGATACGTTACAACTTTCGAGCGATGTATTGCCAATTGTGGCAACCTTCCCGTTTTCGTGTTTTTCTTAGTTTTAAGGCAACCCTAGATATTTTCTCCTGACGATAATAAACGGGTCTCATGATTGGTTAAGGAAGAAAATACGCTTTTCCACTTTTATTTTTAATGTAGAACGGAATTAAAATTTAGACAGTCTTTGAAATTATTGGGTGCATATGAATTTTGCTCTTAATTTATAAAATCGACTTGTTTTATTAATTTTCAAAATTTTTAGGATAAGTTTGGAAAGCAGATTGTAAGTTACAATTTTTAAAATTTGTCACTTTATTTAAATTTCAATTAAAATTTCGAAAAAAAATTTGGATTAAATTTGATTTTTGAAATTGCAGATTGGAATTTAGAATTTTTTTCCCCTTTTGGTTGCTCATTTCCCCTTAGTTGATTTGATATAGCAGTGGATAGTGTTATTGATCGTTAGAAAATGGTTTTTTTTCCAAACATGTAGTAGCTTGATTGGGAAGAAGGTGAAATGTCTTTCATGTGAGAATGATATGATTTTAACATTGAGAAAGGATGCTGGTGATAGGTAGGAGTGGAAATGTAGAAAGATAGGACAAAAATTTGGCAAAAGAAAGTATAACAGGAGTAAGAAATTGGAGGGTAAATGGGTGTTTGGAGAACTTGAACGAGGGACGGATAAATGTTTTATGGTTGAGGTGAAAAATAGGAACCAGAAAGTTTTGGCTGAGGTAATTCAGAGCTGAATTTTGCAAGGAACTACAAAAATTTCTGACTATTGGAAGTCATATGCTGGTATCAATACCCGAAGGACAAAGAGTTCAAGGGTTATCGATTCGAGCATGACTGTTAACCATTGTCATAATTTCAAGGACCCGGCTATGAGGGTAAGTTTGATTTTTGTTTAGCTTTTGGTTATATTACAAACACTGGACTATGCTTGGGTGGGCACCCAATACGGTGACTTATACGTATGGAAGCCAACGGTGAAAGGTCCTCGCCGGCCCCGGAGGGGCGGCGAGGTAGCCGGCAGGCGGGGATCGCGCGTTATACGCTGTGACTTATCTACAAACAAATTTCTCCCTGTATACTGGTTTAAACGCATTGAAACCTTAAGCGCAATACGCTTTGACTTCTCTAAAAAACAATTTCCTCTTGTAAAGTCGTTACAATAAAAATATTTGTCTTGCTTTTCCATATATGGCTCTATAACCTGGAATATCCCCATTGAGTTGCTCACATAATGCTTATTGCTAGAAAAATTGTGAAAAAATATTTTTTCACACTTTAGGATAGCAGAAGAAATTTTAGATTTTTGTTTTCTCATCAAAAACCTTTGTGTGGATTATGATCACAGAAAAGAACTACCTTATTAAAAAAAGATTTCTTGTTTTGAATTTTCTATGCATTGCAAAGTTTCTAATTCAAAATTGATGAAAATCCGGACGTTTTAAAAAAATCACGTTTTTATTATTATTATTATTATTATTATTTCTTTTTTTTATTTATTTAATTTTTTTTTTTTTAAAGTGACAAAACTAGGATGAAATTGACGCAAAATTGCGTACATGTTCGGAGAAAACCAGACTGAAATATTAGAAAATTTTCAAGTGAAATTTATATTGCTTTTTTCTTAATTTTTAAACAAATTATTATTATTTATGCACTGTATGCAAAGGTTCACGTTGTATATGGCGGCCATCTTGGAATTGCTTACATCGGCCGCCATCTTGATTTGGCGTAAACAATCGCTTTGGCGGCCTAACGTTGCGGATGCTACCACTCCACCAAATATGTATGGCATATTTACAATAAAACATCAAAATTAATTAACTTACTTTATTTAAAACCAATGCATACTTTCAGAATTTGCAATTCTGTCGATAATTTTTGAAGTTAAAGATTTTGTCATTGACATAAAAGAGGTGTTATTTATAAAGTGTTTCTGGTAATTTGGGCGGTGTATTGGAGGTCGTGTTCCGTAGCTAGAAAAGAAAAAAAGGTGTGTCTCTTTGCACTGCAGAACATCGTAACTTATGATTGAAAAAAAATTGGCCAAACTTTGGTTAAACTAAGGAAAAATTGTTCTACTAAAGACTTTGTTCTGCAACGTACGTTTCAGTTTTAAGCACTTTCTGCACCCGGCGTATCATATACATAAAGCAATGGCTGAGTCCTAACCTCGTAAATCAACCCAACTCTAAGATGGATACTTCTCCGAATATATGCAGCCGACCAACCGGTATAGTAGTTAAGGTGTTAGCCTCTAGATCGGAAGGTTCCTGGTCCGAATCCGGGTACGGGCATGGATGTTTGTAAACGTATGGTGTAGAGGCGGCTGGTGCACCTTAAATCTGTCGTGGCCGAAAGTCCTCACGTTGGGTTGGCGTGGAAGTTTGGAGAGTGGGGTGCCAGCTCAGGTGTTGCTTCGTCATCTGACCGTGGTTCAAAATTACGAGGTGTTGTCCTCGGATCTAAACCTTAAGGGACTGATCCCGGACCGTCATCAATAGCCCGTTGTGTTGCTCTAGTACGACGTTAACTAAAATAACCAATTACCGAATATATGCAGTGTCCCAATACTTTTGTCCATGTTCTGTAAATACATGTAGCGTGTCTGGGCAAAACGGAATACATAAAAAAGTGTTCAAACTGAGATAAGTAAACGAATATACATAAAAAACGTTTTATTTCTTTGGTCAATTTAGATAAGTGAACTCTGATAAAAAAGTAGATACAAATGCTGGTTGAAATGATTGAGTTGATTTATAATGGATATTTTAAAATGTACATTCAATATAAACGTCTCCTGAAAATTTCGATTGGGTTGGTGTGGAAGTTGGGAGAGTGGGGTGCCAGCTTAGGTGTTGCTTCGTCATCTGACCGTGGTTCAAAATTACGAGGTGTTATCCTCGGATCTTTCCCATAAGGGATTGATCCCAGACCGTCGTCAATAGCCCGTTGTGTTGCTCTAGAACGACGTTAACTAATAATTACCAATTACCTGAAAATTTCGGGGGCTGCGGTAGCTCGGTTGTGTAATTGGTAATTTCTGTTAACGTCGTACTAGAGCAACGGGCTATTGACGACTGATCCGGGATCAGTCCCGTAAGGGAAAGATCCAAGGACAACACCTTGTAATTTTGAATCACAGTCAGATGACGAAGCAACACCTGAGCTATAGTAGCTCGGTTGGGAGTAACGGAATAGCAACCGGAGGGTTGCGAGTTCGAATCCAACCAAGGACCGTCGTGCATCAAGATGGCTGGTGCGCGTTAAATATGTCGTGGCCTAAAATGTCCTCACGTTGCAGTGGTGTGGAAGTTTGACGATTGAGGTGCGAGTTCAGTGTGACCTCGTCATTTGACCGTGTTGCGAAATTCATTGTGTTGTCCTTGGATCTTTCCCATCGGGTTTGAGCCCGGACTGTCACCAATAGCCCGACGTTAATTAAAGTACTTAACTACTTGAATGTTTGATTTGTCGTTGTACTGTCAAATTTTACTACATGATGGCAAATTATGTAGATGAGGATACACGGCTTAAAGTAGTGTTATGTTATGAGAAAAGTACTACGTATTTTAATTAACGTCGTACTGAAGCAACACAACGGGCCATTGTCAACGGTGCGTGATCAAACCCGAATGGTAATGGTAATGGTAATTTTAGTTTACGTCGTACTAGAGCAACACAACGGGCTATGGACGACGGTCCGGGATCAGTCCCTTAAGGGAAAGATCCGATCAAACCAGAAGGGAAAGACACGAGAACAACAGCACGTAAATTTCAACTACGATCAGATGACAATCAGTCTCACCTGAGCAGGAACCCCACTCTCTAAACTTCCACAAAAACCTAACGTGAGTACATTTGAGTCCACAACAGATTTAACGAGCACCAGCCCCCTTTGTAGACAACGGTATTTTGGTTGGATTCGAACTCGAAACCCTTCAATCGCTTACTTGAATATGGGTTGTTTTAACCCTCCCGGTGGATGTCTCGACGAGGTATCTCGTCATTAGCAAAGCTGACCGATCTTGATGGACGAGATATCTCGTCATTAGAAGTAAACTGACCAGACCTTGATAAAGTCGTCAAAAAATCGGCAGTATCTTGACGACGCGATGCCTCTACCCGAGATAGTGCCGATTTCTTGACATCTCGTTATCTATATCCGGTCGTTATCAAAATTAGATTGATCGTGATGAACGAGATATCTCGTCGAAATCACTTGGAGGGTTAATTCTGTGTTATCCGCCTCCACTTAAATTTCGAAACAGGAAGTTTCGAAACATGTGATACGTAAAAGGTTCAAACCCACTGAAAATAAACACTCAGGTTTCAGGAAAGGAAAACAAAAACTTGGGAAATCGAAACGAACTAATTTCCAGACCCCATTTCTGAGCGTGACATGTTGTTTAATATCTCCCTCGAAAGTAATTGGATACGATGCTACTATGTCACAACATTACTTTATCCGCGCCATCTGCGTTAGGACGAAAGAAAAATGCCCGGACCTTAAAGCAAAGGCTTAGAACGCTACCCAAGTGCTCAAGCAAAAAGTTTAAATACTTTACTGAAAAACAAAAGGTCATAAAAAAGCGCCCCGCGCAAAAAACCAACCCCAATGGCTTTGTACGAGCCATCACATTGCTTTGCTAATTTCTGCGACTCGCGTTTTTTCAGGTTCCACAACTGCTGGAAAAAATGTTAAAATAAACGAGCAGTTAATTAACTTTTCCCTTTTCGAAAGAGATGGCTGTGTTCTGAATTTTTTCCCCCCAGTTCGGTTCTGTTCCGTCTGGCTTTCATATAGAACGACGAAACATTCTTTTTGCGGTCGTTCAGTCTTCAGAGATCTGACGCTGGCATTTGTCATGTGCGGAAAAATTGTGTCGTCAATATGACACAAGGCCGAGCCATTTTTTCCCCCACCGCATAAGCGCGGTATGAATTCTAATCCCAGGAACAAAAACTCGTTTTTTTTTATTATAGAGGTTAAAAAGACGAGTTCTAAATTGAAGGCTTTCCATTAAATGGTTTAACCACCACTGGAATATTTTTCATTAATACTACAATTAAAATCAAGAATAGAATGTATGCAAAAGACATTACACCCATCGGCAATTATTTGGCAGAGAATAATTAGTTTTCAAATTAGAATTTAATTAAATTCGAAGCATGATTTATTTTTTTTACCTCGGAACGTGAATTGCTGAGTTTTTTTTTCCTCAGAGAAGGTTTATGATGACTCGCTTGGAAAGGGACTTATATTTTTTGAGTGTTCCTGCCTGTCTTTTGTCATCGAATGTTTGGGATGGTTTTCAGATTGGAAGACTCACAAAGTGCGATAGGGTTCCATAATTAGATTATGTCAAGGAAGTTTCACTTAGTGATAATGGTTTCAAAATGTTTTTATTTTCGACTATTATTGTTTGAAGGGGAGTTATTTAATGTCTCGAAGAAAATATTTTTGTTGGAAAGAGTTTGCGTATGATGAGAGGTAATTTTCTTTTATTACTTCAGGTTTGATCTCGGACTGTCGTAAATAACCCTTTGCGTTGCTTCATTGCGAATTAGAATATTTCCTAGGTTATTAATTTCCTGGTTCGAATCCGGGTCAGTGCATGGATATTTGTAAGCGTATGGTGCACCTTATATCTGTCGTGGCCGAAAGTCCTCAAGTTGGGTCGGTATGGAAATTTGGAGAGATGGGGTGCCAGCTCAGGTGTAGCCTCGTCATCTGACCGTTGTTCAAAATTACGTAGTTTTGTCCTTGGATCTTTCCCTTAGGGCAGTTATCGGCAAACTCATTAGTCAAACGAGCCAAAGATCAGCAGTACAACGATTAAGATTTCTTTTGAGAACCAAATTTCTTTTCAAGAACCATGTTTTTAGGTATCTCGATTTAAATTAGCTACTAATATCAAATAAAACCAGATATCATTATAATAATAATCTTATTTATTGACCAAAAATGTTTTTTACATTAAAATATGACAAAACACTCATTTAATGTGAACGATTACTTTGAAATTTTCTTGGAAAGTTTGGATGAGTCAGGTTTGTATGTATTTGTTTTTGGAAGGGGTTGGTTGGTTTTGGGGCTTTATGGCGCAATGGCCATATTTGGCCATAGCTGAGCCAGACACGACATACAATATCAAGTAATAAACGCACGCAATGAAAGTTTTACTAACACGGAAGAGATATATACACCCACGGCGGAATTCACCTCAGAATAATTATAACCCGTTGTGTTGCTATAGTACGACGTTAATTAAAAAAATACCAAATTACCAAAATTATCTGCGAATAATCGAACCTGCGTCGTCTACAACTCGAAGGATGCTAGCACAGTGGCCATATCCACTGAGCCACCACAGCCCTTACAGGGGAAATATATCTAGCTGACCATAGAGAACTATGAGCTTCACACACAAATACTACAAAACAGATACTCCTCACTTAACGACGTACTTGTTTAACGACCATTTCTCCAATGATGTAAGGTATTAATCTGGTGTAAAATTTTCCGCAGATTTCACATCCGTTGAAAATATATTCAATTTAAAAATTATTTATTTAAAGAAAATCATATATTTAGGTATCAATCTAAAGTAAAATTTTCCGCTGATTTCAAATCCGTTGATATTTTCAATCTATCTTTAGCTATTCCGATTTTACGAAAAAAACTTAACAATCCCAGTCAATATGTCTTTTATTTCTTGCTTTCATCTATATAAATAAGAATGGAGTGTTTCTTTGTACATTCAATATTTTCGACCCATTTCAAGTTTTCTATCCGTTTTGGACCCTACTGATGCCGAATCCGCTTCTTTTACGTTTGGTGTCTGTCTGTCCATCTGTCTGTATGTTGTGCCCTATACACGTCCACACGGTTTAATATATTTTCATGGAAATTTGCATACAGTGAGTACTTATCTTCATTTCGTGAGTGGAATTGGTTGCGAAAGTCTGTCAGTCCATATTTCTGTTCTATGTTCCATTTTGTGTTTGTGTGTTTGTGCAGGCATCACATGAAGTTTATTCCAGATATTTCATTGCAATGTATATTATTTTATACATTATCTATTAGTTTAATGAAGGTAATATTAAGAATTAATTTATTTTTATATTTAGATGAGTTTCATGCTAAAACACCTGAGTAAGTATACTTAAAACAACCATAATTTGTTAGTTTTGGAAAAATTGGAATGTACATTGAGCATTACGATTACTTTACTGCTGGAAAACCAATTATTTTTCAATTTTTTTTAAATGGAATTTCAGCTCTGATATTTAATTTAATTCGAGTCTTATTTTTGTTCTTTGCTCAATGTGAACGATTTCCGAATATTTGGAACAGACGATATTTTTCAACGTACGGGAATAAAACGGAAATTCGTGTTTATTTCGCTCTGAAGTAATTTCGCATTTCTAAATTTTGTGCACTTTTAGTTGTAAGTTGTGGCAACTGTGCGAGATCAAGAGATAAAAATGAATCAGAAATTAATATCTTTAGAACAATTTTTTCCGACATCTTTTATTTTGTTTTATTTCGCTGTTTTCTGTTTTAGATATTTATTATTTTAATAAAAGTGTTTTCCTTCTCATCACACGCAACACTACCTCAAAGTATTCGACTTAATAATAGCAGGTAAATCAGAATAAATTTTCAGTAAATTTTAAGTGTAGTTTTGCCATTATTGAAAGAATAATGCCGTTATTGAAAGCATAATGCGGTTATTGAAAGAATAATAATGTTTAAAAAATCCGAACTGTAATTATTCAAACATTAACAAATTAGCTATCATAATGACAGGAGAAAATTGCGAAATTCCACAATGTTGCATGCCGGATGCAAGAGTGCCACAAGTAGAAAATATTGTTTTGTTGACTATGAGTGCGAGAGCCCTCGCAGTAAATCATCGTTTTTATTAATTGAGTTGAACATGAAAAGAACTTTAGAAATGGAATTCCAAATCTCCCTCAAAATCGTCTTTTGTAATAGTAATCTTAGTGTCACCTTTCGTCATTTTGTAGCTTTGTCATACAGCGAGGGTGCGATGTATGTCAAATGTATTACATGAATGGATATGCATGTGTAGGATTTGTGTCGAAAGTAAGTTGCAGAAATTATAAAGATGGGTGAAAGGTATTCAAACAAATTTTTATTCTACAAAAAACGTAAGTCATTATATATTTTGATTATCTCTTCAATTTAGAGTAAACCAATTCAAACCGAGTAAGGTCGGGTATTTTGCTAGTTGAAAATAAAAATGGAAGGGGAAATGGAATGGGACAGGAAATGTAATCTGTTTCGTTTTTTTAACGCT
Organism: Metellina segmentata; assembly: GCA_947359465.1. NCBI lineage: Eukaryota > Metazoa > Arthropoda > Arachnida > Araneae > Tetragnathidae > Metellina > Metellina segmentata. Next base: position 48,309,797 of record OX375883.1, read on the forward strand.
AAGGGCAGAAGATGCAATCTGTTATTTTTTTTTTGGAAAGAGAAAGTTCACGTGACGTCACAATCTTTTGTGAAAATATAAAAGATGAAAAAATTGGCATGGTTCCAAGGCCAACGTGGGTAGAAAAAGTCCTCCACGTTTGAAGAACCCGTTGGAGAACAAAACTATTAAATTCATTTAAAAATCTTCTAGATTAAATTTTAAAATTTCGCCGCGACCCAAAAAATTGCAAAAATTTTGGACTACCTGTGTGCCAAATCTCATTGTTGTAAGTACCATAGAATCGTCAGGATTTTGCGGCAGCGAAAAAAACAGACAGACAAACACTTCCTTTTATAATAGTAGAGAAACCGGAACTGGCCTTAAATTCCATCCCGGATACTCTGCGATGAAATGGGCAATTTCATTCGCAGTCCGGTCCGCAGTTTTGTTCGAGCAGCCGCAGACACCGGCAGATGCAGCCGGTTGTGAACTTGACAAATTCGGATGCAGGAATGTTCTCATTACATGTTCTTTAGGTAATCAGTAGGGCAACTTTTTTGTCGCAGTAAAAATGGGAAAAGTTGCATTTATAATTCCGTGAAGTATGGATGGAAATAAAGTTGCATTTATGGAAATAAAATTGCATTTATGGAAATAAAATTGCATTTATGGAAATAAAGTTGCATTTATGGAAATAAAGTTGCATTTATGGAAATAAAGTTGCATTTATGGAAATAAAGTTGCATTTAAGGAAATAAAGTAGCATTTATTTTGGATACACTAAAATCTAAAATAAATTATTCGTAAAAAATGGAAGAGTTCAAAATATATTGACAATTTTAGTCGCGTACAACATTATTATAATGCATCATTAAATACAGAAGAACATTGAATGTCCGATTGTTGGCCAGTAATTTCTTTAACATTGAAACACTGCATCAGCCGCAGTCATATAATGTGCTATATCGGATAGCAGAAGCGCAAAATCCTTTTGCTCACCCTTCAGAGATTTTAAAACGTCATCTACAAGGCGAACAACATATTGATGATCGACACTCATCCCACAAACTCTGCAGTCGATTACGCAAAATTCCTCTGGGTTATCAAGAGTGCCAACCAATGTGTTAACATACTTCTTGCCATTAATTTCACTTTTGTCTGTTAGGACGAACACCTTCTTTCCATGAAGTTCATGTTTTATCCGCAATACTTCGGCGTTCGCAAGATCATACCAGTGATCGAAGGGTTGATTCAGAGGGCAAAAAATGAAGTAGTAATTTCATACGAATTAATTGTAAGATAAATTTTAAAAAGTTGCAAGTGGTTGTATTTATGCAAAAAGTTGCATTTATGTTGCGGTTATAACTCACTTGCAATACAACCCATGTAGGAAAAACTTTGGTTTTAGTATTTAACATGCAGCATAGAACGTGTGAAAAAAAGCCTCGAACGAGCCTCGATTACCTTGCACCTGTTACTTCCTGTTATTACTTAGCGGCAACTTAGGTATTCGTCACTTGACCGTGATTCAAAATTACATGGTGTTGTCCTCGGATCTTTCCCCTGAGGATAGACCCCGGATCGTTGCCAACTGTCTGTTGTATTTCTCCTGTGCGGCGTTAATTAAATACCTACCTACCACAATGGTGCCGACGTTCTCGTCGTCAATAGCGTGTTGTTCTTGTGCAGAGCTCTTCAACCCATGTTCCACGGAACAATTGTGAACAATGTCTTCGAACTACGATTAAGCTCCTCGCACATCGACCAATTCGCTTAACGACCTCGTAGTAACGGAACATGGTCGTTAAATGATCGTGCCTGTTGTCAGGAAGCTGTCGCCAAGTGGAGAGATTGGCGAGTGCCAACTGGAGCGGTTGATGAGTGACAAGAGCGACAATCCAGCGAAGGGTTGAGATCGGGGGAGAAACTTGAGGAAGACGAGCGGGAAAAGACACCACCACCTAGACGAACAAGGTCCTGTTTCTGAACCGCAATTTGTCTGGTGGAGAGATTGGCGAGTGCCAACTGGAGCGGTTGATGAGTGACAAGAGCGACAATCCAGCGAAGGGTTGAGATCGGGGGAGAAACTTGAGGAAGACGAGCGGGAAAAGACACCACCACCTAGACGAACAAGGTCCTGTTTCTGAACCGCAATTTGTCTAGTGGAGAGATTGGCGAGTACCAACTGGAGCGGTTGATGAGTGACAAGAGCGACAATCCAGCGAAGGGTTGAGATCGGGGGAGAAACTTGAGGAAGACGAGTGGGAAAAGACACCACCACCTAGACGAACAAGGTCCTGTTTCTGAACCGCAATTTGTCTGGTGGAGAGATTGGCGAGTGCCAACTGGAGCGGTTGATGAGTGACAAGAGCGACAATCCAGCGAAGGGTTGAGATCGGGGGAGAAACTTGAGGAAGACGAGCGGGAAAAGATACCACCACCTAGACGAACAAGGTCCTGTTTCTGAACCGCAATTTGTCTGGTGGAGAGATTGGCGAGTGCCAACTGGAGCGGTTGATGAGTGACAAGAGCGACAATCCAGCGAAGGGTTGAGATCGGGGGAGAAACTTGAGGAAGACGAGCGGGAAAAGACACCACCACCTAGACGAACAAGGTCCTGTTTCTGAACCGCAATTTGTCTGGTGGAGAGATTGGCGAGTACCAACTGGAGCGGTTGATGAGTGACAAGAGCGACAATCCAGCGAAGGGTTGAGATCGGGGGAGAAACTTGAGGAAGACGAGCGGGAAAAGACACCACCACCTAGACGAACAAGGTCCTGTTTCTGAACCGCAATTTGTCTGGTGGAGAGATTGGCGAGTGCCAACTGGAGCGGTTGATGAGTGACAAGAGCGACAATCCAGCGAAGGGTTGAGATCGGGGGAGAAACTTGAGGAAGACGAGCGGGAAAAGATACCACCACCTAGACGAACAAGGTCCTGTTTCTGAACCGCAATTTGTCTGGTGGAGAGATTGGCGAGTGCCAACTGGAGCGGTTGATGAGTGACAAGAGCGACAATCCAGCGAAGGGTTGAGATCGGGGGAGAAACTTGAGGAAGACGAGCGGGAAAAGACACCACCACCTAGACGAACAAGGTCCTGTTTCTGAACCGCAATTTGTCTGGTGGAGAGATTGGCGAGTACCAACTGGAGCGGTTGATGAGTGACAAGAGCGACAATCCAGCGAAGGGTTGAGATCGGGGGAGAAACTTGAGGAAGACGAGCGGGAAAAGATACCACCACCTAGACGAACAAGGTCCTGTTTCTGAACCGCAATTTGTCTAGTGGAGAGATTGGCGAGTGCCAACTGGAGCGGTTGATGAGTGACAAGAGCGACAATCCAGCGAAGGGTTGCCAAGATCGGGGGAGAAACGAACAATGTCTTCGAACTACGATTAAGCTCTTCGCATATCGACCAATTCGCTTAACGACCTCGTAGTAACGGAACATGGTCGTTAAGTGATCGTGCCTGTTGTCAGGAAGCTGTCTCCAAGTGGAGAGATTGGTGAGTGCCAACTGGAGCGGTTGATGAGTGACAAGAGTGTTGGAAAAGACCGATTTGTTTTTCTTCCGGATGAAATTAATCTGCGCTACCGTCGTTATATACTAAGCAATGATTTCTGGTTACGTTTTTTAAATGTTTTGTAACGTGTCCCTTTTCATGTAATAAATTATCTTGGGACTAAAAACTGCTGTCTTTACTTACTATAACTTTGGAAGCAACAAAAAGAACCAATCCAACACCTGCGTTTCCGTATAAATTATTAATACATTTAGAAAAACAATCGAAAGGTCCTTTTTCCAAGACACAATTTGTTTATTTTTATTATATATATTTTTTCAATTTTATTCGCTTTGTGATTGGTAGATAGCGAGTCAAGTGGTAATGAGTCTTGTGGTTCAACGGGCTAACGAATTTGGAGCATGCGCATACGATAAACACAGTTACATTTTTTAATTCATTCATTCATAAAATTTGAGAGTACGCGCTAGAAAGTTTGCAATGTTTTCAGAAGAATCGGCAAATTGGGTCGCCGTTTACATAGCAACAGCCGAATATGAAAATCTCAAAAAGTACTATGACAACACGGAGAAGCTAAAACATTTAAAATTATGATGAGATTTCGTCTGAATTTTAACAATATGTAATTTATTTAACAATTTTCTTTTTTATCTGGAAATGGAATGTTTTTTTTTTTCTTGACAGTTTAAAAAACATTTTGTTTTTATTTACCGTATATTTCCGTGTATAAGCCGAAATTTTTTGAAACGTTTTCTAAAGCTAAAGAACGGGAATCGGCTTGCATACGGATTCGCTAATCTCGCAAAAAAAAGTAGGTAATTTTCCGTTACTCGGGCGCATGCGATAGATATCTTAATGGTAAGGGAAGGGAACCTTCAATTAAAGTCGTACTATGGGTCCGGTAACAATCCAGCAGCAATCCAAATGGAGATGGATTATGAAGCAATATCCTCCCCCTCATTGTTGAAAAGTGTAGTTCGTGAAGCGAACTAAATATGATTGCGTAGCAATCATCGGAGGTCGATGAGCGATAGCGAGTAGGGATGCGACATCGACAGCAAAACATTGATGTTTTGAATCATCGATGTTCAAAATTAAAACATCGATGTTTATAATACATCGACCAAAAACCATCGATGTTTTTAAACATCGATGTTTTTCAAAATCAGTGTATTGAAACTTTTTAGAAAATAATATTTACAACAATTTGACATAGGAACTCCTAACTATAACTATTATTAGGAAGGTACATAACAATAATTATTGTTAATTATTATTAATTATTTAACAACTTATGGGGAATAACAGGCCTATAATTATTATCTGCCACAAAATTTGTTATTTACAGTTTGTAAAATTATAAGTTTGTTAACTTTCTCCACCTTAAGTCGACTTCTTTTGTCACTAACTATCCCACCAGTTAGAGAAAAACTCTTTCTGATGTAACGGATGTCGCCATCACTGACAAATACTTAGTGGCACCGTTATTTATCTTAACTTATTTCATTCAAAAATAAAACATCGACAATTTTAGCGCATCGATGTTAAATAAACATAAACTACAATAACTCGATGGTAAATACATCAATGTTTTTTTTTATCAAACATCGACATCGATGATTTTTTAAACATCGACATCGATGTCGCTTCCCTACTTTTCAGACACCACCCTTGGCCACTTTTGTCTAAATATATGTTCAATTTACTGATTATGAAAATTATGCTATTTTTTTTGTTTTTATTTTTATAATGATATTTTTTCATTTAAAAATAAAACATCGACACCGAAAAACATCGATAAGTATAAACATCGATGTTACAAAAACATCGGCTCCGATACATCGATGCTTTTTATGATACATCGATGTTTTGAAAACATCGACATCGATGTCGCATCCCTAATAGCGAGCAGGGGGCGGAGCCCCCCCCCCCCAATCTGATAAATTAACAAAATACCACCATTCTCAATACAATAATTTAATTTACAACGTCCAACAATTTTGTACGGTTCTACAATAAGTTGACTTTGCTAAACATTGTTTTGACTGAAAAGCTAAAATTTATACGAAATATCGTTTATTTCCCTCTGATGTTTGCAACAATGAATTCAAGAATCGAGGAATTGGAAAGCAGACAAAATCTCTAGCAATAAAAAAAAAACAATTTTCCTTTCTCATCTCAAAATAAAATCTAGACAGCATTAGCATTGAAGACGCAAAATAACTAACCAGGAGAAAACATCCGACCTCGTTTGAAACTTGTTTTGAAGCCATGTATTCCGGCGAACAGGAAATGCAGTTCGGACCCGATGCGTCAATGATATCCGTTGGGACCTTGTATGTCCACCCATGAGGATAACAAGTATAAATAAGGATACATTTCGAAGAATATATTCTTAGTTGGGGTCGGAAAAGTGCAAGGCACAAGTAGTATTGATACGAAATCCCTAGTGTGACTCTCTGGCTCTTTCAGAATTTTTATTCGAATATATTTTTTGAGGGTGCAATTGCATTATTTGACGAAATCATTTCGGTCCTATGTAATAGGAAATGAATGGTGTCTATTTAGAGGGGCATAAACTGTCCAGTTTCATGTTAACCTCTTATCACCCATAGTGTGAAAGAACCGTATTGATTGAGTATCATAGACGTGAAATATTAGTAGACTAAACGTTGCTATCGAGAGAAGCTTCAAAACGCGTGACCAACATGTCGACTAGTAGTCACGTGATTGCTATGTGAAAAATGTATTTGCTTGGCCGATTTGGCATCTTATCGCATCATTTGGCGATATAACATCTTATGAAAGAGTAGGTGTGTGAAGATGGTTTTCTATAAAGTGGCAATAAAAATGGTGAAATTGTCAGACTACAACCATGTAGTGCGGACCAATCAGATATGAAATATATACTAACTGTATGAGTGTAATTCGGAAAAATACATTATAAGAGACATTAATTTCTACGAACGATTCTAGTAATTCTAATTTTTTTTAGCGACTTTCTGTGTGTGGCAACCCCTTGAATTTGGCGACGAAACGTTCACTAAAATGCATATGTATGAATTTTTCTCTTAATATTTGTGCTTAAATTAACACTTTAGTATGGCTTAGAGAATCACACCTTGAAGATGGCGACAAAATGTAACAGACACTCCTCGACAGTTACAAATTCTTTATTTAAAATACTATTTACATCGCGGACTCAACATGTTTTCAGAAGCATCTGAAAAGCCCGACCTCTCTCGGCTCTTAAGCCACACATACACCTTCGCCAGCGAACTCTTTCTCATAGTGTTCTTGATGAGTAAAGGTCAACAAATGTCAATGCCATGTTAACTGTGCTGCCCTCTAGTGATGGAGTTAGACATTAATTACATCATTGCTACAACACTCAGATTGTTACAAGTAAAACAGGGTTTTTTTTTATCAAGAAAATTTAGATAAAATAGTCGTTCATATCATCAGCTATATTTAAACTACGCGCCTAACACTAAGATTAATATTGAAGCTATTAACCCTGCCTCTGTTTTAAACGGCATCCGTTTGAGTAAAATTTGAACGAAAACCTCAGAGCTGTATTTAAAAAAGGCATTTGGAATTATTCAAATATTTAAATAAGTGTACTTACTTAAATAAAATATTTAAATTAAATGCAAATTAAAAAATTTAAATAAATTAAAATGCGTATTGTAAATTACAACAGTACTATCAAAATGCATTTATAGATTTTCAAATGAATGGGAAGAACGAGCTCGGTTCTTCTCATCAGTTCTAAAAGTTAAAACAAAATCAGATTTCATATCTTTTTGTAAGTGTGAAATTTATAGGTAGGTATTTAGAAAGACAACACTATGTAATTTTGAACCACGGTCAGATGACGAGGCAACACCTGAGCTGGCCTCTCCAAACTTCCACACCACGTCAAACAAAATTTACAGGACAGTGATACAGTAGACTTGTCTTACAACGACCTTGAGGGGACATTCTAAACATTCATCAAACATATCTCTCTTTTTCATTGAAGTAATTGAGTTTGAAACCTAAAAAACAAAGTACAAAGGGGCTGGAGCACGTTAAATTTGCCATGGCCTCAAATGTCCTCACATTGGCGTGTAGTGGAAGTTTGGAGAGTGGGCGCGAGCGCAGGTGAGACCTCGTCATCTGACCGTGGTTAAAAATTACGTGGGGTTGTTCCATGATCTTTCCCTTCGGATTCGATTCCGGACGCCGACCAACCTGTATAATGGTTAAGGTGTTAGCCTCTAGATCGGAAGGTTCCTGGTTCGAATCCGGGTCCGGCATGGATGTTTGTAAGCGCATGGTGTAGAGGCGGCTGGTGCACCTTAAATCTGTTGTGGCCGAAAGTCCTCACATTGGGTTGGTGTGGAAGTTTGGAGAGTGGGGTGCCAGCTCAGGTGTTGCTTCGTCATCTGACCGTGGTTCAAAATTACGAGGTGTTGTCCTCGGATCTTTCCCTTAAGGGATTGATCCCGGACTGTCGTCAATAACCCGTTGTATTTCTCTAGTACGTCGTTAACTAAAAATTACCATTAACATTACCTCTGATTTTTCACTTGAGGATTGATCCAGGACCGTCACCAATAGCCTGTTGTGTTGTTTCAGTGCGACGTTAATTAAAATATCCTTCTCATGCTTATAATAGTGTCTAATTCGAACAAAAAGATAAAAAGCAAATTGCAAAGAGTTATGGATTTCGTATGAGCTTTTTAAGAATATGTTTTTCTTTAGATATCTGTGATTTAAAAAATAAATAAATGAATCATAAATAAATGAATGTCAACGGTTTATATTTGCAGATATCATTTCAATTTTTTTCATCAAGGACATTTTAATTAAATTTAAGTCATCGATGTCTTCTCATTATTTTTAAATCGTTTCCGAATGTCATTTACTTATCACATTCGGGAGCTGCGAATAAGTTTCGTCACCTCTTTTAAGTCAAATGCACGAATTATTTCGTTCACTTCCAGTTTCTAAATTAAATAAAACTAATGTGTTATTTTAACGTTGAAAAGAGTCACTAATGCGTTTATCTCTTTTATTTTCCTTTCCTGCTTAGAAGTCAAAACTATCTCGGAATTTTATATTTGGTGGAGCATTTTTAAGGAAATAATTCTGCAAGAAAATTATATCAGCGTCTGTTGCATTGCACTGGGATTAAAGGTTTGCTTAAGGCTGAAATAAAAACACTTATTTTATAGTATTTTTAGAAAACAAATATCTTTTTAACTAATATAAAGAGTTCCCATCTTATCTTTTAAATCAGAAAGCATTTTTCCTACAGTTTCGATATCAAGGCCTTTTTGTTGCAAGACTTTTAGCGTCATAATAGAGAGAATTTCGTACAAAAAAACGGACCTTTTTAGTCTTAGCGGAAAGTAATTAAAAATTAATCAAATGTTGTCCGAGGTAGTGTAGTAATTTTTAACTAGCGTCGTTCTAGAGCAACACAACGGGCTATTGACGACGGTCCGATATCAATCCCCGATGGGAAGATCTGAGGACAACACCACGGAAATTTGAACATGACGAGGCAACATCTGAGCTGGCACCCCACTCTCCAAACTTCCACACCCACATCTTGAGGACTTTCGGCTACGACAGATTTAAGGTGCACCAGCCGCCTGCCATACACTTGCAAACATCCATGCACTGACCCGGATTCGAAGCAGGAACCTTCCGATCTAGAGGCTAACGCCTTAACCACTATACCGGTTGGTTCGCAAGATACTGAGTAGATTACATCCTAAAAAGACGAACCGTCAAATCCGACTTTTGGAGTTCGTCAGAGAAATACAGACAATTGATAAAAGAGATAAATTTGTAATTTGTCATTAACGTCGCACTACTAGAGCAACACAACGGGCTACGGGTGAGTCCGGGATCGATCCCCTAAGGCGGGTCTGCCACCTGCGCTAGCAGCATGCGAGTTGTAGAGGGGTGCATGTTCGATTCCTCGATGGATGTATTTTCATAGGGGAAATATAAAAAAAGTTTGAGTAACCATGGTAACCAAAAAGTCCTAGGATTATGTGATCGAATCTAGTAGTAACTAGGGATGCGACATCGATGTTTATACTTTTCGATGTTTTTATGTTGTCCATGTTTTATTTTTAAATAAAAAAATACCGTTATAAAAATTAAAATAAAAAAAAATAACCAAGTAGCATAATTTTTATAATTAGCAAATTGAACATACATTTAGACCAAAGTGGCCAAGGGTGAAGGGTCTGAAAACCAGGAATGCGACATCGACGTCGATGTTATCAAAACATTGATGTTTTATAAAAAACATCAATGTATTGGAGCCGATGTCGCATTACTAGTTGCTTAACCAGTTTTAAGAAATGGGGAAAAAAGTTTAAATACACTGAATTTTAAAAACATCGATGGTTTGGGGGCGATGTATTACCAACATCGATGTTTTAATTTTTACCATCGATGTTTTGCTGTCGATGTTGCATCAATAGTTGCTAAACCAGTTTTAAGAAATGGGGAAAAAAGTTTAAATTCACTGAATTTTAAAAACATCGATGTTTTTGGGGCGATGTATTATCAACATCGATGGTTTGCTGTCGAAGTCGTATCACTAGTAGTAACGTGACCCTTTGACTACTTACGTCTGCCGAGTGCAAACAAACCTTCACCATCTGATTGGTTCACGGTGTAAGACTGACGATTTCACCATTTTTGTCACCATTCAAGGGTAAGTAGGTAGGTATTTTAATTAGCGTCGTACTGAAGCAAAATAACGGGCTATTGATGACGATCCGGGACATCATTCTAGGGTTTCGCACATTTACACATCAACCCTGTTTATTATACTGCAACATGAGGTAATAAGGTACCATAGAGGCCAGGCAATTCAATTTTTCACAGAGAAATCAAACGACTACTAGTCAATATGTTGGGTGCACTTTTTGGATGCACTTTCCTCTCAATAACAATTTGTAGAGGCAAGTCTACTTCCAGGTAACAATAAAAAACCTACAAAGTAAAAAACAAAACATGTGATGATGTCAGATGCTTGATTCTTCGGAATGGCCTTCGAATTGACCACCAATGGCAACTGTTCTTCGCATTCTGACGTTCCGATCGGAGCTTCGAAAGTTCTTGTGAGTTGCGAACTTATGCAAAAATTAAGAACAAAAAGAATGAATGTTCGTTTTGAGTTTTAGATTCATTCTAGCTTTCTGCTTCGCAGGCATTGGACGCGCTGACTGTGGAATAGCGTTAAATTCTTGTTGATGCAAATAAGCTCATTTTTCTGGAGTTGTAAATATATTATAGTAAAGCAAGTTTTATCCATTCTGATGTTATGTTACATGATTTCATTACTTACTCAAAACTGGAGTTTGGTACAAACAAACCGCCAGAAACTTATATTTCACGTCATTGTGTATTTCTCACCTCTCCTGTGTCAATCCTTAAAGAGCTCTCGATAAATTGGAGTTCTCTATGAGATCTGTTCAGTTACTTGAGCCATGTAAAAGGTTTAGTAAAGCTCTAGTCAAGAGACAATAAACTATTACGTTCATTCATAATGTACATCTAATAGCCTACATTCAGATAAAATGTACGTATTTTCTTTATTTTGTTGGGATTTAGATACTTTTTGCGACATAAAAGTTTAGAATTATTGACTAAACCCTTTTATTTCCCCCGTGGGGTTCCATTTCGGACGTAAAAGTTATTTTCCTTTGTTAGAATCTACACCGAGATGTATTTCTTACTGTATCTCAATGTAGAATCTGCACTGAGAAGCATTTGTTAGAATCTACACAGAGATGAATAAAAACAAATCAGACGGAAAACAAAGATTTTTCTTCGGCTTTCCAAATACTCCCTCGTGATAGATATAGAGGTTACCTTAAAATAAAATATATCGCCGTTTTGGCGTTTAGTGAAAATAGCACAGACAAATCAAACAACATTTATCATTTATCAAATCCACTATGTGAAATTGTTTTGGTGAAATTTTGAAATTCTATTAGAAAAATAAACAAAATGGTATCGGTTTAGGGATATTTGTAGGAAACACGTATCACCGCATTGATACTACCACCACCACCTTCACTTAGCTTGACAGAAAAAGTCTATCACATTATTTATATTATTGTTACAACGACGATGTAACTAACTGTATGAAACAAACTGAAATGGAACAGTGTTTGTAAAAAGAGACAATACGAAACTATAAACCCCAAACGATATAAGTATAACGTACTGATAGTAGTTAAAAACATAAACAATAGTCCATATTTTGTAAAATTTGTTCTTGCTTTAAACTAATCTTGGTTTCGATTCCTGGATTGATTCTGAATGTTCAGAATCCTATTAAAGCCGTATATCCAGTTCTAATTGTCCTGATAAAATCGTTAGTCAAATATCGACAACAAAAGCAAAATTTAATCCTTTGATTAGTTTTGAAAATGGAATTTAAAACGACATTTTCTCATTTTAATTACTCTATTTATGCAACAAATTAAACATGCAACAGAAATATACGTTAAACGAAATTTTGTAAATAATTGTTTGGTGTAAAACCTAGGATAAGTTTAAAGCTATTTTATATGGTTCATGCGTAAAGAAATGGAGAAGGAGCTAGAAGTTAAAAGACTTACTAAGTAAAAGAACTTTTTTTAAAACTTCAGTGAAGGAATTTCAAAGAACTATTACTATAAAATACTTTCAAACTAGACAGATTTGTATACTGTTCAATTTTTACTAAAGGAAATGGGATATCTGAAATTCTTTTTTGTTGTCTGACTCCCACAGGTTTCGGATATAAAAAAAGCAAGTAAATTTCCGTTTCTTAAAATAAATTTCTATTCAGACCGATAGATGGCGCTATAGGTACAAACCAGATTAGATGTACGAAATTCAAATATCGCTTTCTTCGTAAGTGTAGAGGATGTTTAATGGAGTTCGAAAAAGAAATAGTGTGGACTGTGTTACGGGGACACAATCGTAATCTTTTGACTCATGAATCCTTTTTTACACATCAGAAGAAAGATAAAATGCAAATTTATAAATTCTTGGCGACCATAAGTCAAGTATAATTGCATTTACCAAACGCCGATGGTACGAGAAATGAGATACCTATGGCCTAGTATTTACATCGATGTTTCTTACAAAGGTTTTTTGAGGCTGGATGGAAGAGTAATGAATTAGCAATCAGAGGGTTGCGAGTTCGAATCTAGGTCCAACCCTGGTATAAACGTGGGCTGGGGAAAGTTAAATCTGTCGTGGACTCGAGTATCCTCACTTTGGCGTGGTATGAAAGTTTGGAGAGTTGGGTTCCAGTTAAGGTTTTGACCACGTCATCTGACCGTGGTTCAAAAGGACGTACTGTTGTCCTCATATCTTTCTCATTGGGATTGAGGCCGGAGCGGGGTCAATAGCCCGTTGTGTTGCTTCATTACGACGTTAATTAGAACTACCTACCTCTGATTTCTCCCTTGGGGTTTAATCCCGAACCGTCGCTGATTGCCCGTTGTGTTGCTTCCAGTGCAACCTTAATAAAAAAAAATACCTAGCTATCAATGTTTCAGGTGGAAAACTACTGCGACGATATTCAATTACTCTGTTGGAACTTTCTAAAGGCGAGTTCTCACCTATCAAGTTTAATTGACCGCTTATAGTTGATCAACCAAAGTTGAATGAAAACTATAGTGAGAACCTTTGTTTCAATAGAGTTGATCAACTTCTTAGTGGATCAAAAAAAGTTCGACCCATTCAAACTTTATCGTTCAAGTGATGAGTCATCAGCCATCTGCATTCGAAGTTTATTTCCACGCAAACGATCTGTCGTGGTTTATTTTATTCGAGAAACAAATCAAAAGTGCTTTTTATTCTCTGGGCTAAGTTTGAATCTTCGAGATTATTAAAGATGGGAGTGAAAATTTCAACGGATTTGAAATCTGTGGAAAATTTTACACCAGTTTCGATACCTTAAATGGGATTTTCTATAAATAAATAATTTTTAAATGGTAACTTTTATATTTTTGCTTTTTATTTCTGAGAACAAAAACTGATTCAGGTCATATTCAGCTTTTATTTTGATCAACTATAATCGGATAATTAAACATGTTTCGTCAGACCGCGCCTAACCGTGCGAGTTTCATGGATTGGTTTGACAACAGTCCAGACAAATAGCAAACAAAGCTTAATCATTCAATCAACTTGTACATCATGACAAAGTATATACAGGATCATACTGCGGTATATTATGGGTTTCCGTCAGCACTCTGATCGGTTAATGTTTCCTAGAATTGTTTCAACCTACAATCCATAATAACTCAATAGCTGGTTGATAATAATGGTAATTTTAGTTAACGTCGTACTAGAGCAACACAGCGGGCTATTGACGACGGTCCGGGATTAATCCCTTAAGGGAAAGATCCGACGACAGCGTAATTTTGAACCACGGTTCGATGACGAAGCAACACCTGAGCTGTGGACATGTGAAATCTGTGGAAAACTTTACACCCTTTCGACACCTTAAATGTGATTTTCTTTAAATAAATAATTAATTATTTAAAAAATAATCAAATGGTAAATAATTGAATAATAGATCTGTTTATGGTATCGATCTGGCGTAGAATTTTTACACTAGATCGATACCTTAAATGTGATTTTTTTCAAATAAATAATTAATTATTCAAAAAATAATTAAATAATCAAATGGTTAATAATTGAATAATAAATCTGTTTTTGGTATCAATCTGGCGTAGAATTTTTACACTAGATCGATACCTTAAATGTGATTTTTTTCGAATAAATAATTAATTATTAAAAAAATAATTAAATAATCAAATGGTAAATAATTGAATAATAAATCTGTTTTTGTTATCAATCTGGCGTAGAATTTTTACACTAGATCAATACCTTAAATGTGATTTTTTTCGAATAAATAATTAATTATTCAAAATATAATTAAATAATCAAATGGTAAATAATTGAATAATAAATCTGTTTTTGGTATCAATCTGGCGTAGAATTTTTACACTAGATCAATACCTTAAATGTGATTTTTTTCAAATAAATAATTAATTATTTAAAAACTAATTAAATAATCAAATGGTAAATAATTGAATAATAAATCTGTTTATGGTATCGATCTGGCGTAGAGTTTTTACACTAGATCGATACCTTTAATGTGATTTTTTCAAATAAATAATTAACTATTTAAAAAATAATTAAATAATCAAATGGTAAATAATTGAATAATAAATCTGTTTTTGGTACCGATCTGGCGTAGAATTTTACGCTGATTTGAAATCCGTTAGAAATTTTCACTCTATCTTCAACGATCCCGAAGTTAGAAACTTGTACTAGAGTATAAAAAAGCCACTTTGTTTTATTCTCGAATAAAATAAACCACGACAGCCGTCTGTATTGCACATTCTCCACCGTATTCTGTCCGTCTAATTTGACACCTCTGGTATCTGTGAAGACGGCCGCCTAGTTATGCCCGCTGCATCATGACGTATCACGGCTGCTGGATAACGACTCTGCTTTCTTAAGAAACCGTAGCTTTACAATGGTCAGTGTCCGGAGTTGAAGTTCGGGTCACTCGTGCCTCTCAGCCCACTTTCAACATCCCTCAGTAACTTCACTCGTTGCCCTCCCATCCTTTTTGGCAAGACAGAAAGGTGGCAAAACATCCCTTCTCGTAAGTTCTTCGACTCTAGCCAATCCAGCAGAAATTCCCAAGTTCCGCCCATACAAAAGACGAATCGAGGGTCATCGAAGATTGTAACATAACACACCGGTACAGCTACACTCTACGTTTATAAGTGATGGTAACGGCTTGGCGATTTTTTTGGATCACTTATAGTAGCGAGTTACGATTAATTAATGCAAACCATCTGTCGCTACTGTTGTTGTGGTTTTCATGGCAATCTCCGGCAAACTGAAACCTTCAATTTTCATTTTGAATATTCTAGAAAGTTCTTCCAAAATCCGTTACAGTCGTTTGATTTCATTGGTTCGTTTGAAATTTTTTCTCTTCTCCCATTGGTTATTTTGTTTAAAAAATATCCTTTGATTGCAATGGTCCTTTTAAATCGTTTTCTGTGATACCATTGGTCCATTTATTTGCATTTTGACAGTTGTGGGATTTTTATTTTATTATAATAGTTTTCACGAAAGGATTAAGAGTTTTGTTTTTTTGACCACTTTCGTTTTCATTATTTTTTTACGCAAAAGTTCTTATGTTATCAGGTTGGTATTATTTCTTGCTTTTTTTATTTTGTAAACCTTTTTCTGTTTCAACATGCACACTGTGTTCAGTGAAATTGATGTGTTTCAGGGTTTTTTCTTACCCAACATTTGCTGTTTAGTTTTTCTGCAGGTTTACATTTGTGTTTGGAAAAGTGTTTAAATTAATTACTTTTTGCAAAAGCTTTAAAAAATATACTTTTCAAAACGTTCTCAAATTTGTTTTAAAGCTTTCATTTTCCGTTGTAAAAAGGAAATTATTTTTTTAAATAATTTTTTCCTTGGCAACTTTAAAAGTGCGGCAAAAAAATTTGCCAAGTCTGTTGCCACTGCTCGTAAACGTAGAGTGTAGCTGTACCAACACACCTTCTTCTTCTTCTTCTTCGGTAATTTGGTAATTTCTAATTAACGTCGTACTAGAGCAACACAACGGGCTATTGACGACGGTCCGGGATCAATCCCTTAAGAGAAAGATCCGAGGACAACACCTCGTAATTTTGAACCACGGTCAGATGACGAAGCAACACCTGAGCTGGCACCCCACTCTCCAATAACTCCCCACTCTCACTCCCACTCTAAATAAACTTTACTATTATTACATCCTATTATTGACATTTGCTGCAAATTTCATTTCATTCGGATGATTCCTTCATGGTGTTGCATTTTTTACAAACAGCAGTGTATAAAACGTAATAAACATATTAGGTATAACGCATGTTGTTCCTGGTCAATTCAACTCCGAAGCCAACATTAACAGTTTGGACAATCAGGTTCTTCCTAAGCTCTGGCAATTTTATGGAATGGACGAATGCTATTTTCAGGACGACAACGCTCTGTCCTATTGCAGCTTCTGTCAAGCAGTGGTATCAAGATATGGATGTAAAACGTCTTCCCTGGCCAGCTCAGAGTCCCGACCTAAGCCCCATAGAACATTTGTGGGACGAGTTAGAGCGACGCTTACGGACCAGGGAACCACGTCCGAAATCTACAGCTGAGCTGGTGACATTCTTACAGCAGGAATGGACACAACTACCCATAGCTGTGTATCAAAACCGTGTTGAAAGTATACCTAGAAGGGTTGCTAGTGTAATTGCAGCATCTGGGGAAGCATCCACCTTTCAAAGCATGCATTATTTCCCATATACCATCATATCTTGCTGTCCGGTCCATTATTGTAGGGTAGTGTAAGTATATTGGTTTGTGTTTTATGACGCAAGGTCCAGTAGCGGGTAGGCTGTGAGGTGATTTTCGGCAATGTAGGTTGGTATTCAATTTATGTTGGCACTGGAGCAGAATAATGGGATATTGGCGACGGTCCGGGATCAACTCCCGGTATTAATAGATCTGTTTTCAACAAGGTAATGGTAATGGTACTTTCAGTTAACGTCTTACTTGAGCAACACAACGGGCTATTGACGACGGTACGGGATCAGTCCCTTAAGGGAAAGATCCGAGGACAACACCTCGTAATTTTGAACCACGGTCAGATGACGAAGCAACACCTGAGCTGGCACCCCACTCTCCAAACTTCCACACCAACCCAACGTGAGTATTCAACAAGGAAATTTGGTAATTTTCAATTAACGTCGTACTAGAACAACACAACGGGATATTGACGACTGTCCGGGATCAATCTCCTAAGGAAACGATCCGATGACAACAAGACGTAATTTTGAGTTGATGTGGAAGTTCGGAGAGTGTGATGTTAGCTCAGGTGTTGCCTCGACATCTGACTGTGGTTGAAAATTAAGTGGCATTGTCCTCGGATATTTCTTTTTGGGAGTTGATCCCGGACCGTCACCAATTCCCCACTATGTTACTGCAGTGTGACGTTAATTAAACTACATACATAGGACACCACCTCGCAATTTTATACCATGGTCCGATGATGAGTCCAATACCTGATCTGACATCTCCTACATAGATAATGATCTTCGGTTTGATAGAGGCTCAAACTCGCAATTTGCTCCGAATTGATCCCGGATTGTCGCCAATAGCCCGTTGTGTTGCTCTAGCACTACGTTAATTAAAATTACCTTACCACGTAATTTTGAACCACAGTCAGATGACGAAGCAACACCTGAGCTGGCACCCCACTCTCCAAACTTCCACGCCAACCCAACGTGAGGACTTTCGGCCACGACAGATTTAAGGTGCACCAGCCGCCTCTACACCATACGTTTACAAACAACCATGCCCGGACCCGGATTCGAACCAGGAACCTTCAGATCTAGAGGCTAACACCTTAACCACCAGACCGGTTGGTCGGCGATTTGAACCAGGAACCTTCCTATCTAGAAGCTAACACCGTAATCACCAGACCGGTTGGTAAACAATGAATCTCGGGATATGATTATTTTGTAGCCAGTTCTCACCACCACGTAAATGTGTATGAAATAAATCGGTACTTTATAATCAAAACCCAAAATTATTTCTACAAGTTGACGACCTAGTTGAATCATATTTCTTCCTACTTAAAGGTAGGTAGGTATTTCAATTAACACAGCACTGGACGCCCAAAATATTTTTAATTCGCAAATTAACACACCGAATTCTTTTTTTCATTCAAAATTTATTCCAAAGCCCTTCTTGTCCGCGACGGTCTTTGGTTGGCTTCAAACTAGCAACCCTCCGGATTAGGTATTGCAATCCGATCCGGCGGATCTGCATCATTTGGCTACCTACCGGAACCAGCAACATCTATAAGATTCTGTCCTGATCCGCTAAACTCAAATTTCTTAAAAATTATTCGATTATTCAAATCCAACTTTAAATTCGCAAAATCGTTTATTAAGCAATCAATTGTAAATTAATCGATTTTACATTTTTCAATCATCAGTTTGGAGAATTCTAGCAAAAATAATAAATTAAATTATCAATGATATTTTTATAATAAAGAGGTAATGGTAATTTTAGTTAACGTCGTACTAGAGCAACACAACGGGCTATTGACGACGGTCCGGAATCAGTCCCTTAAGGGAAAGATACATAAAGATACAAAATTACGAGGACAACACCTCGTAATTTTGAACCACGGTCAGATGACGAAGCAACACCTGAGCTGGCACCCCACTCTCCAAACTTCCACGCCAACCCAACGTGAGGACTTTAGGCCACGACAGATTTAAGGTGCACCAGCCGCCTCTACACCATACGTTTACAAACATCCATGCCCGGACCCGGATTCGAACCAGGAACCTTCCGATCTAGAGGCTAACACCTTAACCACTATACCGGTTGGTCGGCTATAATAAAGAGGAATTAGAAAAGCATATTCTGCAAGAAAATGAAGACTATTGTAAAAAGACAAACTTTAGAAATTAAACAGATTTTGGAAAATACTGAAGAAAGAAATGACTTCATATGAAATGGAGTCAGAGGAAAATATTTGTCTCTTATGTACGACTACTTAATGACGGTTAAACCAACTAGTGTCGAAACTGCGAGGGCCTTCTCGGTCACTGGTTATATTTGCAGTTTATTGAGAAGTAGGTAGTGGGATGAAATAATTAATACGATTTGTTTCCTTAGATCGTTCTTTCAAACTCAAAAGTGATTTTCATTACTATATAACTAAGCAATTAAGAAGAATTAAGAGTTCCCTTGTTTGTTATATTAACCAAAAACTACCAAAGATTAGATTTTTATGTTAGTATGAGACAAGGTTAGGTATAATTTATGTCATTTGCTCAACGACATTAGAGGTAGAGACTACTTAAAATTTCAGATAGATAGAAAAGTACTCCGTATAAAACAAACTGATGTTTTTTAGTGTGGAAACTAGTAAGTCTGATCATCATCAATCGTTTAATACTTACTACTAGTAGTTACTATAATTTATTGTTGGTGATTGATTTCCTACCTATGGGTAATTATTATTAAAGTTGATTTTCTAATGCTAAAATAAACGTCAATTTGGAATAATATGCTTTTTACCTACTTTCACTCAGCGGATTTTGGAAAAATACATACTGGTTAGATAGACTTATTAACAAAGTACCAATCCGGCCGGAACCGGACGGATTTAAAATCGTACAGTATTGCAATTCCTACTCCGGATGCTAATTCGGTACTCTTCCAACCCCGAGTCTTTAAAAGAAATGAAACCAAATTCCCGAAACATTTTTAATCCTCAAATTAACACACCAAATTCTTTTTCACATTCCAACCACAATCCCACCCCATTTCTGATTATATTCCATACGAATTCCAAAACGCGAAATCGCGAAGAATACACCTTCGGAACAAACAACAGCGTCAGACTCTGCTACGCGTATCCCCCCCCTCCAGCAGCACCGCCTTTGTTTATCTGCCTATTTTCATATTCCGCTGTAGTTTGTTTTACTTTACATCAAGAAAAGATCCGACGAGAAAAAAAAAGGATTCCTTCCCCATTCCTCTAAGGGCTAGGGAGCTGGTATCTGCTGTTACCTGCTTCTCGGATTTCTATTTCCATGTTCCGAAACTTTGACGGATGCTTCATCGCAAGACCTGGATCAAGCGGGATTTATCCGGTATTTGCCGCTTGCGAGCTGTCTATGCTTCTAGAAAATGCTCTCCGTGATGTGCGGTATGCATCTCTGAATAAATACAACTTAGGGTTAAGCAAGTTCAAGGGCTTAGGAAATGCATGCGAATTTATATCTGGTTCTGTTTGGTGATTGGATTAAGGCTGTAAAATGGGGCTTCTGATTCACTAGAATGTGATTATGTGGATATCCGGTTGTCTTATTGTAGGCTCTTCAATACCTTTAACATGCTTCCGAAGAAGAGAGCGTAACACTGACATACTTATTTTAGAGACAAATACTGCATACGACGTATTTTCATAGAAGTATATAGATAGAACCCAGTAATTGGGTTCGTTCTAAGGGGATCATATGTGAAAGTATTTTGTTATTGCTGGCGATGATATTTTTGTACTGAAGCAACATAAAGGGCTGTTGGCAACTGTACGGGATCATTCCTGTCTCAGTAATTGGGAAAGTGTTACAGTAGAATTCTTATACTTGAAACACCGTTTCCAATTTGAAGGCTCATGTTGTTGCCGTTGATGTAGAAGTTTGGAAAGTGGGACGACGTCATAGGACCGTGGTTAAAATTTACGATGTGATGTAATCTGATCTTTTCATTTGAGATTTTTTCCAGTTAATCGCCAATATCCCGCTGTTTTGCTCCAGTGCGACGTTAATTAAAATACATACCTATCAATTTGATGGTACTGGTAATTTTAGTTAACGTCGTACTAAAGCAAACAAGGTCCGCTACTTGTTGAATTCCTCAAACACAGAACCATTAACTCCGATGTGTACTGTGAGACACTCCGAAGCCTACACAGGTTCATTAAGAACAAAAGGCCGGGGCTGCTCACGGAGGGTGTGGTTCTGCTCCATGATAACGCGCGACCACACGTCTCCAGGGTCACACACGCGGAATAGGCCAAATTCAAGTGGGAGCCGCTTGACCATCCGCCCTTCAGCCCGGACATGTCGCCCTGCGATTTCCATTTGTTTGGTTCCCTGAAAAAACATCTGAAAGGGAAGCGCTTCAACTCGGACGACGAACTCAAGGACGCTGTGATGGACTGAGTCTCGTCACGGCCACAGGAATTCTGGAAGCAAGGAATCCTTCGGCTCGTTAATCAATGGGATCGTTGTGCTCAGGCCTATGGTGTATACTTTGAATAAAGTCTTCATTTATACCCACAGTGTCGTTTCGTACCTTTTCATTTGAACAACCCTTGTAGTATGCTTTGGGAACCATTTACATATTTCATAGTATGCGACATAAAAGTCATTAGCCACTACAAGGTCGGAAGTGATGGCCACTTGTGAAGGAGCACCCAATGGGAGGACCATGATTGTTCCTAACAAAGGACAGCACAATTTACATCCATGCCCTGACCCCGGATTTGAACCAGGAACCTTCCGATACAGAGACCAACACCTTAACCACTAGACCGGTTGGTGGGCATAAAAAGAGAAATACACCCAGGGTGTTACAGGAATCTTACCTGCACCACCCACGCTCACAGGTTGCTAGCGCAGTGGGCAAACATACCAAGCCACGGCGGCCTTCAAGCACTATCTAAAAAAAATTTACACTTTATTATGCTTCGTTATGGTATTCCTTGTTTTAACTCTGCTGTGACCGCTCTCTACGAGGTATATCGTCATTAGCAAAACTGATCAGCTCTTGATCAACGCGATATTCCGTCCTTAAATGACTGATCAGGTCTTGATAAACGAGATATATCGTCCTTAAAAGACGGTCTTGATCAACGAGACCTCGTCCTTTAAAGACTGTCCAGATCTTAATCTCGTTATCAGAAAAAAGGGCAATGTCTTGCTGACGAGATACCTCGTACTAAGCCAAGTTGAACAAGTCTTTATTGACGAGATTTCTTGTCAAAACCCCTTGGGCTAACATTCCAAAAAATATTTTAAAAGATTCAGTGCCATTCACAAAATCAAAAGACGTTAATAAGAGAGTAGCAAACTTAGTGCAAGAATGTCTGATTACTGCAAATTTAGGTACTTCTAGATCAGATTAAAGCAGCCAGCAATCACTCAGAACATGGAGATCAAATTTCTCAAGTAAAACTGTCTCACCTTCTTTTTACATGTCACACACACTCACCAGTCAATGAGTTTTCATCTTATCTCCCTCACCGTGTCCATCAAACGGTCCTACTTTTAAGAACTTTTTTTCCTTTGTTGGCTCAGTCTGAATTAAATATAGCGAAAGGAAAAAATGACATCGACGTATGGTATCCAATCCATCAAGAAAGTTCTATTTTCGGTGAGCAATCTTTCTTCGTCTTAAACTGACGCTATAAGTTACAAAGTAAAATATAATTCATCGAACTGAGTAACAAAAAAAATCTTCCATTCTGATGATAAGAGGTAGGGGAAGAGCTGTTCGAAGTGATTGATTTCGACCTATCGGAGCAAACATCACAATGGAATTTCTTGCTTATTTTTGTGTTCCAAGTTAAGTAAATGCTGCAGTCGAAGTTGGGTGAACTATGTACTATAGTGAAAGAACAATAGACGATTAATAACCTTTGACTCAAGGTAGAGGCGCGGTAATCCGGTTGGAAGAATAACGGGTTAGCACATTGTGTTCAAATCCAACCAAAAACCTCAGCGCATATGAGGCCTCGTGTACTGTAAATCTGTCGTGCCTTCAAATGTTTTAACGTTGGCGTGGTGTGGAGGTTTAGAGAGTGGGTCGCCAATTGAGGTGGGACCTTGTCCTCTGACCATGGTTCGAAAATGCGTGGTATTGACCTCGGTTCCTTCCCTTCGGATTTGGTCACGGTTCATCGCCCGTAACCCGTTGTATTGCTTCAGTGAGACGTTAATTTATATGTAGCGTCTTTGACTGAATGTGACAAAATTATTTGTAAATCAAGATTTGAAATTTCTTTCATCAGATCAGACCGATGTGTAACATAGGATATTGGGACACGTTAGATATGTCCTGACCTCAAATGTGTTCTCGTTGCCGGGGTGTGAATTTTTTTTGAGTGCGACACCAGCTCAGGTGTGAACTCGTCATCTGACCGTGGTTCAAAATTGCGGGGAATTGTCATCGGATCTTTCCCTTCGGGTTTGGTTCCGGATAAGATCATCGCCCATAGCATGTTGTGCTGCTTCAGAGCGACGTTAATTAAATGTTAACGTTGTTAACCATTAATAAACATTTTAACTGAAGTTTAGCAAAATTATTCGGTAATGGCAATGGTAATGGTAATTTTAGTTAACGTCGTACTAGAGCAACACAACGGGCTATTGACGACGGTCCGGAATCAGTCCCTTAAGGGAAAGAATCGAGGACAACACCTCGTAATTTTGAACCACGGTCAGATGACGAAGCAACACCTGAGCTGGCACCCCACTCTCCAAACTTCCACGCCAACCCAACGTGAGGACTTTCGGCCACGACAGATTTAAGGTGAAAAAGCCGCCTCTACACCATACGTTTACAAACATTCATGCCCGGACCCGGATTCGAACCAGGAACCTTCCGATGCAAAATTATTCGGAAATTAAGAATTTTTTATCAGATCAAAAGGTGGTTGAATTTACATCGCAACGACCACGACACCACAACGAGTTATTGGCGACATTACGATGTCAATCAAAACAGAAAAGTTCCGAGGACAACATATGGTAATTTAGAATCACGGTCATACGAAAAGGTCAACACCTGACCTCGCACTTCTCAGTCCTTGGTAGGTAGGTTATTATTCACCTCTCACTGGAGCTACACACTGTGCTATTAGCGACGGTCCAGGATCATTTCCAAACGGAAAGATCCGAGGACAACACCACGTAATTTTTAATCCCGATGAGTAGACGTGATCACCACCTCAGTTGTTAGCCCACTCTTCTTGTAGGTAGGAGGTTGAAATTTACGTCACACTTAAATAACACAACGGGCTATTGGCGACGATGCGGAATAAGTTTGAACAGATGAATAAACTTTTGTTTACTCCCCAGCAATAATAACAGAAATGTAGTCTCTAGTGTTTGCTCAGTCCTTGGTAGTCATATATAACTTAACAGAGATATTGTCACAAATATGTTTTCTTGTTATGATACAACAGAAAATTAAAGGTAAAATTAAACAGGTTAATCTTAAATATAATTTTTTCCCCAACACGAATTAAAAGATCATTCAAGCAAATCAAAGTCCAAAACGCAAAAGGTACATAAGACCTCTTATGAATCAAAATTAAAAAGATTTTAATTCACTTTTTCAAAAAATGTATAAATCTCTACATACTGTTTTCATAATAAAGATGCAGTAAAAGTAAAAAAATTGATGCATTTGTTAAAATTTAGTACTGAGTACTTAGAAAGTGTATTATTATTATCTTACATGTGTAGTGATATTTTGCAGAAAAATTATTCATAAAATGTAACTCCTAAATAATATATATTTAAAAGGTAAAATACTGGAGCACATGTAAACAAACAGAAACGAAATTCCAGTCATTTTAAAATAAAAAGTAACGCACCTTACTTAAAAAGGTTTAGTTTTTATATATTTTATTTATTTCTTTGAAAGAGAATTCTACAAAAAATTAAGTGCTCGGAGATTTAAGGAAATTTGGTCGAAATATAGTACATATACCACCAAGAATTTACTCATGTCTGAATTTTGCAGGAAATAATCCCACTTATACTACTCTCAAAAATAACGGCTCATATATAGATGTATAGCTCCTTTTCAAAAGTTCCTACTTTAGCTTTATATATAGGTCCTTTTCAATAACCTTCTTTATCTTTGCACGTATAGCCTCTTTTCAAGTTCCTTTTTTATCATTAGAACTCGAATCGCTGAAAAACAACTGTTTATTGCAAATAAATAAAAAACGTGTCTAGTGTTCGCCAGAAATAAAACAGCAATCTTTAGATAATTTTTTCTCGAATGATAAAATCTATAACAGCAAATTAAAGACAAAACTAAGCATCTCAATCTGAAACAGAATTTTTTGTCCCAAGTCCAATCATAAAAGCACCCAAGCACATCAAAGTCCCACAAGCAAAAGGATCCGCAACTCCAACTTCAATACGACTCTCATGCACCGTCAATAAATCTCTCCAATCACTACTACAAATTATTGTATACCTAAAGTGATTAAAAAAACGCTCAATTCCTCTATATCCTCCAAACTAATACACCGAGACCTTTTTCAATCCCACCTTTTTAAGAAATCAGTCAAGTTGATACTGAGAAATAATTGCCAGGGATATACAAGGTCTCTTTTCCCTGTTCTCTTCACTGATCAATGAGGATTTAATTACATTTCGCCTGGGGTATTAGATAAGGAAAGAAGCCTTGATTTTTTTGGTGCCCCATCCTCAGAAGGATTTTTTCCCCTTCACCTTCAAGGAATACGCGAAAACTGTGCTCTAATGGAAGAGAGGCTTCTTATAACAAGGATTGCGCTTGAAAATCGTTCGCCTCATTATCATTAAATTCAGGTTATCTCCGTGAGCGGAAACCCTTATCTTTAAAGTTCGTTAAGTTTCCTTCTCAAAAGAAAAACAAGATAAGACTCCCGAGTCGGAGCTACGCGTAAGAAAATTGCAAGGAAAGTTGTGTACTGTCCTTGGGTTGGTGTTTTCATTATCTTGGGAGATAAGAAGGAGGAATCTCCATGGGGTGTGCGCAATTTCTAAGGCGGCAGTGTGTGAAAAGATTTTTTGTTGTTGGTAATGTAGGTGTTTATATTTCATTGATTTTTTTTTTGTGGGTTGGTAGTTGAATTTACGTCGCACTGGAGGCGACACAACGAGCCATTGGCGATGGTTCGGGATCAATACAGATGGGAAAGATTCGAGAACAACACCTTGTAACCTCCAAATTTGCTAAGACAACGAGGTCAAAACCTGAACTGGCACCCCACTCTCCTAACTTCCATACCAAATCAATAACGAAGATATAGCTATTGCAGGTAATTAAATTCATGTCGAATTGGAGCAACACAACGGGTCATTGGCAACGGACCGGGATCAATCCCGAGGTGAAAGATCTGAGAATAACGCCTCGTAATTTCGAAACTTACGTCCTTATCTGACCGTGTTTCGAAATTGTGAGGTGTTATCCTCGAATTTTTTCCTTCGGAATTGATCCCGAACCTTTATTGTTGTGTTGCTTTCGTGTGGCGTTCATTAACCATTGACCTATCTCGAAACGAGGTCAGATGACGAGTTCAATATCTGAGCTGCCATCCCACTCTCTAAACTTCCACATCTCACGAATGATGAGGACGTTACTGTTGTAGAAAGTTGAATTTACGTCGCACTAGTACGATGACAAAAAGCACAGTTGAGGACGATCCTAGAACAATCACGAAGGAAAAATTCCATGATTAGTAGGTACTTAATTAACGTCGCACTGGAGATACACAAAGGTCTAGTGACAACGGTTCAAGATCAATCCCCAAGGGAAAAATCCGAGGAAAGTTTCAAGGACAACATCGGTATTCTGAACCACATTCAGATGACATAGCCAACACCTGAGACCCCCACTCTACAACTTTACACCACGCCAACAATGAGGATGTTATTGTTGTGGATAGTTGAATTTATGTCCCTATGTTGTAAGACAACGGGCTATTGTTGACGGTTCGGGACTAATGCCGAAAGCAAACAGAGACACGTCTTGGTTTCTCCTGAAGCAGCAAAAATCTCAGGTGAAGCCAGTGAGAAAAGCCAGTTCAGAATAAAATAGTTTTCTCATACACATCAGCATACCAAACCCCAAATCAATACACCCAGAGAAACTCAGACCATGTTTGCGATTCGTCAGGAGATTAATCTGCGTACACACAAATAGAACACAAATACGATGACTGTTCAATAAAGGTAATGATAGTGGTAATTTTATTAACGTAGTACTAGAGCAACACAACGGGCTATTGACGACTGTAAGGGATCAATCCATCAAGGAAAAGATCCGAGGATAACACCTCGTAATTTTGAACCACCGTCAGATGACGAAGCAACACCTGAGCTGGCACCCCACTCAACTTCCACAACAACCCAACGTGAGGACTTTCGGCCACGACAGATTTAAGGTGCACCAGCCGCCTCTACACCTTATGCTTACAAACATCCATGCCCGGACCCGGACTCGAACCAGGAAATAAAGAAAAATCATAATTTTTTTAAAGGTGATTAAAAAAATCAAGAAAAATAAAATTAATATTGAATGTGTGACGGGGTAAGTGGAGAATAGATAGCGCAAGTTTCACGTTCATGACGTCATTTCTGAGGCCTTGGCAGTCGTCCAAGAACGCCTAGTTTTACTTTCGCCTACGGCAAAAATGGATGTGACACGCGAAGTGCAATACACTGCATTGAAATTTTGTCTTCGCCTTAAAAAATCGTCAGATCTTTCAAAAACCAATGTCATGTGTGTTCACCATCCTCCAATAGTCCTGAGGTCATGCGATTATTTTTTATTTTCCCGAATTTGAAGTAACTCCTCGGGAAAAACGGTTTCCATCATCACAGACAGTGGTAAAAGTTGAGTAGGCGATTTTGAAGGACTTGTCAAAAAATGGCTTCCAGCATGTGTTTGAAGACTGGAAAAGATGTGGGATAAGTGCATTGCATGTAATGGAGAGTATTTTGAAAAAGACTACAAAAATTTGGAGGATTATTACAGGAAATTATTTTTTATTCATTTATGATCATTCTTAATTGAAAAGCCCTCGTATATACTGTCGACGGTTCGAAACCAATGCCGAAAGGAAGCAGACGTGACTTGGCTTCTCTTGAAGCAGCAAAAATCTTAGGGATGCCAGATACTAAAGCC
Organism: Metellina segmentata; assembly: GCA_947359465.1. Classification (NCBI taxonomy): domain Eukaryota; kingdom Metazoa; phylum Arthropoda; class Arachnida; order Araneae; family Tetragnathidae; genus Metellina; species Metellina segmentata. Next base: position 48,337,885 of record OX375883.1, read on the forward strand.
AGTTCAGAATAGAATAAAATAAAGTTTTCTCATACACACCAGAAAACCAAACCCCAAATCAATGATACACCCAGTAAAATTCAGACCAGGTTTGCTATTCATCATTTGATTTATCTGCGCACTTATTAGAACACAAGTGCAGTCAGTATCGCTTATATGGTAAGCTCAGGGGTCCAGAAAAATCAGACCATATAAGCGGTGTGACCATATATGCGGAACAACACTACACTTTTTATTTATGGCAGGATTATACTGACCTATCAAATATAGTGCTTATAAATAAATAATTAGACTTTTAAGAAAATTTTTAAAATTAATTCGCGAAGTAAAAACTACAGTAAAAAATATGCAATATTTTTTAGTGAAATTTATTAGCCTACTTTAGCAATCTAAGTACAGTACGCATAATTACGTACATCGCATACGTACGTGCACTTATCCCTACTATTATAAAAGGAAGTGTTTGTTTTTCTGTTTTTCGTTATCACAGTCCTGATGAATCTAAGGCACCTACAATAATGGGATATGGCACGCAGGTAGTTCAAAGTTTTCGCAATATTTGGGTCGCGGCGAATTTTAAAATTCAATCTAGAATATTTTAAAATGAATTCAGTGGTATTAAATTATTATTGTTTTATTTGAAATGGCAACAACATAAAAGATCGCAGATTCTAAATTTTTTTTTTCGTTTCCGTTTTTATTTTTTGCAGAGGATCAATTTGTCAACAGACTAAAAAAAACTTAAAAATTATTAACATAAATGAACGTTCTTATTCAGCACGTATGATCCAAATGACGCAAAATTTTCTTTTACTCTTTTCGTCTCAATTTCAACGTACTTTTCAAACAGGGAAATATAACTTCAACCAATCAACAGACAAATTCCCACTTGTTGTGCTTGGGGAGGAAGATAATTGGTGTGTGTGTGTGTGTGGGGGGGGTAATGCCAACGATGATTCAACGCAAAAGAGAAATGGGTATGGGGTGGGGGGATGGGAGGGAAGTAAAGGCGTAAATACAGGTCCTCACCGGGGTCGCGAAGACTTTTATTCGTGTGGTCATTCCCTGTGTTGCTCCCCGCCTCAAGAAATGTTACAACAATTATCATTTTTCAACAAAAAAAAAGGTAGCCTCATTGAAAAGATAAGAAAAGCGACCATATAACAGATAACCAGGAAAATAAAATTACTATATAAACGGTGAGGTTTAACACATGTTCCCTATTAAGGGAGATGGGACTTTAGAAAACTGACCATGTAAGCGGGTTGACCTTATAAGCTGGTGACCATATAACCGGTACTGACTGTATATACTGTCGACGGTTTGAAACCAATGCCGAAAGGAAACATAGACGCGACTTGGCTTCTCCTGAAGCAGCACAAATCTTACGGAAGCCAGATAGTAAAGCCAGTTCAGAATAGAATCAAATAAAGTTTTCTCATACACAACAGCATACCAATCCCGAAATCAAGGATACACCCAGAGAAACCCATATAACCCATATAACCATATACCCGGTACTGACTGTATATACTGTCGACGGTTTGAAACCAATGCCTTAAAGGAAACAGAGACGCGACTTGGCTTCTCCTGAAGCAGCAAAAATCTTAGGGAAGCCAGATAGTAAAGCCAGTTCAGAATAGAATCAAATAAAGTTTTCTCATACACAACAGCATACCAATCCCAAAATCAAGGATACACCCAGAGAACCCATATAACCATATACCCATATAACCGTCACTGACTGTATATACTGTCGACTGTTTGAAACCAATGCCGAAAGGAAACAGAGACGCGACTTGGCTTCTCCTGAAGCAGCAAAAATCTTAGGGAAGCCAGATAGTAAAGCCAGTTCAGAATAGAATCAAATAAAGTTTTCTCATACACAACAGCATACCAATCCCAAAATCAAGGATACACCCAGAGAACCCATATAACCATATACCCATATAACCGTCACTGACTGTATATACTGTCGACTGTTTGAAACCAATGCCGAAAGGAAACAGAGACGCGACTTGGCTTCTCCTGAAGCAGCAAAAATCTTAGGGAAGCCAGATAGTAAAGCCAGTTCATAATAGAATCAAATAAAGTTTTCTCATACACAACAGCATACCAAACCCGAAATCAGTGATACACCCAGAGAAACCCAGACCATGTTTGCGATTCGTCAGAATAATCCGCGCACTTATCAGAATCCATCCAATATTATCTACGCATATTTTATTCCGCAAACCCTCCCGACGAAGTTCGATGCCCAAGTCAATAAATAAGGAACAGGAAACGGAGAGGAGAGGGTGTTTAGATATTAGCGCCCCCCGTTAAATTCGCAATCACTTTGAAACGGCTGCGTGGTTATTTAAAACAATTAACGAACCAGGGATCTGCACTTCGCAGCAATTATAAATGATAATGATTGGGGCTGATGGCGTATAATCTCAAGCATGCGAAACGCATTTCCTGACTAATGATAAAGTTGTAAATTCATTATTGAATCCATGACGGTTGCTTCGAAAAATGGATCCATTTGCCGGTTGGCGCACGTGCGGGGTGATGTAATTACTGACAGTTCTGGGTGTCGGTTCTCCGCGCTGGTTGAGTTTGAGGGAGGTTGGTGGAATTTATTGTCACCCAGAAAAGTGATCTGTGTTGTTGTTAAAGATGGCGGGCTTTGAAGTTATTGTTTGTCATCAATCTAAGATGTGTGACTCATACCCTTTTGATAACTGTAGATGCCATAAAAACTGCCTTCCAGAACTTTTATTCGATTCATGGTTGTCTTATGAGTTTAAAGAGCCGCTGGTAGCCCATTTGGAAGAGGAAGTAAATTAGTAACAGGAGTGTTGCAAGTTTTAAACTAGGTCCAGCCAAAAATCATCATTTACATCGGATGGTGCGTGTTAAGTATTGCGCCAGCTTAGGTGTTTACCTCTTAATCCGACCATGGTTCAAAATTACAAGGCGCTGTCCTTCATCTGTACTTTAGGGCAGGCCTCGAAATAGATTTTTTAACACAGATGCACCTTGTGCACCTAAGTTTTTAAATTCCTTTACTAGTTGGGTACGTTGAGATAGGTTAGTAGTAGATAGCAAATAAAAATATTTAATCATCTAAATTCTCCTTTCTCCCACGCACGGCTGTCGCGATAGTCGCTTCAACAGAGCCATCTGGAAAATGTTTCGATCATCGGAAAGATTTGGTGGCAGGGGCACAAGTAAACCTTACTCCTGTATAAGCCCGTTACGGCCCAGCGATTTTGTTTTCACATGGTATTAGGAATTTTAATTACGTTCCTTTAGAGCGAGAGAGGTCGAAACTAATATTTTGTTCAAACATCAAAATAACATAAAACACGTTTCCCCCCTTCTTTTAAGGTTAGGTGCACGGAAAAATTAGGGGCACAATTTTATTTTCATGTGCACAGTGCACCTGTGCACCCGGGTATTTCGAGCTCTGCTTTAGGTATTCATTCTGAGTCGGCGCAATTACTTATTTTTCTCCAGTGTGTGACGTTAATTAACTACATACATTTTGATTTATTATACTCCATGGCAATGTACTAGTCAGTAATATTTCCCTTCATTGATCATAGATGAATTGAGTAGAATTAACACTCCAAAGGGTTTCAACGAGATGCATCGTCTATCAATATATCGTCAAGTTTGTCAATGATGAGATATTTAGTCCATCAATATCTGGTCAGTTTTGTTAATAATGAGACACACCGTCACTATCATAAACTGCCCATTACTTTAAAGGAAATGAGGATACAAGCATTAATAAGTTTTGTATTCGAGGCTGGTCATTAGGAGGCATTTTTCGACGCGAAAATAAACAACCAAGAGGGTTAAAGAGGTAAAACTTTATTTGCTAGCACTTATACAGGGTGTCCTAAAAGTTCCCGTACTGAGGATTCTTGAATTTACTATACAAAAACAACGACCTTTAAATCAAATATTTTTATGCCAATGGTGAAAAGCACTTTTAACCTAACGTAGGGAAAAAAATGTGAACTTGCATTTATACTAAATGTTCAAAACTTCCGCCCTTTTATTGGAGGCAAAGCTGAAGTCGTTTACGCATATTTTTAGAAACGTGTTTCAAGATGACGGGAGTGACTTCTTGTATTCTTTGAGTAATGGCTATTTTCAGATCACCTATTGTTTGGCGATTATTTTCATTAAATTTGTTTTTTAATTATCCCTACAGAAAAAAAGTCAGAGATGCTCAGATGAGAGGTACGAAGTGGCCAAAGGTTTCTTCAGATGAGTCGATCGCAATACCATCGGCAATAATAAAGCCGCTTCTCATTGTTTGGTGGCTTTAGCTTTATAAAGATGGTTTATTGAGTAATATCAAATTCGAAGAACATTGTGGAGATTGAAATTTTTAATTTCATAACGTTTAATCCAGAGCAAAAAGGGAACATATGAGGAATCTGATGGAAAATATAGTAAAATTATCTTTATCATAAGTTTTGAATATCACTAACTATAAGGCCAGTGCGGCGTTGTCCGCGATGGTTCTTTTCGTGTCCTTTCTGATATTGAAAACATTCAAAAGAAATAATATAATTTTAAGAATGAGTCCTATCTCTAGCCGATATGACACGGGTTTCAATTTAAAAATTATTTAAGGAAACTCAATTTTGAAGTATCGATCTGGTGTAAAATTTTCTGCAAATTTCAAATCCGTTTTCTCTCTATCTTTAATGATCAGGAAGATAGGTAACCCAAAATAGTCCTTGCCCAGTGACAAAGTTAAAATCGATATCAAGAAAGTGCTAATCAACAAGGTATACCAAAATACGCTAGAACAGAAAATCTGTTAAAAAAATAAACATAACTTGACATTGTTCCAAAAGCATTAGGACGAAAAACGCAGTCTGTCCTTTCTTCAATCGAAGATCTGTGACGTCAGCTCCGCGAAAGAATGAGCGCAGTGAATAAATAAATAAATTAATTATTCAGGATTTAATTTTAAAATTCGGGCTGAACCTTAAATTCGCATAAAAGTAGGACTACTCGTGTGAAAAGTTTCATTATTGTAAGTGCCATTTTGTTCAAAAACTACATAAAACACATAGTATACAAAGTTCGAAAAATTATAGAAAATAAAATATATACACACAGTTGCTAAAGACAAATTAAAGAAAAATATTTGAAAAGTAACTGTCTAAACTTGCGGTAATTTACAACAAGTAGTTTTTAAGTTATATCGATTTTCACTAGTGAAATCCCATTTAACACAAAAGGAGAAAAAGAACGTTTAAAATTTTGAAGGCTCGTTTGATTTGCAACTGTCATGTATATAAAAAGTTGAATATTTCCGGTTTTACTGTAGGTAGAAAAAAAATTAATGCATCATTTTATTCAGAAATATCAATATTATTTTTTAAAATAATAATAATAAAAAAATTGGACCTATTTTTCATATATTGAGTTCCAGATCCCCTTAAATTTAGAGGTTCCGGCGAACAAAATAGACTATATATGCTATTACACAATTTTCTACACCTTTGGAAGTATTTCTACTTTAATACTAGCAGTTTATTCTCAACTACATCTCTGAATGTCCTTTTCAGGAAGGTGTCAAATGCAATAAAGGTGCGAGAGAATCGAAAACGAATTTGCTGAAGTCCAAGAATAGAGGAAACTCTTCGAATATATAGCATAGGAATGAAATCTGTATTGAAAGAAACCTGAAACACTTACACACGGAGAATAGTGAAAGTTGTAATGTGCAACAAAATTCGGTGAAAATGAAAGATAGAAGTGGTTTTTCCATTGTGGAAGTTGAGCGATATTGAAACAGAGAAAGTTTGCTGAGAATTCTAGCAAGATATTATCTCAATCCAAATATAGCCATATTCGTATTGAATGTAGTCAATGATATAACGAAAGAGTACAACGCCTCAAATTTCAAACCGAATTATCAAAGCCACGTATGTAAAGTGTTCATTCTTCCGATTTGTATTGTATACGCTGTTTGGTTTGCAGTTCTATCATATTGCTTATAATATGAAATATTTGCTCAAAAGAAATTTCAGAAAATATCTCTTGAAAAACTCCTTCACCCATAGATGGTTCCAGAAAACACATCTCGGCTGTAACCTCTAATATGAGGGTGATATAAGTCAGCAGACTACAATCTCCAGACTGGTGAATGAACATTTGAGAAAAATTTAATTTGATAAAGGTTTTTAGGTTTACCGACTCTTCGACATTCGACCCAGTGATTTTTTCTTTCCTTTAATTTTTTTCTGTTCTTTGCTTTATCTTTCTTCTTTAATTGTGTTGCCTGTTTTGTGTCTGTCGCAGCTTGGCCAAATATGGCCTCCGCGTCATAAAACCCCAAACCAATCAACCCGTTGAAAATGCACCATGGAGGAAATCTTTTCTGGTCATCTATTTGCAAGTCCGTGGCAGTCTGGATCTGTATTTTAATCCTCTGCTCGTCTACAATTTTTTAGGGTACGTGCAGTCACGGATTTGATCTAGCTTGACTAGATTAAGTCGGATAAGAAACATAATCTCGAAGGTGAATTTGACTGAGATCATTGAAGTTTATTCCGAATCTCTACGAACATCAATGTCGTACCTAATTGAAGAAAAGGGTAAGGTTATGAACCACTTACTGGCATTCTTGTTAGGTGAACTAATCCCGTTAAAATTTTTGTGTCAAATTAACTGTAACACAGTTTTTTATCATACCTAACCTTCGCACAGAGAAACCAAGTGAATCACCTTGAAATTGTTAAACTTATTTACGGCAATGCTGCCTTTTAACATATCTCCTTGCAGAGAAAGCAGTGCAATGGTTAAAATCCCGTTGAAAATGTTTCTGATTTACCGCAATAATGCTTTTCTGTGTACATACTCTTCGTACAGAGAAACCAAGAAAAGTGTTAATAAGTAATGCCAAGTAAAATTCTTACAATTTCTGATTTATGACAATGCTACTTTCCAGCATACATTTTCACATTTAATCAGTTGAATCGTTAATAAGAAAATCCCGCTAACATTACATTTTCGGATTCATGGCAATGCTGATTTTTAACATACATACCCTTCGTAGAAAGAAACCAAGTAGAGCGTGAATAAGTAAATCCGATTTGAGTTACACTTTCTCATTTACGGCAATGCTGCTTTTTAACATAGATACCCTTTGTACAAAGAAGCCAAATAAATCGTGAATAAGTAAATTCCTCTAAAATTGTTACACTGATTTACAATTAGGCTGCTATAAAACAAATAAAAACCTATCGGGAATTCCAAGAACACACTTAAAGAATGAGAAAAAAGATGGCGAATTACTCAAAACTTCAAAATTGACTGGCATTAAAATGTTTGGGAAAATTTGATGATAACTTTCTTTTAAAAGTGCAAAACTTTTACCATTGAAAACTTCCTCTGTGAAGTCGCAGTTGCTAAATTTAAAACTTGAACGTTTTATTTATTAAAAAAATTAAATTACTGTATTTAATTTTACAAAGAAACTTGTAAAAGGGTGAGTCAAATGCATGAATGTGAGAAAATACACGTTCTTGAACATTCTTTCAGAAGAATTTCATCCAGAATCCCTTCATTTTCTTCTTAAATTTCTTTTTCCTTTTTCATAAAATTTCCGATAAAATTTACTTCTTTAGATATTAGGCTTCAAACCTTTATGCCATTTGAAAACTAAACGAATTTTAATTTCGTAAAAATGAATTACCCGTTTTATTGGTTTTTGGTTCAACGCGAATCTATTGTACGCATTTTTTATTGGTGTTATCGTATTCTGGAACATTCTTTCCAGAGAATTTCATACATTTTTGAATTAATCTTTTGTACTAACGGATTACTCGTTGCATTCGTAATCGTTGTAACGAGAATCTATTGAATGTGTTTTCTATTCGATAAACCTTATTTGAAATCATATTCTTCGATTTTTCTAGAGAATTTCATCCATTTGTGAGTTTATATTAACTTCTGGAACAATCACTGGATTGGTTGTTTACGTTGTAACGAGAATGTATTATAGCGTTTCCTATTCTGCAATCTAAATTCTGAATAATTTCTGTGGAGAATGTTTTCCAGCTCTCCATTTTCACTTATAACTAGGGTAACTTTTTTGTCGCAGTAAAAATGGGAAATGTTGCATTTATCATTCCCTAAAGTTGCATTTATGAAAATAAAGTTGCATTTATTTTTGATACACTAAAATCTAAAATAAATTATAAGTAAAAAAATGAAAGAATTCAAAATTTATTTGTACATCATTCAATACAGAAGAACGTTGATGTTGTTTAATGGCCTATCCTTGGTCAGTAATTTCTTTAACATTGAAAAATTGCGCTCAACAGAGACTGATGTTGCCTGACAATGTTGTATTGGACTTTTTCTGCAGGTGTGAAACCAGTGTACCACTTAAGTAACTTGGAGCAATCACGGATAAAGCACCTTAAGTGTGATTCCAGCCGCAGTCATATAATATGCTGTATCGGATAACAGAAGCTTAAAATCGTTTCGGTCAACATTCAGAGATTTTAAAACGTCATCTACAAGGAAACAACATATTGATGATCGCAACTCACCTCGCAAACTCTGCAGTCGATTACGCAAGTTTGCTCTTGATTATCAAGAGTGCCAACCAATGTGTTAAAGTACTTCTTGCTATTTATTTCACTTTCGTCTGTTAGGACGAATACCTTCTTTCCATGAACTTCTTATTTGAACCGCAATACTTCGGCGTTCGCAAGATCATACACACGTGATTGAAGGGTTGATTCAGAGGGCAAAAAATGAAATAGAGTAATTTCATATAAAATAATTTTAAGCTAAATTGTAAAAAGTTGTATTTATGTTACAGTTATAACTCACTTACAATACACCCCATATAGGAGGAATTTTGTTTTTAGTACTTTACATACAGCGTAGAGCGTGTGAAAAAAAGTTGCATTTGTTGAAAAAAGTTGCCCTACTTATAACAGAATTTCCAATCAAATTTACTTCATTAAATAGGAAGCTTAAATGCCATTCAAAAACTGAATTGATCTTAATTTCATTAAATGTGATTACCCATTTTAATCGGTTTTTGGTTCAAAGCGAATCTATTGTATAAATTTTCTACTCTACTAACCTTATTTGGGACCATAATCTAGGATTTTTCAAGAGAAGTTCGTCCACTTGTGAATTCATCTTAATTTTCTATTAACGGATCAATCACTGCATTGGTTTATGTTGTAACGTTATGGTTAATTATTGGTTAATGTTTATATTACAATAATTTCTCTTCTGAAATCCTTATTCTGAATTATTTACGTGGAAAATTTTTTCCAGTGCTTCATTTTTTACTAAAATAACTTTTATGTCAAAATTTATTTTGTTAAATCAGAAACTTAATGTCATCTGAAAACTGAATTGATCTTAATTTCGAAAAAACAAGTAACAAATTGCATAATTTTTCTTTGCAATGTGAATATATCTGGATCATTTTTGAAGATAATATTCAATCCAGCGTTTCATTTTACACTATAAAAAGTTTCAGACAAAATTTACTTCGTGAAATCGGAGGCTTAGTGTTTATTGTATACTGAATCAATTTTAATTTCATAAAGCAGACCAACCGGTATAGTGGTTAAGGTGTTAGCTTCTAGATAGGAAGGTTCCTGGTCCGAACATGGATGTTTGTAAGAGTATGGTATAGAGGCGGCTGGTGCACCTTAAATATGTCGTGGCCGATAGTTCTCATGTTGGGATGGTGTGGAAGTATGGAGAGTGGTGTACCAGCTCAGGTGTTGCTTCATCATCTGACCTTGGTTCAAAATTACGAGGTGTTGTCCTCGGATCTTTCCCTTAAGGGACTGATCCCGGACCGTCGTCAATAGCCCGTTGTGTTGCTCTAGTACGACGTTAACTAAAAATTACCATTACCATTACTTAATTTCATAAAATCTAATAACTCATTGCATCAATTTTCTTTGCATTGAGAATCTACATGGATCCTTTATTTGAAGATAATTCAATCCCGCGCTTCCTTTTTCATTGCAAATTTTTTCGAATGAAATTTACTTTGCCACATAGGAAGCTCGATTGCAATTGAAAACTGAATTGATCCGAATGATTTCGTAATACAGGATTACCTGTTGCACCAATTTTTGTTGCAACCAGAATCTATTGTTTATGTGTGTAATATCTGTATAAGTGTAGGTGGCTATACCTGGTCCCATTTGTGCATTGAAAACGTTTAAATCAATTTCCAAGTGTTATAATGGTACAATGTATGTCCCGTTTTGGACTGTACCAGAAAATACAATTCAGTGTTTTGTCCAATTATGTAAAAGTTTAAAGCAAAATTCAAAAATACTTTGATCTAGTTTTCAATTACTCTGATAAATCGTATCCACTCAGCCCGAACAAATAATCACAAACGTTTTCCCACTTACACCACTGTGCCTGGCAACCACCTTCCACGTAGCGAAAAGCTCCGAGTCCCTCCATCTGTTTGAAAGGTTTCTCTTATGCATTCCGTGAGTGTGCCCGACTGGGGTGTCTAGGTAAATAATGAGCCCCAGAGCGGGTCTGGAACACACCTACCGTGCCCGATTCGCCCCCACTTTCCCCGATTCCTGGCCATTCCGAATGGATTTGTGGACGATATAGAAATCCGGGTCGGCCTCACCCAGTGCAACGTAAATATGCTAAAATTCTGCACGTGGCAGAATTTGCAAGAGACATGGAAGTTTGGAAAGCGGGGAGAGAGAAGTTTCGTAATTGCTTGGGGTGAGGATTTCAATTTTCAGGTTTGCAGTCGGTGTTTGCGGATGTTCTGTTGTCGGGGTTGTGTGGAGAGGTTAGTGGGATGCCGTAGATGGTTCCCGATCAATCAATTCGGGTAGTGTTCGGTGCCAGGAATCACCGACTTCTTTCAGTTCTAGATCCATTTAGATTTTCTTCAGTTGTAAGCCACCAGGAAAACATCTCATTTGGGTGTTTACGGGCTTCAGGGCCTCGAGATAATCTATCGATATTTTCCCATGGTGTTTACGGACTAGAGTAAGCACGGGGATATTGCTACCTGGATACCCAAGCGATCCGAATGTTATGTTGGTGGGATTCTGTGGAAAGGTTAGTGGGATGCCGTAGATGGTTCTCGATCAATCAATTCGGGTAGTGTTCGGTGCCAGGAATCACCGACTTCTTTCAGTTCTAGATCCATTTAGATTTTCTTCAGTTGTAAGCCACCAGGAAAACATCTCATTTAGGTGTTTACGGGCTTCAGAGCCTCGAGATAATCTATCGATATTTTCCCATGGTGTTTACGGACTAGAGTAAGCACGGGGATATTGCTACCTGAATACCCAAGCGATCCGAATGTTATGTTGGTGGGATTCTGTGGAAAGGTTAGTGGGATGCCGTAGATGGTTCTCGATCAATCAATTCGGGTAGTGTTCGGTGCCAGGAATCACCGACTTCTTTCAGTTCTAGATCCATTTAGATTTTCTTCAGTTGTAAGCCACCAGGAAAACATCTCATTTAGGTGTTTACGGGCTTCAGAGCCTCGAGATAATCTATCGATATTTTCCCATGGTGTTTACGGACTAGAGTAAGCACGGGGATATTGCTTCCTGGATACCCAAGCGATCCGAATGTTATGTTGGTGGGATTCTGTGGAAAGGTTAGTGGGATGCCGTAGATGGTTCTCGATCAATCAATTCGGGTAGTGTTCGGTGCCAGGAATCACCGACTTCTTTCAGTTCTAGATCCATTTAGATTTTCTTCAGTTGTAAGCCACCAGGAAAACATCTCATTTAGGTGTTTACGGGCTTCAGAGCCTCGAGATAATCTATCGATATTTTCCCATGGTGTTTACGGACTAGACTAAGCACGGGGATATTGCTTCCTGGATACCCAAGCGATCCGAATGTTATGTTGGTGGGATTCTGTGGAAAGGTTAGTGGGATGCCGTAGATGGTTCTCGATCAATCAATTCGGGTAGTGTTCGGTGCCAGGAATCACCGACTTCTTTCAGTTCTAGATCCATTTAGATTTTCTTCAGTTGTAAGCCACCAGGAAAACATCTCATTTGGGTGTTTACGGGCTTCAGAGCCTCGAGATAATCTATCGATATTTTCCCATGGTGTTTACGGACTAGAGTAAGCACGGGGATATTGCTTCCTGGATACCCAAGCGATCCGAATGTTATGTTGGTGGGATTCTGTGGAAAGGTTAGTGGGATGCCGTAGATGGTTCTCGATCAATCAATTCGGGTAGTGTTCGGTGCCAGGAATCACCGACTTCTTTCAGTTCTAGATCCATTTAGATTTTCTTCAGTTGTAAGCCACCAGGAAAACATCTCATTTGGGTGTTTACGGGCTTCAGGGCCTCGAGATAATCTATCGATATTTTCCCATGGTGTTTACGGACTAGAGTAAGCACGGGGATATTGCTACCTGGATACCCAAGCGATCCGAATGTTATGTTGGTGGGATTCTGTGGAAAGGTTAGTGGGATGCCGTAGATGGTTCTCGATCAATCAATTCGGGTAGTGTTCGGTGCCAGGAATCACCGACTTCTTTCAGTTCTAGATCCATTTAGATTTTCTTCAGTTGTAAGCCACCAGGAAAACATCTCATTTAGGTGTTTACGGGCTTCAGAGCCTCGAGATAATCTATCGATATTTTCCCATGGTGTTTACGGACTAGAGTAAGCACGGGGATATTGCTACCTGGATACCCAAGCGATCCGAATGTTATGTTGGTGGGATTCTGTGGAAAGGTTAGTGGGATGCCGTAGATGGTTCTCGATCAATCAATTCGGGTAGTGTTCGGTGCCAGGAATCACCGACTTCTTTCAGTTCTAGATCCATTTAGATTTTCTTCAGTTGTAAGCCACCAGGAAAATATCTCATTTAGGTGTTTACGGGCTTCAGAGCCTCGAGATAATCTATCGATATTTTCCCATGGTGTTTACGGACTAGAGTAAGCACGGGGATATTGCTATCTGGATACCCAAGCGATCCGAATGTAATGTTGGTGGGATTCTGTGGAAAGGTTAGTGGGATGCCGTAGATGGTTCTCGATCAATCAATTCGGGTAGTGTTCGGTGCCAGGAATCACCGACTTCTTTCAGTTCTAGATCCATTTAGATTTTCTTCAGTTGTAAGCCACCAGGAAAACATCTCATTTAGGTGTTTACGGGCTTCAGAGCCTCGAGATAATCTATCGATATTTTCCCATGGTGTTTACGGACTAGAGTAAGCACGGGTATAGTGCAACCTGGATACCCAAGTGATACGAATGTTCTGTTGGTGGGATTCTGTGGAAAGGTTAGTGGGATGCCGTAGATGGCTCTCGATCAATCAATTCGGGTAGTGTTCGGTGCCAGGAATCACCGACTTCTTTCAGTTCTAGATCCATTTAGATTTTCTTCAGTTGTAAGCCACCAGGAAAACATCTCATTTAGGTGTTTACGGACTTCAGAGCCTCGAGATAATCTATCGATATTTTCCCATGGTGTTTACGGACTAGAGTAAGCACGGGGATATTGCTTCCTGGATACCCAAGCGATCCGAATGTTATGTTGGTGGGATTCTTTGGAAAGGTTAGTGGGATGCCGTAGATGGTTCTCGATCAATCAATTCGGGTAGTGTTCGGTGCCAGGAATCACCGACTTCTTTCAGTTCTAGATCCATTTAGATTTTCTTCAGTTGTAAGCCACCAGGAAAACATCTCATTTAGGTGTTTACGGGCTTCAGAGCCTCGAGATAATCTATCGATATTTTCCCATGGTGTTTACGGACTAGAGTAAGCACGGGTATAGTGCAACCTGGATACCCAAGTGATACGAATGTTCTGTTGGTGGAGTTAGGTATCCAATTTTGAGGTTTGCAGTCGGTGTTTGCGGATGTTCTGTTAGTGGGATGCCGTAGATGGTTCCCGATCATTCAAGTCCGGTAGTGTTCGGTAACAGGAATCACCGACTTCTTTCAGTTCTAGTTTCATTTTGATGTCCTGCAGTTATAAGCCATCAGGGAGACAGCTCATTTAGACGTTTACGGTTTCAGGGTCTCGAGATAATCTAGAGACATTTTCCCATGGTGTTTACTGACTTTAGTAAGCACGGGGATTGTTGCTACCTGGTTACCCAAGCGATCCGAATGTTCTGTTGTTGGATTTCTGTGGAAAGGTTAGTGGGATAACGTAGATGGTTCCCTATCAATAAATTCGGGTAGTGTTTGGTACCAGGAAACACCGACTTCTTTCAGTGCTAGATCCATTTAGTTTTCCTGCAGTTGTAAGCCATCAGGGACACATCTCATTTAGGTGTGTACGAGCTTCAGGAACTCGAGATTATCTAGCGATATTTTCCAATGGTGTATACTGTCTATAGTAAACACAGAGTTCGCGATCTCTGGATACCCAAGCGATCCTTTTCTGTTTTCATCTCATTATTTTATTTTGGTGCAAAATTCCGCGTTGTTGTCCTCAGTTTTTTCCCCCGTGAATTGATCTCATATGTTTACTAAAGACAGTAAACACCTTGAGAAAAGGGTACTCGAATACCTCGAGGACATGAGGCCCTTGCATATCTAAAGGACGATCCTGGACCTTCACCAACAAACCGTTGTGTTGGTGCAGTGCGACGTTAATTAAAATACATACTAATAGGATAGGCCTAAAAAAATTGAATTTCGCAGGAGCAAAGTGTTAAATTAACTTATAAATATTGCTTCAGTTTCATAAATTCGTAAAACATTTAAAAATTTTCGTGTGAAACATTAAAACCAACCAAACTTTATTAATTTCCCCGTATACATGACCACTAGTACCGCAAAATATAATGAAAATCTACAACGGTATGTATTTTAATTAACGTCGCACTGGAGCAACACTGTGGGATTTTGGCGATGGCCCGTGATGAATCCGAAGGAAAAGATCACAGGACAGCACCACGTAATTTTGAACCACGGTGAAATGACGAGGCCATACCTGATCTGGCACCCCGGAGCCGCCAAACCTCCGCACCACGCAAAAGTGAGGACATTTGAGGCCACAAGATTTAACGTGCACCAGCCTTCTTTGTACACGACGGTCTTTGATTGAATTTTTGATGGTCGCGGTAACTCAGTTGATAAAAACCAGATTACCACCCGAAAAATTGTGATTTCGGCAACTGGTTCAACCCATGAACACCTGTTACCTTGTATGGCCAAATACTCTTGGCATAAAACCATCCAAATGTTTACCTTGTATGGTCAAATACAATTGCCATAAAACCATCCAACCGTTTACCTTGTATGGCCAAATACTTTTGCCATAAAACCATCCAACCTTTTACAGTGTATGGCAAAATACTCTTGCCATAAAACCATCCAACTGTTTACCTTGTATGGTCAAATACAATTGCCATAAAACCATCCAACCGTTTACCTTGTTTGGACAAATACTCTTGCCATAAAACCATCCAACCTTTTACAGTGTATGGCAAAATACTATTGCCATAAAACCATCCAACTGTTTACCTTGTATGGCCAAATACAATTGCCATAAAATCATCCAACCGTTTGCCTTGTATGGACAAATACTCTTGCCATAAAACCATCCAACCTTTTACAGTGTATGGCCAAATACTTTTGCCATAAAACCATCCAACCTTTTACAGTGTATGGCCAAATACAATTGCCATAAAACCATCCAACCGTTTACCTTGTATGGCCAAATACTTTTGCCATAAAACCATCCAACCTTTTACAGTGTATGGCAAAATACTCTTGCCATAAAACCATCCAACTGTTTACCTTGTATGGCCAAATACAATTGCCATAAAACCATCCAACTGTTTACCTTGTATGGCCAAATACAATTGCCATAAAACCATCCAACCGTTTACCTTGTATGGCCAAATACTTTTGCCATAAAACCATCCAACCTTTTACAGTGTATGGCAAAATACACTTGCCATAAAACCATCCAACTGTTTACCTTGTATGGCCAAATATTCTTACCATAAAATCAACCAATCGTTTACATGTATGGCCAAATACTCTTGCCATAAAATCATCCAACCGTTTACCTTGTAAGGCCAAATACTTTTGCCATAAAACCATCCAACCGTTTACTTTGTATGGCCAAATATTCTTGCCATAAAATCCTTTAACCCAATTTCAGATCCCAGTAACAGGGTACAAGTAACCTTCCCGTTTGGGAGGACAGTTCGTGTTTTGTTTTTGAGGAAAATTCCTGTCTATTTAAATAGAATTCTCCAACGGGAGGACTCAGCTGCACTAACCCCAAGCACGGACTTACACCGTTTCAGCCAGAAAAATCGCACCCCGTGTCGGCCCAGCAGAGAACGCAACCCGTCCCTGCTTTCCAGAAGTGTATGCTTAAGGCGTCTCGCAGCATGTCACTCAAAGGACACGCGAACCCAACGCACTTGACAAGTCGGGTGACATGCGACCGGGCATTGGAACGGCTCCTGATTTGTATGCAGGTGGAAACTTCGGCTGCTTTCTTTAGGCCTAACTGCAGCAGGACGGCAGGTGGGTTTTTTTGCATGGTGTGTGTGCATGTGTGTGTTTGGTAACTGAATTTTAATAGCTGACTCATCGCGTGGGAGATGCAGCTGCTTCTGATTGGACAGGAGAGGTGAAGTTGATAAGGGTCGTGCGATGTGAGCTCGGTCGTCAGTCGAGGGTGTGAGTTTGCGTTGGATGGAAGGCGTAATTATGGGGATTGCTTGAGTTATTTGGTTGATGGGTGCGTTGGTATGAGCGGACAAATTGATTGGGTGGTAGAAATTGAGTATTGTGACCGTGTGCAGGGAATTCCTCCTTTTTGATACCCAATTGTATATAATAAATTCTTCACGAAATCTTTATCGTTTTGGTACTTGTTACTTTCCAAAAATTTTCTTAAGATATAAGATTTTTAAGTCATCCTTCACTTTTTCACCAAGTTCTACAACCAAAGTTTGAAGATAGACCTTTTTAGCCATGCCGAGATAAGCCATTGTCTCTATTTATTGTCACTACAGTTTTAAATTACAGTTCAAAGTCTCAATCTAAATATATACTAAAGATTGTACAATTACTAAAATTATTTACTAACTGAGACACTTTTCTTAGCACACTATGCACACTAGTTCACATAAAAGTTATATAAGGTGCGTTCATATGTAGCACAAGGTATGGGGCATACTAATGTTTTGGAAAAATGGGAAAAATAAGAATTGGTAGTCGCACTGACCAATGTTCGATCCACGTAATATTTATTATTACATACAAAGTAAGTCAAGTCCAGATCCTTCAATTTTGATCAAAACTATTCACTTTAATCTCTAGGTACAGCTACACTCTACGTTTATGACTGATGGCAACGGCTTGGCGATTTTTTTTGGCGCACTTCTAAAGTCGCCAAGGAAATAATTATTTCTTAACTCTTTTCCTGTCACAATTTTTTTTCTTTTTACAACACACTTTTTAAGCACATTTCAGAACGTTTTAAAAAGTATATTTAAAAAAAATTTCACAAAAAGTAGTAAGCTTAGTCACATATCAAAACACATTTGTGTACCAACAGAGAAACTAAGCTACGAATGGTAAGAATACCCTGAAACTTATCAATTACACTAAATACAGTGAGCATGTTGAAAAAGAAAAAGATTTACAAAAGAAAAAAAGCAAGAAATAATACCTGATAACGTCAGAATTCTCTCGTAAAAAAATAATGAAAACGAAAATGGTCAAAAAAACAAAACTCTTAATCCTGTCGTGAAAAAACTATTATAACAAAATAAAAATTCCACAACTGTCAAAATACAAATAAATGGACCAATGGTATCACAGAAAACGATTTAAAAGGACCAATGCAATAAAAGGATATTTTAAAAACAAAATAACCAATGGGAGGAAAGAAAAAATTATAAACAAATCAATGAAATCAAACGATTTTAACGGATTTTGGAAGAACTTTCTAGAATATTCAAAATGAAAATTGATAGTTTCCGTTTGCCGAGGTTGCCGTGAAAACCACAACAACAGCAACGAAAGATGGGTTGCCTTAATTTATCGTAACTCGCTACTAGAAGTGCGCCAAAAAAAATCGCCAAGCCGTTGCCATCACTCATAAACGTAGAGTGTAGCTGGAGTGTGATATACATGCAGGGCTTTCTGAACAAAACAAAGTTGTTACATTTTCATTTGAAACGGAACGGTAGTACGAGCTCGTTCAGAAACGGAATATCTTGTTCGTGCACATAACTACGAAGAGTGAAAAGGTGAGGCTCGTAACATAGAGCTCAAATGGTGCTAGTGATATAAAGTGGAATACCAACAGCCGTCAGCGCTACGAGAATGGTAGACTAGTAGACGGCCCTGGTAAATCCACCAATTGGTTTAACCTATTTAAATTAATGATAGCATTCACTAAAACTGGCATACAAATATGAAGCAAAATGTCGTGGGAGATCCACATATGAAATAAAATATAATATATAAAAATAAACAATAAACACCATATTTAAAGAACAGTATATCTTAAGCATTTGTAGGTTAACTCATACGAAAGATGTTTACATAAATACTGAGTGAGGTTCACAAAAAGTAATATAGACATTTAAAGCATATATGAAAATGCAGTTTGGTAATTATTATGTGGGGTCACATAAAATATTCCGTTATCAATCAGATCAGTAATAATACAGTATGAATATGTATAATTGGTTGGTTTTTAGATTTTATTGCGGAAAGGCGATATTTCGCTCAGCTGCTCCAAACTATGTCAAGTAATGGACATACACAAGGCTCATTTTCAGTGACATTGAAATACACCAGGGGGATAGTTCTGAGAACTGTTTGAATAAATTGGCTGATGGATGCGTTGGTAAGAACAGGAAAATTGATAGGTGGTAGAATTTGAGTTTGAATATGTATAGTTGGGAATGGGTTTTTCGATTTTATGGCGGAAGGGCCATATTTTGACAAGCTGCTCCAAAATACGTTAAGTAATGGACATACACAAGTATAATGTTCGGTGACATTAAAATACACAAGGGGATATTTGTGAGGTCACTTCTAGGGTGAAGCCAATTGTTTTACAATTCCACTCTCCTAGTTCCATGATAGAGGCAGCGGTAGCCCGGTTGAAAGAGTTACGTACTAGGAACCGGAGGGTTACGAGTTCGAATCCAACCAAAGATAATCGTGTACAAAGGGGAACCTTAAATCTTTTGAAGCCTCAAATGACCTAACGTTGGCGGGGTGTAGAAGTTTAGAGAGTGGAGTGTCAGCTCAGATGTGACCTCGTCATCTAACCGTGGCTCCGTGTCTGTCTTCGGATCTTTACCTTAGGGGGTTGACCCCGGACCATCGCCAATACTCCGTCGTGTTGCTCTAGTGTGACGTTAATTAAAAACCTTCCTACAAGTGCCATGATGACTAAGGAACCTCTTACATAGTTCAAATTGCCCATGCATTGGCTGAAAACGTTTGTAAAGACCAGAATGGGAAGATACTTTGTCTAGCGAAGTCCACTAAGTCAGCTTGTATGCATGAAAGTTTAATTTGTCCTTAAAAAAAACCACACTTAAAAAATTATTATTGATAAATATATGAATACACGTGCAGTACGTTTTTATAATTTTATTAATAAACTGAAATTGGGGAATGCATACTCAAAATGGAATTACTCTCCGAATTACTAAATAGAGTAAACACAAAGCGTTAGAAGAAAATGATAAAGCGATTATAGCCATTGCAAAAATTTAGAATCATTTCCTCTTCAATTTCTCTCCATTCCTGTCCGGTATATTCCTTTCTGGGTGTATTTCCATCTTTTGTGTCAGTAAAAATTTCATTGTGTGTGTCTATTACTTAGTATTGCATGTCTTATGTCTGGTGTAGCATGGCCGAATATGGATCTTTCGCGATAAAACTCAAAAAATCAACCAACCTCTTCGTTTTTTAGAACTGTTTTCGGACTTCACTTGTAAAAGGACGATGTATTTCAAAAGTATAATTATTAATAAGCTGAACCGGTTTTAATTTAACAGTAAATTCTACCATATTAGTTAAAGCCAATATTGCTATAATGAAATAAAAACATGCAACAAGCGAAACCGAAATGGTTCAGTTTTGATGTGAAGACGTTTTTGTTAAAACGCTTTTGGCACATTTTTGTCGCGAATTTTTGTGGCGAGTAGAGGCAGACAAAGGCAGCCCGCTATATTCGGATTATGGCAACCTGACGCATATATGAATCTTTTATTAATTATTTGTAAATTATTATATTTTTTACTGTACCATGCCCAAATAACTAGTATGCTTGAAATAATATGATCCCTTACAACATTCATATTTTATAGCCATGTTCAAAAACTAATAAATTATTTAACATGGACAAACTACTATAGCAATATTCCAGAAAAAGATATATATTTTTTTGCATTGAAGCAAATACTTACCTAGTAGTAGTAATAATCAATGGTGTGGATTTTCGACTTTTAAAAATTCTGTTCGTTATTTCAAAATTATTTTCCGCTAAGCCTAGAACTATTTTTCTAAGATTCTTCCTTGTCTACATAAAGCTCACCTAAAATCGCAGAAAAGCATTGTCATAAAAAGTCTTTATACTAAAGTTACACACACGAAATTCTTATTATATTGCATTGAATTCTAAAGCAGTTATTACCATTAGAATATTTGAATGTAGGAGACTCGCACTTTGGTCGCTGTTTGTCAGGTATCGTCTACAGGCGTATCCTGCAGGTATTGTCTCAGTCAATTTGAATCGATAAAACCGTGTGTTTTATGAATTGTGACACTATTCTAGGATTGGTTTTATAGCGAAAAGGGTCTTATTTATATAACGACGCTGCATCAAACGCTACACTAACAACACTGCACGAGACATTACGGGCTTTTTTCTAAGTGTTCGCCAGATACAGAATTCATTTAAGCACATTCAATCTACACGAACTGAACTCAAAACACCTGCGTACACACAACGCACACATCTGTTTTATGAATATCTAAACACCTGCTAACCCGTTTACGACACCACTTCCATGCGACCGTTTCAGTTTAAGTGAATTCATTGCATGTTTGGAATATTCTGAACGTAAATAAGGGCGTCATTTCAATATAAACATCAGTAAAATGTTTCATAAACAAGCAGTTTGAAACTGGCTGATTCATCACCCATTCCAATTCAACCTTTCCAGTTACGGTGTGCCTGGTTTTCCCAAATAAACCTAGCTAGAGAAAAATAGTTAGTCTGGGTGTTTAGGCCCGGTGCAAACATTAGATTTTTCAACGTGCGGCGCAGCTGCGGCAACGAAGTCCAATTATGCACACATAACCGTGAAATGACGCAAGTACTCATTTCGCACAGTTTGTGAAAAATATTCTATCGAAGAAAACGTGTTTATTTCGCTTACTTGGTGTAGAAAAGTATATTTTGAAGCAAAATAGACGTTACTGGATACAACCATTTATTAATTATTATTTATATTGCATTTATTTATGGAAACATGGTACTTCAGACCGGAGAAGCGTATGTAACAAGCTGAGGCACCGTGGGGAACTGCGGTACAAATTGCACACAAGTTGGACGGAGGCATGTGTGCACTACTCCATTGGATCTAATGTATCTCCGACCGCACTTGCGTTGCCGCAGAGGTGCCGTACGTTGAAAAACCGGACGTGTACACTGGGTCTTAATGTTTAAATTCTCCCAATTTAGATTCAAAGAGAATTTACATTTAAACAGGGGTGAGTAACTTATCCTCACATTGTGTTAATTAGAGATTATAAATACGAGACAATAGGGTCGCGTTAGCCCGATTGGAAGACAGCAACCGGAGTCTTGTGAGTTAAAATCCAACCAAAGACCGTAATGATCAAAGGGGGGCTGGTGCATGTTAAACCTGTAGTGGCCTCAAATATCCTTAAGATGGCGTGGTGGTGATGTTTGGAGAGAGGGGTACCAGCTCAGGTGTGATCTCTCCTCTGACCATGGTTCACAATTACGTGTTGTTGTCTTCAGATCTTTCGCTTCGGGTGTTGATTCCGGACCGTCACTAATAGTCCGTTGTGTACTCTAGTGAAACGTCAGTTAAAATATCAATGGAATGTAGGTATTCTAATTAATGTCGCACTGGAGGAACACAACGGAAAATGGCTACTGTCTGGGATGAAACCAGAAGGGATAGATTGAGGACAACTACACGTAATTTTGAAGCAAGGTCAGATGACGAGGTCAATCCTACTCTCCCAAACTCCTCACATCACCTTATGAGGGCATTCGAGGCCACAACAGATCCAACCAGCCCCCACGCACATGACTGTCTTTGATAGGATTGGTAGGTAGTTGAATTAACGTCGATCTGTATCAACACAACGGGCTATATGCGATGGTATGGGATCCATTCCGAAGGACATTTTGTAACTTTGAACCGCGGTCAGATGACGAGATAAACACCCCGATACTGGCTCCCCACCCTTTCAAACTTCCACACCACTCCAACGTGAAGAAGCTACGACAGATTTAAGGTGTACCAGCCCCCGCGTATACGTCGGTATGCGTTTGAACCGAATTTCGAACTCGCATCCTTTCAATTGCTAATCCGTTACTTTTCAATTGGGTTAACACGACCCTAAAAAAGTTGTGAAGTACAAGAAAAATTGATGAAAAATTTAGTAAAGAGCTGAATATATGAATTTCGGAAATAATTCTTTCATCTAATGTATCGAAGATTATGTATTATGGAAGCCAACAGGGAAAATGTGAAGACCTGAATTTGAATTTTCCTTATTCAATTTATCAATTTAGCTTCGTTATGAATTGTCTCATTTCCTGTCTTGTTTCATGTTATTTATAAAATATTTTATTCTCAATTTTCTGGACTTTCTATTCTCCCGATAGTGTCTTCTCTTGCACCATTACTTCGATTCAACCATTAGTAATGGTTCTTTTCAACTAACTATTTTATTCGATTCTTTCTATTTAGTTTGGAAATCCTTTCACCGATATGCTTTGCTCACTAGTAGAAATTTTGTCTTCCTCTCGACTCTACATTTACTCTTTCAATTCGACTTTCTTCATTCTCTGCATAAATACCGTTCAGTTATAAAATTATTTTAATAATTTTACTTAGCCATTTAAATAGCTGGGTGTATGGATTCGATTTTTTGCCTACATTTGACCCGTGTTATTAGGGTTAAACAATCGCTTTAAAGGTGTTTATATTTGACGGACTTTACAAACAGCTATTGAATGTTGTTAAAAGCAAATTTAGTCTTTGAGTTATTTTAAGTATTTGTTTACAACTAACCTCTTAATTATAGAGTGATTTGGAATATAAACTGCAGATTGAGTTTTGTTTATTTAGTACACATGACTATGAATTGAAGATATAATTTTATTCATAATTGCACCGCGTTGTGGTTTGATAATTGCATTAATTAATTGAATGGATGTTATTTTGTAGATATTTAGCGTGGAATACAAGTCAGAGTGGTGAAATTTAAATTGGAAACATGTGCTGTTCACAGTCAATTAACGAATTGACGGTCAATTGTATTATTTGAAATAATAGACAAATATTTACAGAAATTTAGCTATTAGGTTATATTTGATTATTATAATGTGACAACGTTAATTTTACAGTAAATTGGAGATAATAATTTTATCCAGCGTTTGATTACCTTCTCATGTTACGACATAGTACACCCATGATTTTGAATTGCACTTTCCGAACACGAGCATTTTGCAGTTTGCAGATTTCACTATCTTTGAATGTGAATTTTAATCTCTACAATTCTAAAAAGGAAGTGTTTGAGCGTTTGTACGCATTGTCCTGACGAATCTATGGCACTTACAGTAATGGGATTTAACACACAGATAGTCACAATTTTTTGTAATTTTTGTGCGCGAGCCCGAATTTTAAAATTTAATCTAGAACATTTTTAAATGAACTTAATGGAATTTAAGTATTATTGTTTTCTTTAAAATGACAACACCATAAAGAGATGACGGATTCTATAATAATTTTTTTCGTGTTTCCGATTTATTTTGGAAGGAACGATTTTTCATCAGACGAAAAAAAAAAATTAAGTTTTAACTGGAGTTATGTAGTTTTTTTTCTATCTTCTAGATCGTTAAAGGTGGAATAAAAATTTTAACGGATTTGAAATCTGCGGAAAATTTTACATTAGAACGATACCTAAAAGTATGATTTTCTTTAAATAAATAATTTTTAAATTGAATATCTTTTATATTTTTGCAGGAGATTGTGACGTCACGCCAACACCTTCGCGTTCGAGAAATCAACAGATTACATTTCCTTCGCTCAAACAATTCCAGCGAAGGAAAGCAAAACAAATAATAATTTTTTTTGACTGGCATTGTTTAGTTCTTTTTTTGTAAAATCGGGATCGTTAATAATTGGTTAGTAATTAATAGTTATCTTGTCCTTAGAAACTCACTGACCTGACAGGGATGGACGAGTTATCTTGTCCTTAGAAACTCACTGACCTTATAGTGATGGACGAGTTATCTTATCCTTGGAAACTCACTGACCTGACAGTGATAGACGAGTTATCTTGTCCTTAGAAACTCACTGACTTGATAGTGATGAACGAGTTATCTTGTCTTAGAAACTCACAGACCTGACAGTGATGGACGAGATATCTTGTCCTCAGAAACTCACTGACCTGACAGTGATGGACAAGATATCTTGTCCTTAGAAACTCACTGACCTTATAGTGATGAACGAGTTATCTTGTCCTTAGAAACTCACTGACCTGACAGTGATGGACGAGATATCTTGTCCTTAGAAACTCACTGACCTGACAGTGATATACAAGATATCTTGTTTTTAGAAACTCACTGACCTGACAGTGATGGGTGAGATATCTTGTCCTTAGAAACTCACTGACCTTATAGTGATGGACGAGTTATCTTATCCTTGGAAACTCACTGACCTGATAGTGATAGACGAGTTATCTTGTCCTTAGAAACTCACTGACTTGATAGTGATGAACGAGTTATCTTGTCTTAGAAACTCACAGACCTGACAGTGATGGACGATATATCTTGTCCTCAGAAACTCACTGACCTGACAGTGATGGACAAGATATCTTGTCCTTAGAAACTCACTGACCTTATAGTGATGGACGAGTTATCTTGTCCTTAGAAACTCACTGACCTGACAGTGATGGACGAGATATCTTGTCCTTAGAAACTCACTGACCTGACAGTGATATACAAGATATCTTGTTTTTAGAAACTCACTGACCTGACAGTGATGGGTGAGATATTTTGTCCTTAGAAACTCACTGACCTTATAGTGATAGACGAGTTATCTTATCCTTGGAAACTCACTGACCTGACAGACGACTTATCTTGTCCTTAGAAACTCACTGACTTGATAGTGATGAACGAGTTATCTTGTCTTAGAAACTCACAGACCTGACAGTGATGGACGAGATATCTTGTCCTTAGAAACTCACTGACCTTATAGTGATGGACGAGTTATCTTGTCCTTAGAAACTCACTGACCTGACAGTGATGGACGAGATATCTTGTCCTTAGAAACTCACTGACCTTATAGTGATGGACGAGTTATCTTGTCCTTAGAAACTCACTGACCTGACAGTGATGGACGAGATATCTTGTCCTTAGAAACTCACTGACCTGACAGTGATATACAAGATATCTTGTTTTTAGAAACTCATTGACCTGACAGTGATGGACGAGATATATTGTCCTTGGAAACTCACTGACCTGACAGTGATATACAAGATATCTTGTTTTTAGAAACTCATTGACCTGACAGTGATGGACGAGATATCTTGTCCTTGGAAACTCACTGACCTGACAGTGATAGACGAGTTATCTTGTCCTTAGAAACTCACTGACTTGATAGTGATGAACGAGTTATCTCGTCCTTAAGGAACTCACTGACCTGGTCTTGATAGACTATATATCTTGCCCTAAGAGACACACTGACCACATCTCGTACTCCTCATCATAAAACAGCAGCGATATCTTGATGACGAGATATCCCGCCATTAACAAAATTACTCAAGAATTTTACTGACGAGATATCTTGTCGAAACCACTTGGAGATTTAAAGAGATATTTTTGTCCTTAGAAACTCACTGACCTGATCTTGCACGGCAACAAATTCTCAGAATTTCGTAATTTTTTATATAGACATATATAGAAACCTATTTTGATTATATCAAACGGGGAGAGAACATATTTTTTTTTCTTCTGATTTTGATATCTTCTGTAGGCGTGGTGTAGAAGTTTTTAGAGTTAAGAGTGTCAGCTCAGGTGTTGCTCGTCATCTGACCGAGGTTTAAAGTTACGGAATTGCGTGGTATTGTCCTAGGATATCTCCCTTGGGGATTGATCTGGGACTGAAACCAATTACCCTTGGTTTTGCTCCAGTGGGACGTTAATTAATTACCTGCTTCAGAAATGACTCCCTAACTTTGAAATGACACTACGAAACCGTGATAGATAGAAATATGACAAGAGTGGTACATTTAATCGGCAGATCTGGACTTTGAAACAGACTAGTTTAAATAGTTGCAATTTTGGATAATAGGTGGCGCTGATGTCTTTGTAAGCATAAAAAACAACTGAGAAGTACCTATTTTTCAAACTTCGGTCTCTTCCACTGCCAAAACGTAGCATGAAATTTAGTAGTAACCTGTTGAAGGAGGAAATTCGAGTTTTGTAATCATTGGAACAACGAGGAGGCACCAGACACTTCGTGGTTTCTACAAGATTGTGCTCGACCACACCGTTCTTCTGCAGTGTTTACCTTCCTTGATAAATACTTCAGTGACAGAGTCATTGCTCTAAATTATTCCTAAGAGACCGGGACCGGAATAGATTGGTCTCCATACTCCCCGGATCTTAATCCATGCGACTTCTTTCTATGAGGCTATTTGAAGGACATTGGGAACAGAAATAATCCTCAAACGCTAGAAGAGCTGGGACAGTTCATCTGTGAGGCACGTGTATCCATTTCAGCGCACAGAATGCGGCAGGTGGCTTCAAACTTCACATTTCGCTTGATTCAAGTCAATACTGTTCAAGGTGGCCATTTCGAATAAATTGTAAAGTGATTTCACAATTCCGACATGAACAAAACTGCATTATTTCCCTACACTTTTCAAATGTAATAATGAAAACAATGACTTTGCATGAAGAAAAGATTGTTTTACTCTTAAATATATAAATCGTTATGTTTTGATTTGCTAGACATAAAAACTTAAGAAAAATAACAATACTTTGCAGTAAAAGTATAAAGAATACTTAGAGAGTTTGTTCTCTAATCCCTTGTATTTATTTTTTTAATTGTTGTTTCTCTGGCAGAAAAATTTCCTTTTACAGAGTGCAAAATGAACTATGACACAATGTATGTAAAAAAAAACGATAAAAAGTGTGATACGAGATAAAACAAAGCACTTAAAGTGGCTTATAAAAATTAATCTTTAGTGAAGAATTGTTTCAAACAAATGGCTAATTTTATTTCAAAGTAAGTTATCACAACATTTCTTAAAAGAGAAAGAATTTTTTTCGATAATATTGATAAAAAATGTATGTACTTTAAGTTATGAAATTTGTAAAAATATTCAACTCTTGATTTGCCCTATTGTCTCGACGAGGTATCTCGTAATTAACAAAACGAACTTTATCTTGATGAACGAGGTATCTCGTCATAAGAAAACTGATAAGGTCTTATTACCTTTACCCAACAGAAGTCTACGGAACCGCGGTAGCTCAGTCAGTAGAGCATCGGGCTCGCATCGGAAGGGTTGTGGGATCTGTCCTCAGCGGACCCTGCAATTCTGATGGTTGCGAGATCGGCGCTTAGACCTGGTTAAAGACCGTCGTGTTCGCTAATGGTGGCTGGGGCACGTTAAATAGGTCGTGGTCATAAAGTTCTCCATGTTCCCATACCAAATCAATACCTCTGGGGGTACCTGATCAGGGGGTTATTGGCCTCTGATTGGGATCTAAATTACGATAGGTGTGAGTGAATGGATGTGTGAAAGGGACCTTCCTGTAAAATGGATGTGTCATGTATGAAGAAGTCCAACCCACCGAGGTAATGGCAACCCCAATTGGGCCATATATGGCCCACACGACAACAACAACAGAAATATGCCATATCTTGATGACGAGATATCTGAAAAAGATTGAGCAAAATTGGTCAGATCTTCACAGACTAGATATACCGTCAAAACCATTTGGAGAGTTAAAGTAATAAAAAACTCAGGATCTCAAGAAAAGTTTAGTCTATGTAGAGATTTCCGAATGAACAACATTCATTACTTCCATAAAATTAAGTCCTTGATCTATTAAAATACCCATAACCTAATACCTTTGTTGATTTTCTCTTGTTTATTTACTATAACTGCCGACCAACCGGTATAGTGGTTAAGGTGTTAGCCTCTAGATCTGAAGGTCCCCGGTTCGAATCCGGGTTCGGGCATGGATGTTTGTAAGCGTATACCAGCTCAGGTGTTGCTTCGTCATCTGAACATGGTTCAAAATTACGAAGTAATTGTTAGGGGCAATGATGGCCCTCCCACTGGGTGTTCCTTCACAAGTGGCCATCACTTCCGGCCTTGTAGTGGCCAATGACTTCGGTCAAAATGTGCCCGCCATTAAAAAAAAAAATTACTATAACTTGCTTGAACATACCTATTTACATTTGTTTATTAGAACTCTGTGTTCCTCCTGTGTGTGGAATTCATAACATTAAGTGGATTACAAACATTAGCTGGAGCCACTCGTGTGGCATTAGTTTAGCTGTTTTCGTCTTCAAAAGTTTAACCATTTCAAAAATACCGGTCAATATTTTAAAACAAATTCCAGGTGTTGACCTCGACATCTGACTGCGGTTCAAAGTTACGAGGTGTTTTCCTCGGTGTTGCACCTGTGAAATGTCATCAATTCAACTATACAACTACCAAATAAATTTATTTTCCTTTCGAAAATAACTTTAAAAGTCCCTGGCTATATAATTAGAAAAACACGAAAATAACAATTATCTTGATATTTTAAATTAAAAAAAAAATTAAATAGAAAGTCGTTCCAGCGTTTTTTGTATTCTAAACAGCAAGCAATGTAATTGTTGCCGTGACCAAGATTCTGATATACGATACAATAAAATAAAAAGGTGATGCAAACTGGAAAAATGCAAGCCGCAAAAGGTTTCGAATAGAACGGCATGAAAAATTCTGAAGAGAAAACAAGCTTGCTTGACAAAAAAATTTCACCAAAAATTATTGTGCTTGCAGGTGATGAAAACTGCGGAAAGAAACAGCAAGCGCAGTTCCTTGACAGCGGAAAAAGTGTTTTCTGTTTCACAACACTCGTGTATACCTGTTAACGCTTATTTATTTTCTATAAGTCTTTGGATATTATGTATTGATCTAAACAGAATCCCCAAACTTCTGCAAAGAGGGCCACTGTAGTCAGGTTGGAAAGGTAGCGAATGAGTTAGAGTGGGTGCGGGCTAAAAACTCGATGCAACCAAAGAGTACGCAACTTTGTGCGCATAGAGTACTGTCGCACCTTAAATCTGTCATGGCCTCAAATGTCCTTACGTTAGCGAAGTGTGGAAGTTTGTAGAGCGGGATTCCGAATAAGGTGTTGACCTCGTGATCTGAGAGGTTTAAAAGCATGAGGTGGTGTCCTTGAAATTTTGCTTAGGGATCGTTACTTACTTACCGGACATAGGTTAACCTTCAGACTACGGTCGGTACACCAGTAGTACCTTGATCGTGCCATGAAGGAATCTAGACAGGGCCATTGCAGCAGTTATATCTTGAAAGTTATAAGAATCGCACCAAGAAAGAATTTAGACTACGGCCGGTACAGTAGCTGTATCTTGAAAGTTATAAGAATCGCGCAAAGAATGAATCACGCCAGTTATAGTTATAGTATCTATTGCCGTAGTCAAAAGGTTAAGGACAGTCTTCACTAAACCGCTGTGTTGCTCTAGTGCGACGTTTTAATTCAACTACCTACCAATAAGAAGTTCTTCATGTATGTACATGCACTTTGCGCTTTCCTTTTAATTACTCTAACTGGATCTAAGAGTAATAATAAAAACAACTAATTTAGCTTTCCTCCAGAGATGTTAAAACAACGCTGGTGTTTATATAACTTTGGACAGCAGCATAAGCAGTCAAACTACATTGGAATTTCTCTGTACTTGGACACTATTAGTTGAATACAGCATTACTAGTCAAACTACATTGGAATTTCTATGTACTTGGACATTATTATTTGAATACTGTAGTACTAGCCAAACTACATCAGAATTTCTCTACACTTGGGCACTATTCATTAATTACAGCAGTATAACGTACTAGAGGGCCCGCCCCCTGCTCGCTAACGCTCGCCAACCCCCAGAGGATTGCTTCGCAATCCTCATTGGTTCGCTGCGCGAACCTATGCTCGCTTCGCTCGCATCAATGAAGACATGTGTCCTAGCAGAAGGAATTGTTTACAAAATATGATATTCCAAAAAAATATTTTTCAAATCTAAATTTTATACCATTTTTCAGAAAAGATATTTATAGTACCTCTGGAATCAGAATTCAAATGGAAATTTGAGCAAATTTTGACTCGAAATGTGAGCGTTGATTTGGAAATTGAAAACTTAGCATGTTGGTTGTGTGTACATTTACCCAGCACTCGAGCCACCCACGTTTTTTCATTGAGTTTGTTGTCGAAAGTTGTAATGCAAGCGTCTTGTTGAACTATAATAGTTTGCCCCGAAACGGACCTTTTTTTCAAATGACCCTGAAAAGATCCTCCGCTTTCTTTGATTTCTATTATAAACTAGCTGCAACAGCTCATTAAAATTTCCTTTTTTTTTTCAATAAAATTTCATCCGATAACGCTATAAATTCAATTGAAGCGCGAGGCTTTGGGATAAACAAAGAATCGTACAATGTTGCCAAAACGCGAAAACAAATAACGTCTTTTTTGCGTGCCACGTAAGAGAATTATATATATAGATAATCAATCAACTACATTGGAATTTCTCTGTACTTCGGCACTTTTAGTTAATTATAGCAGTTAAACGTCAAACTACACTGGAATTTCACTGCACTTTGTATTATTCATTGAATACAGCAATAAAATTAGTCAAACTACATTGGTATATCTCTGTACTTGGGCACTATTCATTAATAACAGCAATATAACTGGTCAAACTACATTGGAATTCCTCTGTACTTGGGCACTATTAACTAATTATAGCAGTTTAACGTCAAACTACACTGGAATTTCAATGCAATTTTGTACTATTCATTATTAAATACAGCAGTACAATTAATCAAACTACATTGGTATATCTCTGTACTTGGGAACTATTCATTAATAACAGCAATATAACTGGTCAAACTACATTGGAATTCCTCTGTACTTGGGCACTATTAACTAATTATAGCAGTTTAACGTCAAACTACACTGAAATTTCAATGCAATTTTGTACTATTCATTATTAAATACAGCAGTACAATTAATCAAACTACATTGGTATATCTCTGTACTTGGGCACTATTCATTAATTACAGTAGTTTAACGTCAAACTACATAGGAATTTCACTGCACTTTGGCACTATTCATTGAACATAGCAGCATAACAATTCAAACTACATTGGAATTCCTCAATACTTGAGCACTATTCATGGAATTTCCTCTTTTCTATAACCCAATTAGTCAATTTACGAAGCAAAAAAGAACCCCATGAAACGCGGAGTCCCTTTAAAAAAAACCTTCCCACCGTAATCCCAAAAGAGTCAGACCAAACCACCCAACTCGTATTTGCCATCGACGCAAGCAAAGGTCGGTACGAAAGTGTTTGATCCAGTCGGTGGACGACGTACCCTCTAAAAACAGGTAAAAGCGAAGATGAAAACACAGGTCCTTCTCCCCTTTTCCCGTTGCACTTTGCTATTACGGCAGCTCTCCCAAACATTCCACGGAACGTGACCACTTAGCGTTAGTCGCTGAGCCAGCACGGCCTGGCTCACGGACACACATTTAGTTTGGGAATTTTATTCTCAAAATGGCGGAGTTACTTTCGTTTATTT
This sequence comes from Metellina segmentata, assembly GCA_947359465.1. Lineage (NCBI taxonomy): Eukaryota > Metazoa > Arthropoda > Arachnida > Araneae > Tetragnathidae > Metellina > Metellina segmentata. The sequence goes on from OX375883.1 coordinate 48,370,010, forward strand.
AAGGACTCCCCAGCTCCTTCTGCCCTCCCGTCTTTATCTGTAAAATCGTTGTTCGACACAGCAGGTTTTGCTTCTCCACCCCCCTCTGCCCGAGAACTTGTTTTTCCAGCTAAGTCTGTTACTTCAGCGTATTCAACGGAGCTTCAGGGAACTGGGACTGGAGTATTACGAAATGGCTACCTGTTTGTAGTTCCAGTAAGAAGTCGAAAGAGTTAAGGATTTTGTACTCGCAACACTTAAGCAGCTCAACTTAGTTCTAAAACAGTTATTCTAGACATAAATTCAACATTTTATTTAACCTTTCTTCTGTTTATCTCGATGATATATCTCGTCAATAGAAGAAATTGACCAGATCTCTTTCTTGTCATAAAAAAAATTGACAAGATCTTGTTCTCGTCATCATAAAAAAAAAACGAAATATCTCGTAAAAAGCAAAATTGGTCAGACCTTGATGAACGAGATATCTCGTCGAAATCTCTTCAAGGGTCTAACTTGTTTTTTCAACACCCCGAAGTCTGTTTATTCAGCGTATTCAAGGAACTTTTGGGAACTGGGTTTGGAGTATTACGAAATGGCGAGTGTGCTCGTAAATCCAGTAAGAAGTCGAATGATTTAAGAATTTAATTTTCGCACCCACTTTAGCAGCTCAAGTTAACTCTAGAGATGTAACTTCTCGATGAACAGTCACGTAAAAAATCCCGAAACACCACTCTCGAACGATTGTAACAGCAGAGAAAATTCGAAGTTGGAGTTTGACATGAGCTAACGTCTTCTAAAAATTCAAATGCATACGATTTGAATAAGATGCCGTCTTTCTATTAAAATGCATTTGATTATTTTAAATAGAAACCCTCTATTTTGATCCACAATTTCGAATCTATATCAAATTTAACATCAGATGTCAAATTTTATGTCATTACATCTTACCATTTCGAAGTTAGGAGTACAAAAAGATTGGAACTCCTAATGTTAAATCAGTTTCTTTGACTTTTATGAATAGTTTTCTAAATATTATCTCTATAGCGTTGTTATTTTGTACCATTGTACTGTTAAAAAACCAAAACAAAATCCATCCATTATTTTAGCTTAAAAATAGTTTTTAGTATGTAATAATAATTATTAAAAGTTAATGTTTGAAAGAATTGTGAATTTAAACCTTACTATATTTTGATGAGAATTGATTCTAAAAGACTTCTAGTATGATCATGCAAAATTTCAGCTCATTCCAATGACTAGTTTTTGAGCTACATTAAATTTTCTTCATTATTGCGATATTTGGGGGCATCCAAAAGTTTATAAAACATCTGGTATACCTCGGATAATATTTTCGGATCGTTTGCATTTGCATAATAAATAAAATAATTTTCGGATGGTTGCAAAAGCCGTTTGAAATAGTGTTCAAATTTAAATTTGGTGGCTGTAACTACAATTATTCTCGATCTACAAATAACGACCTTCTATGACAAGTTAATCCCTGAAATAGACACCAACTGTATGATTAAATATCTCAAAATATAAAGGTAGCAAAGTCATCAAATTTTATATTTAGACTAATTTAGGGATGCAGAATCTGACTAAGGCATCAAAACATGGCGTTTCCATTAGAAACTTCGTTGTTTGTACAAAATCTGATGTAAAGACGTCCCCTTACGCAATAGATTTGGATTTGAATTAGTAGAGAACGTTATTCTCTACTGAATGATACTTTTGATTTTGCTCTTGTATGAATAGTGCTTGAAATTAAGGAGGCGGTTTGCTTTTTCCTGCGACTATACAGCTCAGCATCTTATTTAACCCTCCATTTGACCATGCAAAATTACGTGGTGTTGTCCTCGGGTTTTCCCTTTGAGATTGATCCAGGATCGTCGTCAATAACCCGCTGTGTTGCTCCAGTACGACGTTAATTAAAATACCTTCCCATCTATCTACCATTTAACCCTCGAAGTGGTTTCGAGAAGATATCTAATCCATCAATATCTGATTAATTATGGTACTGACGATGTATCTCGTCAAGATATTACCAATTTTTTAAGATGAGAGATTAAGATCTGATCTGTTTACTTCTAACGACGAGATATCTCGTCCATAAAGGATCCTCCTTCCCTCTCCTAGATAACTTGTTTTTCCAGTACCCCCAAGTCTTTTACTTCACCTTACTCAAGGAGCTTCAGCGATGAAATTGTAACCTTGAGATGGGATGAAGCCTTGAGTATTACGACTACCCGTTGGTGGAACCAGTAAGAAATTGAACTATTTAAGGATTTAGTTTTCGTAAATACTTAAACTGCTGAATTTAGCTCTAAAGCAGTTGTTTCTTGAGAAGCAATTCAACATGTTGTTTAAGATATTTTTCTAAACATCGGAAAGATTCACGTAACTCTCGAGTCAAGTGAGATTCTTTTACAATATCAATGTAGGCATAGACAGTGCTTTTGGGTTGAAACGTGCTTTCTATAATAGGTAGGTAGTCAATTAACTGGATAGTCAAATTCTCCCTTTCCTTACTTCCTTCGAATGTGCTCGGATGAACATGCCGTGGCCATTTTGTAGAATGTTGAAGGAATTATTGAATATAAACAGGAACGGAGCAATTAAATTAAAATTAAAGTTTATTTACAAGTTAGTGAGATAAATGTTACAGACAAGTTTCAAGATAATTCGATACGTTTAACTTAATTTATTAGTTTACATAAGAGCTACTGTATACGAGCAAAACGCCAACGCAAGGCCTCCCCCTATTCTGTCCACTCTGCTTCCTTCTTCCCAAAACACCCCGTTTGGTTCTTCACGACACTCCTCCAAGGGGTCGTACACAAATTGCCAATGTCTCAAGAGTGCTCGGAACCGAACTGTACATGGATCAACACAACTGACCATTGACGATTGTCCTGGATCCATCTCTGAGGTCATCACCTCGTAATTTTCTACCCGGTCAGATGAATAAATCAACACCTGAGCTGTCACCCCTCTGTTCAAATTTCCACACCACGCCAGCTTGAGAATATTTGAGGCCGCACTACAAATATAACATACACCAGCTATGAAACAGATTTCAGGTGAAATACCAGTTGTTTTGGACGTTTCTGTAGTGATTTGCTTAGGTTCCACCAGTATCCCAATTTAACTAATAGACTTTTCTTATACCGCTTGACTCGACAAGCGGATCCCGTGAGACTGACTATTCAAAAGTAAGTTAATAATCATTGGCCGTTGTATTTCTGTTGCCTGTATAATAATAAATGGAATATAGAAGTAAATTGAGTAATAATAAATTCATGTGCCCACAGGATCATGTGATCAAAACTATTAGCAAAGCGCCAATTGAATTACTTTCGACTGCCTGGTGGACCCGAGAATTCATAATCTAATTGGTTCACGGGATGGGAGAAGACGCACATCCATTGATCCATCATCTGATTGGTACAAGAGACATGGTAGTAGACTTTGACGTTTTCGCCATTTTTGTCGGCGCTTTATAAATGCACATTCACATATCTCCCATGTCATGAGATGCTATATCGCCAAACAAAGCGATAAAATACCATATTGGTCGATTTGATATGCAAGTCGATTTTTTACAGAGCAGTCACGTGACTATTAGTCGATATGGTGGTCACACTTCCTGGACTAAACACACTCTTCTCAGTAGCAATACTCAGTATACTTATATTTCACGTCTATGTTCTATACAAGAGTCAAACGCTTTGAGGCAAGACGTTATTTCTGAAAAGAAAGCTATTACCTATTATACGAATTTTGTGTGCATTGCTTCAATATATCACGGTACTTTCCTGTTTACCTTTCTAATCCAGTGAAGCATTATTGAATTCCAATGAATTTTCAACTTCGTAGTAGATTTTTTTTCAATTTTACAAAGCAGACTTTGGGTGGTTTGCCGGAAAGTATAATAATAGAATTTGAAATTAAACACGATTTCTCCCCATACAAATATTCAACAGAGCGTGTTTTATTTCACACACTGAAAGAAAATAAGAATTTAGAGTTAAAGTTGTTGTACTGCCAAAGATTTTCAAATAGCACTTTAACACGGAAAAAATGCTGCAAGGAAAACAGCTTTGCCTCCTGTGCAATACAAGTAAGTGAGCAGGTTCCTGCTCAATAGTTTCGAGAAGAGAACTTATTTAAGTAAAAATAGTAAAAGTAACATTCGAAACGTCGTTCAAAGAGGTCTTTTTCTCACGTGACTTTTATCATTAGAGGCCAAATCTTCTTACGTCCTCTAAAAATTCACCGCAAAAGATTCTTAAACCCATTCAGCGAAAACCACTTCTCAACGAATTAAGAAAAATTCCGAACGAAACCTTTGAAGTCTCGCTTAAGTTTGAGACGGTTTTTTCGCTCGAGACTGTGTGTGTGTGTGCACCAGCTTTCCCATTTCTTTTCCCTGAGCTTAAGAGACAAGTAAAAGCTTAGGATTTATGAAAAGTGAAACGCCTATGTTTGCATTATTTATCCGAAAACGCAACTTGAGGTTGAGGATTTAATATTTTAGTGGGAACGAGAGAGAGAGAAAGACACGAATGCGAGATCCTATCGATTCAACAGCCGTGTATCAAAAAATAAATGCGATTGACTTCATTCGTTTATGATTCGATGCTTGCCTAAATTTTGAGTTTATGCAAACCTTTCGTAAAATAGAGATTTAAAAATGATAGAATTTGAATGCTTAACCATCCAAGTGATCTCAATGAGATATCAGATACACAAGAATCCTATTTCACAAGTGATTGGGTTAACAAAAAGTTAACATGTTGCGTTCCATAAAATAAGATAGGCTTAGAAATTTATCATTTAACGGGACAAGGGCTTTTTAATAAGATGGTATGCTTTCATTGATTTGTGATTTTACGATCATGTTTTGGAAATGGAGTGTTAATTAGACAGGACCTATCGCTCAAATATATCTAGATTAAATTTGGTATATTTTTTACCGGAGGTAGAATATTTATGCAATAATTATTTCCGATAATCCTGAAACTCACGAGACTTCCGTGTTGACCATATCTGTTTGTTGAAATAATCCTAGGAAATATTTTTTTGGTTGAGAAAACCAAAAAAAGTCTCACGTTAAAACTGTTGTGGCTTTAGATATGATCACGTTAGCGTGGTGTGGATGTTTGGAGAGAGGGGGCCCAGCTCAGATGCAACCTCATCATCTGACAGTGGCTCAAAAGTATTTGGTACTGTCGTCGGATCTTTCCCTTCGACTTTGATCCTGGGTTTCGCCAATAGAGCGTTGAGTTGCTCTAATGCGACGTTAATTAAATACCTACCTACCAAAAAGAAGTCCTGCTGAGTTGCAAAACAGACACACGCGCGTTAACCCCTCAGAGGATATAGAGTGGGTTTAACCATCCTGTTGGCTGCGTGGACGAGTTACCTCGTCATTAACAAAACCGACAAGATCTTGATAGACTAAATATATCGTCATTAGAAGGGAAATGAGCTTGATTTCGGCAAATCTATTACCTGTTATATCAAAAGTCGTCATCAAAAAGTCGGCGATGTCTGGATGATGAGGTACCTATCTCACCATTAGAAAAATTGTTCAACTCGCGATGGACGAGATATCTCGTCGAAACCACTTGGAGAATTAAGAGGGCATAAAACCTATCGACAGACATAATGAAAGGACGAAATTACAATACTTCTTAGAAGTATCATTTTAAGTCAAAAGCTCAGCAATTTAGATTTTTAAAACTTAAAATCACCAAATGTAACCAAGATACTCGTATTTGTATCATATAACACCCAGATTAACAAACAGATTTGCATCATATAACAACCAGATTTGTATCATATAACAACCACACCAGATTATTTTTCCAGAGGGCAGTGGATATTTAAAAAAAATAAATTTTCACTACTATATTCAAAATAAAACTATTTAATTTTTAAAGACGTTCTTCTTTTCAAACATTATTATTCTCAAGTATATTACTCACTGTTGCCAATCGCAGTCTACATAAAGTTGTAAAAACAAAGATTATATATGATGTCTAGAGGTTACTGGTAATTGGTAATGGTAATTTTAGTTAACGTCATACTAGAGCAACACAACGGGCTATTGACGACGGTCCGGGATCAGTCCCTTAAGGGAAAGATCCGAGGACAACACCTCGTAATTTTGAACCACGGTCAGATGACGAAGAAACACCTGAACTGGCACCCCACTCTCCAAAATTCCACGCCAACCCAACGTGAGGACTTTCGGCCACGACAGATTTAAGGTGCACCAGCCGCCTCTACACCATACGTTTACAAACATCCATGCCCGGACCCGGATTCGAACCAGGAACCTTCCGATCTAGAGGCTAACACCTTAACCACTATACCGGTTGGTCGGCCTAGAGGTTACACAATGTTCTATTATACTAGTCTTACTACTCAATTTTTACTGCACGCAAATTACACTTAAAACAACTAGTTCAAAGAAAGTCTATTCTATGATCCAACAGGAACCGAAGAAAACGAGATATTTGTAGCAATCAATCATTCAATGAAGCCAAGTGGTATAAACTATAAACCATCGAATCAATCACATACATTGAAACAAAACCTCGAATAGTTCGTTTACAGGCATCACAAACGAAAAAAACCACTGCATCCAGAGCAGAAGGGATAGACAAAGAGATATGTACACTTTTAGCTTCTTACTTAACGTATGTAGGTCGAAGAAATGACGCAGAATCAGATCTTCTGCGACATTAATCGGCGATGGATAAACATTTTTAAGACCGCTTCCTTTCACTTTTGGTGGGTAAAAGTACTTTTCATGTTTTGGTGCAATATCTTTCAGAGGAAGAGGCCGGATCCGCACTTTTGCCCTGTCAAATCGATTTCGAAGAACTTATTCAAGTTTATATGGTACGTAATGTAAAGGGTGCAATTGTAGGGGGTAAGATATTCGAAGAATCAATTCTCTATTTTAACCAGTGTAGATTTATGTTGAGGGTTCTCAGACGTGGAGTTAAAATGGTCCTTCTGATGTATCAGAAGCATTTTCTGGCAACCCATATAAAAGTAGGTTCGAGGTAGTGTTTCCGCGTGATACGTCTTTCCGGTGTGAATTTCGAATACAATTAAAGTTGGCTTCTTTTTCGTAAACGATTTCAGTATTTCGCCAACCCAATGAATGAATTCCAAATTAATATTTCTGATAGCTCAGTCATCAATAAGTAATTAGTAATTTTTTAGTTAACGTCGTACTGGAGCAACACAACGGGCTATTGACGACGGTCCGGGATCAGTCCCTTAAGGGAAAGATCCGAGGACAACACCTCGTAATTTTGAACCACGGTCAGATGACGAAGAAACACCTGAGCTGGCACCCCACTCTCCAAACTTCCACGCCAACCCAACGTGAGGACTTTCGGCCACGACAGATTTAAGGTGCACCAGCCGCCTCTACACCATACGCTTACAAACATCCATGCCCGGACCCGGATTCGAACCAGGAACCTTCCGATCCAGAGGCTAACACCTTAACCACTATACCGGTTGGTCGGCCAGTCATCAATAAGATTAACATACCAGGTGGCTTTTCAGGGCCGCGGTAGTCCAGTTGGAAAAGTAACGTATTAGCAACCGGAGGATTGTGAGTTTGAAACAGTCCATCCAAAAATCGTGGTATACACGTGGGTTAATGGACGTTAGATGTGTTATGACCTTAAATATCCTCACGGCATGGTGTCGTGATTTGGAGAGTGGGGACTCAGCCCAGGTCCCTTATCTGACCGTGGTTCAAATTGATGATGATGTCCTCGGATGTTTTCATGAGGATTGATACCGGATCTGTCACCAATACCCCGTTATGTAGCTTTAGTGCGAAGTTAGCTTTAGTATAAACCAGGGGGCCTATTGTTCTCAAAAACTGTTTCCTAGTGTCCAGCCTCTAATATTAAAGTCTATTTCTAACTGTCATCAGCTCCGACCAAGGGAGAATTCGTTTTTCCTACTTCGTGTAACAGGACAGTTTTGTCTCGAAGAGGCAATCTCGTCATTAGTAACACTGTTCAGGGCTTGATGGACGAGATATCTCGTCATTAACAAAAGCGGTCAGATTCTGTTGGACGAAATAAGTCGTCGAGGCCACATCCAGCCTCTAATATTAAAGTCTATTTCTAACTGTCATCAGCTCCGACCAAGGGAGAATTCGTTTTTCCTACTTCGTGTAACAGGACAGTTTTGTCTCGAAGAGGCAATCTCGTCATTAGTAACACTGTTCAGGGCTTGATGGACGAGATATCTCGTCATTAACAAAAGCGGTCAGATTCTGTTGGACGAAATAAGTCGTCGAGGCCACATCCAGCCTCTAATATTAAAGTCTATTTCTAACTGTCATCAGCTCCGACCAAGGGAGAATTCGTTTTTCCTACTTCGTGTAACAGGACAGTTTTGTCTCGAAGAGGCAATCTCGTCATTAGCAACACTGTTCAGGGCTTGATGGACGAGATATCTCGTCATTAACAAAAGCGGTCAGATTCTGTTGGACGAAATAAGTCGTCGAGGCCACATCCAGCCTCTAATATTAAAGTCTATTTCTAACTGTCATCAGCTCCGACCAAGGGAGAATTCGTTTTTCCTACTTCGTGTAACAGGACAGTTTTGTCTCGAAGAGGCAATCTCGTCATTAGCAACACTGTTCAGGGCTTGATGGACGAGATATCTCGTCATTAACAAAAGCGGTCAGATTCTGTTGGACGAAATAAGTCGTCGAGGCCACATCCAGCCTCTAATATTAAAGTCTATTTCTAACTGTCATCAGCTCCGACCAAGGGAGAATTCGTTTTTCCTACTTCGTGTAACAGGACAGTTTTGTCTCGAAGAGGCAATCTCGTCATTAGCAACACTGTACAGGGCTTGATGGACGAGATATCTCGTCATTAACAAAAGCGGTCAGATTCTGTTGGACGAAATAAGTCGTCGAGGCCACATCCAGCCTCTAATATTAAAGTCTATTTCTAACTGTCATCAGCTCCGACCAAGGGAGAATTCGTTTTTCCTACTTCGTGTAACAGGACAGTTTTGTCTCGAAGAGGCAATCTCGTCATTAGCAACACTGTACAGGGCTTGATGGACGAGATATCTCGTCATTAACAAAAGCGGTCAGATTCTGTTGGACGAAATAAGTCGTCGAGGCCACATCCAGCCTCTAATATTAAAGTCTATTTCTAACTGTCATCAGCTCCGACCAAGGGAGAATTCGTTTTTCCTACTTCGTGTAACAGGACAGTTTTGTCTCGAAGAGGCAATCTCGTCATTAGCAACACTGTACAGGGCTTGATGGACGAGATATCTCGTCATTAACAAAAGCGGTCAGATTCTGTTGGACGAAATAAGTCGTCGAGGCCACATCCAGCCTCTAATATTAAAGTCTATTTCTAACTGTCATCAGCTCCGACCAAGGGAGAATTCGTTTTTCCTACTTCGTGTAACAGGACAGTTTTGTCTCGAAGAGGCAATATCGTCATTAGCAACACTTTTCAGGTCTTTATGGACGAGATATCTCGTCATTAACAAAAGCGGTCAGATTTTGCTGGACGAAATAAGTCGTCGAAGCCACATGCACATAAATCACCAAATGTTGCTAAAATTGCAATAAACTACATGTTAAGGTAACTTTGATTAGCACATCATCCCAGAGTATTTGAGCAGCGGCATAAATTCTTTGCAAGCCATCTGTTTTTTTTTTATATTTTAAAAATCGCTCTCATTCTCTGTGTTATATAGATAAGTAAACCAGATGTTAAGAGAAGATTTCACTTTCGCTATTCAAATGCTACCACTTGATTGATTAAGACATGATTATGAAATTGTTTTGAAATTTAGCATGCAAAGTGTAAATGTTTAAATACTTGTTGTCAGGAATATCCTCAGAATTCTTAGAATTTTTGATTTTCTTTGCTTTGTTACCTTATTTCCTTAAATAAACATTAAAACGAAGCTTCAGATATGATTTTTATTTATTAATAACCATACAACATTTGTCTGCATTTGAAATTCCTGTATAGTGTGTAACAATAACACGGCGTTCACGGTAGTTACAAGTTCATTTTTTAGTAAAGTCTGGAAACTGCTTTCTATGCATTTAACTATGCTTTCTATTTAAACATAATCACTTGTAGGAGGTACTGCTTTTGATTTACATTGCATGTGTGAAGAGCATATTATACTCTTCCACCAATGCTATAGAATGTTCTTCATTTAAAACTGTTAATGACTTCACACACTTCTCTCCAGCTATGTAATCCTTATGAACACCAGCCACCTTACCACGGCGACCATCTTCTCACTGGCCTAATAAAAACTCTCATGTCCTCAGGAATTTTTAAAAATTCCAGATAAATATGTTTTAAAATTAAGGCAGGTGACAGTATATTGCAGTAGGGTGTATATAAAGGATGTCCTAGGGCATCGGAAAGCATTTCAATCGTTGGAGTAATGCAGAAACGTAACGATTTATCCGACGTCCAAAAGGGCATGATTATTGGCTTTCGGGACAAGGGTGGAAACATTTCGGAAACGGCTAATTTCGTGAACTGTTCGCGTGCCGCCGTGGTAAAAGTATACCGTGCATAGCAAAATGGCACTATCCAAAATCAGCGGCGTGGCACATGTGGTGCACCACGGGCTATAGATGACAGAGGTAAACGAAGGCTGCGGAGATGCGTTCGGGCGAATAGATGTGCAACTGTTGAGCAACTGACCGCCCAGATGAACCAAGGGGATACCAAGAGTATATCCTGAACAACGGTTCAGCGAACGTTGCTGCGCATAGGCCTCCGCAGTAGACGCCTGGTTAATGCACCTATGCTGATTGCTGTTAATAGGCGAAGAAGGCTGGAATTTGGACGCCAGTACCGCAACTGGACGTCCACAGAGTGGCGACAGGTGGCTTTTTCCGATGAAACACGTTTTATGCTCCATCGGACAGATGGACGTTGGCGTATACGCCGTGAAACGTCTGAAAGCAAACACCCTGCAACAATTGCCGGAAGGATCCAGGGTGGAGGAGGGAGGTAATCTAGCGCAGCTGGCTACGGCACTGGAGTAGGCATGGCTCAACATCCCAGTGAACCCCTTCAGAAACCTAATTGACTCCCTTCCTGCACGTCTCGCAGCGGTCCGCTCTGCCAAAAGGTGGTTATTCTGTCTTTTGACAGGTGGTCACATTAATGTGACTGGACTGTATATCTATCTATCTATCTATCTATCTATCTATCTATCTATCTATATCTATCTATCTATATCTATCTATCTATCTATATCTATCTATCTCTATCTCTATCTCTATCTCTATCTATCTATCTATCTATCTATCTATCTATCTATCTATATATATATATATATATATATATATATATATATATATATATATATATATATATATATATATATATATATATATATATATATATATATATATATATATATATATATATATATATATGTATGGAGAGAGAGAGATTGACGAAGTTTGACAATTCGTCCAATTCCTTTCACCAATCAATATATTCGAATCCGGAAATCAGTCTGGAATTTTTACTAGTGACGTGCGTAAATCGTATACAAAAAGCAAACTAAATGACATTATGGAAGAAATGACTTAATCAAAAGACCCAAAACCAGAACTAGTACAGCGCTTCCGCAGTTAGTAGTTTCGCAGATTAGGAACCGGAAGGTGGAGAGTTCGAGACTCGATCCAACCCAAGACAGTCGTGTAAGTGGGGGCTGGTGTTTTAAATCTGTAGTAGCCTCAAATGTTGTCATTTTGGTGTGGTATGGAGCCTGAATGTCAAAATATGGATCTTGCGCCATAGAACGTAGTCAACGAACTAAAAAAAAGTTCATTGATGCGGTGTTTTTCCATATACCACCACTAGAGGTCTCGCCCAGCTCACGGAGCAGAACTAACTGCAACTTTATATGGATTTGAGACTGTGCTTCCACGCGCAGGTGGAGTTCTTTTTTTTCCAACTTGCTAGCAGATGCTAGTATTTAGGCTGTACGTACCACCTGGCCTGAGTTTCCTGTAAATGTATATATTCGTAGATTTTAATTCAATATTGTGTTAGTCCGCCTCTACATGTCTCTTTCCGCTTCACACCCCTAGACACCGTAACTTTGACAGTGTGATAATTTTTTATTAGAAAATATCCTTTTCGCAACCTACAGTCTTCCTTGCATGACTTCCAACCACTTTTTGAACGTCTTAACCAACAGAATATTTGCTGATTCTTTCAGCCAGCACATGCGGTTATTTAGTCATTATGTGTCTTGTGTAGTTAAAGCAACTCTACGCTACTCAACTATCTCGTGAGATCGGAGGATTAAACAAACTCTTCCATCGTTTCAAATCGCATGATCTCGGAAACATTAATTCTCTTTAAATGCCCGCGAAAAAATTTCAAGACATGTTTATGAAACAATCCTTAACAAAAGCTCAAACTACTCGGCATAATCCACAAGAGAATAAACTACTTCGCTCATAAAAGCGCCATCTGAAGTATTCTACTTTATCTCTGGAGCTTGCCTCGGGTGAAAAGAAGTAGAAGAAACAAACTAAAAATATATACGTGATGCTAGGAGCCTATGTACTAGTTTTCCTGCACACGCTCTATTATGTTGGAGATCGACGGTTCTGGGTGGATACTAAAACTTATGGAAAAATGCAAAAGTTAGAGGACTACCATTATAAACTTATACTGACCATTCTATTTACTATTCTAAAACTAAATTGACACATTCAACATTTAGGAATTTGATACCGACACTGTGTTTTGTTTATTGTTCTAAAACTAAAATTGCATTATTCTAACACTTCTCCACCGTTTATCTGTCCCATTTACCCTTTAAATACTAAATGGCAAAAAACTAAAATTTTTTTGTTTTAAACTAAAATGGCAAAAATTTAAATTTTGGGATATTGATACTGGTATAGCATTTTTTTTGCTGTTCTAACACTAATATTACGCTGTTCTGAAACATCTCCACTGTTTATCCGTTCGCTTTAGTTTAGAATTACGAAATCGATACCGGCATTGTGTTTTATTTATTGTTCTAAAATTAAAATTGCATTATTCTAAAACTTCTCCACCTTTTATCTATTCGATTTACCCTTCTTAAACTAAAATGACAAAAATTCAAATATTGGGTGACATAGCCTTTTGTTTACTGTTCTTTTACTAATATTACACTATGCTAAATTCTATAACTTCCATCGTTTTTCCATTCCATTTACCCTTCTAAAACTAAAGTGACAAAAATTCGAATTTTAGGCACTTGATACTGATATAGCATTTTGTTTGCAGTTCAAAAACTATTATTATCCTATGCTACAACGTATCCACTGTTTATTCATTATCTTTAACATTCTAAAGCTAAAATGGCAAAAATTCCACAATTGGGAACTTAATATTAACATTATATTTGGTTTACTGGTTCTAAAACAAGAATTGCATTATTTTAAAACTTCACTGATTATCCATTCTCTTTACGTAAGTTAAAATGGAACTAATTAAACAATTGGGAACTTAATACTGACGTATTTTGTGTACTGTTCTGAAACAAAAATTACATTATTCTAAAACTTCGCTGCTTATCCATTATAGTTAAAATTCTAAAGCTAAAATGACATAAATTCAGCAATTGGAAATTCTATACTGCCATTGAATTTTGTTTGCTGTTTTCAAACTAAAATTGCATTATTCTAAAACTTCTCCACCGTTTATCTATTCCATTTACTCTTCTAAAATTAAAACGGCACAAATTTAAAAATTGAGAAAACTATAGGGATATCGTATGTTGTTTACTATTAAAAAACTAAAAATACACTCTTCTAAAACTTTTCCATTGCTATCCATTCTATTTATCATTGAAAATTAAAATGACACACGCCTTGAAAAATTGATGAGCTCTGATAATGTGATCTCTGCCAGCAATTCCCAATTCTATGATTCTATATCAAGGCTCTAACCAGGTTTCCGAATACTTCATGAAATTCTGATTATTAGAGTTAAGCACAGTAGAATTTAGCGTTTTATCTAATGTAATTTAGCTAGCTGACTAAATTGGATAAAATATTCTTCATAATTATATTATACTTTTAATCAAGAAGATCCTTTTATTAAGGAAAATGCTATAGATAATACAATAGTGGATTTAAAAATCCAATTATGCAAGATTGGTTATTTGTTTCTTGGCTTATAGCACAAGGGACATAATTAGGCCAAAATATAAGCCAAATCAATTTAGTTGCATTAAACTATTTCCAAGTAGTTAAAAGAAATTTTGTCACTGAATTACTTGGTAAAAAGGTGACCTTTGGAAAAGTTTCCATGTGATTAGCAAAGTAAAGCACAAGCAACAATATTTCTCCAACACTCGTAGAGAAATCGATGTTATTTGTTTATTGTCGAATGGTATCATCGGATATAAGCAATATGAAATCGACCATTACGGCATTAGTTCGCCAATTTAGTTGAAATATTTTTGATTTAACCTATAGAGCTGCATAAGGTTGCTAAAACTATTCAAAAGAGTACATTACTCTAATGCAGGTCTATCAGTTTAATTTCAGCAAACAATACGAAATCGGGGAGATAGAAATCACCACAAAACAAATCTGAGCGAAAATAGGTATACCGTCCAAAAATTGCCTTTGAACAAAGGAAGGAAAGAAATTTAAGTATGTTCGGAATCTAAGTTTGGTAATATGACTGATGCGTGCCTTCTATATGTATTTTATTCGGTAATTGGTAATTTTAGTTAACGTCGTACTAGAGCAACACAACGGGCTATTGACGACGGTCCGGAATCAGTCCCTTAAGGGAAAGATTCGAGGACAACACCTCGTAATTTTGAACCACGGTCAGATGACGAAGGAACACCTGAGCTATATCTTATTCGGAATACATGAATTGAATACGGTTTCAGCACTTCGTCAATTAAAGTTCCAAGGAATGGATTTTTAATTGGTAAGTGACAGTTAATTGGTCAACACCAAATAGAGATAAAACACCACACATTTGCAAAACATTAATAGACTACATTTTAAGGTAACCTAGAGGTGCATTATGCCAAAGAATTTGGTAGGTAGTTTAACGAGCTATTGGTGACGGTCCGGGATCAATCTCAAAGAGGATCCCAGGAGAAGACCTCGTAATTTTGAACCAACGGTTAGAGGGTGAGGTGAACATCTGAGCAGGCACCCACTCTCTAAGTTTCCACAGCGCCATGCCAAAGAGAGGACGTTTGGGGCAGATTTAAAGAACACTAGCTCTTATATACAGGACGGTTTTTGGTTGGATCAAGTTTGGACCTCGTATTTTGGTACCCCGTTGCTAATCCTCTAGTTTATCAACTAAACTTCCTAGGCTCACCTTTCATCTTGTATGACAGTAACTACACACACAGCTGCGCCAACCACAAGGTAACTTCACGTACAAATGTCGTGAAAGGGAAAGAAAGAATAGAAAAATGAGTTGAAAGCAGGAAAATAATCACTTGGGGTATCCCAGGATCTCAGAAGCCGCGTAAAAGAGCATTTGGATAACAAAAGTAAAATATTCGCAGTCTGGTTTGTTTGATTACACCGAAAATCATCTCACAGTTGTAGGGACGGGGAAAAGGAGCAACTTGCTCTTTTCAACCTGTTATCCAAAATGAACGGGAGCTCTCACTTTTCACAAGAACTTATTCTCACCGCTCTCTTAATTAAAATAAACATTTAAAGATGACGGTCATTATAAGAACAGGGTTCGTATGTTTCATGTTGAGAGCGGAAACAGTAGTGAGTAGAAGAATAGGTCTTTAAAAAGAACAGGAAGAAATGTTCACTCAGAAGATCAATGTTAACCAGCCCTACACAGTTGGCATCCCATATTCAACCACAGACTCAGAAAATACCCATTTCTTGGATTGCGGTTTAGTAATTGAATCACCCACTGTAATATTACAATTAGAAACAACATAATGCAAAATATCACCCCACGTTTTGAAAGAGCCTAACCTTCTCACCAAGTATTACAGTCAAATCATAAACATTTAGTAAACTACCCTAATGGGCTTCAACTCTCCTGATGATAGTCTAGCTTAGTAGACGAGGTATCAAAACTGAACATATAATTATGGACGAGATGTATCGTCATTCAAAGAAAGAGCCTAACTTTCTCACCAATTAATACAGTTAAATCATAAACATCTACTAACCCACCTTATGGGCTTCAACTCTCTTGATGGTAGTCTAGTTTAGTAGACGAGGTATCTCGTCATTATCGAAAACTGAACAGATCCTTATGGACGAGATGTATCGTCATTCAAAGAAAGCTGACCGGATCTTGATCTCATCACATAAAAAATATCGATATCGAATCGGCGATATATTATTAACAAAATATCGATTTATTAGCAAAATTTGCCAGACCTTGATGGACGAGATATCTTGACAAAACCTCTTGGAGGGTTAACAATAACCTTATGAAACTAGTATAACGTTACAATTACACAAAATATCTTGTTATTAGTCAAAATTTCTAGACCTTGATGGACGAGATATCTTGACGAAACCACTTGGAGGGTTAACAATAACCTTATGAAACTAGTATAACGTTACAATTAGACAAAATATCTTGTTATTAGTCAAAATTTAGAGACCTTGATGGACGAGATATCTTGACGAAACCACTTGGAGGGTTAACAATAACCTTATGAAACTAGTATAACGTTACAATTAGACAAAATATCTTGTTATTAGTCAAAATTTAGAGACCTTGATGGACGAGATATCTTGACGAAACCACTTGGAGGGTTAACAATAACCTTATGAAACTAGTATAACGTTACAATTAGACAAAATATCTTGTTATTAGTCAAAATTTAGAGACCTTGATGGACGAGATATCTTGACGAAACCACTTGGAGGGTTAACAATAACCTTATGAAACTAGTATAACGTTACAATTAGACAAAATATCTTGTTATTAGTCAAAATTTAGAGACCTTGATGGACGAGATATCTTGACGAAAACATTTGGAGGGTTAACAATAACCTTATGACACTAGTATAACGTTACAATTAGACAAAATATCTTGTTATTAGTCAAAATTTAGAGACCTTGATGGACGAGATATCTTGACGAAACCACTTGGAGGGTTAACAATAACCTTATGAAACTAGTATAACGTTACAATTAGACAAAATATATTGTTATTAGTCAAAATTTCGAGACCTTGATGGACGAGATATCTTGACGAAAACATTTGGAGGGTTAACAATAACCTTATGAAACTAGTATAACGTTACAATTAGACAAAATATCTTGTTATTAGTCAAAATTTAGAGACCTTGATGGACGAGATATCTTGACGAAACCACTTGGAGGGTTAACAATAACCTTATGAAACTAGTATAACGTTACAATTAGACAAAATATATTGTTATTAGTCAAAATTTAGAGACCTTGATGGACGAGATATCTTGACGAAACCACTTGGAGGGTTAACAATAACCTTATGAAACTAGTATAACGTTACAATTAGACAAAATATCTTGTTATTAGTCAAAATTTAGAGACCTTGATGGACGAGATATCTTGACGAAACCACTTGGAGGGTTAACAATAACCTTATGAAACTAGTATAACGTTACAATTAGACAAAATATCTTGTTATTAGTCAAAATTTAGAGGGACGAGATATCTTGACGAAACCACTTGGAGGGTTAACAATAACCTTATGAAACTAGTATAACGTTACAATTAGACAAAATATCTTGTTAGTAGTCAAAATTTAGAGACCTTGATGGACGAGATATCTTGACGAAACCACTTGGAGGGTTAACAATAACCTTATGAAACTAGTATAACGTTACAATTAGACAAAATATATTGTTATTAGTCAAAATTTCGAGACCTTGATGGACGAGATATCTTGACGAAAACATTTGGAGGGTTAACAATAACCTTATGAAACTAGTATAACGTTACAATTAGACAAAATATCTTGTTATTAGTCAAAATTTAGAGACCTTGATGGACGAGATATCTTGACGAAACCATTTGGAGGGTTAACAATAACCTTATGAAACTAGTATAACGTTACAATTAGACAAAATATCTTGTTATTAGTCAAAATTTCCAGACCTTGATGGACGAGATATCTTGACGAAACCATTTGGAGGGTTAACAATAACCTTATGAAACTAGTATAACGTTACAATTAGACAAAATATCTTGTTATTAGTCAAAATTTCGAGACCTTGATGGACCAGATATCTTGACGAAACCATTTGGAGGGTTAACAATAACCTTATGAAACTAGTATAACGTTACAATTAGACAAAATATCTTGTTATTAGTCAAATTTGTCAGACCTTGATGGTCGAGATATCTTGACGAAACCACTTGAAGGTTTAACAATAACCTTATGAAACTAGTATAACGTTGCAATTAGACAAAATATCTTAATATTAGTCAAAATTTCCAGACCTTGATGGACGAGATATCTTGACGAAACCACTTGGAGGGTTAACAAAAACCTTATTAAACTAGTATACCATTACAATGATAAACAACACAGTGCAACATTTGAGTCTGTTTACCGTTGCGATCCAACGAAATTCAGGCACACGGCAAAAATACGACGAAATACTCAACCTAATCCCTTTCATATTCAATAAACGTAGATTACTCCCAGCAGCTCACCACTTTAAGAGGAATTCCGAGAAGCGAAAATGACATCCACCGTGAGGTAATGATTCAAGTTTCCCCAAAGAATCCTCGGCACACATTATGAATCAAGTCTCCCTTCGATTTTCCCAAGGAAGACTCGCTTTAGATAAATTCACCATAAAGTCACGGGTCATGTGCCGGAGCCTTGCAGGTTCAATGTGCCGCGATTCCATTCCGAAAATACGCCGTAAATAAGGCTTAGTGGACGCCACGCCAGACAGCAAAGTGCCAGATATCTAATGAATTATTTAGTTTGCTCAAAGGCAGGCCGGCTTCTAAGGGACAGAGGAGGTTAATAGCAAACTAATGCCCAGGTGAAGACACACAATACTCCATCATAAAACTTCCCCGGGTCAAGTTTCAAGCCATCCCTGTGAACCATAATGGGAAACTAAAAATGAAGCTGGATTCGAAGTACCATAAAGTTTTATGTTTCTTTGTTGCTCGGAACAGATGGACAGTTGGACATTTAGGTTTTATGGCTGAAAAGAGCCCGTTTGGGTGGTGGTGGCGGAGCGAACGAAATCCCATTCTAAAGTTTAGTCCTTTTTGTTTCGTTCCTCCCCCACTCCTGGTGGATATATATCTCGTTCCGTTCTATAAATTCCTTGGTGGAATGTTAGATGTACTGGGTTTTTGTGTTGTTGTTGCGTTCCCGCTTTGTCTTTTCGTCAGTAAATATAGACCACACATCTTCGGTGCCAATTTCGTTGATGCGTTTTCCACCTCCGCCATCGCTTATCCCTTTCCCATCGAGAAATCATAAAAAGATTCAATTTATTTCCTCTCGGATATCAGGAAGTTCGGCTTATTATTATTATAAGCTGTAACGGCTTTTCGTTGTTACTTCAGTAGTAAAGAATTTAATGATAAGTGGGGCAACTCCATTTGTTCCAGTTAGGTCTTTAGATTGCACCTCGTTCCGATTCCGACTCGTACAAGCAGTTTTACAAGATAGGTTTTATGGAAGGAAATTCATTCACTTGGTGTGATCGCCTGCCAATAAACGGTGCTCTTAGCTTTTGAGTGTCGTTGATGAGGGCCTGGAATTAGTTTTTTGGCGATAAATATTTCATTCTCCGTTCTTCCGAGTTGTTAAATTTCGAACTTGTATATTTATTTTTGGTTCGGATTGTTTAGTATCAAAGAGAAATAGAAAAAGGGGGAAAGAAGGGAAGAGAAAGAGAAAGAGAGAGGGAGAGATGAAGAGAGAAAAGAAAGAGCGAGAAATAGACAGAATACATATACTGAAAGAAAGAGACACACAGAGAGAGAGAAATAGACAAAATACTTATAGAGAAAACGAGGAAAAGAGCGAGAGAAAAAGAGAATACAGAAAAAGAAAAAAAGTGTGCGAAAGGTAGAACGGGAAGAAGAAATAAAGAGAAGAAATAGAGAGAGACAAAGAGAGAATACAGGTTAAAAGAGAGAGAGTGAGAGAGAGGGTAAAGGAGAGCGAGATGAAGAAATAGAGAAGGGAAGAGAAAGGGAACAATGATAGAGAAAGAGAGAGAGAAAGTGAAACAGATAAAGAAAAAAAGAAAGATATAGATAAGGATAGAGAAAGAAAGATAAAGTATATGGATAGAAAGAGAAGAAGAGAAGGGATGAGATATAATAAGAATAGAAAAGAAAAGTGCGAAAGACAGAGACAGAGGGGAAAGAAGGGATTAGTAAAATATAGAGAAAGAGAGAGAGAGAGGATTACCATTAGAAATAGGATAAAGAAAAAAGAAGAAAAGAGGGAGATTAAGAGAGAGAAAGTAAGAGAATAAGAGATAGTGCGAAGGAGAAGGGAATAGAAAATGATAGAGAAAGAGAGAAGATAAAGAAAAGAAGAGACAGGGTAGAGAGTGGGAAATAGTGAGAGTAAGGGAAAGAAAAATAGTGACTGAAGAGAGAAAAATAATTATTTAACAACAAAACAAAAATAATTTATAACTTCAATCAAATACACCCAATTCATACGATTTTCTCCTTAATTTCATAAGCGTTTCGAAATATCCACACGCGCCGAATAAGTACTCACATTTATTGTTTGTAGGAATACTATAAAGGATTACAGTAGTCAATCAGTCTAAAATCTGCCAAACGTACCCCTCTCTCCGAACTTCTACACTTAGCCCGTGTGTAGATATTTTAGGCCATGGTATATTTAATGAGCATCAGGCTGCACGTACACTACGGTCGTTTGGTTGGATCAAGTTACAGTTTCGCAAACCTCCTGTTGGTAATCCACGATACTATCAATTGGACTAACGAGACCAGACTAAAAGTAAGGGCATCGACACAACTCTAAAAGAGTAAATACAAGATTTCCAGAGTAAATTAACAAACGTTTGTCTATCAGCATCAGTATATCAGTAACAAAAACCTCTGCATAATGAAATATTTTAGAATTCCATGATGTTCGTCGCAACTGAAATCCACTGGTAAAATATGTACAGCTTAATTACAGCAATTAAAAAATTCACATCTTCCTACACACCAATAGGTCCGCCAGTACCATTCTAATGTAGGACCCTTTAACGGGATTAAACATAAAATAGGAAAAACCGAAATTTCCAAACTTCCAAATAATAACTGCTTTTCTAAAGAGATTCACTCCAGCAATGCTGTTGAGGTGGAAGCAAGAATGCATTTATGAAAAAAAAAGTGATTTCTCACAAAACTTCAAAGTGTAGGGCTCGCATCAAAGCGAGCTGCATTGCGTGATGAAGAATTATGGGATCCGATACACCTGTATCTCTGCCTGCATTTTAGTATCTATCCATCCAGAAACGTCGATCTGCAACATAGTTGAGCGTGTGCAGGGAAAAAACTTGTAGGCGGCTGCAGCGTTTGTGTTTAGTTTGTTTTCTCTACTATTTTCATCCGAGGCTCGTTTCGAGGAGATGCGAGAACCCTTCAGATGGTGCTCGGTTAAGCGGAGGTAGTTTATTCTCTAGTGGAGGATGTTGAGCTTCGGTTAAGGATTGTTTCGTGAATATGTCTCGAAAGTTTGGTGTGGGCATTTAATGAGAATTTAAGTTTCTTAGGATATGGGACTTGGATTGATGGAGTTAGTTAACAGTAATCGCAAAAAATATGCTGTAAAAATATCTTTGTAGTAATTGGTTACCAGATATGTTAAATTTCAGCCATGATTTATGCCTATGAAAGTTATTCAACACCATTTGTATATAATGGTAAGCAGATTGGAATGTTAGCATGAGTTCAGTTATCGTCATTTTGTTTTAGAATAATAAATGAAATTGAATGTCAGTGCAAGATGCTAATTAATACATATGTATTTTTATCATTGTGAAAAGAATCGATGTTTCCAAATCGTGTAATTTGAATTTCATAATAATAAATAGAAAATATTTAAACCCTTGAGAAGTTTAGAAAAACTTAATTTTAGTTTAGCAGTTAAACTGGACACATACTTAATCAGCAGAAAGTTAAGAAATAATGTCATTTTAGTATTAGAATTGTAAATAGAATAGATAAAAGTATAAACGTTTTGTGGAATAAAAATACAATGGTTAAGCAGCATAAAAGTTCTTAAAATACTAAATATAATAAATAAACAGTAGGATGATGAGCTTTGGTAAAGGATTTTTCGTGAATATGTCTAGAAAGTTTGGTACGGGCATTTAATGAGAATTTAAGTTTCTTAGGATATGCGGCTTGGAGTGACGGATAGTTAGTTAACAATAAACGCAAAAAATATGCTGTAAAAAGACTTTTGTAGTAATTGGTTACCAGACATGTTAGATTTGAGCCATGCTTTGATTTATGCTTATGAAAGGCATTCAATATCAGTTGTTTATAATGGTAAACAGATTGGAATGCTAGCATGAGTTCAATAAATGTCATTTCGTTTTAGTAAATAATGAATATTAATGAAAGTATGAAATGTAATAAATGAAATTGAATATCAGTGCAATAACCAATTAAAGCAAATGAGTTTTATCATTGTGAAAAGAATCGATGTTTCCAAATCGTGTAATTTGAATTTCATAATAATAAATAGAAAATGTTAAAACATTAGAAAAATTTAGCAATGAAACTGGCAGCATACTTAAACAGCAGAAAAGTTATGGAATAATGTAATTTTAGCATTATAATTATAAATACTAGAACGGATAAAAGCATAATCGTTTGGGGAGTAAATAGAATGGTTAATAGCAGCTAAGTTTCATGGAAGTATAACTTTATATTTTTTTAATATATATATGTATATATATATATATATATATATATATGCAGCGGACAGCAACCACTCAACTCCAGAGTGTGGAACTGTAGTGAACTCAATCTACTGTTGTGTTCCAGCTCTTCACTTAGCGTTTCAACCTTGTCCGTGCTGTGTCTGCTACAACTCTTCTGTAACTAAACTTAAACCCTTCTTATCTTATTTATTAAATTTATAGTTGTTAAACTTAACCTGTTCATGTTTCCTGAATACGTAGAACGCATTATATATATATATATATATATGCATAGAGAAAGAGAGAGAGAATGGATGTTTCCGAATTATGTGTAATTTTATTCTTAACATAGGTAATAAAATGTAGTAGTAAGTAGGAAGTTTTTGGTAATCGACATTTTAATTTAAGTATAGTAAAACGAATGGAATGTCAATACGTAAGTTCCTCGAATGTATAGCATTAGTTTTAAAATAGTTAATAGTAGTGAAGAAGCAGTAGAGAGAAGTTTTAGAATAGTGTAATTTTAATTTTAGAAGGGGGGGGGAACAAATGAATGAAAAGTCAGAGATAAGCTTCTAATTGTGATTCTAAGAACACTTTATCTTCTCCTGCTTTTAGTACCTATCCATCCAGAAAAGTCAATCTGCAACACATTCTATAGGAAAAATATACATAGGCTCCGCAGCGCAGACTACGTGTTTAGCTTGTTTTATCTATACTATATTCATCCAAGACCCGTTTAAAAGAGATAAGAGAACACTTTAGATGGTGCTCGGATAAGCGAAAGTAGTTTATTCTCTGGTGGAGGATCTTGAGCTTTGGTTAAGAATTGTGTCGGAAACATGTCTGGAAAATTTGGTTTTGGGTCTTTAATGAGAATTTAAGTTTCTAAAAATACGAGACAATGGGACGGATGAGTGTTTTAGAAGTGAACTAAAAAATAACTTAAATGGTCTTCTAGAAGATGTACGAGGGAGTATCAATAAGTAACTCAAATAATGTAAAAAATAAAAGCAATTAATGACAATATGAAACAGAAATGATAGTATTACCCATTTATTACTTTTCTACACAATTTTCATGCATGTTGAGGCATTTTCCCCAACGATGGATCAGTTTGAAAACCCCGGTCTCATAGAGTTCCGTCGGCTGTAAGAAGTGCCACCTTCGCACGGCCCGTTTTTGTGCCGTCGTCAGAGTCAAACTTCTTACCGTCAAGGAACTCCTTTATGGGTCCAAACAGATGGAAATCGGAGTGTGCCAGGTCCAGGCTGTATGGACGGTAACTCCAAAACTTTCCTTTATCATTATTCTTCAAAAAACTTTAACTTGGTATTTTGTTGGATTCCATCTCATGTTGTGATATCCGGAAATGAAATAATTGACAAAGCCGCCAAATCGGCTGTAAATAATATTAACCATACCATCCCTTATCATGACATAAAATCTTGCATTTACAAATTTTTAGAAGAAAAATGGCAGAACGAATGGAATGAACAAACCGAGAACAAACTTCATGCTATTAAAGCCAATATATCTGTATGGAAATCGCTACCTTTAAGAAGACAAAATGTTATATTGACACGCCTCCGTATTGGACATACTCGGATAACTCATAGACACCTCCTCCTCGGAGAAGATCATCCCATTTGTAACTACTGCATTTGCCCACTAACAGTAACACACATTTTAATTGAATGTTCTCATTTTAATAGTCAACGACAAACATTTTAATTCTTATACCTTGACTTTAGAAGACATGATTGGAGAGAATCCTCATCCAAATATTTTTAGCTTTTTACATGACATTGGGTTCATATATCACATATAATTTTATATAGTATTCATTCATTATGTTTTGACTCACTTGTTTCATTTTATCATTGTTGTCATTGTTTCACTTTATCATTATATTATTTATCTGATTATTTTACCTTGAGTTTGGCATAATATGTCCCTAGAGGACTCAATGCAACAAAACCATATCCAATCCAAAACTTCCCAACCGAAATCCTGCACTTTTGCACGAACTAGGCGAGGCACATGCTGACGAGCGATGTCGTGCAGCAGTCGAATGTGTTGATTTGTCGCACTGCGCTTTGATACCGTAAAGAAGTTCCTTGACGGTAAGAAGTTTGACTCTGGACGACGGCACTCAAATGGGTCGTGCGAAGGTGGCTCTTTTCACAGCCGACGAAGTTCTATGAGACCGGGATTTTCAAACTAATCCATCGTTGGGAAAAATGCCTCAACCTGCATGGAAATTATGTGGAAAAGTAATAAATGGGTTATACTATCATTTCAGTTTAATATTATCATTAATTGCTTTTATTAGTATTATTTTTTACATTATGTGCGTAACTTATTGATACTCCATCGTATTTTAAAGTACATTGTTCGTGTGCATATCCTTTTAGGCCCACCAAGGGAGCAGTCAAATCCGGCAGGAATCGAACCAGCGCCACCTATAAATCGCTAGTCGGTAGAGCAGTCGAAAACCCACTGAGTCATGGCGGTAAAAAGTATGACCAACACGTGAACTAGTAGTCACGTGAATACTCTGTGAAATTTTGAATTGGTTAGTCGATTTGGTATCTTATTGCCTCATTTGGCAACGTAACATTTTATGACAGGGTATGTTTGCGCATCTCTATAGAGTTGTGGCCCGAATGGTTAAATCTCCATAATCTACGACAATGTCGTGCTGGTCAATCAGATGATCAATCAATGGATGGATGTGTTTTTTCATCTCATGTGCCAAAACGACGTTCAATGTGCGTTGTCACCTGACAGAAAAAGTAATTTTAAAATTACGAGGTTATTAGTTTAGGTTATGTGATCCTGGTCTCGAAAAGATTACTGTAATAGAAAATTGATAATTAATATGTATTATGATATTGGATTATCTCTACTATTATAAAAGGAAGTATTTCTCTATGTTCTGTGAGCAATGTCCTGACGAATCTATCGCACTTACAATATTGAAATTTGACACACAGGTAGTAGTATTTTTTTACGTTTTTTGATGTCCAGCCCATTTTTTTAAATTTAATTTAGAATATTTTTTAATTAATTTATTAGTTTTTTCACCTTTCGTTCTTTTCTCAGGGAAGGCTTCCTCGATTGAAGAAAGGATTTTGCGATTTTCGACCGCTGACGTAACATTGAAGAAAGAACAGATTCTGCGTTTTTCGTCGAAATCTTTTTGGACCCATGCCAAGTTTTCAGATCCTAGCTTGTCTAGATTTACGTTGTTGATTAGTATAACATTCCTGCAAGCGATGTCAACATTGTCACGATCAAAGACTATTTGAGATTTTCTATCTTCGCGATCGTTAACGGTAGAGTGAAAATTTCAACGGATGTAAAATCTGCGGAAAATTTTAATCTAGATCGATACCTTCCATATGATTTTCTTTATCAATAATTTTGAATTGTAATCCGTGTAACGTGTCATGTCGGGTAAAGGTGGGACTCATTTTTAAAATTATTATTTTTTCTTTTTAATGTTTCCAGTATCAGTATGAATTAATGTGTCCAGCCCGATTTTTAAATTTTAATCTAAATTATTTAAAAAATTATTTATTGGCATTTATTTCTTACTAGACATTTAGTGGACATCATGGCGCTATCTGTGGAGTTGGTTTACGAAGCAAACGAAATGAGAATGCGTAGCAATCACTGGGGGTTGGTGAGCGTTCGAGCAGTGGTCGCACCTGGGCCAGCGAAAAGAACTGTAACGGGCAATGCCGTGCTGACCTAAGATATTTTAAAATTAATTTATTGGAATTTAGTAATTGCTAGCCACTTTGTGCGTTGACTGTGGTGTTGGTTTGCGAAACAAACCAAATGGGAATGGAATTCGTAGAAATCTCCGGGGTTGGTGAGCAGTGGTCATGTGAATTATTTTTCTTCAGAATGATGGCATCTACCAGCAGGACAATTCGAGGTGTCATACAGCTCGCAGTGTATGTGCGTGGTTCGAAGAGCAACAGGATGAGTTTACCGTACTCCCATGACCAGCAAACTCACCGGATTTAAACCCAATCGAGAATCTATAGGACCACCTCGATCGGGTTGTTCGCGCCATGGATCCTCAATCGCGTAATCTTGGGCAGCTGGCCAAGGCACTGGAGTCGGCATGGCTCAACATCCCAGTGAATACCTTCAGAAACAACCAGGATCTAGATCACATGATGGAAGACAAATGTGGATTTCTTACTCGTTTTGAGTTAACTACGATTCTTATAAGGGCATTATTTGGACGAGATGATGAATTACTGATGATGTCAGTCATCAGATCCCCAGTCCGTATTGTATCTCAGATGAGGAAAATTGATTGATTAATATTAGACCCTCGGTCTAGTTTGTATTATCAGCAGGTAAAGAAATAATTGCAGACAAACTTGACTGTGAAACTCACTGTGTTCGCCTCCATACCTCATAAAAATTTTGCTGAATCAACAGGTTGATTCGTTCATGATATTTGCCACGCAGTTCCCCCAAAATATGTATGTAGAGGATATGGAGAGATTACGAGTAAACACTCTTGTGGTACCTGAAAAAGGAAGATCTGGACGATTAAAATAGACAATTAAGTAAAAAGGGTGGCTCCTTAAGATAGTGGTTATGATGATGAAGGGAACTGGTGGTGGTAGAGATATTAGAGGAGTGTCCACCCTTGACGCATTACCAATCTAAGTGCGAGGCGAAACTTGATCTACAGCCTTTTATTCGTTTAAATATTCCGTCCCGGCGATCTATTTGCACGCCATTGACGGTCCGTGCTTTCCAGATTTGGCGACGTGCGCTAATTCAAATTCGTCAAAGAGTTCACCCAAAGCAATCCTACAAGCGTCTCCTTTTGATTCAGGTTGGAAAGTTAGATAATTTGGAGCACTTAAATTTTGACCAAACGTAGAGATTCGAAATCACTATAAAAGTTTTTTGTATGTTCTTGACGAATACTTCAAGAGTGGTTTCAAATCGCTACGATAAAAATTAGCGAAGTTAGAATTACTGAACGATTAATTAGTGTGGGTGGGTGAATACTTTACTGCGGTTTGGGGGTGTCCTCTAAAAGTCCGGAAATGCAGAGATTTCTCGGCTTGTTGGTATTCAGCATTGGCAACTGCTCTGTCTTTGCTGGAAAGTGGATTCACTCACGAAAAGCGTAGTTTGGATATCTTAAGGGGTCACTAAGGGTGTACTTAAGGGGTCAATTAAAATTAGTGGAATCTGTACCTTCTGAAGTGTAACGGTTGAGCCTTCTTTGAGATTGCTGTGCTAACCGAAGTGCACGTTTGTTACTTAAAATGTAACGCTTGTTTTAATTTTTACAGTTACCATTGCAGACTCTACTTTTATATTTCCACTTTGGGTGGCCTCTGTTATTTTTTGTGTATCTTTATTTTAAGAAGTGTAAAATCATATAGGTTGTGCAGGTTGATTTACGTATGTCTATGAATTGCGCATCTTATGTTATTTTATTATTACAATGGAAAATAGATTGGAATGTTAGTGTAAGTGTAAGTTGTGTAACTTAAGTTTTAGAATAGCAATCAAATTATGCCGTTAATTTCAACACCATTTACAGTTTATCTTGATAAATGTAATAAAATATTATTATTTACGATACTTAAATTGAACCCTGTTAAGATCGCATTAATATTGTGAATAAGATAACTATAAATTTGTGTTGGAATTAATTTCGGGCAAAACTTTATCATTAATGTAACAATGACTAGTTTCGGATCATGATGATCCACACGACAAAGTAGTAGACTTTGACGACATAACCATTTTTGTCACCACTCAATAGAAATGAGTGTCCACACATCAGAAGAGGTTATATAACAAATGAGGAGATAAGATGCTAAATCCGCCAACCCAGTAAATGTTTTACACAGCAGTCACGACATTTTGATCACCCTTTTTGATGCTCCTATCAATACCAATGCTCAATCTACTTATAATTTACGTCTGTGGCTATGATCACTAAACCAGTTAGCTGCTGATATTAACAATCATTACTTTTACTATTAAATTTTATATATTTTACTATTGCATTTGACGTTATTAAACAGTAAAGTCTTTCACAACACACAATAATTCACGCAATGAGTGATTAACTAAGGTACATCATTAACAATATGTTAATAAGCTTACATATTCCTATTTATTTGACATTTGAAATAATTCCTGATTAACATGATATTGAACCAACTTTGAACTACTACTTTGGAATACCTTGATTTAATCGATGATAATAATGACTTTACAACACATACACACCGTTGGTTTAATAAAACTTTCCATAATAATTTGAGTACCCTAAGCAAATAAAATATATTTGCACATTAAGAACATATTTGTCTTCTGGGAAACGTTTTATTAGCTTTCAATTGTGATTAATGTAAACTCTACGCGTAATAAATCAAAACCTAATAAATTCAAAGGTAAGCAACAGCTTTTATCTCCAAACTATTCTCTAGACCTCATCATTACAAATGCCTGTATTCTTCAAACAAATTACATCTCTTGTGGTAAGATAAAAATAATGTTTTTTCACATTCTTTTGTACATTTCTCTTTCAGCAGTATAGAAAGTTTTATGTTTATTTCCTTTTGGAAATAAGTTATTTTTCAGTTCAGATGTCAGATTTACAATTTATTTGACGAATTTCGGATTACAAAAGTTGTTTTCTTGTCGTATACAATTAATATCAAGACATAAAACGCATGGTCAGGTCAGCTCTTGACCAGGCTTATTCACGTTCATTGCTGAGTTAGGTTAATATTTTGAAATTATAAGGTAGGTTGGTAGGCACGTCACACTGGAGTAACACAATGGGCTATTGATTGTGGTTCGAGATCAAATCAGAAAAGAAAGACCTGAGGACAACACCATGTAATTTTGAACCATGGTCAGATGACAAGGATACACTTGAGCTGGCATTCCACTCTCCAAACTTCCATACCTCGCCTACGTGATGAAATTTGAGTCCACGACAGCTTTAAAGTGCACCAGTCCCCTTTGTACACGACGTACTTTGGTTGGATTCGAACACGCAACCTTCCGGTTGTGACTAACCGGTCTGGTGGTAAGTCTAGATAGGAAGGTTCCTCGTTCAAATCCAGGTCAGTGCATGGATGTTTGTAAGCGTATGGTGTAGAGACCGGCTGGTGCACCTTAAATCTTTCGTGGCAGATAGTCCTCAATTAGGGTTGGTGTGGAAGTTTGAAGAGTGGAGTGCCAGCTCAGGTGTTGCCTCGTCATCTGAGCGTGGTTCGCAATTACGTGGTAGTCTCCTCGGGACTTTCCTTTCGGGGGTTGATCCGGGACCGTCACCAATACCCCACTGTGTTGCTGCAGTGAGACGTTGATTAAACTACCTACACCTACCTACCTAGGATACCATCTCGCAATTTTTGTACCATGGCCCGATGATGAAACCAATGCCTGATATGACACCTCCTACATACACAATGATCGTGGTTTGATCGAGGCTCAAACTCGCAATTCTCCGGTTGCTAAGCCGCGCTTCTACTAACTGGGCTACCACGACATGGCCAAAATTGGATATTGTGCCATAAAACCCCGATTAACAAATCAACGAAAATTTACAGTAGATGTATATTTAGTAAGTATATATTTCAGCAGTAGACCTTTAGACAAATATTTCAAGAACTTCATCAACGTGTATTAAACCTCTGTAACTATATCTGTCAATACGAAAACAACAACACGATGGGAACTATCAAGTAAAGCAAAACAAATAAACGTTTTTAAAATTATTTTTTCCCAAACCTGAAACTTCTCGGTTCCCTTAACTCATCGGAAAAATCCATTTACAAATAAAAAATAATGAGGCAAGAGAGATAAGGTTCTGTGAGTCCAATCAACACGAAAAGGTAAGGTGAAAGTCCTTTTTCACAATTTATTCTCTTCACTTCCCTGGCTTACTTCAATGGTCTCCTCTATGGGAGGGACAGACAGACCTTTTGGAAAACGAGGCACCAGGGTGTGATAAAAACCTAGGCGTAAATTAAGCAGAAATTGCGAATGTTCCACACCGCTCAGTCACTGTCATTGAACTCTTATCCATAGCCCGTGTATTTTTTTGTAGGATGAATGACTTTAACTTCCAATTTTGCCACCAGGGAGAATGCACGAAGATATACAAAATTTATGTGCATACTTTTCTGCAGAAAGTGGGATGGAAGGATAAAGTACATCTGTGGGCTCGTTAAAGAGGATTTTCACATTCAATAAGAAGTTTAAATGGACCCTTTTTCTTGAGCTGTTTCAATCACTCCTGCCACTTGTTTTGATAGCCCCATTTAGTGTATTGAATAATTCTTCGTACACTTTTTTTAAAGTAAGATGTGATGGTAAGATGGTATCATCGATGAACTGTGATGGTAAGATTTCATGGTATCATTTCGTAAGGTTGGATTGTGTGATGGCATCATTGCTAAGATGTGATGGTAATGGAGTACCGGTAAGATGATAGGTGTCATTGGGAAAATGTTACGGTAGAGAGTATATGCGAGATAGTATCATCGGTGAAATGTGATGTTAAGATCGTACTATTGATAAAACTAGATGCATTTGGTACTGTTTAACGGTAAGATGACATCAACAGTAACTTGTGATGTTAATAGAATATTGGAATAGGTTTGAGGGTATCATTTGGTACGGTTTGAAGTTAAGATGACATCAACAGTAAGATGTGATGGTAATTAAATATTATAATAGGTTTGAGGGTATCATTTGGTACGGTTTGATCGTAAGATGGAATCATCTTTAAGATGTGATGGCAATAGAGTATTGGTAAGATGGTATCATTTGGAAATATGTGATTGTAAGAGAGTATCGGTAAGATGGTATCATCGGTAAGATTTGTAAATATTGTAAGATTGTGAAAGTAATATAGTATAATTGATAAAATTTGATGGTAATAGAGTATCGATAGAGTATGGTGTCATCGGTAAAATATGATGGATGGAGAGTATCGGTAAATTGGATATGAGTACGAATGTTGCACATAAATGCAGGCGCTTTTGTAAATCGCTTTATTTTTTAAACTTCGTCATTCGCATCGTGTATTTTGCATATGATGGAGCATTGCGCGAATTCCAAAATGGATTATATTAATTTAATGTACAAGGGTGACAGTGGAAACTGAAGAGCAGCTCAAAGACGGCACCCTGAATGATTCGTCAACTGCCGAGTCGTCAAAATCTGAGAATTCACGCTACCAGAAGCTTCGAAACGGATCATTAAATGCCAATTGGCATCATAAGTGTCAGTCAACCAATCATTCCAAAAATGGAAATTATAATATTGTCAAGAGTCACACCCTTCACACTGACAACGCTAGTAAACTGTATTCTAAGTTAATGAGTCTTATTTTAACATATTTAGGAATATCGCATAATTGTAATCTAAATTAAAATTTATACATTATTTATCCCTCCTATCCAAAATGTTATGTTCAGTTGGACGTCAAAAACGTATTCCTTTGACGTTAAGTCAATGTAATGATGTATACCATATTATATATACAATAAACAACAACTATAAAACAAATTTAGAAAACTCACATAACGTTTTTCTTGTCCTATTATAGCATAATACTAAAATAGAAGGGGTCGAAAGAAAATCAAGAGACTCTTGAAGGGATGGGTCAGTGGTCAAAAACGTTTGCCGATCCCAACGTTAGATGTAATATATCAGCCTCTTGAGGTGCTCCGTTATGTGAAGAATCTTTGATGCGAATGCCGAAGTCTAATAAAGAAAACCAAACAGCGTCTCATATAGCGATCCATTCATTCTTTGGTGAAAATGTATATTTTGGTGCATCCTACCACGTTTTTTAGTCCGACAAGGGAATTAAGAATCCCCCTGCACAAAACCAAAGCATAGAATTAGTTCTTAATCCTCCAAATGGTCCCGACGAAATATTTCGTCCATAAAAATTGAAACACTTTTGATAATGGTGAGATATCTCCTGCATCAGATTCAAACAAATGAAATATCTCGTCATCAAGATATTGTTAATTTTTTCATGATAACGAGATCAAGCTCTGAGCAGTTTCCTTCTAATGGGGTAATGTATTAAGTCTATCAAGTTCAATCCAATTGTGATAATGACGAGATATCTTGTCATCAAGATAGTGGCGATTTTTGATGATGATGATATCTAGCTCTGATCAGTTTTTTTCTAATGACCAGATATTTCGTCTATCAAGTTCAAGCCAATTGTGAAATGACGAGATATCTCGTCATCAAGATAGTGGCGATTTTTGATGATGATGATATCTAGCTCTGATCAGTTTTTTTCTAATGACGAGTTATTTCGTCTATCAAGTTCAAGCCAATTGTGATAATGACGAGATAACTCGTCATCAAAATAATGGAGATTTTTGATTACGATGAGATCAAGCTCTGATCAGTTTTCTTCTAATGACGAGATATTTCGTCTATCAAGTTCAAGCCAATTGTGATAATGACGAGATATCTCGTCATCAAGATAGTGGCGATTTTTGATGATGATGATATCTAGCTCTGATCAGTTTTTTTCTAATGACGAGATATTTCGTCTATCAAGTTCAAGCCAATTGTGATAATGACGAGATAACTCGTCATCAAAATAATGGAGATTTTTGATTACGATGAGATCAAGCTCTGATCAGTTTTCTTCTAATGACGAGATATTTCGTCTATCAAGTTCAAGCCAATTGTGATAATGACGAGATATCTCGTCATCAAAATAATGGAGATTTTTGATTACGATGAGATCAAGCTCTGATCAGTTTTCTTCTAATGACGAGATATTTCGTCTATCAAGTTCAAGCCAATTGTGATAATGACGAGATATCTCGTCCATGTAGTTCAAGCCAATTGTGATAATGACGAAATTTCTCGCCATCAAGATAGTGGCGATTTTTGATGATGACGATATCAAGCTCTGATCAGTTTTTTTTCTAATGACGAGATATTTCGTCTATCAAGCTCAAGCCAATTGTGATAATGACGAAATATTTCGTCCATGTAGTTCAAGCCAATTGTGATAATGACGAGATTTCTCGCCATCAAGATAGTGGCGATTTTTGATGGCGATATCGAGCTCTGATCAGTTTTTTTTCTAATGACGAGATATTTCGTCTATCAAGCTCAAGCCAATTGTGATAATGACGATATATTTCGTCCATGTAGTTCAAGCCAATTGTGATAATGACGAGATTTCTCGCCATCAAGATAGTGGCGATTTTTGATGATGATATCTAGCTCTGATCAGTTTTTTTCTAATGACGAGATATTTCGTCTATCAAGTTCAAGCCAATTGTGATAATGACGAGATAACTCATCATCAAAATAATGGAGATTTTTGATTATGATGAGATCAAGCTCTGATCAGTTTTCTTCTAATGACGAGATATTTTGTCCATGTAGTTCAAGCCAATTGTGATAATGACGAGATATCTCGTCATCAAGATAGTGGCGATTTTTGATGATGACGATATCAAGTTATGATCAGTTTTTTTCTAATGACGAGATGTCTCGTCCTTGAAGTTCAAAACAATTGTGACAGTGACGAGATATCTCGTCATCAAGATAGTGCCTATTTTGAAAATGATAGATGGATGAAGATGATGATAGAAGATGATTTTTAAGATGAAGCTCTGATATCAGTTTTCTTTAAATAACGATACCGTTCTACCATCAAGTTAAGTTCAAACCAATATTGCAATTAAGAGATAACTTGTCCATCACACATACACACACGCACACACTGGTCGATTTTGCTAATGACGAGATACCATGGTCGAAATGACAACTGAGAGGGTTTAAACTTTAACCCATATTCAAGTTATAAGCTACTAACGCTAAAATGTATTTCAACGAATACCTTATAATATTCATTTGAATATTTCCTAAAACTAAATTGAATAGAAATATCCTTCCTCGCTTTATTTTCCACTCATCCCTGACTCCAGAGAGGAAAATTGAGGGCATAATGAAGAAAATTAAGCTGTTCGCATTAGTTTCAGCGACTAAAGCAACAAGAAATAGGGAATAGTAATTAGTGATGCGAAGAAAATACTGTAATTAGGAGTAAAATGTTAGCAATTAGTGATTTGTCGCTAATTTCGATTCAAAGCTTCGGTCTTTAAATGTTTTCTCAATTATTCCTTTTTCATAAATGTGTAATTTCCGCTAATAAGTAATTATGTTCGGTATTTTCAGTCCTATAAGTTTGTTCAGTTAGAATCTCAACTTTTATTGCGTATCATGAAACAAAAGTGACTGATTGTTTTCACGATATATTTATTATAAGGGATGAATATTTTCCCACGAGCATACTGAAGAGAATGGTTTCTTTTAACAATACGAATAATTTTTTCATAGCATAAAAGAAAAGACGTTTTTAGGCAAACTTCCTAAAAGTTAAACATGTTCTAAAATATCATTGGATTGATGCAAAAGTTCGTCCCGTTTTGGACGCTAATTGGCTTTGCATTGTTAAAACGAAGTGTTGGTTACTTTACACGTCTAAAGTTTTGATATTGCTTGAAACAAGGAATGGTACAGCTATACTCTAAGTTTATAGCGGACGATCCGGGATCAACCCCTTCCGGGGTTGTTCTCGGATCGTTGCCAACACCCCTTTATGATGTTCCAGTTCTACGGTAGTGAAATACCTATCTACCCAACTAAAACGGACTCGCTGATCCTTGTAAAATCATCCTTAGACTACTTTTGTCTGCCGGGTGGAAACGACTTGATTTGATTGGTCCGGACGACACATCAATGGACAATAAATTAACAATTTCGTTAAATCTTTTTTTTATGGCTTTATTTGGAAATCCAATCCATAAAATTACAGGCAACATAAACAGGAACAAGGAACATAAACCAGAGAACAAGAAACAAATTGTACAATGCATATCGGTGGATTGAGATGGTCACTTTTGGGTGCAAAAAGTTCATAGGGAGATCATCATATTTATAGTTTGGGCAAGTCCATCACTTGTTTGAGACTCTGGATCGAGTTCTGGGCATAATAGTAGATGTTCGCCATTCATATTGCCCGCTTTGCAGATTTGGCTTTCGCTTGTGGTTAGGATGCCGTTTCGGTTTAAATGTTCTGCTAGACAATCGTGACCAGTTTTTAGTCTAAAGTTTGCCATTGATTCCATACGGGGTTTATGACTGTAGTCTTTCCAACTATCCTGGATCTCTACCCAACGTTTTCCATTAGATAATAGGTCCTGTTATGTTTTGTGTAGCGATTTTACTGTAGATGTATTTCTTTAATGATCCTGTAGAGATTGACTGAGTTATCTGTTGTTCTAGAGTTCCTTCCTTTGCCAAAAAGTCAGCTCTTTCATTGCCTTCGATGCCTACTAGGGATGCGGCATCGATGTCAATGTTTTCAGAACATCGATGTATTGGAGTCGATGTTTTTGTAACATCGATGTTTATTTTTCCCGATGTTTTAACGTTGTCGATGTTTTATTTTTCCCGATGTTTTATTTTTAAATGAAAAAAGTATCGTTATAAAAATTTTAAAATTAACAAAGTAGCATAATTTTTATAATCAGCAAATTGAACATACTTATAGACCAAAGTGGCCAAGAGTGAAGGGCCTGAAAAGTAGGAATGCGACATCGATATCGATATTTTCAAAACATTGATGTTTTATAAAAACATCGATGTATTGGAGCCGATGTCGCATCACTAGTTAAACTAACTAAACCATGGAAAGAAATGGGGGAAAAAGTTTAAATACACTGAATTTTAAAAACATCGATGGTTTTGGTGCGATGTATGTATTGTCAACATCGATGTTTTAATTTTAAACAGTGAAGTTTTAATTTTGAACATCAAAGTTTCAAAACATCGATGTTTTGCTGTCGATGTTGCATGACTCGTTGCTAAACCAGTTTTAAGAAATGGGGGGAAAGTTTCAATACACTGAATTTTAAAAACATCGATGTTTTGCTGTCGATGTAGCATTACTAGTTGCTAAACCAGTTTTAAGAAATAGGTGGAAAAAGTTTAAATACACTGAATTTTAAAAACATCGATGGTTTTGGTGCGATGTATGTATTGTCAACATCGATGTTTTAATTTTAAACAGTGAAGTTTTAATTTTGAACATCAAAGTTTCAAAACATCGATGTTTTGCTGTCGATGTTGCATGACTCGTTGCTAAACCAGTTTTAAGAAATGGGGGGAAAGTTTCAATACACTGAATTTTAAAAACATCGATGTTTTGCTGTCGATGTAGCATTACTAGTTGCTAAACCAGTTTTAAGAAATAGGTGGAAAAAGTTTAAATACACTGAATTTTAAAAACATCGATGGTTTTGGTGCGATGTATGTATTTTCAACATCGATGTTTTAATTTTAAACAGTGAAGTTTTAATTTTGAACATCAAAGTTTCAAAACATCGATGTTTTGCTGTCGATGTTGCATGACTCGTTGCTAAACCAGTTTTAAGAAATGGGGGGAAAATTTCAATACACTGAATTTTAAAAACATCGATGTTTTGCTGTCGATGTAGCATCCCTAATGCCTACATGCGATGGGAGACATTGAAATGTTATCACTTTGTTAAAGGTTTTGAGATTGGGGTGTAAGTGTTTTCTCGTCAACTGACCGTAGTTAAAAATTACCGGAGCGTTGTACTCGGGACTTATCCTTCGTGGGTAGATCCCGGATCGTCGTCAATACCCCGTTGTGTTGCTCCAGTTCGACGTTCGTCAAATACCTACCTTCCCAACTAGAACAGACTCCCTAATCCTTGTAACATCACCCATAGACGACTTTCGTCTGCCTTGTGGAACGATTTGAATTTAATTGGTCCAGGAAACACATCAATTGAAAATAAATTAGCGATTCGTTAATTTCGTTAAATCTGCCATGACCTCAAATGTCCTTACGTTATAATAAAATGGATCACAACTAAAACGAACTCCCTGATCCCAGGAAACTTTTAATGCCTTTAAGATTAAAGTTCCTAATATATTGAAATTGAGAAACTATTTAGATTATGTAACGCTAAAAATGCGAACGCGGAATTCTCAAGCTAAATGGAACGAGAAAGCGGAAAGAAATTTAAGACACATAGAAGCACCCTTCGTGTTAGGTACTATCCAATCTCGATTTTCGTTCCAGTATCCACTCGCGATGTTTTCGTTCCGATTCTCCTAAATTTAATTTTTTATGAATTTATATTGCAATCTCGGGACTCACGCATGCAGCCTTGGCGCATTCTTTTAGATTGTAGGAAAATGTTAACGCTAGGGGAATTAGTAAACAGATGTATGTGTACAGGCACGACTTAATGGAAAAGTAACTGGTGAGCTTTCGAGTAGCAAAAATGGTTTTCTGCTGCTTCTAAGGAACGGAGCATGAAGTTAAGGAAATAAATTCGTGTAATTTATTCCGAAGCGAAGATGGAAATATTTGCATCTGGGCAAATATGGGGATGCCAATGCCTTTCTTAGTCCAAAACAAATTTTATTTATTTAGTGATGCAAAACTTGTATCCATGAAAATAGACCCACTTTAATTTGCACCAATCACTTTTATCATTAATAGCATAAATTATAGATTACAATTAATCATTGTATATTCAATTTGGAAAAATTTAATTAGCGTCGTACTAAAGCAATACAGTGGGGTATTGACGACGGTCCGGGATCAATCCCCTAAGGAAAATATCGGCGGTTGCGAGTTCGAAACTGGATCCAAAGTCCCTCATGTACGTGGGTACTGGTGCACGTTAAATCTGTATTGAGAGGGCGTCTGAAACAAAAACATTTGTAAGTGTATGATGTAGAGGTGGCTGGTGCACCTTAAATTTGTCGTGGCCGAAAGTTCTCATGTTGGCATGGTGTGGCAGTTTGGAGACTGAATTACCGCTTAGTAACCGCAATGAGAAAGTAGGTAGGTGATTTAATTAACGTCGTACTAGAGCAACACAGCGGGTTTTTCACGACTGTCTGGAATCAATCCCCTAAGAGAAAGATCAGAGGACAACACCACGTCCTTTTTGAACCACGGTCAGATGACAAGGCAATAC
This sequence comes from Metellina segmentata, assembly GCA_947359465.1. Classification (NCBI taxonomy): domain Eukaryota; kingdom Metazoa; phylum Arthropoda; class Arachnida; order Araneae; family Tetragnathidae; genus Metellina; species Metellina segmentata. Next base: position 48,409,061 of record OX375883.1, read on the forward strand.
CTGAAGTAGCACCCCACTCTATAAACTTCCACACTAACCCAACGTGAGGACTTTCGGCCACGACAGATTTAAGGGGCACCAGCCGCCTCTACACCATACTCTACAAACATCATGCACTGTTCCAGATTTGAACCATGAACCTTCCGATCTAGAGGCTAATACTTTAACCACCAGACCAATTGGTCGGCTATTGTACATTTAAATAAATATTTATTTGATTATATTAATATTAATTAAAATTATTAATTATAAATATAATTTCTAAATTACTCGTCGTTTTAGTTACGTTGGCTAGAGCGAATTTACTTTCAAATACAAGGGCCGTGATAGATCAGTTGGAAAAGTTAAGGATTTGCAAATAGAGGGTTGCGAGTTCGAAACTCGATCCAAAAACCCTCATGTATGTGGATGCTGGTGCACGTTAAATCTGTCGTGAGAGGGCTGCCGAAACAAAAACATGTAAGTTTATCATATCGCACCCCTTTAATAAAAGTGACACAACTCAAAATTGCAGAAATTGAGAATGGTAATTTGGTAGTTTTAGTTAACGTCGTATTAAAGCAACACAAAGGCAGAAATTGAGAAGCATCAACTTAAAGGTTACTATAAAACTTATATTGAAATTGTATAAGCTTCTTTTAAATTTTAGGTAAGTATTTATGGTGGTAACTTCTATTATATTCTATAGAATAGTAATATAACACACTGTGGCACCTCATGCATATTTTTCAATGACATAACATCAAGCATTTTATTTTTTGACTTGTGTCACTTGTCTTCCCGGTGTGCGATATATTATTCAATTTATTTATGTTTATCATATATTGTTGCAAAGAAAGAAAATAAATAAAGAATATAATTTGATGCATGACGTATTTATTTAACAATTCCATTAATGTTTGGTTCGATTTTTGCTACAACCAAGCGCAATACTCAAGCTGTTGTATTTTTAGATTTGTTATTATTCATGACTAAAAATGTATCTTCGCAGATACATATCGATTCGAAGAGGCGTGTGCATTTTAATGCGCTACCTAATGATTTGTACAATTGTTTTTATCTACACAACAATATAAGTTTAATACATTGTCATCATTAAATTTATATTGCAGGTTCTTATCGTTTTGCGTATTGATGAGTTCAAGCCGTATTGATTCAGGTGCGTCCTTAGATAAAATGGGAAAAGGGTTGCTAAATTAGGTTAAGTAGTCTAGAAGTTGATATTGACTTTTCGGAAACCTTATGATTAGGACAGCGCCGGCCCTAGCCCTTGATTAGGGTAGAGAGTGATTGTCTTTCGACGTCCTTTGGTCGACGCTTTCACTTCACATAAATTGTATTTCCAGTTTATCTTAAACAAAAAATAATATACCAACTTTAAAAAAAATCAAACTTTTATTGCAAAAATCAACACTTATTGAATTTAAATTAAATTAAGTAGCTCTAATTATTACACTCCTGCTTCTTTAACATAAACAAAATTCCTACCGCTATATAATTAAATTAGTATTTCGTGTTTATTTCAATCAGTCATTATATAATAAAATCCGTTACCTATGTAGGTATTGTAATAAAATAATTAAAAGAAAACATGCTATATCACGTTTGTTATATCGATCTTAATTTACATTAATTAATACAAAATTTACTTTTCTTGCTTCGCACTGGCAAATTTTACCATTAAATTATCATTAGGTTTGGATTGCGCAATATCATTTTCAATTGATCAAATTGCTAGGTTTGACATTTTTTCCTGAGCTATGGTCGGTCTTAGGTATGGTTTTATTAGTTTTAATTTACTATAACTATATATATACGCTTACCTTTGGCGAGACTTACTGGAATAGTTTATATTATCCAAAGGTCAGTTCAAGTGTTTGGAAACAAATCGCCCAATCATTTTTGTTCAAGACATTGAGACCATCTTTCGGTTGGCCATGGTTTGCGTCTAAGAAATGCTTCAGGGTTAGTATTTCTTGAGCCAGAACCGCTCCAGAAATATCGCTGTGTGAATCGTGTGTCGAAATATATTTACAAATTTAAATACGTTTGCTCCAATTCAGGCTTATCAATCGGTCGTTTTAAATCATATAAGAAACACCAACTTGCATTAAAATTAGACATCTGTTGGAAACGTATTTCCAGCAAATTTACAATTGTATCTATCAAAGGATAAAATACGGTAGTCTTAAAATTTTGTTCTGAGTCTATTGGAGTTTCATTTTGAGATTCATAGTCGAACATTCTTTTTCTTCTTCGGTTTCTTTTTTGTTGAAATACTGGTGAAAATTCATATTTTTCGTCAATTTCTTTTGATGATTACAGCTGATGCGTAGGCAGTATCCCTGCATTTCTTAACACATTTTCAACATTTGTGTTATAGATTCGTTACATTTTACAAGTCTGTCGATTCTGATTCCAAGGATTTGCTGACAGTAATTATTTGGTACAATAAATCATACCAAATCCCAAGAACGAGCAAAAATTCATATTGATCCATGTGTTGGCTTCTGAAGCTGCAATGGGGTCAATACTTTCCTCTTAATGTTCTTGCAGCGCATCTCTCAATTCAGTAAATTGATACTTAACAGCTTGAAGGCTTGAGACTACTTTCCCTACGTGTCTCAAAGACTTTTTTTAATGTGAGGGCTTCTGTAAGTTTTGAGAATACTTCCTATCTTTTTGTGAAAGAGGAGAAAAAAACAAACAGCCGTTGGATAACCCCGAACAACGACACTGATTTAACTGAAGTTTTAGCAGCGTCAGAAACAACCAAGCTTAAGCTGTGACAGCAACAAGGATTAAAAAAAGCCCTTGGAAATTCTCTGGTAATACGGCTATGGACTCTTTTGTTCCCCACCATATTGGCACTGGTGATGCGACATCGACAGCCAAACATTGATGTTTTGAAACATCGATGTTGATAATACATCCATCGGTTTTTAAAATTCAGAGTAATTAAACTTTTTTCTGTATTTCTTAAAACTGGCTTAGCAACTAGTGATGCTACATCGACAGCAAAACATCGATGTTTTGAAACTTCGATGTTCAAAATTAAAACATCGATGTTGACAATACATCGCACCAAAACCATCGGTTTTTAAAATTCAGTGTATTTAAACTTTTTTTCTCCATTTCTTAAAACTGGTTTAGCAATTAGTGATGCGACATCGGCTCCAATATATCGATGTTTATTTTATAAGACATCAATGTTTTGAAAACATCGACATTGATGTCGCATCCCTAATTTTCAGATAATTCACCCTTGGTCACTTTGGTCTAAAAGTATGTTCAATTTGTTGATTATAAAAATTATGCTACTTGGTTATATTTTAATGTTTTATAACGGTACTTTTTTCATTTAAAAATAAAACATCGACAAGTATAAACATCGATATTACAAAAAAATCGACTCCAATACATCGATGTTAAAAAACATCGACTCCAATACATCGATGTTTTGAAAACATCGACATCGATGTCGCATTCCTAACTGGCACCATTGTCATAGCCTAGGCCCATGCAATCATACATGTCTAAATCATATTGTTTTGATCTAGGTAACTGATACTACTTACTATACCTACCTATTTACATCAATCATCCATCGTTCACAAAATCTGTTTGCTTTACCATACACCAGGCCTCGAAATAGATTTTTAATACAGGTGCACTTAAGTTTTTAAATTAGGTGCACAGGTTATGTTTCAATAGCACATTTAAAAAAAAAACCGTAATATAAGATCATTAATGTAATGTAAAATACATTAATAGTTGGGAATGTTTAGATAGGTTAGTAGTAGATAGTAAATAAAAATATTTAAACATCTAAATTCTCCGTCGCACGGCTGTCTCGACAGTCGCTTCAACAGAGCCACCTGGAAAATGTTTCGATCATCGGAAAGTTCTGGTGGCAGTGGGACAAGTAAATCTTCCTCCTGTGTAAATCTACGGCACAGCGATTTTGTTTTCGCATAGTGCGTATTTAGGAATTTTAATGACGTTCCTTTAGAGCGAGAGAGGTTGAAACTAATATTTTGTTCAAATATCAAAATAATATAAACCACGTTCCCCACCCTTTTTTTTTTAACTTTAGGTGCACAATTTTATTTTCATGCACCCGGGTATTTCGAGCCCTGCCATAGACGAATGTTTTCTTTTACTTACTTACCTAAATAAAAACAAAAAGTAATGAATGTGATAGGTACTAACACCATTTATAAGTCGACAAAGCGAAACTCGCAAACGAAACCAAACGAAACACGCGTAAACTCGTGCATGCGTTCCCTGAACTACTTAAAAAATTATTTCACTTGGCAGGCTACAAACAACGCAAGTGTGCTCTGCCGCTTGCTACGAAGCACAACCCCGCGCCTCTCAAAAGACGCCATCAAAATTTTATTTTTCTCTCGAAATAGTTTTTTTTGCATTTGACATTTTGGCGCCCCTAACCACCTTGCGCCTAGAGCGACCGCTCCTGTCGCTCTACCCTAGGCTCGGCGATGGATTAGGAAAAAACGCCACAGCTACTTTGTTCTGCACATTTACCATTTGCAAAAATTATCTACCGTGTGACTTGTTAAAATACAAGTACACGTGATGAGACGGGCCACTGGAAAATCAATTGAAGGCCCTATGTGGCCCGCGGGCCATGGTATCTGCATGCCTGATATAAATGGTGAAATATTCCACCTTCAAAAGAAATACCGGAAAAGATAGGTAATTTGTAATTAACGTCGTACTAGAGCAGCACAACGGACTATTGACGACGGTCCGAGATCAGTCCCTTAAGAGACAGATCCGAGGACAAGGCCTCGTAACTTAGAACCATGGTTAGATGACGAAGCAACACCTGAGCTGGCACCCCACTCTCCAAACTTCCACACCAACCCAACGTGAGGACTTTCTGCCACGACAGATTTAAGTTTAACCAGCCGTCTCTACACCATGCGTTTACAAACTTCTATGCACTGACCCGGATTCGAACTAGGAACTCGGGTGTTGTGACTTATAGCATTTTCTTGTTGAATGTAAAAATTAAGACAAAAATACAATTTAATCGCTCTTATACGAAGATAAAAATCCATTCACCATTGGACTGAAAATTGCGCAAACTGTGACGTCAGAGGTTATTTTTGGAAACCTTAAAAATGCTTTTTGAAAAGACAGTAGATTTTTCTAATCACCCTGCGAGAGATCAGAATTGAAATAGAATGAAAAACAGATGACTGCTTGTATTCGTATGGACTTTATAGTAAAGAGAAGCAGTGCATGAAACAATGTTTTTGCCCTCACAGTCAAACAATTAAGTTTTTTGATCCTGAAGGCTTATAGCACAGACCAGCACCGGATGTTTAAGGTATTAATCATAATTTCAAATTTACAAGAAAAAGGCTTAGCAATCATACAGAGGCTGTTCACACATTTTTTAGATAATGTATATTGCATTCAATAAAATTAAATTACATAAAATTCTTGTGTTTTAAATGTTCCATTTGATAGCCCTTATTCTGAACTATCTTTAGACATCGTAATTTCCAGGATAATAATGCCTTTTGAAGTGTCAGAAGAGGTATTCTATCCCATTCCTCATGAACAGCTTTCCAGAGTCCTGTAAGGGTTGTGGGACGACGTTTGGATAATGCAGATTTTAAAAGTCCGAAAGCACAAAAATTCATACGTGATACATCGGGAGATTTAGTAGGGATATCAGTGAAGGGTATGGCCTTGATACCGGTTTTTCGTTCCATTTCTTTTAGGAAATTTACAGTGGATATTGATGTGTGACTTCTATCTTTGTCTTGATGGAGTTCCACAGATTGATGGCACTGTGGGTAAAGCGATGGTATTTCATTCAGAAAAATTGGCGATAAAATATGTTCCTGATAGTATGTGGAGTTAATCTTGACATTTTTTCCCACTCTCTTTATTTTTAACTTGCCATTATATGAAAAACCAGCAACAATCATGAATCCCTTAGAAAAACTTTCTTTCGATTCTGTGAATCCATGTACTTATATTTTTTTCTTCCCTTTTATGATGATAAATGCCTTTTTTTTTGCTGCAATCATTTAAATACACCCATGATTCATCTATTGTGAAATTTTTTTTTTCCATTTTTCTTTGGATAAGTGTTTCTCATATAGAATTCGTCAGCGTATCCTGCGTTCAGCGATATGCTTTGGAGAAAGACGATGCACATTGCGTTTTTTCGATTTCTTAAGATTTAAATCAACGTTTATCATTTTGTTGACACCGTGCATTTTAATGATTTTGCAACTGTCCTTTGACTAGAGGGATTTTCTTTTAACATTAAACAACGTACTTTTGCAGTAGTCGAAGATGTCCGTTTCGTCCTTGGATACTTGTTTGGAATTTTTGTCCCACTTGAGGCTCCAATTTGACGTTTTTTTCCTTTCTTGTTGACGATATTACCTATCGACACTTTAGATATCACAAAACCATGACTCTCACATCGTTTTTGGATAACGGAATATGAATATTTCTCTTCGGAAAGAGCATAAATATAGCCTTCGAACCACTGCTTCGTTAAAAACGCCATTTTGAATAAAAACAAACCTCTCAAGCCGCAGACGGTAATTTTGACTTTTAAAAACATAGTACAACTGCAATTAATTCTTTTGCTGCAAACGATTTTTTATTACCGCTAACCAAAATCGTCTAAAAAATGTGCTAACAGCCTCTGTAGAGTGCTATGAAATTCAAAACTGCTTGTATTTACACAAATCTAAGGTACCGTCTTCATAAATCTAAATAACACTTTATACATCTGTTAACAGGATAATAATCTTTTTTAATATTTAAAGCGATACAAATACACTATTAGAAAGATCAGCTTTTACCATTAGAAGTATTTATCCGATAAAAGGATGTTTTCCCCGTTCCTTTGTAAATAAATTATCTTGAGATAATACAAAAAAAAAAGCATAAATAAATTTTGTTTTATTTTGCTCTATAAGAAACACTTTAAGATAATAACATTATTTCCACTAAGCACATAAACATTTTTTGCAACATGTTTGATCCGATTATTCTATTTCCTATTTTTAAGGCAAATATATTCTTTTCTACTTGAAGTTATTGAATTTTATTTTTCATCCATAAACTATAAATTATACACTGGACTTATTATTTTTGAATAAGACTGAAAAAGTCTCATTTTCCTTATTAAATTGCGTAAGTTCAAACATTAAATTGCTGAAAAAGATAAATTCTTCACACAGCGATTCCTTTTTGCAAAAAAAATGTAATCGTCTTAAAATAAAGTTTTAAGAATTATTTTACGGACCTATTCCACTAAGACTTAATTCTTAATTTCGAGATGCATATTCGCTACTACTTAAAGATATTCTACAGAATTATTTATATGGATAATATGATAAAACCGTTTCTTCCCTTTGTCTTGGAATTCTAAGTGCCACGCGTTTTGTACTTGAGTACAGTTCATGCATAAAGTTATCTTAGCATTTTATATGTGTTTTTAATAAAGATCAAAGGGATGTAGAAATGAGCTTAGATTTTTTTATAAGTGTTTTATACAGCACAAAGCCTTTGCAATGTAAAAATGAAGATAAATTTAAAATGATATGCCATAGTTATATTCCTTTTACGTTTACAATTCAGTTATAATGCAAAGCGTTGGCTTGGTTGGTTGACATGATGCTTTAAGGCACTGGAGCCATATTTAGCCAAGCTGCGCCAAGCACAAGACATGAAATGTCAGGTAATAGCCATACATGATCCAACCAAAGATTGTCGTGCACGTGCGATCTTAAATACGTTAAATTTATCGTGGCCTCAAATGTCCTCAACATGGCTTGCTGTGGAAGTTTGGAGAGTGGAGTGCTTTCTAGGATCTTCATCTGACTGAAAAGTTTGAGTTTTTATCCTCAGAATTGATCCCGGGCCGTCTTCAATAGCCCGTTGCGCAGATCCAGTGAAACATTTACAGTTCATTTATAAGTTCACAGCGCCTGTTTGGTTGATTGATTTGGGATGTTATGACGCCCGGGTCATATTTGGCCAGGCTGCGCTAATTACTACACATCGTCAAGCAATTGTGGAAGGAAAGGAAACGGGAGGGAGAAGAGAAAGTTGACAAAGATCACTTGGGCATCCAGTGGTTGCGTTCATCAAGTTTTCCAAATCTAGCAAACGACACAGGAGAAAAATAAATCACTAGGAATCCTCGGGTTGACGAGGTCCTTAAGTAAAATTAAAATTGAAAACGTACGGTGCATAGCCACAATCGCAGACCAATCAGAGTTGTCGACGTAAACGGTAAAAATTCTCTGATTGATCTGCGGATGTCGTTTTGCACCTTGTGCTTCCAATATGAATTCAGCTTCAATCTCCATAAGATAAGTCCACGACGGGCACAGCGTTTATATGTATTCGTAACTACACATGAAATTTAGTAAATACTGTATAACTTCACCATTATTGTTGCGTACTAAGTAAAATGTGGAAATTCTCGGGATATGATTTATAAAATGGCACTTTTAGTACCGCAAGTCTTGCAAACTTCACATACTATGTAATAGGAAAGAAAACTAAAACCAAGCCTTGCATTTCTTAATTACATTCTGTTATTCTTAATTCTACAGAGGCTGTTCGCACATTTTTTAGACGATTTTGGTTAGCGGTAATAAAAAATCGTTTGCTGCAAAAGAAATAATTGCAGTTGTACTATGTTTTTAAAAGTCACAATTATCGTCTGCGGCTTGAGTGGTTTGTTTTATTCAAAATGGCGTTTTTAACGAAGAAGTGGTTCGAAGGCTATATTTATGCTCTTTCCGAAGAGAAATATTCATAATCCGTTCCCCAAAAAACGATGTGAGAGTCATGGGTTTGTGATATCGAAAGCGTCGATAGGTAATATCGTCAACAAGAAAGGAAAAAAAAACGTCAAATTGGAGCCTCAAGTGGGACACAAATTCCAAACAAGTATCCAAGGAAGAAACGGACATCTTCGACTATTGCAAAGGTACGTTGTTGAATGTTAAAAGAAAATCCCCCTAATCAAAGGACAGTTGCAAAATCATTAAAATGCTCGGTGTCCACTGTAAACAAAATGATAAACTTTGATTTAAATCTTAAGAAAGCGAAAAAACGCACTGTGCATCGTCTTTCTCCAAAGCATATCGCTGAACGCAGGACACGCTGCCGAATTCTATATGAAAAACACTTATCCAAAGAAAAATGGAAAAACATTGTCACAATAGATGAATCATGGGTGTATTTAAATGATTGCAGCAAAAAAAGAGCCATTTATTATGCTAAAAGGGGAGAAAAAAATTTAAGTACATGGTTCACAGAATCGAAAGAAAGTTTTTCTAAGGGATTCATAATTGTTGCTGGTTTTTCATATAATGGCAAGTTAAAAATAAAGAGAGTGGAAAAAAATGTCAAGATTAACTCCAAATACTGTCAGGAACATATTTTATCGCCAATTTTTCTGAATGAAATACCATAGCTTTACTCACAGTGCCATCAATCTATGGAACTCCATCAATACAAAGCTAACAGTCACACATCAAAATCCACTGTGAATTTCCTAAAAGAAATGGAACTAAAAACCGGTATCAAGGCCATACCCTTCACTGAAATCCCTACTAAATCTCCCGATGTATCATCTATGACTTTTTGTGCTTTCGGGCTTTTAAAATCTGCATTATCCAAACGTCGTTCCACAACCCTTACAGGACTCTGGAAAGCATTTCATGAGTAATGGGATAGAATACCTATTCTGACACTTCAAAAGGCATTATTATCCTGGAAATTACGGTGTCGAAAGATGGTTCAGAATAAGGGCTATCAAACAGAACATTTAAAACACAAGAATTTTATGTAATTTAGTTTTGTGAATGCAATATACACTGTCTAAAAAATGTGTGAACAGCCTCTGTATTCTCTATGAGTTACTATGTTATATTTTGCTTCATATAAAATAGAATGAAATCGATTGAATTTATATTGGCACAAATACAATTAAAAAAAATTAAATGTTCTTAATATATGTTCAATTATGAAAATTGTATTGTATGAATTAAATGCTAGATTATGCAAATTTGTATGAATTGTAGTCTAAATGATACAAATTCGTATGAATTGCAGGCTAAATAATGCAAGTGTTTATGAATTACAAAGATGAAGAATACAAATTCTAATAAAGTATACGGTAAAATGATACAACTTTGTATAAATTACGAGGTTAAATAATTACGACAGACGAGGTTAAATAATGAAAACCCTACTGAACTAAATTATGAAAGTTCTTATGAATAACCAGGCTAAATTGAACTGAATAATAATTAAAAATTTCCGTTTCTCAAAAACAAATAAACATTTCCTATGTGGCAGAACCTAATTTATATCCTTAGTATAGTACTCCTGAATGGGATTTCTATCCGGTTAAATCCAAGATCTAAAAGACTTAATCACAGATCCAGCTGGAAAGCAAAATAAAACCTCACTAGCCTAGGTGCTACTTCGAGTCCCACAAAAGGACCTTCCCCAACCGAGGTAGTAATAAATGCGGGTCATTGTCGGGTCTGAAGGGTTAACGGTCCATCCATCTGCCTAAGCACTGGTCCCACTTTTCGCCCTCAAGCCCCATTAAACCCTTGGTGAGGGAATGAAATTAACAAGGGCTTCTGAAGGACTCGGGTATTATTTACGGGAATCATCCATTTCCAGTCCCTGCACTAGTACATGCACGTCCACGGTAATGGATCTTGCAGCGTCCAAAAATTACACCAGGGAAAGTTCTGGTGTTGTATGCTCAGATGACCCTCTTTGTGCAAGTTGTGGGATTAGGGCTGGTCTTGTTTCTTGGCTGTTGGGGATATCTTATTGTGTTTAAGTGTTTCCAACGACGGCGCTTAAGTAGAGTTCGTTGTGGCAAATGACAGAGAGAGCGATGATGATAATTTTGCTTTTGACGAAGAGGTTAGGAATGTAAATTATAAAATATTCAACAAATAGTAAGAGGAAATAAATTAAATACCTCGAGATAAAAAGGAGCACTAGTCAAAGGCTTGCGAAATAAAATTACACTCTTAAATATAATAAGAATATGAAAACTAAAAGTAACAATTTACCTACATTGGTTTTCAACGAATAGTGACGAAAACAAATTAAAAACCTTGAGATAAAAAGGAGCACTAATAAAGGCTTGGGAATTAAATTACACTCCTAAATATAGTAAGAATAAGAAAACTAAAAATAACAATTTACCTACATTAGTATTCACCAAATAGTGAGGGAAAATAAATAAAAGACCTTGAGATAAAAAGGAGCAGTAATAAAAGGCTTGCTAAATAAAATTACACTCTTAAATGTAATATGAATAAGAAAACTAAAAGTAACAATTTACCTACATTGGTTTTCAACGAATAGTGAGGAAAACAAATTAAAAATCTTGAGATAAAAAGGAGCACTAATAAAGGCTTGGGAATTAAATTATACTCCTAAATATAATAAGAATAAGAAAACTAAAAATAACAATTTACCTACATTAGTATTCACCAAATAGTGAGGGAAAATAAATAAAAGACCTTGAGATAAAAAGGAGCACTAATAAAAGGCTTGCTAAATAAAATTACACTCTTAAATGTAATAAGAATAAGAAAACTAAAAGTAACAATTTACCTACAATGGTATTCAGCAAATAATGAGGAAAACTAATTAAAAACCTTGTGATAAAAAGGAGCATTGTGAAAAGTCTTCCAAAATAAAATAACACTCTTAAATATAATATATGAATTGGAAAACTAATAATAACAATTTTCCTATACATTAATCTGTTGGAATGGCATTTTCCAATGAAAATATGGCAATATCTAAAATTAATTCGTTTTGATTGCTTACAATGTGTTGAATCGTATAGCATTTGTGTTAAAGTGAAGCACACTAAGAATAAAAAATATAATTCTAAAAAGGCGGTAAGTATTATAAACCCTCTTAATGGTTTTCTCTACGAGGAATTTCGTCATTAGGATAACTCTGATCAGACCATGATGGACGAGATAGCTCTTCATTAGACGAAAACTGACCAGATCTTGATGGACGTGATACTTCGCCACTAAGGACGTCACCAAGAGAAAACCGACTAGATCTTGAAGGACCAGGTACCTCTTCTAGAAGAGGTACCACATATGGTACCTCTTCTTTACCTACATAGGAATTCTCAGGTTCTTGTGAAAAGTAACCAGATCTGATGGACGTGATGTCTCGTCATTAAAAGAAAAGTAACCAGATCTGATGGACGTGATAGCTCGTCATTTGACGAAAAGTAACCAGATCTGAATGACGTGATGTCTCATCATTAGAAGAAAAGTAACCAGATCTAATGGACGTAATATCCCGTCATTTGACGAAAAGTAACCAGATCTGATGGATGTGATGTCTCGTCATTAGAAGAAAAGTAAGCAGATCTGATGGATGTGATAGCTCGTCATTCGACGAAAAGTAACTAGATCTGAATGACGTGATGTCTCATCATTAGAAGGAAAGTAACCAGATCGGATGGTCGTGATGTCTCGTCATTAGAAGAAAAGTAACCAGATCTAATGGACGTAATGTCTCGTCATTTGACGAAAAGCAACCAGATCTGATGGATGTAATGTCTCGTCATGAGAAGAAAAGTAACCAGATCTGTTGGACGTGATGTCTCGTCATTAGAAGAAAAGTAACCAGATCTGATGGACGTGATAGCTCGTCATTCGACGAAAAGTAACCAGATCTGATGGATGTGATGTCTCGTCATTAGAAGAAAAGTAAGCAGATCTGATGGATGTGATAGCTCGTCATTCGACGAAAAGTAACTAGATCTGAATGACGTGATGTCTCATCATTAGAAGGAAAGTAACCAGATCGGATGGTCGTGATGTCTCGTCATTAGAAGAAAAGTAACCAGATCTAATGGACGTAATGTCTCGTCATTTGACGAAAAGCAACCAGATCTGATGGATGTAATGTCTCGTCATGAGAAGAAAAGTAACCAGATCTGTTGGACGTGATGTCTCGTCATTAGAAGAAAAGTAACCAGATCTAATGGACGTAATATCTCGTCATTTGACGAAAAGTAACCAGATCTGATGGATGTGATGTCTCGTCATTAGAAGAAAAGTAAGCAGATCTGATGGATGTGATAGCTCGTCATTCGACGAAAAGTAACTAGATCTGAATGACGTGATGTCTCATCATTAGAAGGAAAGTAACCAGATCGGATGGTCGTGATGTCTCGTCATTAGAAGAAAAGTAACCAGATCTAATGGACGTAATGTCTCGTCATTTGACGAAAAGCAACCAGATCTGATGGATGTAATGTCTCGTCATGAGAAGAAAAGTAACCAGATCTGTTGGACGTGATGTCTCGTCATTAGAAGAAAAGTAACCAGATCTGATGGACGTGATAGCTCGTCATTCGACGAAAAGTAACCAGATCTGAATGACGTGATGTCTCATCATTAGAAGGAAAGTAACAAGATCTGATGGACGTGATGCTTCGTCATTTGACGAAAAGTAACCAGATCTGATGGATGTGATATCTCGTCGTCAGTAGATGAAATCTGATCCGATCTTGATGGACGAGATACCTAATCATTAGAAAAGAGCTGACCAGATCTTCACTTCGTTAGATTTGTTTCGCATTATTTTTTGTAACATCAAAAAAATCGACAATATCTTGAGACGAGATATTTCATCATTAGCAAAAATCGATTTGACCTTGATGAACGAAATATCTCGTCAAAACCATTTACAGTGGTAAACCTTTGATGAGGGAATGAAATTTGCAAGAACTGAAGAAACCAGAACGCCGGTATTATTTACACGAATCACCCATTTCCAGTTTGCATTAGCACATGCACGTCAACGGTAATGGATCTAGCAGCGTCCAAAATTTGCACCAGGGAAAGTTCTGGTGTTTATATGATCCTCCTTGTGTGTAAGTTGTAGGATTAGGATTGGTATTTTTCTTGGCTCTTGGGGATATCTTATTTTATTTAAATGTTTCCAACGAAGGTTCTTAAGTTCGTTGTGGTAAATTAGAGGGAATGATGAACATTTTTTTTCTTTCGACGAAGAGGTTAAGAAAGTAAATAATAAAATATCCATCAAAAATAAGTAAGGAAAACCTAATTAAAACTTTTGCTATAGAAAGGAGTTCTAATAAAAGGCATGAGAAATAAAAGTAGTCTTAATCCTCTTGATGGGGGGGGGGTAGTTTCGACGAGGTATCCCATTATTAGCAAAAGTGACCAAATCTTTAAGGACGAGATATCTAGTCATTAGAGGAAAATCGGCCAGACCTTGATCTCGTAATCATAAAAAATTTGTCAATATTATATTGATGACGAGAAATCTCGTCGTTAGCAAAACTGGTCAGATCTTCATAGACGAGATATCTCGTCGAATCCACTTGGAGAGTTAAGTATAACAAGCATAAGTAAACTATCAAATACAATTTACCAACAGTAATCTGGTGTAATACGGGTTTTGATGATAAACATAAAATTTATTCATTTTTGTTCGTTCTGCTTACAATTTGTTCTATCGAATTGCGTTTGCTTTCAAAACAAAGTATACTAAGAATAAAAGTAATGACACTCCTCCAAAGGTTTTACAAGTCATTAAACTGGTATGGGTATGAAATTGTCAAGAACTGGATTTAGGATTTGGGCGTCATTTACTGGAACCATCCATTTGCAGTTCATGCAGTAGTACATGCTCGTCAGCGGTAATGGATCTTGCAGCATTCAAAGTTTACACCAGAGAAAGTTCTGGTGTAATTTAAGATACTTATTGTGTTTTTAAATGTGTTTCACGAATATGCTTAAGTAGAGCTCCTAGTGGTAAATGACAGAGAGAGTGATGGCATGAATTTACTTTCCACGAAAAGGTTAAGAACGTAAATTACAAAATATTCAACAAACAAGTTGTAAAAACGGTGCTTTTAAAAGGAATATTAATAAGAGGAATATTGAATGACAGGTAGGTCATTAATTAACGTCGCAATCGATAAACATAACGGGCGATTGGCGATGTTCCGGGATCTATCCCGAGGACAACATTACGTAATTTTGAATTATGGGTAGTTGACGAGTACCCCTGAGTACCCCACTCTCGAAACTTCCAAGCCACGCTAACGTAAGAACATCTGAGGCCACGATGGATTTAACATTCACCAGCCTCCTTTTGGACACGACCGTCTTTGACAGGTCCGAGTTTTGAACTCGCAACCCTCAGGTTGCTAATCCGTTGCTCTTCCAACAAGGCTACCACGGCCAACATGCGAAATGACATTACTGTCTCAAGTATAAGAATAGGAAAACTATCAAATGCCATTTATCTTCAGAATTTTGTTCCCATAACTTCTTTCGATCATAAATCTGATTGATAATTTCTTATTCGTTCTTGTTTTTCTACTGACAGTTTGCAGTATTGTATTAAGTTTGTTTTAAAGTAAGTCACATTACATTAAACATGATGATTCTTCTTGTTGTTACACATCCTCTAAGGCTAGCAGAGCTAGACCATCTCCATGACATTATGCATAAGGGTGCGTCACCTTTGTATGGAGAATTTTTTTCTGATTTCAATCTGGCATAGCAAAAAACGAGTTCCAAATGATGTTTTTAAGGTCACATCTAAAATTTTATTAGAATGGGATATCATCTTCGGTCCGGATTGATGTTAGATAGTACATATTTTAAAAATAACTTCTATTTGATGAGTTGTTACAGCAAGGTTAAAAAAAGGTTTAAAAATGTGTGTCTGTAAAACAAATTTGAAATTGAGGGAGTGACATTTATTTATTACAAGAAAAAGTTCACAAAAATCACATTCATATTTTTATAATAATGTTTCACAAAGCGCGAAAATGTTTCTTGCTATCGAATTTCGGTATTGCTTTTCGAGACTATTTGGTTTTTTATGAAGCCCTCTCTCTCAGATATTTTGCTCAATGTGGCTGAAGCTTCTGTCAGTCTTGACCGCCCTTTCAACAGCTCGTGTGCGATATGGCAGGCGTAGTAAAGACAGTTCTGCTTTATGGGCGACAAACAGTCGGATGTCTTCGTTAGGTATGGATTTTAATATTGGTTGATCAGAGATATATTGTCCTGTCAGTCAATGAGATCAGTGTAAGTTAATGCATTAAATTTTACCGTAGGCAGTTGAAACAGCCGGAGTCTTATCCTGAATACTGCGGGCTTTCAAATGTGACGGACTTCCAGTTCACAATTGTTCAATTCAGAGTCGGTCAGCATTGCGTTCAATGAATTTTCAGGGTGTCTGTTTCTTTGAATTACGGGATCTATTTTGGCTTTCAGTTCGGTGGGCAAATATCTAGTTACAGGTGCCGTACTCCATATTTACAGGAAGGGTGAATTTTTAAAGCAAACCAGGTTGGAGCGTAAACCTTGATGACATACATTGCAAAAATTATTATGTTATTATAAGGAGAATCCATCGAGACGTACAAACGTCAAATTCTATTCGCACGAGTTAGCCATCGGGGATGAGACTTTTTGCTCGACCATTTGTTTATAAAAATCCTTAGGAGATATGCCTGTTGAAACCGTTGAGATTATTATGTACAAATATTGTTTGGTCTGGGCTAATACTTTGAATAAATAACTCAGGTTGAAATAAACTGAAACCTAACAACGGGCCTGTTTTCACACATTGTTAGATCTTTGCCGATTCTAACTGAAAATGGCTCGGTTCCCGATTTGTTGCCATCAATATGTAAAAATAAGTGTATAGGAAGGGTAATTCGTTCATTTACAGTAGGCAGATAATCCACGCCGACGTTGAGGCTTGTGGTGACTGTGGCTAAGATACATTGTCACTGTCCGATTGACTACATTCAGATGTGAAGTCGACACATTAAACTTCTCTGTGCTTTCTTTTTGAGACTGAAACTGGGATTTTTGCATTAACATTTTACTTTTAATTGTGTTCAATATTTTATACGTTGTAATAATATATACGGTTCCGATCACCATTCTTCTAGTGGTTCGTTGGTCGATTAAGAAACTTTTCTCTCTGACTCTGGTAATTTTTTTGTGGACGGGGCAAAATAACACTTGCAGGATGAATGTCTAATAATACTTTACTGATACTGTGAAACTCTTCTAATTTCTTCTTCGGTATTTTAGGGTGAGATTTAAAAGATTTTTGCATTTTTTTCAGACGACAGTAGGAATGGAAGCTCTTGACCATATTTCTTCAATGTTTTCCAATGTCCTCTATTTTTTTTAACGTGGGTTTTTTATTTGTTTCATCATCAAGTTTTATCTTATGTTCATCAGAGAACTTCATAATATCTTCGTAGGTTGGTAACATTGTATTTAATATCACCTGTGTGTGAATCACCAAACACCGATAAGCAGGTATTTTAATTAACGTCGTACTGGAGAAACACAACAGGCCAAACAACTAAGTATTACCAAAAAACGGACATGCATGATAAAAATGGCGCAAACGAGCGCAATACAACCTCGACTTATTGAAGCAGGAGCTATACTTAAAAATGTGGGCGGGACACACGCTCGCTCAGGATGTCCCTTTTTGATATAAATCCGGAGGCAGTTAGACGTATTAGAATGTAATAATATTTCACACATGTTGTTTTGAGACTATTTAGCACCTTTCTATCGCTGTGCTAATTAAAAAAGTGCAAAATAATGACCCAACCAATTATACACCCTAAAGAAATCCAACAAAGAATTTGAAGCAAGATAACGCCTTGAGAGCCCTAGGAACGCAATAATATGTTCAGGGGAAGCCTGCTCAGTATAACACTTGGTGCAGATCTTAAAACAGGGTTACTTATGGCGGTTGTTTCGTAGGAAAATACGCTTAACACTCCAAAGGGTTTCAACGAGATATCTCGTCCAAGATCTGACCATTTTTTCTCGTGAAGAACTACCTCGATATTTAAAATACAGCTAATTATTTTATTTTGATGAGATTAAGATCTGGTCAGTTTGTTCTAATGTAGAGATATTTCCTCCATCAAGATCTAGTCAGTTTGTTCTAATGTAGAGATGTTTCCTCCATCAAGATCTGGTCAGTTTGTTCTAATGTAGAGATGTTTCCTCTATCAAGATCTGGCCAGTTTGTTCTAATGTAGAGATGTTTCCTCCATCAAGATCTGGTCAGTTTGTTCTAATGTAGAGATGTTTCCTCCATCAAGATCTGGTCAGTTTGTTCTAATGTAGAGATGTTTCCTCCATCAAGATCTGGTCAGTTTGTTCTAATGTAGAGATGTTTCCTCCATCAAGATCTGGTCAGTTTGTTCTAATGTAGAGATGTTTCCTCCATCAAGATCTGGTCAGTTTGTTCTAATGTAGAGGTGGTTCCTCCATCAATATCTGGTCAGTTTGTTCTAATGTAGAGATGTTTCCTCCATCAAGATCTGGTCAGTTTGTTCTAATGTAGAGATGGTTCCTCCATCAAGATCTGATCAGTTTTGTAAACTACGAGATATCTTGTAGAACAGGACAACCACCAGATGGGTTAACGATTGAGTTGTTTGTTGGGGAAGAGACAAAGATAGTAAGAATATAAATTAGAGAGTGCACATTAAACACAAGTAGATAGATTTTGAGAGTTCTGGCGCATAAAGGGAAGTTGGGCAGGAAGGGAAGGGAAGTTGGGCAGGAAGGGAAGGGAAAGTGGGCAGGAAGAGAAGTTGGGCAGGAAGGGAGGGTAGAGGTGATAAGACAATTGCTTGTGGCCGTTTGATAAGAAACTGAAGATGAACATGATAACGTCAATTTGTTGACAAGTTGCCATGGTGGTGAATGACTGGTAGCGCCTTCTGGTGGTCAGATGATCAAACATATTATTTTAATTAAAAAGGAATTACTTGGATTCGAACCCGGGACCATCGTGATGCGATGCGAACATGCTAGCCGTTAGGCCATTGTTGACTTATCAAGCAGTGGTTATTTATCATACAATTCCAGTACTCCCTTCTGCAGATAAGGACTTGTACTTTTTCTTTTTCACTACAAATGTATTGAGAATGGTTTTAAATTTATTTGTAGGTATTTAATACTTTTATAAAATAACAGGTTGCGCAATCTAGCGAAAGGTTGAACAATTAAACGTACTTAAGTGAAAATACTATAATATAAAGGACCTATAAGATTTCTTAAATTATAGGCTAAATGACAGGCACAACCATCTAGTGATGGAAAATGTAACAATTAGTTTTAATTAATTTATTTTCTAGCTGTTAACTTGTATTTTTAGCGTGATACTTTAGAATTAAATGGAGAATTATTTAAAAGAAAAATAATAATACGTGGATTCGAACCTAACAAAAGGTAATAGCGGTCAACCGTTTTTACACAAGCACTGTAGACGTTCGTCCACTACTACCTATGTGATCGTGTTATGTTTAAAATAGTCTATCATTTTGTTAATCCATATAGTACATACTTCCAAACATTGAAAAGTCTAGAAGCTTCTGGAACGGGTGACTAAGAAATAATTGTACCCATAAAATAGTAAGATAACAGAGTTTAACACCAATTAGACATACTATCAAAGATTGAAATGCCTAGAAGTCTATGGAACTTGTGACATTATGACTAAGGATTGTGTAGCGTGTGTAAGATTAAAGAGAATGAACGAAGTTATACACGGAGTCTGATAAAAGTGACTCAAAAGATTAGCTTAAACTACCGAAGTACACGTGTTATGGTATCTGAAAAATGTTTGGGGCCAGCAAAGAAAGTAATTATACTGCTTGATAAATAAGAGGCTTTTAAAAGCATAGTTGGGAGTGAGTTCTCGAGTCTTTGAATTACTTTGCTTCTTTGGATTTTTACCCTTCTACTGTTTTTATATACATTATGGATTCTGGTGATATTAGGCCCACAAAGAAAATGCGTACAGACAAAGAACAGTGTTTTCAGAAATACTGTAAAGATTCTTTATGCTATGAATACGGTAAATTGTTTACAGATCGTGATGGCTGGACATATTTCCGTCGATTGGAAAACGAATTAACATATTTAAAGAAAGAGGAAACTACTGTAGAAGTTTACGGTAAAAAATATACTGTGCCTCGACAACTTGTAGCATACGGAGACGAAGGAATAAGCTATACCTTTAGTGGATCTTGTATTGCAGCCAAGCCTTGGTCTCCTTTACTGTTGGAAATAAAGGAAGAAGTGGAACGAGTAAGTGGTGAAAGATTTAATTTTGTGTTGGTGAACCGTTATAAAGATGGTAAGGACTGTATAGGTGCCCATAAAGACAACGAAAAGGACTTGGATCTTAATGCACCCATAGCGTCTGTTTCATTTGGACAAAAAAGACAATTTGTGTTTTCTAGAAAGAACTACAACTCTTTAAAAATTGTTCTCGAAAATGGAAGCCTACTTATGATGAATATCCAACGAACCAATTTTGGCTACACAGTTTGCCCCGTGGGAATGTATCTTGCCCCAGAGTAAACTTAACGTTTCGTAAAATTCTTGGAAAAATCAGCGATAAACCACTTATGTGCCCCTGAAAGATATTTGAAAAACGTTACAATTAATATTTATACCTTTGTGAATATTATTTTCTTAGTCTTACATATTATTGTTAATTTAAAGAAACTTTTTGCGTGTCTTACCATATACACTGTATTTTGGATTATCATTTTTTTTTATTATTAAATATAAGTTTTATAAATGGTCTTTTGCAATGCATGATCTGAAATTAAATTTTCTTTGCTATAAATATTTTAGTTTTTTAAAATTTAGATGCTTTTAGTTAATCACTAATTATACATTGGATGCTATAGCACATATTTTATTACATAAATTATTTTTCAACGCTCTACACTTCAGTAAAAGTGCAAAAAAAAATATTTTTTTCTTTTATTTGAAAACTTTGCAAGACCCGTAGTACTATGAACATGTTTCCTTGTGCATTTGTTTGAATTGAACAAAAGAAAACTATCCAATACACCACAGAAGTACAATACGGGACTTAGAAATGTAAGTTGGTCAAAAGAAAAAGAAACAGTGGAACATAGTTAACTAAACTTACAAGATTTGATGACCATAACAAATGAGTAGAAACGCAATTGACTCCTTGTACATTTGAAGAAATTATAATCGTATTGAAATCTAAACCATATGTTATTTTCTAATTCTTCTTTCCCAACCGTATTACTTTTTAATTTAAATAAATCTGTCTAAATTTTAGTGATTAATATTTTAGATTTACAAACTTTTGGAAATGAAATTTTCTTTGATTTATATTGTAAAAAGTTAAGATGTTTTCACACAAAAATTAGATTCCATCACACATATTTTAATAATTAAGATTTAAATAAATATATGCAAATGAAACATGCATTAGATATTATTACCAAACTTTTAAATACAGATTTAAAAAAAAAATATTTTCCATTTCAAATAATTTGTTTAGCAGTTTGATTCTTAAAGCATGTTTTTATGTATGATTAAAAAAATAATTAAGAAACCTGTAAAGTAAAATATTTTTTACCTTTATTTGAAGCTTTGCAAGACCCATACTATGAAGATGTTTCCTTGTACATAAGAAGTAGTGAAAATTAGTATTAGAAACCTTTTGTCCTTGAAGTTCTAAATTAAATGTTCTTTTTTTCTAATTCTCTTGCAAACCATTCATATGCAGTTTAATTTGCAGAGCCAAATATCAATTTCGAAAAGGCATTTTACAAGTTACTTTGTATATGTCTTTTTAATTTTAGATATACTGCAATGCTACGTTAAGTGGATAGTCAGAGGGTTTTCAGATTTTGAAAATAATGTGAACACTTCTGTGCTGCTAAACAAAATAAATTTTTGCCCTTTCTTGATAGTTAATGCATAATATAAAGATTTACTCACACCACTAATAGTTTTACACATGAATAAAATTAAATAACAACCGAAAATTTAAAATACTAATCAATTTTTAAATGAACATATCTTGGTCTGTTTCTACAATTCTAAAAGCTTAGAGTCCAGACTTTCCAAGGGAGACACACTTTCCCATGCTATGGGACAGAAAGGAAGTCCACATATGTATTTTTCAACATATCGTAGTTTTCCGATCTTTGGCACTAAGTTTATGCTTATAAGTCGATAAGTTAAAACGAATACTTGAAGCTACTTGCCCTTTTATAGCAATGCATCCGTATTCACATACCTTTTTTGAAGAAACCTTCTTGAGTCTGAAATCCACAATTGCACAAATATTATACATTGCTATTCAAAAAGCGTAAGCTATTCTTGGAAAAATAATTGTATACTGCGGGCACGAAGAGCTATATAGCAGCATATTCTTACTAATCAGTAAAGTTAATCTAATCTTAGTCTTATCTTTTGTTAGTAACTATGAACACATAAGTGATGAATGTACTCAGAAAACACGTGCTTGTGATGATGCGACATCTACTTGTGTTGTGGAAATGACGTCATATTGATCGAGTAGAGTGGAGTTGTGTTTCCTGCTGACGGAAGTGACGTCATACTAATCGAGTGTAGTTTAGTTGTTTTCGATTGCTGCTGCTGACGTCATCATGCTAGAGTTGAGTTTAGTTGTTTTATTATAGGTGTTTTTCGGATCTGGCAATAGGAATATTTAACTTTTATGGAATGGCAACGACTGACGAAATGCATATGATGACCAAAGTGCGGTGACGTGAGTGACGTCACAGTCTGGATGGTTGAAAAAATTGCGGTGTCTTGTGTGACGTCAGACTTCTTATACGTGAAAGGACTCATTCCCACAAGTCTGATCATGTTCTCAATGACGCTGTGCCATCATAAGGTGGAAAGAAGTTGGTTTGAGTTGTATTTGTCCTGCTAGGAATATTTTCATTGGCTGTCTAAGATTTGTACTTGCTTTTTGGCAACAACGGCAGCTATAACAGCGTTTTAATTTCGATTTCGTGTGATAAAATCTTCTTTCCCTTGGTGAAAAGTTGCTGTCGTGGTTACTAGAAATTTCTTCTTGAGAAACGTTAAGTCTTAAATGGAAACAAAAATGAAACGCTTTAGCAATCAACCTGAAATATGCAAAAGAATTCGTGGTGTTGATCAAACTATTTCATCGGATGTCTCAAAATTAACCATGCAAACTATTCCAGACAACATGTTCCCTCTTGGAAACTATTCATTTGTGGTGATTAATAACTTCATCGGCTCTACTCGAGTGCATGTACGAAAATTTGCTTTGGATGAAAATGGAGTTTTGCTACCAACGAAGGAAGGTATCTCCCTATATCCAAACACATGGAATATTCTGATGAGAAAGGTTAGCAACTTTTTCGCACATGCTTCTGACTCCGACGTTAAAGTAATACAGAAAGAAGTCTGTCTTTCGAAAGTGTGTGATAACGGAAAAATGGACTTGGTTTTACAAAGACTATTTCAGAAAAGAGACCATTCACTACAATTCTTACCCAACTCTGTTTTTCTGAATTCTGAGCAGTACTTTAAACTGTGTCAACACTATGAGAGTGTATCATATATGCTGAAAATATCGCTTTTGAAATATTCCCTACAGTATTTTGTGAAAAAGGAAGTGCAAAAGAACTTTCCCAGTGAGGTTTACAAACCTTACTACGGTGATCCTGATAACCCTGAGGGCTGGAGAGAAGTTACAACTTCACTGTGTAAGTGTCTGAAGAATATTATAGCGCTTAACATTACTGTTCTTTTGGACTGCTTAAGTTGTAAAAATGAAATTATCAATCAATCTGTACATACATGCATGAACATGAGCGCTGATGAACGCTTTTGCGAATTCTTTACTCCTGCGTTATATTCTGTAAACTGGAGAGATTTTGCTTTTAACTTTGTGAAAGAAAACCATGGAATTGTAAACTTCTTTTATATTGTATTTGAGGGTGACTTTTTTGATTGCTTGAATACAACTGATGTTTTTAATACTGTTAGAGAGATGTATGTGAAAGGTCTGTAAAATAAGTACAATGTATTCTCTAACAAAATTAACATCTTATGTGCTTTAAATAAATGTTCATGCTTTTTCATTTGTGTGTTATCAAAATTATTCTTTTTTTACATGCTTTGGGTTGATTTGTAAAACGCATCTTTTTCAGAACTTTGAAGTACGCGTTTTAAAGTTACTAAGGTTTAAAGTCATTCTACATCACATGATTAGCACGTGACACATCACGTGATAGAAATTCCTGCACATAACAGGAATTTCTATCACGTGATGTGTCACGTGCTAATCATGTGATGTAGAATGACTTTAAACCTTAGTAACTTTAAAACGCGTACTTCAAAGTTCTGAAAAAGATGCGTTTTACAAATCAACCCAAAGCATGTAAAAAAAGAATAATTTTGATAACACACAAATGAAAAAGCATGAACATTTATTTAAAGCACATAAGATGTTAATTTTGTTAGAGAATACATTGTACTTATTTTACAGACCTTTCACATACATCTCTCTAACAGTATTAAAAACATCAGTTGTATTCAAGCAATCAAAAAAGTCACCCTCAAATACAATATAAAAGAAGTTTACAATTCCATGGTTTTCTTTCACAAAGTTAAAAGCAAAATCTCTCCAGTTTACAGAATATAACGCAGGAGTAAAGAATTCGCAAAAGCGTTCATCAGCGCTCATGTTCATGCATGTATGTACAGATTGATTGATAATTTCATTTTTACAACTTAAGCAGTCCAAAAGAACAGTAATGTTAAGCGCTATAATATTCTTCAGACACTTACACAGTGAAGTTGTAACTTCTCTCCAGCCCTCAGGGTTATCAGGATCACCGTAGTAAGGTTTGTAAACCTCACTGGGAAAGTTCTTTTGCACTTCCTTTTTCACAAAATACTGTAGGGAATATTTCAAAAGCGATATTTTCAGCATATATGATACACTCTCATAGTGTTGACACAGTTTAAAGTACTGCTCAGAATTCAGAAAAACAGAGTTGGGTAAGAATTGTAGTGAATGGTCTCTTTTCTGAAATAGTCTTTGTAAAACCAAGTCCATTTTTCCGTTATCACACACTTTCGAAAGACAGACTTCTTTCTGTATTACTTTAACGTCGGAGTCAGAAGCATGTGCGAAAAAGTTGCTAACCTTTCTCATCAGAATATTCCATGTGTTTGGATATAGGGAGATACCTTCCTTCGTTGGTAGCAAAACTCCATTTTCATCCAAAGCAAATTTTCGTACATGCACTCGAGTAGAGCCGATGAAGTTATTAATCACCACAAATGAATAGTTTCCAAGAGGGAACATGTTGTCTGGAATAGTTTGCATGGTTAATTTTGAGACATCCGATGAAATAGTTTGATCAACACCACGAATTCTTTTGCATATTTCAGGTTGATTGCTAAAGCGTTTCATTTTTGTTTCCATTTAAGACTTAACGTTTCTCAAGAAGAAATTTCTAGTAACCACGACAGCAACTTTTCACCAAGGGAAAGAAGATTTTATCACACGAAATCGAAATTAAAACGCTGTTATAGCTGCCGTTGTTGCCAAAAAGCAAGTACAAATCTTAGACAGCCAATGAAAATATTCCTAGCAGGACAAATACAACTCAAACCAACTTCTTTCCACCTTATGATGGCACAGCGTCATTGAGAACATGATCAGACTTGTGGGAATGAGTCCTTTCACGTATAAGAAGTCTGACGTCACACAAGACACCGCAATTTTTTCAACCATCCAGACTGTGACGTCACTCACGTCACCGCACTTTGGTCATCATATGCATTTCGTCAGTCGTTGCCATTCCATAAAAGTTAAATATTCCTATTGCCAGATCCGAAAAACACCTATAATAAAACAACTAAACTCAACTCTAGCATGATGACGTCAGCAGCAGCAATCGAAAACAACTAAACTACACTCGATTAGTATGACGTCACTTCCGTCAGCAGGAAACACAACTCCACTCTACTCGATCAATATGACGTCATTTCCACAACACAAGTAGATGTCGCATCATCACAAGCACGTGTTTTCTGAGTACATTCATCACTTATGTGTTCATAGTTACTAACAAAAGATAAGACTAAGATTAGATTAACTTTACTGATTAGTAAGAATATGCTGCTATATAGCTCTTCGTGCCCGCAGTATACAATTATTTTTCCAAGAATAGCTTACGCTTTTTGAATAGCAATGTATAATATTTGTGCAATTGTGGATTTCAGACTCAAGAAGGTTTCTTCAAAAAAGGTATGTGAATACGGATGCATTGCTATAAAAGGGCAAGTAGCTTCAAGTATTCGTTTTAACTTATCGACTTATAAGCATAAACTTAGTGCCAAAGATCGGAAAACTACGATATGTTGAAAAATACATATGTGGACTTCCTTTCTGTCCCATAGCATGGGAAAGTGTGTCTCCCTTGGAAAGTCTGGACTCTAAGCTTTTAGAATTGTAGAAACAGACCAAGATATGTTCATTTAAAAATTGATTAGTATTTTAAATTTTCGGTTGTTATTTAATTTTATTCATGTGTAAAACTATTAGTGGTGTGAGTAAATCTTTATATTATGCATTAACTATCAAGAAAGGGCAAAAATTTATTTTGTTTAGCAGCACAGAAGTGTTCACATTATTTTCAAAATCTGAAAACCCTCTGACTATCCACTTAACGTAGCATTGCAGTATATCTAAAATTAAAAAGACATATACAAAGTAACTTGTAAAATGCCTTTTCGAAATTGATATTTGGCTCTGCAAATTAAACTGCATATGAATGGTTTGCAAGAGAATTAGAAAAAAAGAACATTTAATTTAGAACTTCAAGGACAAAAGGTTTCTAATACTAATTTTCACTACTTCTTATGTACAAGGAAACATCTTCATAGTATGGGTCTTGCAAAGCTTCAAATAAAGGTAAAAAATATTTTACTTTACAGGTTTCTTAATTATTTTTTTAATCATACATAAAAACATGCTTTAAGAATCAAACTGCTAAACAAATTATTTGAAATGGAAAATATTTTTTTTTTAAATCTGTATTTAAAAGTTTGGTAATAATATCTAATGCATGTTTCATTTGCATATATTTATTTAAATCTTAATTATTAAAATATGTGTGATGGAATCTAATTTTTGTGTGAAAAAATCTTAACTTTTTACAATATAAATCAAAGAAAATTTCATTTCCAAAAGTTTGTAAATCTAAAATATTAATCACTAAAATTTAGACAGATTTATTTAAATTAAAAAGTAATACGGTTGGGAAAGAAGAATTA
Organism: Metellina segmentata; assembly: GCA_947359465.1. Taxonomy (NCBI): domain Eukaryota; kingdom Metazoa; phylum Arthropoda; class Arachnida; order Araneae; family Tetragnathidae; genus Metellina; species Metellina segmentata. Next base: position 48,436,333 of record OX375883.1, read on the forward strand.
GAAAATAACATATGGTTTAGATTTCAATACGATTATAATTTCTTCAAATGTACAAGGAGTCAATTGCGTTTCTACTCATTTGTTATGGTCATCAAATCTTGTAAGTTTAGTTAACTATGTTCCACTGTTTCTTTTTCTTTTGACCAACTTACATTTCTAAGTCCCGTATTGTACTTCTGTGGTGTATTGGATAGTTTTCTTTTGTTCAATTCAAACAAATGCACAAGGAAACATGTTCATAGTACTACGGGTCTTGCAAAGTTTTCAAATAAAAGAAAAAAATATTTTTTTTTGCACTTTTACTGAAGTGTAGAGCGTTGAAAAATAATTTATGTAATAAAATATGTGCTATAGCATCCAATGTATAATTAGTGATTAACTAAAAGCATCTAAATTTTAAAAAACTAAAATATTTATAGCAAAGAAAATTTAATTTCAGATCATGCATTGCAAAAGACCATTTATAAAACTTATATTTAATAATAAAAAAAAATGATAATCCAAAATACAGTGTATATGGTAAGACACGCAAAAAGTTTCTTTAAATTAACAATAATATGTAAGACTAAGAAAATAATATTCACAAAGGTATAAATATTAATTGTAACGTTTTTCAAATATCTTTCAGGGGCACATAAGTGGTTTATCGCTGATTTTTCCAAGAATTTTACGAAACGTTAAGTTTACTCTGGGGCAAGATACATTCCCACGGGGCAAACTGTGTAGCCAAAATTGGTTCGTTGGATATTCATCATAAGTAGGCTTCCATTTTCGAGAACAATTTTTAAAGAGTTGTAGTTCTTTCTAGAAAACACAAATTGTCTTTTTTGTCCAAATGAAACAGACGCTATGGGTGCATTAAGATCCAAGTCCTTTTCGTTGTCTTTATGGGCACCTATACAGTCCTTACCATCTTTATAACGGTTCACCAACACAAAATTAAATCTTTCACCACTTACTCGTTCCACTTCTTCCTTTATTTCCAACAGTAAAGGAGACCAAGGCTTGGCTGCAATACAAGATCCACTAAAGGTATAGCTTATTCCTTCGTCTCCGTATGCTACAAGTTGTCGAGGCACAGTATATTTTTTACCGTAAACTTCTACAGTAGTTTCCTCTTTCTTTAAATATGTTAATTCGTTTTCCAATCGACGGAAATATGTCCAGCCATCACGATCTGTAAACAATTTACCGTATTCATAGCATAAAGAATCTTTACAGTATTTCTGAAAACACTGTTCTTTGTCTGTACGCATTTTCTTTGTGGGCCTAATATCACCAGAATCCATAATGTATATAAAAACAGTAGAAGGGTAAAAATCCAAAGAAGCAAAGTAATTCAAAGACTCGAGAACTCACTCCCAACTATGCTTTTAAAAGCCTCTTATTTATCAAGCAGTATAATTACTTTCTTTGCTGGCCCCAAACATTTTTCAGATACCATAACACGTGTACTTCGGTAGTTTAAGCTAATCTTTTGAGTCACTTTTATCAGACTCCGTGTATAACTTCGTTCATTCTCTTTAATCTTACACACGCTACACAATCCTTAGTCATAATGTCACAAGTTCCATAGACTTCTAGGCATTTCAATCTTTGATAGTATGTCTAATTGGTGTTAAACTCTGTTATCTTACTATTTTATGGGTACAATTATTTCTTAGTCACCCGTTCCAGAAGCTTCTAGACTTTTCAATGTTTGGAAGTATGTACTATATGGATTAACAAAATGATAGACTATTTTAAACATAACACGATCACATAGGTAGTAGTGGACGAACGTCTACAGTGCTTGTGTAAAAACGGTTGACCGCTATTACCTTTTGTTAGGTTCGAATCCACGTATTATTATTTTTCTTTTAAATAATTCTCCATTTAATTCTAAAGTATCACGCTAAAAATACAAGTTAACAGCTAGAAAATAAATTAATTAAAACTAATTGTTACATTTTCCATCACTAGATGGTTGTGCCTGTCATTTAGCCTATAATTTAAGAAATCTTATAGGTCCTTTATATTATAGTATTTTCACTTAAGTACGTTTAATTGTTCAACCTTTCGCTAGATTGCGCAACCTGTTATTTTATAAAAGTATTAAATACCTACAAATAAATTTAAAACCATTCTCAATACATTTGTAGTGAAAAAGAAAAAGTACAAGTCCTTATCTGCAGAAGGGAGTACTGGAATTGTATGATAAATAACCACTGCTTGATAAGTCAACAATGGCCTAACGGCTAGCATGTTCGCATCGCATCACGATGGTCCCGGGTTCGAATCCAAGTAATTCCTTTTTAATTAAAATAATATGTTTGATCATCTGACCACCAGAAGGCGCTACCAGTCATTCACCACCATGGCAACTTGTCAACAAATTGACGTTATCATGTTCATCTTCAGTTTCTTATCAAACGGCCACAAGCAATTGTCTTATCACCTCTACCCTCCCTTCCTGCCCAACTTCTCTTCCTGCCCACTTTCCCTTCCCTTCCTGCCCAACTTCCCTTCCCTTCCTGCCCAACTTCCCTTTATGCGCCAGAACTCTCAAAATCTATCTACTAACACAACTAGAAACTACAGACCATTACAAATATTCAACAAATGGAAGATAAATAAAGAACCAGTAACATAAAAGGATGTAGCCTAAAATTAAAAATCTTGCAACCATAAAGAGAGAGTTACACCCAAATAAAACAAAATTACGATATGAGTTGCAAAACAGAAGATAAAAGCAACCAAATAAAATTAATCAACTATGATCGGTTTCCGTCTCTTTTTGATGATAGAAGATGGATTTAGCCATTAGCTTTTTCTCCATACATTTTCGTAATTTCTGCTTACATTATCGCTTTAATGCACCTTGCTTATTTTAAATAAAATACACTTGAGAGTAAAATTTGTCTTGGAAGACATTACGTATTGAAAAATACAATGGAAAACGACAAAATATGAACTTAACATATTGAAAAGGGAATTACCAATAGAGTACATGAATAAAGAAAACCATGCAAATTAAGTTGTACGTTTTGAGACTTTTTCGGCGAGTGTATATTTTGAGGAATAAGTTGTTCCTGCTACATGAACCACATACTTTTTTATTACATTTCTTGGGATTTTTTTGCTTGTCTACAATCTTTGTCTTTTTATTCCTTACAAAGATCAAAATGTAAGTAGATGAATTTATGTTGCACAAGAGAGAGACACAACGTGCTATTGGCGACGGTCCGGGATCAATCCCAAGATAAAGATTCGAGGAAACCTGTTAATTTTGAGCCACCGTCAGATGACGAGGGCTACACGTGTGTGTGTGTGTGTGTTGGCACTTCAATCTCCAAATCTCCATACCAGGCAAAGGTGAGGATATTTCAGGCCATGACAGATTTAATGAGCACCAGTCACTAGGTACAAGATGGTCTTTGGTTGGATTGAGTTTCGTTCACGTAACCGATTGTTAAGGTATCCAAACACGTTAAAAATGTAATTTGTGACCAAAAATTTCAAAAAAGTTTTTTATCTTATTTGATAGAGTATTTATTTGACTTTCCAAAATATATTTGATTTTTTTTCTCTAAGTTAAGGGGGGACACAAAAAACCTTCAAAAAGTCCTTTTTTGTTTTATAACCTCACAAAATTTGGAATTTAATTCTCTTTTATTTGACACCAATTTTATGATGATATCTTGAGTAGAACCGAAGTTATAAACAAAAGAACGTTTTGATAGCTGCCAAAGTTTTGAAACGGAAAATATGTCGACTTATCCGAAAAACTGCTACAAAAGTACAATTGCATACAAATTGTACTATTAGCCAAAATAAAAGTAATCAAAGGTCTGAAGACATTAACGGATTTACTTACGTACTCGGAGTGAAAAATCCATCAAGTACTAAAATTTCACTTTTGTAACTGATTTTCATTAATGAAACTTTAAGGTGATTTTTCTCCATGATTGATTTTTCACACTTTTCCCAACTTTAAAATGATATAACTCAAAATCTATTCAAGATAATTGCATAAAATTTGGTATGTATATTCTTCATGCATATGTAAGTGATTTGTCTTCAGCAATTTTAAATCTTATTGATATGTTATAAAATATAAGTGTTTTTATAAATTATAAAATAAAAAAATGCTCATTTTTAATTAAAAATGTTTTAATATTTTTTTATATGCATGTATTTAAAAACTGTGAAGACAAATTTTAAATACAATATCTGCTTTTAGAAAATGTAAATATATTATCTTTTCATAAATAATTTCTCAAGTTATATCAAAAGTAAAAACAGTCACTTTTTTGAAACTTTTTAAATTAAAAAATTTTTTAAACTGATATCAAGTTAATTTTTTATAATTTTCTATTTGTAAATTAGGTGCTATGTCTTCATTAAAAATTCCAAAGCAGTATCTTTATTAGCAAAAAAAATAGAAAATTGTGTCCCGGCCCCCCTTAATTAGTTGCAGAGATATTAAGATTTTAATCAAGGCGGGAAAACCGCATGAAAAACACTGGAAATTGCCGTTAAAAGACCAAAAACACGTCAAAATTAATGTATGCAAATAATTGGTTTTTGCAGATTGGATTCATGCATTATTTCCTGTTTATGAAATGGTATAACGCAAAAAGTTATTGATGGATTCTCGTAAAGCTTTGAGAACTTGTTCTTTATAATATTGTCTATGTAATGACTAGAATAATTAGGCTGAGTTGAAAAGTTTTTAAACTATGGAAATTTAATAAGACTGTGAAACTCAAAAATCTTGTATTAATTTTTCGATCGCTTGTAAAATTTTTATTTGTTTAAATATTTTTTTAATTCTAGTTCATTCCCTAAAAAAAAATGCATGTAATTTATTTTGGTAGCATCATTTTAGAAATTGGTTGAATGGATTTTCATGTACCACATTTTAAGTTTTTGACAAATTTCATGCATAATTATCATTTTTATTAAGATATCTCGTAGATTTAGATCTGGATAGTTTTATTAATGACCTAACTTGACCTATCATCAATATATTGCCGATCTTTCATGGCGACCAGATCAAGATCTATTCAATTTCTTCTGATGAATTCAGTTTTCCTCTATTGCCGATCTTTCATGGCGACCAGATCAAGATGTATTCAATTTCTTCTGATGAATTCAGTTTTCCTCTAACCTCGTCCACCAAGAAAGATCTGGCCAGTTTATTAATGACCTTCCTTGACATCGAGATATTGCCGATCTTTCATGGCGACAAGATCAAGATCTATTCAATTTCTTCTGATTAGTTCAGTTTTCCTCTAATCTCGTCCATCAAGAAAGATCTGGTCAGTTTTGGCATTGACCTATCTTGACATCAAGATATTGCCGATCTTTCATGGCAACTAGATCAAGATATATTCATTTCCTTCTGATGAGTTCAGTTTTCCTCTAATCTCGTCCATCCAGAAAAATCTGGTCAGTTTTGGTATTGACCTATCTTGATATCAAGATATTGCCGATCTTCCATGGCAACTATAGATCAAGATCTATTTTATTTCTTCTGATGAGTTCAGTTTTCCTCTAATCTCGTCCATCCAGAAAAATCTGGTCAGTTTTGGTATTGACCTATCTTGACATCAAGATATTGCCGATCTTTCATGGCAACTATAGATCAAGATATATTCTATTTCTTCTGATGAGTTCAGTTTTCCTCTAATCTCGTCCATCCAGAAATATCTGGCCAGTTTTGGTAATGATCTACCTTGACATCAAGATATTGTCGATCTTTTATGGCGACTAGATCAAGATATATTCATTTCCTTCTGATGAGTTCAGTTTTCCTCTAATCTCGTCCATCAAGAAAGATCTGGTCAGTTTTTATACAAACAAGATAAAACGATCTGGACAACCACCAGAAAAATTAACACAGACAGTTAGTTGGCAAAGCTCACTTTAAAATTAAAACTGATGTTCGCTAAGATTTGTGTCAAAAACAGACTTGGTCCTTATCACTAGTTTTTCTGATTAAATCTAGACTTAACAGACCTACAAGTTTTATCAGTATAAAATTCCGGGTTTTTGTATTTACATGTAGTCGATAAATCGTTTCCAAAATGTGGGCTTAAGGTGTAATTCCTATAGCGTGTCTAACCCATGGGCCTGATGTAGTGCATCTGACTCAAAACACTGCTAGAATGGGATGTTATGGATATATTGGGTCAATTACATCATTCCTCAACCGATTGGTACAAGTCTTCATCACATTAAAGACAACAAACTGCTCTTTAAAAGGAGCTATAAAACATGAAAATCCGTTAAGTAATATGTTTAATTCGGGACGATTATGGAACTGTTTACCACAACACGTCAGATACGGAAGCGCCAACTATGCGTCAGCCGTTCTGCAATAGATGTACTACGTCAGCAGCATGGGTCAAACTCCCTATAGGAATTGCACCTTTAAACACCCATAAATACACAAGCATGGAAACAAATCAAATATTCCCCACTCACGTTTAAAAATTGTACATCTGTTTGAATAATTTTGTGACTGGCATTTTCTCATAAAAACATGCTAATTAAGCAGTCACCACAAATTAAGATCCATTTCATTTTAAAGAAACTCAAAATTGCGATTTAAAAATAAAAAGGCATGAAACAAACAAAACTCAAAATAATACTTTTAAGCAATTGACACGAAAAATTCCCACACAGATCTCGGTTATATTTCCCAAAGCTGAAAACCTATTCCTCGACTAAAAACAGAAAACACATCTAAAGTTCGTATTCAATATTTCTGGTAGTTAAAAAGAGAGCTCAGTAGCTGTTACATAAAAAGATCGCACTTATAACATTAGAAACTCAGATAAGTACTTCCGACCGCATGATTCAGAGAATCAAATTTCTTTTAGTCCATTCATGCGAAGCGAAAAGCCGTGTGTGTGTGTGTGATTGAAGAAATTCTTTTACATTCAGTTACTTCCTGCTCTCTTCCCGTTTGATACAAATACGTTCTCCTTACAAGTTTCTCGAAGTTGTAAAGGAAAGTTGATTAAGACGCATTTTCAAAGAAATGAATTACCTCGTCATTTATTTATTTATTGGAGAGCTGATCTTGTTCAAAAGTAACTTTTTAAAAAGATGGGAATTCATTAACAAACCTTTTTTTTCCGTTTTGGACAGCGCATTAAATGCTTTAAGGGGCAAATTTCAGATAAAGAATACCAGTTCAATCAACGTTGTTGCCGTAATTTCATAACCAATGGGACTTAAACTTAGAATTGAAATTTAAAATCAATTACAGTTTTTGAATTTATGAAATTTCAAAAAGTATCGCCAAAAATATTATCTTATTATAATGTCCACTGATTTTAACAAAATTTTAAAATACGTTATTGCAGTAAGCATAAACAATGGCTGTAGGTTTCGATCATGGTTTTATTTCCTACACTTTTTGTTTTATGTAATTAACTCTCTTGAGGGGTTCACACGTACATGCTCTTCCCACAATTTGTAGTGTTTCTATCATGCTTTCTAACCAAATTTTTGACCTTATCGACCAATTTAATCTTTTCAATTGGATTCATTCTACATATGGCGGTGTGAATTTCGTTAAGAGTGTGTGTATTAATGTACACAAATTTTAAAGATTAAAAATAAGGGATTATAGTAAACATACACATTGGTTGTATGTTTCGATTGGGATTTATATATATATATATATTTTTTTTTGTTATTAACTCTCTGAGAGGGTTCTTAAGCATATAAACTTTCTGCAAACTACAGATTTTCATTCCTGACTTTTAAAGTGTATGTATACACTAGCAATCACGAAAACCGACCTGAATATAAACAGTGTTTTTATTAATTAAAATATTTTTCATCTTAGCTTTCAAAAGATGCCAAGATCTTGTAAATATTCAAAATAGTTTTCTAGTTACAAGGGATTTCTTTAGGTACGGTCATCATATACACACGTTTCCAAAACTTTAACCTTTTGACAACGGCTATAGATATAACAAGCGCGATTCTTTCTTGGCTCGATTCTTATAACTTTAAGATACGACTGATGTACTGGCAGTTGTCTAAACACTTTCTTGGCGTGATCATGCTACAACTGCTGACCGGCTGAAGTCAAAAGGTTAAACTTGATTTCTGAAGAACTGTGTTTTTGCAATAGGATGCTTTGTTCAGCGATAACTCAGCAATGAATTGACCTATTATTAAAAAAAAAAAATATATATATATATATATATATATATATATATATACAGGGTGGTCCCGAATTCATGGTACAAACTTTAATGGTAGGTACAGGACATTGTAACAATGATTTATTGTATAGGAATGTATAGTCGCAAGTGACGCGGTGAGGCGAAAACAGGGGAAATAACGGCCGAAAGGAAAAACAAAGATTTTATTGAAAGCGTTGTTGACAAGTGTCATGTTTACAGTAATTGTTCAAAATTGCGTCCACCAGTATCGATACATGCTTGACAGCGTCGGTGGAGCGATTGGCGTACACGTTCAAAGATGCCTGGTATTTCACGCACACCTGCAGCAGCTACAGATAAGCGAGCGACGAGATCCTCATCTGAGTCAACTGGAGTCTCATAAACAAGATGCTTTAGATGTCCCCATAAAAAGTAATCGAGGCTCGATAAATCGGGAGATCGGGGTGGCCAAGGGACTGGTCCACCACGCCCAATCCATCGAGTACCAAACGTGGCATTCAGGTAATTCCGTACATCAATGCTGAAGTGTGCTGGCGCCCCATCGTGCTGAAACCACATGCGGTTACGAATGGCGATCGGAACATCATGCAGCAGTTGTGGTAACACTTCTTTCAGAAAAATAAGATAGCTTCCGCCAGTGAGCCGCGTGGGTAGTAAGTATGGGCCAATCAAAAAGTCGTTCACAATACCAGCCCACACATTAATACTGAAACGTTGTTGAAACGCATGTCGACGCGTTGCATGTGGATTATCGGTTGCCCACACATGGGAATTGTGCGCATTAAAGACACCCTCGCGTGAAAATGTCGCTTCATCTGTAAATAGCACATAATCTACGAAATCCGGCTGCAACGCACATTGCTGCATCACCCACAGGCAGAAGTTCACGCGGCGAGGATAATCTGCCGGATTCAATGCTTGTACTTTCTGAAAATGGAAGGGGTGTAAGCGATTTTCGTTTAACACTCTGCATACAGTCTGATGACTCACACCTACGTCACGCGCAACAGTTCTTGTGCTTGACTCGGGTCTATCAGCCACAATGTTCAAGATGCTTTCTTCCAGCCTTGGAGTGCGTACAGCTCTTACTCGACCAGCGCCATGTCTGTTGACGTCGAACGCACCTGTTTCACAAAGTTGACGATGTAACCGTTGAAAAATTCTATGATCCGGCATTCGTCGATCAGGATACTCCGCGCGATACATTCGTAACGCAGCTCTGCCGTTACCATTTGCACGGCCGTACATGTAATGCATGTCTGCTTTTTCTGCATACGTAAAGTCACCCATCGTCTACGGCAGCACAATTGTGAATGGCGCTTTTCCCTACTGCGATGCATCATGTTCAACAGCGGCTAGACATCTACTGCCCTCTACCGGCAATGATACCAACCGATCACTCCATTTCTCTTTCCTTTTATTTCCCCTGTTTACGCCTCACCGCGTCACTTGCGACTATACATTCCTATACAATAAATCATTGTTACAATGTCCTGTACCTATCATTAAAGTTTGTACCATGAATTCGGGACCACCCTGTATATATATATATATATATATATATATATATATATATATATATATATATATATATATATATATATATATATATATATATATATATATATATATTGAGAGAGAGAGAGGGAGAGAAAGAATAATTTTCAGCAGGGATTATCTTCATGAACAAAGTATAATTTGAGATATCACTGTTCAAAAAATATACTAATTAGCTAATTATATATACATTAGATAATTACTAATTACTTTAACATTTCCCCAATGAAATAGGTTTCAATACAAACCTATAAACTAAGGTAAAAAAAATTGAATTTTTTAAGGTAAAAATAAAAAACAAATCTTCTCGTGTATACAGACTTTAATCATTTTTTACCTTATCGACCAATTGAATTTTTTCTGCGGTTTTTTCAACCAATAGTTTTAGCGGTACTACTCGAAAATCTCAGGATGTTCAGAGGGTTTACCCTTCAACTGGTTTCGACGAGATAACTCATTCATCATGATTCGATCAATTTTGCTAATGACGAGATATCTCGTCATGAAAACATTGCCGAGGATTTTAATGATGACTAGATCAATGTCTCATAATTTTTTGTAATGACTAGAATCCTCGTCCATCAAGATCTGTCAAGTTTTGCTATTGACTAGAATACCTCGTCAAGACAATCTCTAGAAATTATTAAATAATTATAAATTATTAATTAAATTAAAGGAAATTAGTAATTAAATAAATAGAAATTAGTAATTAAATTATTAGAAATTGTTAATTAAATTATTACAAATTATTCATTAAATTATTATAAATTATTAATTAATTTATTAGAAATTATTAATTAGATTATTAGAAATTATTAATTAAATTATTAGAAATTATTAATCAAATAATTAGAAATTATTAGAGTAAAATTATTATTATTATGACTACCAACGAATTCCTGGAATAATCACCTTTTGCATTATGGTCCAAAGCCAGACTCATTAGGAGGGAACGACTAGGGAGTTGCAAAGTTTCTACCGGCATCTCGAGCAATGTAAATTGCAGTAAATATGAGCAATCCTCAAGAGAATTGACGAAGATCCATCAGTTTTACATTGCGATCAAAGTGGTTTCATATTTGCTAGATTGGGTTAAGATCTAGGGAATTTGGAGGCCTGGGAAGTAGCTAGAAGTCTTGGTCGTTCATCTCAACACACTCATGGACGGTTCCAGCAGTATGACAAGTATCATCCGGTTGAAAGATCCCGTCCCAATCTTTTCGGGATCAATCCCGAAAAGAAAGAACCGAGATCCCCCTCGTAACTCTGAAAGTCAGATCACGAGGTCAATACCAGAGCTGGCATCCCATTCTCAGAACTTCAACATCACTGCAACATTCGGACATTAGTAGTGTACCGGATGAAATGGTTCGGTGACAGAAATGAAATGGTAGCGTAAAGGAATAAGATCTTTTGTTTCAACTCTACAATATTTATTGTAACATCCTACAGCTTAGCAGATATTTACAATCGTTTTTGGGACAAGAAGGGTAAGGCAAGTACGCGAGCTTGTTCTCGCTATCAGGTCTCAGTAGTCTCTGTGAAAACTTCTAACGTCTTGCAGGACGCCTTTGAACAGAAAAAACCAGATGTCTATGGAATTTCGAGTGTTCTCAAGGGGTTTGAGATTGATGAGATCGGGATGTAGTGTAACGTCAGATGAAAAGGGTTTGTTTCAAGTGCCTAGAAATTTATGACCAATGTAATGTCAAATGGAGTGCTAGATTAGTACTTCTAGGGTTAATTATGGACAGTTGATTACTTGAAAGGAGTTTTATGATCTCCAGTTAATGAATTCTGGAATACATCTGCTTTGTGTCTGCTTGATCAAAGAAGCCACGTTTAGAGCGGTACAACTGGCAGTATAGTGGCCACGACAGAGTCATCGTGCACCAGTTCCTCCCGTACATGATGGTCTTTAGTTGGATACAATTTCGAGTTGGCACGGTTGCTAATACGCGACTCTACCAATAAGGACACCTGTCTGATTCCAAGAACTCTGCAGTTAATTCCAGGTTTATTTAGCCGTCTCTTCCCGAACTAAATACCACTCCTTCGAAGTAGTTCGGTGATAGACGATTATTTGATAGTTACACAAAAAAGCCTGACTAAGCGTTCTCAGAAGAAACATTTGTTTTTAAAAGCTCCAATTGGGGGCGCCATTCTCTTTTAACACAATAACATCCTAGGGAAGCAATTCATTACCGCTTACACGTTGCACGTACTTACCCTTATTTATACACTTCTCGAAAAAAAGGAGAGATTGCGCCCTCGTTTTAGGATTAACCTCTCAAAAGGTAGTTATCTCGGGTGAATTATTGGTGGATGGTAAAAATAAAACACTTTTCCCGAAAAAGACAACCGATTCTACTTTCACAGCGCCTTTAGGATCCAAGGATTTTATTTTCATTTTCTTGCTCGGCGAATGTTAACGGTGCGAAAATGAATGTCGGCCATTACTCATGTCTACTCATTAAAAAAGAAGAAATCTAGATTTATTGCAAGGGCTATCAAGTTTTTACTCGCCTTTTGAGGAGAGATAATAAATACAGCAATTGAAAATTATTGAGAGCATTAAAAGCAAGAAAATGACAATTTTTTGTGTCGTGTTTTTTTTGTGGAATTGAAAAAACCTCCATTGCAATGTTCGAGGAAAGGAAAAAAATAACAAAATGGCGATTTTATAAAAAGATTAGAACTTCCTTTTTGACTTTCTGATTAAAACATACTCGGTTAATAATTACGTGATTTGGGGTAACTTTGAAAGTATGATTGGAGATTGCTCAAGCATGAAACCTATCCGGGCATAAATTTTCGGAAAACTTATTCAAACATGCGCTATCGTTTTGACATTTTCTGGAAAACTTTTTGCTATTTTTTCCCTTTCTTTATTTGGAAATGACATTCGAATGTCTCATTGGGGTTTTAGTTTGTTCTGTAACTTTTCGACTCTATTCTAATTATGTCTTTTGAGACTTTGTGCTTGTAAAAAAAGTAGTTTTTATTCAAAAGGTTCAACGACTCTATGAATGTAGCGTTTTTTTTATTCCTTTTGAAGGGAAAGCTTTATGAGTTTTAAGTAAAATGGGAGTATGAAATGGAATGCCTTTTACGGTCGGTTTCAACTGTCGAAAAATGGGTAATTAGTTTCGAAAGGTTACTGTTACAATGGTTGGTAAATATTACTTTTCAGTGTCCATATTTGAAAAAAAATGTTATTTTTTTTTCTAAGATACTTCTTTTTTTGTTTTCTTCATTAAATAAAAGGTTTCATTTCTTAACTTTCAAGAATTATTTTCCATACATTGTATTTTTTGTCTTAGGAGAAAATAATGTATTAGTTTTTAATCAACTTAAAGTAGTGCATATTTATCTCAATTTTGTGATTTTAAGGACACGCAAGTATAAATATTTGCAACTCGGTATGCTTATTTGCAACAAATTCTGATACAACTCATTGTGAAGATGGAATATATTACTTTACCATTTAAAATGTTCCATGTCTTATGGTTTGTGTAGCAAATCCGTATTACGTGCGTATATTCGAAAAAAAAATTAAAATAAGTATTACCTGCTGATTTTCTGTTGTTAAGTTCACTTTTTCTATCTATGGGAACAGTCTGAAGGATTTCCTGCTTACTAAAGTATTGTTTTCGGATCGTGTTTAATTTTTTTAAATAAATAAATAATTAATAGACATACTCTATAAACCAATAAAAATTGTATTTGCTGAAATGGAATTGATCATGAATATTATATAAATATGATTTGTTAGCCTTTCATAAAGATAGTGGAAATTTGGAAATATTGTATTCTTAGCTCAAGAGTTCTGCTAGAAAAAAATATTATTAAGAAAACAATTTACAATAATACCCTGTAGATTTATCTTTTTAAAAAAATTGAAACCAGTAAAAGAGAATTGAGAATATTGAAGATGAATAAACATGGAAAACACGAATGAAGACAAATATGAAATACACAAATTGGATCATATTCTTGTATAAAATATAAGAATATCTTACATTTTTCCAAACGATTCGAAAACATTTTGAACAATCAAACAGCCTGATTCAAATTAATTCTACAAAAATCAGAAATGATCTTTACAAATTTATATCAAGGAATAGAATTACTTCAACTATAACCGAATGAAAAGCTTCACCATTTCCAACAGTATTTCAGCCATAACTCCTTCAAAATGTATTGAAAAGAGACATCCATTTGCACGATAACATCAATACATCGATAATGCTGTAGCTGAAACAAATCTTTTACAGGGATGCATTCTTTAAGGGAGGTTCATGCATAATTTATATAATGCAGTCAATTATTTTGAACTAGGCAGGTTTCTCTCTACCATTACCAAAATAACACCCTTCGTTCCAGTACCGAGCTCAATTTTCTTTTTTTATTTCCGTTTCGTATTTTGATTGCAACTTAAATCTCAACAACGAATCAATAGCCTCAACTGAAGTTGGCAAATAAGTTCGTCGCATAGAAAGAAGCAAGCGCTACCTGAATTGCAAAATAAGGCATTAAATTTGAAACATTAAAACTTTAATGTTTGATTAATTGAATTAATGAATTGAATAATTAATTGAGTTAATGAAAATTTAAACTTTAATATTAAAAAACGGTAGGGCACGAAGATGTATGAATCTAAAACTTACATTTCCTTCGATTTTTTTATATACACTATGTGAACAAAGGTATTTGGATACTGCATGTTCATCAGAAATGGGGCTTTATTATCCTATTTAATAACGGGTAGGCCCTCCTTTTGCTTATATTACAGCTGCAACAAATCGAGGCATACTTTCCCCAAGTTCTCTGTATGTCCGAGCAGGAATAGCTCGCCATGCCTCTTGCATGGCTGTGATAAGAGATTATTGTGAAGATGGTCGTGCGTAGCGGTGTCGTACTCGTCACTCCAGTTTGTCCCACAAGCACTCGATCGGATTGAGATCGGGGCAATGACCAGGCCAGTTAAGGAAATCCCACCTCATTTTCATGGAACCAGTCCAGCACACGTTTTGCAGTATGACATGGAGCTCGATACCCTTTGAAGAAACAGTAATAATCGTCGTAGTATTGCCATAGTGTGTAGCAAGGCCGAATAATCAAGTACGTCGAGGTCCACGTCAGTGTTTATAGTATCAGGTACATAAAGAAAATGGCCGAGTCTTAACCAGGAAAAATAACTCCACTCCAGACGAATCCTTGGAATTTCTGCATTGTTTAAATATTTTGTCCATATTGTGTTGATAAACGTTTGTACTAAATATTCCATCAAAATTTCAAGATATTACATGATACAGTGCGCCCATAGCAAGAGACGCTACCATGGTTACCAAGCAGGGTAAAATTAAATAGTGCGTGATTTTGAGGGCCCATATGAAAGTGATGGAAAACAATATACTGTATTTATATTATTAATCATATGATACAACATTGAGGAAATATTAATAGAATCTTTGATAAACCATGGATGATGCAACTTCTGGTAATAAACAAGTGGAATGATTTAAACTGTTTTGTAAATTCCCATTTGTCCCGCTCTTTGATAAACCTTCCATTCATAACACTTCAAACTACGGAAAAGCAAATATTTATTCCCACATAAATAGAACACTTGTGTCATGTATTTTCAAAATTCTCGATTTTTCATGGCTTACTGCAGATATTTCAAACAAATCCTTTTATGCGTTTCTATTAAATCGCCCCAGATTCTTTATTGTAGCTATTTGTGCAGAATATTTTGACCTGATAAATTTTTTTGATCGCTCCAATGCATACTAAATAAAAGCTTATAGTGTTCTATAAATCACTTAGGCAGTGACTAAATTTCTTGTAAGAAAAAATTTAGGAGTAAACCTCTGAAAAAAAAAAGAAAGTCTGTTGATGTACGAACAGTTTCCAAGAGCGTTCTATCAGCTGTTTAATTTGTTTTTTCATGATTCTAATTTGTTTAGAAACTCAATGGAAAAAATTATGCAGGACTAGTATATGAGCTAAATAGAATTTTTTGATAAGAAAATATTTACTTGAGAGAAATGATGAGAAAAAACGTGTATATTCTAGTCATATATGGGTGGTATATGTTAGATTTTACTCATGTATTTTTAAAATGAATTGAGTGTTCTGTAGTACATCTACTAATATATCTGATAAAGTAGGGTAGGTGTTCGAAATATCGCCCTTGTGCTTACTATCGCATACTCGCGTTTGCAAACTACAATGCGCGACATTTGTTAGTTTATGTAGTTACCTTGACGGTGTAGGGTTTTGCCACACGTAGCTCCACCGGCAAGTTTCTTATCAGTTATACCAACAACACTATTGAATCTGAAGTAATTGAGGATGTGATCACAACGTATTTTTTGTCTAATCAATTCTGGAAACATCCACGTAAGTGTTTCCAAATCATAATTTTTTTTATATGACTCAAAAGCACATTAAATACTAAAAGTAGGTATGTAGGCTCTACTATTAACTCGTTTTTAAGAGAAGCTCTTAATTTCGCTTGGTGGGTGGTGATAGGAACAGGGGTAGGTGATATTAGGAACAGGGGTAGGCGATATTAGGAACCCACTCTTGAAAATTCAATTGGGAAACTTTTTGTTTTACTAGTTAACTTAACCCGGGAAAAACTCGCGGTACCATATGCTACCTGAAATAAGGGTTTAAAATATTACAATTTGTTTCGTTATAATGCAAATCTTTTTATAGTTTGTTAGTAGATGGCACCACACAAGACAGTGAAAAATCCTTTATAGGTAATAATTTAAGTGAACAACACGTCAGTGTTTTACTTTGAGCGGGAGAAGCAAGAACATTTTTGGGCTGACTGTTTTATAGACTTTCTGACAGCGGACTGTTTTATAGACTTTCACACAAAATAACTAGCAAACAGACCACGCAATAAAGTTATTGATTTTATTTCATAAAAAAATGCCAGTATTATTAATAATATTATTTTTATCACCATTTGTTTCTTGTGCTTTCTGGAAAGTAAAATTTTTATCTTCTTCTTCTCTTAGGATATTTTTTATATTATTATATACATATTAAAATATGGTCTAATATGCTATGCATTTATATTTTTGTATTACTTTCAAATCACAAACTGGTAAATATATATTTAAACCGCTTGCGTCAGTATCAATAAGAAATTGCATTACTTACAATTTGCTCCCTTAAAAGCGTAGTGGTACCATATGGTACCATGCATTTTTGACAGTATTATTGAAATTTTACAACAACAAAAAAGTGGACTCTATCAACAATATACTAGAAATAAATTGACATTGGAAAAAATAATTAATTCATTATTTGTCGGGTTAAACTGAACTTAGTAAAGAAGTTATATGATATCTGGAAACTAAAGGAGATTAGTTCCTAGTGATATTCCTTTAGTTTCCAGCTTGATTTCCCAACCCAGGAGGCTGAGATACAGATAAATAGTTAGGGTAGGCGATATTTAGAACACCTACTATATGTGTGAGCAAAATCTGTAAATTCGATTGTCTCTTCTCATCTTTCAAATATAACCTTATAACAAATGTAGGTAACAACATCAATCTCTCATCCAGGATTTCTTTTGCGATAGGATGAACTCTTCGGCATTTGGGTAGTTGATTTGGGTTTTATGGCGCAAAGTTTAAGAAGGGACAACGGAAAAATTAACCAGACGTAAAACTGTAAAAGATTCTATAAAAATTAGATTAAAAATTCATACAAGCAACCAAATCGACATTAAAATTATTTTATCCTTAGATATATACTAAATACATATTGCATACAGATGGTAAGAATATATACTAAATACATATTGTATACAGATGGTAAGAATATATACTAAATACATAATGTCACATGTGTTGCGTGAGAACTAAGCAACTGGATCTTTTGGTTTTTGCGATAAAGGGAAAAACACAAACCAAGTTTCATAGATACCTGCATTTTTATTATCTCTTACTATTATGAAAGGAAGTGTTTCTTTGTGTTTCTTTATGCAGTGTCCTGACGAATATATGACACTTACAATTATGAAATTTGGCACACAGATAATCCTAATTTTTTGCAATTTTTGCGTAGCACATGAATTTTAAAATTTAATCTAGAACATTTTAAAATTAATTTATTAGTTTTTTCCAGGTTTCGTCCTTCTCTTAGGAATGTGACGTCAATGAAGAAAGGCGAGGATTTTGCGATTTTCGACCGCTGACGCCACAAGCGGTTTTCGTATAATGTATCTGGAACTATGGCACGTTTTCCGATTCTAGCGTTTTTCGATATACTTTGTTGATAATAGCCACTCCGAGGCTATCACGGCGTTTCCCGTGAAGTTAGTTTGCGAAGTAAATCAAATTGGTATACGTATCAATCACCGAGGGTTGACGAGTGTCATTGAGCAGTGGTCACACCTGACCCCACAGAAAAGAACTGTCATGGGCAAAGCCGTGCTGGCCATGCAGTGGCTAGTAAGCCCATATAGCTGAAATGGTAAAAAATTATCTAGTGTTTTCTTTACGTTCTGTATGATAGCTCTTTATTTCATTATTAATTAAATTTTGATCGTATTATATATTAGTTTAACCCAGGGCTCGAAATACCCGGGTGCACAGGTGCACTGTGCACGTGAAAATAAAATTGTGCACCTAATTTTTTCCCGCTAGGCGCACCTGTGCACCTAATTTAAAAACTTAGGTGCACCTTGTGCACCTGTATTAAAAAATATATTTCGAGGCCTGGTTTAACCTCATACTGACTGTACCACTGTACCCTTAAGATGTCTTATCGTAAGGAAAACTAATCAGATCTTAATGCACGAGATATATCGTAGTTAGAAAATCAACGATAAGATCTTGATTTCGTCATCAGCGAAAAGTAGGCAATACCTGATGATCAGATATCTCGTCATTATCGAAATTGATTTGACCCTGATAGACGGGATATATCTCGTCACTAGAAGAAAACTTACCAGATGTCGATCTAGTCACTATCAAATAATCGGTAATACCGTGAAGACGAGATATCTCGTCAGCAGGTTAAAAACCGATTGTTTGAACGATTGTTGATTAATGACAAGATATATCATCATCATTAGAAAAATTGTTCAAATTGTTATTCAGTTTAACTCTACATACAGCACCTTTAAGCTGCCTAGTTCTTATAATCAGGTGACTATTTATAATAGTCTATAGAACAAAGTACAGTAATGCAAGGAAGTAACGTGATAGGTGCAACAGTCGAAACATGTCGAATTTGCGCAAGTCAGGATACAGCTTCCATCGATCGTAGAATCGCAATCGTGTATGTAGATTTCGAGCAAAACGTGTCCAATGCATATCACAGCAAGCGAAAATTGAAAATAGAGGGCTGCAGTGTTGCCAAACGAAAAAATCAAGAACCACGTTACACCGAGTCCGCATAAATCGGGGGTATTACTGCAGCATTTCTAACATTATAAAAGGAAGAGTTTGGCTGTCTGTCTCTTTGTTTTTTTCCTGCACGTAGTCCTGAAGAATCCATGGCACTTACAGTCATGGGATTTAGCGCACAGGTAGTCCGAAGTTTTTGCAATATTTTGGTTGCGGCGAATTTTGAAAATTCAATCTAGAACATTTTAAAATGAATTTGATGAAATTTTATTATTATAGAATGCAACAGATTCTAAATTTGTTATTTTCGTTTCAATTTTCATTTTGCTCGTAAGAATGATTTTCCAGCAGACGATAAAAAACAAATAAACTTTTAAATGGAGTTATTAGTTATTTTTTTCTATCTCCTAGACCGTTATAGACAAAGCAAAAATTTCAACATATTTGAAATCTGCGTAAAATGTCACATTATATCAATACCTAAAAGTATGATTTTCTTTAATGTCTGATAAAACGAAATTCATTTTGTAAAGGTAACCTCAGGAGCACATCTTCAGGTGAGTACGGACATCGCAATATCGAAGTATTTGAGTTGACCTCTGTCTTACCTTCTGTTTTACCCTTGCATATCATTCTCCTTTTTGCTTTTATACCTCCCTACTTTCTGTCTTGTGCTTGGCTTAATTAGCCCAATGCTCCGTGAAACACCAAATACGTTGTCAAGGTATTATGATAAGGAACGGTAGCCGTTCAGGTATCAGGTTCTTTATAATGGAACGCATCAATTAAATGTTTGCGCAAAAGGACCACCAGATGGCGCCAAAGAGATACGTCAATATGAGGAAGCCACTGCAGATTTTTGCAAGTCGTTCGTCATTTTCCGGTGACACGAGGCGAAATGAATTATGCGTTCGATGATTAAAAATTCTGCGCTCGTTAGAAATGGTTGCGTTTTGCTATTTATTTCTCCCTTAAATCCGGAGAGATTAAATGCAAAAGTAACTTTAAATGAGAATTATTACTCTCCGTCGAGATAGAAGACGTTGCTTTTTAATTATGAATATTTTCTGATGGAAGCATATTTTCGATTGCATAAGGGGAAGAATTGTGTGTTCGACTTAGAGAATGCTGAGATAATGAGGAATATTTTTATTCATGAGACAGGATAATGTTTTGATTTCAGTGTCTTGTTCGGGTTGGTTGCTTGGTTATTTTTATGGCGTAAACGGTCAGCTCTGGCCAAAGCTGCACTAAAATTTTTTTCTACCGTACTGTAAATTGAGGCCGTCGTGGCATTAGCAACCTGCGAGTTGTAAATGACACTGGTTTGATGCCTGTCAAGTTCGTTTCCTCCATGTAAATGCATTTCTGTTCTGTGATAGTAAAACCTTCCCATTATCCATTACTTGATATTGTATATGATTGATGATATATTTATTACATGATATTGTATATGCTTGATGATATATCCATTACTTGATAGTGTATATGATTGATGATATATCCATTAACTTGATATTGTATATGATTGATGATGTATCTATTACTTGATATTGCATATGATTGATGGTATATCAATTACTTGATATTGTATATGATTGATGATATATCCATTACTTGATAGTGTATATGATTGATGATGTATGTATTACTTTATATTGCATATGATTGATGGTATATCAATTACTTGATAGTGTATATGATTGATGATATATCAATTACTTGATATTGTATATGATTAATGATATATCCATTACTTGACAGTGTATATGATTGATGATATATCCATTACTTGATAGTGTATATGATTGATGATGTATCCATTACTTGATAGTGTATATGATTGATGATATATCCATTACTTGATATTGTATGTCTTGTGTTGGGCACAGCATTGACAAATATGGCCCTTGAACCTAACAAATCCAACCCAACCAAACATAACATAAATGAAAATAAGACTAATTTTCAGTGCTAATAAAAAATCCAGACGGCCTGGAATGATTTAACTTCCTTCCAAATGCTCTCGCTTGATACGTGTAAAGCTTACCTTGAAAAGTAGTTTATCGCCATTTTGGTAACAACGGCCTTTAATGTAATTACAGTTGATCAACTATCATATCGCAATTCGAAATGTATTCTTTGGAATTTTTATTGGCAATGTGTTGAGATAATTGAGTGAACATTCATTGGAGCAACGAAACGGGAGGTGGCGAGCAATCCCGAAGGGAAAGATCCGAAAATAAAGGAAGTTCAAAAGTAGAGTTAGCTATGGTAACCTTTTTAGGTAACGAGAATCATGCGACCAAAACTAGAAGTAACGTGACCCTCAGACTACTTTAATCTGCTGGAATTCAATCCCGAAGGGAAAGATCCAAGAATAAAGGAAGTTCAAAAGTAGAGTTAGCTATGGTAACCTTTTTAGGTAACGAGAAACATGCGACCAAAACTAGAAGTAACGTGACCCTCAGACTACTTTAATCTGCTGGATGTAACCGAACAGCCATCATCTGATTCGTCCATAGGACGGGAGACGACACCATACATTTATTCATTATCTGAATGGTCCTCGGGATATTAGAATAGACTGTCAAGTTTGCTTTTGTCATCACTATAGAAATGCATATGCACAGACTTACTTTGACATACAATTATATCGCCAAACGAGGCGATGAGATGCCAAATCGGTCAACCAAGTCAATTCATCACAGTGCTTACCTGACTACTAGTCAACCTGGGGTCTCAGTTTTTGGAAAATCCTCTCAATAGTAGCGCTCAGTCAACTCTTATTTCACTTACATGACCCACGGCGGTCTCAAATCAAAAGCAAGTGCAACACAAAGCTTGCACATAACATGTACTTTTCTTTCAAAAACTGGGCCGTGGTAGCCCGGATGTAAGAGTAACGGATTAACAAACGTAGGTTTACGAGATTGAAACTCTGTTCAACCAAATACAATCGTATATACCGGGACTTGTTCACATTGAATCTCTAGTGGCCTCAAATGTCCTTATGTTGATTGATGTGGAAGTTTGAAGAATGGGATGCCAGCTCAGGCGTTTTTGTTGTCATCTGACTGTGAATCAAAATTACGAGGCGTTGTCATGGAGATCTTCCCTTTCTTGATTGATCCCAGACCTTCACCAATAGAATTTTGCTACTTCAGTGTGACGTTATGTAACTGCCAGTACCATCATTATCTTCCAAAAACTGGTATGTCAACTGATCAAGCAACCTTGCAGTTGTAGGTGGGAAAGGTTCGATTCCTGGCAGTTGCATTTCTGCCTGGGTGTATTTCTGTCATCTAGGTCAGGAAAACTTCCATTGTGTGTGTCACACACCGGACAGCGCTTGGAGAAAAATTGCATTTGACCACAGAGAGATAAGGAAGCGGATTTGTGGGCTGGTACTTTCCCTGCTGAAGTATGGACATGATATGGCAGCAGTGACTTAGTTTTTAAATTACTACCTCTTCTTTCTTTGATTTGTTTTGTTAATGATACGATGAAACGTATCATGTTCATCACTACGCTGGTGACACGACCTAGCAACCCCAGGTCCAGGTCACTGTGGCAATCCCTCTTGCCTTCTCCACCCCGTTAAAAGCAACACATCTCAACTCGACAGAAAACCAGTCTTGATGATCATTCACTGGATAAGGCAGGGAGACCGAGACTGAGAGAGAACGAAGGAAAGCTGAAGCCGCGCTGAGCTGGCGGAAATAACGGAGTTACAGAGAGGACCATGGGTATGGGAGTTTGATGTGTTGTGCTTTTGATTTTAGGTTAATTAAAGTTAGTTAATTTGTCAATATGGTTCATATCATTTATTATTATTGAATCGATGATAACACCGGTTCATCACTACGTTCATCACGTTCAATCACTGTTCGTCATGTTCAATCACTACGTTCATCACGTTCAATCACTACATTCATCACGGTTCAATATTTGTTTTGGTTAACTTGTTCCAGTGGTCAATCCCTTCTACAAAAGGGGTTGTTTTACCATAGTTGGGATTTTTTTTCGTGTTCCAAAATTCCCACTCTGTGATTTTTCACTTTTTTTTGCTTTTTATAAAATACCCATTAAACTGATAAGTTTCTTAAAAGGACAGGGTCGGGGACCCTTCTGGTGTTTATCTGGTTATGAATATACAAATATTTCACGTCTATGATGTCGTATGACCCACAGTGGTCTCAAATAAGTATCAAGTGCAACAGAAAGCGTGACAGCACTTTGATATTCTATCACTTCTGTCGGGCGCAATATGATCAAACATCGCCATTTCGCCTTAAAACTCTAAATAACCAACCAACCTTTAAAAAAAACCTCTTTTTACTCGCTAACCTACCAACCTTTAAAAAACCACATTTATTACGGGCAATTATGCCACCAATAAAAACTTCATTACCCGAGAATATTTACCACAACCTCAAACCCATCCGGTCACAATCCGTCATTTACGTTCACCTACATCCCACAGTTAATCACCCCGAAATTTATTAAGAAGCATTACCTCCCACCCCGCTTCTATAAATTTCCATCTTTCGGGCAAATTCCGAGGAAGGATCCAAAGTTTCGTGAAAACTGAACGCGATTCACAATTACGAAAAGCCGCCCGCTTGAAATTTGTAGCTGTAATCAGAGCGAATACAGATGCTGGATTTCACCTGGGAACACATATCGAGGGCTATAAAATTAGAACTTAAAAGACACGATATTACGGCAATAGGGATTCTTTAATGAAAGTGGCCCTGCGGGGAGTTTGTAGCTTGGTAGACAAATTTTCTCCAATTTCTGTATTCATGAGACAGTTTGGTATTGCAAGATGCTACAAGACGATGTTTTAATGATGTATACTCAAGTATGGAGTGGGGCAAATTGATGCTTACCATGCGAGGTATGTACTGCAAAGAGTTAAATAGTTTTAGACTTTCTGAACAACTAGTGAATACAAAGTCCGTCGTTATGAGAGGAATTTTGTGTCGAGCTAAATATAGGGCAGATAGTTAATAAATAACTACTAACTACCTGCCCTATACTTAGATTGCCAACCAACCTGTTTGTGGTTGAAGTGTTAACCTTTAGTACGATAGGTTGATGGTTTGAATCCGAGTCCGTGCATGGATGTTTGTAAGCGTATGGTGTAGAGGCGGTTGATGCACCTTAAATCTGTAGTGGCAAAAAGTCCTCACGTTGGGTTGAGGTGGACGTTCGAGAGTGGGGTGTCAGCTCAGGTGTTGTTTTGTCATCTGATGAGGTGTGATTGAGATGTTAACCTTTAGAACGAAAGGTTGATGGTTTGAATCCGGGTCCGTGCATGGACGTGTGTAAGCGTATGGTGTAGAGGCGGTTGATGCACCTTAAATCTGTAGTGGCAAAAAGTCCTCACGTTGGGTTGAGGTGGACGTTCGAGAGTGGGGTGTCAGCTCAGGTGTTGTTTTGTCATCTGATGAGGTGTGATTGAGATGTTAACCTTTAGAACGAAAGGTTGATGGTTTGAATCCGGGTCCGTGCATGGATGTGTGTAAACGTATGGTGTAGAGGCGGTTGATGCACCTTAAATCTGTAGTGGCAAAAAGTCCTCACGTTGGGTTGAGGTGGACGTTTGAGAGTGGGGTGTCAGCTCAGGTGTTGTTTTGTCATCTGATGAGGTGTGATTGAGATGTTAACCTTTAGAACGAAAGGTTGATGGTTTGAATCCGGGTCCGTGCATGGACGTGTGTAAGCGTATGGTGTAGAGGCGGTTGATGCACCTTAAATCTGTAGTGGCAAAAAGTCCTCACGTTGGGTTGAGGTGGACGTTCGAGAGTGGGGTGTCAGCTCAGGTGTTGTTTTGTCATCTGATGAGGTGTGATTGAGATGTTAACCTTTAGAACGAAAGGTTGATGGTTTGAATCCGGGTCCGTGCATGGATGTGTGTAAACGTATGGTGTAGAGGCGGTTGATGCACCTTAAATCTGTAGTGGCAAAAAGTCCTCACGTTGGGTTGAGGTGGACGTTTGAGAGTGGGGTGTCAGCTCAGGTGTTGTTTTGTCATCTGATGAGGTGTGATTGAGATGTTAACCTTTAGAACGAAAGGTTGATGGTTTGAATCCGGGTCCGTGCATGGATGTTTGTAAGCGTATGGTGTAGAGGCGGTTGATGCACCTTAAATCTGTAGTGGCAAAAAGTCCTCACGTTGGGTTGAGGTGGACGTTTGAGAGTGGGGTGTCAGCTCAGGTGTTGTTTTGTCATCTGATGAGATGTGATTGAGATGTTAACCTTTAGAACGAAAGGTTGATGGTTTGAATCCGGGTCCGTACATGAATGTTTGTAAGCGTATGGTGTAGAGGCGGTTGATGCACCGTAAATCTGTAGTGGCAAAAAGTCCTCACGTTGGGTTGAGGTGGACGTTTGAAAGTGGGGTGTCAGCTCAGGTGTTGTTTTGTCATCTGATGAGGTGTGATTGAGATGTTAACCTTTAGAACGAAAGGTTGATGGTTTGAATCCGGGTCCGTGCATGGATGTTTGTAAGCGTATGGTGTAGAGGCGGTTGATGCACCTTAAATCTGTAGTGGCAAAAAGTCCTCACGTTGGGTTGAGGTGGACGTTTGAGAGTGGGGTGTCAGCTCAGGTGTTGTTTTGTTATCTGATGAGGTGTGATTGAGATGTTAACCTTTAGAACGAAAGGTTGATGGTTTGAATCCGGGTCCGTGCATGGATGTTTGTAAGCGTATGGTGTAGAGGCGGTTGATGCACCTTAAATCTGTAGTGGCAAAAAGTCCTCACGTTGGGTTGAGGTGGACGTTTGAGAGTGGGGTGTCAGCTCAGGTGTTGTTTTGTCCTCTGATGAGGTGTGATTGAGATGTTAACCTTTAGAACGAAAGGTTGATGGTTTGAATCCGGGTCCGTGCATGGATGTTTGTAAGCGTATGGTGTAGAGGCGGTTGATGCACCGTAAATCTGTCGTGGCAAAAAGTCCTCACGTTGGGTTGAGGTGGAAGTTTGAGAGTTTGGTGTCAGCTCAGGTGTTGTCTCGTCATTTGACCGTTGTTTAAAATTACGTGGTGTTGTCCTCGGATCCTTTCCTTAGGGGATTCATCACGGACCGTCGCCAACAGCCCGTTGTGTTGCCCTAGTATGACGTTAATTAAAAATGAACAATTACCTCATTATACGACCGTCTTCTGACCGTGGTTCAAAATTACGAGGTTTTGTCCTCGGATCTTTCCCTTAAGAGATTGATCCAGACCGTCGTCAATAGCCCGTTGTGTTGTTCTAGTACGACGTTAACTAAAAATTACCCTTACCATTACCATTACGACAGAAAATGCCTGCGGCCTGAAGAATTGACCACTGCAAGGTCAATTATTGGTCTAACAGTGAAGCATTACGATGGGTTATTGGCGACTGCTGGGATTAAATCCGAAAGGAAAGATCCGTGGACAACATCTCGTAATTTTGAATCACGGTCAGGTGATCAGGGCGACAACTGATCGAGCAGCCCTAATTTCAAAATTCTTAAGCCTCGCCAATGTAAGGACATTTGAGGGCACGACATATTTTACCGTGAGGCAGCCTCCATATACATGAATATCTTTGGTTAGGTTGAGTTTAGCCTTTACTCTTCGAATGTCCCCACGTTGGTGTGCCGACAAACCGGTCTAGTGGTTAAGTTGTTAGGCTCAAGATTGAAAGGTTCCTGGTTCCAATCTGGGTCCGTGCATGGATGTTTGTAAGCGTATGGTGTAGAGGCGGCTGCTGCACCTTATATATGTCGTGGACGAAAGTGCTCACATTGGGTTGGAGTGGAAGATTGGAGAGTGGGGTGTCAGCTCAGGTGTTGTCTCGTCATCTGACCGTGGTTATAAATTACGTGGCGTTGTCCTCGTTTCTTTCCCTCACGGGATTGATTTCGGACCGTCGTCAATAGTCCATTGTGTTGCTCTAGTACAGGGATAGCCAACCCGCGGCACGCGTACCACAGTGTGGTACCGCGGAGTTTTGACAGTGGCACGCAAAGACTTAGTTGAAAAATAATAATGTTGTCTTCAGAAACTTCATCAAAATTCGTAAAAGCCTTATTAATACACTACTGAATACAACAACGGCGGAAAGCGGCACTGCTTGACAGTAGTACAAGGATGCGGTAAGACGTTAATTGTTACCTACCTGTTATCCAAATCGAAATTATTGACCTACAACACCATACCACACTGAAAGCAAGTATAAGCAACTTATTTCAACTGCAAGTGATCCAAATTATGTTGAATTTTCAAAATTTGTATCAACAAGCAATTTTTCAAATTTACGCAATTTGGCTGTCAGATATTGTTGTAGGTTTGGATCAACATATGTTTGTGAACAAATGTTTTCTTATTATGAACATAATAAAATCAAAATACCGTTCAAGATTAACTGGTATGCACCTAAAACCCCTAATTTTGTTAGCATCTTCAAAAACTAATCCTAATATTGATGACTTGGTAAAAAAAATTAAAAATTCAAAAGCCACAATAGCTATATACTGTTTAATAGTTATTTAGAATTAAATGTTTCAAGTTATTTATTTTTATTTTTACATAACCTAACTGACTGAACCTTTAAAAATGTTTATTAACAATAAAACCTAATTTTGTACTTTTGTTTTATTTATTATATTATTTTTTAAATTTCCACTTCTCAGACTTGCATGAAAAAAAAATGTACTATTTGCGTAAAAATCCCATAATCAGCCTATAAATAACATTTTTTTTCTCACCCTTTTATATTTTTTAGTATATTGGAAAAGTTGGAAGTGGCACGCATAATTTTTTTTTCTTAAGATAGTGGCACTCTTCCATAATAGGTTGGCCACCCCTGCTCTAGTACCACATTAATTAAAAATTACCAAATTACCAATCGATATCGGATGGAAAAAAAGCATATCCTTTTATCCACGTTGAAAATTAAAGATGAAATAGAGATGAGAGGAAGCTCGGACGATCAGAGGATATTGTAAAATTACAGGATCTGGAAGTTTCGTCTGGATTGGACGTCTCTGCTGTTGGAGAAAAAAAAGAAACAATCTGGTTCTATAGAGCCTATTAAATTTGTTTCTTTACCTTTTGCCTACGGTTGTTGATATAACACTCGCGATTCTTATAACTTTCAAGGTACAGCAGCTAAAACAGCCGTAGTCTAAATTCTTTCTTGGTGTGTTTCTTATAATTTTCAAGTTACAACTGATGTAATGGCCGTTGTCAAAATTCTTTACTGGCGCGATCATGGAACAACTCTGTTACGACCTTAGTCTAAAGGTTAATATTCGCTTAATATATTATACATATCTTAGTTGGGATGTGCTGGTTACCATGCCAAGAGCTTTCTTGTCGTGATTCCCGAAAAAGAGGGGCCTCAACGAATATCCATCCGTTTTTATTTTCTACGGGATTTGGGGTCGTTATTATGTCCATCCAGTTTGGACCCCTCCAAATTCTGGGCGCTTCACCCCTACCTCGTCAGAGGGCCAACCCTTCTATTGGCCGTGACATCACGCCAGCTCAGATCTCAACCCCTTTGGGTGAAGTGTGAAGGCACACCCTTCCGAATATCTTGGAAATTGTATTAAAGAAAGGTAGTTTACAATTGTGCATCCCTGCTTTTAGGGCGAAAATATGGTTAATGTGATTGCCATGTCACAGTGCTGGTGCATGTTACATCTTTCGGGGCCTCGGATATCCTCACATTGGCATGTTGTGGAAGTTGACAACACAGATGTGACCTCGTGATCTGGTTCAAGATTTCGTGGTGTTGTCCTCGGATGCTTCCGTTAGGCGTGGATCCCTGCTTGAGAGACAACCTTGTGTTTAACTCTCCTTGTGAGATAACCGCAAAGAAGGTTAAAAAAAAACGCAAACTGTGAGTAAATCTTAATCGCGTTTACAAAATGACCCACAACAAAACTGTAATGGTTCTCAGAACGCGTTGAATGGAAAAAGTCTGATTCCATTTACGCAGTGTCAATGATCCATTTCATTGGTGTAAGTAGACATAGTTTCAATCAATAATCTCTAGTCACTACTCCATATCTTATACTGATCGCTTTATGTAGAAGACATCGTAAAATCGGCGCCTCCGTGTCGCACTTAGATGTATTACAACTGAGAGAGTGACAGATAGATTGTTCTACATCTTTTATAAATACTTTTAAAATTTTTTTTACTGTATCCATTGATCCTAAGAAAAATCTGACAATTTTGTTAATATATAGTCTAGTGGTTTCGAGTCCATTTGCACAATAATATAGGAAATGATAAACTGTTCATATGTATCGCTTTTGAGAAGAGTATATGAACTATTGTCAACTGCATATCGATTGGTTTCTCCCGAAAGGTCTTTTTTGTTTTGTTTAAGGAAAGCTGATTAGACCATAACTTTTTTTAATATTTTTAGCATTAGTACATGAAATTTACAAGAGTAAATCAGCGCCCAACATGAGACAGCGTCAAGTAAAAAATGCAATGAAAGGGAAAAAAGATGGAATGGGTGATAGAGTAAGGGAAGAAAGGACCCCCTTGTTTTTTTACTAGACAATAAAACCCACGGGGAAAGAAAAGATCTCTAGATTATCTCAGCTTCGTGAAGCCCGTAGACAACTTGTGGATATGTTGTGTTCCTGAGGGCACGAAACCACTTGACAGGTTAAATGAATCCTGACTGACATCATAATAGATGTATGTGGAAAATCCTAATCATATCTCCCCATTGTATCAAAAATTGATGACAATTTCTCCTTCACCACTACCAAATCGATCCAATGACCGATACCCAAACTGGTAGATTCGGGTCAATATGTCGCCCGCAACAATGGATCCCGAGTTGGAAACAAACTGAAGGCCAACCACTCACACGGTTCACTTTCCTCCTCAATATAAAAAAACCTTTATTGAGATCTATGAATGGCGTGACTGCATTCGCCACGCGAACCCAATCTCCTACCATCCCCGCATCAAAAACACTCGTCTGTTTTCCCGATCATGAACAATTTAACATTTCCCCCAGAAAAAAAAGGCACCGCTGTCACGGGGTGATCGGATACGCCTTGTTGATGTCAAATGACCCCCGCTAATCACCGAAGCTGCTTTAGGTAAAGGACACTTCCGTGGATGGATGATTCAGTCATAATCCATTGTCTCCAGAGGGCAAGCACAGTCTTGCCGTCTATCGATAATTGGTGGTTTATCCGCGCTTCTGTAAACTGACAGGGTCTGATCGCTGGGACACTTTCTTATGGATGAATCATGAGTCCGGGGCGTGTTGGTGAATGTGTCCTTGTTGGCGGTGCTGTATCGCTGAGGAAAGCCCTAATTGTACTTTAATTTCCGATACGTGTAATTATTTTTATGGGGTGGGTGTCGGGAATCGTCGTCACGCTCACCGGGGTGGGGGTGTTCGGGGAAGGAGGGTGGGATCCACCCCCGTTGCACGCAGTAGGAGGTGTGGCAGACGTGGTAATTGAATTGCATTCGGTCAGGTTGCAATCTAATCAAAAGCAGTTGCGTTGAAGGAAGTGAGGCATAGTACAGTGTATTCATTTATTATTCAACATGGTGGACGGTAATACCTTTTTGTTTCATGGAGAAGCGTGAGGTCTACGAATTGATTTTACAGGATGTTGTACAAACTTAGAGGGGAGGTTGGGAACATTAAATTAAACGCCTGATTGGTCGCACGAATTGCCGAACAAACTGTTGAGCTACCGAAAAAAACCCTCTAGGGCAAGAGTTTAGATTTCTATGTTAAGGTAGAGAAGGGTGGTAGGATTAAATTCATCAAGTGCATCAGCGATTACCCTGCATTCATGTTTTCAACCATCCTCTATGCAAAACAGGACGAGTGAAGGTTGAGAATACAAACTTACACCTAGCAGGTGTAGGAATTGTCGCACAAATGCACGAACTATCGAAAAAATTATTACACTGCGCTCCCTAGAAAATCAATAAGGTGATTTCAGACATACGTACTGTCTGTCTACCACAGTCGCTATAGAAAAACAGAGTTAGTTCGTTTTGTGTATGCGCGGTTCTCACGGATCTAATTCGTCATAAAGTGAGCTAGTGAAAAACTTGAATACACTTTTCAACCATCCGGAATCGAACATAGGATAAGAGAAGGTTGGGAATGTAAAATCGCACCTGACAGGAGCATGGATTTTTACACAAATGCGGGAATTCTTGAATAAATTGTTGAACTGTCAAACTGCGCTCTCTAGATAATCAAGATGGTGCTTTCAGACACACATACTGTCTGTGTACTGTGAGAAATACCCTTGGTATCAAATCTGGTTATAGAAACGAGGCAAGTTCATTTTGAGTATGTGACACGTGAAAGGTGGGCGGATTGTCGCACAAATGCACGAACTATCAAACAATTTGCCTGCAGTGTTCTTTACAAAAAAGTTAAGGTGGATCTTTACAACATGCGTACTATTTACACTCATGTCCATAACTTAAGGAAAATGCCAGCTCCGGCAAATAAAGGTTCAGAAACAAAACAAACGTGACCTATTCATAAAGCCCATTTATTAAACAAAAGATAAAAGAAAAAAAGATGGTGTGTGTATGATACCATTCATAAAAACTACAATATTTGCTCACTGGAGCTATTACAAAATATATCGACCTTACAAAAACTTAACATAAGATGGTTGGTATGATGGTTAATCATTGTAAGTCTCCCAGACGATGAAATACAGTCCGTACAAGTGTAGGAAGATACAACCGCTATACAGGTTGCGATTTAAAATGGCCAAAGAATATATTGATCATGATTAGTGGTTACATGTTGCGTTAAAGGATTAAAACAATAAGCAGGTAAATCTGATACATGCTGTTGTCTGTGTTGACGAGTAAAAAGGAATACCCAAAATCAAAATGTATTAACTTGAGTAGTGAAATATTTATTTACAATTTTGTATAAAGCAATGATAAGATGTGCATTTAGATTTTCTGATTCAAACGATCTTCACTGTTATTATTTAATCACAACAAATAACTTATTGATAATAATCAGTAGCGCGACACATAATTAGTTCAATGACACATAATTAATTCAACCTTTGAAACATGATTTCATCTTTTAATGTTCCTATAAGGGGAGGCAGGAACGAAAGAGATTGAAGAAAGAGGTAGAAGGGATTTAAAAAAAATGGCTCCGGGAGCAGCATTACCAAGCATCTGCAAACAAAACGTCAGCGTCCCCACATCCAGTAAAAAGCCCCTTAAGAGACAATGGCTGACCGAAGACAGGACACTTTCATACGAAATCCACTTGGAATGATGGAACCGAAAAAAGAACCAAAGGAAGCCTCTGGTTGAAAAGATATCCCAAAGGAAAGGAAAGCAGACAGTGGATAGGAAAAACACAATATAATAGCACTCAAATAATAGCCTAAAAATTTTCTCAATTTGTTAACAGTACTTTCAAGTAATAATTAAGCGAACACAGTAACACAATTTAAGTACGACCTTCTATTTTTCGAATGAAGAGTTTATACAGGCCAAGCATCTCTTTGGTACTTCCAAATTTCTAAAAGTAAATACATTTACACCACAAATATTTAAAAGGGAATGTAATACGAAACCCTTTATAAAAGAAGAACTCCGAAGTTTAATTACTGTACAAAACCTAGAGTTTGCAACACCACACAACGCCTAGGCATACTGAGGATCAATTTATCGAGTTGATCTTTGGAAAGATCACTCCACTCAGCAAGCAATGCTCTCCGAAGTTCCGGTACACATGTAGGAGGTGGTTGACGGGCAGCAACTCGTCGGTCAAGCATGTCCCACACATGCTCTATCGGATTCAAGTCAGGTGAGAAGGCTGGCCATTCCATACGGGTGATATCCTCAGATTCAAGGCATTCGTTTACAATGCTTGTACGGTGAAGACGGTCGTTGTCATCCATAAACACAAATTCTGTGCTCATGGCAGCCTTAAGCAAACGTACATGTTGTTCCAGAATGATGTCCCGATACATTTGGTCTCTCATGATCCCGATTTGAACATGTAGATCTGTTCTGGAACCCAGCATAATTCCACCCCAAACGAGCAATCCGGAACCACCGTAACCGTGTAGTTCAATGATGTTGTCTTGCTGGTAGCGGATACCTGAAGTTTTCCATATGAACGTCCGCCGTGAATCAGACTTCAAGCTAAACCTGGACTCGTTGGAAAACATCACACAAGCCCACTGTGACGATGTCCACAGTGTATGTTCTCTACTAAAGGCTATCCGCTGGCAACAGTGAGTTGCAATGAGCGGAACACATCTGACAGGCCTGCGAGCATATAGGCCAACATGTCCCAAACGTATGTATAAGGTTTGCCTTGAAACTGTCGAAGCCGTGGTTGAAGATAGCTGACGAGAAAGGTCGATGCTGTGCTTCGTCTGCTTCTTTTTACAGTTACAGCCAAATGACGCTCGTCATTCGGCGTTGTAACTCGGGGGAAAACCTGTCCTGTAACGTCTACTGAAATTTACAACATTTTGGAATCGTTGCCAAAGACTAGAGATGACTCTTTGGGCGATTCCAAGTTCCACTGAAACTTATATCTGAGTACGCCCACATTCCAGGCGATCGATAATTCTACCGCGTAAAAAATCATCGACATGCGTCTTCTGTGCCATAACTATTCGGTTGTGGCCCTGAGCGGCTTACAGAAGGCTTGTGAACAATTTTTCTTCTTTGCTACCATTTCTTGTATACACCTCTCTTACACTCTCGTCATTGTGACGTACTATCGGCGTCATCTGATGGCTTCCTGTAATTTGGATATTATTCTTGAAGATGTATGCGACAATTCTACAGGTGCAATTTTTACTTTAGTGTTAGATTTTCGTGTGATTCTGGATTATCCTTAATTTATGGACATGAGTGTATCTACTAGAACACCTCAAGAACGGACAAATTCTATTAACATATTACATTCTGAACAACTTCACTATACGTTAATTTGTTACCTATAAATGCACATACTATGAGGTAGAAATTTTTTAAATCTTATGTTTTATGATCGGTAAACAGATAAAAAATGGAAAAAAAATTAGCCCAACGAATAATTTGAACTCCTATGGTGTTCTCTTGGAAATTCTTAAAATATTTGTACAATTATCTCTTAGCCACAGGACCGGGAGAAGAAAATGCTTAAAACTTGCGACATACGTTGCAGAACATTTTTTTAAAATTTTATTAAAATTTTGGAAACTCCGACAACTTGGAAGGTCAAAGAGGATTTTCCGTTTCCTCCAATATTTACTGGCATATGTTGGTGTAGCAATTTTCAAAAGGCTTGTTGGATAACACAAAACCTCAACACATGATCGCTAAACACTCCTTTGTTGACATCGCAAAACGACTGCAGAACAATAGCAGCAAACAATTAAATTCACAATTAAGTACAAACAACTTGTTCACGCATAATTATAATATTAAATTTTTACAAATATTTAATATCAATTATCCATATACCTCAGTCCTATATTTGAGATACACAAGGAATATTTTTAAAACACTCGTTCTCTCTCATAATGTATTATTCTTTCCGACAGCTTATATTCAACAACAAACAATGCAAGTTTATTAATCAAATATTGTATGCATGTATTAGAATACGGAATATACATTCATAAAGTAATTTCAGAACATTCTTTAGCATGGACAGGGTCCTCAGGGGTTTGGATTTACATAAATTCTATTGAATTAAATTCAAGTGAATGTTTTAATACCGACTATCAAAGTAAACTGCTTTAACAGAAGGGTTTAAGCATCTTTCAAGTGCTCGAGGGTACGAATTATTTTGTTCACTTAGGGATATAATCTTCCTAAACTTCACAAAGCTTTTGTGTATTTAGGGCTAGATTAATTAGGTTTACTTGATGTTCACTGAAATATTGTTTTCAGTAACATGGAATAAAGTGAATTAATATACTGTTGGAAATAAGAGGATTTGATTTGGATTGAGTGGTTTGGAACTTTCTGTACACACCTTAAGAGGAGATACGAAGCATGAAATTAAAACGCATTCACTGGGGATGTTGTGTTTTCGAAAATACCACCCGAAGTCACAGAGAAATCCAAGAAGAAATGAATTGTTCTGTTATTCTCGACGATTATTTTTGTTGTAAAATTTAAATTTTAGAATCTAAAACAATAATTAGGTAGATAAGTAGTTGAATTAACGTTTCTCTCTGAATCAAAATAATGGGCTGTTTGCGACGATGAATCCATATTGGAAATATCCGAGAACAACGCTTCGTAATTTGGAAGCACGGTCAGATGACGAGGTCAACACCTGACCTCGCACCGTACCTCTCCGAACTTCCGCACCTCATCAACTTGAGGACAATTCAGACTATGACAAATTTAACTTGCATAAACCCTTTTGAACACGATGGCCTTGGTTGGACTCGAACCTCTACCCTACGGTTGCAAATACGCTAATCTGCAAACGGGCTGCGGCGGTCATAAGTTGAGAATGACTTAATATTAATTTTCTGTTGGTCATTCTTAACTGCGTCAAAAACAAATATTTCTGAGTTAATAACTAAGGATCAGCTTCATTGCTCACGGTAAGATTAAACAACACTTTTGCTCATCTCTCGGAATGTGAAGTACCATTCTGATTAAGTTTTCTGTTACCAAGATTATTTTGTAGAATGTCAAGTCAGATTGATTGGCTGATGTCTACTGCTTCAACCTAACATTCTTTCTTTATTTAGACGTCGTTCAAGTTATTACGAACTTCCCAAATTTTCCCTTCGGTTAGCTACTGACGAACCATTAGTTCGGTTGTCATCTTGAACCTTCACCATTCAATTTTACACACACACCAAATGGGTCAATATAATCATACAAAAGATTCTATTCTAAGAAAAGGAGACATGGAATATCGCTTTAAAAGGATTATACTCTACCGAATCAGGCAATAAAAACGTTCCAAATAATTCTATTTTAAGGAAAAGAGCAATTCATTATTTCTAAAGGACTCTTTTCTAGTGAAATGAGCATTACAAAATTCCGAAGTACAATTTTCTGTGAAAAGGAGCAATGGAACCTTACCATCTACTGCTTCAACCAAACATTCTTTCTTTATTTAGACGTCGTACCAACTGTAAGTTATTACGAACTTCCCGAATATCCCCCTCGGCTAGCTATTGACGAACCACTAGTTGGGTTGTCATCTTGAACCTTCACAATTCAATTTAACACACACACACACACCGAATGGGCCAATATAATTATACAAAAGATTCTATTCTAAGGAAAGGAGACATAGAATATCGCTTTAAAAGGAATATAAACTAC
This sequence comes from Metellina segmentata, assembly GCA_947359465.1. Taxonomy (NCBI): domain Eukaryota; kingdom Metazoa; phylum Arthropoda; class Arachnida; order Araneae; family Tetragnathidae; genus Metellina; species Metellina segmentata. Next base: position 48,472,801 of record OX375883.1, read on the forward strand.
CGAATCAGGCAATAAAGTCGTTCTAAATAATTATATTTTAAGGAAAAGAGCAATTCATTATTTTTAAAGGACTCTTTTCTACTGAAATGAGCATTAAAAAATTCCGAAGTACATTTTTCTGTGAAAAGAAACAATGGAACCTTACCATCTATTGCTTCAACCCAACATTCTTTCTTTATTTAGACGTCGTACCAACTGCAAGTTATTACGAACTTCCCGAATTTCCCCCTCTGCTAGCTATTGACGAACCACTAGTTCGGTCGTCATCTTGAACCTTCACCATTCAATTTTACGCACACACACACACACCGAATGGACCAATATAATCATAAAAAAGATTCTATTCTAAGGAAAGGAGACATGGAATATCGTTTGGAAAGGATTATACACTACCGAATCAGGCAATAAAGTCGTTCCAAATAATTCTATTTTAAGGAAAAGAGCAATTCATTATTTCTAAAGGACTCTTTTCTAGTGAAATGAGCATTAGAAAATTCCGGAGTACATATTTCTGTGAAAAGGAGCAATGGAACCTTACCATCTACTGCTTCAACCCAACATTCTTTCTTTATTTAGACGTCGTACCAACTGAAAGTTATTACGAACTTCCCGAATTTCCCCCCTCTGCTAGCTATTGACGAACCACTAGTTTGGTTGTCATCTTGAACCTTCACCATTCAATTTTACACACACACCAAATGGGTCAATATAATCATACAAAAGATTCTATTCTAAGAAAAGGAGACATGGAATATCGCTTTAAAAGGATTATACTCTACCGAATCAGGCAATAAAAACGTTCCAAATAATTCTATTTTAAGGAAAAGAGCAATTCATTATTTCTAAAGGACTCTTTTCTAGTGAAATGAGCATTACAAAATTCCGAAGTACAATTTTCTGTGAAAAGGAGCAATGGAACCTTACCATCTACTGCTTCAACCAAACATTCTTTCTTTATTTAGACGTCGTACCAACTGTAAGTTATTACGAACTTCCCGAATATCCCCCTCGGCTAGCTATTGACGAACCACTAGTTGGGTTGTCATCTTGAACCTTCACAATTCAATTTAACACACACACACACACCGAATGGGCCAATATAATTATACAAAAGATTCTATTCTAAGGAAAGGAGACATAGAATATCGCTTTAAAAGGAATATAAACTACCGAATCAGGCAATAAAGTCGTTCTAAATAATTATATTTTAAGGAAAAGAGCAATTCATTATTTTTAAAGGACTCTTTTCTAATGAAATGAGCATTAAAAAATTCCGAAGTACATTTTTCTGTGAAAAGAAACAATGGAACCTTACCATCTATTGCTTCAACCCAACATTCTTTCTTTATTTAGACGTCGTACCAACTGCAAGTTATTACGAACTTCCCGAATTTCCCCCTCTGCTAGCTATTGACGAACCACTAGTTCGGTCGTCATCTTGAACCTTCACCATTCAATTTTACGCACACACACACACCGAATGGACCAATATAATCATAAAAAAGATTCTATTCTAAGGAAAGGAGACATGGAATATCGTTTGGAAAGGATTATACACTACCGAATCAGGCAATAAAGTCGTTCCAAATAATTCTATTTTAAGGAAAAGAGCAATTCATTATTTCTAAAGGACTCTTTTCTAGTGAAATGAGCATTAGAAAATTCCGGAGTACATATTTCTGTGAAAAGGAGCAATGGAACCTTACCATCTACTGCTTCAACCCAACATTCTTTCTTTATTTAGACGTCGTACCAACTGAAAGTTATTACGAACTTCCCGAATTTCCCCCCTCTGCTAGCTATTGACGAACCACTAGTTCGGTCGTCATCTTGAACCTTCACAATTCAATTTTACACACACACCGAATGGGCCAATATAATCATCCAAAAGATTCTATTCTAAGGAAAGGAAACATGGAATCTCGTTTTGAAAGGATTATACTCTACCGAATCAGGCAATAAAAACGTTCCAAATAATTCTATTTTAAGGAAAAGAGCAATTCATTATTTCTAAAGGACTCTTTTCTAGTGAAATGAGCATTACAAAATTCCGAAGTACAATTTTCTGTGAAAAGGAGCAATGGAACCTTACCATCTACTACTTCAACCCAACATTCTTTCTTTATTTAGACGTCGTACCAACTGCAAGTTATTACGAACTACCCGAATTTCCCCCTCTGCTAGCTATTGACGAACCACTAGTTCGGTCGTCATCTTGAACCTTCACAATTCAATTTTACTCACACACACACCGAATGGATCAATATAATCATAAAAAAGATTCTATTCTAAGGAAAGGAGACATGGAATATCGCTTGGTAAGGATTATACACTACCGAATCAGGCAATAAAGTCGTTCCAAATAATTCTATTTTAAGGAAAAGAGCAATTCAATTTTTCTAAAAGACTCTTTTCTAATGAAATGAGCATTAGAAAATTCCGAAGTACATTTTTCTGTGAAAAGGAGCAATAAAACCTTACCATCTATTGCTTCAACCCAACATTCTTTCTTTATTTAGACGTCGTACCAACTGCAAGTTATTATGAACTTCCCGAATTTCCCCCTCTGCTAGCTATTGACGAACCACTAGTTCGGTCGTCATCTTGAACCTTCACCATTCAATTTTACACACACACCGAATGGGCCAATATAATCATCCAAAAGATTCTATTCTAAGGAAAGGAAACATGGAATCTCGTTTTGAAAGGATTATACTCTACCGAATCAGGCAATAAAGTTGTTCCAAGTAATTTTATATTAAGGAAAAGAGCAATACAATTTTTCTGAAGGACTCTTTTCTAATGAAATGAGCATTAGAAAATTCAGAAGTATATTTTTCTGTGAAAAGGAGCAATGGAACCTTACCATGGGATTCTATTGTATTAATGTATTGGGGCCGCAGTATCCCGATCGGAAGAGTAACGGATTAGCTACAGGAGGATTGCAAGTTCGAATCCAGTCAAAGATTTGTGTACAAAAGGGATTGGTGGAAGTTAAATCTGTCGTGGCTTCAAATATGCTCATGTTTGCGAGGTGTGGAAGCTTGGAGAATGGGTTACCAGCTAAGATTTGAATTAGTTATCTAACCGTTGATAAAATTTACGTGGTGTTGTTCTCGGATATTTCCATTAGGGAATGATTCCGGACTATTGCCAATAGCTCGTGCTTCAATACGAACGCAAATTAAAAGATTTATCCATTAATGTGTAGTAACTTTATCTACTATTAAATTTTCACTTTGCACATATTCAACAAGAGGTGACATTAGTAAGCTATTATTAAGATTACGATAGATTTAGCAATTTACAACAATCGATTTAATGTGTTGATGGTGAAAATATGTCACTTTTTTCTCGAAACTTCACGAAAACTAACGAATGAAAAAGATGTGATAATAATATATTGATATTTTTTAACCCTGCAGGCTTTTCGACAAAATACCTCATCCATCTAGAATTGATCAGTTTTGTTAATGACGAGGTACTCATTGAGGTAAAAGTGTCCTATTTCTCCGTAGGGAATGGAAATACACAAAGAAAAAAACTTTGCCTTTTGGTTAAAATTGATGATAGTTTTGTACAGATTTTCGCATCGAGGCTGGTTACTGTACGGCTGTTATCGAAAATGAACCAAGAAAGAGGGATAAGGTAAATATAAAATTAATACGTCAGAAATTAGATTGAAAAACCCATTAACTATCTCATTCAAAAGGTTCAGTAATTTTTTAAATTCTGTCTTTTTTCCATGAAGCGATGCAGATTAATAACAATATTGCAGTCGAATATTTTCAAAGGCAGCCCAAAATTAATTCAATAAATCATATTGAAGAACTCATAGAAATCTGATTTCATAGGCTGGCGTATTATTAGGTTCAACCTTTTTCAGTTTTTCATTAACGGGTAATGTCTTTTTATCGAAAAGTGATGACAAAAGCAAAAATGTCTAATGAAATGAAATTTTTCACCGTCCGGGTTCATTGGATAGAAGAGAAGGAAATTCTGCAAGACAATAAAAACTGCTCCACTTGAAAGTGGTCCTGGAAACGTCCTTCCTGTTTTAACGCTCATAAAGAAGGAGTCAAAGCTCTTTCCCAAAAAAAATCGAATTCCTCAAAATATCTCATTTTTCATACTTAAACGGAAAAGGAAATTATTTTCGGATCTTTTAACGACAATGCTTTAGTCCCAGCGAAAGTAAGCGATCCTTCTCCACCCCCAAAAAACAGTCCGAAAACTTCTTTAAATAACCATCAAATACACTCTAGATTTTTTTTCCTACCCTGCTTTGTTTCCACGAGGAGAAATGTATTTGTTTGGGGATGCAACACAACGAATCAATCATTGCAGGTATCAACTGTCACCCTAAGCACTGTGGAGAAAAAGCAGGGAGTTCTCATTGGTAAAACAAAGATAAAAGACTAAACCGGAACCAAAATCCATACATTCCTCCACCACCCGTCTTTTTTATGTCCCTAAACTATTGAAAAATAGGGAACTTCCATGCCGAAAAAATTGTGAAAAGCGGCGAGTCACAAATAAAGCAGCAAACAAAAACAGGAAAATATTCGCCCCTGTATCTGGTATTTACTTCATGCCTCGCATTCCCGTTTTTCTTCAACTTCGTACTTTTGATTATGTCTGTTTCCGGAAGAGAAAAAAAAACGGGAGAATAAAAATAGAAATGTAATAGTTCCCGCCACCGCTCGCTTTTATGGTCTAATGCTTGGACGTGAGGATGCTTTCTCAAAGTCTTTCCAGAAGTGTTATTTTTTAATTTACTTGATGAACTGCGTAAGATTTAGGTGGGCTTTTCTCCTGTTTCGTTTTTTTCTATAACCACGCCGTTGGAGTGGTAACCCACCGTCGTGGTAAGTTCTGACTCATTTCGTTTTGATTTCTGGTTTTGGGTTATTTTTCGGGATGGGGCATTTCTTTTCGGAACTCTATCACGGACGTAAACTTCGTTGTATCGTGAGATATGGGGTTTTAACTATTTTATTTAGGTATGAAGTGGGGAAATTTTTTTTTGTTTCCAGGAATACTTTCGCGAGTTAGTTTTGAAGACGGCACGGTGCTTTTTTTTATGCTAAATTTGATTGCTGTGTGAGGGATCTGGAGTGAAATTCGACGGTGTTTTGTGGTTTAACTTGTCATAAAAATGCATTTAAATTTGATGCTAAGATATATTTCACTAAAGCGATGTGATGGAAATATTTTTTTAAGTTCAGTATTTTGAAAATAGATGTATGCATTCAGCAGTTTTATGACTTTTGGAAGTTTTGATTGATAGAGCGTGTATCAATTAAAACATATTCAAAATAAACATGTTCTTTAATATATTATTTCAGTAAATGTCGTTTTCTTTATTGTATTATTTTAGTAAATGTTATATTCTTTGTTGTATTATTTTAGTACATGTCATGTTCTTTAATGTATTAACTTAGTAAATGTTGTGTGCTACATGTTTGTTTTTCTGAATTGTATGATTTTTAGCTTCTTTTTATATTTATAAAATTATAGTGTCGTCTTTTATACTTTTTTTGTATAACTACTTTTGTTCTTAGTTCTCTTGCGGAATCGATATATTATTTCTGATTTGTTCATGTTTGTATCCATGGCTAAGTGAGCTTGTCTACTGCGCTAACAACTTGTAATTTGCTTACGGTGCAGGTCCTTTTCCTGTAGCTTATATGGGTATTTCTTTTTTTGTGTCAGAAAACCTTTTCGTTTTGTGTGTATGACCATTACTTGACGATATCTGTTTTGCAGTTGGCGTAGCATGGCCAAATATGGCTCTCTAGAAATAAAACCAAATGAAGTCGCTTACCTTATATAGTGATCATAGCCTTGTCTGCCACCAGATAAGGTCTGGAGCTAGAATCTTGGTGTGTAAGCGCATGTATGTTGGCGATTGTTCCTGTTAGGAGCAATGGCGACGTACCCTGTCGATGCACTCTTGCAATTAGTCGATAGTTTGCCCCTGGTTATGCCAGAAGAGATCATAGGCATTTAAAAATGTTTGTATTTCAGAAATGATCTGCACTTGAGTTGGCAATCTTCGTGGTTTACTCTATAAAAGACGATATGCTTTGGTTATCTCAGTTAAAAAAATATATGAATTACAAAATTAGATTTTAATTTCAAATAAAAAAATCCACTCTGAATATAATTTTTAAATACGAAGAAGTACTCTACAAGAAAATTCTTAAGTTCGAAGAAGTACTCTACAAAAAAATTTTCAAGCACGAAGAAGTACTCTGAGGATAATTTTTAAGTACAAATTTATATTAAAAGTAAAATTCTTAATATTCTAAAGTAGAGTTCTTAAACACAAAGAAATACTCTAAAGATAATTTTAAATATAAAAAGTATTCCAGAGAATTCTTAGATACCAAGAAGTACTCTAAAGAGAATTCTTAAATTTCGAAGAAGTACTGTAAAGAGAATTCTTAAATTTCGAAGAAGTACTCTAAGTAGAATTCTTAAATACAAAGCCAAGAGATTTCTTAATTCTGTTGTTGGTTGTCTCGACGAGGTTTCTAGTCATCAGCAAAACTGATCTGATCGTGATGAACGATATATCTCGTCATTAGAAGAATTGACCAGATCTTGATCTCGTCATAAGAAACGGGGCATGCATGAAAATTCGGCAATATCTTGATGATAAGATATCTCGTCATTAGCGAAATTGGACAGATCTTGATCGACAAGATATCTCATCAAACTACTTCCATCTTTAAATACGAAGTCCTCTGAAGACATTTATTAAATATAAAAAGTACTTCAAAGAGAATTTGTACGTACGCAGTACTCTTAAAATAATTCTTGAATACGAATTACTCTATAGAGATTTTATAAATAAGAAATATTCTAAAGAGAATTCTTAAATATGAAGCACTCTGAAGAGAATTCTTAAATACAAAACTGTATTCGAAAGATATTTCCTAAATGAGAAATATTCTAAAGAAAATTCTTAAGTACGAAGAAGTACTCTGAGGATAATTTTTAAGTACAAATTTATATTAAAAGTAAAATTCTTAATATTCTAAAGTAGAGTTCTTAAACACAAAGAAATACTCTAAATATAATTTTAAATATAAAAAGTATTCCAGAGAATTCTTAGATACCAAGAAGTACTCTAAAGAGAATTCTTAAATTTCGATGAAATATTGTAAAGAGAATTCTTAAATTTCGAATAAGTACTCTAAGTAGAATTCTTAAATATAAAGTCAAGATATTTCTTAAATATGTTGTTGGTTGTCTAGACGAGGTTTCTAGTCATCAGTAAAACTAATCTGATCGTGATGAACGATATACCTCGTCATTAGAAGAATTGACCAGGACTTGATCTCGTCATAAGAAAAATCGGCAATATCTTGATGACAAGATATCTCGTCATTAGCGAAATTGGACAGATCTTGATCGAAAAGATATCACATCAAACTACTTCCATCTTTAAATATGAAGTACTCTGAAGACATTTATTAAATATAAAAAGTACTTTAAAGAGAATTTGTATGTACGCAGTGCTCTTAAAATCATTCTTAAATACGAAGTACTCTAAAGAGATTTTATAAATAAGAAGTATTCTGAAGATAATTTTTAAATATGAAGCACTCTGAAGAGAATTCTTAAATACAAAACTGTATTCTAAATAGATTTCCTAAATGAGAAGTATTCTAAAGATAATTCTTAAATATGAAGCACTCTAAAGAAAATTCTTAAAAACAAAACTGTATTTTAAAGACAATTCTGAAATACGCAGAAATACTTTTAGAGAATTCTTAAATGCAAATTATATTCCAAACAGGATTCTTAAATACGAAATACTCTACAGAAAATTCGTAAATACGAAGGGGAAAGATTATTTTCAAATACTTAGTGCTCTAAAAATAATTCTTATACACAAAGTACTTAAAAGAGAATAGGGAATATGCACTATGTCACAAAACGTTCTAAAATGGTACTTATTTTATAAATTCGTTCATGAACAATCCGAAAATCAACTTTAAAAATCACAAAAAGTTTTAGTTATAGCGTTATAAGCGACTAAAAAACACTTCAAAGTCACGTGACTGAAAACGGGGTGGAGCTTGGTGTGACGTCATAGTATATGAAATCTCTCGCTACATTCGCCGGCTACATGTTATTTCAGGTTGCTTTCATTGATTTTACGCTGATTTTATTTTTTAAATAATTGTGTTGAATTATAGTCTTTACATTAGTATTAAAAATGACGACTGTAGAACAAGTCTTTCTAAAAGGCCAGTCGGATAATCTACCTAAATTGGACGGTATATCCATGTTTTCTTTTCTGGGAAACCATGCAATTTTATGGGATTGAAATGAAAGGCGTAAAAGCGAAGAGTAAAATAATATTTTATACAACATATTTATTAAAAAAAATGTATTTTTATATTGATTTTAAAGAGGTGCTATTATCAAAAAGTTGTACTTAAGAAAATCGAATATTAATAGGTATTCTCTTTTCCTTAATAAGAGTAAAGCAATTCATTCTGAAATATATTTTTTTACATAGATAATTAGAATAGTATATCAAATAAGAGCTTTATATTAGGAAAATAATTTCAAAGTAGATTAAAATTGTAGGGGTATCAAAATAGTGAATTTTGAAAGCTAACTTAAAATTAATTTTCTACGTTAATTTTTTAGCAAAATTATTTTTGTTAGTTAATGAACAATAATTTTCAAAATATATTTAAGCGGTAAAACGTAATGTACTAAAGGATGATCCAAAACTAACATGTGTAGAGAAACTTGTTGCGAGAATTGCAACTGCATTAAATATTGAACACAACATTTGGTAGTCCAACATTTTATACCATGAAGAAGGTAGTGTGATAATTTGATTGAAATTGCAAGAATTTAAAGCCTTGCAGTTTTATAAAATTATGCAAATTTAAAACAAAATTCGTAATTGATTAAAAATATTAGTTTTGATGCAAAACAAATGAGGTGAAAGCTATGTTGCTTCATACGGCAAGAGAGACGATACTCCCAATAGTTTTCCATGTCATTCTTCAACTATAAAATAAATAAAGTAAGATATAAATTAAAAAATTTCACTTGTAGCACTATTTATAAAAAACTGTTAACACTAGTTTTAAACTTTAATTTCTTATTTTAATAGAACTATTTGTAGAATGCTTTTTTATTTACTAAATTAATTTTACGTTTATTCTAACTTTCACTTTCAAAATAATTATATTTATATACATTTATGTAATGTAAAAAAATATTAAAGTTTTAAATTTCAAATTTAGAATAAATATTTTTTAATTATAAATCTTAATTCTAATGACACTTATTCCATAATACTTATCATTTAGTTTAAAGAAGAAATATGACACAGTTTTACCAAGTGTATGAATAGCTGCAAATTAACTATCAAACATAATAATTCAATGTTTATTGATGTTAGATCTCTCTATATTTTTTTAACCAGTTTTGATTTATAAATATATAGCATTCCTATATTTATTCATTAAATTCTTTTTCATGAAACAAGAAATTCTGCATTATGAGTGACTTGATAAAGAAAGAATGTTTTCGTTTTAGCAAAAACACTAGAAGTCATCCACAAGATTAAATCACACAATTCTTATTTAAAAACAATTAAAAATACAAATAATTTTTGGTATTTTAAACTTACCGAAAAATGATCTTCACAGCAATGCAAGCAAGAAGTCGAAGACAGCTTTTTGTTTTTCTTTTCATAACCCTGCACCATCTTCTACGAACTTGTTCATATTTTAATACAACAAAAAAATACTTTTTTGGTGTTTTAATAGTTGAATTATGACAAAAACGGAACAATACAATATTTGTAATTCTTCTTTATAACTATTTTCGAATCTTCCATTGTTGAATTAATTAAAAATCTGTAAATATAAGACAACTAAAAAGATACCCAGAGAGACAACACAGTTAAAGGAACGCTCGATGGGAACAAATCATGTACGATGACGTCACAGACAAAAATCGTCAGCGACTGCAGTTTTTCGTTAAAAGTGACGTCAGAGCAATTTGAAAAGCGTTTTAAATATAATTAATGTCATCAGATTGCAGTTTAAGTAGCATTTTTCTACGTAGTTTTTCGTGCTCTTTCATTTTAAAATGAATTTGAAAAACATGCATATTGTCCATTCATAAATAAGGAGTACTCAAAAGAGAGTTCTTAAATACGAAGCACTCTAAAAAGAATTCATAAATGCGAAGTACTCTAAAGTGAATTCTTAAATACGAATGTTAAAAAGAGAATTATTAAATGCGAAGTACTCTAAAGTGAATTCTTAAATACGCATGTTCAAAAGACAATTCTTAAAGTCGAAGTACTCAAAAGATAATGCTTTAATCCTAAAGGCCACGTAATTCCTGCTAGAATCTAAGAACTCCAAAGACGAAAGCTTAAAACTTCAAAAAACTGAAGACTTGGACATCTTCAATCCCAGGGTAATAACAGCCGAGGACGAAATCCCTCGTCACTTAAGGTCCTGGCAGCCCTTGGACTCTTAAAAACCAAGAGCACCAGAAACGTGACAACAATCAATTCCATGGTAATAAGCCGAAGAGAAATGACGGCGAATGCAAATGGAAGGGAAAATCTTCACAATCACAATTAGGGCTTCATAATGAAAGGAAAGTCATTCGCAGCTGCCGTCCGGGACACGCTTTTTTCACGCTCTCGGGTGGAATACATCAAACATGTAAATGAGGACCAGCCGAGAGCTGATTCTCGAGTCTTCGGAAAAAGAGGAACACGTGTAAGATGTGACTGTAATTTCGTTCCGGGAAAGAATCGGGAACATTGATGAAGTGACACTAATGTATTGGCGCTCGTCTTGAAGAGGATTCTTTTTAATGGTCAGAAGAATTTTCTGATTTTCGTGCAATCCAGAATCGGCATGTAGTTAACGATCCTGAGTACCATGAACCGTGAACACTAGTTTAGCCATGCTGTAAAGAAGGTAGAATTAAATTTGTTATACATGTAATTTCAGAAAACCAATAAAGGAAATTTAAGAATATATGTATATATATATATATATATATATATATTCATTCATGTGTAACTTTAACGATACATTTTGCCTGTCAATGAGTTTTCTTGGTAGATCACTGTTCTAACACGACCTTTCTCTAAATCCTTAATACCCTATCCGATTAATTCTTACCTATTCACTCCTTCAAGAGACTCTTGGAATCAGAGCCGTTCTATACACCCTCTTTTTATCTCTACTATTATAAAAGGAAGTGTTTCTCTGTATTCAATGTCCTGACGAATTTATGGCACTTACAATAATGAAATTTGTCACACAGGTAGTCCTAATTTTTTGAAATATTTGTGTAGCGCCCGAATTTCAAAATTTAATCTAGAACACTTAAAAATTAATTTATTAGTTTTTTCATTTTTTGTCCTTTTTTCCGGAATGTTACGTCATTCAAGAAACGCTAGGATTTTTCGATTTTCGACCAATGACGTCACAAGCGTTTTTCGTATAATGCCTTTTGAACCATTCCAAGTTTTCAGATTCTAGCGTGTAATGATTTACGTTGTTGATAATAGCCACTTCGAGGCCACCACAGCGTTCCCCGTGGAGTTCGTTTGCGGAGCTAACCAAATAGGAATACGTAGCAATCACAGGGGGTTGGCGAGCATCAGAGAACACTGGTCACACCTGATCCCACGAAAAGAACTGTCACGGGAAACACCTTGCTGGCCACGCAGTGGCTAGTTTAGGATAAGCTCACACTTCCACAATGGACGGATGATATGCATCGTACGGATCTGATTAATTTAGTGTACCGAGTACACTGGAATCAGAGCATCTACACTATCTTGTACCATCACAAAGATAGAAACTTGAATTAAGGAACTAAAAACACAATTTAATGAATAGCGGTCAACGTCCGAGACTTCTCGGATATTTCGTATGAGTTGTTGTACAAACGGAACTGATTTTATTCTCGGAATCAACGTCGGATTTACGAACAACCGATAGGTACACATGTCAAGTAAGCCAACACACACAAAAACATATAACAAACTATCTTTATACATGAAATTTCATTGAAAATTTAATGAAATTGCAAATTAAACTTAGTATTGAAGAGCGGCTTCGAATTTAACCTTCTGAGGAGTATACATGTATTATTTCGCCTTGTAACCTGTCGTTTTATCTCCATGATTTCTAACCATATTTAATCTTTACTGACCAATATAATTTTGTCAAACGATTCTATTATAAGAAACTGATCAATAGAATCATTGAACAAAGTTAATTTATTTCAGGCGCTTCTGATACAAGGAAAGTTTCAATGGAATAGTTTAAGGATATAACCAATCGAATCTCTCCCCAAAGAAATATACTTTAAATAAAGGACCAATAAAATCCTTCCATATGTTTCTCTCTTTTGAGGAAAGGATCAATACAATCACTCTAAATGTTTCTATTATGAGGAAGGGATCAATAGTATCCTTCCAAATGGTTATCAGGTTGTTGCAAATGAAATGGCCGTTGAATGACTTTAAGTTCCCACTGGTTGCGGAAGAAAGCAAGCATTGAGGTTTATGCAAATTATTGTCATGTGACAACGTAACAAGTGGGTGATGTAATTGTAGTATTTGCTTTGTTCAACGAGCAATAAAGATGGAATACTAGTGACATCAAGTCAATTATAGAATCCAGTCATTAAAGGTTTCTATTTTTCTACGAGCTCAGATTGAGAAATTCTGCATAGATTGCAGTAAAAGCATCAATAAATCATTCGGTGGAGGAACAGCTAATGTGAGATTCACTCACCGTTCGTTTTTAAAATTTCACTCAGGAAATTTTGTCTACAAAACGAACCCCGGATCCATCGTTCTTTCTCAATTGATTCGAATGAATTAAAGAGTTTAATCGAATCAGATCCACGACAAACTGTAAGAGAGATCGCCCAGACACTAAACGTACAGATTTCAACTGTTTCACGGCATATGGCAATAATATGAAAAGTAAGGAAGCTCGACAAGTTAGTGCCTCACGAACTAACTGATGAAAACTTGGAGTTTGACAGTGTGCTCTTCTCTCCTAAGTACAGAAGAAAGGTTTATTCATTGAATTGTGACTGTGGATGATAAGGGGATTTTGACAGTCGTACTCGTTCGTCGAAGTGGTTTGGATTGAAAGACGCTCCAGGAAGGACTGCAAAGGCACCTTGGAATACAAAAACGTTATTTACAGTATAGTGGACTTTTGCTGGTGTTATTCACCACTCATTCCTACCACGAGTTGAACGATAAATACAGCTCTATATTCTACAGATAGGTGTGACAGAAGTATACCAAATTTTGCCTTGAGAGCCAGAACATGCGAATAGACATGATGTTCTATAGCTTCAGGATAACTAACGTCCGACAACATACGGTCGGGTCAACCATGTAGAAAATCAACAATTTTGGATACGAAATTATGCCTCAATCTCCACTCTCCTGATTTCCCTAACAGATTACCATTTTTTCGGCACTTGAGCCATTTTTTGTTCAAGAATTCTTTACCAACGAAGCATCAATTTACCGGGCACTAGAGGACTTCGTCACTTCCAGAGACACATTATTACAAACATGGTATAAATGACCTTGCCACACATTGTCAACAATGCATTGATACGGCTGAAGATTACTTTTGTTACACAAGTATTAGTCTTCATTTTATTCTCTCCTTTTTGAATTTTTTTTAAAAATCGGCCATTTCATTTGTAACAACCTAATATTTTAAGCAAACGACCAATGTTCAAGAAATGCTTTACCAATGAAGAATCAATTTACCGGGCACTGGAGGACTTCGTCACTTCCAGAGACATATTACAAACATGGTATAAATGACCTTGCCACACGTTGTAAACAATGCATTGATAGTGCTGCAGATTAATTTGATTACACAAGTATTATTCATCATTTTACTATCTTCTTTTTGAATCTTTTTTAAAAACGGCCATTTCATTTGCAACAACCCAATATTTTAAGGAAACGACCAATAGAATCGAAAAGATAATAGAATATTTCGAAAGGATTTCATTTTGCGCAAAGGTGGAAAAAATATTTCTAAGGACTGGAGGAAATCACGGATTATTTCAAGCAAAATATGTGGTTATTTAATCATTACGCGTGTTGTGGGGTTCGCGAAACTACACTCCTCAGTCTTGTGAGACACAGAGTTAAATTAAGCATAGTTTGAAATGAAAGAAAAATGTAACTAGAAAACAAGACACTATAACTTTATTAGAGACAGAAATTTATCTGAAACGCTGCCCCCAGGGGCATTCCTTCTTTAGGTTTGTACGGGCTTCACAACCCCGGGGTACCTGAGTGATCTTCCCTCCCTTTCGTTCTTCTTCTCCTCTACCCTTTGCATTTTGCTTTTTCTTCCTCCCTCGTTGTGGTAGCCTCTTCGGAGGTGAGGGCTCCCCTTGAGAAACTTTTCGCCAGTCTGTGCATTTAGCTCCTCTTGGGGATTATATCACCCACGTGTTTGCCGTGCGTGGAGACCTGTGTCTTCGGAAAGGGAGATCCTGGTGATTGAGGGACAACATAACGCCCCAATACATTGCTTCGGCTCCTGCTTCGAATAAACAGGAGGTGTACTTTGGTCCCAGTACATTGATCGGCTGGTGGGTATATCCTGCTAGGACTAAGGACCTGCTCACCAACTAGCTCCTTAGGGTAGTCATAGAGGTGAGTTGGGTCCGTATAGTCCCTGGTTAGCACCGGTACAGGAACCTGTATCCCCTCGTTGGACTCCATGGTGGGTGGTGCCGCCAGGGACTGAACATCTTTTTTCAAACATGGAAAATAAAACTTCAACTTCTCCTTCAGTGGAGCACCATCTAACGAAAATAATAACAAAAATACAACAGTTCAAAAATTTTTTGTTATGAAAAGTAACGAGGGCAATTTAAAAAACATATCGGCTATTTTACTTCACAAAACTATATTGGGAATGGTAGGAGATACAAAAAACATAAAAAAAAACCTAGCAGGAGATGTACTTATAGAAGTAACAAATAATACACAGGCTTCAAACATACAAAAAATAAAATTTGTCGGTCCAATAGCAGTAACTATAACACCCCATAAAACTTTAAATTCGTCAAGAGGCGTGATTTCCGAATCCGATTTGACTCATGATACTGAACATAACATACTAGAATCCCTGTCCGATCAAAATGTAATTAATGTAAAAAGAATCACTATATCAAGAAATGGCCAAAGAATACCCACCAAACATATTATAATAACTTTCAACACACCGACAATACCAAAACATGTTAAAATAGCTTATATCAATTGCCCAGTTCGACCGTTCATACCTAACCCAGTTCGTTGCTTTAAATGTCAGAGATTCGGCCACTCTTTTCTCGCTTGCCGTGGCAAAGAAACCTGCGCAAAATGCTGTAGTACAGATCATAAGACCGATATCTGTACATCATCATCCCTTTGCTGTGTGAACTGCAAAGGTGACCATCCAGCTTTTGCCAGGTCTTGCCCTAAATTTATAACCGAAAAAGAAATCCAAACTATTAAAGTGCAGCAAAATATTTCATTTCCTGAGGCCCGAAAAATTATAAATGATCGCACCCCGAAACCTGGTACTTCTTACACTTCAATGGTAAAAAAAACTTTCAAAACTAACGGAACTCAAACCGATGTAACTATTTTTAAGCCATCTGCCCAACATAAAACTTCAATGAACCAACCTATAACGCCTCTTTTTTCTAAAGCATCAGCTACAACCTCATCAAATACAATACAGATAAATCAACCAAATCGATCTATAAATACTTCTTTAAAAAGAGCCATATCATCTGAACAAAGTAATATCAAAATAGCCAAAAGTACTTCTCAAACCTCTCTTCAGACTGATGTTACATCCAGAAACTACATAACTAATCCTTCTACCAGCGACCTTATAAATCTATACAACACTGAAAGTGATATTTCCTCTGTAGGGAGAGTGATGGCTTGGAGACTTCGCCACCCAAGTCCAAGAAGAATCTTCGGCAAGACAGATCTCGTCATAGGACGAGAAAACACAAGTAGTTTTTATTTTCTTTTATCCGTTATTTTTATGGCTTCCTTTCTTTCCTGGAACTGCCGGGGTTTTCGTCAAAAAATTGATTACGTAAAATACATCATAAACAAACACAAGCCAGCTGCAATCGCCCTCCAGGAGATCTATTTAAGAAAGAGTGATACCACCAACATTCGTCATTTCACTATATTTAGAAAAGATAACGATGATGGCCAAAGAGCATGTGGAGGTGTTGCTTTGCTTACCTCCCATGACTTACCAGTTACCCAAATTAATCTCAAAACAAATCTCCAAGCTGTTGCTGTAAGAATTCATGTCAATACTTTAATAACAATATGCAACTTATACCTACCTCCTAATACCCATATCGCCACTTCTGACTTAAATAATATAATAGATCAACTTCCGCAACCATTAATCATACTTGGTGACCTAAATGGCCATCATATCCTCTGGGGCAGTTCAGACGTTAATCGTAGAGGCAAACAGATCGAAAAATTAATAACAGACAATGATTTATGCATCATGAATAACGGCCAACCTACTTATTTTCACTCACCTTCACTTACCATTCAATAGATCTGGCAATTTGCACTCTTTCAATTTTACCATTTTGGACTTTTTCTGTGGATTCTTACCTCTACAATAGCGACCATTATCCTATGAAACTAAAATATGCAGGCCAATACCAACCCCACACTGACAGCCAGTCCAACTATATTTTTGAAACTGCCAATTGGCCACTTTTTACTACCCTTGCAGACATTTCTAACCTGGTAGAAAATGATAACATCGATGAAGTCACTGAAAAAATAACAGACATAATTATAGCTAGTGCTGACGCCTCAATTAAAAAAGTCAGAAATGCGCCTAAAAAACAAAAGAAACCTTGGTGGAATGAGGAATGTAGCGATGCGTATCGGAAGCAAAGGAAAGCCTGGAATATCTTTAATAGATATCCAACAAGAGAAAATTTTATTATTTATAAAAAAACAAAAGCAGCCTTTCGAAAAATTCAACGACTTAGTAAGAGGGGTTCTTGGATAAATTATGTTAATAGTATCAATAGTAAGGCCACAAGTAAGCAACTATGGAACAGGATTAAAAGAATTTCCGGTGTTTACCCCAATAGACAAATTCCTATTTTAGAACATAACAATCAAATACTATTGGTACCCAAAGACATAGCAAACACAATTGCTTCATGTCTTTCGGAAATATCCAGCTCCAACAACTACACTGAAAGTTAAAAAAAAATTAAAGTTGCATCTGAAAGACTAAAGTTAATTTTACTTCAAACCGTACATTATCTTATAATTGTGATTTTACTTTTTATGAATTGACAAAGGCTCTATCCTCAGTTCACAAATCAAGTCCTGGCCCAGATAATATTAGTTACGTTATGCTCAAACATCTCTCAAATAGTTCTCTAAATAATATTCTGAAATTTTATAACAGAATTTGAAACGAGCACACCTTTCCGCAGTCATGGAGATATGCTACCATAATACCCATCCTGAAACCGAATAAAGACCCCAAGAACCCTTCGAACTACCGTCCAATAGCCCTGACAAGCTGCTTATGTAAGATTTTAGAAAAGATGGTCAACGCGAGGTTGGTTTACATAGTAGAAAAAGATAAATGTCTCTCTCCATTTCAAAGTGGTTTCCGTAAAGGTCGATCCACTGTTGATAATCTAGTCGCTCTCGAGACCGAAATACGAAACGCGTTTGTACAAAATAAGCATCTTGTCTCGATTTTCTTCGTTATAGAAAAAGTGTATGATCGAACGTGGAGACATGGAATTTTAAAGGATATTTTTAAAAACGACATAAGGGGAAATCTGCCTATTTTTATTCAAAATTTTTTAGAGAAACGATATTTTAAAGTACGGATTGGATCGATTTTTTCAGATGTTTTTACTCAAGAGGAGGGAGAGTGCCACAAGGCAGTGTTTTAAGTGTGACTCTATTTATTTTAAAAATCAACAATATTGTTTCTCAATTGCCGCCATCAGTTAAGGGTCTTATTTTATTTTGACGATCTGTAAATTTCATGCACAGCTAAAGACATTCGTTTAATAGAGCGACAACTTCAACAGGCAGTCAATAAAATCACACATTGGACTAACAAAAATGGTTTCAGTTTTTCACCTTCTAAAACCGCTTGTGTTCATTTTTGCAGAAAGCGAAATCTTCATCTTGACCCTGAAATATTTTTCAAAGATATTTTAATTAATGTTGTGGACTATTTTAAATTTTTAGGTATCATATTTGACAAGAAGTTGACTTTTCAACCGCATATTTTAAATTTACGCAAACGTTGCGAAAAGGCTATTAACATTTTACGAGTTTTATCAAAATTATCATGGGGATCTGATCGTACTTGCCTTTTTAAAATTTATAGAGCTTTAATTCGATCTAAATTGGACTACGGCTGCGTGGTGTATGGTTCAGCAAGAAAATCTGCTCTTCAAACTCTGAACACCATCCACCACACAGCTTTACGTTTATGTTCTGGAGCCTTTAGGACTTCACCTGTAAGAAGCTTGTATGTAGACTCTTATGAACCTTCCCTGGACCTAAGGCGACAGTTGTTGTCCTTAGAATATTATTTTAGAATTTCCTCAATACCTCATCACCCATTGCATACCATTCATCACAGTCCATATTTAAAACGCCTTTATCAAGCAAAAACATCCTTCATCCCTACATTCCATTTAAGAATGCTGGATTTAATGGACGGATCCGAAATTTCTTCACTTGACGTCACCCAGAAAAACTTTATAATTTCTCTCCTTGGTTTAATCATGATTTTGAATTTCAAAACCCTTTCCAAGATTTTTATAAAGCAGATACCTCTGATATTATTTACAAACAACTCTTTCTAAAGCATTCAGAAAAATACTCTAATTTTATACATATTTATACTGACGGGTCTAAGAGGGCAAACTATGTTGGAGCTGCGTTCACTATTAATGATTCCCTTCACAGTTTTAAACTTCATTCTTCATGTTCTGTTTTTACCGCTGAAATAATGGCCATCTATAAAGCTCTAGAAAATATATCTGATCATTGTCATAAAAAATATATCATTTTCACAGACTCATTAAGTGTTTTACAGTCATTGAAACATCCTGATCATGACAGTCATCCCATTGTTTTAGAGTCATTAAAAAGAATTTATCATCTTTCATCCAAAAATTTTAACTTAATATTTTGTTGGATTCCATCTCATGTTGGGATAGCAGGAAATGAGACTGTCGACAAAGCCGCCAAATCGGCCGTAAATAACATTGACCATACCATTCCTTATCGCGACTTAAAATCATTCATTTACAAATTTTTAGAAACAAACTGGCAGAACGAATGGAATGAGCAAACTGAGAACAAACTCCACGCTATAAAACCAAATATAACTCTATGGCAGTACGACAGAAGAAGACGACAAAATGTAATTCTAACACGTCTCCGTATTGGTCACACGCGAATAACCCATAGACATCTCCTCCTCGGAGAAGATCATCCCATTTGTAACTACTGCATTTGTCCACTTACGGTGAAACACATTTTAATAGAATGTTCTCATTTTAATTATCAACGTCTTAAATATTTAATTCTTATACCTTGACTTTAGAAGACATGATTGGGGAGAATCCTCATCCAAATATTTTTAGCTTTTTACATGACATTGGTTTTATCCATCACATATAATTTTATGTAGTATTCATGCATTATGTTTTGACTCCTTTCACTTTATTATTATATTATATATTTGATTTTTTTATCTTGAGTTTGGCATAATATGTCCCAAGAGGATTCAATGCCACAAAATCATATCCAATCCAATTATCTGAAACGCAAGAAATACGAGTAAATAAAACATAAAAATTCGTATTTTTACACTTGTATATGCACATATTAAAAAAATGTCTCAAAAACATTTAAAATATTTTTATCTTCAGATAAACAATATTCGAATAAAAGTACTTAGTTCATATAATATAAAGTTAGGGTCTTAAGTAAAGCTTTACATTTCTTTCCTAAATTAGTTAGTTTTCTTAAAATTGAAAGTTAATATCATCCGAAAAAAAATTAGATTTATCCAATAAATAAATTTATACATTAACTATTCCAATAGGAAATACTAAACTGAATCGTTGAAAATGTTAGATTAAATTTAAAAAAATCTAAATAGTAATGTAAAATTTTATTATTTCCGTTATTATTTTTATAAATTGCTTTCAGAGTTTGGAATAAAAAATTGAGTAAAGATAACATCAAAGACAGCTATGTTAGGTTATTTGTTTTTAGATAAATTACTAGATATTTGATTACAGCAACTAGATTTGTTATGACATTATCACAAACATTTTTGAATTCTTCTAGTACATCGCATAATTTATTATTTGTGTTACTTCCCTAAATAATCACTTTTATTGTTTTTTGTACTATCTTGCTCCTTTTACTTGCATTATTAAATCTTGTTCGAACCATCCTCTTGTCCTAACTACTCTAAGATATTTTAATTTACTAGTTCAATAATAATTTCTAACAGCTTTTAGAGAATAATCTATGTATTCAATATAATTTTAAGAGGTCCACCACTTGAAAAGTGCAGTCTCCATATTATAATACTCATCTTCGCTCCAAAATTACAATAAGTTTTTTATTCTTCTTCTATTACTTTCGAAAATATAGAATGAAATAAAACACTTAAAATTTCAGAGAATAAACCAGACAACGGAGGGGGACTCAATAATCTTCGACCATATTTTGAATCTCGACGCATATGTAACTATAGATGTTTTTAATAAAATGCGGTCTAATTGTTTGTCTCCTGTACTCACGATATCGAAAGTTGGGAGACGTTCTTTCGGGTGTTATAGGTTTAACCCTCTGATAGGTTTACAAGTATAGTTACAAATTTCAACCTGCAGTCTTTTCTGTACGACTTTTATTAACAAATTTTGATCATCTTGGCAAACAAAATCTTTCTAAAGGTCCATTATAAACGAAATTAAAGGGTTTATAGTATAATCTATCCAAAGAGAAGATCAAGAGAATGTAACCAAAGAGAAGATCAAGAGAATATATCCAAAGGGAAGATCAAGATAATCTTTCCAAAGGGAAGATCAAGAGAATCTTTTCAAAGGGAAGATCAAGAGAATCTTTCCAAAGGGGAAGATCAAGACAATCTTTCCAAAGGATTCTAATCTAAGGAAAGGAGTAGTAGAATCTATCGACGCAGGATTCTAATCTAAGGAAAGGAGTAGTAGAATCTATCGACGCAGGATTCTAATCTAAGGAAAGGAGTGGTAGAATCTATCGACGCAGGATTCTAATCTATTGAAAAGAAATATAGAAACGATACTTTAACACTTTATCATGGAATAAACACACCCTATCCTACATTGATGGGTCATCAGAGTCTAATCTGAATAAAGGAGATGATGGTGTACTACTTCCAGGTGACAAGGAATTACAAATAAAGGCTAGAACATGAAACATATCCTCCAATTTCACCAGTGAACTCATAGTTGTAAATAAGGCTCTTGCGAATTACTCCAATCTCTCACCAACACAGAAAACAGGGAGAATTATTATCTTTAGCTATTCCAGATCTGCCTTGGATGGAATTTCAAATGAAAACTCAAAATGTGCTCCAGATATCCATTAAATTTCGCACAAATTCAGGCGAGTGGAGTATAGGTTCACTCTTCAATGGATTCCCTTATATTTGGACAGTGAAGGAAATGAAGCTGCAGACAAATTGCCAAAGGATAACATATAATTAAATGCTGAATACACCCAAATAACTATATCTGATGTCAACGCTTTGATAGAATTAAAATTCATATCACAATAAAATAAAATAAGACACAAAGTTGGGAAATTAACACAAGTTGAGAACCATCCCCACCACACTATCCAAATTGAGAATCGGACATTTTAAAGGCATGAAAATTACTGTGACGGAACCAGACATTGTAATGGCTGTCTGAGAGTTGAGATTACACCTCGTCCTATATTCACGCCCTGCAATAGTAACTGTTATTCAAACCATCGATTATCCTCCTGATGACTAGTTTTACAGCGAGAGAACAATCGACAGCGCCAAAGCTGTTCAAAATGCACATGGTGACATCTGACTAAGAAATGGATACGACAACAACGATAACAGCAATATAATCGTTCCACAGGATTTCATTCAAAGGAAAGGATCAATAAAATTGTTCCTAAATATTATATTCCAATGAAAAGTCTTGGTTAAAAATTATGAGGTGTTGTCCTCGGATCGTTTCCTTAAGGGACTGATCCCGGAATGTGGTCAATAGCCCGTTGTGTTGCACTAGTACGACGTTAACTAAAATTACCATTACCAATGAAAAGTCCAATAGAATTATTCCAAACTTATTCATTCAAAGAATCCGCTGATGTTTTAGAAAAAAAAATACAATTTTGTCATTAGTGTGGTATGGGTTAAAAGCAACACACACAGTATTTCTTGTTTATCTCGTGGTAGTCTGAAGGTTAAACATTTCTTTAATCGTCTGAGGGGTTCATACGGATACACTACCCTACAATAATGGATAGGACAGCAAGATGTGATAGTACAAGGGAAAGAATACATAATTTAATGTAGGGATGGTACTCCACGTGCTACAATTACACTAGCAACCCTTCTGGGCATACTTTCAACAAGGTTTTGATACACAGCTATGGGTATTTGTGTCCATTCCTGCTGCAAGAATATCGCCAGCTTAGATGTAGATTTCGGACGTGGTTCCCTGGTCCGGAAGTGTCTCTCTAACTCGTCCCAAAAATGTTCGGTGGAGTTTAGGTTGGAGCAGGCCAGGGAAGATGTTTCACATCCATATCTTGATACCACTGCTTAAAACATGAAAAAGAGCATTGTCGTCCTGGAGGAAACATTCGTCCATTCCATAAAATTGAAAGAGCGAAGGAAGAACCTGATTATCCAAAATGTTCATGTAGGCGTCGGCGTTCAATTGATCATGAACAACATGCAAAGGTCCCAGGACATACCACGATAAACACCCCCAAAGATTTTATGCAAAACCGCTGGCGTCCGGTCCATTATTGTAGGGTATTGTATATCCGTTCAAGAACTTGCATGACATCTGACCAGTATTGACGTTCGTGACCAAGAAAAGCTTTCCTAGGATTCTATGCGCGCCAGATAAGAAATTACTTTAACTCTCCAAGCGTCATCAAATTACTGCCGATTTCTTTGGATGACTAGATCTGGTCAGCTTTTATCTGATGCAAAGATAGCTCGTCCATCAAGATCTGATCAATTTTGCTGCTGACAAGTTTTCTCGCCAAGACAACATCCAAAAGGGTTAACGAATGTGACTTGCGAACTTGTAATAAATAAGCAACCTTTTGAGTAACAAAAAAATAGGAACAGCTACACTCTACGTTTATGAGCGATGGCAATGGCCTTGACGATTTTTTGGCGCACTTCTAAAGTCGCCAAGGAAATAATTATTTTTCCTAACTCTTTTCTGTCACAAATTCTTTTCTTTTTACAACACACTTTTTAAATCCATTTCAGAACGTTTTAAAAAGTATATTTTTTTAAAAACTTTCACAAAAAGTAGTAAGTTTAAACACATATCAAAACACATTTGTGAATCAGCAGAGAAACTAAGCTTCGAATGTTGGGTAAGAATACCCTGAAACTTATCAATTACACTAAGTACTGTGGGCATGTTTAAAAGGAAAAAGAATTACAAAATAAAAAAAAGCAAGAAATAATACAACCTGATAACGTTAGAATTCTTTCGTAAAAAAACAATGAAAACGAAAATGGTCCAAAAAACAAAACTCTTAAGCCTTTATTGAAAACTATAATGATAAAATAAAAATTCCACAACTGCCAAAATACAAATAAATGGACCAATGGGAGGAAAGAAAAATTTCAAACGAATCAATGAATTCAAACGATTTTAACGGATTTTGGAAGAACTTTCTAGAATATTCAAAATGAAAATTGAAAGTTTCCGTTTGCCGAGGTTGCCATGAAAACCACAACAACCGTAACGACGGATGGGTTGCCTTAATTTATCGTAACTCGCTACTAGAAGTGCGCCAAAAAAATCCGCCAAGCCGTTGCCATTACTCATAAACGTAGAGTGTAGCTGTACCAAAAAATGAAACGAAAATTGCACCAGTGGCGTCAAGATAACGAGCGATCTACTAACATTCACGAAACTTTATCTGTACCAAAAGGGTAAATTACTACCTACGTTCCACAATCGTGTTCGTACGGTATAGCAGCTTTTATTTTTAATCCTATCAATCACACTAGTCTTTTTCTCTGCTGCATCAATGAAGATTTTACTGTATATGTTTGGGGGCCGTGGTAACTAGCTCGGAAGAGTAGCATATTAGCAGCCGAACGGCCATATTCACAAGTCTCGAGTTAACTCGAGGATCAGTTGATCCGCGAGTAAGAGTTAACTCTAGGATTAGCAAGAACGGTATTCTCAAACAGCGTGTTAAGTGATCCGGGGATTAAAATGAGACGCTCGCTGTGATTGGCTACCTCACGATCACGTGGTATTGTTTACATTGGTTACGCATCGAATCTGCATTCATACAGATCAAGCACGTACTTCGCCGTAGAATTGATTCCAAATTGTGAATAAATAGGACTCGTACAGCATTTTAATATGGGTTTGGGAAAAGAAATGCAAAGGTATTTAATTTCAAATTGGATTTTTATGGAAACCTAAATTTTGCAAGAAAGAATTGTACACAAAGTCTTGACAGATGTATGTAATCCGATTATCTTTGTACTTGTCAGTATGGGTGTGTGTTGGTGGTGTGAAAAGTGACTTGCATTGTCAATTTGTTTTCATTCGTAATAAATCAACAGAATAATTTTTATTCTACGACGAATTTGTATCTGCCATGGTAGTTTTTTACCGTTCGCTCTCTCCGGCTTATAGGACAGAGGTGGCGCCATCTATCTTTACGCTAAGCCGCTTGGTTAAGATTACGCAGCTATTTTTATTTTCATTTTTCTTTTGAATTTCAATAAAAATATGTTTAAATTTTTCCATTTAAGCAATTTTATGATGAGGAGATTAGCTGCTATGAAGTAGGTGCTCCGTAATGACAGATCCAGTTCAGTCGTCGCAAGAATTCTGCAATTGAGAATAGAATGAAATGTGTCATCCATTTTGATTTTCCAAAAAGATGGTACTGCGCATGCGTTAAAGTAGGTGCTCCGTAATGACAGATCCAGTTCAGTCGTCGCAAGAATTCTGCAATTGAGAATAGAATGAAATGTGTCATCCATTTTGATTTTCCAAAAAGATGGTACTGCGCATGCGTTAAATGTAACTCGCGAGTTAACTCGCCGATTTCGGAGGATCAAAATGTAACGCCGAAACGGCAGTTTAAACCACGGATCAGGAATTGTGAATACGGTTTTTTCGATAACTCGCGGATTATCGTTGATCCTCGAGTTAACTCGGACTTGTGAATACGGCCGGAAGGGTTGCGAGTTTTAAACTAGGTTCAACAAAAAACCGCCGTTTATACGGGACCTGCTGCACGTTTAACTCATTGGAACTAGGTGGGTTTAAAACTGTCCCACCGATTGCATAGTTTTTTATGCAAGGTGGGATATATTTTAACCCACCTTGAAAAGTTGAAGTTACTCATAGTCATACAGTTTAATATTTTTTTAAAGTGTTTCATTATGTTGGCAATGCTATGCACCAACGGTAAATTCGTAAATAAGTGAAAAAAAATTGATACAAGTCAAAACGCGGCAGTAAGTTGTGTGTGGGATGCTGTGATTAAGGTTGGTGCATTGTGTGATGTAGAGAATTGCTGTCGTTCATAACGGTATGTATTCTTTCTTTTCTTGAAATTTATTATGAGTGAATAAATTGTTTTATAATAAAAAAAAACATGTTATTTGATGTTTTATAGTAATTTTGAAGCTGTGAAATGGTGGGATTGTATGTATCCCACCATTCAAGTTATTAAAAATAATAATTTAAATTACTATTTTTAATTTATAAACATATAAATGGATTTTTTACCGACGTAGTAAAAAATGGTGACACCGCATACTATTCTATTTTTTGGATGCAGCTGTTGTTAATAATTCATATATTGTTTATAAACAATTGCGTGAAAACATGGAGCTGAAACATTTTAAGGGGCAGTGTGCTGAAGGGTTTGTTGCCGAGACTTTAATTGATAAAATTGCACCATCAACATCTGAACCACTCAAGATGAAAAAATCGAAACCCACAGTTTCATGGAAAAAAAATACGACGAAAGGACTCGAAACATCTACCAATACGTACCAGTCGAAGAAGATATGCCGTTATGCAGCACAAAAAATAAAGAAATTCGCACTTTCTGGTGCTGTACTGTCTGCAAAGTTCCACTTTGTTTCGGTAAAAAGTTGTGTTTCAAAGAATATCATTCAAAGCATTAGTTCCATGGTGGGATTATATATATCCTACCCTGTAAAAAAAGGACTTATTGAAATGTTATTATTTTTTTTAATTTTGAGTAATAATTTATCTTAAATAATCGAATTAAATGTTTATTTCCATTAAAAAAATTATGTGCCACTAGGGTTTTTATTTTCTTTAAAATCGTATGCCTCAAAAAGTTAATCTGTCTTGACCTCAAATGACCTCACGTTGGCGTGGTGTGGAAGTTTATGGACAGGGTGCGAGCTCAGGCATTCTCCTTGTCATCCGACCGTGGTTTAAAATTATAAGCTGTTTTCAGATCATTCCATTATAAATTGATCCTGGACTGTGGCCTCCAACAGCCCTTTGTATTACTTTAGTGTGATGTGAATTAATTACCATTACCAAATCATTTCAACACTCACATTTCATTGCCCAATTTACGCTAACGGCACTAGTTTACACCAGAAACGACACCAGGAAATTCCGAATCACAAAACTCATCCTCACCAACAAAAGACACGAATTCGAAGATCATTACCCGTTAACCCAAACCTCCTACCCATTACATCACCCTTTCTTACCTCGTACTTTCTCGAACAACACCATCCCTCCAACCCTTCGATAACCGAACCTCCAGGGAGTAAAAACTACTTTAAAACCCTTAAAAGCATCAACTTCATGGGATTTCGTTGACGATAATAACAATTAGAACTACCTGTGCGCGCAAGATGAGAAATTATCCTAATAGAGATGGGGCAGGGAAAGGGGGGTCCTGTAACGACCGAACCACCTAATTAAGCCCCCCTCACCCACCGATGGAGTCGGATGAGGAAATATTTTCTGCTGCTTTCTCCATCTCAACGCCAGGGCGCATATCCTGAGATCGAAAGGCCATACTTGGAAGATGGCGAACGTGATGGCAGAGGTAATAGCTGACTTCCTGAAGCTTAACCCGCTTTACGAGCAATTAGCAAGATGATAGGGGGTGTTTCGAACGCAGCGGCATTGGGGTTGTTTGCGCTTAGGGTGGGTTCTGGGGGTGGCGTTTTTCGAGGATTATCGGGTGAGACTCGCTTTGGCTGAGCGAAGGGTGGATAAATGATCCATTTGCTTCTGTCTGGTGGTGTTTGTTTAAAAGTAAAAACCATTCAAGGCTATATTTGAATGGGGGGATGAGGTGTGTTTTGGAACATCTATCGTTAAGAAACATATCAGGATGTTATGAATGAAAATATATACTTTTTCTTGCCGTACCTGTGCATTAAAGATGCCCGATAGCTTCTTTTTATATCTAAATGAAATCTTAGACCTAAGGGTAGTCTTATCCCGTGAAGGGTTTACATGGTTCGATGGGTAATCCCAGGAAGGAATCTATCAAAACTGAATCCATTTTAGGGGTTACTTCTTTTGATATTAAAACCTTGTCTGGCTTAATTGGAATTGGGATCTTTCCAGGAAGGTATATGTTTTTATTACTCAGCCTCAGGGTTGGTTCAGGAGAAGGCGTGGTAAACCAGTTGGACCAAAGACCATTGCATACACGAGGGTTGGTGCTTGTTAAATCTGTTGCGGCCTCAAACGTCCTCACGTTAGTGTGGTGTGGAAATTTGGAGACTGGAATGCCAGCTTAGGTGTTGCCTCGTCATCTGATCGTGGCTCAAATTAACGTGGTGTGGTCCTCGGATTTTTTCCTTTTGGGATTAATCTCGGAACGTTGTCAATATCTCGTTGTAAGGGTACCAGTTGGACGTTAATTGTCTACTTCCTACCGGGGTTGGTTCGGCATTATTGCGTAAGAGCCATAGATCGCCAAACAATGTCAGTTATATCTAATTAATATATTGCAAACTATATGGACAAAGGTATTTGGCCCATGCAGAAATTCGGAGGAGGATCCATCTTAGTTTGGGGATGTTTTCCAGGTTAGGACTTGGACCATTGCTTTATATACCTGGTAAGATGAACTGTAACACGTACCTCGACGTTGTAGATCATTCGGCCTTGCCTTCGCTATGGCAATACCAGGGCGATGATGATTTTCCTTCCGACAGGATCGAGCTCCGTGTCATATTGCAAAACGTGTGCTGGATTGGTTTCCTGAAAATCAGGTGAACTTACTTGACTGGCCTGTTCAGGGTTTCGATTATGTGTATGTTTGATTCTCAAAATTAACATTAAGCCCTCAAGAATATGACCTAATTTGGATTTGGTCCTATGGTTCATTGAACACAAGCACTCTGGGGACAAATACTGATAAAAATCTATTAAATTAAACCTTTCAAAAGTGCAGACGTTTCTGAATATGTATCTGAATATATATATATATATATATATATATATATATATATATATATATATATATATATATATATATATATATATATATATATATGCTTTACGTAATGCTACCTCCTATGCAAAGGCGTAAATTTCTCACATATCGCCTTAAAAAGACCAAAAACATCTTCAAACAAGCAACATAATAATGACTTTTAGATGACGTTTTGACTTCAAAAGGCTTATCTCGCTGCCAGGAATTCAATTTCAGGCATGCAAAGAAGTAATGGTTAATATTAAACGTCCTATATGTATTCGTGATCTTGAGTTTACAGTGCGTCACAATTCACACGCAAATTACGATTTTCCAGCTACGATACGAAAATAAATTTTATTTACAAATGCCTTCACCTTGCGCAAAAATGGACTTTCTTTCAAAGCCGGCACAATGTTTTACATATTTAATTTTAAATCACATTTCAGACACAGCAAATTTAATTTTCTTTGGTGCACGCGTAAGCACATTACAAATTCATGGAAATGGTCTTAGAGGAAATTTTATACGGACAAGGAAATTCAAAGGAACATGTTCCCCATTGTCGATAGTGAAGGTTTTGTCTGCATTCAATATTCCGTAAAGATTGTTCTTTTTTAGTCTGACATGGAAATTTCTAATGTTCGGAATCTCATCTAAGATTACTTGTTCAAAATTTGTATTGAATTCGTGTACAAATAATATTCAAATTCAGTTGATTTCGCTGTGAGTCGGAATTCTTCAGAAAAGGAGAATTAATTTACTATAATATAAAGAATATTTTTCTGAATATTGCAAAACTATGGCTTCTCAAGTGAGCTCATCTGTTTAACGTTTTTCGATATATGAGATAAAAGCCCGTTATGTCAGCTAAAAAAATTAGTGATGAATATCTTATAAAATTAATTTGTCATCCTTACTTAAGGATGGCATAATTTTTAAATGTCGCATACGTGATGCAATAGTGCCAGAAGTATAAAAATTATTTTGTTGAGTGCAGGGTTTTTCAAAACTATGTGTCAGAAATGTAAAGGCAGGTAGAGGGGATCTAAATGAACAAATTTCGTACAGGAATGAGGGTGCAGAAATGCAACGTTGAAGTGCTAGCACGTAAGGCAGTATTAACAACAGGTAAGTGAAAAGACAAGTAAAGACAAAGGATAGCAACAATTTATTTATCAAACAGTTTACAATAGATGCTCGAAAGAGCGACCACCAACAGCGACACAAGATTCACAGCAGTGGCGCATGGATTGGCGTGCATTAATAAAAAACGTTAGGCACATCACGTACATTTCCAGCAGCAACAGACAATCGGGCTACCAGATCTCTTTCAGATGTTATGGGACTATCGTACACCATGCTGTTAACGTGACCCCAAAAAATCCAACAAACCAAATCTGCTAGAAAGGTCATGATGATTATTTTCTTTGATCATAAAGGTGTAATCTATCAGCATGCTGTGTCTCCAAAAACTACTGTAAATGGTAAATATTATACTTCAGTTTTGAAAATTTTGCGACAACACATATCGAGAAAGCAACATGAACTAGTAGGGAATTGGACATTACATCACGATAATGCTCACCCGCATGTCGCTACTTCTGTTCAGCAATATCTTAGTAAATGCAATATTAAAATCATGCCACATCCCCCTTACAGTCCAGATCTCGCACCATGCAATTTCTGGCTGTTTCCGATGTTGAAGAAGCTCAGTTGTAAAAAATTTAATACAGATTCTGAAGTTATTTCAGCAGTGCAGAGTTCTTTGAAGCAGCTTCCAGAAAAAGGCTTCCCTACTTGTTTTGAAATGTGAGAGTTGAACGATGGGACTTTTGCATATCATCTGAGGGAAGGTATTTTGAAAAAGAATGATGTATTTTTTTCTGTAAATATCTTTCTTAATTTTTTATGAATTTACTCTCAGTTCTTATGGAACGCCCTTTGAAAATAGAAATTATAAAGATGTCGAGAAAGGGAGTTAAAATATTAATTTATACCTCGAAAGACAGGTGATAATACTTATATGTATGATCATTTCTTACATCTAGATTTAAGCAATTCAAACCGAGTGAGGTCGGGATTCTTGCTAGTAGCTACTTAGCAAAATTAAACATATGAAGTACATTTTAAATTTATTTATGTATGTGTAGTGTAAGTTAAATTTACTTCACATTTTAGAAACACTACTGACTGTTGACGACGGTCCAGAATCAATCCCGAAAGGTACGATCTGAGTTCAGCACCTCATAATTTTGAATCATGGACGAATGACGCCGCCCAAGCGGTATAGTGAATAAAGCACTCTGCTCCCACGCTTTGGGTTCGTGGTTCGATTCCCGACTAGGGCTACTGCCCTAGGGCTGGTTGTATGTGATGTCCGAGGAAGAAGTCAGACTCCCGCCCAAGTGGTTCCTCACCTAAAAGTGGATAGCTGCACCCCCTATGTCTTTACCAGTGATCAAGTTGTGTGTTTGTAAAATAATAAAACATGTATTCTTCTTCTGTGTCTGTCCTACTTCAGATCACTGGGCCTGATCTCGTGTTTCGCAGTTCAGGAGACACACGTCAACAACAACAACAACGGTCGAATGACGAAAATTATATCGTAAAAAACAAATAGCCTCAGTTCGGAAAGAGCCGTCAGTGTGAAGTCTAGGAGCAACATTTCCTGATCAGACAGTTATAAATGACCTAGTAGCTGTGTATTGGCCAAATAAACCATGATACGGTCAAAAGGGCTCACCGGTTCACACTTTACATGTTTCTAAATGTTCATTGAGAAATGTTAATCGTGCATTTGAATAGATCCTTTCAAGATGATAGAATAGATCCTTTCAAGATGATAGAATAGATCCTTTCAAGATGATAGAATAGATCCTTTCAAGATGATAGAATAGATCCTTTCAAGATGATGGAATAGATCCTTTCAAGATGATGGAATAGATCCTTTCAAGATGATGGAATAGTTTCTTTCAAGATGATAGAATAGATCCTTTCAAGATGATATAATAGATCCTTTCAAGATGATGGAATAGATCCTTTCAAGATGATAGAATAGATCCTTTCAAGATGATAGAATAGATCCTTTCAAGATGATAGAATAGATCCTTTCAAGATGATAGAATAGATCCTTTCAAGATGATAGAATAATCCTTTCAAGATGATAGAATAGATCCTTTCAAGATGATAGAATAGATCCTTTCAGAGCCGTGTTGTTCTCACGATTGCCGAGATAAACTGCTTAAAGCGATAGCAAAACTAAATTTACTTGATCTGTTTCTCTGCTCAAGAGAAATGAGGGAAGCGATGATCATGAGATCAAGATAAGTTTTCTTCTAATACCTTAGAATGGATATCTTGTCCATCAATATCTGGTCAGTTTTGGTAAGTAGGAATTTAATTGACTTCGCACTAGTGCAACATTGGCGACGGTTCGGGATCAATACCGAAAGGAAAAATTCGAAGACAGTACCACGTAATTTTGATCCACGGTCTGATGACGAGGCTCCGTCTAAGATAGCACCCCAATCTCTAAACTTCCACACCATACCAACGTGAGATCCGCTTTAGTGATAACGAGACATCAAGTCGAGACATTCAACTGGAGGTTTAGCGAACTTTCCCAGGTCTGTTACCAGGATGTTCATTTTTTCAAACCTTTATCTAGAATGTGCTAGGAAACAATGTAACGTTAGAATAATGTCACATAATGTCAATTTTAAATATTTTGTTACCCTACACCAGACTTCATACTTCCTATCAAAGCCAACAGCAGCAGACCACGACATTTATCCATAAGCGTCTGGAATCCCAAAAGAGTCTAGAAACAAATAAAATGTCCCATCAGCCGTTTTATTTAAAGCGACGCCTGAAAGATAAGAGCAGGTATTCAGGTGGACTTCAGTAATGTCTGAAAGGCGAGACAGAGGCTAAGTGTCGGCTTCCATGTTACTTTCTCTGTGCACTTGGAGAGGAATTGAAACGAAGACTTGTATTTTTAAATCACTTATTTAAAACAATAACAATAGCACAAAGCGATACAGCCACCAACCGTCCTAGCGTCATCCTTCAGTTCTCTATTTTTTTTACTCTTACACTTGTGAAGGCAATCTTCACAGTAGCGCGCGCCATCTGGCCAAAGCGCTGAAAACTACTTCCATATAGGTTATGTCAGTTTATGACAGTTGAGGCCAGTTTATGATCTAAGTCCTGAAGCCAGTGTGGCATATCTGACTCTAAAGGTAGTGGTGTAGAGTGAGAATACGAAAACAAGCGACTCCGACAGCTTTCGGAAAATCCTGGGTCAAATGAGACCTTAGCAGTGAGTTCCAGCCTTTGTTTCACGTTGGCGTCGTTTGGAAGTTTGGAGAGTGGTGTGCCAGCTCAGGTGTTATCTCGTCATCTGAACGTGGTTCAGAATTACGTGGTGTTATCCTTGGATTGGGGATGGATCCCGGCAGTCAACAATATTCCACTGTGTTATTCCAGTGCGACGTTATCTAAAAAAATATATCTATCCCGCCTCTATGTTTAGCTATACAGAGGCTATTCGCACATTTTTTAGACGATTTTGGTTAGCGGTAATAAAAAATCGTTTGCCGCAAAAGAAATAATTGCAGTTGTACTATGCTTTTAAAAGTCAAAATTATCGTCTGCGGCATGAGAGGTTTGTTTTTATTCGTTTTTAACGAAGCAGTGGTTCGAAGGCTATATTTATGCTCTTTCCGAAGAGAAATATTCATATTCTGTTATCCAAAAACGATGTGAGAGTCATGGTTTTGTGATATCTAAAGCGTTGATAGGTAATATCGTCAAAAAGAAAGGAAAAAAACGTCAAATTGGAGCCTCAAGTGGGACAAAAATTCCAAACAAGTATCCAAGGAAGAAACGGACATCTTCGACTATTGCAAATATACGTTGATTAATGTTAAAAAAATCCCTCTAGGCAAAGGACAGTTGCAAAATCATTAAAATGCTCTTTGTCCACTGTAAGCAAAATGATAAACATTGATTTAAATCTTAAGAAAGCGAAAAAACACAATGTGCATCGGCTTTCTCCAAAGCATATCGCTGAACGCAGGACACGCTGCCGAATTCTATATGAGAAACACTTATCCAAAGAAAAATGGAAAAAAATTGTAGCAATAGATGAATCATGGGTGTATTTAAATGATTGCAACAAAAAAAAAGAGCCATTTATTATCATAAAAAAGGAAGAAAAAAGGGATTCATGATTGTTGCTGGTTTTTCATATAATGGTAAGTTAAAAATAAAGAGTGGAAAAAATGTCAAGATTAACTCCAAATACTATATGGAACATATTTTATCGCCAATTTTTCTGAATGACCATCGCTTTACACACAGTGCCATTAATCTGTGGAACTCCATCAAGACAAAGCTAGCAGTCACACATCAAAGTCTACTGTAAATTTTCTAAAAGAAATGGAACAAAAAGCCGGTATCAAGGCCATACCCTTCACTGATATCCCTACTAAATCTCCCGATGTATCACCTATGGATTTTTGTGATTTCGGACTTTTAAAATCTGCATTATCCAAACGTCGTCCCACAACCCTTACAGGACCCTGAAGGACCAGGAGGAATGGGATAGAATACCTCTTCTGACACTTCAAAAGGCATTATTATCCTGGAAATTACGGTGTCGAAAGATAGTTCAGAATAAGGGCTATCAAATAGAACATGTAAAACACAAGAATTTTATGTAATTTAGTTTTGTGAATACAATGTACATTGTCTGAAAAATGTGTGAACAGCCTCTGTATAACCTTACAAATAACGTCAAAAGTGCTTGACTTTTGAATTTATAAGTTTTTACTACAGGGTATTCTACTGGACGACATGGTTGTGACAATTCAGAACCGGACAGCTAATAAATTTGCCAGTTCTTTACCATGAACCGCACAGTGATGAATTACGAATATTTGTATTGTTGTATTTATGTTTGTTATTTATTATGTCGCAACATATATAAGGTAGGTTAGTGTGAAGTTCCCCGTACCCTCACCAGGTTTGGGTAGGGCCGATGGACACAGAGTCGAACTCCACGGGGGTTCCCCTTCGTGTATGTGAAAAGAAACCCGTTTGCAGTGGGGTGAAAAGAAAAGGGACTTGCAACGAAGGCCTGCGAGGAAGTGGGACGCGTTGGTTTGCGCTAGAGATTGATGGGGATTATTCCCGACCGTGTATGATAGACGGAATGATCCTGTAAATAATATTTGTATCTCAAATAGTCAAGAGTTGTTAATAAATTTGAAATATGCTCATGGACTAGTTTTACTAGTTTGGGGGATGACACGGCAGAAGATTAGGAAATCCGCCTAATGAAGAACCGTCACAGTTGGTATTGTAATTAAAATAACACTGGAGAAACACGACTTGTAACTTTCGACGATCCCGGGATCAAACAGAGGAAAACACTGCGTTATTTTGAACCACGGACATATACGAGGTCACACCTGAGATGGCACCCCAAACTTCCACACCAAGCCAACTCGATGACATTTGTGGCCGCGTCAGATTTAATGTGCACCAGCCCCTTTGTACACGACGGTCTTTACTTATAGCCGGGCTAATACGGCCCGCAACATATAGGGTAGATACGTAATATCCTAAGTCCCTTTAAGACAATTTCATCCTCCTTTATCTATCACTAAGGTAAGTAGTTGTATTGTGGAGTATAATGAAATTATAAAAGTAGAGTGGGAAAATAGTAATGCACTTTTATGTGTCCAGGATGATGTGACAAAATCTAGTTGAAATGTGTGAACCTTAGACACTATATATCTTTATACGATCTTCTACTAACATTTATAACTAACATTTATCACACGATTGGTCCTCAGAAGGGGAAAAATCGCTCATCCAATGATTCTTCTTCTGATTGATCAACAAACAATAACAGGCATTGGCGATTTCACCATTTTGGTCGCTATTTTATATAAATACCTATTCGGACACCTACGCATACGATGTTGTATCGTAATAAGATACCAAATCGGCCAACAAAGTCCAGTTTAGGATTCACGCTTTTTCCCACGCCCACGAGACGGATTATCAAACCTCGCGACCGGAAGAAATTTCATAAATCTGTGTGCTCATGCTACGTCTATTTCAATAGATGATCGATCATGTGATAGATATGAAGACATCTAAAAGATTAACAAGACAGATAAAAACTAATACTGCGCACAGAAGCACTAAATAGTAATAACTGAATGAAATGAAGGAATACTCGGTAAACAGTGCCAATAGTTTTTGTTTTGTTTAAAACCACATTTCATTATAGGCTAATGCAAATTACTTAATTGGAAGTTTTAAAAATCTTTTATGCCACGAATTGATGAAGCCTTGAATTAAGAAGATTGACAACAAAATATGGCTCGAGAAAAGATGTTTGATCCTGGTTTTCTGAAGGCGTTTACTGAAGCAATTAAAAACGAAAGTAAGGTAGGAATTTCAAATAGACATTTGGGGGTCATTTCCGTAGTTTTTGAGTCTAGTTTTACAGATTCTAGCAATTTACTACCAAATTTAGTTTGATAGACTCGGATTAACCATATTTATATTGAATTAAATGGATAGATCAACTGGATATAATTGATTGAATAGGTGAAGAAATTTAGCAGATAGCCTTAAAAATATGAATTTTGGGTACAGATGCCAAATTTTGGGTACAGATGCCAAATTTTGGTAACAGCCAAAGGTACACCTGCAGTCTACGTTTCTAGCGATG
This sequence comes from Metellina segmentata, assembly GCA_947359465.1. Classification (NCBI taxonomy): domain Eukaryota; kingdom Metazoa; phylum Arthropoda; class Arachnida; order Araneae; family Tetragnathidae; genus Metellina; species Metellina segmentata. The sequence goes on from OX375883.1 coordinate 48,509,439, forward strand.
GAAACGTCCTTGGGACTTTTTTGGCGCACTTTTAAAGTCGTAAAGGAAATAATTATTTAAAAAGAATTTTTTTCTTTTTACAACTGTAAATAATGAGCTTCAAAAAGACATTTATGAACGTTTAAAACGTTATATTTTTTTAAAAGGTCACAATATGTGTATGGAACTTTCTAGAACATTCAAAATAAAAATTTAAGTTTTCCTCTTGCTGTAGTTGCTATAGAAACCAAAATAACCGTAATCCACATGGGTTGCCTTAACCTGCCATAACTCGTCACTAGAAGTGCGATAAAAAATGTACTTACGCCCTTTACACCGCTATAAACGTAAACTGCAGCTATACCACGCCAAATCGGTTTTCACTCAAAATAGCGAACAAGTCTTTCACAAGCAAGTAATTAATTGACATCGCATTGGAGCAACACAACAGACTATTCGCAGCGGTTCTCCATGAATCACCAGAGAAGGATCTGGGGACACCTCGTAGGTTTGAACCTCAGTCAGATGACGAGGTCAAAACCTGAGCTGAGACCTCACTCGTCATGCTTCCACGAGAAACCAAGTGTTCCATCGGAAAACGAAAATGGAAGGATAACCAAAATTAGAATGGATTAAAATTAGCATCAATCATCAATTTCTATTTTTTAAATTAACGTCGTACTAGAGCAACACAACAACATATCAACGACGGTCCGGGATCAATACCCTAAGGGAAAGATTCGAGGACTACACCACGTAATTTTGAATAACGGTCAGATGACGAGGCAACACCTTAGCTGGTATCCCACTCTCCAAACTTCCACACCAACCTAACGTGAGGACTTCCGGCCACGTCCGATTTAAGGTTCACCACATGCTTACAATTATCCATGGACTGACCCGGATTAGATCCAGGAACCTTCCGATCTAGATATCTAGAGGCTAACATCTTAACCACCATTTGATGTTAAATTAGCATCAAATTATAGATTAAAATCTTGTAGACGGTACGGTTTTGAGCTTAGTGTAAGTTTTCGTCGTCAAGGTGGAAAGAGGAGGCCATTCTGGTAACCCGCCAAGTGAATTAATAGATGGATTGTCAGATTTTACTGTGTCTCCCCCATAAAATCGCCAAGCTCAAGGTGTTTCTTCAAGTTGACTTTAACCAAATTCTGCCTTTACCATATTTGGACGAATGGGTTTAGATGGAAATATTTACGATTAATTGATATAGTTAAAAGATCTAAATGCATATACTGATACATTCAAATTAATATTATTGATGCTACAGTACCCTTCCTGAATGGGATCAATCTATAACCCTACATTTGCCAAAATATGCATAATGATTTAAATGACACACCTCGGTTCGTTCATCATATCTTATCTGTCTGAGAGTGACATGATTTGGGAGTGTATATATATATATATATATATATATATATATATATATATATATATATATATATATATATATATATATATATATATATATATATATACAGGGTGTTTCAGTGAACCGTTTCAGAACTTTTAAGAGGGGTAGGGTACATCCTGACGAACCAAAATCATATACCAATGGGCAGTCAGAAATGATTTCCTGACACGGTAGATGGCGTTGTGCGAAAATCCCGAGCTTTCGTGTAGGGAATCTTCATTTCGCACAAACTGCAACTGGACGTTTCATTACGAAGCACCTGCTGCAAAGCAGCTTATCTTCACATCAGAATAATGCTTAAAGGGAAAAATTTAAAACAGAAATATTAAATTTAAAAGAATAAAAATGAATTAAAGGTTGCTGGTTAAAAATATCAACCGCTACTGGAAAGCGGCACCTCCGACCGTTAGGTCATTTCCTCAGTTGGTCACCCTCCCAAGTAGTGACCGCGTCCGAAGGTGCTTAGCTTTCCGTGATCAAACAGACGGGTGCGAACACCACTGCGCTGCTATTAGTTGTCAATCTACTGGGGATAGAGAAAGACAATGATTAATCATTTCGCACAAGAACGCCAAGTTAGTAGGATGGATGATTACACGATCGCAGAGTTAGCCGATATGCATTTGGCGTACGGGGCTGCAAATTGTAGTGGGCCAGCCGCACAGCGTTTGTACGCGGAACGATATCCGACGAGGCGTATCCCCAGTCATAATTTTTTTTTTGCAAGACTGCACCAGAGGTTAGCTGAGACAGGTTCATTAGAAAGAGCTGACAGGGACAGGGTAAGAACAGCACGGACTGCAGACGTCGAACAGAATGTGCTGCAGCATGTACAGGGGAATCCAAGAACGAGTACACGAAGTGTAGCAAACGCAGTCGGGGTTTCCCATTACAGCGTCTGGAGGATTCTCCGAGAAGAAGACATGCATCCGTTTCATGTGCAGCGTGTCCAGACACAGCAACCGGAGGATTATGCACCTCGTATTGCTTTCGCACAGTGGTACCTTGGAAAATGTGCTACAAATTCCCTTTTTCCTGCTGAAGTGTTGTTTTCCGATGAGGCATCCTTCACAAGGGAAGGAATTTTCAACACGCATAACGACCATATCTGGGCGGTCGAGAACCCGCATGCAATACGACGTCGTGCAGCACAGATTCGATTTTCGGTCAATGTATGGGCCGGTATTATGGGAGATAACCTCATCGGACCTTACCTGTTACGGACCTAACTACTTGCTCTTTCTGCAGCAAGTATTGCCACAACTTTTGAGAGATGAACAGATTTCTGCATCGACGCAACAGACAATGTGGTTCCAACACGATGGAGCCCCTGCCCATTATAGCGGTGATGTTCGTAACTACCTGGATGTCACATTTGGTCAGCAGTGGATCGGACGTGGTGGTCCCGTGCGTTGGCCTGCTCGGTCACCCGACCTATCATGTCTTGATTTTTATTTCTGGGGTCATCTGAAATCGCTAGTTTATGACACCCCTGTTGACAATGTTGAGGAGCTAGTTGCAAGAATTGCAGTAGCTGCCGGAGAAATTCGAGATATGCCTGGAGTATTCCAGAATGTTCGGATGTCCATGCGTCGGAGATATGAGGCGTGCATTGTAGCCCGTGGAAGAAACTTCGAACATTTACTTTAATCCATGTACCTTTTGCTTCTTTTCTCATGTATTATTAAAACGATTTCTCACTCACGGTCTCTTTTCTTTACGGTGCTTCTGTGTACAACACCGCTTCAGGAAAGCATTTCCGACCCCACATTGCTATATGATTTCGAGTTGTCATGATGTACCCTACCCCTCTTAGAAGTTCTGAAACTGTTCACTGAAACACCCTGTATATATATATATATATATAATTATAGTGTAGCATTGCTTTTACTCTACAACACACACATTTGGTGACTTAATTAGCACATTTATTGGATATAAGAAACTATGCATTCTCCAATAGTCCTTTCCTTAGAATATAATCCATTGCAAACTGTTAGGATTTACATTTTGTTTGTTTATTAAGGAGTACACATATTCTCTTCTCTCCTTCGTACACATTAAATATTTGCATATACTTCTATATGAAGTATATAAAGGTCGACTCAAAATTCACCAGAATATTTAAAAATAGAATAACTATTTTTTATGCATAAAATACGCATTTATTCTTTTTTAGAAATAAATATACTTTGTGGAAATTGTTTTAAATTAGTTTTGCGGATTGTAATTGTGTTTGTCGCTTGTTTAGATGTTGGTGGTCTGACCTCAAAATGACAAATGTAAACTCTTTGGGTTGGTACATTTGGTCGTTGATTTCGTAGATAAAATTGTATTTTACTCTGCTCCGTCGTGAATTTCTCCACAACCATTTTCCAATGATTACATATAAATAATCTGAAAACAAATTTGCAAAAAGTAATATCAAAAAATTATATTTTAAAACGGTCTAGTGGATTTTTGAAATACCTTGTATTTCTGCGGTTATTAGTTTTGCACGTATTCCTATGATCAATCTATAACATTCCATGTGAAACCTTTAATGTAGAAGCTTCCACCTAGAATATTCCATCTATATATTCTAGAACTATTCTATTCTAGAATATTCTAGAACATTCCATGTAAAACCTTTCATGTAGAATCTTCCACCTAGAATATTCCATCTGCAACATCCCATGTGAAATAAAAATTTAACAAAATAAAGCTACATTGACTGTTGTAGTACGATTCTATTTCTTCTTTATTTGGAAAAAAATATTTTACTAACTATATTTTTCTTCCTCTTAGAAAAAAATCCTTGGAATAATTTTATTTCTCCCTTCCTGAGAATAGAATACTTAAAATTCTTCTTTTCTTTCTTTCCTTAGAATGGGATTAATTATTTTTTATTTCTCATCCTTACACTAGAATACTTTGGAAGCATGACATTTCTCATCTCCTTAGAATTGAATCGTTTGGAATTATTCTATCTCTCTTTTTCTTAGAATCGAATCATTTGGAATGTTTCCATCTTCCCTTTACTTAGAAAGAAATCTTTTGGGAAGATTCTATTGGTCAAGAAGTTCAAAAGTGACTGAGAGCAATGCAGTTCAGTCATCAAGTTACCGTCGACCAACCGGTATAGTGGTTAAGGTGTTAGCCTCTAGATCGGAAGGTTCCTCGTTCGAAGTCCTGATCCGGGCATGGATGTTTGTAAGCGTATGGTGTAGAGGCGGATGTTGCACCTTAAATCTGTCGTGGCCGAAAGTCCTCATGTTGGGTTGGCGTGGAAGTTTGGAGAGTGGGGTGCCAGCTCACGTGTTGCTTCGTCATCTGACCGTGGTTCAAAATTACGAGGTGTTTTCCTCGGATCTTTCGCTTAAGGGACTGATCCCAGACCGTCGTCAATAGCTCGTTGTGTTGCTCTAGTACGACGTTAACTGAAATTACCATTACCATTACCATCACGTTACAAGGTGAAATTATGCATGTGAGCTCCTTAAAGGGTGGATTAATCTGTGTAATTAGTGTAGCATGAGATGATCTGTTGAAAGTCTGTTTTAACAGAACACTCATTAACCAGACGCCTATTTATGTTCTTTAGATCAGAGACAAGTGGCATTTTACGGGACCTTGTGGTCTTGCTCATACAGCTAGAGTAGACTGGGATGCTGATCCAGATGATGATGTCAGCGTTTGTGAAAATGATCTCTTATTAGTGTCTTCTGGAACACCTCTAGGCTTTGAAAATAGGGAACATTATGATGATGAAGATGCCCTTTCCACTGATCAATCTGAAAGCAGTATTATTAGAAACGGTAAGTATAATACGAGAAACAACAGAAATTTTATAACCAGACAGTCGATATATTTTCGACTTCATTATGCATTCATGGGCATTTCTGCTTTAGTTGTGTTTGAGCTTCACGAGCCCTAGGTACTCTTGTGATCTTTTCTCTTTACCATGGGGTTTACTGTCTTCAGTAAACAAGGAAATCATGCACCCAGGATCCTAAGCGATCTTTTTCTGTTTTCATCTCATTGTTTCTCAACCCTTCTTTTCTTTTAGCCTTTCACGTACTTTTGTACTTGACCTTTGTTTTGTATTTGTAGCAACTAAGCGATCTTTATCTGTTTTCATCTCACTGTTTCTAAAACCCCTCTTTTCTTTTAGCCTTTCACGTACTTTTGTACTTGACCTTTGTTTTGTATTTGTAGCAACTCGACAAAACTAGAATCTTGCGACATAGTTTGGTAGAAGTGTTTCCATAGAACCCATCCACCTAACCAGAAGTTTCGAAAGCCAAATATTAGATACATACCCAGGACCGAAATATACAGGGTGTTTGTAAACTGGCTATAAAAATGGAACAGATGATAGTACCCATCAAGACGACTAATACTTACAATGAAACCTACTGTGGAACGCAATTCAGAGTGTCAGGAAAAGGTAAAGTAAATTATCCACTTTGGAGTTTCAACAGTGAAAAAAAAAAGAGACATAACTAAATCAGAAGTTGCACAATCGCGTGCGGATTAGCGAAAGACTCAAATGACGTTCAAAGTTCACATTATATAGTTCACACCGGTAAATGAAAGATTGGACCACCCTCTCGTAGATTCCTGGTGTTGTATTGATCTTGTTTGCTGCCACAAGGATTCTTGTGACGAGACCTACCGCAGGGTGTACAGGTGTCTCGAACACCCATGATTTCATGTGACCGCACAAGAAGAAATCCAGTGGATTTAGGTCCGGTGAATGCGAAGGCCACACAACAGGTCAATCACGTCCTATCCAGCGTCCGCGATATCTGACATTGAGAACATTTCGGGACGCGGGGCTTAAATGCGCTGGAGCTCCATCATGCAGAAACCACATGTCCCTCTTTGTTGTGAGCAAAACGGGATGCAACAATCCGGGTAGCACTTCCTCTGTGTCTTCGCACAAGACATTTCCACACGGTGAATGCTTCGCGGTGATATTCTGGAGGAGTACTTCTTCTCTGAGAACAGCAGAATTTTCGTAAAAAGTGAAGATCTGCGATTGCTGGACGTGTTTCTAAGTTTCACTTTTCGGACACTCTGAGTGGACTGTCACAATAGGTTCTATTGTAAATATTGGTCGTCTTGAAGGGTACTATCACCCTTTCAATTTTTCTAAACAGTTTATGAACACCCTGTATATAAAGCGACAGAAAACTAGGACAAAAATTATTCCGAAACATATACACGTCGCCCTCAGGATCGCAGCTCCTACAGATATGTACAGGCTTCACTGATCCGAGGTGCTCTAGTGATGATCTCTTTTAACATGGGTTTACTGTCTTCAGTAAACATTATGATTGCAATCCTGGGATACCCAAGTGATATCTTTCTGAAGTGACTCAAGCCCTCTTTTCCCATCTTTCCACCTTTTGTGGTATCTCAAGTCAAAGAAAAAACAACACATAAAGGTAGGTATTTTAATTAACATCGCATCGGAGCAGCACAACGAGCTATTGGCGACGGTCCGGGATCAAACCCGAAGGGAAAGAATCGAGGATCAAACCACGCAATTTTGAACTACGGTCAGATTAAGGGGTTACACCTGAGCTAGCACCTCACTCTCCAAACTTTCACACCACGCCGACGTGAGTACATTTGAATCCACAGTAAATTAACTTGAAGATGTCCGCTTTGTACATGACGATCGTTGTTTGGATTCGAACCCTGCAGCAGCTAATCCATTACTCTTCCAGCCTGGTTACCAGAGCCCTAGAATTTCAGGGGATGGTGTCACAACTCAAAATTACGGTAAGAAAACCCCAGTTATATGTGCAGGGAATGGTGTCACAACTCAAAATTACGGTACGAAATCCACATTCTATGCGCAGGGAATGGTGTCACAACTTAAAATTACGGTAAGAAAACCCCATTTCTATGTGCAGGGAATGGCGTCACAACTCAACATTACGGTACAAAAACCCTATTTCTATGTGCAGGGAATGGTGTCACAACTCAAAATTACGGTACGAAAACCCCATTTCTGTGGGAAAATAGTCCCGTCGGTTCCCATTCTACGCGTATGTATACATTAGCGGTGACGCGCCGCATCACATAGTACCTAAGCAGACGCTGAATGTAAGCCGCGGAAGCAAGAGCTTCGCGCTTTAAGTTATTGAGCTATGACGAGCTCTATTGAATGTTATGAGACGATGTTAATTGCCGATGTTTCTTCCTCATTGTTTTAACTGTTAACTGTTTTGTCCCATGTTCCTTTTACATAATAAAGTGTCCGTCTTAACTAGCAGTTATCTGTTTGATCCCATAATTGGGGGCTCTGGCCTTTCTTCCTGGTCACCCTAATTACCCCTAGCAACAAAAACCAATCTCCTGAAGTGTGAATGTGAATATTTTTTTCAAGAATTGTGCTTTTGGATTACTTTGAATTTCCAGTTGTCCATGGTAAGTTCGCAATTATGACTTCCTTAATTTTGGATAACATACCTTTTCTTTCAAACTTCTTAAAAAATGGATCTATTCGGAACATTAAATTATTATTTTCCATAGTTTACCCTAACGAAATTTACGACCGCACTAGTCGAAGAAAACTTCGTGTTTTCGCAGGTTTTGATTCTGATTTCAATTTGCAAAACGCTAAGGAATCCCTGCTGAAAGAGTTATCTTTAACTAACTTTATCTGTATATGTGATATTTTAAATTTAGATGTAGAGGGCTCCGCTGAAGAATTGTGTGAACGAATTTTACTTTCGCTTTCTGATTTAAAATCATTGCATGAAATGTTAGACTCAAATTCTGATGATGAAACAGAACAGGAAGTAGCCTATAGTAGTAGTAAGCGCGAAAAAGAAGGAACGGAAATTTCCCCTAAACCGCTATCGCAGGTGGCTTCCCCCAGTAGTCAAAACATATCCCATCCGGCGCCAGAAAAACAAAATATCCAAACAAATCCATTCAGTGTTAAAACATTCTCGTTTTCTGATGATTCGTCTAAATCGAATGCAGCTGTTGTTGACCGTTTTTCTTGGTTATTTCTGAAAGATGTGTTAATCGAAGAACGTTCGTTCTCAGGTCTAAATTCTTATTCTGTTTATTCATTTATTAAGGATGTCGAAAATTTCTTTTCATTGTATGAAGTAACTCTTGAGTTGCAAAAACTTCTAATATGTAAAAAATTGTTGATAGGCGCAGCAAAAACTTTCATTCAGAGTCAGAATGCCTTAACAACCTTTTCATCCCTGAAAACCGCGTTGATAAATGAATTTGGTCAAAGATTTAACTCCCGCGAAATACATGTCGAATTAAGTAGGCGCAAATTAGATGAAAAAGAATCCCTTGCCGAATATTTAATAGCACTCCGCGAGATAGCAGCTAGATCTGATGCACAAATTGATGAAAGTTCAATTATAGATTACTGCATACGAGGAATAAATGATTCTAACGCTAATAAAATGATATTATACGGTAGCAAATCGATGACAGAATTCAAAGAAAAGCTTAATATTTACGAAAAGATTTTTCAGAGTAAAAATCGTTTTTCTAATAATCATTCTCGTACCCATAATGAAACAAATACTAGTCGCACTTTTGATTCTAAACTTCATCATTATCCTCAAAATTCTAAATCACAAAACCAAACTTCGATTTCTTCCAAACATTTAACTTGTTATAACTGCAATGGTACAAACCATATTTCGCGAAACTGCCCAGATAAAAATCGTGGAAAACGCTGTTTAATTTGTAAAAATTTTGGTCACATTTCATCACAATGCCTAAAAACCGCGACTCAGAAATCACCCGATGTTGTTAGTTCCATTAAAGAAATTACTCCGCACACATGTAAAGTAATTACACTTTTAAATACCAAATACTCTGCGTTAATTGATACTGGAAGTCCCTTAACTTTAATGCAGCATGGTATATGGAAATTCATTGGTTCTCCTGAATTGACGCACAATACTTCCCTCCTTACTGGATTTGGTTCAGCAAAGACCCCAGTGATAGGTACATTTACTTCTTCCATCCAAATTGATGGAATTAACTTTGATACAACTTTTCGTGTTGTACCCGACTCCTCCATGACGTACCCCATCCTAATTGGCTGTGATGTTATTCATCAAGCAACCATGACTGTTGCCCCGGATGGAATAAAATTTACAAAAACTGACCCCACTTCGACGTCTTTGTCCGAAAATTTCATCCTGCACATCGAGGACGATACCCCAGAGTTTGATGTGGACCGCAGCATTCCCAGAAAAATCCGTGATGACGTTCAACAATTGCTCCAATCCTACTTGCCGAAAAAGACTAAATCAACTGATGTCGAACTGAGTGTTACTTTGGTCGACGAAAAGCCAATCTATCATTCACCTCGCCGTTTGCCTTTTGTGGAACGTGACATAGTTGAAAAACAAGTCGACGAATGGCTTGCCAATGATGTCATTGAGCCCTGCTCATCGCCGTACTCAAGTCAAACACTTGTTGTGCGTAAAAAGAATGGTGATCCCCGTGTCGTTATTGACTATCGCCAAATTAACAAAGTGATTGAAAAAGATCGATATCCCCTACCACTCATTGAGGATATTCTTGATCAGTTGCAAGATGCTAAAGTGTTCAGTACTTTGGACATGAAAAATGCTTTCCATCAAGTTTCAGTTGCAGAACAAAGTCGTCCATACACTTCTTTTGTCACATATCGTGGACAGTACCAATTCAAACGTATGCCTTTTGGTATGGTGAATTGCCCCGCTGTGTTTCAACGTTTCATCAATACTGTGTTTCGTGACCTGATAGTCGAGGGAATTGTTCTACCTTATATGGATGATTTGGTTATCCCTGCCAAAGATGATGTTGAAGCTCTGTCCCTACTTCGTTTAGTTCTTGATGTCGCCAAGGACTATGGACTTGAGATTAACTTCAAGAAATGCCAATTTTTTCACCGCCGTATTGAATTTTTAGGACACATCGTTGAGTCTGGAAAACTTTTTCCTTCGCCTTCTAAAACTGATGCTGTCACCCGTTATCCAGAACCCAAATGCACGAAAGATGTTCAGAAATTCCTCGGACTGACCGGTTATTTTCGTAAATTTATACCGTCCTACTCACTCATCGCTAAACCTCTTAGTGACCTGCTTCGTAAAGACTGTAAATTCCATTTTGACGCAAATGAACGATCCTCATTTCTTCACCTCAAACGACTTTTATGTGAAAATCCCGTTTTGGCCATTTACCGCCAAAATGCTGAAACTGAAGTGCACTGTGATGCTTCAATAGATGGTTTCGGTTGTATCCTACTTCAGAAGGACACTGACAATAAATTCCATCCCGTGTATTACCACAGTCGCAAAACAAACGACAGTCAACGCAAATACTCCAGTTACGAACTCGAAGTCCTTGCAATCGTCGAGGCCTTACGTAAATTCCGTGTGTACATTCTAGGTCAACACTTCACAATAGTGACCGACTGTGATGCCTTCACTAAGACAATGACAAAAAAAGATGTCTGTACGCGCATTGCTCGATGGATTTTACTTCTTCAAGACTTTGATTATTCAATCGTTCATCGCTCAGGAACAAAAATGACTCATGTTGATGCTTTGAGTCGTGTGCAAGTTGTTTCCGTATCTCCTGATCCACTTACTATTCGTATACATCGTGCTCAACAACAAGATGCTTCTCTTCGCGCCATCTGTGAACTCGCATCAAAATCGAGTTATAATGACTTTACTACAAAGAATGGTGTTCTTTACAAATTCGTCAATGGCAATGACATTCTTGTTGTACCAGAATCGATGCACCTTGATATAATTCGTAGTGCCCATGAACGAGGTCACTTTGCCGTTAAAAGAACAGAGGAACTCATTAAGCAGCAGTACTATATTCCTCAATTACACCAAAAGATCGAACAGTATATATCAACTTGTATACCTTGCCTTCTCTCAAACAAAAAAGCCGGCAAACAAGAGGGTATGTTAAATCCTCTTCCCAAAGACGATACTCCTCTACATACATACCATCTCGATCATCTCGGACCGTTAGCAACTTCAAACAAAACTTATCGTCATATTTCAGCTGTGATTGACTCATTCACCAAGTTCTGTTGGCTCTATCCGTGTAAATCAACCACATCCAAAGAAGTTATTGCTAAGCTTGAAGTGCCAAAAACTACTACCACCATCGCTGAATATATTAAATCATTCACTTAATATTTTTGCATCTTACATTTTATTTTATTTCCATTATGTCTATTGTAGATTTTATGTTTTCTTAATTTTTTTTACAAAATGTGAATGTATGAAGATGAAAAATATTCTTTTCCATTTGTGTTTAAAATATATTCTTTTGATTGAAATATCTATTTGTTTTTCTTAACTCATTAATTTTCTTCTCAGATTTGATTCTCTATTTCTGTGTGCAATTAATTACCTTTTGCATTATAAAAACCTTGAAATTTATAACTGTACTTTCCCTGTTACTTTGCATACAAGGTTACGTATAGAATTTTTTTGATGATGTTTTGTTTTAAATTTTCATGTTCTATATGCTTCATTTAGAATGTTTGATTACTACTTTTCATTTACATTACTGTTTTGTGCATTATAATTTGACCTTCAAAACTATTATGTTCTGTTTTGAATTTATTGCTAATTATTCAAATATGTTAGTGAGTCAAATGTGTCAAATATGTTTAATAGTGCCATATTCTATTTTTGTTTAATTTTTCTATTTGATGTTATATTTTCCCCATGAAGTGCTTTATTTCCCTGTGTTATATTGCTTTCATGCGAGGTCGCATGCGTTGTCGGATGGCCGATTGTGGGAAAATAGTCCCGTCGGTTCCCATTCTACGCGTATGTATACATTAGCGGTGACGCGCCGCATCACATAGTACCTAAGCAGACGCTGAATGTAAGCCGCGGAAGCAAGAGCTTCGCGCTTTAAGTTATTGAGCTATGACGAGCTCTATTGAATGTTATGAGACGATGTTAATTGCCGATGTTTCTTCCTCATTGTTTTAACTGTTAACTGTTTTGTCCCATGTTCCTTTTACATAATAAAGTGTCCGTCTTAACTAGCAGTTATCTGTTTGATCCCATATTTCTATGTGCAGGGAATGGTGTCACAACTCAAAATTATGGTACGAAAACCCCATTTCTATGTGCAGGGTATGGTGTCACAACTCAAAATTACGGTACGAAAACCCCATTTCTATGTGCAGGGAGGGAATGGTGTCACAACTCAAAATTACGGTACGAAAACCCCATTTCTATGCGCAGGGAATGGTGTCACAACTCAAAATTAGGGTACGAAAACCCCATTTCTATGTGCAGGGAATGGTGTCACAACTCAAAATTACGGTACGAAAACCCCATTTCTATGCGCAGGGAATGGTGTCACAACTCAAAATTACGGTACGAAAACCCCATTTCTATGTGCAGGGTATGGTGTCACAACTCAAAATTACGGTACGAAAACCCCATTTCTATGCGCAGGGAATGGTGTCACAACTCAAAATTACGGTACGAAAACCCCATTTCTAGGTGCAGGGTATGGTGCCACAACTCAAAATTACGGTACGAAAACCCCATTTCTATGTGTGAAATACGTCTGATACAAGAACTGATTCATTCCCAAAATTAGTCCCTGATTCATTCAAAATTAGTTTGCTAGTTAACCCTAATTAACCCTATTGTTAGTTGTCTCCACGAGGTATATCGTCTTTAGCAATGCATTCTATATCTGAATAGACGAGATATCTCGTCATAAGAAAACTGCCCGTTGATCATGTCATCCAAAAACCAGCAATATCCTGATGGACGAGATACCTCGCCATTAGCAAAATGGATCATATCTTGATGGACGAGATTTATCGTCGAAGTCATTTGGAGGGTTAATCATTACTTTTGTTAACATAAGAATACAAAACATTGTATTTTAGTCCTTTGAAATGCAACACGCCCTCGTACTCTGATATAGTATTATTTTCCAGAATACCAAAAGTTTAGAATTGTTTGAATTTAAAAACGCAGTAAGATTACAATGGATACTATTACTGGTGCAGCAGTCAAATTAAAATCTCAATATTTGGCAATATGTTTTTAAATATGTGTGTGTATGTGAGGAACCTTAATTAAAGCCCTTACTGAGTTCCTGTCACGGCAATTACCAATCAGTTGAATAAGTTGATAGAGTGCTTTAATTACTTTCCTTTTACTACAATGTCCTTTGAATTCAGTATCTTAAAGAATTTAGAATTGACAAGTAGACTCGTTGTCTCAAAAATGCTCTCCACAAAGACATTTCCTTGCTTAATTTAAGACTTTAATTAATGAACAAGTGCATTCAAAACTGATGGCTAATACAAGAGTAACGAAAAATGCTATGCATGCTATTAACATTTTAAGTACTTCAGTGATGCCCATTGGATATGGGGACCTCCAAACTGAAGAACTCAATTAGCATATTACTAGTCCAATGTCACCTTTTTGATACTGTAGACACCAAAAAACTGAGACAACTAAGCAGAACAAGCTACAAGTCCAATCACAACCTCATTTTGTAACGATGTCATTAAAAGGTTGAATAACATTGCAACAATTAAAACTTTTGAGCATTTGTAATAGGATCGCACAATTTTTGCTTTTAATTACTTTAATCATACTTTTTACTCATTTGTACAATATATTTTAGAGTGATATTCATTTAAATAAGTTTCTTAAAGTTGCTAATAGTATTTCTTTTTGCATAAAGCGATGAAAAGTATTTCTTTTCTCATTATTTTAAATTTTCCCTCTTACTGTTTTGTATTCTTTGATACCCATTTTCGCAGTCATGATACGTATTACTAATGCTGTCTAACTTGAATAAAAATAATTCTATGATTAAAATTTAAATTATAAGATAGACGCGTTAATTAAAATATCAAATCCATACCACAACACTGATGATTTAGATTACAATCATTCAATAATCCCTTGCTAATTACCAATTTAACTTTCGTTGATAACAAAATGTAATTAAGTTATTAATAGAATAAACAAATAAAAGGGAACTTTAGAAATATAAAATACAGTGTCATTTTTGTAAACTTTTCACCTAGTCATGTAATTTGAATTAAAAAGTTTCATAAAATAGATGGAAGAATGCTATGAACTTTTAATTTCCCGGGATTAAAATAGAGAACAAACAAAAATTTTACGACTTATTATTTTGTGTTGGGATTTTGCTATGATTAGCAAAATATTTCAATACATCCTTTTATTTTAAGTATCCTCTTATCTAATATAGATATTGAAAGACCAAAATACTGACTTCAAATACTTAACCGATCTTGGGTAGAACATATTTTAAATTAAAGTTGAATTGCAATTCGTTTGCTATCAACAATACATTAAATGAGTATGTATTGTATATAGTTTACAAAATAACAATTCGTTATACCTATTTCAATCTGTAATACTAGGGGGCTCCGCATCCTGCTTGCTTACGCTCTCCCATCATAATGGTAAGTTTTGTAGTTTAAAAATGGCGATGAATTTTTATGGATGATTTTTTGTGACGGATTTACATAAGAGTAAATTATAGTAGTTCTTCTATAAAAATGCTCTGTAGGCATTGTTATTGCACAACAATGGTGAGTTTAGTAGTTTAAAAAATGACGCTGATATTTATGAATGATTTTTTCTTGACGGATTTAAATAAGAGTAAATTATAGTGGTTTCTGTACTAAAATGCTCTATTGGCATCGTTACTGCACAACAATTGAAAGGTTTGCAGTTAATAAGATATTGCTTTGACTGGATGGATTTTTGTGATCGACTTACATAACAAAAACTGTTGCGTAAACTACATAAAAATAAATTTTGATATTTCTCGCAGAAGAATGCTCTGATGACATCTTTAATTACATCACAATATATAATTGTGCACTAAATAAGATGGAATTATTTAATGTACATATTTATGGGATAGGCTCATAAAAATAATGTTACTTAACTTACATAAAAGTAAATGATGGCAGTTCTAACAAAGCAATGCTTTTCTGCCATCCTTATTACATCACAATGAATAGTTTAGAAATTGATAAGATGGCATGATTACGGCTGATTATTTGTGATGGGTTTACATAAGAAATAGTGTGATGTAAAATGCACAAAACAGTAAATGATGGTAGTACTTGTAACGAGAATAATCTCTTGGTATCTTTATTACATTACAATGCAGATTATTGCAGCTATCCATCCAAGAGTTTTCAACGAAACATATCGACCAATTTTGATCTGACCAATTTTGCTAATAATATGATATCTCGTTCATCTAGATTTGGTAAATTTTGCTTTTGACAAGATATCTCGTCATCTCGATATTGCCCTTTTTTGTTATGTTGACGAATTCAAGCTCTGTCCAGATTTCTTCTAGTGACATCATACCTCATCCATCAAGATCTGGTCAGTTTTTCTATAGACAGGATACCTAGTTGAGACAACCACAAGGAGGGTTACTATGGCATTGTTTTTAAGGGATGAAATTTTGTGATCGGGACAAAAAATGAATCGGCTGTTTGAGAAACCCCATAAGTCAGGTGAGAACAATTTTTGGGAAATCGAGAAAAACTGTTTCTACGTTAACCGGCATCCTCTATATTATTATTTGCAATAAAATTTAGTGTTTGGAGCTAAATACAATCTTTGTTCGCAATGGAGGTTTCAAAAGATAAACAATTAAATTATTTTGGATTTTTAAAGTCAGTTGACTTATGGGGTTTCTCAAATACATATACTTTTGGCAAAAAGTATTTGCATTCTGAACTGTATAAAATAAAAAGTACACTTAGTACACCTTAAAATGTATTCTATAACAAGTAGAAACATTAAATAAATATGAAAAACAAATAAGATTATTTAGTTTTTAAAGTAGTATAGCAGTATAAATGGTGAAATAAAATTTATTTTATCATAAGCGTAGTTCTCTGGTAACTCAGAATCAGAGATGTAGGACACTGGTGAACTATCTCCTTGCAGAAAGCTTGAATGTTTTCTTCACCTAGTATGTATTTCATCAGTTTATTAATGTCTTAAATTTTTTCTTATTGAAGGGGTTTTTCCCTCTTGGATATACTGGTTCATTTGGGAGTGATAGAGGCATCTTTTTTATTGTTGTTTAACCGAAAAGTTTGACTGTAAAACCCAACATTAAAAGGTTTGGCGATTACAACATCCTTAAGTTTGAAAGAGTGCGAAAACTGTTTGAACTGCGAGATTTTAAAAGCGACTTTCTCATCATTTGGAACTTTACGTGACTTATGGGGTTTCTCGAATACACAAAACTTCAAACAGGCCAACTCAGTGTAGAATGACCTGACTCGTGAGGTTTCGCTTCTAAAAGATGCGTCTACCACTGAAGAATAGATTTTTACCGAAAACTCGATTTCGACAAAAAGTGACATGGGGTTTCTCAAACAACCAATTCAAATACTGTCGAAGGTAAATTTAACAAACGTAAATTAAGGTAATCCACTTACTAAACTTCCTGGAGAATTCGCTACCGCCATTTTTTTTTGCTATATAATCTTTCCAGTCTAAGCATTATTTTATGTTTTTTAGGCTCCATATTCAATGGCTCTCACAAAAGATATGAAAACGTTGGATCCAAGTACATATTTCCGATCTGTAATATCTGTGATTTCGGATGGCGCTACGATTCCAGAAAGATACTCGCATGCCCACATCATAGATTGAAACCAGATGCATGGTTTTGTCAAAGCATTTATGAAACTCGACCCATGCGACGAAACATCATCCAAAAATTAGACGTTGTGGACGACTAGACTTTTCAAAACCCATAATTCTTGTAACAGAAAAATGTAAATTTTTTCATTCAACGCAAAATTCGTTTCGGAAGAAAGAAATCATGTATGACGCAGTCAAGTTGCACAGCGATCTGAGTTTGTTTTTCTTGGGGATGAAAACTCACATTAGCCACATTTTGGATGAGCAAAACATCAGTTCTAATGTAGTAAATAATTCAAGATACACAATTTTCGGTTGCATACATGGTTATGTAGTTGATCGGTAGCAACATAACGGTTATTGACGACGTCCCGGAATCATTTCCGATAGGAAAGATCGGAGGACACCACCACCGCAGAGAGTTCGAAATTTAATCCAACCAAAGACAAAAGCGCACATCGGTTAAATGTGTCTTGAACCAGTTCATATTGGTTTGAAAGTTGGTTGATCGAGTTGCTCATGTATTGACCTCGTCAACTGATCGTGATTAAAAATTACGGGGTGTTGTCCTTGGATCTCTGTTTTTGGTGTTGTTCCCGGAACGTGCCCTTTGCTTTTTGCGTTGCTCCAGTGTAACATTAATTAACTACATACCAGAAGACAACACCTCGAAATTTTGAAACGCGATTTAGATGATGCGTTAAACACCTGAACTGGTACTCCATTCTACAAACTTTTATACCACGCTACATTTGAGGTCAAGACAGATTTGACTGCAATATATCCCATGCATATGATAGTGTTTAGTTGGATCGAGTCTTGAAACTGGAATCGCGAACATTGGTTGCGTACCGAGACAAAAGCTTGTTTAAAAAATTAAACATTTATTAAACCAACAAAAGACGAAACAAAACGATACATATCACAGATAAAATATCTAGAGTTTGGCTTGAATTCTTACGAACTTCTTTCATTCATTTCCACTTCATTTTCTTGTCACTTTCCATACGGTTATAGTTTGCATGTACATAATTAAAAAACATCCACAACATCATACTTTGCATGTGCATGATTAAAAATACATTTACTGATTTAAAATTCACACGATCTCTATAAACAGCGTTTACATAATAGTAGTAACAGTTTAATTAAAGTAATGGATCGTTTGCATGATCTCGCAAATTATGTGTAACTTGAAAATGCTGTTCTACTTGCAGTAAATAATAAAATTAAACATCGGAGGGTGTCACAATTTCCCCTTGCAACCCGCAGTAATTTCCTCCATTACTTTTGATCAATCCCCTAAGTTAACGATTCGAGGACAACACCACGTAAATTTGTTCCACGGTCTGATGACGAGTCAACACTTGAGCTGGCACACCAGTCTTCAAAATTTCACACCAACCCAACGTGAGGACTTTTAGCCACGACAGATTTAAGGTGCACCAGCCGCCTCTAAAGCATTCGCTTACAGAGATTCATGCACTGACCCCGGATTTGAACCAGGAACCTTACGATCTAGAGGCTAACACCTTAACCACCAGATCGGTTGCCTTGACGAAATACGAGATGGTAATGGTAATTTCATTGAACGTCGTACTGGAGCAACACAACGGGCTATTGACGACGGTCCGAGATCAATTTCTTAATGGAAAAATCCGAGGACAAAACCTTGTAATTTTGAACCTCGGTCAGATGACGAAGCAACACCTGAGCTGACACCCCACTCTCCAAACTTCCGCACTAACCCAACGTGAGGACTTTCGGCCACAACAAATTTAAGGTGCACCTGCTGACTCTACACCATACGCTTACAAACATCCATGCCCGGACCCGGATTCGAACCAGGAACCTTCCGATCTAGAGTCTAACACCTTAGCCACTATACCGGTTGATCGGCTGCCCTTAGGGGTAATGGTAATGGTAATTTTAGTTAACGTCGTACCAGAGCAACACAACTGGCTATTGACAACGGTCCGGGATCAGTCCCTTAAGGGAAAGATCCGAGGACAACACCTCGTAATTTTGAACCACAGTCAGATGACGAAGCAACACCTGAGTTGGCACTCCACTCTCCAAACTTTCACACCAACCCAACATGAAGACTTTCGGCCACGACAGATTTAAGGTGCACCAGCCGCCTCTACACCATACGCTTACAAACATCCATGCCCGGACCCGAATTCGAACCAGGAACCTTCCGATATAGAGGCTAACACCTTAGACACTATACCGGTTGGTCGGCTGAAGAAATACGAGATAATGTACAATCTATGACAGTTCAACTCTTAGATACGTATATTGAACTTTGGTAAGTTAGTAGGTATTGGACTTTAAGTTGCACTGGTTACGAAGGGAAATTGGTGATGGTCCTGGATCAAACCTCAAGGGAAAGATCCTAGGACAACATCTCGTAATTTTGAATGCACTTATAATCTATCGGGGTCTCAAATGCCTTCATGTTGTTAATGGTAATTTTAATTAACCCCTTATTAGTGGGACGCAACGGGCTATTGACGACGATCCGAGATCAATCCCCTAAGGAAAAGATCTGAGGACAACACCACGTATTTTTGAACCAATATCAGATGAGAAGCCTTCACTTTGGTGAGATATAGAAGTTTAAAGATGGTAATGGTAATTATTAGTTAACGTCGTACTAGAGCAACACAACGGGCTATTGACGACGGTCCGGAATCAGTCCCTTAAGGGAAAGATCCGAGGACAACACCTCGTAATTTTGAACCACGGTCAGATGACGAAGCAACACCTGAGCTGGCACCCCACTCTCCAAACTTCCACGCCAACCCAACGTGAGGACTTTCGGCCACGACAGATTTAAGGTGCACCAGCCGCCTCTACACCATACGTTTACAAACATCCATGCCCGAACCCGGATTCGAACCAGGAACCTTCCGATCTAGAGGCTAACACCTTAACCACTATACCGGTTGGTCGGCCAAAATTACGTGAAATTGTCCTTGGATGTTTCCTTTCGGATTAGATCCCGAACCGTCGCCAATAGCCCATTGTGTTAATCGAGTGCGACGTTAATTAAATAACTACCTACCTTAAACCAGCGATGTGTGCAATACGTTGAAATTGAATAAGACTGGTAAATGAAAAACTAGGATTAAATAAATCAAGCAGTCGGACTATTTGTTGAGAAGGTAAAATGGTAATTTTTGTTAACGCCGTACTAGAGCTACACAACGGGCTATTGACGACGGTCCGGGATCAGTCCCTTAAGTGAAAGATCCGAGGACAGTACCTCGTAATTTTGACTATTTGTTGAGTGTGCAGCTCGTTAGATACTAGTTGGAGAATAGCAAAAGTTAATTTCTTCTCCATTCCATAAACATGTGAAACGAATTCACCTTAAATTCCTCCTGAATGCAGAACATTTCTGAAGGATGTTTAGGGCAATTTGGACTTTTTTGAAACAATAATGATAATTTTCATAGATAATTAAATGGGGAAAAGGGTGGTAAAAGCTGAGACTACAGACTGAGTACACTACTAAATAAAAACCGCTTTTTTGAGTTGAAGATTGAATAATATTTGTAAATAAGAGAGGCTAGCAGATTTTAGCGTTGTGGAAAATTTATAAACAAATTCAAAAGATGTCAAAAGATATTAAAAAATCTCCAAATTGTAACCGACAACCCGGTATTTCAATTATTAAGGTAATTATCTAATTTTTCATTTTATTGAGAGTTTGAGATGGTATAAGCAGTCACATAGACCTTGTGGTAAAGACTAGAAATAGGGTGCAGTTAAGACCTATAACATTATCGGTCAGAATAAATTATACAGTACAATCATGGAGGATATGTTAAGTCCGTTGCAGCAGTGATGTACCGCCAAACGCATGGTAACCTTGTTTTTTTATCCTTTTTTATGGCAATCATGCCAATAGGAAGAAAAGTCCGTTTGAATTCTTACCTTGGTAACGAAAGTTGGATTTATCGCGTTCTGTGAGTATCCGCCATCTTCATTTGGTCAGAAAAATTCCTTGGGGACAAAACATGCACTTTATCCAACATCTTTAACGAAATCGCCAACTGGCGCAAGAAATTTGTCACCGAGGATGTTTTATTTTCTTGTTTGGTTAACTTTTTATCTTTCTTATGTGTTTAAGGGAATAATTCTGTAAAAATATTTTTTGGAACAGCTACATTCTACGTTTATGAGCGATGGCAACGGCCTTGGCGATTTTTAGGCGCACTTCTAAAGTTGCCAAGGAAATAATTATTTCCTAACTCTTTTTCTGATTATATATTTTTTTCTTTTTACAACACACTTTTTAAACACATTTTAGAACGTTTAAAAAACTATATATAAAATGTCAAAAAAAGAAAAAACGCATAAGCTAAAATGTTTTTTACAAAATAAATTCTTTTTACAACGGAAAACGAAAACTTCAAAACACATTTGAGAACGTTTTGAACTACATATTTTTTAAAACTTTCTAAAAAATTAATATGCTTTAAAAGAAATTTTTTTTTTGATATAAGGAAGTAATACTGGTTTTAACGGAATGGGGTCAGCCTAGAACCACTAATTTTTTTATGCTGCTTTAAACTCCTCCCAATTTATGTCCTAACTCTTTCCAAAAATTTAGTAAAATAATCCTGTTTTAAATCATTGCAGGAATTAATGAATAAGTATGTGGCCAAATAAAAATGGTGTCTGCCTATTATGTGTAGGCAGTGTGCTTTTTACGTGCCTCCATATTGTCTCAATGATATTTGTGTGGCATTTTGACACCGGATTAACGAACGTAAGTGAATGATTTACGGTTAAATGAATGTAACCAGCATCCTCAACCCCCTTTTCCTCGGTGTACACTTTTCAGCAGTCGGAATGAACTGTGCGTCCAGGCTCAACACATTCTGTTAAAACTTCAATGAGGGTATTTTTTTGCATTTTCCCCGATCCTCTTTCAATCCCCCAGAAAACACACTGTCCCTCAACTTGATGATCGCGATTGAAATTTCTTTTACCAAATTTAGACTCATCAATTTCTACATTTTTTCCGACCCCCGCCTATTTTTTCTGATTGCAATTCAACTTAATCAGCGATGACCTCGTTAACAAATTGCTTCCAATCCGCTATGGTAGTTGGTGAAAAAGAATACTCTACCCGAATATCATTAGATTTTGTCCCCTTCACTATTTCATATGACAAAAGAAAGATCTCCTCCAGCTTCAAATTACTACCCATAAACCATGAACCATACCTTATGGTTTTATGAGTAGTACATTTCTTATTACTGTCTGAAGTTCCACTGCAAACCCAATCGTATCCATCTGAAATGGAACTTCTTACAGTGAATTTCATAGGAGCGTTACATTTGGGGCACAATAATTATGATTTAAGCAATTCTGATTTATGCAATCCTGATTCCTTTAGGAAATCCAACAGAAGTTGCTTATCCAGACATAAACACAATGCAAACGATTAGCCACTCCTTCACTGTCAAACGTTTACCTTCCAGCAGAAAAACTAAGCTGCGAATGTAGGGTAAGAATACCATGAAACTTATCAATTACACTAAATGCAGTGGGCATGTTGAAAAGGAAAAATATTTATAAAAGAAAAAATGCAAGAAATAATACAACCTGATAACGTCAGAATTCTTTCGTAGAAAAATAATAAAACAAAAATGGTAAAAAAACAAAAAAAACCCTTTAATCCTTTCGTGAAAACTATTATAGTAAAATAAAAATTCCACAACTGTCAAAATACAAATAAATGGACCAATCGTAACACAGAAAACGATTTAAAAGGACCAATGCAATCAAAAGATATTTTAAAAACAAAATAACCAATGGGAGGAAAGAAAAAATTTCAAACGAATCAATGAAATCAAACGATTTTAACCGATTTTGGAAGAACTTTCTAGAATATTCAAAATGAAAATTGAAGGTTTCCGTTTGCCGAGGTTGTCATGAAAACCACAACAATCTTAACGACAGATGGGTTGCCTTAATTTATCGTAACTCGCTACTAGAATTGCGTCAAAAAAATCGCCAAGCCGTTGCCATCACTCATAAACATAGAGTGTAGCTGTACCGAAAATGAAATTAAGACAAAACGGATCTTTCAAGCATATTTAAAACGAAAAGTTAAACTGGTACAGCTACAGTCTACGTTTATAGTGGTGGCAACGGCCTTGATCATTTTTTTGGCGAACTTCTAAAGTCGCCAAGGAAAGAAATATTGCAAAATATTTTTCTTCTTACAAAGAAAAATGAAAGCTTAAAAACACATTTGAGAACCTTTTGAAAGTATATATTTTTTAAACTTTCACAAAAACTAATAAGCTTAAGCATATTTCAAAACACAATTATGAACCAGCAGAAAAACTCTAAGCTGCGATTGTTGGTAAGAATACCTTGAAACTTATCACTTACACTAAATACGGTAGGCATGTTGAAAAGGAAAATATTTTAAAAAGAAAAAGCAAGAAATTATACAACCTGAACCGTTCCAAGTGCACCAGTTGTAGATGAATCGATTAGTGTTTCGAACGTAAATGATTCTTACCAGATCAATCTTGGAAATCAGGAACATTGGCCAGGGATATTTTGAACATCCCATGAAACGACTCAACTTCACGGACAAACTCTGTTTTCGCAAAAATACCTTTCATTGGAAGTTCAAGCATCGAATATGTATTTTCCCTCCGAACACAATGCTTTTGAGATGTTTACGGCAATCCCACCTACAACTGGAACCTTCTATGTCGTTCCAAGTGCGCCAGTTGTAGCTGATCCGATTAGTGTTCCAAACTTGAATGATTATTACCAAATCAATGCATTGAACTGTGAGATTAGGAGCATTGGCCAGCTTTATTTTGAACATCCTATTTTCATACTGTGCTGTAAGCCAAAGAACGAAGGACAGCGTAGAAGGACGTCACCAGAACAAGACAAGTGGTTTCTATAATTTTTACACAGAGGAAGAAAGTTCATTCGGTTGACAAGATTCAGCTTGGACAAGGTTAGATTGCCCAAAACTTGGTGATCCATCATTAGGTAAGGCTGTTTACTATGGCTGGATTCCTACGAACTCGAAAAACTCTAAATGCCATCAACTAGCTCTGGTTACAACAATGATTCAGAAGCAGCGAATCGTAACCATGATTTAATATTAAATTTGCACCGAGAGCGGAAAGGTCTATTCAACTAAAAACGTATTCGTCACCAAAAGAATCACGGAAGTAAAGTGTTACTTTTTATATGGCACTATTGTGGTAAGCGATTTCTTTTTATTTCGAAATTGTAAATGGCATGTGCGCGTGTACACTGGAGAGAACCACGTTTCAAGCATTTAAACTGAGGTTTTTCACAAAGTTCACACTTGGAAACACACGCAAGGTTTCAAACTGGAGAAAAACCATCTGTGCTTGCCGTGTGTTACAAGATTTTCACTTCGGAGTTATTCACAACTTTTTAAACGTGAAAAATGTCACCAAAGTCATCGGGGGAACCTACGCAGTAATGAAGCCACTCATCAATCCGAATACAAGTCTTTCGAAAGTACGCAAGTGATATAAATTACTGAATGTGAGATTTCAAAAAATGTGATCTTGAAGGTGTTTGATATGTCTCGTTTTAAATCGAAGAAAGCCCAAAACGCATTTAACTCTATTCAAGACTATTTCAGTGTGCAGTTCTATAACAGCATGATTAGTGTGCAAATGACTTTGTTTTAATAACTGATTTGTTTTAATAACTCTATAAGGGAGTCTTTTTTAACCGGCACTGACTAATAACTGGATTTTAAAGCGTAATTTGAATATTTCATTTTGTTAAAAAATTTTATGTTGGTAAAACTTTTATCTGTTGTTTTAAAATATTTTTTACAAATAAATGTTGAAAATATTCTAATAATTTTTTAATGCTATTTTAATAATTTATTCACGTAGTTTTATAAACACACTATACAAAAGGAAAGCAAGGTCCATGGCTTGTATATCCAAAAGTTGATTGTTGAAACACGATGGCAATTCCCAAACATCAGAATTTTGTGTTTTAGAATAATACAATATGATTTTATATTTTAATAGTTATTTACACTGAACTGTAAAATAGGTACATAATTCAAAATAGTTTAATTAGTATTTTTAACTTGTAGTTTTCATGAAAAATAATTTAAGAAACTCATTGAAATTTGATTTTATAATAGTTTGCATATTTAAAATAATACTGTACCTTCCAACTTGCAGCTAATTTTTGTCCAAAGTCAAAGATAAAAATATTTTTTAAGCATGTTCTAAATAGTTTTAAAAAAGTAGGTTTGAAGTGTTTGCTGAATAAACTTTAACAATAAAGAATTTGTTTTATTGCAAAAAACTGATCACAAAAATATTAATTTATACGTTAAACAACTAATTTGATTACTATTTAAAGCTATGAAATTTTCAGACTAAACCTAGTTATTTTTTAACAGTAAAAATGATTTCACAAATAATTGTAATACAGTGTTATATAATCTCTATATATGTAAAACGCATATGCGTGGCGGAAAAAAGGAGTTTATTTCTGTCTTGTCGTTGGCAACAATCAGTTTGCTTACGGATCTCAACCCTGGCGTCGAGTACTTCGCTGTGTTGAGCTACTCTCTTACGCTTTATAGAAACATCCGTTATTCAAAATGAATTTTTTTGCGATCTGTTGAATATAATTTGTGTAGAAGAGAGATGCGTGCTAAGGAATCCCTTGATGATAGATTTCAACGAAGATCGGCCAGAAATACTGCCGACAGGCTTAGGCGAGCAACAAATGGATAATAGGGTGAATTCCCAAGTCGAAACGAACGTTTCCGAGTATTGAGAGTTAGATTAGGAATGATTTTACATCAGAAAAGTTTTCGCTTGCTCATTGCTCCCATAGAATGACAAAAGTTACTTTTTGCAACGTGTAAATATTATAGGTTAGATATTTTTGACACCGTGTTTGCACATACTATATTATCCCAGATATATTTTTACTGTAAATGAATTCACTTAATGATGCTATTCTTTCTGGGATAGTGAGAAAGCTAGACTAAAATATTTTAGTGTCCGATGAGCGAGCGAAGCGATCCGAAGGAACTGCGTAAGCAGTTCCGGGGGTTAGCAAGCGGTAGCCCCCTAGTAATTTTAATACAGTGTTAAATAATAATTATAATACAGTGTTAAATAATAATTTTAGTACAGTGTTAAATAATAATTTTAGTACAGTGTTAAATAATAATTTTAGTACAGTGTTAAATAATAATTTTAGTACAGTGTTAAATAATAATGTTAATAGTGTTAAATAATAATTTTAATACAGTGTTAAATAATAATTTTAATACAGTATTAAATAATAATTATAATACAGTGTTAAATAATAATTTTAATACAGTGTTAAATAATAATTTTAATACAGTGTTAAATAATAATTTTAATTAACTGTTAAATAATAATTTTAATACAGTATTAAATAATAATTATAATACAGTGTTAAATAATAATTATAATACAGTGTTAAATAATAATTTTAATACAGTATTAAATAATAATTTTAATACAGTGTTAAATAATAATTTTAATTAACTGTTAAATAATAATTTCAATACAGTATTAAATAATAATTATAATACAGTGTTAAATAATAATTTTAATGCAGTGTTAAATAATAATTTTAATACAGTATTAAATAATAATTTTAATACAGAGTTAAATAATAATTTTAATACAGAGTTAAATAATAATTTTAATACAGAGTTAAATAATAATTTTAGTACAGTGTTAAATAATAATTTTAATAGTGTTAAATAATAATTTTAATACAGTGTTAAATAATTGTAATAAGTGTTAAATAATTGTAATAAGTGTTAAATAATTGTAATAAGTGTCATTCAGTGCTTCGTATTTTTCTTTCTCCTGTAAAATATTTGGTATTTCTATTCACCTTACAAGTGCTTTGATGGTGAACTCGGTAATTCCATGTAAGATTAAGAGCTAGAAAGTTGTTTAGGATATTCGATATTCAGAAGCCATCATATACTGGATTGATACGAGGTATTCCAAGACGGCCTCTGATGATTTTTTTCAAGTGCAAGGAAGTTCTTTCTGAAATCCTAATTTCGTTTGTAGTCTTGTCACGTTTGCGAGGTGTGAAAGTTTAGAGTGAAGTGCCAGCAAAGGTGTGACCTCTGACCGTGGTTCAAAATTACGTGGTGTTGTCACCAGATCTTTCCTTTTTAGGGTTTGATCCCGGACCATCGTCAATATCCCGTTGTGTTGCCCAGTGTCACGTTAGTTAAAATACTTACCTACAGGGTCTGATCTAGAGCTGCTCCGAAGGGTGATGTTCCAAGAACATTTCACCCTTGTAATCGGATATCTCCCTTTGAGTTTAATCCAGGATGTCAAAAATAACCCGCTGTTTTGCTGCAGTGGGACGTTAGTTAAAATACCAACCTACCTTCCTGAAAATCAAGCATCTGCTTAAAAATTAACAGTTGACTCTTAGCACTCGGAAGCTTCAGATTTAATTATATTTGGAGGAAATAAATCAGCATTGTCTCTTTTCTGGTCGTATTTTTTTTAATGTGAAACCTGATTTTATTTTGTTATTAGTATTTTACCTGAGTAACCAAAATTTAGGTAATACAAAAAATGACGAATCTAACTTTAAAAATAGCGGTCTTGATTTCTAGAACTTAGGTAGCTCACTGTAGTTTCTATACTTGAATTTTTCTAATACAATCAAACTTGTTGCATTTACTTTAGCTAGTAGGACGTTGTGTTGCTCTAAGAACATTTCACCCTTGTAATCGGATATCTCCCTTTGAGTTTAATCCAGGATGTCAAAAATAACCCGCTGTTTACCCGTAAATACCAATTCTGGTCGTATTTTTTTTAATGTGAAACCTGATTTTACTTTGTTATTAGTATTTTACCTGAGTAACCAAAATTTAGGTAATACAAAAAATGACGTGAAATCTAGTACGACGTTAATTTAAAAAAATACCTGAGCGAGTATGTAGTTAATTAACGTCATGCTGGAGCAACACAGTGGGTTGTTCGGGTAATGGTAATTTTTAATTAACGTCACACTAGAGAAACGACGGGCTATTGAAGACGGTTCAGGATCAATCCCCTAAGGGAAAGATACGATGACAACACGTAATTTAGAACTACGGTCAGATGACGAGGCAACACCTGTGAGCTGGCTTCCCACTTTCCAAACTTCCAAACCAATGCGAGGACTTTCGGCGATGACAGATTTAAGATGAACCAGCCGCCTCTACACCACACGCTGAAAAATATCCATGCACTGACACGGATTAAAACCAGCTTCCACATCATTAAAATTTTTGAAGCCATAACAGATTTAACATTCACCAGCTCTCGTGTACACAACCGTCTCTGGCTGATTAAGGCTGCTAGCATTAGGTTTAAAAGAAAATGAATAAGTTGGAATGGAATTTGACAACCTCGTTGAAACTCATCGCCCACTTGAAAACATTACTCAGGTTCATTTATCTGTAGATCCTGCTTTACTTCAAGATGACATTCTTTAGAAAATTTTTGTCTTGATGAACCAGTAAATAAGAAAACTATTATCACAGCCAACGTGAAAGTGTCAAGCGATTCTATTATATAGAAGTTTTTTCGCAAATCCAAGAAATTGAAAAATAGATATGATTTATTCCCTGTTGTGTGAAAGTTGTACAGAAAGTCACAAAACGTACTTCCTACTGAATACGAACACATCAATTTTGAAAAATCAACGATTACTGGATAAGAATGAACATTTTCAGCTGCATGCTTTTATGCTTTGTTCAAGCTTGTTAGAAAAGATCTTCATGGACGAGATAGCTTGAATTAGCATAATTGGTCTGACCTTGATGGACGAGATAGTTTGAATTAGCAAAATTGGTAAGATCTTGATGGAAGACATAGCTTTAATTAGCAAAATTAGTCAGATCCTGATGTACGAGGTAGCTTGAATTAGCAAAATTGGTCAGATCTTGATGGATGAGATAGTTTAAATTAGCAAAATTGGTCAGATCTTGATGGACGAGATAGTTTGAACTAGCGAAATTGGTCAGATCTTGATGGACGAGATAGCTTGAATTAGCAACAAAATTGGTCAGATCTTGATGGACGAGATAGCTTGAATTTGCGAAATTGGTCAGATCTTGATGGACGAGATAGCTTTAATTTGCGAAATTGGTCAGATCTTGATGGACGAGATAGCTTTAATTTGAGAAATTGGTCAGATCTTGAAGGACGAGATAGCTTAAATTAGCAAAATTGGTCAGATCTTGATGGACGAGATAGCTTGAATTAGCAAAATTGGTCAGATCTTGATGGACGAGATAGTTTAAATTAGCAAAATTGGTCAGATCTTGATGGACGAGATAGTTTGAACTAGCGAAATTGGTCAGATCTTGATGGACGAGATAGCTTGAATGAGCAACAAAATTGGTCAGATCTTGATGGACGAGATAGCTTGAATTTGCGAAATTGGTCAGATCTTGATGGACGAGATAGCTTGAATTAGCGAAATTGGTCAGATCTTGATGGACGAGATAGCTTGAATCTGCGAAATTGGTCAGATCTTGATGGACGAGATAGCTTGAATTAGCAAAATTGGTCAGATCTTGATGGGCGAGATATCTTGAATTAGCAAAACTGGTCAGATCTTGATTTACGAGATATCTTGAATTAGCAAAATTGGTCAGATCTTGATGGACAAGATAGCTTGAATTAGCGAAATTGGTGATGTATTGATGGACGAGATATCTTGAATTAGCAAAATTAGTCACAAACCTAATGGACGAGTTATCTCTCCGAAACACTTGATGGTTACATCAAGATGTAATAATATTTTTTCTGTAGTTGAGAATTTATACATCAATATATAAATATTACTGAGATTGCGTTATTTTAAAAAGTAAATGACTGAGGGGGAAAGCAATTTGGTGATCTCGCTGGAACTCATCGTTCATTTGAATTTATTTCAAACCTTCCGTTTATGTGTAGATCCTGTTTTACTTCAGGTTAGTATGCTTGTGAAAATGCGTCTTGAGGAACCAGTCAATAAGAAAACTCCTATCATAGTCAATATGAAAGATTTCCTTATCAAACGTTATTCATCCGGAATATATCAAGAGGCGATTCTATTATTGAGATACTTTTCCAATCCAGAGGATTTCAAAAAAGGAATTATCTGATTTATTCACTTTGTTGTGCGTAAGGTGGTGAAGAAAATCGCAAATAGTATTTCTTGGGCGAATACGAAGCCATCGGGATTGATTTATCTAGGAGTACTGAAAGAGAAATAACATTTTCAGTTGCAGGCTTTTGTACTTTATCCATGAAATGTTAGATTAGAGACCCTCTGGTGGTTAGCTCGACAAGGTTTTCTCATGATTGGCGAAACTAACCAGATTTTATTGGGCGAGATTGTTGGTCATTAGAAAAACTGACAAAAACTTGATCTCGTTCTCAACAAAAAAAAAAAAATTGGCAAGATCTTGACGACGAGATATTTTGTCGAAACAACTTGGATGGTTAAGGCTCCCTGTTTCTTAAAATACCATTTCTGAAGCAAAAAATACCGACCAACTGGTCTGGTGGTCAAGGTGTTAACCTCTAGATCGGAAGGTTCCTGGTTCGATCCTGTTCAGTGCATGGATGTTTGTGAGCGTATGGTGTAAAGGAGGCTAATGCAACTTAAATCTGTCGGGGCCGAAAATCCACACGTAGGGTTGGTGTGGAAATTTGGAAAGTGGGGCACCAATTCAGGTGTTGCCTCGTCATCTGACCATGGTTCAAAAATTCCGTGGTGTTGTCGTCGGATCTTTCACTTGTGGGATTGATCCCGGACCGTCGTCAATAGCTCGTTGTGTTGCTCTTGTACGACGTTAATTTAAAAAAATCCCAATTATTGAAGCAAATATAAAATGGGAAGTTAACATTTGCGTACAAGAGTAACTGTTGTGCTGTATTAGATGTAATATCATTTAAACTATTCAGGTAATGGTAATTTCAGTTAACGTCTTACTAGAGCAACACAACGTTCTATTGACGACGGTCCGGGATGAGTCCCTTAAGGGAAAGATCCGATGACAGCAGCTCGTAATTTTGAACCACTTAAACTATTCAGAAAATTTAAGTTTTACGATTTTCTATATGTAGAAACCTGGTTGTAAGAATAACGGATTCACAGTCTGAAGGTTGCGAGTTCGAGTCCAACCAAAGATCGTCGTGTACAAAAAGGGCTTGTGCACAATAAATCTGTCGTGACCTCAAATATCCTCGCTTCGGTGTAGTTTGAAATTTGACATGGGGTGGTGGTGGTACCAGTTCAGGCGTGATATCATCTGACCGTGGTTCAAAATTACGTGGTGTTGTCCTCGATCGTTACCTTCTCGGACTGTCACCAAAAGCCTTAGTGTCGCTCCAGTGCGACTTTAATTAACTATCTGATAACTAGTAATCTAATTTTCTTAACCACACCATGCCTTTTCTTCAGGAGGGTCGTCTCACAGGAGCTTTCGGAATCCCCCAAACCAGCAAAACATTCATTTCAATAGTTGACAAAGGCATGGACATCAAGGGATCTTCAAGCTCAGAAGACGCGTCTAGTAGCGATGACAGTCGCAGAACACGACTTAACGGATCACCACAAATTTGCGAATCTTGTGGTGTTAAGCTCAGCTCCGAGCAATGTAGAAGTCGTCTCAGGTTGAAGAATTTCGATGACAGTGGGTTCAACAGTGTAGTCAGCAATAGTTCATCCTCGAGCTGTAAGTTTCAATGTCCTCACATTATACAAGTGCATTACAAGTGTTAACCCTCCAAGTACTTTCGACGTGATATCTAGTCCATCGAGGTCTGAAAATGTTTGCTAATGACGAGGTACCTCGACACCAGAGTATTGGAGATTTTGTGATAACGAGATCAAGATATGGTCAATGTTTTTTTAATGACAAGTTATCTCATCGAGACAACCACCTGGATGTTTAAAGCAAGTTGTGATATTATTTAACGGCTTAGCCGACTTTCGCGTTTATATCTTCCCGACGCTGATTTATATCTTCCGGAATCTTCTTTTCATCGTGTAATAAGACTGCTGAAGACTTTCATCACCTTTCGGTGAAATATTAAGAATATTATACATCTCCATAGCTTAAATAAAGCATATTTAAGTATTCTGGAAAATTTAGGTAATGAATCTCGTAGAGGTTAATAGCATATTTTTTATTCCAGTTTGTTGCCATTCGCCAATATACAAGTAATGTTGAATTCTGTTTCACGAACGTTAGGAAAATTTATTTCCATAAAGGACCTATGGAATAGTTTCAAAAAATTTTAATCCGAGTATAAAGGGTCTATAAAATCTCTCTTCCCAGAGGATTCTATTAGAAAAATACCAATAGAATGTCAGCAAATTATATTCTAAGGATAGGATAAATAAAAAATATATATTTCCTAAAGATAATTCTGAAACATATATTATAATATTCAGATATGACTAATGGAATCTTTCCAAATGAACGGATTCAAAATATCCATGGATTATGTCCATCAACAGATGTGATTATTTAGATATTACATGTGTTATGCGATTAAAGCAATACTCCACTAAATCGAAATCTCGTGACGTATAAAGGATTAATCCTGGTGGTTTATAGGCGCCGAAACTTGCCTAACATTGGCCAGCCTGAGGTAAAAATACCTGCTCTAAATTATCACCAGTTCTAGGTAAGGAGTAATTTGGGTTATTTATTTGGTTCTTAATTCTTCTTAGAGTAACAACGCAGTTTTGTCTTGTCTAGCTATCTCATCATTAGCAAAGCTGTCTCGATATAGATGGATGATATAGCTCTACAAAACTCTTGGAGGGCTAGTTAAACACAACGGGCTAATCCATTTTAGTCCCATGTTTTTTTTATTGGTGACATTTTATTAATGAATTGTTTTCCGTAGCGTCCGCATCCGAAGAGAGTTTGACTCGATCGCCGCAAACAGAGCAGTCATCCTTTCATCTTACATGCAATTCTTGTGACTTCAAATGGACCAGCAGAGAGGATACAAGCCAAAGACCTCGCTATAGATACCCGCCCGTCATTGTTCCTATACACACAAAGACGAGATCAGAAGAATTTATGGATGAAAGCGAAGACGACAACCAACATCCTTACGTTTAAAACGGTAAATAAACATGTAAACTTGCTTCAAAAGTAAAAACTTGCTTTTTAATTTTTGTCTTTTGATTCCTTATGGAAATAATTTTGAAGAGTTCTTTCTTTCACATAATTCCACCCTGCAAATTGTAGTCTTCCCTGCCATGACTTCTAACTAATTTTGATTTTTTACCAATAAAATTTCTCTAAAGATTCTATTCTAAGAAAAGGACCAATAGAATATTTTTCCAGATGATTCGATTATAAGAAAATGATGAATAAGTATCCATTATATTTTAAAGGAGTAATAGATCTTTCTAAAAGGTTCTTTTCTATGGAACGGACCAATTAGAATCTTTCTAAATCTTTCTAATTTTCTAAAGAAAAGTGTAATGCATCTTTCGAAAAAAATCTATTCCAAAGAATTCCAAAGAGGACCAATTAGAATATCTCTAAATATTTATAATTTTCTAAAGAAAAGGGTAATATATCTTTCGAAAAGATTTTATACTAAGGAAAAGATTAATTAGAATCTCTCTAAATATTTATAATTTTCTAAAGAAAAGTGTAATATATCTTTCGAAAAGATTTTATACTAAGGAAAGGGACCAATTAGAATCTATGTAAATCCTCCTAATTTCCTAAAGAAAAGTATAATAGATATCTTTCGAAAAGAATCTATTCTAATGAAATGGCCAATTAGAAGAATCTTTCTATAGGTTAAAAGAATGCAGGAATTTTTTTATAACAATAAATGTGGTTATTTCGTCATTAAGTGTGTTGTAAGGGTTTCAATGATGGCCGAGCTGTGCCAAACAAAAGTAAACGTCAAGTAAAAAAATGACGTAAAAGGAAAAAGAGTAGGGGGTGGTGATTAAATTAGGTGTATCACGAGATCTCGACACTGTATTTAGTAAATACAATGTATAAACTCCACTCCATGGTATATATAAAAATATCACTCAAGCTACTGGGATCCTTGAAGCCCGTACAGACTTGGGAAATGTGTCCCTTATGTCCGAAATCATTTGGATTTTATTGGATATTGGGGTTTTATGGCACAAGGTCCAAAAGCGGACAAGATGTCGCCAAACACAAAACAGAATGTAACATAATAATCAGAATAATCAATAAAAGTTTAAAATATTTAACAACCAACTGTCCAAGAAAAAGATAAACGGTATATTTAAACTATATATGTAAAAAATGCATGAGATTAAAAGTGTGAAAGAATTGAACTTTTAACGAATTGAATTATGAAATTTGATAAAATAGATAGACGAGGTCATGTTGAATTTGGAGAAAGTTAGATGAGATTTAAAAACTAGCAGAACGTAAAGATACGAAAAGGTTTGAATGATGATATTCCCGAATCAAATCTCGCAGATCTAGAATTGTACCTTTAAAACATTTGAGTCGTTGATGATTGAAACAGGACAGAAAATTAGAGTATAGTAAACAGAAAAAGGAGCAGAGGAGGAAGCATGAATTGCAATTGGCGTGCTCTTTTCTAGTAAAAGATGACGATGGATGAATCGTGTGTGTCCGAAGTGAAGGAGGGTCATTTTGACATCAGTCCTCTGTACCGTAGACATTGACCACTGATGAATGATGGGTTCCGTACAATGCAATTTGGTGGTGACTTACAGGTTCCCCGAAATCACTTGAAGTTAAAATATTTCAATGAAAGCTGTCAGAGGAACGTTTAGCATGAGAAATTTTTCAATGAAAGCTGTCAGTGAAATTTTTCAATGAAAGCTGTCAATGAAACTCTTAACATGAGAAATGTTTCAATGAAAGCTGTTAGTGAAACATTTAGCGTGAGAAATTTTTCAATGAAAGCTCTCAGTGAAACTTTTAGCATGAGAAATGTTTCAATGAAAGCTGTTAGTGAAACTTTTAGCATAA
This sequence comes from Metellina segmentata, assembly GCA_947359465.1. Classification (NCBI taxonomy): domain Eukaryota; kingdom Metazoa; phylum Arthropoda; class Arachnida; order Araneae; family Tetragnathidae; genus Metellina; species Metellina segmentata. The sequence goes on from OX375883.1 coordinate 48,544,654, forward strand.
GAAATGTTTCAATGAAAGCTGTTAGTGAAACTTTTAGCATGAGAAATTTTTATTCGAAGTTTTATTTTAATATGCATCAGCTATTGAATAAATTATAATTTATTCAATGGCTTATGCATATTGGAATCGTATATCGGATAAAATTTCTCATGCGAAACGTTTCACTGACAGAATCGCAGTCACTCCGTTTATGAAACAAATATCCAAACTTTAAACGCACGAAAGTATGACTATACTGATTCAGGTTGCCGAACCAATGCTGCATACCGACCCCCAATTCCCCAAACCAAAAACGCAACGAGCTGTGCTAACCCAGACTAAAAATCTCTTACAGTGGCCTCGGAATCCGAAATCTTCTTCCCCGTACAAACATACATTACGCACAAAAGGTACATTTATGGGGATTTTTAGAAATTTCGCTTTTTCCCTCTTCCATTTTACTTGAAAACTCTCTCTGGTATTCATTCTCTCCGAACCACACACCATATAAGTTAGAAAAATACCGAACAGAGCTCCTTCAAGCATAAGCGCCTATTTTCCCTTTTAGGGAATCTCCATCCTCGTTTTTTTTTATCCTGGAAATCCCTTTCCTGTTTTCCCGCCCACCCCTCGTTCCAGTTTTCGCAAAAGCGAAACCTCTCCACCTCGCCAACTGTCTTTCTTTGCCGTCTCCTTCTGTTTCGTGATGAAACGAATCCTTTTTCCCGATTTTTTCCCGTTTTTTCCTTCTCTATTCCGGGACGTAAGGGACAAAAAATGATAAACATAGGTGGAATGAGCAGGCGGTCTGCAGTGTTGTTTGTTCGTCGAGATGGCAGGGATGAAAATATACAGCAGAACCAGGAATATCTTTTCTGGCGATGTGGAGAAAAGAAAAGGGAAATGATTTTGTCAAAAAATAGGGGGATATCGAGGGGACTTTGGGTCTCTGGTGTTCCGGGCCACTGCGTGTCATGACATATCTGGCTCCGGTTTTTTGCCCCCTTTCCTTTATTTGCGTCGTTTATTTATGCTGCTGTTCCGCTTCAAGTGTCGTATATGCGGCCCCAGTATCGCTTAACGTCGCTTTTGGAGAATACGTCACTTCCTGCTTGCATTTGATGCGGTGATATACAATTGGAAGAATAGTTTAGGGATATGTAGCCTTACAAGTGTTTAGTGTACTGGTACAATCTGTAAGCCAGTAACTCCATCGTATATTTATGCCTCATGCTTCGAGTGATATGAATGTGGAAGTCGTCCTTAACGTCGCTTTGAGGAAATACGTCATTTTTATTAATAAATTTGGACATGTAATATACATCTGGAGGATTATCTTAGGAATAATTGGTATCTCACAAGAGGCTGGTATAATTTATTTATGCAAAAATTATAAAATTAAAATTAAACACAAAATAATTCTTTTGCATTTTAGAGGTCACATTATATTTAGATTGAAAAAAGAAATAAGCAGTTGATTTTCATAAAACACTAGATATATATAGAAGAAATAATCTTTAGAAATATGTTGTGAATGCTGTCAATACTATAACAGAGGTATTTATTGTATGTATTAAAAGCTAAACAGCTATACGTTAAAATTTTTCTTACTAAGGAATATATACGAACAAATATGTTGAATTTTAATTTACATTGTACATTTAATTTTCCTTGAATCTGATTTTAAAAGTTCCCTCTTAAGGGATTCATAAAAGGATTATTATGCATTGTCTTGAAAAAATAAAGTGTATCGTTTTAGTCTAAATTATTTCGTGTTATGAAGAAAAACGTGTAACATGAACTTATTAAATCTGAGCCATCCAAGTTACGGATTTTAAAATTTGAATTAGATTGAATTCATTCGAGAATAAATTATTGTTTGTTCGATTTGGCTTCTTTTTTCAACGCAAACAATTTTAAAATAATCCGTTTTCATGATTTTTTTTAATTCCAGATTAATTGTCGACAGTTTAGAGCGAAAATATTTAAGAGTTATATTGACAAAGGTTGAAGGTATTAATGTGCTCTTGATTAAAAATTTCTGTTTAGGTAATTTAATGACAATGTTGACATCAAAGTAAAACCGTTTCGAAACGTTCATTCCTAACTTTAATCTTTAACAGAATAATTAGATTTCTGACTTTTGAATTCTTATTCCAAATTTGAATTTAATTTTAATAAAATTTGGCAAGGTAAATGAGTTATCAAGTTATTAAATTCATGAAATTCTCGGAGTTAAATCATGAACTAGCGCTCTTTACAACAAATTTGAAAAAAAAAACCAGACGTGATGAACGTTAGATAGATCTTATCTTCACAATATCCTCAAGAAGTTAAGAAGTATCTAATAATTTTTGTGTTTTAATTCTCTTACTCTTACCTCTACTTACATAGTATCTCCTCAAATTTTCAGAATGCAACTGTTGATTATAAATATAAGTACTGCGTGCGTTTCTCTGATTAAAGCTGCCATTTAATCCTCACTCTACCTTAAATTAAGACAAATTTATTATATTCTAAATGGAAAATAATTTTCTATAAAAGGACGCGGAACTGAAAAGTAAATCATCGAAGTCGACAAAACTCGCAACGAAACTTTTGGATAATAAAAGCTTCGAATACTTCTGAAAACTTTTTGATCTTCCGGGAAATGTTTCAGTTGATATTTCATTAGGAATAGAATGGGTTCTAGTTCGTTCAAATATTCAATCACGACAATTTATTTGAGTTAAGAAAAATCAAGTTCTCTCTTCTGCCTTTGATCTTGTTTGGTGAATACAGTATCCGATTTATGCTAGATTTGTAAAACTTGTTGTATACTTATATGTTCTTTGGAATTGTATAATCTGTCCAAAGGTTTATACGGGAATATATTTCTAAGATGAATGATGAAATCAGGATTACTTATAGAAAAGAGGAATACAGTATTAAAATGCGCTTTTGAGATAGTTGATAGCACGATTCATCAATTTTTATTCTATGGCAATCTCTGCAAAGAGATGAATGCTGACGAATCACGAAAATTACAGGACTGATCTAACAATATCATAAGTATTCGAAATCCCTTCAATCATTGATAAAACTCACAAACTTGGTAATAGATATAAATGTTAATAGTTTTTAAAATTTACTTTTATGGCGGGGTTATTGTCCTTTTGTGCAAAATATACTTATACTTTGAAAATTTATAATTAAATCTATCTTGGTAGAAAGTAAAGATTCAATGATCTGCTGATAGCTGAATGATGAGTTGGTAAGAAAAGAAGAGCCAACAAAAGGATTTGTCACAATTCCGTAACTCTATTGCGCCATTTATACAACTTGCAAATTAACTGACCGCTCCGAAGATTCATGCAAACTATTTAAATAAACCCGAAAGAATTCTTAAAAAAATAATAAATTGATAACCATCTCTGTTTCAAGAAAGAAACTTATGTTTAGACTGCGCTGTTAAATATACCTCTGGGTAGATGCTAGTAGCACAACTACTAGCAGTTGAATGGTGAGGTGGTATGAAAACTACAGGATTCAGCCAACAATATATCAGTCGTCACAACCATTTCAAATCCTTCAGCCATTGACTTTTCGAGGCAGAAACTTAATATTTGTACCTGCACTGTTGAAAACACTTCTGTAGGTACTAAATGTACAATGGCCTGCTAACAGTTGAATGGTACGTTGGTATGTAAACTACTGGATCCAGCCAACAATAAATCGTTCAGAATAATTTCAAATCATTCAGCCATTGACACGACTTACAAATGAACCGATGGCACCACATATTCACTTATCCCTTAAAGAAACCTTTATTTTTAAAATGAATAAATTGATTATCTCTTTTCCAGACAAAATACTTTATTCTTTGAATCTTTATTGTTAAGTATACATCGATAGGGTGCCAAATGTACAATGGGATGCTAATTGAATAGTGCGATGGTACAAAAACTGTCAATATTCAGTCACTAATATAATTTGTCAAAACCATTCATCCATTCAAACAATTCAACTAATGGCCACAAAGGTTTGTAGAAATCAAAGGTCTTGAATCTACTCGGATCCAGCCTTACAAATCCTTAAGGAAACCAATTCTTTGCGAATTTAAGCAATGCTGATTAGCTCTTTTTTTTTTTGAGGAAGATAACCTATGAATATAGGGTGTCCCAAAATTCACGCAAGAAGTAATTTTGATAGAAAAAACAGGTTTATAATTAAAAATTGTAAATGTTTTATTGATTCATAAAGAATACAATATAGGGTTATGTATGGAATAGCATATCGTGTAAATGGCCTCCAATGCTTTTGCTGGCACATACGTACTCTTTTGTTGAAATTTTCCATAACCGTTTTGCATAAATATGGCTGAATTTCGTTCATATAGCATTCAAGTTCCTCTTTCAAGGCGTGGGTGGTCGAGGGCTTGTTGGCATATACCTTAGACTTAAAAAAACCCAAAAGAAAAAAGTCCAAAGCATTAAATCGCATGGTATGGGCGGTCAATTCTTATCACCAAAACGGGAAATTACACGCCCAGGAAATGACACATGCAGTTATTGAATTGTTTCTCGGGCTGTATGGCATGTGGCACCATCTTGTTGAAACCACATGCCGTCCACATCCATATCTTGCAATTGGGCACAAAAAATTGGATTCTCGTATCGCATATTTTGTACGAAAATTACGAACTGTAGCTGCCAAACCCCCTTCGTTATTTTAAAAATATTCCTCAACAATGAAAACCTGTTGTTCATTCGTGTAGCGCTCTATTTTTAATAACCCTGAACTGTTAGCTGTCACGCTGTATTTTTTTTCACTGGCTACACATTACCGCACAAATGGTGCAAAATTCAAATCTTGCGTGAATTTTGGGACAGCCTATATGTACAGATAAATCTAGATGTTGAAGATGTTCTGTATATGTAGTTTAATAGTAGTGATATGTAGTTTAATAGTAAATGGTACGAATACTACTGGAACCAGCCAATAATACATCATTCGTCAGAACCATTTCATATCCATTCGTACAACTCGCAAATCAACAAATGACCCCAAATATTCTTAGAAATTAGAAACCGAATACCTGGAATTTACTCGAGAATTTACTAGAAAATCTTTGAATTTGCACTGTTAAATCAAGGTGTTAAATGTACAATTGGCCTGCTAACAGTTGAATGGTACGTTGGTAGGAAAACTACTGGAACCAGCCAACAATACATCATTCGTCAGAACCATTTCAAACCCATTCATCCATTGACACGACTCGCAAATCAGCTGAATGCCCCATAGATTCACTCGAAATCAGTCCATGCCTAATTCATTCTCCCAACAGGTCGATACTCCTTTCGCAGTGGCTTTCCCCTTTGAGGGTCCAATCCCGCGGACAAACGGACCTAAGACCTTAATAGCCATTCTGCCAGAAGCAGCAGCATCGGGTGATTAGCTACGCCAACATTTATCCAGTCCACCGTCCAACAAGGGTATCTGAGTGTCTACAAGCATATCCGGATATCTTAAACGGTATGATTGTTGGCACGCGTCCTCTCTTAGATTATCGGGGCCTGCGATGGGGATAAAGGATTTCAGGGGTAAACTCCTCAGAGTCAGCAGAGAACCTGTGTGACCGGGCAGATTCCAGCCCCGCGCGATAGAGGCAGAGGGCAAACAGACGTCTGATGGGTTTTGGACCCAATTTCCGTCAACGTTGCGAGACGCTGAAATGAACCGTGAGGTTCCGGATTAGTTGTTGCCCCGGTTTGCTGGTGCGTTATCTACATTTCAGTCCTAGGGTGAAAGTTAATACACATATATCTAGTATAGGGATTTCCAGATCTCTCTGGTTAGATGTTCGGCGCCGGAGTCATACTCAGCAAAGTTGCACCAAACATACATAATGGAAGGGTTTTACTGACGCAGATGGGAGGGACATACACTATATAAGCAAAAGCATTTGGACACTGTATTGTTTCAGAAAAAAGTGGTTTATTATTCTATTTAGAAACGGGTAGGCCCTCCTTCTGCTTGTATTACAGCTACTAAACGTTCAGGCATACTTTCTCCAAGTTCTCTATAAGTCTTGGCAGGAATAGCTCGCCATGCCTCTTGCTTGCACGGCTGTGAGAAAAGATTGTTGTGAAGATGGGCGTGCGTGGCGGTGTCGTTCTGGTCTCTATAGTTTGCCCCACAAGGGTTCGATTGGATTGAAATCGGGGCTATAAACAGGCCAGTCAAGCAAATTCACCTCATTTTCAGGAAACCAATCCAGCCGACATTTTACAGTATGACATGGAGCTCGATCTTGCTGGAAGAAACAACGATCATCGCCGTAGTATTGCCATAGTGTAGGCAAGGCCGAATTATGCAGAACGTCGAGGTACACGTCAGCGTTCATGGTACGAAATACATAAAGCAATGGCCCGAGTCCTAACTAGTAAAACAAGTCCGCACTAAGACGGATCCTCCTCCGAATTTCTGGGTGTCCAAATATTTTTGTCCATATAGTGAGCATACATAGTAAGTGACAGGAATTGAACCTGTACTTCTTCAATTCCCAGAGTTGTAGCTCTAAGACACGAGACGGTCTCAATACTTTTGGGGCGCGAGACGATTTTTAAAATGTTAAACGTAAAGGACCTATGTTTGTGGACATAGGTCCTTTACATTTAAAATCTTAAGAAGAAGCCAGGAAAGCAAGCTCCGCCATGTGTTTCGACGAGAGACGCCCACTATGCTACCGACAGGATATCTCTTTGATACCAAACGGCTCTGTTACTCCAATGTAACATACATACAGAGTTAGTGACAAGTTTTTCGAATTCCATTTACACTCGTGTGTGAGTGCATTTCTATAGTGACGAGAAAAGTGGTGAAATCACCAAAGACTACAATGTCCCGCGGCCGAATCAAATGATGAAATAATGGATGGGCGTCTTCTCCCGTCTCATCAACCAATCGGATGATGAATGTACGTTTCCATTAGGCAGTTGATAGTATTCTAAAAATCACGTTACTACTGGTTTTGGTCACTTGTACTTGGGAACATAAAATTGTACCATTGCCCACTTTACTTTTATATTCCTTAATGGGAAAAAAAAGCCGACCAACCGGTATAGTGGTTAAGGTGTTAGCCTCTAGATCGGAAGGTTCCGGGTTCGGGCATGGATGTTTGTAAACGTATGGTGTAGAGGCGGCTGGTGCACCTTAAATCTGTCGTGGCCGAAAGTCCTCACGTTGGGTTGGCGTGGAAGTTTGGAGAGTGGGGTGCCAGTTCAGGTGTTGCTTCGTCATCTGACCGTGGTTCAAAATTACGAGGTGCTGTCCTCGGATCTTTCCCTTAAGGGACTGATCCCGGACAGTCGTTAATAGCCCGCTGTGTTGCTCTAGTACGACGTAAACTAAAAAAAAAAAAAATGGGGAAAAAAAAACAACGGGCTATATTATGGACGCTATCTGGAATCCACTTCAAATGGAAAGATTCGAGGACTATATTCGTAAAAATCGTAACTTTGAGCCACACTTTCAGAGGAGTATGCGAATTTAGCCACGTTCGGTGGTAAGATATTTATATCTAACCAATAAGTATAGAAGTGCTTTTTAATATACTTTAACCCATCAAAAGATCTACGCAGTGAACTGTTAACTTTTTGACTACGGCTATAGATATAACTGGCTCGATTTTTATAACTTTCAATTAACAACTGCTCTTCCGGCCGTTGTCTAAATTTTTCAGGGCGGGATTCTTATAAATTTAAATTACAATTGCTGTTCTGGTCGAAATCTAAATTCTTCCTTGGCGCGATTTTTATGACTTTCAAGGTACAACTGCTGTCCTGGCAGTAGTCTAAGTTCTTTCTTGGCGTGATTCTTATAATTTTCAAGGTACAACTGCTGTACTGGCCGCAGTCTAAATTCCTTCTTGATGCGATTCTCATATATATCATATTCTTACATTATTATAACTTTCAAGATACAACTACTATACCTGCCGTAGTCTAAAAGCTAAATGCATCTTTGGTAGGTATTTTTATTAACGTCACACTAGGAACACAGCAGGCTATTGACGACGGTCCGGGTTCAATCCCAAAGGGTAGGATCCAAGGATAGCACCCACGTAATTTTAAACCACAAATACATCTCCGGATATACGCAGCTCTACTAACATTGAATTCCCATAGGCCATACCCGTAAACCAATCCCCACTCTAAAACACGTAACCACGGAAGTTGAGATTTATTGCATCTGATGTTGCCTCTGCATTATTTAAATCTCTCGCCCTGCCCGAGAGTCAATTCATATTTTATCAAACAATTTATGACTGCAACGGGCGGGATTTTTTTTGCACCCGGGACAACTATTACAAAACTTCGCGTCCCCAAATAAATCGCATGCATCAAAATCCGAGGCTCTGGCCCGCAGCGCCTTTCGGTCGACGCAAAAATATCATACCAACAACTTTTGACATAACATCAATTTCCCCCAACAACCCTGGCAAGCTTTTTCTCTTACAAGAAGCCCTTTGGAAGCGAGTAGGAGACGTGGAGACGTTTTGAAATATTCAGACGTACACCTTGCCGCGCTAGTGGGAATAAAACCCGGATCACCCCTGTTGCCATCGGAGGGGACACTTTTCAAATAAATGTCGCCAGACAGTTGAGATCGGGGTGGTTTCATTTTGCGTCGTTTTGCTGCGGATTCTTTTGGTGTGTTCGCGAGTTAGATTTTTTAATCTCTTGAAGATAGTGGAGGCTTGGAGGGGGAGGCTGGCAGTGGGGACGTTTCTATTTATTTAAAGTCGTTTTTTGTTTACCTGGACTTGTGTAAAACGAGGGTCTGGTAAAGGAAGGATAAAATGGGGGTCCGCGAGAAAAAAATAGTCTCGATGTTTGTTTACTCTGATCTTTCATTAAGATGCAGCTTTTTGAAATCGCATATTGCGTTTTGGGTCCAGGAGAAGCGTACAGCTCGTTCGGGAGTGGGGAAGAGTTATTTTCATTCTGTTTTCGGATGGAAGTAATTAAAGTGTGTGCTGCTTTGCGTCTGTAACGACGAAATTTTTCGGGTAAATATATTAGTTATCTGCTGAGATGGAAGTACTTGTTGACTGTTGTGAGCAGTTTATTGGAGTGACTTGAAATAAGTTTTGAATTAGTTTGACGGCTACACTTCTGGAAGTTTAGTGTTTGAAGTTCAAATTTTAGGAATTCAGGGTACTCCAAATCAAATATTCATCGCTATACTCATCTCAAGACACTTCAGGCGTTGCCATTAAAAAGGAGGTAAGAAACAAATTTCGAAAAAAAAAAAATTAAATGATTCTATGTTCCAATACCAGTAACACTAAAGAGGAGATAAGTGCCGAATTTTGAAAAAAATTGAAATGATTTTTGTTCCAATGTCAGTAACACTAAATAGGAGATAAGTGTGAAATTTTGAAAAAAATTGAAATGATTCGATGGTCTAATGTCCATTAACACTAAAAAGAAGGTAAGTGACACATTTTGAAACCAATTGAAATTATTCTATGTTCTAGTGCCAGTAACGTTAAAAAGGAGGTAAGTTCGTAACTCACGATGTCTAATTCCGAAAAAACCCACAAGACTCACTAACGGAACCTTGATCGCTCTCGGGTCTAAGAAGGAGGTAAGTGAAACCAGGAACTAGCTTGTCAGGTAAAATTTAGTTTTTGGCACTTACCTACTTTTCACTGTCAACGTTTAACTTATTCTCGCCATTTGACTCAGGTAAAAAATTATGTGGGGACGTAATCGCATCTTTCCCTTTGAGTTTGATTCCGGAGCGTTGCCAATAGCCAGTTGTGTTTAACCACTGTGACGTTAATTAAAATACCTAGCTACCCTCTCTTACGCAGAATGTATTCTTGAATTTAAAAGAACTCAAATTCACAGTTTGGGAAACTTTCCAAACTTTCCTTTTTTCTCCCCCCCCCCCCATTTTTTTCCTGTGGAAACTTCATCCAAAACGTTTCTAGTAGTTTCCATGCAAATCCCAATCGTAATTAAGAGAGTGCATGGATAAACTGAAATCTAGATGTGAATACTTTCCTCCAAGTGTGGTGTGTGTGTAATTAAACAAGGCATAAAATACCTTAAACAACTTGACTAGGACACCGGTACTTGAAAACTTCTTCCTAATATTGAATTTATTTAAAAACCTCAGAATCCAAAGAGAATCTAAAAAGCGCAGTGTCGAAAGCTGAGAGCCGAGGAAAAATTTAACCCATCAAACTTTCCCCTTGAAATTACAACTCTTGCTCTGTTTGATTTACACCAAACTCGAATTCTAGACAGAAAACCCAATGTCCTACAACTCCCCCACAATCCGAAGTTTATCTTTCTTGTACTTAAATTAAAACCACGTTAAAACAACCGAAACACCACAAAAGCGACTGGAAAGTTCGGTTCGAATCCTCTAAGACAAAGAAACCCCAAATTCCAGAGCTGAAGTCCCTCGCCAAAGCCAAAAAGAAGAACAAAAGCGAGTGTACGCGTTATTGTTGGAAGTGGAAAAAGACTCTTTGTTTCATCAAAGTGTAGCGTGTTGGCGTGTGCTAGACTAATTTATGCGGTAACTTTTAGCAGAAGTTACTCATTAAGTTCCTAGCTTTTCTTCCTGGCACGAAATATGAATATGAAGGCAGGTTGGATGTGAGCATTTTTTTCAGTGTGCTTTCTTCGCTGCTGCTTAGAAGCTTGTTCGCTTTTAGGTTTATGGTGATAAGGGTTTTGACGGCTTTTGCACAGTTGACAGATCTGGGGGTGAAAGTTTTGTGTGAAAAAATGTTCGCTTTTAGGGTTGCGTTGGTGAGTCGTGTACGTCGTGACGCCGTAGGGTATTACAGCGCTGCAATTTTCTTATGGCGTGATGAATTAAGCTCCTGTGCTAGAGGCTTGTTTGATTCCGTGTGCCTAATTTGATTTTAGGAATAAGTATTTTAATTAATGTCTCAAAGGAGCAACATAATTGGCTATTGGTGACTGTTCGCGATCAAACCCGAAATGAAAAATCCGAGGACAACACGTATTTTTGAACCACGATCAGATGACGAGGTCACACCCGTGCTCACGCTCCACTATACAAACTTCCACACTACGCTAACGTGATGACATTTGATGCCATGACAGATTCAACATGCATCCGCCCTCTTTCTAAACGACGGTTTTTGGTTGGATTCGAACACGCAACCCTCCAGTTACTAATCCGTTTCTCCTCCAGCCAGGCTACCAATTACCTTAAAATGAAAGTATTTACTATCATATGCTTCATGGTAGTTCTCAAACCTTCAGTTCCAGATTCCATTCCCGTTCTTGTGATGAGGTAGAAAAAAATAACCACAGAACAACCAACATGTCATGTTATTCCCGCCTCCATTGTCTTAATTGAGTTAATGGATGTTTTCGTACTTCATCAGAGGTATGTTGATTGTAAGCAAACAAACCAAACCGAAAACAGGAATTTTGCTTTCTGCTATGCAAACGCTCTAGGTGAAGCATATCCTGTCTAAATTTAACGAGGTCACACCTCAGCTGGAAACCCACTCTCCGATATTCTACATAACGCCAAAGTGAGGACATTTGAGGCCACGACTTACTTGTGTTGTTGTGTTGTTGCACATCCCCTAAGGCTAGCAGAGCTGAACCAGGTCCATGACATTATACACCCTAAAGAAATCCAATACCAATAAAGGATCGGCAGCAAGTTCCTGCCTGGAGAGCCCCCAGGCACGCATGAATATGTTAAGGGAAGCCTGCTCAGTAGAATACTTGGTGCAGACCTCAAAACACTTAGATCTTCAGTATATTTCAGAGATCTAAGATGCCCACTGAGAAAGCGAGTGAGAGTGATCTGGTCCCTCTTGTTCCAACCAAGTGCCAGAGATCCACCCGGTGAGTACTCTGATACCAGTGATGCACTGGTGGAACGAGCCAGTTGGTTTTAGTTTTGCTTTTTGTCCTAGAAAAAAAATCTCTATATAGGTGAGAGACGTAGAAGGCGCCGAGGCATCACCAGCACCAGCTTTGACCAAGATGTCTGCGATCTCGTTACCCTCATCAAGGTCTACATGAGAAGGAATCCTCTACAGGTGTATCCGATGAGACAAGGAGAATCGTTTCAGATTTTTTAAGAATAGTCATCATAAGAATCACTATGCCAGTTGGCCAAATGTTTGATGGAACTCCTGTTATCAGACACGACATGAATACGACAGATATGTGAGAGGCTTTGACGTTTTGTGACGTGTAAGGCTCTGTGTCTAAATTCTTGTCTGCGGTTCTAAGAAAATGACGCAGTGAACTGAAAACACACTTCCGACGGCCAAATAAATCCATAATGAACAAAACCGCGCACGTCTTACACCACCAGAGCCTCGGGTTTCTGCTGCATCAGACAAGCATTTTTTCTGCTTCGTATATTAGATAGAAACTTTTTATAAGTACTTAAAATGCAACAAAAACATCAACCTTAAATTTGACTTAGAAGAGAACTGCAACATGCGCGGAACACAAGACCATTTTTTTAACCTAGAAGGCGCACGAGGCTTAATCAGACATTTCTGATGGATATTAAAATTTTGATGTAATTACACCAGGCCCTGGAGTGCAAAAAACTTCCTGAAACCCCTAAGGCGTTCGCTTAAATTCGAGACACCAAAAAAAGCTCCGCAATTTATAAAAGCTCCATCCCATTTTTCAACCTAAAAAGGTATAAATAACTAGGTAAGAAAAAACAAGTTTTCCAACTTGAATAAAAATCGTTTGTCGTCTCTTAAGCACTCGCCAAACGATTTTATTTTTTGCTGGGGTGAGTTCTTTTAAGCCCCGGTATTACAATTTTTCCCCATTTTTTCCGAAAACCCCGCAGAAAAGCTTTATTTATATTATTCTCCATGCTACGCATGGTCAATGCATCACGTAAACCTGGAAAGTGCAACTGCATTTGCATTTATACTTGCATTATTGCTGTGAATGGTGTCGTGACTGGCATCGCTGCTCTGAGTCACGTTCGACTGAAGAGAACTGCATCCGCATGTTAATGCATCTGCCTTCCCCCTCTTCCCTGAACATCCGGTTTCACTTTTGTTACGGAGTGGACTGGTCCAAAATGTTGCCGAAATCATCCGATAATAATAGCGTGATTCAAATCTGGTGTCCAGTGTTAGGTTAGATGTGTAGTTTCTCTTGAATTTCAATTAGGCATTCGTAGTACTCGTATTGTTGCATTTGTTACAAATGTATCGTTTCTCTCTTTGTATTTGTTCTACAGTACTAGTAAGAAGTAAGGGGCTTTAAGGCGTACGTACAAGCTAGAAGAATATTTAATTTTGATTTTAAAATTCCAGTTTCTTTACCACAGGTAATTGGTGTATTCTTAAAATCATTTCAGGGAGATGAATTCAGACTGTGTAAATAATTAATTATATTATTACGATAGTGTTTTATTTCCTACTAGGGGGCAAGCCCCCTGCTCGCTGAAGCTCGCCAACCCCTGGAGGATTGCTTCGCAATCCTCATTGGTTCGCTGCGTGAATCTATGCTCGCTTCGCTCTCGTCAATGAAGATATGTGTCCTAGCAGAAGGGATTGTTTTCAAAGTATGATATTCCAAAAAAATATTTTTTCAAATCTAAATTATTTGTTCTTATTATTTGTTAAATTAGTTATTCTGTTTTTCAGAAAAGATATATACAGTACCTCGGGAATCAGAATTCAAATGAAAACTTTGAGCCAATTTTGACTCGAAATGTGAGCGCTGATTTGGAAATTGAATACCCAGCATGTTGTTTGTCTGTATATTTACCCCTGCACTCGAGCCATCCACGCTTTTTCATTGAGTTTGTTGTCGAAAGTTGTAGTGCAAGCGTCTTGCTGAACTATAATTGTTGGCCCTGAAAAGATCCTCCGCTTTCTTTGATTTCTATTATTAACTGCAACAGCTCAGCTAAAATTCATTTTTTTAAATAAAACTTCATCCGATAACGCTATAAATTCAACTGAAGCGCGAGGCATCGTGATAAACAAACAATCGTACAATGTTGCCAAAACGCGATAACAAATAACGTCTTATTTGCGTGCCACGTAAGAGAATTATATATATAGATGGCGGGTACAAAAGACAAAACTGAAGCCTAACAACAGAACAAAAGCAATGTAACAAAAGACAACAGAAAAAAGTCTATGGACACATTCAGTCCCTCGCTTCCCAGTAACTTTCCCACAAAGTTGTATCGGAGAGTGTAGAACAGTGTCGCAGGTGAGTAAAGTCCATGAGATCCTGAAGGTTGCAGAGCTTTCTGAGTGGATCATCAAGGATATCTATGAACGTGAGTAAAGTCCATGAGATCCTGAAGGATGCAGAGCTTGCTGAGTGGATCGTCAAGGACGACTATGCGATGTAAATCCCTTCGTATTAAGATATAATTAGCAAATTAGCTAGTTCATTTGAACGTGATAACTCAAATTCTAATTTGTTCAGCTATACCATTCCTGTTGGAAATTATTCCTAATATTATTCTTCATGTTTGAACCTCTAGCAAGTTGCTAGAAGAAATAGTTTTATTTTACAATTTTTTAATCAATTTCAACATCTTAAAATCAATAAAAATCCATTTCTCGACTAAATACTCTGACTGCGATTCAAAACATCCACTGTATTATATAGATCCTCATGATGCAAAAATAATTATAATTGTTGAATTCATGGTGGAGTTATGTTTTGAACAAGGCATACTATTGCAAAACGCAGTTGTCCAGAAATCGAGTTTAAAGTTTAGGAAACAAGTCTGTTCATGGTGAAAGTACCTAACGAAAACCCTTGTAAAAGTAAACAACGAATATTTTGAAGGTCTTAGCATCATTTTAAAGCTAAAAAATTGGAAAATATTTTGAATTATTAAAAAATGTAATAATATTCTGGTTAATTTTCTTGATTTCTTGTGTATATATACACATACATTTTATTTCACACCTTAAATTTCATTTTTAGGCTAGGCAGTTTATGAAATACACTACCCTACAATAATGGACCGCATAGCAAGATGTGATGGTATAAGGGAAAGAATGCATGCTTTAATAGGTCACACGTGCTGCAATTATACTAGCAACACTTCTGGGCATATTTTCAACAAGGTTTTGACACACAGCTATGCTTATTTGTACCCATTCATGCGGCAAGAATGTCACCAGCTCAGCTGTACATTTCGGACGTGGTTCCCTGGTCCCTAAGCGTCGCACTAACTCGTCGCACAAATGTTATATGGGACTTAGGTTGGGACTCTGAAAAGGCCAGGGAAGACGTTTTACGTCTATATCTTGATACCACTACTTGGAAGAGGCTGCAATATGACATGGAGCGGTGTCGTCCTGGAAGTAACATTCATCCATTCCATGAAGTTGCTAGAGCGTAGAAAGGGTGGAGTGGTCGTTCACGGTAAGAAGGCGATTTGTCGCCAAATATGGTAACCTTCGCCTTTTGCTGATTATCTTCACATCTGCCGTTTTTGTTATGGCAACCCAATCTGCTGTTACGGAATTAGGCCGCCATCTTGATTTGGCGACAAAAATTAGTTGGCGACAAACGTCTTACCGTGAACGACCACTCCACCGTAGAAAGAACCTGATTGTCCAAAATGTTCATGTAGGCGTCGGCGTTCAATTGACCAGGAACAACATGCAAAGGTCCCAGGCCATACCACGAAAAACAACCCCCCAAAAGTAGTCGGAGTTTATTCATATCCGCTGGCGTCTGGTCCATTACTGTAGGTTAGTGTACGCGTGCAAATGTATCGGATATATCATGGTGCATGATTAGGATAAAAACACATTGAATCAACAGTTAGTTAGAGGTTCAAAGTACTCACATTCGAAGTGGTACAAATCTTCGCATACCATAGTCAAACTTTCCATACTATCTAACACCTCTATCTCAAAGTGGTTTTGGACCCACGGTTGCCCTGTTGAAAGAGCATCGTTTAAGTACCCGGATGTTTGTGAGTTTGAATCCTGCCAAATACCGTCGTGTACAAGGAGGGGGATGTGCACTTTAAAACTGTTGTGGCTTCAAATATTCTTAAGTTGGTGTGGTGTGGAAGGTTTGAGAGGTGGGGTGCCCGCTCAGGTGTTGCCTCGTCATCTGACTGTGGTTTAAACTTACGCTGTCTTGTCTTCTGATTTTTCCCTTGGGGGGTTGATCCTGAACAGTCGTCAATAACCCGTTGTTTTGCTCCAATACAACGTAATTTAAAATACCTACCAAGTGCGCGATATTTTGTCCATTAAGATCTAACCAATTTTGATAGTGACGAGAAAACTCGTTACCTGGATATTGACGATTTTTACTATGATGACGAGATTAAGATCTCGTCAGTTTTTTCTAACGACGAGATATCTCGTCCGTCAAGATGTAATCAGTTTCTTTATAATGACGAGATATATTGACCGTCAAGATTTGATTAGTTTTTATAATGGCGAGATACCTCGTCTATCAAGATCTGGTTAGTTTTTCCAATGACGAGATATCTCGTCCGTCAATATTTAATCAGTTTCTTTATAATGACGAGATATATTGACCGTCAAGATTTGATTAGTTTTTATAATGGCGAGATACCTCGTCTATCAAGATCTGGTTAGTTTTTCTAATGACAAGAGGTACCTCATCAAGACAACTACCAGGAGAGATAAGATTGGTTGGTTTGGCTTTTAATGGTGCAAGGGCCATATTTGGCCAAACCGCGCCAAACGCAAGACAGTATCAAGTAAAAAATGTCGTGAAAGGAAAAAGAGGATTGAGGAACAGAGTAATGAGATGAAAGCTGAAAAAGATTGCGTGAGTACCCCACCCGTGTTTACAGACATTAAACACCATGCAAATTGAAAAGTTAGCTAGACCACAGTCCATGAAGTCCGTAAACACCTAAAGATGTTTACCTGAGGGCTTCTTTTAAAAAACAGGTGCACTGCATCTGTGGTTGAGAAGATGATACCATCATTACCATTATGACAAGGATACCCAAGTCCATGTCAATTTTCAAAACCTTCATTACTAAAATGACTCTACTTTTTGCTTAATTAACGCAAATAGACATTCCCACCACAAAATTCTGAAAATGATGGAATTCCACAGCTCTAACATTGAGTATATCTGTGAGGTAGCTGAGCTAACGTTGTACTAATGTATCACAATGGGTTACTGGTGATGATCCGATATCAATCACCAAAGGATCGATCAGAGGACAACACCTCGTTATTTCGAAGAAGAAGGACGGTACATGTGTCTGTGAGAGCTGAAAAGTTCTCATGACACAATGTAATCATGTAACAATATGTACTATACTGAACTTAATGTAAGGTATATTGAAAGGGCATGTGTTTCATGTAACTATATGTACTATACTGAACTTAATGTAAGGTATATTGTAAGGGTATGTGTTTCATGTAACTATATGTACTATACTGAACTTAATGTAAGGCATATTGTAAGGGTATGTGTTTCATGTAACTATATGTACTATACTGAACTTAATGTAAGGTATATTGTAAGGGTATGTGTTTCATGTAACTATATGTACTATACTGAACTTAATGTAAGGTATATTGTAAGGGTATGTGTTTCATGTAACTATATGTACTATACTGAACTTAATGTAAGGTATATTGTAAGGGCATGTGTTTCATGTAACTATATGTACTATACTGAACTTAATGTAAGGTATATTGTAAGGGTATGTGTTTCATGTAACTATATGTACTATACTGAACTTAATGTAAGGTATATTGTAAGGGTATGTGTTTCATGTAACTATATGTACTATACTGAACTTAATGTAAGGTATATTGAAAGGGCATGTGTTTCATGTAACTATATGTACTATACTGAACTTAATGTAAGGTATATTGTAAGGGTATGTGTTTCATGTAACTATATGTACTATACTGAACTTAATGTAAGGTATATTGTAAGGGTATGTGTTTCATGTAACTATATGTACTATACTGAACTTAATGTAAGGTATATTGTAAGGGTATGTGTTTCATGTAACTATATGTACTATACTGAACTTAATGTAAGGTATATTGTAAGGGTATGTGTTTCATGTAACTATATGTACTATACTGAACTTAATGTAAGGTATATTGTAAGGGCATGTGTTTCATGTAACTATATGTACTATACTGAACTTATTGTAAGGTATATTGTAAGGGTATGTGTTTCATGTAACTATATGTACTATACTGAACTTAATGTAAGGTATATTGTAAGGGTATGTGTTTCATGTAACTATATGTACTATACTGAACTTAATGTTAGGTATATTGAAAGGGCATGTGTTTCATGTAACTATATGTACTATACTGAACTTAATGTAAGGTATATTGAAAGGGTATGTGTTTCCTGTAACAATATGTACTATACTGAACTTAATGTAAGGTATATTGAAAGGGCATGTGTTTCATGTAACTATATGTACTATACTGAACTTAATGTAAGGTATATTGAAAGGGTATGTGTTTCCTGTAACAATATGTACTATACTGAACTTAATGTAAGGTATATTGAAAGGGCATGTGTTTCATGTAACTATATGTACTATACTGAACTTAATGTAAGGTATATTGTAAGGGTATGTATTTCATGTAACTATATGTACTATACTGAACTTAATGTAAGGCATATTGTAAGGGTATGTGTTTCATGTAACTATATGTACTATACTGAACTTAATGTTAGGTATATTGAAAGGGCATGTGTTTCATGTAACTATATGTACTATACTGAACTTAATGTAAGGTATATTGAAAGGACATGTGTTTCATGTAACTATATGTACTATACTGAACTTAATGTAAGGTATATTGTAAGGGTATGTGTTTCCTGTAACAATATGTACTATACTGAACTTAATGTAAGGTATATTGAAAGGGCATGTGTTTCATGTAACTATATGTACTATACTGAACTTAATGTAAGGTATATTGTAAGGGTATGTGTTTCATGTAACTATATGTACTATACTGAACTTAATGTAAGGTATATTGTAAGGGTATGTGTTTCATGTAACTATATGTACTATACTGAACTTAATGTTAGGTATATTGAAAGGGCATGTGTTTCATGTAACTATATGTACTATACTGAACTTAATGTAAGGTATATTGAAAGGGTATGTGTTTCCTGTAACAATATGTACTATACTGAACTTAATGTAAGGTATATTGAAAGGGCATGTGTTTCATGTAACTATATGTACTATACTGAACTTAATGTAAGGTATATTGTAAGGGTATGTGTTTCCTGTAACAATATGTACTATACTAAACTTAAGGTATACGTATACGTTTATTTATCGATTTTCAGTCAAATAACGGATTTTTTTATTTTGATGCAGAAATATAGTTTGAACCTTTAGCTTTCTAAATCACTTTGAATTTTGTCTCTAGGTCAATTAGAACGCCAGTTATGACGTTTTTAGAAATGCATGTCAGCTATATTTTAAACCGGAAGTTGCCTTCTGCATACCGGAAATTCTTTCTCGATTTTGAAACTTGTCAAAAAACACCTATAAATATTTTTTTAATGCTTCAAAATATGCCAAAACATTTATTTTAGCATTTTGAGATATTTTAAAATTAATATTTTTAAATTAAAGCGTCTGGCAATGATTTTATTTGTGTTTTAAGTAAGCCAAAATTGGCTTCATGTTGTGTATTTACATTTGAATTTTGTTTTGCGCGTATGCTTTTCGTTCTTGAAATCTTGCATTTAAAACAGATTCTTATTTTATTCTACCTATTTTTTAATCAACTTTGGTAGTTTGTCAGCTTATTTACAAACTATGGGGAAAACTCCAGCTCGTAAACGCAAGAGACACTTTCATGGAAATCGCTTTTCGAAAGCGACTCAGTTGCCCACGGCAAGTGAAAAGAAACTTGAATTGTTTCCAAATGCATCTGTAAAAGCCTGTGCAGAACTATCAGGAAACAGGATATGTGATTCTGAGATATTGGCGGACGTTTTTTCTACAGTTTGCTGCCCTTCTTGTTTGAATGCTGGACTGTTGTTGAAGGAAGATAGCAGATTTGGTTTGTGCTCACATTTTTCCCTTCAATGTCAAAATTGTGCATTTGTAAAAGGGTTTTCTTCTTCCAAAAAAATAGGACACTTGCCAGAAATTAATACTCGTTTGGTTTACGCGTTGCGACAACTTGGAAAAGGTATGAATGGCGCTGAAAAACTTTGTTCTACGTTAAATCTGCCACCTCCACCAAGCAGAAACTCTTATACGGCTCACGAAAAGAAGCTTTTAGATGCAGTTCAAGAAGTCTCCCAAGACTCGATGATAAATGCCGCAGAAGAAGTGAAGTTGTTAAAAGGGAATGCTTCTCATCAAACACAGGAATGCGGTGTATCTGTTGACGGCACTTGGCAGCGCAGGGGCTATTCTTCGCTGAATGGTTGCGTCTCGGCAATAAGCATCGACACCGGGAAAGTTTTAGATGTTGCAGTGCTGTCTGCATATTGTCCAACTTGCAAAAAACTTCAAAAACTCCCCAAAAAGGAAGAATATGAACAAAAAAAGGCAGATCATGTTTGCCAGTGTAATTATGTAGGATCTGCACATCACATGGAGACTGTCGGTGCATCGCAAATATTCAAAAGGTCAGAAATTTCACGAGGCCTTAAATATATACACTATTATGGTGATGGGGATTCGAAAGGTTTCACTGAAGTCAAAGACACGTATGGAAAGGACAGTGTCACCAAACTTGAATGCATTGGTCACATACAAAAAAGAGTGGGCACACACCTTCGACAACTAAAAAAGAAAACTAAAGGACTTTCTGGAAAGGGAAAACTGACCAATACTTTTATCGACCGTCTTCAGAATTACTACGGCATAGCTATTCGTGACAATGTGGGGAACATAGATAAGATGCAACAAAGTGTTATTGCTGTACTCTTTCACTGTGCATCAACTACAGCGAATCCTATGCATGGACAGTGTCCGACTGGGGAAAAAAGCTGGTGTTTTCATCAAAGAGCTATTGCTCAAGGTAAAACTCCAGAGCAAAAGTACACAGGCCTCCCCAAATACATATTAGCTGCTGTGAAACCTGTATACATGAAGCTTTGTTCTCGTGAATTGCTCAGCAAATGTCTTCATGGAAAGACACAAAACGCCAATGAATGTTTTAACGCTTCCATATGGCAGAGGGTATCTAAAAATGTGTTTGCGGTGTTGAAAACAGTACGTTTGGGTGCATTTGACGCAGTAATCCAATTTAATGATGGGTATCGTGGTTGCCTCAAAGTGCTAGAACAACTTGGGTTTGAAAGTTTGGGACGATACACTGAGGAACGTTACAATTACTTAGACAAACTCCGCGTGAACGAATCTGTACGACACTCTACCCCTATGGCAAAACGGCGAAGAAAAATTCTGAAAGCTACCAGAAAGAAAAAATCTACACAATCTGAAAAGACAGAAGGTGTCTCTTACCAATCAGGTGGATTTTAACTGGGTATTAATCCTTTTTTTAAAGGAATTCTGTGATTATATTACATTTTTGGCTTTTTCTCAAAACCACTATTTTCAAATATGTTACTTTCCATTTTACACAATATATCCAAAAGTTTACATTCAATTGCTTAGAAACTTTCTGTGTATGTTCGTAACTAACAAATGTAAGTGTTGAACTATTATTATGAAATTAGATTGGTAATTTAAGATTTTCTGGGATTTTAAAGTATGAAATTGACAGTTTTTTTTAATTTTTTGAACAATTGTGGGAATTATGAAACACGTAGGCACATATCTTCACCAAATTTAAAGATAATGCTTAGATAATCTTCCAAGTCTAGCAATACTGTCCTTCAAGGGTTTTTAAGTGTCATTTTTTGGAAAATAGTATTTTGTTTTTGTAATTTCACGTTAAGCGTGACTATCACTTTTTGAGTTTTTTTTTACAGTTTTATGCCATTAATTCAAAATATTAAGAAAAAATTTGTCTTCTGTTGTGTTACACTGTTGTTATAACTTATAATGAAATGAAAAACACAAAAAAAATTGGGAAAATATAATTATTTTGAAAATTTGTCTCCGAACGTATACGTATACCTTAATGTAAGGTATATTGTAAGGGTATGTGTTTCCTGTAACAATATGTACTATACTGAACTTAATGTAAGGTATATTGTAAGGGTATGTGTTTCATGTAACTATATGTACTATACTGAACTTAATGTTAGGTATATTGAAAGGGCATGTGTTTCATGTAACTATATGTACTATACTGAACTTAATGTAAGGTATATTGAAAGGGTATGTGTTTCCTGTAACAATATGTACTATACTGAACTTAATGTAAGGTATATTGAAAGGGCATGTGTTTCATGTAACTATATGTACTATACTGAACTTAATGTAAGGTATATTGTAAGGGTATGTGTTTCCTGTAACAATATGTACTATACTAAACTTAATGTAAGGTATATTGTAAGGGTATGTGTTTCCTGTAACAATATGTACTATACTAAACTTAATGTAAGGTATATTGTAAGGGTATGTGCTTCCTGTAACAATATGTACTATACTATACTTAATGTAAATTGTATAATGTTGGTTTCTTTAAAATAAAATACACATATATACAGTGTATATCCAGTTCGTAATCGTCAATTTTTATAATTCGTTTATATGCAATGAATAAGAAGGGATTGACGTTTAAGGTTTTCCTGTTATTCGTCTATTCGATTAACCGTCCCGGTACCGACCCTGACAGTTAATCGAAGTTTCACTGTATATTTGTTGTATATTTTTTGTATTAGGACTAGCACAAAAAAGCGAAGAGTGTAGGCAGAGAACTATATACACGACAGTATAAACATGAATGTATTTTAAAACAACTGCGAAACAAAAAGAATTTAATGTATCACAGCAGTAGACTTAGTCTATAAAGCGTCTATCAAAACACCTTATGATGTATTTACGTAATGTTCACAAGCCGTTATTTATCGCCTTCAATATCGTAGATATAGGCGGGGCAAACTTTATGAACCATAATGTTTAGCCAATGTTTACTCCTGTCCCCTGGGACCTGGAATTTGGCAGGGACTACTGTAATAACATTAGCCATTTAATATCCAACTTGCCCTGTTATACGTAAAAGGTTAACGTGTGTATTTCGGCGAGCCCACATAAAAAGGGGATTCGGTTGAAACCTGAAGATAGCACGCGATTTCGGGCCAATTGGTTGCCATGACAACGCGCACATGCCGACGGTGCAGCGTTATGAGTTATTCCGAGCTTTCACGTTGACAGATATTAATAATTCAGACTTGTTAAAAATAAGGGAAACAATGAGGAATTTTATAACGTTATTATAACGTGGAAAGGACGTTTTTTGCGGCTTTAATGCTGGATTTATGGTAAAGTTGCGGTGATTAATTGAAAATGCTCCATGAAGACATCAGTTTTCGTTTTATGGAACAGCGGAATCATCAATTTTACCTGGACATAGTTTAAGTACTTCACTTTCAAAATTAGTTTAAATAACTAGTGTACGCATAAGTTATGTAATTACCGTCTTTTAATATGAGGAAACTATTTTACGATGATATTGGTTTAAAATTACTGTTAATTTTAGGTAATGTTCAGTGCGTAAAGTCTACCTTTTATACGTTTTTTGTTTAGCAAATTACAAAAACTACTTCTAAAATGAAATTCCTATCAACCTAAGGGACGTCGAAATAGCTGTTAGAATGTATTAGTTTTGATGGTATATTTAAAAGTATTTGAAGCCTTAACCAACGTGGAAGGAGTGTATAGGAAAAAATGATTTTCACGTAATTCACATGTGCGAAAAAATGTACGCAAATATCCTATTATATAAACGCTAGATTATGTTGTTTTTCCGTGACTATTAGGATCGGTGCACACATCCGGTTTTTTAACGTGCGGCGCCGCTGCCGCAACGCAAGTGCGGTCTGAGATACATTAGATCCAATGGAGCAGTGCACACATGCCTCCAGCTCTGCTGGGGCAACGCATGTCCAACTTTGGTGCAATTTGTATCGCAGTTCCCCAAGGCGCCGCACATGAGTCTCCGTTCTGAAGTACCTTGTTTTCATAAACAAATAGAATATCAATAATAATTAATAAATGGCTGTATCCAGTAACGTCTATTTTGTGTTTCAAAATATGCTTTTTTTTACACCAAGTAATCGAAATAAACACGTTTTCTTCGATAGAATATTTATCGCAAATGGCGCGAAATGAGTTAGTGCGTCATTTCACGGTTATGTGTGCATAGTTGGGCTTCGGTGCCGCAGTGGCGCCGCAAAAACCGGATGTATGCACCGGGACTTAAAGTTTTGAATGGTTGTGTGATCTCACGAGTAGGCGGAGTTTCTAATTGTTTTGATTGGTTGTGTGACGTTACGAGTAGTCGGAGTTTCGATTTTTTTTTATTGGTTGTGTGATATCCCGAGTGAAACGAGATTCGAAATATCAAAAATCATTACATTCGAAATCTCAAAAGAAATAACATTGCGTATGAAACGATTGCCGTACGCAGCTGATTGTTTTACCCGTGTTGATCAAACATTGTTTTCCAATGTTATTTTTTTATCACTATTTCTCAAAAAGCAGTATCATGCGAAACAAGACAAATTGCCAGATAGTGATGAAAACAGGTTTATATATGTATATATAAATAATGTTAATAATATACAGGGTGTTTCAGTGAACCGTTTCAGAACTTCTAAGAGGGGTAGGGTACATCCTGACGAACCAAAATCATATACCAATGGGCAGTCAGAAATGCTTTCCTGACGCGGTAGATGGCGTTGTGCGAAAATCCCGAGCTTTCGTTTAGGGAATCTTCATTTCGCACAAGAACGCCAAGTTAGTAGGATGGATGATTACACGATCGCAGAGTTAGCCCATATGCATTTGGCGTACGGGGCTGTAAATTGTAGTGGGCCAGCCGCACAGCGTTTGTATGCGGAACGATATCCGACGAGGCGTATCCCCAGTCATAATTTCTTTGCAAGACTGCACCAGAGGTTAGCTGAGACAGGTTCATTAGAAAGAGCTGACAGGGACAGGGTAAGAACAGCACGGACTGCAGACGTCGAACAGAATGTGCTGCAGCATGTACAGGGGAATCCAAGAACGAGTACACGAAGTGTAGCAAACGCAGTCGGGGTTTCCCATTACAGCGTCTGGAGGATTCTCCGAGAAGAAAACATGCATCCGTTTCACGTGCAGCGTGTCCAGACACAGCAACCGGAGGATTATGCACCTCGTATTGCTTTCGCACAGTGGTACCTTGGAAAATGTGCTACAAATCCCCTTTTTCCTGCTGAAGTGTTGTTTTCCGATGAGGCATCCTTCACAAGGGAAGGAATTTTCAACACGCATAACGACCATATCTGGGCGGTCGAGAACCCGCATGCAATACAACGTCGTGCAGCACAGATTCGATTTTCGGTCAATGTATGGGCCAATATTATGGGAGATCACCTCATCGGACCTTACCTGTTACCGTCTCGTCTAACCGGACCTAACTACTTGCTCTTTCTGCAACAAGTATTGCCACAACTTTTGAGAGATGAACAGATTTCTGCATCGACGCAACAGACAATGTGGTTCCAACACGATGGAGCCCCTGCCCATTATAGCGGAGATGTTCGTAACTACCTGGATGTCACATTTGGTCAGCAGTGGATCGGACGTGGTGGTCCCGTGCGTTGGCCTGCTCGGTCACCCGACCTATCATGTCTTGATTTTTATTTCTGGGGTCATTTGAAATCGCTAGTTTATGAAACCCCTGTTGACAATGTTGAGGAGCTGGTTGCAAGAATTGCAGTAGCTGCCGGAGAAATTCGAGATATGCCTGGAGTATTCCAGAATGTTCGGATGTCCATGCGTCGGAGATATGAGGCGTGCATTGTAGCCCGTGGAAGAAACTTCGAACACTTACTTTAATCCATGTACCTTTTGCTTCTTTTCATGTATTATTAAAACGATTTCTCACTTACGGTCTCTTTTCTTTACGGTGCTTCTGTGTACAACACCGCTTCAGGAAAGCATTTCTGACCCCACATTGCTATATGATTTCGAGTTGTCAGGATGTACCCTACCCCTATTAGAATTTCTGAAACGGTTCACAGAAACACCCTGTATAATATAATGTTATAGGTTTATATAGCCAGTGATCACACACCGTCAGATAAAAAAAAAATATATAAATGAAGTTTGACCCAAATAAATTTTGTTATGCACCAATCGCATGACAGGCTATTTATCCTAGTGAATTATAAATGAGATATTTTTAGAATACGAACTTTTCAACCCGTCTTCACCCGAGAGTACTGCTGCTTGAAACGAAGTTGTGCCTGTTTCCTCAGAAGTTTGTTGCACGGACAAACTGCCTTTTGAGCTATTAAGTGATATTCACCGACCCACCCGAATATATGCGGCGATGTCACAGAGTTGCGAAGCAACCCCGTCAGAAAGAGAACTGGGCACCCAGTGCTCCTATCCAAGTCATCTCCGAACTCCGCACAGTGGCTGATATCCCCCGGAGCAAAAACACCCACGGGACACCACACAATGATGCGTGAGGGTCTTTTTGCCTACTAATCTGCTGTCCGCCAAGCACCATCCCTTTGGAAGTTGCTTTATTTTTTAATCCAATTTACATTACAAAGTAATTGCTAACCAAAAACAATAAGTAGTGCAACAATGCTTGTTACAGAATAAGTTAGAATTAAAAGTCCGAAAACAACCATATTTACAATATTTACACATTATATGCAGTCAATAGTGCTATAAATATATAGATCACTACCGATACAGACACCAATTACCAGTACTCCAACAATAGACCAATAATTAATACCAAATAGTTATTTTATGTATCTTAATGCAACTTTCACAAACTCCATCCCAACAGCCAAACAGTTATATGGACGACTGAGTTTACAGAGTGTAATTTACTAATTCAGGTTTGTGGGATTTCTTCAATTCTCTGTTCCAAAATCCCTCTTATAATTTTTACTAGGCCCTTCCTCGATTTTGGATTTGAGTTTAATAACCTTTATTGTGAATCTTTGTAATTATTTGGAAATAATTGTGTTCTGATGTTGCTCCACTGAGCACATTCAAAAACTGCGTGGTCTACATCCTTTATTGCTATTCCACAGAAACATATTTGGCTATTCTGGAAGAATCTATTTTGGTATTTGGCAAATACTCCATGACCTGAGATAATTTGGTTAATTTCGAATGAGTCCTAAATTTTATTTATTGATACCTCGGGGAAAAAGTCATATATGGGAAGCCCCTTATCCGTGTGGTTTCATCTGCTTTGCCATGTCTTTATCTGTTCTGTTCTTATTAGTTTCTTTATTCCCAAAAGGATTTCTCAAAAGGATTTCACAATATATGTTGGTTCTTAAAGTGGCCCTCTTTGCCAATTCGTCTGCTCTCTCGTTTCCAGTGTGTCCTACGTGTGCTTTAATCCATATTAGATCTATGGGTGATTGGTAGTCTAAAATCTCTTTTTTGAGGTCGAATATTCTGTTGTCCCGGTTATGTATTTGGCTCAGGGCCGTTAGAACTGATCTTGATTCTATATATATTTTTGCGTTTGACATTTTATTAGATTTTATGTAGTATACTGCATTTGATATTACGGTTAGTTCTACATCATAAACTGTTGCTCCTTTTGATACCTTTCCAGCTATGTCTGCTTCATGCACATGCGTTCATTTCTTTTGCGATCGTACTCACGACAACATTTACATAATAAATTGATTTTGGTTTGATTAGCAACTGGTACATTCTTGTGAATGTTGCAAGTTAATTTTACTTTTATGGTTTAATCTTTACGCTGCGGCGCTAATTATTTTTCAAGCGTCTCTCAGAACGGCTCTTTTACCTGCATGTCCAACTCCCCTTACCTAATTACCTAACTTGAGCGATAGAGCTTTGAGTGGCATTTACGACTGACGCTTTCCTTTCATAGTATCGCGTGGCGTATCGTTTGGCGTGAGATAGATATCACAGGAGCGGTTGACAGGGTAGGATACCGAACAAAAATAGGAACCCTCTAGAAGGTCAGTCACTGACAGCTTGTAAATTGTGATCGATGTCAGCGGTCACTTAAAAGGGGGATAACATCCACACTACACATATCTATACCATGCGTTGATGTAAGCGAAATTTTAGTGGCAACAATTGTCTATCTGCCGCAGCGTAGGTTAAAAGGAAAAACGTAGCTTGGTGTGAAAATATTAATTTTGACCCAGGCAATCCAGGCGTAGAGGGTCGCTCAAATGTCATGATGTCAGAGCTCAGTTTGAGTGCTTTTTCTGCTTCAGAGAAATTTCTATATTTTACACGAGATAAGAAATGTGGTTTCAAACTTTCAAAACTACACAAGCTGCACATCACTTCCATATATATGGACACGAAACAGTTTTGTTGATAAGTAATTTCCTAATGAAATCCTCCAAAACTTATCAAAAATAATTCATAGTTATTTTATGTAAACACAGGAAAGGCTAACCAAAACAAATAAAAATCTAATAACTTAAAAAAAATAAAAACTACGAAATTGTAAAAGAAGCAGCCGGTTTTCCAAACAATCCTTAATAAGATCAATTTTGAGCAACTAAACTTTTAGGTTATGATATAATTACAAATAACGAAACAAATGAAGACATGAAACACTACATTATTAATTATATCCGTTTTCTAATTAGTTCGAACGTTCGAAGTTTAATAAAACAGCCCCCTTAAAGTGCATTATTTCTATCGAAGATTCGGGAACTTTGCAATTGAACGCCAAGTAATTAAGAGTATGCTTTTAGTAAAGATGTATTGTATTACTAAATGGGATTTTGTACCATTGTTTTAGTTTCATTGATGTTTATAACGTTTCGTAAGAGATTAGAGGTACAATATTGATAATTTTAGCATTTCTGCTAGAAATGAGACATTAGTATCGATTGAATGAATCGATGAATGGGCTGTGTTTGTCATAAATTATGAACTACATAACTTCTATATATAAGGCTATTACCTACTTATTTTTATTATCTTAAACAAAGTCATTTCTATAAATGCTGTTATTATATGAAATAGCCAAATAAATTCTATACTACAGTGATACACATTCTTAGCTCCAAGATAGGAATTTATTGAAGTTAAATTGGAGTGGAGCTAGCTATTTAATAAGTCAGTTATCACAAATATTATTTGAAGCAATCTAATTTCAAAAACTACAATATCGTGGAGATGGAGTGTTGACTTTACTGAACATATTGGCTTATGAGATTGCTTATAATCTATTTCAAAACTGGCAATTATGGAAAGTATCATATTTGATTGGATACCGTTACATCACATATATCAACATAAGTTTCCCAAAAGATGTGTTTTACTGTGATTATTATTGACTGTAGATGTGGTTCCTGCCTTACCGACCGAACTAAATAAACAAGATATCTGAACAAATATTTACTGACATAATTTAGGTACAATTTGTGATTCTTGTCCAATAAGGAAAGTTATGGTTTTTGTCAACAAATACAACACTGATTTCATGTAAAGTTATAGATCCTAGTAGAAATCCTGTTAGAAACCATCAAGTCTATATCTTTATGGTATCGTGTGCAGTATATTTATTTCCATAAATACTCTCGAAATTGGCCTTTAAGTACATTGTCCTGGTGGAGCTATTCAATGCAATTAATTTAACCCTATTGGTGGTTGTCTTAGTCTTAGCGTTTGAAACTTTCCTATAGTGAGCAGCGTCTGGTGTAAAATCCTGTTCCAAACTGTAACCAATTCGTTCAAGGTACCAAACGGGAATGGTGCACATTAAATATGTCGTTGCATCAAATGAACTCATGTGTGCGTGATGAGGAAGTTTGGAGTGTGGAGTGTGACTTCAGGTTTGATTTCGTCATATGACCGTGGATCAAAATTATATGATGTTGTCCTCGGTTCTTTTCCTTCGGAAATTAATCAAGACCAATGGCCAATATCCTGTTGTGTTTCTCCAGTGCGACGTTACTTAAAATACCTACCTATACAAGGTATGATGTTTTTTGTACTTGTATCTACATTTCCTTTGGAGTAATTGGATGGTTTTGTCTTGACTAGATATCTCGTTCTTAACATAATTGACCAGATCTTGGACGAAATATCTCGTAGAAACACTTGAGGGGGTTGAATGTAGAGTGGACATCATACAAAAGGTGTTGGAAAATCTTGGGAGCAACTGCTGGTGTACCAAATGACAAATGAGATGCCAGTAAGAGATTTTACAGAAAATTTTAAATTGATGACAGGAAATTACCGTTTACGCTTTTTTCTTTTATTATTTCTAATGTCTCGAGTGATATCTACAATAGACTGGTTGAAGTATACTGTAGAAAATATCTATTGTAGCAACAGAACAAATAAACTAAATGTCAACAGAAGACCTATTTCAGATGGCAAAATGTTATAAGTCATTTTTCCCAAAAAATTGAGTAAGTCCCATCCTGGAGTCTGGTTTGTTAATGTTTAGAAGGTGGAAAAATGTCGTAAGTCTTTTTCTTTCAGTTTATAAGAAAACAAAGGTGGGAAAATTGTAAAAAATAAAAAACCACACAACCACATCTTGAATCCTGAATCTTAAAATTACTGTCACGAAAAATTAAAAAAAGTGAGTTAATAACATTTTGCCATCCGAGCACAGATTTGATCCCTTTGCTCTCTCAGATGTAGCAACTCATCCTTGACTTAAGAAAAATACCATTCTGTATATATATATATATATATATATATATATATATATATACTCTTCCACTGAGGAGTGGCGAATTTGCAACCGGAGGGTTGCGAGTTCGAATCCAATCAAAGAGCGTCGTTGGCTGGTCATGTTAAATCGTGTGTGGCTTCAATTGCCATCACGTTGACGTGGTGTGGCAATTTGAAGAAAAGGTTACCAAATCAGGTGTGACCTCGTCATCGGACCTGGTGTAGTCCTCGAAATATTCCCTTCAAGTTAGGTCCCGGACCGTCACTAATACCCTGTTGTGTTGCTCCCGTGCGTTGTTAATTAAATACCTACCTATTCTTCAATTATGTGCTTTCTGTTAAGAAGATTCAAGTTCGTATAGTATAATTAGAGCCATTAAACTAACCTGATCGCCAACCGCAACATCACTGGGACTCCCACATCTACAACTCACAGTCATTGAAGTAGAAGTTAGGACATTGAAGTAGGTATGCACTGTCCACGTCCACATAAATATCATACGAAACGATTTGTTACATATCGATATGGGTGATTAGAGACAGAGTCCCAACCAATAGTTAGGTGGGATTCTGGTACACCCCTCTTCCTTGGCCAATCAGGAAGGTTGAAACTGTTCCGTTTTCACGGAGTTCCTCTCTAAAAGTTATTTTGTGAGAATGTTGTTGGTATGGTATTTCAAATAACGTCGCAATGGAGCAACATAGCGGGCTTTTAGCGACTGTCCGGGATCAAACCTGAAGGGAAAAGATCCGATGATAACACCGCGTGATTTTGAACCACGATCAGATGACGAGATCACACCTGAGCAGGCACCCCACTCTCCAAACTTAAACACCACCTAAAAGTGAGTAAGAACATTGTTGAAAGTAATATCGATTTGATAGTATGTTAGGGAATCTCACAGTATTTGATGTTTGTGAAATTTCCCATATTTTGGCAAGCGTCTCATTGTTACCGATACTGCAGTCGCTAGGTTTCCACTGCAGACAAACCTCTTCAATAGATGAGATAATTAGAAATGGTTAGTTGTTTTCTTTGTAGAGGTTCCACATCTCAAGGGTCATATTTGGCCATACTACGCCAGACACAAGACGTACGATATCAAGTAGCAGATATACTTGAAATGAAAGTTTTACTGACACAGAAGAGATAAATGCATATTTTATAGAAATACATACAGAATGGAAGATACAGCCACAAAACTCATGATATAAAGTAACAGATATACGTTAAATGAGTTTTACTGACGCAGAAGTAATAAATTCATCTCATACAGGAATACACATAGAATGGAAAAGACCGACACAAGAACTACGATATTAAGTAACAGATATACGAAAAATGAGTTTTACTGACACAGAAGAGAGAAATACACACATAAAAAGTATCGAAATACATACAGATTGAAAGAGGCAGATACAAGAGATGTACGATACCGAGTAAAAGATATACGTAAAATGAAAGTTTTACTGACACAGAAAAGAGAAATACATCTCATATAGAAATACATACAGAATGAAAGAGACAGACACAAGACGTACGATACCAAGTAACAGATATACGTAAAATGAAAGTTTTACTGACACAGAAGAGATAAATACATACAGAATGGAAGATACAGACAAAACTCATGATATAAAGTAACAGATATACGTTAAATGAGTTTTACTGACGCAGAAGTAATAAATACATCTCATACAGGAATACACATAGAATGGAAAAGACCGACACAAGAACTACGATATTAAGTAACAGATATACGAAAAATGAGTTTTACTGACACAGAAGAGAGAAATACACACATAAAAGTATCGAAATACATACAGATTGAAAGAGGCAGATACAAGAGATGTACGATACCGAGTAACAGATATACGTAAAATGAAACTTTTACTGACACAGAAGAGATAAATGCATCTTTTATAGAAATACATACAGAATGGAAGATACAGCCACAAAACTCATGATATAAAGTAACAGATATACGTTAAATGAGTTTTACTGACACAGAAGTGATAAATACATCTCATACAGGAATACACATAGAATGGAAAAGACCGACACAAGAACTACGATACTAAGTAACAGATATACGAAAAATGAGTTTTACTGACACAGTAGAGAGAAATACACACATAAAAAGTATCGAAATACATACAGATTGAAAGAGGCAGATACAAGAGATGTACGATACCGAGTAAAAGATATACGTAAAATGAAAGTTTTACTGACACAGAAAAGAGAAATACATCTCATATAGAAATACATACAGAATGAAAGAGACAGACACAAGATATCAAGTAACATATATACGCAAAATGAGTTTTACTGAGACACAGAAGAGAGAAATACATCTCATATAGAAATACATACAGAAGGAGGAAAGCTTCTGTCGGGAATCGAATCTGCGCCACCTACAACTCGCAGGTTGCTAGTGCATTGAGTTCATTCACTAAGTCGCGACTGCCCCATTAATAGGTAGGTAGGTATTTCAATTAACGTCCTACTGGAGCAACACAACGGTTTATTGACAACGTCCGGAATCAGTCCCAACTGTCAAGATCTGAGGGCAAGACCGCGTAATTTTGAACTACCCCTTTGTGAGGAGAAACTGAAAATTTTCAACTGCTGCTTAAAGGAGGTGAATGTTTTGATGCTTGAGTTTTTATGGTTCAAGGGCCATATTTATCCATACAGACACATGACTGACAGTATCAAGTTACGGACATACACATAAGAAAGGTTTTACTGACTCTCAGAGAGGAATCGAAAAAGGCACGGTAGCGATTGTTTGACTGATTGAATTTAAATGGCGCAAAGGATTGGCTGCACCAATAATGAGATGAACAAAACCAAGTTAAACACATTTACACAAAGGAGGAGTTAGGAAAGTAGTTAAAACTTACATCGCAATGAAGTAACACGTAGGTTCATTGGAGAGTTGTTGGCCTCTGAACCGGAAGGTTCCTGGTTCGAATCCGGGGTCAGGGCATGGATGCAAATTGTGCTGTCCTTTGTTAGGAGCAATGGTGGTCCTCCCACTGGGTGCTCCTTCATAACCGAAAGATAAGAAGAAGACACCTTGTAACTATGAACCACGATCAGATGAAGAGGTCAACACCCAATTAGGCATCTTCATTCTCAAGACTTTCTCACCACGACAAGAGGACATTTGATACCAGGAGCCAGCCTCTTGTAACGATTGTCTTCCATTGGATCAAGTTTTGAAACCCTCGGGTTAATATTCCGTGACTCTACTCACTAGGCTTTATTGCCACGTAATTCTGAGGATGCAATATTAAAGTTTGACTAAAGAGCATAGCGAATTTTGTCCGGACATTTGTATACATGAAATGGGGCAAATGTATATATGTAATGATGAACTTATAAAGATATGTTACATTTATTGTGTGTTATTTACACAGAGCATTACTTTCAAAGATGAGATTGAAGATCACATGCTGAGAGATACTGAGCTCAACCCCCCATCAGGTAATGCACATAATAAGTTCTCTGAACCCTTTTAACAAACGTAAAACAAGATTGCAATGAAGACATCATTTCGAGAAGGTTTGTAATTTTGAAAGTTTCCCGAGAAAACCTCTTTAGCCCCCCATCCCTTTTAAGAATATGTTACTTATAGTTGGTTGGGTTTCATGCCACAATAGCTAGATGTGATCAAGCTATTTCACAACCAAGACACAACATCAAATAATGGATATACAAACAAGGAAAGTTGTGTTGGCACAGAATAATGTTAGGATGAGTAATCCTACCAAATTTAAATAATCTAAAGTTACTTACTTTGTGCACTTTAGAGGGCTTACTCCTTTTGACATAAAGCGCTTGACTGGTTTATAGTCCGGGAGGCGGCGACACTTTTGGGTCAGTCATTTTACACCAACTGATTTGTGTCACAATAATTAGCTAATTTATTGGTATTGTCAAAAATCGAATTCAGCTGGCACGACCGCGGTGGGTGTAGACAGGGGGGGGGGAGGCGTTCAAAACATGTAAAAAAAGTTTTTTTTTTTTCAAAATATTTTACACCGGCTGAAAATTTGACACGACATAGTCATTTAGGTATTAATAAAGAAAATAATGTTCAGCTGGCTCGGTAGTGGTGGAAAAACCTTCAGCTGCACGAGTGAAGATACTGCGCCCCCCCTCCCCGCTTCATATCAAGCTAATACAAACTCCTCGCTCGCTTGCCGAAATTTTAGGACAGCTGTCCCTCTAATTTGAGCATCTGCTCTTAGCGTCCCAATACGCTGTTGCGAAGCGAAATGATCGGACCGTCTTGCATCGAAAATGTCGCCAGTCAAACTGTACTGTGCATTCTGTGGGAAAAAACAGAGCTTTTAATTTTTTTTTACAGATGAAAGTTTTCAAAAATGTTTGTAAACATTGAAAATCATTACAGATAACAATTTATCTTTTAAAGATGTGACATTACCAACACGAGTGAACGATTTTGAACTATATCACTCCAAGTGTAAATAGCGATTTACAGCGTTACCGCCTAAATATCGAACATCATCTGCTGCATCTTCTGCGTAAGAAAATTCATTATACTATAGAAAATTAAATACATTTTTTCCTGTTCGTTAAAATTGATTTACTTTCGCGCGTCCAATGAGTTGCTTTCCTAGAATATGAACGTTACTTTGCCATAAACCTACTCCGAAAGCTTAAGCCGCGTTTACACATTAGCCGCGTTAAGATTTGCAAACACACCCCCTCTCTCTAAACATCAAAGACATTCTGAGAAACGGCTCGAATTTTATCGTCAAGATCTCGTGTTGGTCTGGCGATTTGGCATGTTTGCAACATCAATCTTCTGGTTAAAAATGAACGAAATATTCTACATTTACTTTTCAAATATATTTCTTTAATTTGTCTCTCTCTCTCTCTCTCTCTCTCTCTATCTATATATATATATATATATATATATATATATATACTCTCTCTCTCTCTCTCTCTCTATATATATATATATATATATATATATATATATATAGAGAGAGAGAGAGAGAGAGAGATTTTTTTTCTGTAATTTTTCTAACTTTGTATATTATATCTTTAAGCCGACCACAACCGGTATAGTGGTTAAGGTGTTAGCCTCTATCGGAAGGTAGATCGGAAGGTCCCCGGTTCGAATCCGGGTTCGGGCATGGATGTTTGTAAGCGTATACCAGCTCAGTTGTTGCTTCGTCATCTGAACATGGTTCAAAATTACGAAGTAATTGTTAGGGGCAATGATGGCCCTCCCACTGGGTGCTCCTTCACAAGTGGCCATCACTTCCGGCCTTGTAGTGGCCAATGACTTCGGTCAAATGTGCCCGCCATTAGAAAAAAAAATATTGTATCTTTTATGTAGTGTTGAACAAAATCTTTTTTGAATTTTTTCTAATTGGTTTAACCAAAAATTACGACGACAATTTATAGTACAAACTTTTAGAAGTTAATTAATGCAAAAATGAAGTGATTTGTTATAAAATATTTTAAGACATATCAATTTTGCCAAACGTCAAAATTGTGATATTTTTTAATTTCAATAAAAAAAATTTAAGTTTTGAATACATAAAATAATTATTAAAATTGCAAAATACAATGTATACCTACAGAAAAAATTTCAGAACAAAAACTTTAAAATTGAAGATTTTAGAATTTTGAGTTCCTTAACCCCTTAACTAAAACATGTAAAAAAATCAAACACATTCTTTCTTTTATCAGATGAACCTGATGCAGACATATCACAGGAAATTGATATTGATGAATATTCTGAAGAAACTACATTAGAAGACTATGATTCCGATAATTTTGATATTGCCATTTATGAGAATATATATATATATATTTAAGTTTTCTTTCAAATTATTAATATTCATATAAGTCATAACAACCATATTTTCCGCTTTTGAGCTAGAACGAAATAAAACAAAAAACATGTTACATTTTGAATGTTTTTCCGATGTTTGTTAATGTTTTCCCAATTAAATCAATTTTACAAAACTCTAGTGTGTTATAGTATGAAAGGTAAGGTTAAAAAAATCCCATTCCACTGGCTCGGTAGTGGTGGAAAAACTTCAGGCTTTAATATAATTTAGCTCGCAACCACTTCATAGCCTCAGCTGAAGGTTCTTTCCAACACTTCCGCGCCTGCTGAACATTATTTTCTTTATTAATACCCAAATGACTATCTTGTGTGAAATTTTCAGCCGGTGTAAAATATTTTGAAAAAGAAAAACAAAACTTTTTTTTGCATGTTTCGAAAGCCCCCACTCCGCCTACACCCACCCGAACTGGACCAGCTGAATTACGTTTCCTAAATCATCTATCCAAGACCAATTACTGGTAAGAAAATCAGCCGGTGTAAAATAATCACCCTCCAAATGTCGCTGCCTCGCGGACTATTAGTTAAAATTGGGAAATTTCCAGGTATGTATTTTCATTAACGTCGCACTGGAACAACGCCATAGGCTATTAGCGAGGGTCAAGGATCAAACTCGAAAGGAAAGATTACAGAATACTTCATAATATTGAAATACGGTAGGTGACAAAAACAATACCTGAGCTGGCACCCCACCTCTCCTAACTTCCACACTACCCCAACGTGAGGACATTTGAAGCAACCACGGATTTAACTGATAGCAACTTCATTTATACATGGCCGTCTGTGGTTGGATTCAAACTCGAAACCATACGATCAGTAAATCTTTAAAGCGAGGTATTATGGCCTTTTTTTCCAAGTAGTTAAATGTTTTTATTACACGATCTCAGGGTTGCTTGGTTTTATGGCGCA
This sequence comes from Metellina segmentata, assembly GCA_947359465.1. Taxonomy (NCBI): domain Eukaryota; kingdom Metazoa; phylum Arthropoda; class Arachnida; order Araneae; family Tetragnathidae; genus Metellina; species Metellina segmentata. Next base: position 48,582,264 of record OX375883.1, read on the forward strand.
ACGACCATTTTGGGTGAAGCTGAGCCAAACACGCCATGTAACTGGCATCCACATCCAAAGAAATGTTTAGTGATACAGTATATAAGATTTACATCTAGGAAATGCTAGAGGAATTGAACTTGCGCTGCCTATAACTGAATTACAAAAAGTGCACCCAGGGGTGAAATTTCCATGTTGCTATAGAGTCAGCGTAAGAAAAATATGTTCGGTTAGCTTTCGCAGCGCAAGATCGAATTCGTCTATGTTCTACGTTTTTGGGACGGTTAATTCTATCTATTGGACGCAATCGTCGAGTAATTGGACTTAAGCCCAATAGACATGTTTTACTAGCAAGGTAAAGAGAAATGCATCAGGTAAGTTGCAATACTATCGGTTGGTTGGCTGGGTTATGCTTCAGGATGCAGGAACAATATTTGGCTAGGTTTCGTAAATCGTTTCCTAGATGTATATAGATAAGTACCTAGGAAATAATAGAGGAATTGAGCTTTCGCTGCCTACAACTGAATTATAAACAGTGCACCCATGGATGAAATTCAACTAGTTACTACCGTCCCAGCCTAAGCCATTCGGTGAATCGCCACGTAATTTTGAACCACGGTCAGATGACGAGGCAACATCCGAGTTGGCACCCCACTCTCCAAACTTCCACACCAACTACCTAGGGATGAAATATCCGCGCTGCTTGAAAATCAGCGTTAGGAAAGTATCTTCGGAAATACAAGTTGAACGTGTGAAAGGTCCGTGGTTATGGAAGATGGCAATTGTTGGTTGTGTTAACTTTCAGAGAACAAGAGCCAATTTGTCCATGTTGTTCCAAACAACGTTAAGTATTGAACGTACACACAATCGACATGTTTTACTAACAAGGAAAATAGAAATTCCGGGTAAGTTACAGTGATATTGGAGGGTTGGCTGGGTTAGGTTTCAAGATACAAAAGCAATATTTGGCTACGCTTCGTCAAACAGCTTCGAATGGACGTATAGATCAAATGAAAACTGTACTGACGTAGATAAAAAGTGTGCACCAGAACAGTAGTTCAGTAATATATCCAGTACTATCTAGTGTATTACCACTCAGTTCAGAACGGATGGAATTGAACCAACGTGTGGATAACAACGCAGTTGGCAAACCATTGAGCCACGGCGATCCTAGCGACGAAATCGGAATTCTATGGTGACGACTACTTGAAAAACGCCACAAATTTTCAACAGGGGTCTTTGGAGAGAAATCGTGTTTAACACTTCACCACACCTTAGCTTTCTCCAAAGTTCGTGTGCCGACCAACCGGTATAGTGGTTAAGGTGTTAGCCTCTAGATCGGAAGGTTCCTGGTTCGAATCCGGGTCCGGGCATGTATGTTTGTAAACGTATGGTGTAGAGACGGCTGGTGCATCTTAAATCTGTCGTGGCCGAAAGTCCTCACGTTGGGTTGGCGTGGAAGTTTGGAGAGTGGGGTGCCAGCTCAGGTGTTGCTTCGTCATCTGACCGTGGTTCAAAATTACGAGGTGTTGTCCTCGAATCTTTCCCTTAAGGGACTGATTCCGGACCGTCGTCAATAGCCCGTTGTGTTGCTCTAGTACGACGTTAACTAAAATTACCATTACCATTACCAAAGTTCGTGTGGCCTCGGTAGCCTGGTTGAAAAGGTAACGGTTTACCAACCGCAGAGTCGCGAGTTCGAATCCAACCAAAGACCACCGTATATAAAGGGATAGTACACTTAAATACAAGTTAGTACACTTAACTTCAAGTTAGTACACTTAACTTCAAGTTAGTACACTTAACTTCAAGTTAGTACACTTAGATCTGTGGCGGACTTAAAAGTCCTCACGTTGGCATGGTGTGGAAGTTTGGAGAATGGAGTGCCAAGTCAGATGTGACCTCATCATCTGATCGTGGTTCAAAATTACGTGGTGTTGTCCTCGAATCGCTCTTGATTCCCGACCTTCACCAATAGCCCGGTGTTTTGCTCCAGTGTTAACTCCTCCAGTTAACTGTTTAAATATATGCAAATCCTTCTTATGCAAACCAGGCTAGACTTCCATATGAAACGCCCATTTAATTTAGTCAGAGCTATACATATAAACGAAGTCAGTTTATATTCTGCTCTCTCGGATCCAAATACTGGATGTTTGTATGTTCTCTTATGAGTTGCTATTTTATCTGTAAAGTCTTACATTTTCAGTAAACTTTTAAATCTCACCGTGGCTGTCTATTTTTAAACTGTGATATATTCTATGCATCCTGCACTTCTCACCTCTGTTAGATTTTTAGCCCATTAACATAACAATTAAAATACCTACCTACAATACCTACCAATGTCCTTTGTAAATACAGACTGCTCTTTGACTTAACAACGATACTAGAAACGGATAAATTTGAGTGTTCAAATGTACTATACATTATTAAATTTTCTGATTGCTTGTGTCATGCAATCAAAATAATTAGTGTTTCTTACAAAACGAAACCTCCTGATCATGTCGACTTTACTGGTGACTCGGACGTGATAGGGACATCCAACCTCACGATTTAAAAATGATTTGATTTGTTGGGTTTTTATGGCACAAAAGGCCATATTTGGCCATGATACGCCAGACTCAAGATATACAGTATCACGTAATAGACACGCACACTATGACAGTTTTACTGGCTCATGATATCTGGAAAGGAATAAGCCCAAAAAATTAATATAACTTGCGCCTCCTACGACTCAGATTACTGACGCGGTGGGCAAACCCACTGACCTAGGGCAACCCCCACAATGAGATCGGAATGCTGTGACATTAAATTATTAGCGATCCCATACCTGAGAACTTGACCAAGAAATGAATATTATTAGTGTATTAGGGGATATGTTTCTGGTTTCGTGGCACATTTACAAGGTTTCGTTATGGGACGAATCTCTCACACAAGATCCCAAAAGCCGGCCATTTATCGCATAGGATTAAGAACAGAATTACTTTCAAAGGCGTAATTGAAGGAGATCCCTCCCTGAGTGACCATGAGCCCAAAATTGCATTCAATACACATCTCCCCCTAATTCAATCCAAGAGGCCAAGATTGCTACTGCGACTAATTACTCCCAAGGAAACGCGCACTTCGCGGCTTTGCGACTCGGCCGTGATCCCTTCAGCAAATGCGCAGCCCCGGCCTGAGAAATCGCAGCGGATAGATTAAGCCCCGCAAGGGCCTCGGAATTTATGGAGCAATTAATGAACTCGCCATCCCTCCATCATCTCTTACCAAACATACCCGCCACCCCTTCTCTCCGGCACCCAACTGGCTCTTAAGGAGGAATCATAATGCGTACTCTATGGGAAAGGACCATAGAGTTTAATCACGGATTGAAATCTGTCTTCTAATGATTTCCGAGTGCGCGCTGCGTGCCCTGCGATATATCACGGTATCAAATAGAGCAGGTAACCCGGTACCGGAAATTTTGCCCGATCATGCATCATCTTTGGCGATGATTCCGGATGCCGTTGCTGATGGCGCACGAGGACTAAGCGCTTCATTTAACTCGGTTTTCGCTGGACAGTTGAGCTGGATGAGAGCCGAATGGAATTGGTTTCCATTTACTGTTCGCTAAGTATAGATCGGATTTCCGGGAGCTGTTTTTCACATCTGTGTGGTGGAAACGCGATGATGTATTTTTGTGGCGATTGCAGAAGTTTTCAGCTTTTAGAGACGGGGTTTCTTTTAAGGCCCGGTGCACACATCCGGTTTATCAACGTGCGGCGCCGCTGCGGCACCGAAGCCCAACTGTGCAGACATATCCGTGAAATGACGCAAATACTCATTTCGCGCCATTTGCGCTGAATATTCCATCGAAGAAAACGTGTTTATTTCGCCTACTTGGTGTAAAAAAGCATATTTTTAAACAAAATAGAACATTTCTGAATGCAACCATTTAGTAATTATTATTTATATTCAATTTATGTATGAACACATGGTATTTCAGACCGGAGACTCATGTGCGGCGAGCTGCGGTGCCGTGGGGAACTGAGGTACAAATTGCATGCAAGTTGGACGTGCGTCGCCGCAAGGTCGTCGGACGCATGTGTGCACTACTCCATTGGATCTAATGTATCTCAGACCGCACTTGAGTTGCAGCAGCGGCGCCGCATGTTGAAAAACCGGATGTGCGCGCCGGGCCTTTGCAGTTTTATTCTTTAAAGCCGCATTTACGCCGGAGTTGCAAATGCGTCCTCCTTCCAAACATCGAAGATATCTCGAGAAACGGCACTAATTTTATCGGCAAGATCTCGTGTCGTGGTCGCGATTTGGCAAGTTTGCACCTCTAATTTTGTTTTCCATCCGGTAATGTAAGGTAATTTTAATTAACGTCGCACTAGAGCGACACAAAGAGCTATTGACGACGGTCCGGAATCAATCTCATAAGGGAAATATCCGAGGATAACACTACGTAATTTTAAACCACGGTCAGATGACGAGTTTTCCGTCAGGAGTCGGTGAATGATCACAGGACTGCAACTTTTGGGGGACATTTCTCCTCGACGAAATTTGTGATGGAAAAGATCCCCTATTTTGTCCTTTTTCGGTATTGCAGACAATCACCTTTACCCCTTGTTCTTCGGCACCCCGTGGTCGCTCATGACGTCTTTTGATCGCTCTCCGTGACATTTTGCACTCATGCACTCATCGCTTGCCTTTATCGCATCTTCCGCCAAACTCGCAAAACCTATTCGATTAAAATGGGTGGACGACAAAGCTGGTGACAACAGAACTATTTAGAGAGAGGCATGTCCCCTTTGTGTTGCCGATAAAAGTCGTCAAAGCGTTTACACAGGAGTGGGTCGAAAATGGGTCAGCCAAAGGGGTCGTAAAACGTGGTCACTAAAAGGGGAGAAAAATAAATGCAATTCTACGGTGTAAATGCGGCTTAAGAGAAAATGTTTCTCCGTGTGAAGAATAAATTAAGGTGTCTTCTAGATATTTAAAACAAATGACGAGAGGAAGATTATGAAATACAGCTACAAAAGGAATGGTAAAATGTGGTACAAAATTGCGAAAACTAGAAAAGGCTTGCTTTGAATTCCATAACCCTCCTGGAGGTTGTCTCTACGAGGGCTCTCGTTATTAGAAAAACTGACCAGATGCAGATAGACGAGGTACCTCGTCGTTATAAGAAAATTGACCAGAATGTGTGTGTGTGTGTGATCGTCATCAAAAAAATATCCTACAATACCCTGATCTGATGACAAGATAGAAGCGAAAATTTTCAGATCTTGATTAAAGTGATATCTCGTCATTAGCAAAACTTATCAGATCTTGATGGACTACATATCTCTTCATTAGAAAATTGGTCGGATGCTAATGGACGAGATATCTCGTTGAAATCCCTTGGAGGGTAAATGACCTTAAATATATATCTGTGTACTTCAGAATATGTATATTGCGATACCTAGCAGCTATCACAAGCAAGATGCGAAAGAAATTATAAAAGGCATGTATGTACACCCGTCAAAAAAACAACGATTCACCCGATCGCAATTCCACAATTTACATCACAGAACAAAACGGAAGGTAACGATAGATATGGATTAATGTTTTCTACAAATGTAAATATTTAAAATTTGTCTAAGGGGCCGTCTTCATGCTGAATTGAGTGCTTGCTTCGATAATTTCGATACAAGCTTCCATCTTTTATCCCAAATTTGGATTTTACACACAATTTAAGGCGGAAATAAAAAAAAAGTTCATCGATTTTATTGAATTTTTATCCGATTTGTAAGTGTTTGAAAATTAGATCTACTAATGTTAAATTGGTGTTTCACGTTTTTTATTGTAATTGCTATAAACATTAATTTTTCTTGGAAATTGTTTTTTCATTCTTTGCTATTCAAAAACCCAAACACAATCTATCAAAATTTTAACTATCAAACTAAATTTACTATTTTTTATCAATTATGAAATTAATATTCATAAAAATTATGAATGGAAACATGGGCAAATTCTGACACCCTGTGATTCAACTGTTACTGAAACATCTGAATTCTTAATTCCAGCTCATTACGTGCATAATTAGTAGCGCAGTGAGGCTGTTTGCAAAATTTGTTGATTATCATCGTTATTGGGGATTGTTCACAAAGTGAAAAGAGAAATTTCTACCAACAGACCCTGGGATTCAATCAGAATGGATTTTGACTTTGTTACCATGTTAGTGGACTACCTACCGAGGGTCCTGCAACAGGTCATTAACTGGGACGGCCACTACTCGTCTTTATTAATATTTATAATATGATTGAATTCCGGACATTAACCCTCTGACTGCTCAATTTGTGGACCGAAAGCGCTACAAAAATAGTGTATTTTTTTTTGCATATTAAAAATCTATATATATTGGAGAATTGAAATATGCATTTTTTTCTTTCTAGAAAATACTTTTTAGATAGATTTTTATCATGAGAAACTAAACTGTCAGAAGTTATTGTTAGCTATATGCACAGTAATTCCCGGATTTCCACGAAAAGGAGGAGGAGGAGGAGGAATATTCTTCATATCAATTTTGCACCTATACCTAACGCTTTGCAAGTTTATTGAATCATGATCAGATTAATCGCTATCTGAGGAGCAGTCCGAAAAATCTATATCACTATCACTATCAAAACTAAAATCACTTTCAGAATCTGATAAATCATCAGGAATATATACTCTGTCAATCGCTGAACGTTTTCTAGCAGCCATTTCTGATTAGAAAAAGGCGCCAAACAAAGGCACGAAGTTAGAGCGGTAAATACAAAGTACCTTCAAATACCGCAATTTAGTGGACGACTAGCGACAACTGTTGACCAAAATCTAAATTTAACGTCTAACACTGTATGTAATTTATTTCATTGGTTAAACGGTGAAAAAGCGGGATGCGCTCTTCAATAAAGATAGAAAAACACCTGCCCGCGAAAATCGCGGGATGAGCAAATTTTGCTACATTTGAGTTGCCCGTGGAAATCGCGGGATAATCAGCCAGTGGGTTAATTCTCGCCCTCAATGGTTTTTATGGATTTTCTCGGACAATTTTACACCGTTTTACATTATTTTTTCATCAAATCCCCCTGAAATTTTGTGTAGAATCCGAATTTGTAATAAAAGATGGGGTTCGTATCGAAATAATCGGAGCAAGCACCCGATTTAATATGAAGACGGCCCCTTAGACAAATTTTAAATAATTATATTTGTATAAACATTAATCCCTATCGATTACTACCATCCATTTTGTTCTGTGATGTAAATTGTGCAATTGCGAACGGGTGAGTCGTTTTTTTTTGACGGGTGAACATAGTTGAATTTGCGTTGCAATTTAGGAAAGCAATGGGTTATCATTTATGATTTGGGATTCAATCATGGATCCAGTAACCATATGATGGTAGTCATGAAAGTTAGAATTACCAAATACAACTAGGAGGAAATCATAAAGCTGTACAAGTAAGTGGGAAGTAGACACATATTTATTTAACTTTCAGAAGGACCAAAAATATTCTTATGTGTACTACCGAGCACGTACATCATGTTGCCCAGAAGCTAGTTGAAGTAAATTATGAAAGAATTATAAGATGCAAGAATTAGGATATAAAAATTTACGTAGAGTAGATAATGCCTCCTTCGATTCTTTTGAGGGCAATAAAAAGTCCCTCTGAGTGTTTCAAAGTGCACGTCCCGTTTTTAGGTAAGCTGTCCTGTTGTCCCCAAGCTCAGCTTCGGGATGCCGGAATGTGAAGTTATCAGAAAGTGATCAACCCATGAAAACAATTTCAAAAAGAGGCGCCAAAAATTTTTTGAAAATCCGACGGTAGCTCATACATATTTTTATCCAACCCCTGTATATGTTTTCTTAAATACTCATACTATTGTCTAAAAATTAGTAGATGTCCCGTTTTGAAGGAAAAAATAAATGGTAACGTTATTCATGAGATATAGTACTAAGTTGAAGCGAGTTATGAAGGAAATAATTACAAACTACAAGGAAAAAATAAAATTCTATAAATTTATGGAGAGTAGACAAAGATTTCTCTGAAAATTTTTAGGGCCAAAAGTTATTTCTTTGCGTTTTATAAAACGCTTACATCATGAGGCCTCGTAAGTACTTGAATTGTGCTATGAAATAAAGAATTACAAAATACAACTAGAAAGAAAGAACAAAGCTTGCAAGACAAGTACCTCCTTTGATTTTTAAGGTGAAAAATATCTCTTAATAGTCAAAAGACAACATAAACGACTCCAACCTCGATTCCATTCAGACAGAACGAAAACACATCGTATGATGGATTACGATGACGAATATTCAAAAGGTAAAAATTCGCTGCAATGGTAATAAACATTTGAAGCTACCATTTAGATTCAGCCGGGGAAACGAATATTTAAGAGTCTGGATGTGAGGGGAAAATGAGTACCATCTGTGAAGTGTGATGATGGAAAATACACATTTCTTCAATTTTCGTTTGTCATTCTGGATGGATTTATTTCAAAAGCGCGACAAGAATGTTTTGCATGTCTATAAATATAGTGTAGCAGTATAATTTCCGAACAATTGGATAAATTTGGACAAAACTAGATACATTGGTTTTTATAAGGAATCAATCAGTCTGCAAAATTTTATAACAATCAGAGAGTAACTGTTAATATTTGTTATGAAAGTCCATTGGTCCCCTTAGAGTAGAGATGGAATGAATCCGAATCCATATGAAACAGACTGATGCATTGAAGCATGTAAATGATTTTTAGATAAAAATGCTATTTCTTATGGAAGCTGCATTTCCTAGCTTCGTTAGTCAGATTCTAGTAGATTCAGATTCTGACCTGGATTCTGTTAGTGTGACGCAGCCCTAAAGGTTCAATACGAGAGTCATCCATCATAATTAGGCTCAATCCGAATTAGGCTGATATCAATAGAATGAATAATGTAGATTCGGGTGCATTGAAGGAAGTTCGGAATTGAAAAACTGAAATGTTCTAAATCTCTTGGTGGGGCCATGACAAGGTATCTCATCATCAGAAAAGAACTGACCAGATCTCATTATTGGAAAAAAACTTACCAGATATCGATCCCATCATCAGAGGAAACTGACCATATTTAGATCTCATCATCAGAAAAAAAATGGCCAGAACTCCATCTCATCTCCAGAAAAAAAAATCGATAGTATGTTGATGACGAGCTATCTCTTCTTTGACAATTTTGTCATATCTTGATGGACGATATATCTCGTCACTAGAAACATTTGTAACATCTCGATGGACAAGACATCTCTTCGAAACCGCTTGAAGGGTTAAGATAAACAAGTGTTTTCTTATGGTAGTAGTTTTATCGAATCTTCGATCCTCCATTTCTACTGGATTCAGATTGAAGCGGACTCTGTTGATCAGGCGAAGTTCTTAACACTGCAGTTGGTTGTCTTATCGAAGTATCACATCATTAGCAAAAGTGACCAGATCTTGATGGACGAGATATCTCGTCCTTAGAAACATTTGTTACATCTTGCTGGACAAGACATCTCTTCGAAACCGCTTGAAGGGTTAAGATAAACAAGTGTTTTCTTAAGGTAGTAGTTTTCCCGAATCTTCGATCATCCATTTCTACTGGATTCAGATTGAAGCGGACTCTGTTGATCAGACGAAGTTCTTAACACTGCAGTTGATTGTCTTATCGAAGTATCACATCATTAGCAAAAGTGACCAGATCTTGATGGACGAGATATCTCGTCCTTAGAAACATTTGTTACATCTTGCTGGACAAGACATCTCTTCGAAACCGCTTGAAGGGTTAAGATAAACAAGTGTTTTCTTATGGTAGTAGTTTTCCCGAATCTTCGATCATCCATTTCTACTGGATTCAGATTGAAGCGGACTCTGTTGATCAGACGAAGTTCTTAACACTGCAGTTGGTTGTCTTATCGAAGTATCACATCATTAGCAAAAGTGACCAGATCTTGATGGACGAGATATCTCGTCCTTAGAAACATTTGTTACATCTTGCTGGACAAGACATCTCTTCGAAACCGCTTGAAGGGTTAAGATAAACAAGTGTTTTCTTATGGTAGTAGTTTTCCCGAATCTTCGATCATCCATTTCTACTGGATTCAGATTGAAGCGGACTCTGTTGATCAGGCGAAGTTCTTAACACTGCAGTTGGTTGTCTTATCGAAGTATCACATCATTAGCAAAAGTGACCAGATCTTGATGGACGAGATATCTCGTCCTTAGAAACATTTGTTACATCTTGCTGGACAAGACATCTCTTCGAAACCGCTTGAAGGGTTAAGATAAACAAGTGTTTTCTTATGGTAGTAGTTTTCCCGAATCTTCGATCATCCATTTCTACTGGATTCAGATTGAAGCGGACTCTGTTGATCAGACGAAGTTCTTAACACTGCAGTTGGTTGTCTTATCGAAGTATCACATCATTAGCAAAAGTGACCAGATCTTGATGGACGAGATATCTCGTCCTTAGAAACATTTGTTACATCTTGCTGCACAAGACATCTCTTCGAAACAGCTTGAAGGGTTAAGATAAACAAGTGTTTTCTCATGGTAGTAGTTTTCCCGAATCTTCGATCATCCATTTCTACTGGATTCAGATTGAAGCGGACTCTGTTGATCAGACGAAGTTCTTAACACTGCAGTTGGTTGTCTTATCGAAGTATCACATCATTAGCAAAAATGACCAGATCTTGATGGACGAGATATCTCGTCCTTAGAAACATTTGTTACATCTTGCTGGACAAGACATCTCTTCGAAACCGCTTGAAGGGTTAAGATAAACAAGTGTTTTCTTATGGTAGTAGTTTTCCCGAATCTTCGATCCTCCATTTCTACTGGATTCAGATTGAAGCGGACTCTGTTGATCAGGCGAAGTTCTTAACACTGCAGTTGGTTGTCTTATCGAAGTATCACATCATTAGCAAAAGTGACCAGATCTTGATGGACGAGATTTATCGTCATTAGAACAAAGCTGACCAAATCTTGATCTTGTCAACATTAGAACCTGTAATATCTTGTTGGCGAGATATTTAGCGGGTCATTGGAAAAATTAACCAGATCTTGAATGACGAGAGGTTTCGTGGAAACCCCTTGGATGGTTATATTCCACTGATACACATTACGCTTCATAGATTGCTTCCTCCACGTAACTCGATCCTTACAAAACTCACAAATGCATACTAAAAGCCCCACAATCACTCACGGACCTGTTACACCCGTAACGACTCCAATTACATTAAGGCAAAGAAGGAAAACACATCACATGGACGTCGACGATGATCCAAACTGTAACAATCCCCTCTCTAGTTGTAATGGTAATCTTCATTAGAAACGCCCACTCCGAATAAGCTTGGGAACAAACAACAAGTATTTAGAGCCTGGAAATGAGAACCATTTGTGAAGGGTTGTGATCTCAGCGTAATGGTGTTTTGAATGGTAGAGACATTTCTTGATGCTGGGAGGTTTAATATGTTAGAAGGCAGATTGAATTTGTTGTATTTTCTTTGAGCGAAATGTTGCAGAGGAAATTTTCAAACGGATTATAACTGTTATTCTGGAGAGGGCGGTGTAGCAATAATAGTTACAATGGCCGATAAAACGCCTTTTCGAAGTAATCATAGTTGTTTCTAACCCTCTGAACGTCTCGAGATTTGCGAGTAGTGTTGAGTACTTTCACCTCGAAATACGTGTGTAATGATTGAATACTGAAATCTATTGGTTGGAAAAATCGTAACGGGGTTTTCTATTGGTTATAAATCATGCAGAACAAAACTACTGGTGGCATGATGGAAAATTGAGTCATTACCCAAAGACGGTTGATGTTTCAACATTACCATGATTCCGTTTTTGATCCCATTCTATTGCTATCAATTTTTCGAACCCAAGCCCTGTGTTAGATTTTGTCGTTGTCATTATTTCGACGGAACTGAAATAAAAACTCATTTTGAACTAAATATTCCCTCATTTTAGGGATTTAAACTAAAGGAAGCTTTCTTAACTGTCCTGGTGGTAATCTCGACTAAGTATCCTGTTAAACTGACCAAATCGTGAATAACCAATCTAACCAGATCTTGATAAACGCAAAACATCTCGTCCTTCGAAGAAAGCAGACCAGCCCTGTTCTTATCAAAACACACAAACTCAGATATCTCGTAATTATTAAATTCGGACAAATGTTGACGGACGAGGCATCTCATTGAAACCTTGTGTGGGGTCAATGCCCGGGTTTCTTAAAATGTCATTTCCAAAGGTGATATAAAATGTGAGGTCTGAATGTAGAGATGGTTCTAGAAATAGAGAGCCAGAAAATTCCATGACAGTATAACAGTAAAATTAGTCAAATCTTGATGGTGGGTATTTTTAATTTAACGTCATACTGGAGCAACACAACTGGCTATTGACGATCCATGATCAAATCCAACCGGAAAGATCCGATTTAATCTAGAAGGACAACATATCTTGTCGAAAAACTACTTGGAGATGTGTAACAATACGAAAACGATAGGAACATTTACTGGTTAAATGCGATGTTAATAATATCTTCCTACCTTTTACACACACACACACACCTCAATCCTATTCCACTTTTTCATAATCTGCTTACAATTTACCTTCTTTCTCCCGCTTTTTTTCAAAAATGTTTAGTTTCTTTTTTTCTAACCATACCATTTCTTTTTCTTTCCTATTTCAATAATTACTCGCTTTTTGGATTCTGGCAATAGGTCACATAAACTGTTTGACAGTGTGGCATTTTTAAATGGTTTGAATATATATTTGTTGGCTGATATTTTTCCTTTCGCTATGATTGACCTATGATTGTTTCATGTTTCGTAGATGTTTGAATTCCATATAATTTTATATCATTCGCTCATATCATTGTGTTTTGCATTGATGCCATTATCGTTCGGAAAAAAACATCATTTGCTTAATACACTCTAAAAGATTTCAGTTATATAATTCTATATTATACGAATATTAAACTCAGAAAAAATATCACATAAAAATTAGAATTAATTATAAAATATTTCGAAACAAAGTAATAACTTAAGACCTTTATTTTGCTAGACACATCCCAGCTCATTTAAATAGTTGAACCATGAAATATTTACCTCTGATTCCCGCTTTTGTTGCATATTTTCTTCATAATTGAGATGCTGATAATCAGTCAACTGAAAACAACAGTTTTATAACGAAATATTTTTTCTAAGGCAAACATAGTTTACAAAATCTGCATCCACACACCAAAATGCACTTAATTTTAACATATAATATCTGTCACTAATTACGATCCTTTTATGCAAGGTTCTGTCTGGTAATGAAATTGAATTTATTTGGTAGGTTTTTAAACATTTTTATGTACAGGATTTCGGTGTCTGAGAATAGAATTCCATATTAAGTAATAAATATTTTATTTCAAGAAAGTTTAAAGCATGAAGAAGTATGTTAGAGTTATGAAAAATGTACTTATTTGACTGCTGCAAGTCAAGGCAAGTATAGGGATTAGTTATTAATTTTTGTCCTGAAATAACGGAGTGGAATTAAAGGTATCAATGATCAAGCAATGAGAGACTTTTTCTACACAGCTAAATGTTGGTTGCAGAAGTGTTTCCTGTAGGTATTACGAACTAAACGTCACTTGGGGTTTATTTTCCAAGTACAGTTTCAACACTGCTTATAAGCTACACTCTACATTTATGAGCGATGGTAACGGTCTTGGCGATTTTTTTGGAGTACTTCTAATATCGAGTTACGGTAGATTAATGCAATCCATCTGTGTTTACGTTTATTGTGGTTTTCATGGCAACCTCGACAAACGGTAACTTTCAATTTTCATTTAGAATATTCTAGAAAGTTCTTCCAAAATCCGTTAAAATCGTTGCGTTTATTGGTTCGTTTGAAAATTTTTTTTTTGTTGCTTCCATTGGTTATTTTGATTTTAAAATATCCTTTGATTGCATTGGTCCTTTTAAATTGTTTTTCTTTGATACCATTGGTTCATTTATTTGTATTTCTATAGTTCTAGAATTTTTATTTTATTACAATTTTTTTTCATGGCAGAATTCTGACATGGTATTGTTTTTTCGCCATTTGTGGAACATTTTTATTTTAAAATTTTTTTCTCGCAAGAGTTCTGATGTATCAGGTTGTATTGTTTCTTGCTTTTTTTCTTTTAAAAATAGTTTTATTTTCCACATGTACACTGTATTTAGTGTAATCGATGTTTCAAGGTTTTCTTACCCAACATTTTCAGTTTAGTTTTTCCGCTGGTTCGCAATTGTGTTTTGAAATGTATTTAACTACTTATTGTAAAATTAAAAAAAAATACTTTAAAAAAGTTTTTTAATTTGTTTTCAAATTTTGATTTTCTATTGTAAAAAGAAAAAGATTTTTGAAATAAAAAGATTTTTGAAATGATTCTTTTCTTGGCAACTACAAAAGTATGCAAAAAAAAAATATCGCCAAGGCCATTGGCACCGCTTATAAACGTAGACTGTAGCTGTTCCCAACACTGCTTATAAAAATTCCAGAGAATGAATTTTGAATTCATGTGATACTTGATGGGTTGACTCACCATTTAGATTAAACTCCAAAAGTCACCAAGATGGTGATAAACTATTTCCTGTAGGTACTCCGAACTAGACATGTTTTTTTTTTTTTAACTAGGGGGCTCCGCCCCCTGCTTGCTTACGCTCGCCAACCCCCGGGGATTGCTGCGCAATCCCATTTGGTTTGCTTCGCAAACCAACACTCCTTTCACAGATGTCATTTGGTTTGCTTCGCAAACCAACATTCCTTTCACAGAGTGAAACTATCTGAATAATTCGTATTATGCTGATTTCACTTTCCGGTACATGACGTCACAGCGAGGGCTTCGCGCCCTGCTCGCTTACGCTCGCCGACCCCGGGGATTGCTATGCAATCCCGTTTGGTTTGCTTTCTCAAACCAATACTTCTTTCGCAATTGATTTCACTTTTCTTTGCTTTAACACTTAATGCACCCTAAACTAATAGCCGCATCAGTAAAAAATCTTCTGTATCTTGTTCCCTGTACAATTTTAAGTAAACAGTGTTAATATCAATACATTGTACTTTGTCGGTAAACTGTCTTGAGAACAGAGGGAAAAAAGCGAGCCTTTTTCCTCGCCAAATAAAAAGAAATCGTTTTTATGGCAATTGTTGCTACGATAAATTTGATATCTGGCAAACCCGATAGTAGAAAATGCAACCCACTGCTGTTTGCCGAACCAGCTATGCGAACTGAAAAATACGAAATTTGTGTCACCAACTTTTGATTGCATCGAATTTATTTATGAACCAATTTTAAAAATAATTGTACCGTAAGAAAGAGTACATTGTGAGGTATACTGCAATATTTTTAAAATTAAAAACTAACAGTAATACTATATAGATATGACCATTTTAGTTTTGTATCGGAAGTTACGATCTGAAAGTTCCGAAAATTGTATGACCTACTTTTAATTGCATCGATTTTGTTTATTAACCAATTTGAAAAATAATTGTACCATAAGAAAGAGTGTAATGTAGTGTATTCAGTGATGTTCTCAAATTTAAAAAATAATGGTTTTTGCCGTAGACATAACGGTTTTAACAAAACGTAGCGAAAATATCCGAAGATTCCGAATTTTGTATCACGAACTTTTGATCGCATCCAATTTAATTATTAACCGATTTCAAAAATAATAGTACCGTAAGAAAGAGTATATTCTGAGGTATACTGCGATATTTTAAAAATTAAAAACTAATAGTAATTAGATATAGATACGGCAGTTTTAAAAAAAAGTAACAAAAATGTCCCGATTTTTCCCGAATTTCAAAAAAATATTATCAAGAACCACATTTAAATTTCAAAAAAAACTCGACGAGCTGCAAAAATTTACGTTGAGAGGTACTCTTAAAAAAAAACTCACGACTAAAGACTGAAATTTTGAATGTGTTTTACTCACTCGCGGAAGAAATTTCACTTCTTCAACTTTAACACTTAATAAAACCTAAACTAATAGCCGCATCGGAAAAAAATCTTAATAATTATCCAGGGAATACGATGAAGAACAAAGCATGTTAATTTCATATTTTTCCGATCAGTACTTTCTGGGGAAACCGTCTAAGAATGGAGCTAAACAACAAAAATTTCAATTCTTCGGCGGCGGCGGCGGCGGTAACTTTTTTTTAATATAGAGAGATATACGGTTTCAACACTGCTAATAAAAATTCCAAATAATGAATTTGAATTGATTTGATACTTGATGGGTTGATACACCATTTGGATTAAATTCAAAAAGTCGCCAAGATGGTGATAAACTATTTTCTGTAGGTACTCCGAATTAGACATTACTTGTAGGGATTGCAATCCGGCTGGATTGGTACTTTATTAATAAGTCTATCTAATCAGTATGTATTTTTCCGAAATCGGCTGAGTGAAAGTAGGTGAAAAGGGTATTATTCCAAATTGACGAACAAAACGTTTATTTTAGCATTAGAAGATCAACTTTATTAATAATTATCCATAGGTATAGGAAATTAATCACCAACAACACATTATAGTAACTACTAGTATTACTTTTAGCTCATCTATGACTTTTAGCTCATTAATGACTTGGTTTAATATTTTTTTCATTTTCTGTGGCATAAGATTTGTTAAATCTCTCATACATTGTAAAGGGCGTTGTGTGAGCGCGGGGAGTGTTGTCTCCCACATACTGTAGAGGGCGCTGTGTGAGACCGTGGGTCACATTGAGGCTTGAGACACGAAGGAGAGAGGTACTCTCTTAGAGCTTAAGAAAACGCGGCTTCCTTAGCCCTAATTGGTACTAGGCTTCCTTAGCCTAATTGAGAGTGGTCCATCCACGAAATCGTTAAGTTTACTTTTAATAAAGGTTGTTTTTGCTACAACAAAATTGAATAATTCAAATACAGTACACTACAGAGTTATCGGACCAATTCAAGATTCTTTTTTGGCATAAGAAACGTATTATCAGCTTGTCTCTTGTTTTGATCATATTTTTAGGATTCTTTACAAAAAATAATATTCCTGTTATTATCGTTCAACGACGTTCTTTTACCCTTACACACAATGCCTCAGATAATTCAGCGCTTAACTCTTTAGTGTTAGGTGGGTTAAAAACTGTCCCACCTTTTTCTTAGCTTTTTATGCATAGTAGGATATATTTTTAACCTACCTCGAAAAGTTGAAGTTACTCATAGTCATACAGTTTAATATTTTATTTAAAGTATTTCATTCAGTTGACAATGTTATGAACCAACGGCAAATGCGTAAATATGTGAAAACAAAGATTGATAAAAATCAAAACGCCTTAGTAAGTTGTTGACACTGTTATGATTAAGTTTGGTGAATTGCGTGATTCAGTGAATTTTAGTCTTTGTTGTTGTTGTCGTGCGGGCTATATATGGCCCAATTGGGGGGAGGGGGTGCCATTGCACCGGAGGGTTGGACTTCTTCATACATGACACATCCGTTTTACAGGAAGGTCCCTTTCACACATCCATTCACTCACACATATCGTAATTTAGATCCCAATCAGAGGCCGATAACCCCCTGATCAGGTACCCCCAGAGGTATTGATTTGGTATGGGAACATAGGGGACTTTGTGACCACGACCTATTTAACGTGCCCCAGCCACCATTAGCGAACACGACGGTCTTTAGCCAGGTCCAAGCGCCGATCTCGCAACCATCAGAATTGCAGGCTCCGCTGAGGACAGAACCCACAACCCTTCCGATGCGAGCCCGACGCTCTACTGAATGAGCTACCATAGCTTTCATAACGGTATACGTTGTTTCTTTTCTTAAAATTTATTGTGAGTGAATAAATTGTTTTATAATAAAATAAAACAGGTTATTTGATGTTTTATAATAATTTTGAAGCTGAATAAGTGATGGGATTGTATGTATCCTACCATGCAAGTTATTAAAAATAATAATATAAATTATTATTTTTAATTTATAAACATATAAATGTACTATGTACCGACGTATTAAAAAATGGTGGCACCGCATAATCTTATATTTTTTGGATGCATTTTTTATTAATTCATTTATGGTTTAGAAACAACTAGCCGGGTTGCGCCGGCTAGCGCTCGGCGGTGTGTAATAGAGCTTTTTTTAAACTTTTTTACACACCGTAATTAAACATGTTTTGATTTGTATAGTTTATTTATTTTTATGAAACAATTCTTTAAATCATTGCGTATTCAATCAAATATTTAAGGAAAGTTGGTCGAAATATACATATACCGCTACAAAATTACCCATATCTACTGATATTTTGCAGGAAATAGGCATACCATTAAAATATAACTCCTAAATAATATTTCTGCAATAGGTAATATACCGGAACACCATAATGCGAACAAAAATAAAATTCCAATTCTTGAAAAAATGCAAAATTCTGAAAAAAAAAAAAAAAAAAACACGTACGTATCTATTCAAACGTGTTGGATTTCGACTTTCTGAATATATTGTGAAATAGAATAATGCAAAAAAAAAAGACTTTTCAACCATACTGACAAAGACAATAATGATTTATTAACAAAAATAACACGTATTTATAATACTTGGGAACCCTCAAATATGTCAACTCAAATACCCAAACACGGAATTCTAAATCAAATTAAAAAAGTAAACATTAATTCTGACGTGGCCAGATACCGGGTAGCAAAATTACGTTTAAATTACTTATACATCAAATGAAGAAATAAAAAGTAAATTCAAACATAAATATTACAATTTAATTCCTTATTTTGTATAGAAATTGACCTCGGCTATTTGAAAACAGCAAGAATTCAAAATATCTGTGTTATTTTATTTACGTTGATTGTTGCCATTCGACGATACACAAATAACGTCGATTTCGGGTCCACGTACGTTAGTGTTTTATATATATAGATTGGGTCAAAATATGGAGCTGAAACATTTCAAAGGTCAGTGCGCTGCAAGCTTTGTTGTCCAGACTTTAATTGATAAAATGCACTATCACCATCTGACCTTCCACTGTAGATAAAAAAATCTAAACCCACTGTTTCATGGGAAATACGAGGTAAAAACTCGAAACATCTACCAAAACGTACTATTCGGAGAAGATGAGCGTTCTGCAGCACGAAAAAAAAAGTTTGCACTACCTGGTGCTGTACTGTCTGCAAAATCCCACTTTGTTTTGGAAAAAAAAAACAAGTTTTGTTTCAATGACTTTCATTTGAAACATTAGGTGCATGGTAGGATTATGTACGTCCCACTCTGTAATAAAGGACTTTTTTAAATGTTATTATTATTTTTCTTTCGAGTAATATTTTATGTTAAATAATTGAAATAAATGTTTTTTTCCCAGTTTTTTTTAATAAATGTTTTTGTGCAACTAGGGTTTTTATTTTCTTTAAATCGTGTGCCCCAGAGAGTTAAGACAGTGACTTGTTTTCCAGCTTTTCTAAAATGAATTTTAATGTTGTTAAGGAGGGTCGCAATTAATTAAATATTTTAACACAATTAATTAAATATTTCATTGTCAACCCCTCTTCCACTTTCATTATTAACCACTCTTCCACATTGTGTCCACATTCTAACCAAATATAAAATCATTTAATTCACAATCGATTGCTTAATAAACAATTTTGAGACTTTAAAGTTGGATTTGAATAATCGATAATTTAATTTTAAAAAATTCGGATTTATCGGATCCGAACAGGATAGATATTGTCGGATCCGGTAGGTAGCGAAACGATGCCGGATACGTCGGATCGGATTGCAAATCATAATCACCTGGCTTATTTTAAATTCACGGTTTCAACACTGCTAAAGAATTTCCAAAGAAGGAATTTTGACTTGATTTGATACTTGATTGGTTCATGCTAGTAGATAAAATTCCCAAAGTCTCTAATATGATGATAAACAACATTTTAAGGTACCTCGATGAGATCATTTGAGATCGAAAGAAAAATAGCTCTCCTACGGGTTTGTTTTATACTATTTTGATTTTAGCAGAGAAAACCAGTCCCTTCGTCCTCTTTCCGGGGTCGCCAATAACGAAGGTCACTCCAATGCGAGGGGCAAATTAACTCCAATAAATTACATATAGCACGCGGTAGGAAAACAACCGGGGTTGTCCCTTTATCCCTACGGAATGTTCAAAAACGTCAGGAAGAAGAGAGCCAAATCACGCCAACATCTTCCGGTAATTAAGAAGTGTCACGTTGAAGGTTATAGTGGGGTGGATTTGACCTTGGAAGGTCACCAATTGTCCAATCAGTGTGGGCAAAGTAGAGATGAGACCGTATGAAGAATGAGGGGTCACTGTCTCGTAATCAGGAAAGAACTCAAAACAGAATTCCGAGAAGGGAAAAAGCCTGAGAAAATCATTTCTACTTACAAGATTTTCGTAGTTAGGAAGCCGGGAATGGGATAAAAAAAAACTACCGCACAGAGAATCTAATGCTTGCTCTCATTCCTTTTCCAAAATAATCGGGGTGGAATGGAAATAGTTATAACATGTGGGGAAGGGTAAGCCTTCATCACACCCACTCTCCAAACTTCCACACCAACTCAATGTGAGGACTTTCGGCCACGAGAGATTTAAGGCGCACCAGCCGTCTCTACACCATACTTTTACAAACATCCATGCACTGACCCGGATTCAAACCAGGAACCTTCCTATCTAGATGCTAACACCTTTACCCCTATACCGGTTGGTCGGATCTAAAAGAAAGATCCAAGAACAACGCCTTGCAACTTTCAACCACGATCAAATGACGAGGTCAAATCTGAGCTGGCACCCCACTTTCCTAACATCCACACCAACAGTAGGTCATTTGAGGCATTTTAACCCCTACACTACGGGGCAGGTACACAATTGTTATCACTAAAATTTCGTTAACACCAGTGGCATGGAAAAGATCTGTGTACTGTGGATGTTAACCCGCTTTTAAGTGACAGCTGCCATCGATTACCATTTACAACCTCTGTCAGTGACTATCTCACGCCAAACGATACGCCACACAATACTATGAAAGGAAAGCGTGTCAGTCGTAAAAGCCCCTCAAGGCTCTATCGCCCCAGTTAGGTAATTAGGTTAGGCGGGATCGGACATGAAGGCAAAAGAGCCGTTCTGTGAGACGATTGAAAAAATATAAGCGCTGCAGCGTAAAGGTTAAACACAAATAGCTTGATCTCACATCAAACACATACCCCCTCTTCCCCCCTAAAAAAGAAAGAAAACTTATCCGAAAACAAATTTCACCCTCAAAATAAAATCTCATCCCAAATCTTGAAGTCAAGTCTTTCTGGATTGAGATACATCACTAACCGAACACTCTTCCATCAGACCTATCCAGGGAACACAGGACTGTTTTTCTACCATGTATAATGTATCGCGCGATATTAAGCTTTTCTTTCCCGGATCCTTCAAGTGTTGGGCAGTGGGTGTGTATGTGAGAAGCACTTCTTCCACACACCAGTAATTGCTAAAGTGCTTTCTTGTGTACCCCTATTTTCTCTCGGGCTTTTCTACTTTCATTAAAAGCGACAACACTCTGCTCATAAAAGTAATGAAAAACACGCCGTAAGCAAACACTGGGAGTTATCGCTGTTTTCGCTCTTTGATTCTCTCCTCTTTTTTTTTTTTTTGCATCAGATTTTTGCTTACGCTCACGAAATGCGATGCCGCAGCGACGGTGTCTTAATAGATGCATTATCGGAGCTTAATGCGATTAATGTGTATAGTGCGTTAATGAGGTTATTTTAGTTTAATGCGTCTTGAAAATGACGTAATGGGGAAGTTATATGAGTGCCGTTGTTGTTTTGGAGCTTTTTAGTTGAGTGCTTTGGGTGCGTTTTTGTATTGTAAAAACTTCGCTGTTTGCCGTTTTTGCGCCTTGATGTTTTGTTTGATATTCTCCTATTTTTTTAATGAAAATTAAAGCGAGTTCTTGTTTATTGAAGTTTTTAGATTCAATCGGGAGTTTGCGAGTCACGGATTCAAAAGTCCTCACGTTCTCCTAGTTTGAAAGGATGTTGATTGGGGTGGTAGCTCATGTGTTGATCTCGTTCTCTGACCATTGTTTAAAATTACGATTTGTCCTCAGATCTTTCTTTATGGGACTGATCCCCCATAAGAGAAATTAAATAGTAGAAGGAGCAATGGTACATCTTTTGATGTTCCCATGGTCATGTGACCAAAACTAGTAGTCACGTGACCGTTAGATTATACTTTCGTCGGCTGTACGAACCCTAACATTCATCATATAATTGTTTCAAGGAATAGGAGAAGACATCCATTCATACATTCCTCATCTGATTATTCCTCGGGACATATTGGTAAAATTTATCAATTTTACCACTTTTCACGACTCTGGTAAAAATGTGCATTCACACACCTAACTCGTTATAAGATGTTCTACCGCCAAACGAGGTGATAAGACAGCAAATCGGCCAACCAAGTCCATCTTTCACATATCAGTCACATGACTAATAGTCGCCATGTTGGTCACATATTTTGAAGCCCCTCTCAATAGCAAATGGCCGTATCCACAAGTCAAAGTTAAACCACGAATGAACCATAATCCCCGGGTTATCGAAAAAACCGTATTCACAATGCCTGATCCGAGGTTTAATCCACCTGATTAACTCTCGGTTGAGAATTACGCATGCGCAGTACTATCTTTTTGCGAAAGAAACGATATACAGGGTGGTCCCGAATTCATGGTACAAACTTTAATGGTAGGTACAGGACATTGTAACAATGATTTATTGTATAGGAATGTATAGTCGCAAGTGACGCGGTGAGGCGAAAACAGGGGAAATAACGGCCGAAAGGAAAAACAAAGATTTTATTGAAAGCGTTGTTGACAAGTGTCATGTTTACAGTAATTGTTCAAAATTGCGTCCACCAGTATCGATACATGCTTGACAGCGTCGGTGGAGCGATTGGCGTACACGTTCAAAGATGCCTGGTATTTCACGCACACCTGCAGCAGCTACAGATAAGCGAGCGACGAGATCCTCATCTGAGTCAACTGGAGTCTCATAAACAAGATGCTTTAGATGTCCCCATAAAAAGTAATCGAGGCTCGATAAATCGGGAGATCGGGGTGGCCAAGGGACTGGTCCACCACGCCCAATCCATCGAGTACCAAACGTGGCATTCAGGTAATTCCGTACATCAACGCTTTTCCCTACTGCGATGCATCATGTTCAACAGCGGCTAGACATCTACTGCCCTCTACCGGCAATGATACCAACCGATCACTCCATTTCTCTTTCCTTTTATTTCCCCTGTTTACGCCTCACCGCGTCACTTGCGACTATACATTCCTATACAATAAATCATTGTTACAATGTCCTGTACCTACCATTAAAGTTTGTACCATGAATTCGGGACCACCCTGTATACTGTAAACAAAACAAAATGGATGACACACTTCAGTGTTTGCTAAATGAGAATATTCTTGCGACGACGAGCATTCAATTGATCTTATATGAATCGGAACAATGACGTGATTATATTTTCTATAAAACAGATATGCCCAGATGTATTCTGATTCGAACTATATTCTGGCTCGCCAAATTAAAACCCAATGAGAGACACAACGGTATTTTATGACCATGACAGATACAAATTCGTCGTGGAATAAAATTATTTTGTCGATTTATTACGAATGAAAGAAAATTTACAGTGTAAGTTACTTTACTTTAACAATACACACCCAAAATGACAAGTATAAAGGATTGCATTGATATGTCAAGGCATTGTGTTCAATTCTGTCTTGCAAAATTTAGGTATTCATAAAAAATCCAATTTGAAATTAAATACCTTTGCATTTCGCTTTCTAAAACCAAACTAAAACGCCGTATGTATTCTACGGGGTTATTCAGAATTCCCTCCCATGTTTCGAAGCTATAGTAAAACAACTAAGACAAATACAGCAAAAAAAAAAAAAAATTTGAAAGAATACAGAAACAATTCAAGTTTTATTTACCTAGCTTACAGGTGTTCTATGTGTGAACCCTTGGTCACACGGCATACATCAATGCGATAGTCCAGTTCCGGATGACCACTTCGTTTCTTATCACACAGGCATCCCATTTCTTTGAACTTCCTGTACCACGCATGAATTATTTTGTTAGTTGATCCCTGGGTTCGATATTTCGTACAAAATGCCCGCTGAACCAATACCACTTATTCAGATTTTGCAAATTCTAAAACACAAAAGGCTTTCTGTTCGCCTGTAAACGCCATTTTTATTTACGAACTGCCTTCAATCTACCGTCAACTTCCGACAACTGGTGATAGTAAAATTTGAATTGTTTCTGTATTCTTTCAAATGTTCTTTTTTGCTGTATTAGTCTTACGTTTTTTTACTATAGCGTTTCGAATACCGGGAGGGAATTCTGAATAACCTTGTATTAAAATCACAATATGAAATCAATTCTGCCGGTGAAGTATGTTTTTACCCAGTATGAATTCAGATTCGGTCGTCGAAACAAATGTAAACAATATCACGTGATCGTGAGGAGACTGTAATAGGCCAATCACAACAAGCGTATAATTTTAATCCGTGTATCACTTTACTTGCCGTTTGAGAAAAAATACGGTTCTTAATAATCCGCGGTTTAACTCTAACTAACGGATCAACTGATCCTTGGGTTAACTCGAGATTTGTGTAGATGGTCATAAGTCTAGTAACATTAACATCTATGATTGATCACGGAGCAACGCCGATAGCCCTAGTGTTTTATAGTCTAATTTTACCCTTTTTAGTTGGTTTTAATTAAATGAATGGTTTTCTTGACACAATTTTTAAGCACAAACGTTTATATATATATTATATATATTTTATGAATGTTTTTGGTAAGGTCAGAAAAATCTTAAGCACACTTGTAATACTATAATATTTTTTTGTATCATAATATGTGTCTTCCATTTTCATCTACTTGTGCATAATCTTTTCCAGAATTTCTTTTAACTGATTTGGCAGCAATACCATTAAGTTATAAAAACATTAAATGCGGTGGGGTTAAAAAATACTATCTTCGACGTGAATTGCTCGATATAAAAACATAATATCGTAATATTATTTTTCTATGTTTAGTCCAAGCTATGCTCATCCTTGTTCATCAGTCTTCCGTAATAATCCAAAATTTTGAAAAACATTTTCCCAAGATTTCAATGTAAAATGCTCATTATTTTTTTGAAATATTCCATCATACCCAAACAAATGATGGTTTCTCATCATTAACAAAATAGGGAACCTTTCAGATGATGTTTTCTTACTGTGCAAAAAAACACTAACACTAGAAATGCATCGTCATGTCTCATGGCGAAAACGAAATCTCAGCAAAACCATTGTTTGCTTGTGTTTTAAACTAATGAGTAATTTTCTAGTTCAAAAATGAAAAGCATAATGCTTGGTGGTTGACAGATAGCGATTTCCAGTTCGCATGGATTTTTTGGAGCAGAATAAAGAATGGGGTTTTTATTTTTAGCTGAAATATATATATATATATATATATATATATATATATATATATATATATATATATATATATATATATAATCTCTACAAGCAATAACAACAGAAACTTATGAAACATGATTGCAAGATGGAAGGTAATACGATGTACGTTATTAAAGGGCAGTTCTTTGATGAATTTTCCAAATAACATTGCAGATCACGTATAGTGAAATTAGAAGTTGGTTTTTAATTTTGTCTTTCTTTTTAAAAAATGAATGTATAGGAGTTTTAGTTAGAAAACGAGATATTTTAATCAAGAGAATTCGAATGTGAGTGCTTAAACCGAGATTAAAAAAATATTAAATATTGTTTTTGTTTGGGATGCGATTTTGAGACTACTACTTAGAATTAATATAGTTGCTAGAAATTCAACTGGGAAATGTATGTAGTCTTGTTCCTTAAGAAATGCAATTTTTACGCTGAACCAAACTCTTATTTGTGCAGATTTAGTTTCAGATGACAGTATTTAACTTCGAAGAATCTTAAAGTATGTACTGGGAATCTAAAAAACATAATATAGTTGTTAGTAATTCAACTTGGAAAATGTATGTAGTCTTGTTCCTTAAGAAAACGCAATTTTCTACGCTGAACCGAAATCCTATTTGCGCAGATTTAGTTTCAGATGAAAGTATTTAACTTCAAAGAATCTTAAAGTGTGTACGGGGTGTCAAAAAAACATTACCCCACTTTGATTGTTTCTTAAGTGTTTATTAAATACCAAACAATTTCCTTTTAATGTTTACAACAAACTTAATTAACGTATTTTTTTGCATCATTCTGCATCATTTTTTCCCCAGTCAAATCACTTCAAAATACAACGGACCACTATCCTTTGGAATTTTTAATTTACGAGCAGCCTGGCGAAGATGTTCTTGGTGTGTTGACGATGCATTTACAACAGCCTTTCTTCCATGTCTGCGTCGGTCGATGATCTCTAACTTCCATAACGTTGTCTGAACATTCTGAACAGATCCATCTGCTTCAAATTTATCTCTAATTCGTTTTATGCTGGGTCTACTAGGTGGATCAGTGGAAAAAAATTTCCGAAATCGTCTTTGCCACTGTTACCGGGTTTCGTACTTCCTTTAGCTAACACAAAATTTCTTTCTTCGAAACTTAATCTGGATTGGGCCATTATTTCTCAAACGCTACATGCAAAAAAAAAAATAAAATCCATCGTTTTACCAGCTAATAATGTGCGGTAACATATTTTTTGTGATACCATGCATATTTGTCGATGTTTTATTTACAAGGCAAGCACAATGTATAGTATAACGTAATAATATAAAAGAGTGGTAATTTTTTAAAGGTAACTTTAGAAGTTGAAAGATATTAAATCCACGTTTTAATATGTAATTGGATGTTGTGACTATTGCAGTCAGTGTGGTGAAATTGCCATCATTACTGGAATCAATATAAAGCTAAATTGATGTTACTATCAGGTATAATATTGCTAAATAACTTCCACTACTGGAATCAATATAAAGCTAAATTGCTGTTACTACCAGATATAACATTGCTAAATTACTTCCACTACTGAAATCAGTTCAATAATTTTATTGACCCTACTGTCCCTGATCGGCAGTTACTATCACTAATGAAATCAGTTCGATAAAATTTCTATCTTTATTGAAATCTGTTTGTGAGAGTATGGTGTAAAGGCGGCTGGTGCACCTTAAATATGTCGTGGACGAACGTCCTCACGTTGGGTTGGTGTGGAAGTGTGGAGAGTCACCTCAGGTGTTGCCTCGTCATCTGACTGTGGTTCGAAATCACGTGATGTTGTTCTCGGATCTTTCGTTTAGGCTTAGGAGATTGATTCTGGACCGTCATCAATAGCCCGCCGTGTTTCTCTGATAGGACGTTAATTAAAAAGTATCATTACCATTACCATTCGGTAAAATTCCTGTCCTTACCCGGAATCAGTACCAGACAAAAGTACTATCGCTACTAAAACCAGCATGACGGAAAAAAACTGTCACTTCTGAAAACAATACGGCGCTAAAGTTCTGTTACTACAGAAATCAGTACAGCAAAAAGTTTTTCATTAATTTAATCAGGAATATAAAATTGTTTTAATTTTAAATCAGTGCAACCAAATTATTGCCCTGTCAAAATTGGTTCGATGTTAAATTTCTGTTACTACTGAAATCGGTTCAGAAAAATTGCTTTCACTAATGAAAACAACGCAGAAAAATGTTGTCAATACAGAAATAAGTATAGTGCGTTGTGTTGCTCTAGTACGACGTTATTAAAAAAATACAGTAAGTAAAATCAGTACAGTAAAATTGTTTTTATTACTTAAATAATTTTTGTAAAATTATTTTCATTGCTAAAATCAGTGCATCAAAATTAATGTCATTACGGAAATCAGTGCGACGCTAAATCATTTCCACTACTGAAATCAATACGGTGTTAAAGTGATGTATCTACGAAAATCATTAGAGCAAAACTGGTAGGTAGGAAGGTATTTCAATTAAGAGTTCACTGAGCAACTCAACTGGCGACGATCCATGATCAAATCCGAGAACAACACCAAGTTATTATGAGCCACAGTCAGATGACAAAGAGCGAAATAGATATCGCTAACTTGAAAACTGACTTGATTCCTGATAATTCTCCGATTTTTATATACAAGGGCCACATACACAATATGGGCCACATATACATATATGGCCACATACACGATATGGGCAACATACACATAAATGGCCACATACACATATATGGCCACATACACAAGGTTGTCAACATCACAAAAATACATATACACCCAACAAAGGTAATTTTACTGACACAGAAAAGACAAATACACGCAGGGTGAGTTACAGGAATCGAACATCATAACTCCCGGAAGCGAACGAATTTGAAAAATCTAAAATCCATTCAGACGCAGCGGATCACTCGAAGTTTAATCACATCAGCTCGATTTCCTTACAACCGATCCTTAGTATCCTTCCACATCTCTCTGTTGTCATTTCAAAAGCAAGCGCCTCTCCTCGCCATAAACGTCAACGGCCAAAACTTTGATAAATGAATTTCGCCATCTCACATGCCTCAGAAAACGCTATCTTTCAAAATAAAGGGCGACACTTATTCGAGCGGTAATCTCATGGCAGACCTAATTTGCTCTAACCGAAACAAATGATGTCACGGGTTCTCGCTTTCACGAGAAGACGGAGTTACTTAAAAGAGTAGTAAACAATAGATCTCGCTTAATTGTGTGTTTCCCTGGAGCGTATGATTTCGTTTGCAAAGAACTCTGTACTGCAACGTATTGTCTGGAGTTTCCAGCATCTTTTTACTTAGCAGCTAATTTATGATTGTAGTAATGCAGCATTGAAGAGGTGGTAGGCTCCTGACTATTGCAACTCCAGTTAGAAGACTAAGCAAGATGTGAGATTTAATGATTGACAAAAATATATCTTTGTTTCGTACTCATTCTCAATATTCTGTTTTCAAGCGGAAAGTTTAATAGATCTCACGTATTCGAGAGGTGGTAGGATCCTAATTGTTTAAACTTCAGTTGGCAGCTTATGCAAAATGCGAGTTTTAATGATTGGCATAAAAATATGTTTGGTATTAGATGAAAATAATCTGTTTTCAAGTGGAAAGTTTAATATATCTTGCGTATTGCAAATATTATAGGCACCTGACTATTGCAAATACAGTCAGCAGGTTAAACAAAATGAGAGATTTAATGATTAACATAAAAATATTTGTTCAATATTCACTCAGAATATTCTGTTTTCATGCGGAAAGTTTAACAGGTCACGCGTATTCGAGAGGAATAGGCACCTGATTATTGCAACTCCAGTTAGTAGACTAAACAGATTTGAGATTTAATGACTAACATAAAAATATCTTTGTTCAGAACTCACTCAGAATATTATGTTTTCATGCGGAAAGTTTAACAGGTCTCGCGTATTGGAGAGGTGGTAGGCACCTGATTATTGCAACTATAGTTAACAGACTAATAGCTATGTGAGATTTAATGATTAACATAAAAATATCTTTGTTCAGTACTCACTCAGAATATTCTTTTTCAAGTGTAAAGTTTTATAGATATCGCGTAACCTCCCCCATTTAGTTTTACAAATATAACATTTCTGGGCAAGCTTAGTATAACTGCAGCGCGGTGGTAGCTAAGCTGGAAGAACAACAAATTAGCAGCAGGAGGGTTGAGTGTTCAAAACTAGGTCCAACCATAGATCGTCGTATACACAGAACGCTGGAGCCCGTTAAATCTATCATGACCTCAAATGTCTTCACGTTGGAGGGCTGTGGAACATTGGAGAATGGGGTGAAAGCGCAGGTGTTATTCTCGTCATGTGATCGTGATTCAAAATTACGACGCGTTGTCCTTAGATTTTTCCTTTCGGGATTGATGCCGAAACGTCCCAAATGTCCTGTGTGTTGTTCCAGTGTGCCGTTAATCAAGTCTACCAACCATTGCTGCAACAGGATTGATTTGTTGAAATGACACCTAAAACATTCTTTCAAGCTTTAAGATTAAAATAATGCAATATTGTGGAGGCGGTAGACATCTGACTACTGTAAGTCAAGTTAGCAGACTAATTAAAGTCAGATTTGATGATTAACAAAATATAAATATATTCAGTAGTCAGTCAGTGTATTCGATATTTTCAAGCAGAAAGTGTGGGGGTGCCATGGATCAACTGTTTTAGCAACCTGCGAGTTGCAGGTGTAGGTTTGATTAAATACCTGTAACTTACACTGCTTGTATTTATTCTGTCAGTAAAACTTTCCTTGTGTGTGCATGACCACTTCTGCGTAGTGTTTGGCAAAGCTTTTTCCTTCTTTGATTTCCGAATTTGGCTCTTTCACAATTTGTTCCTTCGAAGTTAAAAGTGTAATAAATCTTGTAACACCATTTATATTCAAACAATATATCAATATAACTGGCACGTTTGGTGATATCTGGTTAGGTTTTATATCTCACGATCTGATCAAGCATGGTCAACCAATAATCTCCCGTTAAATAAATGAATATACACATTCATGGCTGGTTGATTGATCGATTTGGTCGTATTTAGTCAATCTGCGCTCAGTTCAAGACATACAACAACAAGTAAGAGACATACACGCAAAGGGAATGTTTTACTGACACATAAGACACAACCAAGAACAGTAACAGGAATCGAATCATAGATAACGAGGTTAAATCTGATCAAGCACCCTCTACAAACTTCCACAACACACAGACTTTAGCACATTTGAGGCTGCGACAAATTTAGCGTACAGCAGCTTTATGGTCTTGGATGGTTGAGATTTGAACTCGCAATTTTACGGTTCCCAAAACGGTTACTCTACAAACTGGGTTACCTCGACCCTTATTTAATTTGAAGATCGATACATACACTCTAGTTTTACAAATAAATCCAAATCCCAAATAAATACAAATAAATCCAGGATAGTTTCTTGAATTGCCTATGTGACCAACAGTTTGCAGTAGCCAATAAGTGAGAAAGCACTCTAAGCTACAGCAACTCCTAACAAAATGCGAAACTGAATTAGCACTCAAAATTTATTTTGAGCAATCCAAGGGGGTCTATTGAGATATATCGCTCGAAAAGGCCAACTAATTTGTTAAAAAACTACCTTGCCATCAAGATATTGTAGATGATGGCAAAATATGATCAGTTTCTTCTAATGCCTAGATACAGGTTGGCCCAGCGGGTAATGTTTGAAACGAATCGAAATTTAAAAACACATAAGAGTGATGAAAAGATTTTAATAATATATATTTGAATTAAATAGTAAGCAATTAATGATAAAGAGGTTCGAAGTGACCGTCGTCGTTAATACGGACAGCAGTGAGGTGGTTCAGGAATCCATTCCATCCATCACGCGTAAACATAATTATATGCGAATCGTGTCGACTGCAGTTGAAAAGGCAGTTTTCAGTTCAGGTAGTATTTTATGGCTTGTCTGCCATCCTTTGCTCTTTAAATAACCCAACAAGAAGAAATCGAAAGGATTTAAATGCGGGGAATAGGGCGACCATTCAATACCAACTTGGAAGTGCGATGGGTAATCCAACCCAATGATTCGACCGTGAAAAGGCTCATTGAGCATTTCGAAAACTTCCGCCGTACGATGGGGTCTTGCACCATCCTACATAAACCAATGGCCATGGACCAAGTCATTACCGTGAAGAAAAGGGATGAACACGTATGGAAACTGTCTGTATTTCGCAGCGTTTAATGTGGCGTCGATGAAAACTGAGCCATACACACACCATGGGCGGCTATTGCGCACCACACAAAAAATTGCCTGGTCGTATGGATCATGCGCACCAAGTTTAGCCTCACTTGTTTGCAGCTAGCGCCATCTGTAAGACTTTTTTTCATACATTACCCACTGGGCCATCCTGGCCACAAAAAGATCTGGTCAGATTTATGAGAACGAAATACATCGTTGAGACAACCACAAGAAGAGTTTAGGAATTATGCACGGAATCTTTCAATACGTGATTTAATCGTACGGAAAAGCATTATTTACTTAATACACTTTGAAAGATTTGAGTAATATGATTCTTTATTATATGTGTATCAAATTGAGAAAAAACTACAAAATAAAAATGTAATTAATTATGAAATACCGAAATAAAGTAATACCTTAAGCTCTTTATTTAGCTAGACACATCGCAGCACCTTAAAATAACTGAACCGCGAAATATTCTCCACTGATTCCAGCTTTCGTTGCATATTTGCCTCAATTTTCAGATGAAGATAATCAGTCAGCTGGAAACAACAATTTTATATCGAAATCTTTTTCTAAGGCAAACGCAGTTTATATAAACGCAGTTTTATATAAAAATCTGCATCAATAATTTTCTTTGTTTCAACAAATAATATCTGATATTAATTACAATCTTTTTATGCGAGTTTAGGTCTTCGATGTTATATTAATTTATTACTATTATCTTATATACATGCTTTTAATATATGATTTAGCGAATTTCATGTTAAGTGATTAAAATTTTATTTCAAGGTAATTTTGGATATGAGCATATGAAAATTGTATTTATTTAACTATTATAAAAGCCCTTGATTTATTAAAAAAAATAAAGATATCTGTTACAATCTTCGGACGGGTGTCATGGACACATATAAGAACGGTCGTTCTTGTGGCTCCTGTTATATTCCTCTCTCAGTAAGCATTACCCCTTCCCCTTACGGAGTGTTCGGTGGTTGGCCCCGACCCCGGGGGATGAAAAGAAGGGGGTGAAAACCAGAGGGTCGTTCGCCAGGAGACGGTGGAACCAGCGGTCTTGGAGTAGACGTGTTTTTTTTGAAGCACCGGACGGTGCGGTGTAGATATCGTAAACTTCATTTAATGTTATACAAATAAAACGTGTATGTCCAAATTTGGTGAGCAGTGTCCCTCTGTTCTTAGCCACAACTACACATATTGTCTTGCAAAGTAGACATCGCTCGGGCCGCTCTGACATAATTGGTGTCAGGAGTGGGGTTGTGTAGTTGTGTGATGGTATAGAACAAACGGCAAGAGGTGACGCGGCGCCATTTTGGAGGTTTAGGAAGAGCAACTGGATTGTTGCTGGATTCTATAGCCTTGCACCATTTCGTGAAGAGCAACTGGATTGTTGCTGGACTGTATATACTTGCACCATTTTCGGAAGAGCAACTGGACTGTTGCTGGATTCGGGATAGGGAGCTATCCTGGGAACTACACTAGCAGCTGTAGAGAATTCCTGAATTGAATTCTATCCTCAACGCGAACCTTCGACACTGGACCATTGCAGTCATCACCTGGGAAGAGGGATCCTTTTCGCAACCCGGAAAATTGTTGGGTGCTTACCAGGAGCGTTGGAGGAAGCGATCGACGTGACCGGATACCGTGTGATGGAATAGCAGCGATCCTGGACCGAGGGGCGTCCACGTCGGAAGAGTGATCCTGGAGATGCTCTTGGTGTCGACTAGGGCGATGGAAGGAAAATGCTGGTTCGAGCGTTTTGCGATGGAAAAGCTGTGAGGCTGATCTGAGATGGTTAACGTCTGATGTCTAACGTTAGTGTACAACCGGAAAGATGTCTGAGGAATGTGCTATTCGCAAGCGAGGAGGGATGGAAGTGCGCCTTCTGCAGTCAACTCATACCTTGAAGGGTACTGGGGTAAGTCCCTTCTGAATTGATCCAGTGAGCCATTAAATACACAGGGGGGATTAACACATATATGTATGAGAAGCAGGGTGGGGATGATTGTTATATTTGTGCTATGATGTGTTTTTATTTTGATGGGGCTATGGATTGTAGGATTTAATGTGTAATGAACATCAGCTAAGGAATAGTTTTTAGGAATTACTGTGGGCAAATAAAAGTGTAAGATTATGCAGATGTATTTAATATAATTAGTTACTTATTGAAAGTGTTTGCATATTTAATAGAGTAACTAGGGGAATTATATGGAACATCAAAGTGCATGTTAGAAAAATCTTTGTGTATTTACTTGAGTAATTATTGAAGCTGGGTGTTATTATTAAAATTGATTGTGTTTACACGGGGATCACCATGGCATATTTTGAGGGAGCGAGGATAGAGGAGATGAGATATGTGGCAATTGAAATAGGGGAAGACGTTCCTTCAAATGCGAATAGATGTCAATTGAAAAGAATAATAGAGGATTCTAAATCATACGATGCAGAATTTGTAGAAGTGTTCGTGACATCTATTGTTAATGATAGGATTTTAAGAGAGAAAAGAGAAGCTGAAAAGGAGGCGCTAAGGGGTTGGAGAGAAGCCCAATTGGAATGGAGAGAGGCGGTAAGGGATCAGATAAATGCTGAAGGAGAGTTGGAATGTAGCCGGATAATGGCTCAAATAGAACCGAGAAAGGAATTTGGAGAAGTAGAGGGGCATGTAAAAGTAGCAAGGGCAGAGGCTAGAAGGTATTTGATATTGGCCGAAAAAAGGTATAAAGCTGCTCAGGAAAAGGCTGAAGAGAGATTGTCCGTTTATGAAATGAAATGGAGGGTGTTAGAAATGCTGGAGAAAGGTGTAGAAAGAACGGAAGGAGGAACTAGTGAAGATAAGGAAAGGAGCGATCTCTCTCAGGAGGGGAGGAAAGGGCAGGAAAATAGAACTGACCCTACCCCAACGGATGTGAAGGGGGAATCAGAAACTTCGCAGGACATGGAACGGGAAAAAGAACTCGTGGGCGAAGAGACGGAGAGAAACGCTCTCGCGGCCCAGGGGGAGGTGGCTGAAGGTCACAAAAAGACACAAGGCGAGGTAGATGACCCAACGGACTCATTGGGAAGGGAGCAAACGGACATTCCTGGTGAAGTTATTACTTCCAAGGAGGGGGAGAGTCACAGATGTAGTCGCGTGAATGGGAAAAGGCGAAGGTCTCGGAAAGGGGGTGGAAACCAGCACTTCTCCGTAAATCCACAGTTGTGTGAGGGAAAACACGAGAGTGAAATTTTGCCCAAGGCGTTCGGTGACAATATGGGAGTTAAGCAGCATGGGCTAGAGAAAGATAGTTTGGGTCTCGGAGAGAACGGGAAATCGGAGGTAAAGGAGTGCTTGTCTGAAACGCCAAAGTCGCACAGGGAAAAACATAAGGGTGAGATTTTATCCAAGTCGTTCTTGGACACTGGATTTAAGCGACGCGGAGTAAAGACGGATAGTCGAGAGATCGGTTTGCGGAGGAAGATTCGTCAACGAATAGTTCTCTTGAAGCGCAGTCCAGAAAGGTTAGGAGGGGCTTCGGAGATTTTGACGGATAATCAGGCGGTGATAGAGAAGACAAGAGGAAGGGTAAATTTACACGGGAGTTCAGTGCGAGCAGGGGTGGTACGAAAGACCATGAGATACCCTCAATCTAAAATGTGGGGGGTTACTTTTTATTGGGGGAAGAGTAACAAGTTAAATCAATTGATCGGTACCCAAGAAAGGGGGTGGATTAGGCGATTATCATTCCTGTGGTGGCATTATCGCAAAAAGTTCATTTATCAGTTTTCGATTTGGATTTTAAGGAAATTGATAGGTTTGTAAAAGGTGGTCCTTAAGGGCCTGGAGAACTACGAAATAAATGAATGTTGGAAATAGGAATTATGTTGTATATAATTAGTTTTCAATGTGTTTAAGTTCCTGTATTTATGTATTTCTTCATTTTAAGTATAAAGTACATATAAGTGAGATTTCTGTAAATGAGGATCTCGTAGGAGACTGGCAATATTTATGATTTGTGAAATGAATATTGGAGTGCTTACCGCTCATGAAATTATGTTGCCAGGAAGTGTTAATATTTTTAAGTGCGTAACACTGAGGAAATTGTACTGTCGGGAAGTTGGTTAATTTCAGTAATTTTTCTTTTTTAAATATTGTTGTGATGTGCAGTATTTTTACTCTTACTTGTAGTTATTTTTGTGTACTGCATTCATATTGGTTTTGAAGCAATAAGTAATTTGGTAAGAGTGGTTATGTTGATTGTAGATTTTTTGTATATATTCCTTTCCCCTAGTTTTAATTTGTGTAGAGATTAGTGTCGATAATTAGATCATAACCTAGTTTGTAAACTCATGCATGAGAGTATTGTTGAGGCATGTTTGCCAACTAGGGACACAAACAATCTTACACAGACTCCAATTTGGCTCGTTGGTGACAACGATTTGAAGGGCACCGGTGTACCTGCTACCTTTGTGGAGAGGTGTGAGGTTATCCTGCCAACACAAGGAGGAACTGCTGTTGGGGGGAATGGGACTTCCTCTAGTGAGGTTGGCGGGGGTGTCAGTAAAGGTCACCCGGGTCAGGAGAACAGGGGAGAGTGGAAATAAAGAATTCGGCCCACGGAGACAACGGACGATGAGGGACTCTGCTGCTGTTGTCTGCTATGTTTTGTAAATATGTTTTATATGTCTTGCGTCTTATGAAATAGGCCTTAGGGCCTATTTCACGCTTAAGGAGGGAGGAATGTTACAATCTTCGGACGGGTGTCATGGACACATATAAGAACGGTCGTTCTTGTGGCTCCTGTTATATTCCTCTCTCAGTAAGCATTACCTCTTCCCCTTACGGAGTGTTCGGTGGTTGGCCCCGACCCCGGGGGATGAAAAGAAGGGGGTGAAAACCAGAGGGTCGTTCGCCAGGAGACGGTGGAACCAGCGGTCTTGGAGTAGACGTGTTTTTTTGAAGCACCGGACGGTGCGGTGTAGATATCGTAAACTTCATTTAATGTTATACAAATAAAACGTGTATGTCCAAATTTGGTGAGCAGTGTCCCTCTGTTCTTAGCCACAACTACACATATTGTCTTGCAAAGTAGACATCGCTCGGGCCGCTCTGACAATATCTATAATCGAATAAAGGACACAAGAAACTGGAAAATAATTTCTGATAAATTTTTAATTCCCCGAAATTGTCCATACCCAGAAGTAATATTCGATGAATTGACAAAAAGCGATAACGTACAATTGAATATTATTGCATTTAGAATAAATATCCAATACATGTAGGAATTATTAAAGCAATCATTTAATCCACTTTTTTAATATATCCCTACATACATTATAGAGACAAACTTATGGACACTGCATGTTTATCAAAAACTAAATTGCTTTATTGTTCTATTTAGTAATGGGTAGGTCCTTCCTTTGTTTGTATTACAGCTTCAACACGTCGAGGCATACTTTTCACAAGTTCTCCGTAAGTCCGGATACGAATAGCTTGTGGCGTTTTTGGTACACCACACTATTACCAATGGAGTGAGACTCGACGGTTTTCGTTTTATACAATTTAATTATGTCTTTAAAGAAATTTACATCAACTACTATGTACAATGAATTTTACAACCGATAACAAACAGCACGATTGTTCCTCTTGAAACAGTAAGTTTCATCTCTCGAGTTTGTCTGGTTTTCAACGGGGTTTGACTTCCCCGTGTAATTTTGCATAGAGCTACCTCGTTCGCCATCTTCCTCTGTGGCTTCCTTAGCTCGAGTCCCCTTTCTTCCTTCTCGGGGCAACAACCTTTTTTCTCCGCGTCGACTCTGTTTCCAATTCACCTCCCACTCAAGGGGTCTCAGATCCCCCACATGTGCGAAAAAACCGACAACCAGCGGTTCTTCACAAACCCCCGCTGTCCGGTGGAAATTGGGGTGCACAAGAAACAGAGGCCGACCCTGAGTTTTTTCCACACATGTGGCTGTCGTCTCCATTGTGGACTACGATCTCACAAGCTCTCCATGCCTCTTGCTGTGAGAAAATATTGTTGTGAAGATGGGCGTGCGTGCTGGTGTCTTACTCATCGCTCCAGTTCGTCCCAGAAGAGCTCGATCGGATTAAGATCGGGGCTCTGAACAGGCCAGTCAAGCAAATCCACCTCATTTTCAGGAAACCAGTCCAGCATACGCTTTGCAGTATGACATGGAACTCGATCCTGTTGGAGGAAACAACCATCATCGCCGTAGTATTGCCATAGTGTAGGCAAGGTCGAATTATTCAGAGCGTCGAGGTACACGTTAGCGTTCATGGTACCAGGTACATAACGCAACAGGCAGGGTCCTAACCAGAAAAAACAACCACACACTAATAGTTTAGAGACTGTCTTGAAATATTCACACATCTAGCTGCTTCCATGATTGCCTGCCCTGTTTCTAAACGGCCTATAATGCGCTAAGTGATACTAAGCCATAACAAACCGTTTTGAGTCCTTACACACTGAAATCAAACGTTGTAGTGCAGAAATTCACTTTGCGCAATGCGCTTGATTCACCGTCGGATGACGTAACGCCTTGATTTGCATATCAGAAACCGCATCCCTTTTGAGTGGATAATGCTAATTAGGGTTGTACTTCACACATTCCCTGCAAAAATGTATTACATCGATTGGGTATTTCATGGAATCTAATTATTTTTTGGTATGTAAAGATAATTTTGGACATGAGTCTATAAGTAGAATGATCATAGCTGTTGAGAGGAGCTTGAAAAAGTGTGGCCAACTTGTCAACGTGTAGTCATGTGACTGAAAATGGAAAAATTGACTTGGTTGGCTGATTTGACTTCTTATTGCCTCTTTTGGCTACATAACATCCTATTAGAGTTTGTGTGTGTGAATGGCGCTACTGCAGATTGGCGAAAAAAGTGGTTAAACCCCCAAATTCTACTATCTTGTTTCGCGAACCAATCACATAATGAATGAATGGATGGCCGTATTTTCTTATCCTGTGGACCAATCAGATGATGAGTGTTTGTTTCTACCCGCCAAACGATTGTAGTCTAACAGCCGTATTCACAAATCCGAGTTAACTCGAGGATCAACGATAATCCTCGAGTTATCGAAAAAACCGTATTCACAAGTCCTGATCCGTGGTTTAAAGCCGTCTCGGTGTTACAATTTGATCCTCCGAAATCGGCGAGTTAACTCGCGTGTAAGAGTTACGCATGCGCAGTACTACCTTTTTGCGGAGGAAATTCAGCGAAACAAAATGGATGACACATTTCATTCTATGCTAAATTACAGTATTCTTGAGACAACTGGATTGGACGCATCATTACGGAGCACCTGCTAAATAGCAGCTCATGTCCTCATCATAATATTGCTTAAATGGAAAATTTAAAACATAATTTTATTGAAATTCAAAAGAAAAATGAAAATAAAGGTACCTGCGTAATCTTAAACAATCAGCTTGGCGAAAAGATAGATGGCGGCACCTCCGTCCACTAAGCCGGAGAGAGCGAACGGTAGAATACGATCATGGCAGATTTAAATTCGTCGTAGAATAAAAATCATTCTGTTGATTTATTACGAATGAAAGAAAATTGACAATGCAAGTTACTTTTCATACCACCAACACACACCCATACTGACAAGTACAAAGATAATCGGATTACATACATCTGTCAAGACATTGTGTATTATTAGTTTTTGCAAAATTTAGGTTTCCGTAAAAATCCAATTTGAAATTAAAAACCTATGCATTTATTTTTCCTAACCCAAATTAAAATGTCGCATGCGTTCTATTGAATCACAATTTGGAATCAATTCTTCGGCGAAGTACGTGCTTGATCAGTATGTATGCAGATTCGGGCGTCGTAACCAATATAAACAATATCCAGTGAACGTCAGGAGACGGTAGTTACAGCGAGCGTCTCATTTTAATCCCCGGATCACTTAACACGCCGTTTGAGAATACCGTTCTTGATAATTCTCGTGTTAACTCTTACTCGCGGATCAACTGATCCTCAAGTTAACTCGAGACTTGTGAATATGGCCGTAAGGGTCACGTTGCAACTAGTTTGGGTCAATGCTTTTTTTTTTTGGCGAAACTTTTATAGCACACCCGAGACTAAGTTTCTAAACTGTTAATGTCCATTCATGGCAGTGACTTTACTCACGTTCCATACCTTACTTAAAACACTTATAATGAATATAAGCATGTATATGCAACTTTAATATCTTTAAGGAAAATAAAAATGAATCACAAATATGAAGAAGCATTTTGTTTACTACTCGCTGATGTTAATTCCTATTTATTATTTACGGGGAAAAATACGTGCACCTCATGTTGCCATAATTAGCTTCCCGTTTGCGCACATTTTCTTTTCCGCTCTGATCTGTTTTCTGTCATAGATTTATTATTGCCCTCTGCGTGTAGTAAGACTACAAAAGAATTTCATTACATAATAGTCAGCTCTTCTGGGTAGTGAATAAATAGTATACATCTAAATAGCACACACCAAGAATACTTTAACTAAACGGCGAAATTGATGAAGGAATCTATATGGGTTTATTTTGCAATGTTCACATCTTGCTGTTGCTGTTTGCTAGTAAACAAGCAATGCTTATTTCTGAGCAATGTGTGTGAGTGAAATATGTAGTGAAGTGCCAGAAAATTGTTGCCGATGATCCTGTACAAAATTCGTAGCAACGTCGCCTTTGCTTTAGGGTGGGTCCCCGTTGCATGGTAATGGTAATGGTAATTTTAGTTAACGTCGTACTAGAGCAACACAACGGGCTATTGACGACGGTCCGGGATCAGTCCCTTAAGGGAAAGATCCGAGGACAACACCTCGTAATTTTGAACCACGGTCAGATGACGAAGCAACACTTGAGCTGGCACCCCACTCTTCAAACTTCCACGCCAACCCAACGGGAGGACTTTCGGCCACGACAGATTTAAGGTGCACCAGCCGCCTCTACACCATACGATTACAAACATCCATGCCCGAACCCGGAACCTTCCTATCTAGAGGCTAACACCTTAACCACTATACCGGTTGGTCGGCCCCCGTTGCATGGAGAAAATTTCTTCTTCTGACTTCTATGCGGCACTGCAAAAGATGTCTTTAGCACACATGCAAAAATTTTATTGGAATCGGATATCATCTTCTGCCTACGGATTGACGCTAGATAATACATATTTTGGAAGAAAAAAAGTCTTTTTGATGAGTTGTTACAGTAAGGTTAAAAAAGGTATAAAAATGCGTGTCTAATAAAAAAAATTGAAATTGTATGAGTAAGATTTATTTATTACAAGAAAAAGTTCCCACAAATGACATTTATATTTTTATAATAATATTTCATAAAACGCGAAAATGCTTCTTGATATCGAGACTCTATTTGGTATTTTATAAAGACCTCTCTCTCAGATTTTTTGCTCAATGTGGATGAAGCTTCTGTCAGTCTTGACCGCCCTTTCAAAAGCTTGTGTGCGATATGGCAGGCGTAGTAAAGACAGTTCTGCTTTATGGGCGACAAACAGTCGGATGTCTTCGTCAGGTATGGATTTTAATATTGGTGGATCAGATATATTGTCCTGCCAGTCAATGAGTTGAGTCAGTGTAAGTTGATGCATCAAATTTTACCGTAGGCAGTTGAAACAGCCGGAGTCCTATCCTGAATACTGCGGGCTTTCAAATGTGACGGACTTCCAGTTTATGGTTGTACAATTCAGAGTCGGTCAGCATTGCGTTCAATAAATATTCAGGGTGTCTGTTTCTTTGAATTGCGGGATATATTTTGGCTTTCAGCTCTGTGCGCAAATATCTAGTTACAGCGATGAGTTTTAACCAGCTCCGTGCTCCATGTTTACAGTAAGGGTGAATTTTGAACGCAAACCAGGTTGGAGCATAAACTTTGACGTCATACGTTGTAAAAATTACTAAGTTTTCACAAGGAGGGTCCATCGAAAAGTACAAACGTAGAGTTCTATTCGCACGAGTTAGCCATCGGGCATAAAACATTTTGACTGTCGGATTTGTTTGTAAAAACATTTAGGAGATATGCCTGTTCAAACCAATGAGACTATTCTGTACAAATATGTTTGGTATGTACTAATACCTTAAACAAAAAACTCAGGTTGAAATACATTGAAACCGAACAACGGGTTTGTTTTCACACATTGCTAGATCTTTTCCGATTCTCCCTGAAAATGTATCGGGTCTCAATTTGCTGCTATCAATATGTAAAAATAAGTGTAGTAGGGATAATTCGTTCCTATACAGTAGGCAGATAATCCACACCGACGTTGAGGCCTGTGACTGTGGATGGAATACAGTGTCATTGTCGATTGACTAGATTCAGATAAAGTCGACACGTTAAGCTTTTCTGTGCTTTCTTTTTGAGACTGAAACTGTGATTTTTTCCTTAGCATTTTCCTTTTTGTTCTATATTTTATTCGTTGTAATAATATCTGCGGTTCCTATCACTATTACTCTAGTGGTTTGTTCGTTGATTAGGAATCTTTTCTCTCTGACAGGTATTTTTTTTTTGTGTCTGGGACAAATGCACTCATATATGTTCTTACACTTGCAGAATGAAGTGACTAATAATACTTTACTGATACGGCGAAACTCTTTTTATTTCTTCTACCATATTTCAAGGTGAGATTTTAAAAGATTTTGCATTTTTTCAGATGATACGCCTTTGACATCGCTTTCGTTGTTTATGTTGGACAGTAGGAATGGAAGCTCTTGATCATATGTCTTCATTTTTTTACAATGTCTTCTATTTTATTAAACGTGGAGTCTTTATTAGTTTTATTATCACGTTTTATCTTATGCCGGTTCCACTTATAGAACTTTATAACATCTTCATGGGTAGGTAACATTGTATTTAATATCACTTGAACCACCAAACAACTGTAGGTTGGTATTTTAATTAACGTCGCACTGGAGCAACACAACGGGCCAAACAACTAAGTATTACCAAACAACGGACATTTCCTATCTGAACGAGCACGATCCATGATAAAAATGGCGCAAACGAGCGCAGCTCAACTTCCCCTTATTACAGCCAGCTTTTTTGATATAAATCCTGAGGCAGTTAGACTTATCAGAGTGTAATAATATTTCACACATGTTGCATTGAGAAAGCACCTTTTTATCGCAGTGCCCCTTAAAAAAGTAGAAAAAAAAGTAAAATGACCCACCTTACTATTTATGTCATTTGTTAAACCTAGTAGATGCATCAATAGTCATCTGTGGAAGAATCTCGAGGTATTTAGGATGTTAAAATGTCATCTTATCATGCAATAAGCTATTTTAGCCGCCGTTTAATAGTTGGATCTAGTGAGATAGGTTATAGCATTTCGTAGGATGAAGATAATTTTCGATTTTCACGTACAGCCATTTCAAAAGTGTAATACAACTACTAGAATTCTAGGAAAACTTGTAACTTAACGATAACAGTGGGGCATAAAAAGACTCTATGTGAACGTTGCTGCCATTCGGAAATGTATAAATAATGTCGATAGCAGTGCAACGTGCGTTTATGAAATATACATATAGAAGTGATAATTTCAGCTTCCTTTTGAAGACGACGCGGAATATTTGACGCTTAATTCACTTTGTTATTTGTGTTTACATTATTTTTTGTGACAATTCCTCTCTTTATGGTATCTTTTATTGCTTTCTGAATCAGACTGCTAAATGAATTTATTCAAGAGGCAAGCTCTATTGTATAGTTTAAGCAATTGAATAACTAATTGAATAAAATAAATGAAACAATTGGCAGGCAAAAGTTGTTTTTACATTTCTTTATTCTGTTTGTTACCATCTATCAAATTCCTAATAAATTTGACTTTCGTCCATATACGTTAATTTAATATGTATGTGGATTTTAATTAAAATGAAGAAAAGTAATTATACATATAATGTAAAATATTATGCATAAAATACAACAATCGATATTAGGAAAACAAGTAGTAAGTATTCCTAGAAGTAAGGTAATTCATTAACTGAGACAATTTCCTAATTGATTCTCCAATTATTCAAATCATATTTTTTTAATATCGTACTGTTTAATTATCTAATTGATTCTATCCTGTTTCCATTTCAGTCTAATTAGCTCTAGTGTAGCTAAAATAACATTAAA
This sequence comes from Metellina segmentata, assembly GCA_947359465.1. NCBI lineage: Eukaryota > Metazoa > Arthropoda > Arachnida > Araneae > Tetragnathidae > Metellina > Metellina segmentata. The sequence goes on from OX375883.1 coordinate 48,626,153, forward strand.
GAAACAAAAACCTATTTTGATCTGATTCTGTCTAATTGTATAGCTCAATAGAAATCTCGAGTAAGATATCTTCTCATTTCATGGAATTTTTGAACCTTTGGAAAATACTGATAAATATGGTTTGATGGATTGAAATTCCTTAGATTCTGTTGTAAGACGTATATGCTATATCTGAGTAAGTAATAATTTTTAAATCGGCCTGTGTATCAGAGTTCAGATACCTTCCACGACTTAGACAATTTTTAACGTTTTTGTTGAGAAGTGATAAGAATTGAATGAAGGCAACTATAGACTGTTTTCAAATATTGAGGTCCTTAACCCTCTATGAGGTTAACAAGCATTATTCCACCTTGAAACATGTAGTCTTGCATGACTTTTAACCAGTTGACGAGTGAAATCTTTCCAAAGAATTATATTCTGAGGATTGTACCGAGTGAATCTTTACAAAAGATTCTATTCTAAGGAAAGGGGAATATTAGAATCTTTCCAAACGATTCTATTCAAAGAAAAATACCAGTGAAAATCTTCCAAAGAGTATTCTATTCAAAGAAAAATACCAGTGAAAATCTTCCAAAGTATTATTTTCAAATAAAAGGACCTATGGAATCCTATCAAATAATTCAATACCAAGGAAATTTTCAATGGAATCTTTTCAAAGCGTTCTATTCTAAGAAAATATCAATGAAAATTTTCCAATCCATTCTCTTCTCAGGAAATAATTAATGGAATCTATTTCTAAATAATTCTATTCTTAAGAAAAGTCTAAGGAAATTTTCATAAGCGATTTTACTGTAGGGATAGGGAAGCATAAAAATCTTTCCAAAGCGTTCGATTCTAAGAAAAAGACCAATGGAATTTTCGCAATCCATCCTCTTCTGAGGAAACACCAATGGAATTTCTTTCCAAACGATTTTATACGAAGGAAAGGTCCAACGGAATCTTTCCAAACGATTTTATACAAAGGAAAGGTCCAACAGAAGCTTTACAAACGATTTTTTTTCTAGGGAACGGGAAACATGGAATTTTTCCAAATGATTTGAATGCAAGAAAATAACCAATACAATATATTTCTCAAGATTGACCAGTGATTCTTTAACCCCAAGGTGGTAATTTAGCTATTATGTGTGTCGACATTAAAGCATACTATCCTACACCGTAATTTCGTGAAGCTCATTTGAAAAAGTGGTAAAATTTAAAAATTGATTTACAATAATTAGTGTTTAAGTAAGAAAGATACAATGCTGGGAGTAAACAGATAATATTCCCAATCGGTTAATTAGTTTACAAAAACTTCAATTATGACTAAATTTATTCACGCTTAAAAATATGTTCTTCATAACTAATCCAATTAGTCATCAGACATTTAATCATTAGTTTTAGTCATGAATACGTAAACTAAATTACTATTGTAATAGAATACAAAATAACTTTGACAATATTTTTTTTTCTCTCAATTAGCATGATTTTCTCTCATCTCTAATCATCTTCTCATTTAGGCACATGGAAATAATTATTTTTTATTTGAAACAATGTCCAATGTAACGAAATTTTAAATTATCTGTCGGTATGTTTCTGAAAAAAGCGTTAATGTGAAAATTAATTTAGAGTACTTCAAGATAGGGTCTCATTACTATAGAGGAAACAAATTTAATTAACATATTTTTTTCACATTTTGTTGCCTTACGTGAATTATTTTACACTGAAAATATTCTATTTCATTTTATTGTAACTGTCCTCTTCAACAAGTAGAATAATTATAGCAAAAATTTACACAATCACAATTTTTTGTGGGTATATAATGTTGAATTCAGGAACATTTTGAATCGTTATTTTTAGTAATGATTACTTAAAATTGAAAATAAATAATTTTTTAATTAACATAGAATGACTAAAACTAATCAATTGCTACTCATTAGTCATAGCTAATTTTTTTAGTCATTAGGTTTTGTTTGTCAGTTTAAACTTCAACCAACACTGCTATGAAACAAAAAGTCTTACATATCTTAAATGTTTTAAATGATGAGGCAAATGTTAAAACAATCAGTTTTAAAACTTTTGGGTCGTCTTAAGCCTCCTATTGGTTTCGAAGTGATATTTAGTCTATCCAATCTGTCTATCCAAAGTCTATCCAAAGATCTGACCAATTTTGCTAATGACTGATATCTTACAGCTTATTTTATCATTTGAAGAAATATCGTATCATCAAGAACTTGCTGATTTTTTTCATGATGACGAGATCAAGACAGGGTCAATTTTCTTCAATGACTCGGTATCTCATCCATCAAGATCTTGCTGATTTTTTCATGATGACGAGATCAAGACAGGGTCAATTTTCTTCAATGACGCGGTATCTCATCCCTGAAGATCTTGCTGATTTTGTCATGATAACGATATCAAGACATGGTCTGTTTTCTTCAATGACGCGGTAACTCATCCATCAAGATCTTGCTGATTTTTTCATGATGACGAGATCAAGACATGGTCAGTTTTCTTCAATTACGCGGTACCTCATCCATCAAGATCTTGCTGATTTTGCCATGATAAAACGATATCAAGACATGGTCTGTTTTCTTCAATGACGCGGTAACTCATCCATCAAGATCTTGCTTATTTTGTCATGATAAAACGATATCAAGACATGGTCTGTTTTCTTCAATGACGCGGTAACTCATCCATCAAGATCTTGCTGATTTTTTCATGATGACGAGATCAAGACATGGTCTGTTTTCTTCAATGACTGGGTATCTCATCCATCAAGATCTTGCTGATTTTTTCATGATGACGAGATCAAGACATGGTCTGTTTTCTTCAATGACTCGGTATCTTATACATCAGGATCTTGCTGATTTTTTCATGATGACGAGATCAAGACATGGTCTGTTTTCTTCAATGACTCGGTATCTCATCCATCAAGATCTTGCTGATTTTTTCATGATGACGAGATCAAGACATGGTCAGTTTTCTTCAATGACGCGGTATCTCGTCCATCAAGATCTGCTAATTACAAGATACCTCGTCAAGACAACCAGTTAGAGGAATAAATACATTTCTGTTGATAAATTGTCTACCTCCGATGTATCGAAAATGCTATTTAAATTAATTGCGTCGAAGAAAAACACTTTTAACTGTTTTACAAACACAGCAACTATTTTAATGTGCGTTTTTCTTGTATTAACCTCAAACGGGCTGCTTATGCTTTTGCAAACACCGAAGGATCCTCCATGAAGTGATGAGTCGCGGTAGCAAGATTCAATGAACTGTGATACAAGTATATCAAGTTATGAGTATCACGGTAGCCGCGAGGATATTATGTAATGGGAACTGTGACTGTCCAGTTGATAGAACGACGGATTAACAACCGGAGAGTTGCATGTTCAAAACTTGTGTCGATCAAAGACCGTCGTGTAAGTGAGGTCTGGTGTCATCTCAATCCGTTTTGTCTCGAATATCTTGAATTTGGCATGGTGTGGAGGTTTGGAGGAGCCAGCTCAAGTGTTGTTATCTAACCTTTGTTCAAGATTACGAGGCGCAATTGGATCCTTCATTCACTTCGGAATTGATCCAGCACCGTCTCCAATTACCTATGGTGTTGCTGAAGCACGACGTAAATTCAATGACCTGCCTTTACAGAATATTGAATACGCGGATTACAGCACATAATGGCGACTTTTCAGTACCATTGAGATCTATTGAACCAAATTTAACAATGAAGATTCTATATAACCTTTAAACAAACTTATAATAAATATTAAAGCGTATGGCGTATGTGTTCTTAATAAGGGGTTAACCTCAAACGGCTGGCCCATATTTCTCTGAAGTATACTTCACTGAATAAACCCTTCCATCATTCATTGGCTACTATTTGAATGAAATACCGATTTAAGAGTATATATATATATATATATATATATATATATATATATATATATACACTCTATAACAAAAACATCGACGCACCAAGAAGGAATCATTCGATTGCTTTGAAATTTCGTATGCAAAAATGTTTTGACCAAATATGCAAATGATTAAAATTTGGTGTCCAATGAATGAATAGTACGATCTCCAACGCATCAGAAATGCGCATCCAGCAGATGTATATAAGGAGTTGTTCTTGAACTGTTGTTACAAATTTCTGCTGCATTGCGATTTAGGATACCTTTCAACGACTGAAAAAATGCCTCGCCGCAGGATTCGAGCAACTTTCGGAGTTTGAAAGAGGTCGTATCATTGGATTGAAAGAGGCAGATTGGGCAAATTGGAGATACGCTCGTCATGGGAGTCGAAGCGATGCGGCGATTAGAAGATGCTGGCAAGAGTGGGTAGACAATAGCAGATTTCAGCGTCATGATGGTAGCAGTCGATGTAGGGCCACAACACATCGCGACGACAGAGTGATTGTCAGATCAGCTGTCACACCGCCTGATTCATCGCTATCAACCATCAGTCGTGTGACCCACACACGAGTGTCCACCATGACTATTCACAGACGGCTGAGATAGCGAAATCTACGCTCGTACCGACCGTTACGCCACCTGCCACTCACGCCTGCACACTGTCGAACCAGATTACAGTGGTGCTTGGCTCGATAAGGCTGGAATGATGTTGACTGAGGACGTATAGTCTTTAGCGACGAATCCCGCTTCCAACTGTGTCCTGACGATCATAGAAGACGTTTCTGGAGACGCCCAGGGCAGCGTGCCGATCCTGCTTTCACTATTGCACACCACACGGGCCCTCAACCAGGAGTTATTGTCTGGGGTCCCATTTCCCTTGATAGCCGGACCCCTTTGGTCGTCATTAGAGGTACACTTAATGCACAGGGGTACGTTGACGACATTCTGATACCTGTTTTGCTACCGTTCTTTTCGCAGTACCATGGGCTTATTTTTCAGCAAGACAATGCCAGCCCACATACGGCACGTGTTGCTATGAACTGTCTTCAAACTTGTCAAACACTTCCTTGGCCAGCCAGATCACCAGATCTCTCTCCCATCGAGCATGTCTGGGATATGATGGGAAGGCGACTGCATCCGGTAGGGAATGTTGATGACGTAATCCGACAGTTGGAGCAAATTTGGCAAGAAATACCGCAGGAGACCACCCGAAAGCTTTATCGGTCTATGCCACGCCGTGTAACAGCTTGCATCCAGGCTAGAGGCGAGTCAACACCTTATTGAGCTCGTCCCTGTAACTCTGAAATAAATCATTCAATTGTTCTGAAATGTTAATCATTTTCTATTCTGCACATAATTTTCCTATCCACCAACTTTTGTCTCCATCGGACAACTCCTTCTTGTTGCGTCGATTTTTTTGTTATATATATATATATATATATATATATATATAACCTTTTTACTAACATTCGACAGCAATTCAAAAATTTGTATATTCTTAAAATGTTAACATAATTGTTAACATTTTCTATTCTGCACATAATTTTCCTATCCACCAACTTTTGTCTCCATCGGACAACTCCTTCTTGTTGCGTCGATTTTTTTGTTATATATATATATATATATATATATATATATATATATATATATATATATATATATATAACCTTTTTACTAACATTCGACAGCAATTCAAAAATTTGTATATTCTTAAAATGTTAACATAATTGTAGTGCTTAGCTTTTAATGTAAGTAAACTTTACTGAATAGACAAGGGGGTTATACATTTGGTGCTATATCGAATCAAATTTAGGCAATGAAAAGGATCTATATATATCTAATATATACCAGTGGGCTTTTTGACTAAAGTTCGAAAGTTATTTAATAGTATATACATTCTTAATAGATAGGTCTGGGTTGCACATATTTTGCAAGATTCACTGAAAAGGCCCATGGGTTACCCATTATGTGCTATTGTATCAAATTTACACACTGTATAGTCTATGTAACATCTCCACAAATCCAAACGCTTACGAAAAGCGAATGCCCCGAACAATAACTTTCCTTCAAACATATCTACATCTCCACAAAACACTTTTAGCACACCAGGTGCTCTTGGCGAGATTTGGCGAGATTTATACCCCATGGTTTGCGCGCAAGTCTTGTCTGGGCTAGAAGTTAATGTTGCGTGACAAGTACCGTCGATTTATCAGTGTCAGGCGCACGCGAAAAGTAATCGAATGCTCGCAGTACTTATAACGATGAAAAAAAGCACAAAATGCGTGCTCTTAAACGATGTAAGGAGAGAAGTCTTCATAAATAATGTTACGTTTAATACGGGGCCTTCGGATAATATATAAAATATCTCGGAATACCTAATGCATAGCTTAGATATGGCATGGTGCTTTTGTTTGTTTGCTCGTTTTAACGCTTCCAGAAATTTGACGTGCTATTCATGGCCTCGATGTAGTATTACTTTGGGGTGTACATTTTTGAGAGTTGAAGGTAATTGAGGTTTTCAATTAAACATGTAATGGCTTGACCAACTAGTAGCTTGACCAAAATTCCAGGAAACGTGATACTAACCCTCAGTGTCACGAAATTTCTGAGTATTGTAGTAGTTTGCATTTAATCTGGAAAAAAAACACACACAGTGGCTATTGATCAAAGGAATCCCAGGAAAGGTTCTGTTGGTCAAGAATGTCACTACTATTTAGTAATGTAGGGAAGACTGCAATACTACAGAACATGTATATGCGAGTGAACTAAGAGGTGAAATGAGACAGTTCTGAGAAAATTTTTATTCTAGAACTAGAGATTAATTCTTTTTAGGGTCGTGTAATTGGAATAAACATTTTCTGGGAGATATTTAGTTACCTTGTATGAGAGGTTACCCGCATATATCTGTAGTACAGCCTTATGTATTCTTTACCAGTTTAACCTATACGGCGTTGGACGATTATAACCTTCATGGCTTTTAACCAGTGATGGCCTTGATCAATAAATTCTTTCTTGGTATTCTTTCAACCAACCAATGTGGTAAGTTAATCAATGTCTGCTGAGGGACAAAAGCTACTCGGACATTTCCTGACATTTAGAGGTTCAAAACATTAAGGATATATTACAAGGTGCCGGTCTTGTAGCATGACCTTCAGTTCATCAGGCTCTGGGTGTGATTTCATGTAAAGTCAAGATGTTCGGAATAAATTCTAAGCATCATTTCTAATTAGCCATTGTATAGAAAAACATAACCATTGAGAGACAAACGAAACCAATTCATACGTATCAATAACCTATAATGAGGAATTTTAAGGTTATTTTGACACTTTTTTTTGTCTCTAATTCTCCTCTCGAAGTTCCTCACACACACTCTCTCTCTCACTCAGACTATCTCTCTCATACACATACTCTCTCACATACACTATCTCACACATATTTTTTCATGCAAATACCCCTCTTCCTAGCCCAAACAATCCTTCGATCACAAATTCTCTCTCAAACTCCCTTTCCCTCTCAACATCCCTCTCTCTCGCCCACACGTGCTCTCTCTCACACTCCATTTTTTTCATGCCCTCTCTTTTGCACACATATTTTCTCTCACCCACTCTCTCATCACACTTCCCCTACACACACTCTCTCATATACCCTCTCTCATACACCCACTGTCATGCACCAACTCCGTTATACACACATTCTAAACCATATATTCTCTCACTTACTATCTCGATCTCCTACCCACTCTCTCTCGCACACTCTCTCACGAACTGAATCGCACTCACCCTGTCTACACACTATCTCTCTCTCGCACACTCTCTCTAGAACTGAACCTCACGCACCCTGTCTACACACTATCTCTCCAACACCCACTCTCACTCCATCTATCCACTCTCTCCCTTTTCATAAACACTCTCTCCCACACACCATCTCTCTCCACAAACCATCTCTCTCACACACTAGTACTCTCCCACACAATTTCTCTCTCATACGCTAATCTCTCTTACACCCACTCATCTCACATCCAATCCTCTCTTATACACCCACTCTCACTCCACATATCCCTCTTTCTCTCTTTCACTCTCTCTCCTTCATAAACACTATTCCACACACCATCTAACTCCACCTATCCCTCTTTCTCTCTCACACTCTCTCTCTCCATACACCATATTTCTGACACACTAGTACTTTGCATACACCATCTCTCTCTCGATACACCACATTTCTGACACACTAGTACTCTACATACACCATCTCTCTCTCGATACACCACATTTCTGACACACTAGTACTCTGCATACACCATCTCTCTCTCGATACACCACACTTCTGACACACTAGTACTCTACATACACCATGTCTCACCATATACCATATTTCTGACACACTAGTACTCTCCATACACCATATTTCTGACACACTAGTACTCTCGATACACCACATTTCTGACACACTAGTCTACATACACCATCTCTCTCCATACACCATATTTCTGACACACTAGTACTCTGCATACACCATCTCTCTCTCGATACACCACATTTCTGACACACTAGTACTCTGCATACACCATCTCTCTCTCGATACACCACATTTCTGACACACTAGTACTCTCCATACACCATATTTCTGACCCACTAGTACTCTCCATACACCATCTCTCTCTCGATACACCACATTTCTGACACACTAGTACTCTGCATACACCATCTCTCTCTCGATACACCATATTTCTGACACACTAGTACTCTCCATACACCATATTTCTGACCCACTAGTACTCTCCATACACCATCTCTCTCTCGATACACCACATTTCTGACACACTAGTACTCTGCATACACCATCTCTCTCTGGATACACCACATTTCTGACACACTAGTAGTCTACATACACCATCTCTCTCGATACACCACATTTCTGACACGCTAGTACTCTTCCACACACTATCTCTCACATACCCTCTCACTTCCTCCTCCGAATAATTGGATTTGGTTTGATTTGATTTGTCGTTCGTGTGTTTTCTAATTTGATAGCTCATGAGACCAAGACCTACTCCTCAATGTACTCCGAACCTCAACGAACATCCTTTCCAAGACGCATATCCAAACCTGAGGAAAACTAAAATAAACAATAACGTGTATCCATTGATACAATTTTCCATCATCTCACACCCCTCAGAATAAACGTTTACTTCAAACAAATCTATATAGCCTACCTGTATCATATTCCCCTGTCAGTTTATTCAGGGGGGACGGGAAACGTCCATCTCTCACTTCAAATAAAAACTCCTCTGAGCAGGCTTTGATAAGATTTGCCATATGCCTTTTTTCCGATGGGATGATGGCAGGAGGATGGAAGAAATAATGTCCATTCGTAAGGCTTTAAACTCTAAAATATAATATATTTGAGTCGAAAACACCCTTTTGTTGGGGATGCGAGACGAATATATTCGTCTGCTGGATTGAAGTGTCAATAAGAAAACACGCGAAAAAGGCCAAGAGGCTTAGGCTTCGAAATACATCTGGAGGCTTTAAATGCTCTGCTCTGTAAATGCAATGAGTTATCTTATCCGATGTAATGTAATGACCATGCTTAAGAGTACATCTTGCTTGCTTGATCTCTTTAAGGGATGGTGACATTAAATCACATAAGAAATGACAAGCAACTTTAATATATTATGTGCTTGGAAATTTTAAGCTTTGAGCATGTCAGATGGATGAATTGTAATCGATTGCGAAGAGAAAATGTTATGATCGACAGATTTTAAGAGTCGCGAAGGGTTGTTTGGGTTTAATCTCCCGTCATTGTTTTATTCTATATATAAACCAGAATGCCTTGGATTTGATGTATTTCAAAACAAGAACTCCGTATCACTTAAGCTAGTGAGCGTTTATAATACGATGGTTTTGCAAAATAATTCTTTATGGAGTTTGGAAATATTGAAGTAAGGGTATGCTGGACAATGTTAACATCATGATGCACTGCAATGATTCGTTAATAAAAAAAATATTAGGGCAATTAATAATGGCTATCTTTAATGAATCAAACATGCCAATCCAACTTTCAACAGTTTGTGCTTTATTTCATTGGATTAAATGGATTTATTTTTAATAGTCTCTTATGCTTCACTATATTGGACGACATCCTGTCATTTTTCGATATGAAAACCCTCTACAAGTGGTTAATGAGTAGGAATGATAAATTATCAATGGGTAAGGAGATCAAATAAGACTCAAACGGTAAGGAGGAAAACGAAAAGGCTCAGTGGGTAATGAGCATGACATAGGGTAAATGAGTAAGGACCATGATAAAAGTTTAATGGGTAACGAGTATGATAAAGGGATAATGAGTAAATAGTGTAACAACGGATTAATGGATTATGAGTAAGGAGTGTAACAACGGATTAATGAGTAAGAAATGTGAAAACGCGTTAATCAGTAAGAAGTGTGGCTAGGTTAATCAGTAAGAAATGTGTATAAGGTTAAACCAGTAAGGAGTGTGACGAAGAGTTAATGGGTAAGGAGTACGACAAAATGTTAATGTGTCAATAGTTTTGTAGAGGATTAATTATTGTGGAGTGATGCAAAAGTCTGATGGGTAAGAAGCATGGCATTAGGATTAATGTGTAAGGAGTCTGACAAAGTGTTCATACAGCTAATGCTGGTGGAGAGGAATTAGGTCCTTATTTTGTGGAGCAAGTTTTACTGACACAGGAGAGAATCGAACCTGACAGAAATCCAACCTACACAGCTTACAAATCATAGGTTGCTACCGCATTGGAAAAATCCATACCAAGTATTTTAATTTCTTTAGTGGATCGCTCAGGACCATGAAAGTTTACCAGTTTCAATTCAACTTTATATTATGTCTCGCACGTATTTGGAAAATATATAACACTAGGGGGCCCGCCCCCTGCTCGCTGACGCTCGCTAACCCCCGGAGGATTGCTTCGCAATTCTTATTGGTTCGCTGCGCAACCCTATGCTCACTTCGCTCGCATCAATGAAGACACGTGTCCAAGCAGAGGGATTGATTACAAAATATGATATTCCAAAAAAATATTTTTCAAATCTAAATTTGTTGTATTACATAAAAGATATACACAGTACCTCTGGAATCAGAATTTAAATGAAAACTTTGAGCAAATTTTTACTCGCAATGGAATTTTTACTCGCGCTGCTTTGGAAATTGAATACCCAGCATGTTGTTTGTGTGTACATTCCCAGTACTCGAGCCACCCATACACTTTTTGACTGAGTTTGTTGTCGAAAGTTGTAGTGCACGCGTCTTGTTGTACTATAATTGTTAGCCTTGAAAAGGACTGTTTTTTAAATAGCCCTGAAAAGATCCTCCGCTTTCTTAGATTTCTATTACAAACCGCAACAGCTCGTCTAAAATTAATTTTTTTCAATAAAATTTCATCCGATAACGCTATAGATTTAAATGAGGCGCGAGGCTCCTAGTAAACAAACAATCGCACAATGTTGCCAAAACGCGGTAACAAATAACGTCTTTTTTGCGTGCCACGTAAGAGAAATATAGATATAGATTAAAACATGAAAGAAATATATTATAGCGTGATACTACCATATTCGAGTTGTTAGAATACTAATTTAGAAAGTGGTTTACTTATATACTTTACTGTGAATTCCAGCTCCATTTGTTTCAATACCAGGCTGCTTGTACTTTCAAATCGTACGTAAATTTTAAAAAATTCGTTAAAGTTTTTGAAATCTCCCATGTCTTAGAAACGATTTACCGAACATTAATAGCAGTTCGCAGCGTTTTATACGACCCTGTAGACTTCAATCGGTAGATTAGTTTGGTTTTATGGAGCAATGACCATATTTGGCCAAAATGTGCAAGTGGTGTATCGGATTCCGTTCATTGTCAACTGGTAATATAGGGAAAACTTTGGTTCCTTTCGTTATTCTGTAATGATGGCGGTAGGAAGCTCAAATTACGTCGCACTGTAGAAACTTGATGGAGGAATAAATCTTGGATCCCGAAAAGTTTGTTAAGAATGTAAAATATGTGTAATTCAAATAGGGACTACCACCTTTTGGAATCCCTTACAAGGGGCTAGTTGAATTAACGTCACACTAAACACATAACAAAGGGCTATATACGATCCGTAATTGAACAACTCTTAGATGAGGAATTAACACTTGAGCTGGCACTCCACTCTCCAAATTTCCTCAACACTTCAATATGAGTATATTTGAGGCCACAACACAGTTAATGTGCATCAGCCCGCCTATACACAACGCTCTTTGATTGGATAGAGTTTCGAATTCCGCAACCCTCCGGTTATTAATACGATAATCTTCCAATTTAACATCCGCGGTTCTTTCTTGAAGACAATCCCCTTAGACAATCCCTTTTAATTTTTGGACAAAAGTTACGTAGATAACAGGAGGGAAAATAAAAAATGATATGCTGTTGCCAGACGCACTATGTTATCACATTTTAGAAAAGGAATCATGAATGGAATGCATTTGACTCACCAAATGGGACGACTCCGTGGCTATTAAAGTTTTGATTGGTTGTGTGATGTCACGAGTACGCGGAGTTTCTATTTGCTTCGATTGGTAGTGCGATAGTTCGAGCGAAACGAGATACGAAGCGTCAAAAATCTTTACAATCGAAATTGCAATAGAAATAACATTGAGTATAAAAGGAATACCGTACGCAGCTCTAATTGTTTTACCAGTGTTGATCAAGAATTAAGTTTTCCAATAATATTGTTTTACCAGTACTGTTCAAAAAACACCATACGAAAGCAAGGCAAGTTGACAGATAGTGGTGAAAAAAGATCCATTCATAGCCAGTTTTCACGCACCGTCAGGTTTTAAATGAAGTTTGACCAAAATAAATAAATAAATTTATGCACCAGTCGTATGATGGGCCATTTATCTATATATATAATTCTCTTACGTGGCACGCAAAAGGGACGTTATTTGCTGTCGCGTTTTGGCAACACTGTATGATTATTTGTTTACCACGAAGCCTCGCGCCTCAATTGAATTTATAGCGTTTATATCGGATAAAATTTTACTGCAAAAAAATTTATATTAGTCGAGTTGTTGCAGCTTACAAACGACATGCTCACATTTCGAGTCAAAATTTGCTCAAAGTTTTCATTTTAATTCCAAATTGTTCGAGTTCTGATTCCTGAGATACCGTATAATGTTTCTATAGAACAACAAATTTATATTTGAAAAATATTTTTTGGTGGAACTGTCGTTCACTGTAAGAAGGCGATTTATCGCCAAATATGGTAACCTTTTGCGGTTTTCCTTCACATCTGCCGTTTTTGTTATGGCAACCCTATCTGCAAAATTTCTCGCACTCCACGCTCTGAATGGTATCTTGATTTGGCGACAAAAATTAGTTGGCGACAAACGTCTTACCGTGAACGACAACTCCACCTATTTTCTTTTTGGAAAATCATATTTTGTAAACAAAGTCTTCATTCATGCGAGCAAGCGAGCAAGGTCCGCGCAGCGAACCAATGAGGATTGCAAAGCGATCCTCCCGGTTTTGGCGAGCGTTAGCGAGCAGTGGGCGGGCACGCTAGTTCTGGTTTATTGATACTGTATCAGTGGCAGGTTGAATAAAAATAACTGCTAAAAATTGTGGTAAAAATATAACATTTTAAAAATTATCTGTAGCAGTGTAGCAATTGGTTCAGTATGAACTTCGTATTTCCCAAGTTCGTATTTGTCCTCACCACACCCTAATTTATTGGGAGATGTAGAATTTAACCCTTCTGGTGATTATCTTTATGATATATCCCGTCAGAACCCTTATTGAGCAGATCTTGATGGAAAAAAAAATCATTCGTCCATAGAAGAAAATTGACAAGACCTTGATCTCGTGATCGTCCAAAAATTCCGAAATACCCTGATGACGAGATATTTTATCTTGAACTTCCAGCTGGTTATCTCGACGAAATATCTCGTTTGTGACAAAAGTGACCAGATCGTCATGGACGAGATATCTCGTCTGTGACAAAAGTGACCAGATCGTCATGGACGAGATATCTCGTCAGTGACCAAAGTGACGATATATCTCGTCCATTAAAATATTGTCTCTCATCAGTAGAAGAAACCTGTCCATAGGATTGATCTCGCCATAAAAATTGGCAATATCTCGATGATGAGACAACCAGGCAAAATTTGTCAGATCTTGATTTACCATAAACCATTTAGAGGGTTAAGTAATATTATGAGTTCTTCATTGACGTGAAATCATATTGGAACCATTTGAAGCGTTAAAATGGTAAGCTCCTTTGAAGTAGATAGCTACTTAATGTCTCACTGTGTGGAGCAACAGAAAGGGCTAGTGATGACAATCCTAGATCTCTTCCTGTGTGGAAATATACTGTGGTATCCACACCACGATAAAGTGACGACAGTTGAAGCCACGACAGATTTAACGTGCAACCCCTTTCCACGTACACACCTGTCTCTTAATGGATGTTGCTCTTATAACAGGCAAACCGTTACTGGTGAGCTCCTTCGAATTTCTTCCTATTCAGACCTTTTAGTAGATGAGAGTTTTGCAAGCTGGACAAAATACGAGTTTTTATGTGTTACAGTAAATGACTTTCTTTTGATATACTTTGTTTAAAGACTTAAGAGACAAATATTTTGAAATTTTTCTGAAGTCAACAGACATAAGCCATTGTTAGTAACATTTCAGGAAAATGACAAACCAATAACATAACGCTGATTAAAAACCAGTTTGTTTGGTTTTAATTTTTACTAAACACAATAAAATACGTTCATTCTCCGTTCATAAAAAGCTTAGCCTTCAAAGTAAATTTTCTATATAATTCTTTAAAAAAATAATTTTTGCAAAAGTTAAGGTTTTTTTAAAGATAAATTTTAATCTTTAATGACTGAGGCATATTTTCTACATTGTTGGTTTTGTTTGTTCAAACTTAAGATAGCAAATACGTTTTTAACTAGCAAATATCTTTTCGGAAACTTTAACATTTAAAAAAAAAAAAGAAAATTTGTTTGATTTTAGTATAAAGGTAACCGTTTTGTAATGTTGTTCGTACTTTCTGAAAATATTTTGAATAATCTATTCATAAAAGAAAAGTGTTGGTAAAAGCTTAAATAATTTTAAAAAACTTTCTCGTTTTAGAAAGAGATTTTAGCACGTTTTTGGAATTTGAAGTTGAATAAACAAGCGTTCACTGTAATAAAGTGACTTTTTCCTTGCATTTGACTTTCCAAGTATAGTAAATATTGTTCCATATAAAAGAATATGTTCAAGTATTTTAATTACCACAAGTGGTATGAATGTTAAGATGTATACGATTTAAAAGTTTATTTTACTTGCTTGAACGATTTTTCAATATTTCGTAATTTTAAAATGATTAATTGTGTACAAGGAATAGACAGCGATTCACATAAATTTTAATTTAAAGGTGTCCGGGACACAAAAAAATCGTGAAATTAAATTTTTTTTTTACTATTTTAAGAAATTCTCTGTGTTTTTCTGCTTAAAATGACGTCTAAATCATGTTTCTATCTTAATTAGAACTAGAGATATAATAATTTTTTTGGTGCGTTGTTTTGAAAATCTAACACTTTTGACAGTTGTTGTCATGGCATAAACATCTGTCTTTAAAACTTTAAATTCGTTTTTCTCCATGATACATTTTTTCAAGATTTCCTGTATTCAAATTGCCATAAGTCTAAAACCGATGAAGTTTAAGGGTTGAAATTTGGAATATATCTTTTTCAAACATTATACTTTAATTTTGATTCAGCAAATTTAAAACAAATATTTACTTAAAAAAATATGACTTAAAAAAAATACTTAAAATTTTCAAAATTTTTCATTTAAATATTTTTTATTTTTTATTAAATTAATATTTTTTAAATTGCTGAATCAAAATTATTAAAGTTTATAAATTTGTGAATAATTTACTGCAAGAATTTTGAAAATTGATCAAGAATATTTTGAGTCTTAGCAATTTAAAATGACCCCTCTTTTTTTTCAAAAAATTTATATTTAAATTTTTTAAAACCCTTTTGCAAAAATTTTGTGTTGGGATTTCGATTATTAGTTAGATGGGTAATCAGTACAAAAAAATTCAAAGTTCTAAATTAATTAATTAATTTTTTTTCAATGTGTCCCGGACCCCCTTAAGTAGATGGAAGTAAAACACCCATGATCAAAAACATTTTTCGGGTGAATATGAACACAGATTTTGAAAATAACTGGAATGTGGTTGAATACTACACTTTTGCTCTATTTTACATACGTATGTCGTTGATCTTAACAATATCAATAGTTGACTCATGACTCCGAGTCCTAGTCCTTCTGCGCTAGTAATCTACCAATAATTGTTGCCGGTGCAAGTTTGATTTCTGTCACTTTCCCTGGTTTAATCGGGACGCGGTAGACCAGTTGGGAAAGGACAAGTACAGGAGGACTGTAAGTTTGAATCCAACCAAAGACCGATGTTTAAAAAGTAGGGATGCGACATCGATGTCGATGTTTCCAAAAAATCGAGGTTTTATGAAAAGCATCAATGTATTTAACATCGTTGTTTTGAAGCCGATGTTTTTGTAACATCGATGTTTACATTTGTTGATGTTTTCACGATGTCGATGTTTTATTTTTGAATTAAAAAAAGCACCATAGTAAAAATTATTAAAATAACCATGCCACTAAGCATTTGTCAGTGATGGCGACATCTGTTCCATTAGAAAGAGTGGGATAGTTAGTGAAAAAAAAGAAATAGGCTTAAAGTGGAGAAAGTTAACAAACTTCTTTTTTACAAACTGTAAAAAAAAATATTTGGACATAACATGTATAGGCCTCAATATTTTTTATTTACAGTAAATACAAAATAAGTTTCTTACGTTTATCTCCCACATTAAGTTGATAAATAAATAATAATAAATAACAATAATGATTATTATGTACCTACCTAATTATGGTAATGGTAATTTTAGTTAAAGTCGTACTAGAACAACATAACAGGCTATTGCCGACGGTCCGGGATCAGTCCCTTAAGCGATAGATCCGAGGACATTACCTCGTAATTTTAAACCACGGTCAGATGATGAAGCAAACCTGAGCTGGCACCCCACTCTCCAAACTTCCACGCCAACCCAACGTGAGGACATTAGGTCACGACAGATTTAAGGTACACCAGCCGCCTCTACACCATACGCTTACAAACATCCATGCCCGGACCCGGATTCGAACCAGGAACCTTTCGATCCTACCTAATTATACCTATAGCTAGTAGTACCTAAGTCAAATTGTTGTAAATACTCGTTTATTTTCTTTCATATTTTTCAATTTGAAAATAAAAGATTGGTAAATAGTTCTTATTAATTTTTTTTAAACTTTGATTTTTGACAGCTAAAAAAAGTCTTACTTATAAATTAATAAACACAACAAATGACAAATTAAACATCCCTCAGACGAACAGTAATGTTTGAAGTTGCTAAACCTGTTTTAAGAAATGGGGAAAAAGATTTATTTTGAAAAACATCAATTTTTTTGGTCGATGTATTATCAACATTGATGTTTTGCTGTCAATGTCGCATCCCTAGTACAAAGGGGACTGGTGCACTTAAAATCTGTCGTGACCTAGTATGTCCTCACGTTGGTATGTGGTGTGGAACTTTGGAGAGTGGGGTTCGATCTCAGGTGTGACTTCGTCCTCTGACCATGGTTCAAATTTACGTGGTGTTGTCCTACTATCTTTTCCTACTGGGGTTTATCACGGACCGTCACCAATAGCCCGTTGTGTTGCTTAAAACATAACAAATACACTGAATTCATTTTACTTTTTTCTTCGTGTATACCATTTACTTGGCGTTGTCTGTCTAGTGTTTTGCTTAGCTTGGCTGAAAAGGGTCCTTGAACCATAAAACTCATTTAAACTTATCCACGACTCAAATTAAAAGAGGTTGGCAGCAGTGATGCGACATTGACAGCAAAACATCCATGTTCAAAATTAAAACATCGATTTTGATAATACATCGCCCCCAAACCATCGATGTTTTTTAAAATTCAGTGTATTTAAACTTTTTCCCCTTTTCTTAAAACTGGTTTAGCAACTAGTGATGCGACATCGGCACCAATACATCGATATTTTTTTATAAAATATCAATGTTTTGGAAACATTGACATTGATGTAGCATCCCTACTTGCAGACCCTTCAACCTTGGCCACTTTTGTCTAAAAGTATGTTCAATTTGCTGATTATAGAAATTATGCTATTTGGTTATTTTTACAATTTTTATAACGGTACTTTTTTTATTTAAAAATAAAACATCGATAAGTATAAACATCGATGTTACAAAAACATCGACTTCAATACATCGATGTTAAAAACATCGACAATGATGTCGCATTCCTAGTTAACAGTTGCATTTACGACTCACTGGATGAATGCAGAGGGTTTTTGGTTGCGGTCTGGGTGAATTTTGAAAGGAATGATCCGAAGACCAGACCTTGTACGTTTTAACCACAATCAGATGAAGGTCAACACCTGTGCTCTTACTTTTACTTCCAAACTTCTACACCATGATAACATTTCAGGCCACGACAGTTTAACATATAACAAGTGTATAAAATTTCACTTTTTCATGAATAAATAGTTTTTAATAACCTCGCTAATATCAAGCAACCACTATGCCGGATATTTCTTATAGTTTTGCTTAGAAACAGAAATGTTTTAATGACATAAGCTTTAAAGTGATTATGTTTTAAATATATAGCCCATCCATACCATTAAAGTAGTAAATCTGAAAAGAATTAACAAGTAATTTCTACAGTACTCTTTGAAACGTCTAACTGTTTTACTTAAATTGAGCTTCACAAGCTACTCTAATGCCTTCCGTTTCTGCATTCGATTTAATTCCTGATTTTCGATTTTTGGCTCCACGCTACTTTCAATAGATTCATTAAAAAAATTTGTATTTGTTTTGGAGCTTGCAACACAAAAACAAAACTTCAAATCTAATCCATGATGAACATTCATTTTCATTGATAGGAACGACATAATTCCAATTGTCCCTTCGCTGCATTTTTCCCGATATGCAGTGATGTTTCAAACATAGGTTTTTCATATTGTTATCACTATTTGAATGACACCAATTCGCAAGTCTTTAAAATTGGGATTTGGTTTCCTGCTGGAGCGTTATTTTCCTTGCTTCTCACGTTAATAAAACCTATTAATGGTTGTTTGGAATAACGTAAAGACTTATAACTTCACTAAAGAAACTTCGTACAAACCTTATTACAATCGACATATACAATCACAGGCTTAACCCTGTCTCACTCCGTTGGTTGTCACAGGTTGTTTCAGATAGTCAAAATGCATACTAAAGGCTCAAATCAGGTCAAATTAACTCCAATTTCCGTCCATATTTCTCACTAAACATACGTCATCTTCAGATTTAAACAAATTGAAGAGCACGTACATTCATTAACGCCAATCAAACGTAACGATAACTTACTCTGTTGGTTGCCACAGCTTTCTGTTCGAGACAGCCAAAATGCATACTCAAGTACTCACTTCAGGTTTATGCACTCCAATTTCCGTCTAAATGTCTCACTAAACATCTGGCATCTTCAGATTTCGGCAATTGAGTGCACTTACATTCATTAAAAAACTAATCATACATAATCCAATCTTTTCTCTGTTGGTTTTCCACGTGTAGGTTTGAGACAGTCAAAATGCATGTGCAAGGACTCACTTCTATTTCACATTCATTAACACCCAATCAAACAGAAACTTTATTTACTCTATTGGTTGCCACAGCTTTCTGTTCGAGACAGCCAAAATGCATACTCAAGTACTCACTTCAGGTTTATGCACTCCAATTTCCGTCTAAATATCTCACTAAACATATGGCATCTTCAGATTTCGGCAATTGAGTGCACTTACATTCATTAAAAAACTAATCATACATAATCCAATCTTTTCTCTGTTGGTTTTCCACGTGTAGGTTTGAGTCAGTCAAAATGCATGTGCAAGGACTCACTTCTATTTCACATTCATTAACACCCAATCAAACTGAAACTTTATTTACTCTATTGGTTGCCACAGCTTTCTGTTCGAGACAGCCAAAATGCATACTCAAGTACTCACTTCAGGTTTATGCACTCCAATTTCCGTCTAAATGTCTCACTAAACATCTGGCATCTTCAGAGTTCAGACAATTGAAGTGCTCTTACATTCATTAAAAACCTTTTGAACCGATTGCACTGGAAATGGCTTCTGCCAGCTTCCTTCAAGAAAGACCATTACTGCTCAAAAGCATCCATCCAAAGGGGAGCCATTTAAAATCTTAGTAGACCAGCTTCTCTCAATTGGCTATGCTCGAAACAACAGCAACGGCAAAAGCCGTTTTGCCTTCGAAAGCGGAAACTCCAGACGAGCACTGGAAGCTACTAAAGTGAATAAATATGCTAATGCGTTTCATGGACCCCATAAAGTATATCAATTTACTTTTCTTTTCCCTGGTTCTTTGGTTTTTTTTCTTTATGTTTAATTCATCGGTTCTTTCACTCACTGCCTGTACATAATGTTTATGGAATCGTCAGTAGTTTAGGGTTGCAGCTATGTGCTCGGGAAGGGAAAAAGCTGACGGGGTTGTGTTGAAGGCATCAGGAAGGTATTTGAAAGGTGTGTTATTAGTATTTTGATTTAAAATTAAATGCAAAAGCTGTTGAATGGAATTCATTCTTCCTATTTGAAAAAGGAAACGAGATACCCGAGTGGTCTTTCAACACTGTCCTTTTTATTCTTACCAACCCCTTTGCTTTTTCTTCCTCCCTCATTGCATTGTATGTCTTGCGTGGAGCTTGCCGTATAAGTGTTTTGGGCCATGAAACCCGAAAAAAAAAACCCAACCAGTTTGAAAATGTAAAAATAACGCTATCACCACCACGAAGGTCTACGAGATTAGTTTTTTATGTAAGCAAACCAACCCGACGAAAAGCGAATATAGTATTTTCATTTCACACTCTCAAATGAAACATGTCGGAGACATACCTTTGAATTTATATTATTAAAGTTTTGGCGACATTTAGCATTTAATCTAATTGGTATTAACCTATCAACTAGCATTCATCAATACGTTTCCACCAAGCTTGTTGATTATAGCCCATAATATGCACTACCCTGTAGTAATGGACCGGACAGCAAGATGTGATGGTATAAGGGAAATAATACATGCTTTAATAGGAGGATGGTCACCCCCCACGTGCTGCAAGTACACTAGGAACCCTAATGGGTATACATTCAACAAGGCTTTGATATACTGCTATGGGTATTTGTGTCCATTCGTGCTGCAAGAATGTCGCCAGCTCAGCTGTAGATTTCGGACGGGGTTCCCTGGTCTATAAACGTCGCTCTAACTCGTCCTAGAAATGTTCTATGGGGTTTAGGCCAGACTCTGAGCAGGCCAGGGAAGACGTATTACATCCATATATTGATACCACTGCTTGACAGAGGTTGCAACATGACGGAGCTATGGTGTCCTGGAAGTAACTTACGTCCATTCCATATGAATGCCAAAGCATAGGGAGGACCCCATTGTCCAAAATGTTCATGTAGGCGTCTGCGTTCAATTTACGAAGAACACCATGGAAAGGTCCCAGGTCATACCACGAATCCCCCCCTCCCCAACACATGTAGTCGGATTTTATGCAAATCCGCTGGAGTCCGGTTCATTATTGTAGAGTAGTGTAGATATTAAGATTTTTCTTAACCTTTTGACTACAGCTATAGATATAACCAGCACGATTCTTTCTTGGCGCGTTTCTTATAACTTTCAAGGTGCAACTGTTGTAACGGCCGTATTCTAGTAAATTCTTTCTTCGCGCGATCATGGTACAACTGCTCTACCGGCCATGGTCTGCAGGTTAATAATATGAAGCACATTATGGTGTGAATTATTGAACACAATCTTACCACGAATTTCTGGTTGAAATATCGTCGCTTACGCATTCAATTCTAACGTTTGAAGATTTGGGGTTTTGTGAATACCAGTGTCAGAATGATTAGATGAGAAAAAGGAATAAACTAATACTACATTCATGAGTGCATGTTGTGTTCTGGCGATCCCTTTTTGGGGAACGTGATATGTGTATTAGAGAATTTGAAACCTTTTTTTTTGTATACAGGTGCACTTACTGATGTACTTAGCACGTACATGGATTTAACTTCATAACAGTGTTCTTAACATACGAATATTTACAGGTTTTAATGTCCACATATATACTTTTACTTCGCAACGATGTTCTTAACACACGAATATTTACGCGTTTTACTGTCCACGCACATGGATTCGCTTTTAAAATTGTGTTCTTAACACATGAATCTTCATGAGTTTTTTCTATTAATGCACATGGATTTCACTTCTTAAGTGTAATTAATTATTCAAGTCGTTTTGACGAGATATCTAGTACAGCAAGATGTGAGCAATTTTGATAATGACATGATATCAGGTCATCAAGATGCTGACAATTTTTTACGATGACGAGAACGAGATGTGGTGATATTTTTTTTCTAATGTTGAGATATCTTGTCAATTGAGACATTGGACAGTTTCGCTATTGACAAGGTACCTTGTCAAGGCAACCATCAAGGGAAGAGAACATACGAATATTTACGGGATTTACTGTCCACGTACATGGTTTCACTTAAAAAATATGATCTTAACACAACACTATTAATGTGTTTTGCTATACACGTGGGGTTGGATTTCACTCTAATTTCCCTACTGTGTTTTTAACGCTTGATTGTTCACTGTTTTAACTGTCAACGCATAGGTATATAACTTCACAACCATGTTCTTAGCATATCAATATTTATGTTTGTAACTGTTCAAGTACGTGGTTTCACTTCACACCTTGTTCATTACACATGAATATTGACGTGTTTTACTATCCATTCACTTCACATACGTATTCGTAACACACGAAATGTTTACGGGTTTTCTGTGCACATACGTTTTACTTCACAACCATGTTCTCGACATACAAATATTTACGAGCTTTACTGCCAACTTACATGGTTTCACTTGACAATCGTGTTCTTAAAATACGAATATTTACGGGTTTTGGTATCCACATACATGGTTGCATCACACAAGCATATTCTTACCAATCGAATATTTAGTTTTACTGTCCACGGGTATAATTTCATTTTAAAAACACGTTCTTAAACATGAATATTTACCATCTACATGATTTCAGTTTCATAACAGGGTTTCGAAGAGTTAGTTAACTTTAGATGTAGCATCGTAATTTCTTTGCCCTCTTTATATTTTATTCCATTTTACATTTCTCTGGCATTTAATGTTAAAAAACCCTCCATACCATTAATATCAAAAACATCCAAAATCCTTACACTGTGGAATATAGAGCCACACAAAGACCACAACGCCTATAAAACCCCTTTCTCTCTTCTCACAGGAAAGAGTAAAACCGTTCTCCCAATAGGAAAGAGTGAATATTCTTTCCCAGAGATCCCGAAAATGAACATAGGGAAGATAAACGCATAACAGATGGTTACAACAACAACAGTGGGCAATATATCCTTGCCGAATGCAAGAGACAGTATAGGGGCAAAAGCCCTTCTGAATCGGTTACAGTACACTCCGAAAGAAAAGAATGACAAGGATTATCCATTCGCTCAATGGTACCACGGAAAAAAAACGCATCTTCCATTGAGATATCTTGAAGAAACAGCTAAAAACATAGATTTATCATCTGGTGTTTCTATTCGGGTTCTAAATGGCGACACTAAACAAAGTGCGTACTGGGAAAAGCGGGGTAAGTCCCTGGAATATTTAGATTATTTTGTGGGAGCGATTTTATGCGAATTCTTTTCTGGTTTACGTGTACTTGTGTGTATTTGTTGCTCGAGGGGGTCTGGTAAATTATTATGTGTTGTAGAATGGGGTTGTTTTTATGTATAACTGGAATGTGCTTCTTTCTGGAGAGAGTTAGAATTTAAACGACGTAATAGTTAGCATTTCTTTGCCTTCTAGGTGGTTTCGACGAGATATCTCGTCCATCAAGACCTGATAAATTTTGCTAATGACGAGATGACTCGTTATGAAGAAGGTCGATTGAATTCCAAGTGATGATTTTGTCGGTTTTAGATGATGACGAAATGACGAAATATCTCGTTCATAAGGATTCTGTCAGTTTTGCTAATGACGAGATATCTCTTCGAGACAACCTGTGGAAAAGTTAAGATGGGTAGGTATTTGAACTAACGTCCCATTTGAGCAACAAAACGGGAAATTGGCAACATTTCGGGATCAATCCCGAGGAAAGATTCAAGAGCAGCGTCTCTTAATTTTAAATTACGGTCAGATGACAATATCAACATCAAAGCCGGGACCACACTTTTCAAACTTCCTCACTACACCAAAGTGATGATTTTCTTAGCTACGACAGATTTAATGTTCAACAGTCCAAACGTACAGGACGATATTCGGTTGGGTCTAGTTTCGAACTCAAAATCCTCTGGGTTTGCTAATCCGTTATTCTTCCAGCAGGGTTAACGAGGCCCATATTTTTATGTATATTATTTTCTGCACGTTATTTGTAAACATACTTCTGCAAGGTAATTTTTATTGTTTACATATAGACCAAATAATATGAAACCTTTGTCAAATGGGAAATAAAATGTAAAAAAGAAGGATTTTGTGTTTTGTGTGTTGTGTGTGTGTGATGAGGTAAAAAGATTAACAGCAACTGTTTCACGTGGAACAAAGTGTTTACTGTCATTGGGAAAGAAATGAAGAGATACAAAACTTGAAATCAAATGTTGTTCAATAGTAGAGAGCCAACTACTAGTATTTTTATTAAGCCATTTCAGATCATTTAGTAAACGCAGGAAAGCACTAAGAGCTTTCGTGGAAGAAACATGAGCATAGTTATCGAAAGGAACTTCAAATTGACTACATGTCGACTAGCAGTCACGTGACTGCTCTGTGAAACTCTGACTTGGTTCTTCAATTTGGCATGTTATCGCCTCGTTTGGAGCCATTACTTTACATTACAGGGTAGATATGTGATTGCGTCTTTCTAAAGTGGTGATAAAAGTGGTTATAAACATCGTGTTGCATCCAGTGCGACATAAGTTGAAATATCTATCTACCTGACTAAACACTATATTAATGAAAAACTAATGAGTCACAATTTTTAGTAAATAATTACCCCTACAATGGTAATGGTAATTAATTAACGTCAGACTTGAGCAACACGGCTAGCTATTAGCTATCCGGGATCAATCACCAACTGAAAAATTCGAGGACTACATCACGTAATTTTGAACCACGCTCAGATGACTAGGTCAACACCTGAGCGTAATTTTGAACCACGCTCAGATGACTAGGTCAACACCTGAGCGTAATTTTGAACCACGCTCAGATGACTAGGTCAACACCTGAGCTGATACTCCACTCTCCAAACCTACACCACTCCAACGTGAGGTAAGTAAGTAAGTATTTAATTACTAGAACAACACAAGATATTGGGGATTGTCTGTGATCAGTTCCAAGTTGAAAGATCGGAGGACAAGACCATATAATTTTGAACCATGGTCAGATTACGATGCAAAACCTGAGCTGTCACACCCCACCCTCCATACTTTCACACCATGCCTAGGAGTGGTAATTTTGGCACCACGATAAATTTAACGTGGACCAGTCCAGCTTTATACTCGACCATCTTTGGTTGGATTTGAGCTCGAAACCCTCTGGTTCCTAGTTCGTTAGTCTTCCAACCAAGATACCACGGCCCCCTTCTAAGAAAGGATTACTGTTGTCGATTTCTTCAATGCTCGACACATTCACCTTTCATCAAACTGATTAGATTCTTCTCTACTTTTCCCAATTTGGCCTGCAACGCTCGCTAAACTGTACAGGCCTTATCTATGTATAAAATATCTATAAATATTTCTGAAAAATATCCACGGGAAAAAACTCGGCAAAATTACCACCACCAACTAACCACTGTACACTCTGTCACACATCATCACCAGCTGTTTATGTTGTCATGTTACGCGATATTGCCTTCGCTGCGTCTCCGATTCTAAATCAAAGCAACGGGTCATTACACCTGAAAGGGAGGGAATATTCCCTTTTTTTCCCTATCCTTTTTCCCTCTAACGATATTTCCCCTCTATCATAAACAGCGAAATGCGGGCTGTTAACAGGAAGTCACATGGTGTAGGAATAATAAATCCTAGGTGTCACGTGTGCGGCATTAGTTGGAATCTATTTATTACTGCTGCAGGGAGTATATATAGAAAATGAAAATTTTTCGAATCTGGGACACGTTTCGCCCCTCCCCCAAGCTTCCTTTCGATTAGGGTTCCCATTGAATTGAAACTGCTGCCGGACTCGTGATTCAGGGATTCAAATGAGGTGGCTTAAATCAGACAGCTTTCGGGAGGTGTATTTGTCTGATGGGTTTTTTTCCTTTTCATTTCAGGTTTTTGGTGTGGAATCAGTGAATGTATTCATTTCGAGGAGATTTTGGTGTGTATCAGAATTGCGGCGATGCTATTTGGATACAATGTTAAATTTGTCGTCCACAGAATGCTGTGAGGGATGTCGGGTAGCGTTATTGGATATTTGTTGTGGGTCTTTCGAAATCCTATAATTGGATGTATGAATTTGAATGCATGTAATCTACGGAACATTATACATCCATTTGCCTCGTCAAAGTTGTCATCCATAGAAAGTTGTGAGGGATGTCGGGTAGTGTTATTGAACATTTGTTGTGGGTCTTTTGAATTGCTATAATTGAGTGTATGAGTTTTAATGCATGTAATCTACGGAACATTCAAGGTTCATTTGCCTTGTTAAATTTGTCATTCATAGAAAGTTGTGAGGGATGTCGGGTAGTGTTATTGAACATTTGTTTTTCCAACTTAAGAAATTCTATAATTGTATGTTTGCTTTTGGAGCATATAATCTGCGAAAGAGTGAAGGAAGGGGATGCATATGTCTTGTTTTTTTACATAAAATGTTGCGAGGGATGGCGTGTAGTGTGTGGTGTTCGATAGTTGTGCGTCTTTGAAATCCTGTTCCATAATTGCATTGAATATTATTTCTATTTCAAATAAGTATATTGATATTTGTTGTAGGTATGATTTTGATGCATATAATCTTCGAAATTGAAGAAAGCGTGCGAGCAATTTCCTTCTAAAATTGTCCTCCATAGAAAGTTATGAGGGATGTCGGGAAGTGTTATTGGATACCTGTTGTTTGTCTTTAAAATCCTTTTCCATAATTGCATGTATGATTTGGATGCATATAATCTTCAAAACTGAAGAAAGCGGATGCATTGCCTTGTTAAGGGGGTCCGGGACACAAAAATCGTCAAATTTTCGAATTTTTTTTATTATTTTAAGAAATTCTCTGTGTTTTTCTGCTTAAAATGACGTCTAAATCCTGTTTCTATCTTAATTAGAACTAGAGATGTAATAATTTTTGTGGTGCGTTGTTTTGAAAATCGAACACTCTTGACAGTTGTTTTCATGGCAACAACATCTGTCTTTAAAACTTTAAATGCGTTTTTCTCCATGATACATTTTTTAAGATTTCCTGTATTCAAATTGCTATAAGTCGAAAACCGATAAAGTTTAAGGGTTGAAATTTGGAATACATCTTTTTCTAACATTATACTTTAATTTTGATTCAGCAAATTTGAAACAAATATTTACTTTTAAGAATATGACTTTTTTAAAAACAAGTACCTTACAGTTTTCAAAAATTTTCATTCAAATATTTTTTATTTTTTATTAAATTAATATTTTTTAAATTGCTGAATCAAAATTAAAGTTTATAAATTTGTGAATAATTTACTGCAAGAATTTTGAAAATCGACCAAGAATATTTTGAGCCTTAGCAATTTAAAATGACCCCTCTTTTTTTCAAAAAATTTAATTTAAAATTTTTAAAAAACTTTTGGAAAAATTTTGTGTTCTGATTTTGCTTATTAGTTGGATGGGTAATCAGTACAAAAAAATTCAAAATTCTAAATTAATTAATAAAAAATTTTTTCTGATGTGTCCCGGACCCCCTTAAATTTATCTTCTGAAAACATTTGTGAGGAATGTCTTGTAGTGTTGTTGGATTTTTGTTGTTAGTCTTTGAAATCCTTATCCATAAATGCATGCATGATTTTTTGATGCATATAATCTTCGAAACTGATGAAAGCACGGGTGCATTGTCCTGCTAAATTTGTCTTCCATATAAATTTATGAGGGATGTCGTGAAGTGTTATTGGATATCTGTTGTCTGTCTTTGAAATCCTTTTCCATAAATACATGTATGATTTTGATGCAAATAATCTTCAAAACTGAAGAAAGCTGATGCATTGTCTTGTTAAACTTCTCTTCTGAAGAAATTTGTCAGGAATGTCTTGTAGTGTTGTTGAATTTTTGTTTTCCGTCTTTGAAATCCTTTTCCATAAATGCTTACATGATTTTGATATGTATAATCTTTGAAAAAGAATCGGATGCATTGCAATGTTAAATGTTTGTGTTTCAGAAAAAGTTGTGAAGCATATTGTAGACTGTTATTGGATATTTACAGTGAGTCTGTGATACTCCGTTCGTAATTGTATATATCTGACCTTGATATTTACCAGCTTCGATACATTGTGAAAATTGATACCAGATAGTTGAATAAACGTAGCACTGGAACAGCACGACGGGCCATTGGAGCTGATCTAGGATCAATCTCGAAAGGACAGATCCGTGGACAATAATTTTAAACGATGATCAGATGTAGAGACAACACCTGAACCGGAAACCCACTCTGAAAACTTCCAACTTGCCACGAGAACACTTAAGGACACGACATAAGTTGAGTGAATAGAACTTGTGCTAACTGCAACTGAAATCAGAACAACTGAAAGAGATCATTTTAGAATATAATAGCCTTTTTGATAGCATTTTTTTGAAATTTTTTCAGGATTGTTTCTATTTACCCCTTTAAAACTAGTTTTGTAGAAATTCAGGACCAAGAAATTAATAAAAATATTCCTATTTTATCTACAAAATTGACGATCAATTGCCCTAACTCAAAGATTTTACATTCGCCATTTTGGGGTCACGCAACCATCTGAACAAGCGACAAACAATCAAAATCTACAAAACTAATAAAAAATAATTTCCAACAAGTTTATTCATTGTTTATAAAATAATAAATGTGGATTTTTTATTCATAAAAGTGTTTTTCTATTTTTAAATGCTCAACCCAATTGAGCAACCCTGTATTTACTTCATATAGATGTATATGTAAATACTTAATGTGTATGAAGGAGAGAAGAGTATTTGTATACTCCTAAATTAATTTTACGAAAATTTGAGGTAGGATGGTAGTCATTTGAGAAAATTCGATGAAACTTAAAAAGCAATTTTAAGGCAATAATTTAAAAGGGTCATTTGAGCCCCCTGGTAAATTAAGAGTTAAAAATTCTATTCTTCGTCAAAAACATATTGAATTTCATACATCCTACCATCCTTCAAAATATGGTCGGGTAATTTCCAACAAACCTGCCATGTAGCACAATTCATAAAAAATTGTTTATTGATTATAATATCATCGTGCAAACTTTAAATATAATTAAAATTTTAATACACAGTGAACGGTTTCATCATAGTTTTTCTAATTGTTAATTTAGTAATAAAAATAATCTATTCACTGTGATAGGCAGGCATCTAGTTAATTCGGATGGTTTAACACATAAAACTAGAAAAATAAGGTGTTCCATGAGCAGACAGAATGAATTGAAAGTTTGTAATTTTAAATTATAAAAAGTAATTAATTTAAAATCGACAGCAAGCATATGTGGGTACGTAAAAAAAATTTCCTACCTTAAAAATTATTATTTTTCCTTATGATTTAGAAAAACTTATATATTAAGCCTACTATGTCATCAAATTTCAAAAGTAGAATTTTCTGATAATTTAGAATAAATGTTAGACTAAGCAGAAACAATTTTTTTCACTTAATTAATTTCCAGACTGAAATTGAAAGTTTCCTGGTAATTTATCGATAGGCCACATAAATATATTCCCGTAATAAAAGCACAAGATAATAAAAATAATTTATGATTGTTTGAATGAATCTTAAAATCTTAAAAAAAATTAAGGTAATACGATCTTTAAAATAAGCGATAAGCCCTTATAATTTATTAATTTAAAAAAACTTGAAAATTGCTGTCTTCAAAAATTTTACAATTGGACCATCAGTATCTTATTTCTTCAATTCTACTATACAGTATCCTGGAAGTAAAGTTTTAAATCTAGTATCATAAAACAAACGCTATTTAAAAAACACTGAGGCAGAATTTAGCCTAAGCAAACCAGGAGGTCTACAAAGATATGTTGTCCAGATATCTTGCACCATACTTATATGAGTTACCTTAAAATATAGTTGATAGCCTTTTTAGCAATGTTTGGCGTTTAATATCGCTGCCCGTTCAGAACAATGACGAAACTACAAACATTGTGATGATCTTTCTCGATGTAAATATATGAGTAACATTTAAAAGTAACACATATAATTAATAATATATTACTAATTCAATTTTCATCACTATAGATTTTCCCCTAATAAGTTCAAATTCATATTAATCATGAATTAGTCATATTTTCTAAGTTAATTGATGAGTTTCACTTAGTCATCGGCCTCCCAGAATAGTGATACATACTCGGAATTTATACTTAGGAATTTTTACTGTCGAAAAGCTGAAATTGTATTAAAGACAGGACAAATTTTGTGATGTTCAGAACATCTACAGGAAATACATACAGCTAGAGACCCTATCACCACCCATATTTAACTCGACGGAAAATGCCTCTCTTCAAATTAAAGAACCGATTAAAATACTTCTAAAGTTTAAAGTACATATAAGACAAACAACGACTAATGACAGATATAGACACTCCCGAAGACTAACTAACACATAACTACAGTTTACTAACACAGAAGATATAAATACACATAGTAAGGTTTTGTTGTTGGTTTTAGGTTTTATAGCCAAAGGGCTATATTTTGCCAGGCTACACCACACACAAGACAAAAAACGCCTAATGACAGACATATACACACTCAAAGAATGTTTTACTAACACAAAAGAGAGAAATACACAGAGAGGTTTTGGGTTTTATGGCCCAAAGGTCCATATTTCGACAGGCTGCACCAGACACAAAGAAAACAATGCCTAATGACAGACATAGACACTCCCAAAGAATGTTTTACTAACACAGAAGAGAGAAATACACTTAGGGAGGTTTTGGATTTTATGGCCCGAGGGCCATATTTCGCCAGGCTGCACAAGATACAAAGCAAACAATGCCTAATGAAACATAGACACACTCAAAGAATGTTTTACTAACACAGAAGAGAGAAATACACTTAGGGAGGTTTTGTTGTTGGTTTTGGATTTTATGACCCAAGGGCCATATTTCGGCTGGCTGCACCAGACACAAAGCCAACAATGCCTAATGGCAGACATAGATACTCCCAAAGAATGTTTTACTAACACAGAAGAGAGAAATACACTTAGGGAGGTTTTGGGTTTCATAGCCCAAGGTTCATATTTCGCCTGGCTGCACCAGACACAAGACAAACAACGCCTAATGACAGACATAGACACATTCAAAGAATATTTTACTAACACAGAAGATAGAAATACACTTAGGGAGGTATTGTTATTGGCTTTGTTTTTTATGGTCCAAGGGCTATATTGCGGCAGGCTGCACCAGACACAAGACAGACATATACAGATTCAAAGAATGTTTTACTAACACAGAAGAGAGAAAGACTTACAGAGGTTTTGGGTTTTATAGCCCAAGATCCATATTTCGACAGGCTGCACCAGACACAAATCAAACAATGCCTAATGACAGACATAGACACTCCCAAAGAATGTTTAACACAGAAGAAATACACTTAGGAAGGTTTTGTTGTTGGTTTTGGATTTTATGGCCCATGGGCCATATTTCGCCAGGCTGCACAAGACACAAAGCAAACAATGCCTAATGAAACATAGACACACTCAAAGAATGTTTTACTAACACAGAAGAGAGAAATACACTTATGGAGGTTTTGGATTTCATAGCCCAAGGTTCATATTTCGCCTGGCTGCACCAGACACAAGACAAACAACGCCTAATGATAGACATAGACACATTCAAAGAATATTTTACTAACACAGAAGATAGAAATACACTTAGGGAGGTATTGTTATTGGCTTTGTTTTTTATGGTCCAAGGGCCATATTGCGGCAGGCTGCACCAGACACAAGACAGACATATACAGATTCAAAGAATGTTTTACGAACACAGAAGAGAGAAAGACTTACAGAGGTTTTGAGTTTTATAGCCCAAGATCCATATTTCGACAGGCTGCACCAGACACAAAGCCAACAATGCCTAATGGCAGACATAGATACTCCCAAAGAATGTTTTACTAACACAGAAGAGAGAAATACACTTAGGGAGGTTTTGGGTTTCATAGCCCAAGGTTCATATTTCGCCTGGCTGCACCGGACACAAGACAAACAACGCCTAATGACAGACATAGACACATTCAAAGAATATTTTACTAACACAGAAGATAGAAATACACTTAGGGAGGTATTGTTATTGGCTTTGTTTTTTATGGTCCAAGGGTCATATTGCGGCAGGCTGCACCAGACACAAGACAGACATATACACATTCAAAGAATGTTATCACAGAAGAGAGAAATAGACTTACGGAGGTTTTGGGTTTTTATGGCCCAAGGTCCATATTTCGACAGGCTGCACCAGACACAAGACTAACAACGACTAATGACAGACCCATACACACTCAAAGAATTTTTTACTAACACAGAAGATAGAAATACATTTAGTGAGGTTTTATTGTTGTTTATTGGGTTTTATGGCCCAAGGCCAATATTTTGCCAGGGTGCTCGAGACACAAGACAAATAACGCCTAATGACATACATATACACATTCAAAGAATGTTTTTCTAACACAGAAGAGAGAAATCCAATTAGGGAGGTTTTGGGTTTTAAAGCCCAAGGGCTAATTTGTCCATGCTGAACCAGACACAAGACAAATAACGCATAATGATGGACCTATTCACAACCAAAGAAAATTTTACTAACACATTAGAGAGATATACGCTGATAGATAAATCAAGACTGTGCCGTCTTCTATTCGTAGGTTTAGTGCCATACAATATCACTTAGTTGTCCATGGGTAACAAAACTCGAAGCACTTCAAAGAACACTTTTAAATAGTTAATGTCCTCCAACCATTACCAAAAGCTGTAAATTATTCTAATTAATGAACTAAAATTAACGCATGAACATCACTGAAATTTTGAAATCAAATAACACCGTTGATATATTTACTCGCAGCAAATATAAATGTAAACTTTTTCATGCATGCCTTAACTGCGACCGTGATCCCTCTTAACTGAACCCCGCTGCCAGATTCATTGTTCCAAAAACAGACGAGTCAGCTAGGCGTATTGCCCGGGGCCTTTAAAAAGGACTTCTCTAAATTCGTTTAAATTCATCTGACTAGAACTGAAGAAGTGAAATCGAATTCCTTTTCCCCTAGATCAGTTCTCCGACCAATTACTCTTTACATTCTGACTGCAGCTGTCTTGGGGTGAGGGTTTTCTTAATTTCTTGTTCTTTCTCTGCCGACAGATTGTCACAGAGGAATCGATTCCGATTGCAACATGGTTCTTCTCTTTTGGTCGAAAGTTCTAAGAATAATACGGCGGAAATTGGATTTCCTTCGACCGCAAATATTTAAAAATTAAAAGTTGGGGTGATTGTGAAAAGAAATAGCGTAGGTTTGTTCGTTGTAAGCTGAAAAGGCCGATGTCTCGTACCGTTACTTAACTAGATAACAGATGAAAAGGCTAAGGTAATTGTATGAATAGCTTGGTTTAATATGCATTACAAAATACACTACTCTACAATAATGGACCGGGCGCCAGGGGATTTGCATAAACTCCGACTGTTTGATTGGGGAGGATTTCCGTGGTATGGCCTTGGACCATTTCTTGTTGTTCCTGGTAAACTGAAAGCCGAAGTCTGCATGAACATTTTGGACAATCAGGTTCTTCCGGACTACGGTACCAACCGTATTCTAAAGGTTAATTGAATTACTAATCAACCTTGCACTGTTGTCAGACCCATTAACCCACAGTGATGACACACAGGGAAGCCTATAGCTAGCAGATTGCTAGAGGAGGGGGTAAACCACTGAGCCATTGCTGCACCAAGAATATATGTAAAAAACCCTAGAAACGTTAAGAATGCCATTATAAAAGGCAATATTTCAGAATTCCCAATCGTTGCAAAAATCTTTTTAGCAATTTCTAAAAATTAGTTTGACTGTACCTAGGCCGTGTTGCTGTATATTGATATAAAATATACACAGTCCAGTCACACTAATGTGACCACCTGTCAAAAGCCAGAATAACCACCTTTGGCAGAGCGGACCGCTGCGAGACGGGCAGGAAGAGAGTCAATTAGGTATCTGAAGGTGTTCACTGGGATGTTGAGCCATGCCGACTCCAGTGCCGTGGCAAGTTGGGCTATATTACGCGGTCGAGGATCCATGGCACGAACAACCCGATCGAGGTGGTCCCACAGATTCTCGATTGGGTTTAAATCCGGTGAGTTTGCTGGCCAGGGGAGTACGGTAAACTCATCCTGGTGCTCTTCGAACCACGCACCTACACTGCGATCTGTATGACACTTCGCATTGTCCTGCTGGTAGATGCCATCATTCTGAGAAAAAATAATTCGCATGTAGGGGTGGACATCGTCCTCAAGGACAGATGCGTACTTGTGCTGATCCATCGTGCCTTCCACAATGATGAGTGCACCCAGTGAATGCCAGGAAAACATTGCCCAAACCATAATGCTCCCTCCTCCAGCCTGGATCCTTCCGGCAATTATTGCAATGTGTTTGCTTTCAGACGTTTCACGCCGTATACGCCAACGTCCATCTGTCCGATGAAGCATAAAACTTGATTCATCGGAAAAAGCCACCTGTCGCCACTCTGTGGACGTCCAGTTGCGGTACTGGCGTGCAAATTCCAGCCTTCGTCGCTGATGAACAGCAGTCAGCATAGGTGCATTAACCAGGTGTCTGCTGCGGAGGCCCATGAGCAGCAACGTTCGCGGAACCGTTGTTGAGGATACACTCTTGGTAGCCCCTTGGTTCATCTGGGCAGTCAGTTGCTAAACAGTTGCACGTCTATTCGCCCGAACGCATCTCCGTAGCCTTCGTTCGCCTCTGTCATCTATAGCCCGTTGTGCACCACATGTGCCACGCCGCTGATTTTGGATAGTGCCATTTTACCATGCATGGTATACTTTTACCACGGCGGCACGCGAACAATCCACAAAATTTGCCGTTTCCGAAATGCTTCCACCCTTGGCCCGAAAGCCAATAATCATGCACTTTTGGACGTCAGATAAATCGCTACGTTTCTGCATTACGCCAACGATTGAAATGCTTTCCGATGCCCTAGAACAACCTTGTATATACATTCCACTGCAATGTGCTGCCACCTGCCTTTTGTGATTGGTTATTTCACGTTGACGTCGAAAGTAGGTGTTGGTCACATTAATGTGACTGGACTATGTATTTCAATGAGCAATTTATTTTAAATATTTTATTACCTAAATTTAAAAAAATAACACCCTAATTATTTCTTATTCAGTGGTATTTAGGTCTTTATTCAAATATATTTCAGGATATTTCATTTTGTTTTATCGTTGAATAATTCTTTGTCCCTATAAATGAAATTCAACATACCATTATTTTAGTCCGGTGTTGTTTTCATTTCACTCCGATAATAACAAGTATTATTGAAAATAGTTACTTCTATTCAACCGAAATAAACGTTTCATTGCAAAATTGTAAATGTTCAAATTTTTGTTATCCGATTATTGACTTAAATTAATAATAAGTGTAATCATATGTAAATTATTTCGTTTATTGTTAGGTTATTGGTTTCACTCTAAAAATAAGATATTCCTTGAGACACAAAAGAAATGGAGCAAGCGCTTCTGTACTAAAGGATTCACTACATCACATAATGAGAATCAGAAAGAGAACAAATAGTTTTCTTGTTTCTCTGAGAGAAATAAATGCAAGCAAATTCAATTTACTATGAAAGACGCTTGAAAAGAGCGAGACAAATCAAAGGAAACTCTTGAAAGTGAAGGAACAATAAGCAAACTCCTTTAATTGAAAATAAATTGAGTTTAGGTATCTTAATACTTTTATAGATGGGGGGGGGTCTTACTAAATGTAACACATTCGTGTATAGCAGGTTGGTTAGTATGATATTTTTAATTAACGTAGCACTGCAGCAGCATTGAGGGCTGTTGGTGACGATCCGAGATGAAACTCGAAGGGAAAGATACGAGGACAACCCCACATAATTATGAATCACTGTCAGATGAGGAGGTCACACCTGAGTTGGCACCATACTCTCCAAACTTCCACACAAAGCATACGGTAGGACATTTGAGGGGTCAAGGCAGATTTGAAATGCAACTGTTCCCATCTACACTAAAGTCATTGGTTGGATTCGAACTCGTAACCCTCTGATTTTGAATCCGTTTATCTTCCAACCGAACTAACGGGACCATGTGGGTGGATTGCATTGAGTTTTATGTCGGAAAGTTCATAATTAGGTAAGCTGCTTCAAACATAAGACACACAATGCCAAGTAATGAAAAAAAATGCAATGGAACATTTACTGACACAGAAGATAGAAATACTCCTACACGGGTCAAAAGTAGCAATGCCGCAGCAAACAAAAGACATACAATGCCAACTAATGGACACAAATGCAGTACAAGTTTTACTGATATAGAAGAGTTAAATATTTATGCAAGGATCATTATTGGGAATGCTGCTCCAGATGTAAGATATACAATGCCAAGTAATTGACAAACATACTGTGGCAACTTAGCCACAGATCTTGTGATAATCCCTACGAAAGGGAATTTGAAACGCGCATCTTCCCTACCCGATGGCGGAATTCGCCATATTGATTTGGAACATGGTCGAAGGAAGACTACGCTGGAATGGACCTATCCATTCTCTTTGTTTTCTTGTCATAGTGTTAATGTCCTGTTAGTGTCAATAAATAGATGTTAAAATAGAAATAGAAATTGACTTAAATTGATCTGAACATGCAACTTTCTGATGTGCGAACTTTGGACTCGATGTAATACTTATAACATCACACATACATTGAAAGTTTTACTGACACAGAAGATATAAATACTCCCTCAAAGGTCATAATTGGCATTGCCGCTCCAGACATAAAACATAAAATGTCAAGTATTGCACAAATATGCAATGAAAGTTTTACTGACACAGAAGTGAGATACTCCCGCAAGGGTCATAATTGGCAAAGCCAAGTAATGGACAAACATACAATCAAAGTTTTATTGACACAGAAGAGAGATACTCCCGCAAGGGTCATAATTGGCAAAGCCAAGTAATGGACAAACATACAAAGTTTTATTGACACAGAAGAGAGATACTCCCGCAAGGGTCATAATTGGCAAAGCCAAGTAATGGACAAACATACAATCAAAGTTTTACTGACACAGAAGAGAGATACTTCCGCAAGGGTCATAATTGGCAAAGCCAAGTAATGGAAAACATACAATCAAAGTTTTATTGACACAGAAGAGAGATACTCCCGCAAGGGTCATAATTGGCAAAGCCAAGCAATGAATAAACATACAATCAATGTTTTACTGACACAGAAGAGAGATACTCCCGCAAGGGTCATAATTGGCAAAGCCAAGTAATGGACAAACATACAATCTAAGTTTTACTGACACATAAGTTAGTTACTCCCGCAAGGGTCATAATTGGCAAAGCCAAGTAATGGACAAACATACAATCAAAGTTTTACTGACACAGAAGAGAGATACTCCCGCAAGGGTAATAATTGGCAAAGCTAAGTAATGGACAGACATACAATCTAAGTTTTACTGACACAGAAGTGAGATACTCCCGCAAGGGTCATAATTGGCAAAGCTAAGTAATGGACAGACATACAATCTAAGTTTTACTGACACAGAAGTGATATGCCCCGCAAGGGTCATAATTGACAATGCTGCCCCAAACATAAGACAAGCAATGCCAAGTAATAGACAAACATACAATGAAAGTTCTATTGACACATAAGATAGAAACGCTACCATAGGAATCGAATCTGCTTCCCCAATTCACAGATTGTTAGCACTGAACAAACCCACCGAGCCGCTATGGTATATTGTGAAATATGCCTATACCCGACTTTGGGGTTACATTTGGATAATTTTAGCTTCTATGTAAGAAGTACTAGAAGACCCCAGGCAATCCCTGAAACTCAAAACACTCAAAACTACCATGTGTAGTAGTCATCTTATTATTATTACCTCATGTAATTTTATCTCACAAAATGAATGAGATGTATGTTGTAACGTAATGTGCCGAGTGATGTGTCAGTGAAACAAACGCACAGCCTGCATTACAAATAACTATCGTTTATTTACGTTAAATATACAGTATCTACACTATGTACAATCATGGATCTGTGTCTGTTGGTCGTGAGAGCTGCAAAACAGTGGAAAATGGGATCTCCTGCAACAGCTAGCATGAAACGACCACACAAAAACAACTCTTCTCTAGTTCTGTAACAGTTCTCTTTGTCTCCAGATTTTACTGGGAGACAGTTCAATATCATTGAAGTCGTCGGGCATTCTTTAAAACCATTTGCACGACAGTTATGCAACCATGATAGACCACCCTGATCAATGTTTCGAGTTTACCGAACGGAGATCATTGGTGCTGAACTCTGACCATCCAGAACTGTAGCTAGGACATTACAATGTGCAATGGATATACGTGTATAAGATGTACATGTACAAAAGTAAGCTGTCAAAATTATAAAAATGTCGTAAAGGCATTGAAAAAAAATATCTTCTCGACACATGTTTTCAATTTTTCACGAAAAAGGTAAAGATTATATTTATAACTTTTCAACCTAGTGTTTACCAATTGAAGTCGAGTAAGGTTGGATAGCTCTGCTAGCTACTTATAAGTTTGTGAAAACTTAAGTACTTAACTTGACTAGCATATAGTTGCAATTAGTTGATAGGATCAATTTTCTTTTACATTATAGATACATTCCCTACACATAAGTTGTAATAACAAAATTGATTTACTTTTACTTCGGGATGGAATAGTCACAAATTAATACCAGTCATATAAATTCATTCAATCTAAACTGATAAATGAAAGCAAAATTTGGTGATTATTGAAATCATCACTTCTTGAAAGATTAGCCAATGATATGCAAATACGTACGATACGTATGTATGCGGATTAATAGATAATTTCAGTGTAACCTTTATTTCTATATCCTCCTGAGGTAATTCGGAACTACTCAGTTCTACAGATAATAACATTCAACAGATGGTGGATACCATAAGAACTATGGGATTATTATCAGACTTCCAACATCTGCTTTTACGGAAACAACTTTCTAACCCAAATCACAAGTTGATGACATATACAGCTACTTCAGAGCGCGGAAGTTTCTTAGAACACACTTAGACTACTTTATTTTACTTTTATAGATTCTCGATAACAATTGCATTGCGTGTGACCGTTGCGATATCTTCTTGTCGTATTTTTCTTAGTCACAATAAGATTGTGAAAATGTAAAAAACATATTTGGAAAATATGAGTGAAAATAATATGGCATGGTACACAAAAGTGAAAATAAATGGCGTCTTATGTCTTTCTAATCTTTTTTATACTCTGTATCTTTCGCTACCTCTCTTTATCTGTGGTGTCTCTTTTGATCTGTGTTTCTCGCTGAGTATCTTTCTCTTCATGTGTCTGTCTGCCTCCCAGTCACTGTGTCTGACTTTCTGCGTCTGTCTGTCACTCCCTCAGTGTGTCTCCCTGTGCCTCTCTCTCTCTGTCTTTCTCTCTCATTTACTGTGTGTGTCTGCCTTTCTCTCTCTCTGTCTTTCTCTCTTGATCTGTGTGTCTCCCTGTGCCTCTCTCTCTGTCTTTCTCTCTTGATCTGTGTGTCTCCCTGTGCCTCTCTCTCTGTATTTCTCTCTCATTTACTGTGTGTGTATCTGCCTTTCTCTCTCTCTGTCTTTCTCTCTTGATCTGTGTGTCTCCCTGTGCCTCTCTCTCTGTCTTTCTCTCTTGATCTGTGTGTCTCCCTGTGCCTCTCTCTCTGTCTTTCTCTCTCATTTACTGTGTGTGTATCTGCCTTTCTCTCTCTCTGTCTTTCTCTCTTGATCTGTGTTTCTCGCTGAGTATCTTTCTCTTCATGTGTCTGTCTGCCTCCCAGTCACTGTGTCTGACTTTCTGCGTCTGTCTGTCACTCCCTCAGTGTGACTCCCTGTGCCTCTCTCTCTCTGTATTTCTCTCTCATTTACTGTGTGTGTCTGCCTTTCTCTCTCTCTGTCTTTCTCTCTTGATCTGTGTGTCTCCCTGTGCCTCTCTCTCTGTCTTTCTCTCTTGATCTGTGTGTCTCCCTGTGCCTCTCTCTCTGTCTTTCTCTCTCATTTACTGTGTGTGTATCTGCCTTTCTCTCTCTCTGTCTTTCTCTCTTGATCTGTGTTTCTCGCTGAGTATCTTTCTCTTCGTGTGTCTGTCTGTCTCCCTGTCACTGTGTCTGACTTTCTGCGTCTTTCTGTCTCTCCCTCAGTGTGTCTCTCTGTGCCTCTCTCTCTCTCTGTCTTTCTCTCTCATTTACTGTGCGTGTCTCTGCCTTTCTCTCTCTCTGTCTTTCTCTCTTGATCTGTGTTTCTCGCTGAGTATCTTTCTCTTCGTGTGTCTGTCTGTCTCCCTGTCACTGTGTCTGACTTTCTGCGTCTTTCTGTCTCTCCCTCAGTGTGTCTCTCTGCGCATCTGTCCCTCTGTCTTTCTCTCTCATTTACTGTGTGTGTCTTTGCCTTTCTCTCTCCTTCACTGTATGTGTCTCTGTCTTTTTATCTCCTTCACTGCGTATATGTATCTGTCTTTCTCTCTCCTTCACTGTGGGTGTCTGTGCCATTATCTCTCCTTCTCTGTGTGTGTCTTTTTTTTCTCCTTCACTGTGTGTGTCTTTTTTTCTCCCTCACTGTGTGTGTCTGTCTTTTTCTCTCTTTCACTGTTTGTGTATGTCTCTGTCTTTATCTCAGTGTGTTTGTATTCCTCAATATATATGCCTCTCTCTCAGTGTGTCTCTCTGCCCATGTCTAAATGTGTGTGTCTCGCTCTGTCTTTCTCTCTTCCCGTCTGTGTACCTCTCTGTTTTTCTCTCTATCCATCTTTATGTTCCCCCATCTCTCTGTCTTTTTTCTGCATTTCTCTGTCTCCCTGTGTCTTTCTCACTGTGCTTCTCGTTCCGCGTCTCTTTCTCTGCCTCTCTTTGCCTTTCTCTTTCACACTCTTTGTGTGTGTCTCTCTCTATGTCTCCTTCTCTGAGGAAAACCGATATGATATTGAACTCCAGAACTTTTATACTCCGAAATATATTTTTTGCTTCACTAAAAAATTCATCACGTTCAGTTAGGTTAAATACAGTTCAAAAGTGTCCAGTAACTAAATTTAAGTGGAAAACGTAGGTCTAAAAACACACTTGATTCCATATTTTTTGATATTTACCTCAAACACAGTAGCATAAAAAAATACCGCTAAACCCAAACAGAAAAATCTCTGGTCTTATTCTTCAGAGCCGTATACATTTAAGAATATTCGATTCCCGTTTCCTCTTCATCGCATATGTATACTTGGAAATAATCATTTTGCAAAGCTTAACTTTGGCCGAAATCTGCTTTACTCCGAATAGTCCCATGCATTAAACACCACCCTGAACTCTTTATTGCCACACAGCTTCTCATCCCTTAAAATATATATCCAGCAACCACTTCTACCAACTCTAAAATCTCTCACGGCACTCTTTTTATCCGGTTACTGCTACTCCACCCCCAAAATGGGAGCCGATAAAGTGATTTCCCACCTAGCGTAGGAAAGCGCTCCACGACATCAAACAGGTTGTCTAAATGAGCGAGTAAGCACAAAAAGAAATCCCGCCGAGCTCCCCTGCGTATACTAAACAGGGGTAGAGAGTAAGAGAATGGAAGTGTATACAATGTTATTCATACACATCAAGGAGGGTATTCCAGTAGGGCTGAAAATCGTTTGGACATCCCTTCACTCTTAAAACGATTTTACAGCCTGCGTAAATCTCCTTAAAGACCCTCTTCCAAAATCGATGTTCGGTATGGGACTGTGGACTAGAAAGCGTATGGGCTAGGTACATCTAAAAGGATTTTGCTGTTGTAAATGTCTCTCTATCATTTTGGTAGTCCATGAGGGTAGGCGAT
This sequence comes from Metellina segmentata, assembly GCA_947359465.1. NCBI lineage: Eukaryota > Metazoa > Arthropoda > Arachnida > Araneae > Tetragnathidae > Metellina > Metellina segmentata. The sequence continues at coordinate 48,668,513 of OX375883.1, forward strand.
AATTTGGGGGTGGGTATGGTGTTGCCATCCCTGGGGTGGTGATGGTAGCTGATGAATGGGGGTGCGTTAGAATGCGAGTCTAATTCTTTTTGCTTTTGTTTGAAGAGTGTGTGTAATGGGGCAGTGCTGAGGAGAACGTAGTTTTGGGTGCGAGTTTGGATTCGGTTAAGTGAAATATATTTTGCTCAGAAGACAATATTTGAAGATGTTGGTTGGCAACCGCTATCCTAGACTAAACCGGGGTACGTGAATTGGAGGGGTTTTTTGAGGTTCATCAATCGATTGGCAAGGTAAAATCGATGTTATATTTTTTGCTTTGTGTGTTCGGTTAGTACTAGATTTGTTGGTAGTTAAATTTATATCACGCTTGAGTATTCACGCTATTGACGATGGTGTGGGATCAATACGACGGGAGGAAAGGTCTGTTGTGCTAATATGGTACTTAAAAGCATGGGGTTTAGAAGACGATCTTTGCTGATGTTTGTTGGAAATCGTTATCGTAAAGTAGAAAAGAGCATTTATATTGTTTTTTTTTAGGCTCTAGAGTCAAATGGTAAGTAAAATAACTAATTATATTTTTTAAGAGTGTTCATTTAAAAAGAAGTTTGTTGGTCGTTAAATTTACATCGTTTTAGAACAAATCAATGGACCATTAACGATATTCTGGGATCAATACGAAGGAACAGATCTATTGGGGCTTATTATGGTGCTAAGGATATACGGTTCTTAACAGAAAACCTTTACAAATATGAGTTGGAAATGGCTTTCCTAAACAAAACCAAGATACTAAGTTGTTGTGCTAGGTTTTTAGATTCAACAATTAACTGTCAAGGACAAATCGATAGTTTAATTTTGCTGTGTGTTCGCAAAGCATTCTATTGGTTGATAGATGGCATAATTTATATCACACTGGCGAAACACCGCGGGATATTTGCGACGGTCAGTGATGAAACCCGAAGGAAAATATCCAAGGACAAAGCCCGTAACCACTATCAGAAGAGGAGGTCAACACTTGGTACCTTATTCTTAAAACTTCAAAGACAACGTGACGACATTTGAGGGTATGACATATTTATTGCGCACAAGGCCTTATGTACACGACAGGCTTTTGTTGGATCGAGTTTTAAACTCGCAATCCTCCGGTCGATAATCAATACTCTACCAACTGGGCTACTGTGGCCCACGTTTAACACTAGAAAATACTTTGGTGTGATTTCGACACAGGAGCGCATTCATCATAAGCAATGCAGAAGAATGATACGGCCAAAGCTGACTAGAGCGGTTACTAGTGTGTTTTGGAAACTAATCAGTTTTTATGATCTTTTCGGTTTCATTCCACAAAAATGATCATAGCAAAACTAGCAGATTTCTAAGCGCTAGAGATCTGTTATTAGATCTGTTTAAAAATAATGCTTCTTTATTAGTTTATTTGACATTATTAAATACATTGACATACCTTTTTCATATAAGAAAATGAGTCATGAGTCAGTCGTTCTCATGTGTTTACGTCTGGCTTTTGCAAGTTTTGGTGGCATAAGCAAAAAACACTTTACGGAAATATTGTAAAACAAGCTTTGAGGTAGCTGAAGTGAAAGGTAGTAGCTATTCTTTTTATATACGATAGATTCTTATTTAATAATTCAAATTAGATCTGTGTAGATTGTACGTAAGTATGTGTAATGCTAAGTGTTCAGAAATTTGCACGAAAGAGTTTATAATAACCAAGTGTACAAAAATTGTAAAAAAAGAGTGTATAATAGTAAGTGCCTAGAAGTTTGTACCGAAGTGTGTGTAATAGTAAGTGCTCAGAAGTTTGTAGCGAAGTGTGTGTAATAGTAAGTGCTCAGAAGTTCGTACCGAAGTGTGTGTAATAGTAAGTGCTCAGAAGTTTGTAGCGAAGTGTGTGTAATAGTAAGTGCTCAGAAGTTTGTACCGAAGTGTGTGTAATAGTAAGTGCTCAGAAGTTCGTACTGAAGTGTGTAATAGTAAGTGCTCAGAAATTTGTACCGAAGTGTGTGTAATAGTAAGTGCTCAGAAGTTCGTACCGAAGTGTGTGTAATAGTAAGTGCTCAGAAATTTGTACTGAAGTGTGTGTAATAGTAAGTCCTCAGAAGTGTGTGCAATAGTAAGAAGTGCATAGAAATGTATACAAAAAGAGTATGTAATAGCAAGTGTGTATAATAGTGTGTAGATGTTTGAACAGACGTTTTATATAATTTGTAGAACTCACGCAGAAATCTTAATACAGAAGTGTATATATTTTATTTATGTATTTATAATACGATTCGAACAAAGACCTTGGTACAGAAATGTGATTAATAGTGTATGTAATAATGAACGTTCCGAATTGTGTACAGAAGTGTATTATAATGTATGCATTGAATTTTGTACAGCAATCCGTGCAATAGTGAATTAACGGTTGGTTGCTATGGGTTTCTAAGGCGCAATGCTGTGCCATTCGCAAGGCATACAATATCATGGAATAAAGGTACACACGATGAAAGTTATACGGACACATGAGTGAGAAATACACATAGTGAAGAATCCACCTCACAACAATGGAACCTGGTGAATGTATGGAATTGTATGTTATAGAACAAGTATTCAAGATGGATTACAAAGATTGGACACCATTTTCCTAGCAGTTTAGAAAGCATTGTGGTTTAATTACTTTATAGCAACTTACTAACGTTGTTTGTGGTGTTTATACACTACATGAACAAAAGTATTTGAACACTGATTGTTTCTCAGAAAAAGCGATTTACTATTCTATTTAGCAAAGGGTAGGCCTTCCTTTTGCTTGTATTACAGCTGCAACACGGTGAGGCATACTTTCTACAAGTTATCAGTAAGTATGGGCACGAATAGCTCGCCATACATCTTTCAAGGCTGTTAGAAGAGATTGCTGCGAAGATGGGCGTGCGTGGTGGTGTCTTACTCGTCGCTCCAGTTCGTCCTAGAAGTGCTCGATAGGATTAAGATTGGGGCTCTGAACAAGGAAGTCGAGCAAATTTACCTATTTCTGAGGAAATCAGTCCATCACACGTTTTGCTGTATGACATGGAGCTTGATCTGGTTGGAAGAAAAAATCATCATCGCCGTAGTTTTGCCCTAGTGTAGGCAAGGCAGAAATATCCAGAACGTCAAGGTACACGTCAGCGTACATGGTATCGAGTACATAAAGCAATGTGTCGAGTCCTAACTAGGAAAAACAACCCCACGCTAATATGGATTGTCCTCCGAATTTCTGCAATACCCACGTATTTTTGTCCATATTGTGTATAAGGTTGGTTGTTGTGGGGTGCTATGGCACATGCTGTGCCAAACACAAAACAGACAATTGGAAGTACAAATGTAGCGAAATAGACAGTGGGATGAAAGCCGATTAAGATAGCCTTCAGAGTATACCCATCTTCTATATAAATAAGAATGGAGTGTTTGTTTGTACATTCAATATTTTCGACCCATTTCAAGTTTTCTATCCGTTTTGGACCCTTCTGATGCCGAATCCGCCTTTTTCTCGTTTGGTGTCTGTCTGTCTGTCTGTCCGTCTGTATGTTGTGCCCTATACACGTCCACGCGGTTTAAGATATTTTCATGAAAATTTGCATACAGTGAGTAGTTATCTTCATTTAGTGAGTGGCATTGGTTGCGAAAGTCTGTCTGTCCTTCTTTCTGTTCTATGCTCGATTTTGTGTTTGTGTGTTTGTGTAGACATCACATGAATTGTATTCCAGATATTTGATTGCATTAAATTTTATTTTATACATTATCTCTTAGTTTAGTGAATGCAATATTAAACTTTTCTTTATTGTTATATTTAGTTGAGTTTCATGCTAAAACACCTGAGTAAGTATACTTAAATCAACCATAATTTGGTAGTTTGGGAAAAATTGGAATGTCTATTGAATATTACGATTACTTCGATTACTTTACCAGTACTGCTGAAAAAGTAATTATTCTTCAAAAATTATTATTTTTATGGAATTTCATCTCTGATACTTCATTTATTTCGAGTCTTATTTTTATTCTTTGCGCAATGAAAACGATATCCGAATATTTGGGACAGACGATATTTTTCAATGAAACGAGAATGAACAAGATCGCGCGAGCAGTGATATTTTTTCTGGCTCTTTCGCTCTGAATTAATTTCACATTTCTAAATTTTGTACACTTTTAGTTGTAAGTTGTGGCAACTGTGCGAGATCAAGAGAAATTGAATCACAAATTAATATCTTTCGAACAATTTTTTGCGACATCTTTTATTTTGTTTTACTTCGCTGTCTCCCGTTTTAAATATTTATTATTTTAATAAATGTGTTTTCATTCTCATCACACGCAACTGCACCACAAAGTATTAGACTTAAAAATGTTAGGTAAGTCAGTATAAACTTTCAGTAAATTTTAAGTGTAGTTATGCCATTATTGAAAGAATAATGCCGTTATTTAAAGAATAATGCCGTTATTGAAAGAATAATAATGTTTATTAATCCAAACTGGAACTTTTTCCAACATTAAAAAATTCGTTGTAATAGTGACAGGAGAAGATTGCAAAATTTCACAATGTCGCATACCGGAGGCAAGAGTGCCACAAGTAAAAAAATATTGTTTTGTTGACTATGAGTTGCGAGAGCACTCGCCGTAAATCGTAATTTTAATTAATTGAGTTGAACATGAAAAGAACTTAAGAAAGGGAATTCCAAATCTTCCTATAAATCGTCTTTTATAGTAGTTACCTTAGTATCACCTTTCGTCATTTTGTAGCTTTGTCATACAGCAATTGTGCGATGTATGTGAAATGTATTACATGAATGGATATGCATGTGTAGGATTTGTGTCCAAAGTAAGTTGTAGAAAATATAAAGGTGGCGAAAGATGTTAAAATAAATTTTTATTCTACAAAAAACGTAAGTCATTATATATTTTGATTATCTCTTCAATCTAGAGTAAACCAATTCAAACCGAGTAAGGTCGGGTATTTTGCTAGTGGAAAATAAAGATCACTGTAGTACCTCGTGTCCGTGAAGATTGCAAACACCTAAAGGAGACATACCATTCAAAGCGTTTATGTAGAGATCTTGTAGTATGAGTATTTTAAGAGCTGATTGTAGAGATCTTGTAGTATGAGTATTTTAAGAGTTGATTGTAGAGATCTTATAGTATGAGTATTTTAAGAGCTGATTGTGGAGACATTATTTAATGAAGACATTATGAGCGTGAATAGCATATAGCGTATATTACCGATTTGTTTCATCATGGTGTTATTAGGATCTAGTAAATTTTTTTCTAATGACGAGATATCTTGTCCCCCAAGATCTGGTCACTTTTGCTGTTGATTAGATACTTCGTCGAGAAAACAACTTAGATGGTTAAGCAACTAGCAGAGCATGTGAAATGTGGTGCACAATAAGCAAATTCAGGGAATAACTCTGTGTCTTCTAAGAGATGTATGTGGTGCTTGAGATAATAATGAATCTTTGCCTGGAAACTATCGAGAAATTAATAGCGGATATAAATTTTAAGCAAGTATTTCTGAATTTCCTTGCACATTTTGTTACGCATAAGCGTAACTCACATTTTTGTTTCCATAAAGTATTAATTCCAACCTTCACAGAAATTACTGGTAATGCGTCCAAATATTTAGTAAAATTTAACTTTTATGTACCAACTTTGATGTTTTAGTAATGCAATCAATTTTTCAATTATTTTAGATGAATAAATATTTTAAAATATTCACTGAAGACTTACCATCAACTGGTAAAATTATTGAAACCTTTATTAGATTTTCTGTCTAAAATATCACTTATCTTATAGATTAAATTTTTCTTCTAGCATCAAGGGTCATAAAATTAAATTTCTTTATGTTATAATAACAAATTTCTAAAGCATCGAAATATTGAACTTTTATCTAGAGCAGCTTTTAAATTTAATAATTCTGCATTAAATGCGGGCGACATTTTAAATATCCTCTAATATTAAATTTCTAAAAATCCTATCCATTCTCATTTAAAAGTAACATGAAAAGCTTTAATAATCTATTATCTGACAAGATACAAAAGGTTTTCATAAGCTAAGAAATATTTTATGGTAAAATTTAAAAGTATTCTCTAAGTAAAAAGGTACCAGAAAACAAATGTTGCAATAACGAATTCTACGAATTTAAAGCATCTCAACTCTCAGTACACACATTACGTAAAATTTATCTACAGCAGCTTTTGAATCTTTTGACTAATATTTTAATAATTTGTATAATAACGGTTGTAGAATTTTGTATATATGAATCTGTAAATATTTCTTAAATTATGCTTTTGTATTATGGAAAATCAGATCTTTTCATTTAAAAGTAACACGAAAAGCTTTAATAAACTATTCTCTGAGAAGAAGCAACAATTATCATAAGCGAAGAACTACTTTATGGTGAAATTTAACAGTACTTATTCTCTTTGTAAAAAGGTACATGGAAACAAATTTTGCAGTTACAAATTTAAAGCATACCAAATTTCAGTACACAAATAACTTAAAATTTAACAAGAATCCCTGTATCGAAAATACTAAAAACATCTAATAAATAAAATTGTCAATAAATGTTAATATGTGTATAACGTATACCAACTCTCAGAATACATACTCGTTCATACGTAACATAAAATTTAATATAACCCCTTAATACAAAATTTTCGATAATTAAGGATTTTACGATTTTGGAGTAACGTGTTTTCAAAATACACTCGTACATATAAAAATAATTCCTAAATCCTAATTTTCTGCAAACAGAAGAAAACATATTTTTCTAGTTAAGAATTTTTCTTGTGTTAAGGTGCACCAACTCTCGGAATATTCGTACACACGCTACAATATTTACCTTACATACAAAATGTATAGTAACGAAATTGGCAGTTACGGCTTTAAGAGTTTAAGGTATACCAACTCTAAAAATACTCGTACATAAGTGAAAGGAAACAAAGCAGTAAATGCAGTTCCACGGAAAATTGCAAAGCGTCGTAATTTAATAGGAATTTTTTCATTTCTACACGCTTAAGAAAAACTTGTTTCCCAATTCGGATACGAAAGACCCCATTGAAAAATGCAGATTTCAAGAAAATGTCTACACGAGACGGAAGAAATGCGTATAAATCTACTCAGAGCTGATACAAATATCGGATTTTTATCGAAAATACTTTGCTCTTCGGCTTAAGTGGATTTTAAAGGATTATGGAGCAAGATAAACCTGTGTTGAGCATTTTTTTAAACTTGCCCGAGTAATATTCGTAAAATTTCAAAGAATTTACTTACTTTAAATATGGGACGCAATATACATAAAATGAATATGCCTAGAATTTTTATTTTAAATAGAATTGTAAAAGAAGTACTCCTCGTAAAGAAATCACTTTTCTAGCCTTTTCTGACAAGGACCTTTTAGTCTATCCTTCCTCACTAGAACTTTTCCAACCTTTATTGACAAGGACTTTTATAATCTAACCTGAAAATAACTTTTCTAACCTGACCAAAACACTTATAACCTAACATGACCAAGACTTGTCTAATCTTTTCTCTTTCCAGGTTTTTTAACCCTTCCAGTCCATGATTTATTTAACCTTTCCTGACAAGGACTTCTAACCTTTCAAGTTCAGGATGTTTCCAATTCCTTCCCGACAAAGACATTTCTAACCCTACCTGTCCATATTGGCATGGCATGGAAGTTTGGAGAGTTTGGTGCCATCTAAGGTGTTGAATACGTATATGACCGTGGTTCAAAATTACGTGGTGTTGTCTTAGGATCTTTCTGTTTAGGATTGATCCCAGAACGTCACCAATAGCCCTTTGTGTTTCTCCTGAGTACCTTTAACTAAATACATACCTTTCATGTCAATGACCTTTTTCAACTTTCATGACCAGAAATTTTCTGACCTCTCACGACCAGGACTTTTCTGTCCTTTTATGACCAGGATTTTTCAAACTTTTCTTGACCTGGACTTTCCTAATCTTTCATATTGGTTGGTTTGTCGATATGGTGTAAAGGACACTTTGGGTCATGCAAGACATACACTATCCTACAATAATGGACCGGGCAGCAAGGTGTGATGGTATAAGGGGAAAATATATGCTTTAGTAGGGGTATGGTACTCCATGAGCTGCAATTACACTAGCGACCCTCCGGGGTGTACTTTCAACAAGGTTTTATACACAGCTATGGGTATTTGTGTCCATTCCTGTTGTAAGAATATCGCCAGATCAGCTGTAGATTTCTGACGTGGTTCCCTGGTACGTAAGCGTCGCTCTAACTCGTCCCACAAATGTTCTATGGGGTTTAGGTCAGGACTCTGAGCAGGCCTGGGAAGACGTTTATCACCCATATCTTGATACCACTGCTTGACAGAGGCTGCAGCATGACATGGCAGGTTGTCGTCTTTGAAGTAACATTCGTCCATTTTATAAATTTGACCTAGCATAGGAAGAACCTGATTGTCCAAAATGTTCATGCAGACGTCAGCGTTCAATTTACTAGGAACAACATGCAAAGGCCATGCCACGAAAACCGAAGGAATTATCAACCTTTCCTAACTAGGAATTTTCTAACTTTTTCAGACAAGCAATTTTCAAACCTATTCTGACCAGATCTCTTTTAACATTTTCTGACCACGACAATTTCAACCTTTCTTGACCAAGACTTTTCTAGCCTTCTTTTACCAGGATTTTTCTAAATCTTTCTGAACACGAACTTAAATTTATAAGAGTTACGTAATTGATTAATTTTAATCAATTACTGTCGCGTACAGTTACGAACTAATATTTCGCTGACTATAGGTGGCAGCACTGCTGCGAAAACAACTAACCATCTGGCAGCCAATTGTATCATGTCACGAGAGATGATGCGAAAAACTGTAATATTTAAAAACTTGTACAAAATTCTTGTAAATACTTGATGATTGGTTATAAATTCTCTAAGTTGTTAGTAAAAATAAAAAGGCTTTTTACGTTTCATTGCTGATATTGAATATAGATTGATTGCTGTAAAGTATAAGAGAAAAGGTTATACTTATTCAACGACCCGGGTTCTTAAAGAAGTTGAAGGAATACAAGTGTGAAAAAGAAGGTAAGCTTTCCTAATAAGTATTGTTTTCAACAATTACTCTGTACATTTCAATGCATATTTCCATTTATCTACACCAATAAATAAATTCTATAACGAAAAAAAAATCGAAGCACCAAGAGGGAGTAGTTCGATTGTAATAAAAAATGGTGGGCGTGAAGAACATACACAAAAAAACAAACGATTAATATTCCAGAACCATTTAATGACTTATTTCAGAGTTTGACTATTACAAAGGGAAGAAGTCAATAAGTCGTTGTACCACCTCTGGCCTGGACGCAAGCTGCCATCAGGTGTGACATGGACTCAAAAAGTTCCTGGTTGGTGTTCTGTGGAATTTTATGCCTAATTGTCTCCAACTGTTGGGCTAAATGGTCAACATTCCGGGATGGTCAATCGCCTTCCCATAACGTCCCACATTTTCTCTATGGGATAGAGATCAGAAGACCTGGCTGGCCTAGGAAGTGTTGGGAAAGCGTGAAGAAAATTCACAGCAACACGGGCCGTGTGCGGCCGGGCATTATATTGTTGAAAAGTAAGTCCGAGGTGCAGCTAGAAGAACGGTAACAACCGGTCGTAGATTGTTGTCTACGTACCGCTTTGCTGTAAGTGTGCCAGAAATTACTACCAAAGGGGTCCGGTTATCAAAGGAGATGGCTCCCCAGACTATAATGCCCTGTTGTGGGCATGTGTGGCTTGCGATAATAAGGGAAAGAACCTCACGCTTCCCTGGGCGTTTCCTGACACGTCTGTGGTCGTCAGGACAGTTGGAAACGGAACTCGTCTCCAGTCAGAACCGTTCCAAATTGATCGAGCCCGGCACCAGTGTAATTGTGCCTCTTTTTAATGCTTGTGAGGTTTTTGTTATAGAGTATATAATTTCAATTTTACCTCCAAATCCAATTATCTAAGTGTAATGCTTTTTGTTTATACATTTTGCAACAGACGGGACATAATTTTTACTGAAATTTCGAAGACATTTTTATTGCAGAGAAAGCTAATGAGATAATATATTTCCAAAGCTGAATTAATAAAAATAATTGTGACAATAATGGGTGACAATGAATAATTCAAAAATAATTGAATAATTGTAATTTATTCCTATTAGTTATAGAATAAATATTCAGTTTTCTCATGTTTATTCGTTAAACGAAGTGCATTGCACTTACTTCTTGCCTTATCTCTTCCCTTACATTAATAATCTATACAACGATGCAGAATCTATCAATATTTATGAGGAAATATTCTATAAAACGTTAAGAAAATGTAAACACAATACATAAAGATTTATAACGAGGCATTTCAGTGGTAAAAAACTTGATAAGGCACCTAATATATAAATATTTATATAGAAACATTTTATTTATAGGGAATAAAGGACAATACATAATTCATAAAGATTTATAAAAAATATTACTTAGCTAAAAATAAGAGAGGATATGCAATAAATCTATAGATGTATTATACAAAGAATTATTAATAAATTTTACGCAAATAATAAAATATGTACCACACAAATATTCATAACCAAATTTTAAATATATACCTTCATGTATAAAATTTTAAATATATAGGATCGATATTGTATTGATTCTATGATTGATTTTCGATCATTTGTGCTAGATGTGTGATATTTTACAAGTACCACATTTCGCCAAACGTTTGTTACGTAGAAGAGTGAATAATTTATATACTTTACGCTTATATTGAATATGCATTGCGAAATAAAAGTAAAGAACATAGAATCCGGTTTTCGAATTCCATAAAAATATATTGACACCGAATTTTCAACCTTCAAGGGTTCAGCAGTACAATTCCATCTTACAAGCATACAGATTTTCCTACTAGAATTCTAACAGGTTTTGCACTTCGAGACTAGTAAAATCTTTCCAAAGGATTCTATTCTACGAAAAGGATCAATAACTTATTTCCTAAAATTTTTCTAATGACCCAATTGGAAAACTCACAGATTAGCAACAAGCGGATTGCTTGGATACATCAAAATTCGTGTACAAAGAGGGCTGGTGCATTTTAAATCTTCCGTGGCGTCTATGTCCTCACGTTGTCTTAGTATGGACGTTTAGAGAGTGGAGTTCCAGCTCAGGAGTCTTAGGAGGGTCATCGCGAAATACACGCATTTTAACCTTCCTGACGAAGTATCTCGTTGTTACCAAAACTGACCAGATCTTGATGGACGAGATATCTCGTCAAGAACACTAATTAATCCATTAAATCCAGTGCAATTAGCAGAAGATTAAAACAGCCCCTGTGGAAGTTTACACGGAACGTATTACAATATTTGGTTAATATAAAAAATAGTCGACTTTTTCAAAGGTGCATTAATTGAATAAAATATTTTCCCTTACAGTTTTTTAAGGACTCGCTATTGGGTCTTAGGTCACAAAATTGTGATACTAAACATTTTGATAATGTTATTTATCTCCTAAACAGACGTTATTTAAAATACCCCTACATACCGATTCTAATGAAAATCCAGTATAATCAATCCAGAAAATTCACTGCAACGGAAAGGAGCAGTAGAACAATTCTAAAGGATTATATCAAATGGAAATAAAAAAAAGAATCTAAGAGTTGTAAAATAATGCATGTTTTTTTTTCCCACCTACTTTAGATGTGGGTATTTACACATTAAGTGGGCTATTGGGTAAAAAATATTTCATTATTCACAATCGTAATGCTCTAAAGGACTATTTGCTTTCCTGCGGAAAAACTGTCAATTGTAGGAAAATGGTTGTACAGATTTGTGTAAACTGAATCCATGAAATTGTTTTCACCTTTAAACTCTTTTCAGTAAGTCTGCGCCATCGGTTTTTCTACCAGTCTTATCGGAACAACTTTTTATGTAAGAAGTTTCCTCAGTTTCTTAAGTACGTGTAAATAATTGCTTAAGATGTATCATTTTTTTCATATAGTTAGTATTTATGAACTACTACAAACTTCAATTAATCTTTCTGATATCCCTTTTAAGTTGTTATTGAAACACAAAATCATTGGAAATAAGTACAGTAAAACTCCAATTATCCGAACTCCAGCTATCCGGATCGCCAATAATCTGGATCGCTTTGAGAAAAATGAAGTAAGCAAAATCCGCATTTTAAAAGTTTCTTAACTGTGAATGATGAAAACGTAGAGGACGAAAAGTCGGTTCCGGACAGAAGAAACGTCATAATGAAAATTCCTGGATGTTCGGCGTACTGTGTAGAGGACGTAGGTGTTGAAAACAATACCTATTAGGAAAGCTTACCTTCTTTTTCACACTTGTATTGCTTCAACTTTAAGAACCCGGGTCGTTGAATAAGTATAACCTTTTCTCTTATACTTTCCAGCAATTAATCTATTTTCAATATCAGCAATGAAACGTAAAAAGCCTTTTTATTTTTACTAACAACTCAGATAATTTATTCCATTCACCAAGTATTTAAAATAATTTTGTACAAGTTTCTAAATATTACAGTTTTTTCGCATCATCTCTCGTGACATAATACAATCGGCTGCCAGAAGGTTAGTTGTTTTCGCAACAGTGCTGTCACGTGAAGTCAGTGAAATACTAGTTCGCAGTTGTTCGCGACAGTAGGCGAGTTGCTGATGTGGTGATTCTGAGGACTATGGATTCCAAATTCTCAGTGACGATGAACTCATTCAAAGTGTGGGAGAAGAACTCATTGTAGACCCGTAAGATGACGACAATATTGCTACTCAAACTAGACGCGGGACCGTCAGCTAGTAAGGTGTTTGAGTGCATTGACACAGAGTGGGGGGGGGGGCTAAAATGGATGGAGCTGCAGACTGAGTGCAACACCATCTACAGCTACTCACCGGCAAGTTGCATACGAGACTTGGCTGCACTGAAACGAGTTAAGACAGCGAAACAATTAACTTTGGCCGATATGTTTATGCAATGATACATTTTAATACATTATATAAGTTCAAAATATTAACATAATTGTTTTCGAAGTCATTAAATTACATTATAGACTAAAGCAAAATTTGATAAATAAATTACCTTTTTATTCTTATTCAATTATCCAGAGGGATGTCTGGTCCCAATTGATCCAGATAATTAGAGTTCTACTGTAATCGTAATATTATTTATATTTAGTTTAATTTCTTGAGCAATCCTTGTGTTTGCGCCTACAAGCATCACTTGTGCCCGTACATTGCTATACAAAAAAATGATTTCTTAGGACAGCCATTGCTTTTTGTCCCATAAGTTCCAAATCACCCTGAATATATTAAAATGTAAGCACAACGCACATATCTGATCAAAATCATGTTAAAAAAAACACATTTCAACATACAGTTATTCAAAGTGCATTGTTCCCAACTAATTTAGATATTATGCACATTGAGGAAATTTAGTTTTTCTATTTATTTACGGAAAATAAACAAATGAAATCAGGCTTGTAAGTTTTTCCAGAAGAATTTCAAGGGTCAGGGTAGACCGGTTGGAAGAGTAATGGATTAGTAACAGGAGGGTTGGGAGATCGAAACTTGTTCCAACCACAGTCCTTAGTGCGTGTGGGGCCGGTGCATGTTAAATATGTAGTGAATCTAATGTCCGGATGTTATCTTGGTGTTGGAGTATGGCGATCGGTGTGCCGTCTCAGGTTTTGACCTCGATATTTAAACGTGGTTTTAAATTACAAGATGCTGTTCTCGGAACTATCCCTTCGAGATTGATCCCGTACCGTCGACATTACTCCGTTGTGTTGCTCCAGTGCAATGTTAATTCAGCTACTTACTTATCTACCACAATAATTCAAACTTCCTTTTTTTAAGTGAACTAAGTTTTAATGAACTGGATTAATGATGAAGGAAAAATATACTCTGTAACAAAAAGAAAAACGCCGCACCAAGAAATATTTGTTCTATTGCGATAAAAATTGGTGGATGTGAAGAACATACATAGAACAAGATACGATTAAAATTTCAGAACATTTGAATGTTATTTCAGAGTCTGACCGCTATAAAGGGATGAAGTCAATTAAACGTTGGTCCACATCTGGCCTGGAAGAACGGAAACACAACCGGTTGTAGAATGTCGTCTGCGCACCACTGTGCTGTAAGTGTGGCAAAAAAAACTACCAAAGGGGTCCGTATATCAAAGAACATGGCATCTCAGATCATTACGTCGCTTTGTGGGCATGTGTAGCGTGCGATAATAGGGGAAGGATCCCCACGCTGCCCTGAACGTCTCCAGAAACGTCTGCGGATGTCGTCAGAACATAGTTGGGAACACTAGAAACTATACGTCCCCAATCAGCGCCCTTCCAAGTGAATCGAGCACGGCACAACTCCTTGAAACTCCTTCTTAGTGCGCCGATTTTTTTGTTATAGTGTTTATATATGATTCTGTTTCCATAAACAATATTTCTGATAGTACCGCTGCTTCAAAGTATAATAAAGTTTTAAAACGAATCCAAACTCAATAAACAATGCGAAACATCCTTTCCTAGTTCACTGCGCCGACCAACCGGTATAGTGGTTAAGGTGTTAGCCTCTAGATCGGAAGGTTCCTGGTTCGAATCCAAGTTCGGGCATGGATGTTTGTAAACGTATGGTGTAGAGGTGGCTGGTGCACCTTAAATCTGTCGTGGCCGAAAGTCCTCACGTTGGGTTGGCGTGGGAGTTTGGAGAGTGGGGTTCCAGCTCAGGTGTTGCTTCGTCATCTGACCGTGGTTCAAAATTACGAGGTGTTGTCCTCGGATCTTTCCCTTAAGGGACTGATCCCGGACCGTCGTCAATAGCCTGTTGTGTTGCTCTAGTACGACGTTAACTTAAAAAATTACCAATTACCAATTACTGATAGTACCGCTGCTTCAAAGTATAATAAAGTTTTAAAAAGAATCCAAACTCAATAAACAATGCGAAACATCCTTTCCTAGTTTACTGCAATAAAACCCAAATAAGGAAACAGTTTCAGTTCTGATTCATATCAGTTTGGAGCGTAGGCATAACGTCACACTGTATTAACGTTTTTCTGGTGCAACACAACAGGCTATTGATGGAACGGAATTAATCGAAACCGCCCCTGTCATCAATAGAATCTTCCCCGAATACAACTGGAAGGTTGCTAGATCAGTTGAAATAACAGTTTTTGAAAAAAAAATGATGGTATTGGTATTGGCAAATACATAACGTCTAACTAGAGGGTACAGCTACACTCTACGTTTATGAGTGATGGCAACGGCTTGGCGATTTTTTTTGGCGCACTTCTTGTAGCGAGTTACGATAAATTAAGGCCACTCATCTTTCGTTACGGTTTTCATGGCAACCCCGGAAAACGGAAAATTTCAATTTCCATTTTGAATATTCTAGAAAGTTCTTTCAAAATCCGTTAAAGTCGTTTGATTTCATTGATTCGTTTGAAATTTTTTCTTTACTCCCATTGGTTATTTTGTTTTTAAAATATCTTTTGATTGCATTGGTCCTTTTAAATCGTTTTCTGTGATACTAGTGGTCCACTTATTTGTATTTTGACAGTTGTGGAATATTTATTTTATTATAATAGTTTTAACGAAATGATTAAGAATTTTTTTTTTTTTTAACAATTTTCGTTTTCATTATTTTTTTACGAAATAATTCTGACGTTATCAGGTTGTATTATTTCTTGCTTTTTTTCTTTTGTAAATCTTTTTCTTTTTTAATATGCCCACTGTATTTAGCGTAATTGATAAGTTTCAAGTTTTTCTTACCCAACATTCGTAGTTTAGTTTCTCTGCTGGTTCACAAAAATGTGTTTTGAAATGTGCTTAAGCTTACTACTTTTTGTTTTAAAAATATATACTTTTCAAAACGTTCTGAAGTTTGTTTAATAAGTGTGTTGTAAAAAGAAAAAAAATTGTGACAGAAAAAGAGTTAGGAAATAATTATTTCCTTGGCGACTTTAGCAGTTCGCCAAAAAATTCGCCAAGCCCGTTTCCATCGCTCATAAACGTAGAGTTCTGTAGAAACGTACTGTTCCAACTAGAATAACACAATAGGCTATTGGCGGAGGTCCGGGATCAATCCCGAAGGCATAGATCCTAGGAAAGCACATCGTACAGCTGAATCACCTTGAGATGAAGAAGCCAACGTCTGAATGAACGCACCACACTCCAAACTTTACACCCCCAGACGTTGCATAGCAGGTTTTTAGTTGGATAGAGCTTCGGTATTCCGTATTTTTAGTTAACGTCGAACTAGAACAACACAACGGGCTATTGACGACGGTCCAGGATCAACCCCCAAAAGCAAAGATCCGAAGACAACACCCAGTAACTTTGAACCACGGTCAGATGACGAGGCAATACTTGAGCTGGCACCCCACTCTCCAAACCTCCACACCAACCCAACGTGAGGACTTTCGGCCACGATATATTTAAGGTGCACCAACCGCCTCTACACCATACGCTAACAAACATTCATGCACTGACCCGAATAAGGTTTCGAGATCTCAACCCTTTGGTAACTATTTCACTACTGTGTTAACCTGGTTAACTCGGAACTTGGTTTGCTCCCCTAGATCTACATAAACTCAAATGCTTACTCAATTTGCTGGAAGGCGTTAAAATGTATTTCATTCAGATAATATTTTCACGTTATTTTATGAACACCTTATTTTTCAACCCACAATGACAAAAATACATTTATTTCGCTACGCTTGTTGATTACGACAACAATTAAATTAAAAAGCGAGAAATTCTAACTGTTCACTACCCTGTTTTGTATCAAAACACTTAGTACTGCGACATTTAACTTCCTGAAAATAATTTGATTTCTAAACAATGGAAATGCTTAGAAACAACCCAAAACGATTATTCCAATGATATGAAACAAAGAAATATTCAGCAAGAACAAAGAACCGTGAATCGTTTTACAAGCAAATACTTTCTATTTGTTGTTGACACGTAGCTATTCTACTATATCACACTTATTTATTTAGAGGTTGTTTTATGTATGCTTATATATATTTTATGCTTTTGGTTTGAAGGTAGAACTTAGAATTAGATTACCAAGTAATTTACAGCTATACATCGAGCATTGCATATATACACATTTGGTGTTTTATAATTTAATTGATTTATTTTATATTAATCCAGTTTTCGTTTAAAAAGGCCATTTCTTGATTTAACTATCCTGATGGACCCTTGACGTGGTACCTGGTCATTAGAATAACTGACCAGATCTTGATAGACGAGATATTTCGTCATCAAACTACTTGATTAACTCATTGTTCCAATGTACTGGTCGTAGTCTAAAGGTTAACCTGATAACTGAATTTTGTTAGATGAATTTTCAGATATCTTTTATTCTTCTTGTTAAATAACTGTTAGGTTAAGGCTAGGACACAAACCGTAGTTTCGATGTAATTGCTCAGAACTGATGTTGGATTGTTGAATGAATGAAACAAACATAGGACGTTTGAACGATGATTGTTCATTGTGAATATTCAACAATTAAAATTGAGTTTGAACTATTAAAGTGAAGTTTGACAGTAATTGTTATTGAGAGATTGCTAGCATACAATATTGACTGTAGTCTAGTTTGGTAGCTTTTGAATGGTCAATTACACTCTTCTCAGTCCATGCAATCTGAAGTTACATTTACAGAAAGCTGTCTCAGAACAATACCGTATACCTGGACTCAGTGGGATTGTGCGCTTTATGTGAAGGTCGTCATATCAGGTACACATATCAAATTCTTCTACACGATGCTATGTTTAAATTCCGGATGTTTCATCTAGTTCTAATTAACATGAAATTTGTCATTTATTTATTGGGTCGGTCATCCAGAAATTTCTGCGCGTTTGTTAAGATAAATACCGACGTGGCAGTACAAAACGTAATTAAATTTGATTGAATCATATGAGCCTCACTTTGTTATATGACTTTTTGTCATCTTTCTGGCAGCTAAAACATTCCTTTAAAAAAATTCATTAGGCTTATTTGTAAAGACGTTATCTTGATGCTCTTTGACAGTCTCGATAGAATTGAACTCCAGGCCGTTCAAATAATTCCGAAGTGACCTCAAAAGGTGAGAATCTGAGGGGGCAAGGTATGGTGAATATGTGGGGGGGGGTGACACAAAACATCCCAGCCAAATTTAATGTCTTGGACATTCAGAGAAATGTGGGGCCGTACATTTTCATGCTGGAAGACAACACCTCGACGATTGGTCAGTTCTGGCCTCTTGGCTTCGAATTCCCCTTTTAATACTGCAATTTGAGAACAGTATTTTCTTAATTTATTGTCTGATTTTGTGGCAACAATTCATAATAAACAATTCCTTTGTAGTTCCACCATACAGAAAGCATTAATTTTCCATGCACATGGTCGTCCCGAGCGGGCATCATCTTCGAGGCTGAAATTTCCACGCTTAAATTTAACAAACCACCTTCGAACTGTGGTCTCAGAAATAGCACTATGTCAAAAAACAACACACGTTTTACGAGCAATTTCACTAGCAGTTTTTCCATTATTATAATAAAAGAGAGTAATATGACGAAAATTAGCTTTCTGGTTCTCCAATCTTAGCACTGTAGTGAAAAAAAAATTATGCCACAACACATACTATAATTATGCAGTGTTAGCAGCAAAGACCGAATTTAAACATCTGCTATAATCAAGGTCACTCCTTATCAGTGGTAGCAAAATAATAATAACAAAGCTAGCTTCGATTTGAAAATAAACAAAACTTTCCGGATGGTCCAATATGTTTTTTTTAAATTGTATTAAATTGCAGTTTGATATTAATTATTATTGAGAGATTGATAGCGTCCAATATTGACTGTAATATATTTTGGTAGCTTTCGAATAGTACCATCATATAGACACCACTCCATGCAATCCGAAGTTACATTTACAGAAAGCTCTCCCATCACATTACAATATACCTGCCCTCAGTGGGCCTGTGCACTTCGTCCAAAGGTCTTCACATCAGGTACAAACCCCATTTGTCTACACGACGCTATGTTTACATTCTGGTTGTTTCTTCTAGTTCTAAAGCATAACATGAAATTTTATTTTTATTTACGTATTTTTTAAATTCGGCTAAATTATCATCAAGCTATCATCGTGCCTTGGTTTTATTGTCTAGAAGCATAGTGTGTAGATTTTTAGAATGACTCAACATACAGTCCTCATTCCACGCAATCCATAGTTACATAGTTCTAAAGTTCGTGCAGCACCGTAGTTTACTTCACTGGACGCTATATTCTAGATGTTTCTTCTAGATCTGAAATCATAGACCAAACAGTTGTAACGCTAGTTGTTTCACTTATGGTCCCATTAATATTCCTGTTTGAAAGACGTGTTTACGTCAAAAAATTTTACAAGTAAACATTTTACACATTACCAGTACTTACCTCATTAAATAGTGAAAAATCACCAAATATTAGATTTATATTCAAATTACTCATAGTATACCCAATACAGTTAAAATCTAAGTCGTTGTTATCTATTTCTAACAACATCCAGTTAAATTGTTATAGAGTAATTATGTAAAGAAAATTTCAAACATCTTCATTTTGTTTTGTTCTTTCTATACGTTGTACACAAAAGACGTGTTTTCATAACTAATCAGGATAAAAGACCTATAATCGTAAAGCAATTAAGCTCAGGTTAATAAAAATTTGTTCTTCGACAAACATAATAGTGGTTTCAATTACACATCAGACTCAATAATAAATAATTATATCTTATTCATACAAATTTTAAGTAAATCTATGGATAATCATATGATGTTTCAATGAAGAGAACTAATAATCCTTGCAGCAGCATTTAGAAGAACGAGAAGCATAAATATCTATTATTTTAAAATACATGAATGTTGTTTCTCAGGATTAAATTTGCTAATTATTTTAAAATTGCAATTTTTTTTAATAATTTTCAAAATCGTATCAACTAAATGAACAGGTATAAATATTTTAATTTATAACCGGAGAAAGAAATTAATTACAATTTTTACAAAATTTGAATGGAAAATATGCTGTAAATGTCGTAATATGTTGTAATTACTTAATTTATGTAGGTAGTACTAAATTATCCTATTAAACGTGTTCTAAAATCCCTTGAAAATTCAGAATTAGTTTTGAATATTTCATCAGGGGGGGGGAAAGGTTCCGCAATTAGCAACTGTGGTAAACTTTTAATACGTATTAAAGAATGCTATTTGTCAAAATTCGTAACGTTACCTAGGTCTGAAGAAACATTAAATGATTCTAACTGTACTAGTTACATTACCTTCATGCATCTATTTTAAATATTTAATAGCACATAATCATGTAATTATAACTTCATAGTTAAATCCGGTTTCCACTTTTAATAATTCATTTAGTGTAATTAGATAGGTAAATACAGGGAATGTTATAACGAAACTAATTTAAAGAAATGAATGTTTTAGAGATTCAAACAGAGAAACATGTAATCAGTGATGTCAGTAATAAACTAAAGATAGTTTTCTAAGATCTAAAAGTAACTTTGTAAGAGATAATTGTGTAAAGATCTGTGACTCTCTAAAGTAGTTACCTTTTATGTTTTTACTTTGTAGAAATTTTACTGAAAGTTATAATTCATCCGTATGATTAAATTAATACAGTTACAATTCATAACTTATGACTTGTATATGTAATTACAAGCAAAAGTTTAAAACAACAAAGTTACTAATAAATTTATACTTGAGTAATGCAAGCTGTGTTGCATTTTATTGCTAGATATAGTTAAATATGCTAATTAGAAGCAAAAACCCATGTAAAACCGCACAATTGACGACCCGAGCCCTAAATAAATACATATTTTTTAATTGCTAATTTATTACCATGTCATATACGGAAAATTTGTGAAATTTTAGATTCCTACTTGCAATAGTTTTTTATTATATATATTTTTTAATTTTTAAAAAGTGGGTCATTTTTCTGGCTTTAAGATTTACTAATCCGTCGATATCTATTGAGTAAATTATTTGATTGGACTAAATAAGGGTATAATAAAAATATAATAATTCTAATGATATATATACAGGGTGTTTCAGTGAACCGTTTCAGAACTTCTAAGAGGGGTAGGGTACATCCTGACAAACCAAAATCATATACCAATGGGCAGTCAGAAATGTTTTCCTGACGCGGTAGATGGCGTTGTGCGAAAATCCCGAGCTTTCGTGTAGGGAATCTTCATTTCGCACAAGAACGCCAAGTTAGTAGGATGGATGATTACACGATCGCAGAGTTAGCCGATATGCATTTGGCGTACGGGGCTGCAAATTGTACTGGGCTAGCCGCACAGCGTTTGTACGCGGAACGATATCCGACGAGGCGTATCCCTAGTCATAATTTCTTTGCAAGACTGCACCAGAGGTTAGCTGAGACAGGTTCATTAGAAAGAGCTGACAGGGACAGGGTAAGAACAACAGACGTCGAACAGAATGTGCTGCAGCATGTACAGGGGAATCCAAGAACGAGTACACGAAGTGAAGCAAACGCAGTCGGGGTTTCCCATTACAGCGTCTGGAGGATTCTCCGAGAAGAAGACATGCATCCGTTTCACGTGCAGCGTGTCCAGACACAGCAACCGGAGGATTATGCACCTCCTATTGCTTTCGCACAGTGGTACCTTGGAAAATGTGCTACAAATCCCCTTTTTCCTGCTGAAGTGTTGTTTTCCGATGAGGCATCCTTCACAAGGGAAGGAATTTTCAACACGCATACTGACCATATCTGGGCGGTCGAGAACCCGCATGCAATACAACGTCGTGCAGCACAGATTCGATTTTCGGTCAATGTATGGGCCGGTATTATGGGAGATCACCTCATCGGACCTTACCTGTTATCGTCTCGTCTAACCGGACCTAACTACTTGCTCTTTCTGCAGCAAGTATTGACACAACTTTTGAGAGATGAACAGATTTCTGCATCGACGCAACAGACAATGTGGTTCCAACACGATGGAGCCCCTGCCCATTATAGTGGAGATGTTCGTAACTACCTGGATGTCACATTTGGTCAGCAGTGGATCGGACGTGGTGGTCCCGTGCGTTGGCCTGCTCGGTCACCCGACCTATCATGTCTTGATTTTTATTTCTGGGGTCATCTGAAATCGCTAGTTTATGACACCCCTGTTGACAATGTTGAGGAGCTGGTTGCAAGAATTGCAGTAGCTGCCTGAGAAATTCGAGTTATGCCTGGAGTATTCCAGAATGTTCGGATGTCCATGCGTCGGAGATATGAGGCGTACATTGTAGCCCGTGGAAGAAACTTCGAACACTTACTTTAATCCATGTACCTTTTGCTTCTTTTCATGTATTATTCAAACGATTTCTCACTTACGGTCTCTTTTCTTTACGGTGCTTCTGTGTACAACGCCGCTTCAGGAAAGCATTTCCGACCCCACATTGCTATATGATTTCGAGTTGTCAGGATGTACCCTACCCCTCTTAGAAGTTCTGAAACGGTTCACTGAAACACCCTGTATATAACGTAACCTTTTGAATGACCTATATGAGACCTTCGAATGAGAACTACAAAAATAGGGCATTATTTTTTCTAAAAAAATGCATATTAAAGGTACTTTATATTTGCTTTTAGAAAGTTTCAAATTGGAATTCGAATGAATGAATGGACTCTATCTATTGGATTCGAAAAAATGAATTGGACTCTATCTTTTGACCTGACTATTCAAACGGTCTGAAATAGGTTATTTTGTAGACAAGCACATAGTTTTTCTAATACAATGTAATGCATTTGCATTGACTTTTAATAAAATATGAATTACTATAAATACAATAGCGTTAGAAAAATAAAACAAATTTTTTTTCGAAATTCTGAGTAAACAATCACATTAAATATCCTCGAATTCGAAAGGTCACTTAGAAAATCATGCAGTTGTAACGGTTGAGAAGCTACTTTGTCTTTGACCTTTAGGAAAGGTAATTCGAAGGGCAGGTGGCCACAGCGTGTTGTCATCGGAATGCCGAATATATTCCGATTTTTTATTTTGGCGCCAGCTGCTATTCGCGATTGACAACGACTTGAGAAGAACAGGCGGTGTTCGTCCAGAAAGTCTCTGATTGGTCGTTAACTTTTTCCATTGGGTTATTTTTAGACTGCGGCACAGAACGTGATAGACGACGGTTAGAGAGAAAGAGCAATAAACAGCGAGTGAGGCTTGTTCCCCACGCTTAAATGAGATGCATACTTTTATGTATCGGTATGATGAAGTTAATGTGATGATGTAAATACCGTATATTTTCTTAATAATCTTGGAGTAATAATAACTTAAATATCTTAGCTGTTGGTTGCATTTAGAGATTGCAATCCGGTACTATTTTCAATCCGATCGGATCCGGCCGGATTGTTACTTTGTAAATAAGTCTATATAACCAGTATGCATATTTCCAAAATCGGCTGAGTGACATTACGTAAAAAGGATATTATTCCAAATTGACGAACAAAACATTTATTTTAGCATTAGAAAATCAACTTTATTAATACTTATCCATAGGTAGGAAATCAATCACCAACAATTAATTATAGTAACTACTAGTAGTAAGTATTACACGATTGATGATGATAAGATTTACTAGTTTCCACACCAATAAACATCAATTTGTTTTATACGTAGTACTTTTCTATTTATCTAAAATTAAGTAGTCTCAATCTCTAATGTTGTTGAGCAAATGATATATAAATTGTACCTAACTTTGTCTCATAGTAACATTAAAATCTGATCTGTGGCAGTTTTTGGTGAACCTAACAAACAAGGGAACTTTTAATTCTTCTTAATTGCGTAAATCGAAGTTATATAGTAATAAAAATCACTTTTGAGTTTGAAAGAACGATTTAAAGAAATAAGTATTAAATGTGTGAACCAACTTCCAACCAACTTCTCAATGAACTGCAAATATAACTAGCGGCCGAGAAGGCCCTCTCAACTTCGACACTAGTTGGTTTAACTGCCATTAAGTAGTCGTACATACGAGAAAAATATTTTCCTTTGACTCCATTTCGTATATATGAAGTCATTTCTTTCTTCAGTATTTTCTCAAAATCCGTTTCTTTTCAGAAAATTGTCTTTTTGCAAGTCATCATTTTCTTGCAGAATCTGCTTTTTCAATTCCTCTCCATTAAAAAATAATATTAATAATTTAATTTATCATTTTTGATATAATTCTCCAAACTGATGACTTAAAAATATGAAATCGATTAATTCACAATCGAGATTGCTTAATAAACGATTTTGCGATTTTAAAGTTGGGTTTGAATAATCGATTATTTCATTAAAAAATATTCGGTTTTATCGGATCCGGACCGGATTTAATAGATGTATTTGGATCCGGAAGGTAGCCAAATGATTCCGGATCCGGCGGATTACCGAATTGCAATTCTAGTTGTATTCACCTTGTGTGCGATTCGTACTGTTTTCTCGTTTTGGGGCAACGACACCACACAATACATCATTAGAAAGGTTATGCGTTTATATACAAATTAAAATTAAATCCTATTTCATTATGAGTGAACATTCAGGTCAAAAGATACATATTTTGATCTCGTCATCTCTTATATAACTTAAAATCTTAAATATCTTGACGAAGAGATATCTTGTTCCTATATCATGTAGCTCTGTTGCTTAAATTAGGCATGTTTAAGCAAAGCGGCAAAAATCCACAGTGATTGTCATGCAAATATTTTTAGCTTTTTACATGGCATTGGGGGTTCATTCATCACATATAATTTTATATAGTATTCATTTTATTATGATATGACTCATTTCATTTTATTGTTATATTATATATCTGATTTTTTTATCTTGAATTTGGCGTAATATGTCCCAAGAAGACTCAATGCCACAAAACTATATCCAATCCAATCCAATCCACAGTGATTGTCATGCAAATATTTTTAGCTTTTTACATGGCATTGGGGGTTCATTCATCACATATAATTTCATATAGTATTCATTTTATAATGACATGACTCATTTCATTTTATTGTTATATTATATATCTGATTTTTTATCTTGAGTTTGGCACAATATGTCCCAAGAAGACTCAATGCCACAAAACTATATCCAATCCACAGTGATTGTCACGCAAATATTTTTAGCTTTTTACATGGCATTGGGGGTTCATTCATCACATATAATTTTATATAGTATTCATTTTATTATGATATGACTCATTTCATTTTATTGTTATATTATATATCTGATTTTTTATCTTGAGTTTGGCATAATATGTCCCAAGAAGACTCAATGCCACAAAGCTATATCCAATCCACAGTGATAGTCATGCAAATATTTTTAGCTTTTTACCTGACATTGGGTTCATTCTCACATATAATTTTATATAGTATTCATTTTATTATGAAATGACTCATTTCATTTTATTGTCAGATTATACATCTGACTTTTTATCTTGATTTTGGCATAATATGTCCCAAGAAGACTCAATGCCACAAAACCATATCCAATCCAATCTACAGGGTTTGATTTTACATTGTTAATATCTTTTTGTTGTCTTTCTTCAATTTACAAATGCAGTTCATGAATGTCTTAGTTAACGTTAGTGAAATAGACGGATTTCGAATGCCAAAAACAGTGCATTTTAATAAGTATATGATTTTGATAAAATATTCGAATAAAAAATTAATACTAAATATCCTGTAAAGTCCGAATTCATAAACAATGTGATACAAAGAAATACAATCTTATGTTATTAACTTTCCAAAGAATCAAAAAAGGAATTCAAGCGTACCACTCACACATTACCGAGAAACCAACTTCCACAAAATGCCTTAAGCAGCAAAATAAAAACGATACCAATGAACAAAACAGAAAAGAAACATCCTCCAATAGAGCATTAAAAAACGATCACGTAGGGATCACAATTTCAAAAACACCCTACATGAAAAGCACGCAAACTGGAGTGATGCATGGTTTCCTTCATACTTTTTTTCCTCAGCAAACACAGGAGCATCGAGGGAAAAAAAACTTTCAAGGGAAGGAAACGTAACAGAGGAGAGAGGCATTCACATGATGGATTGGACAGTCAGTGCTATGTGACCAGATTCTTTGAGTTAAAACATGAAAATGGATCGACTTCGGAAAGTTTGCGCTGCGATCACGATCTTTCAGAAGCATTCAGAGTGATGAAGGAACGAGACCTTGAAATTAGGGTTCGTGCCACTTCGGCCATTGAGAGTTAGGAATTAGGAGCCTAACTATGTAGCGTCCGTGCTATCAATCTTCCGTTTGCCCGCTCTTGTTAGGTTTCTTCATGTAAAATTTAGAAGTTATAGGGTAAAGTTATGTTTCTGATGCATCATTTTACACGGAATGGTGTTTGGTGGCAGCTCATCGTTAAATCGCTGCTCAATATATCGCACTTTTTACTTGTCCCCCTATGAAATTTTAACTTCACGAACAGCAGGAAAAGTCTCACTGGAATGGTGAGATACAGTCTTGGCAAAGAAGTTATTCTAAACTGCATTGATAAAAAAAAGAGTTCTTTCTTGACTATGGTGGTAGATAGTTTTTTTTTTAAAAAACATAGCCGACCAACCGGTCTAGTGGTCAAGGTGTTGGCCTCTGGATCGTAACGTTCCTGGTTCGAATCCGGGTCAGGGCATGGATGTAAATTGTGCTGTCCTTTGTTAGGGATAATGATGGTCCACCCATTGGGTGCCCCTTCACTAGTGACCATCACTTCTGGCCCTGTATAAGGCTACAATGACTACGGTCAATTCTGTACTGTATTTGTCTTTGCAATCTGTACCCAGCCTTGCCATGGGAAATAAAAAAAATGTTAGCGAATTTGTAACGGATTTATGCCTTGAAGCTCTTTTAAATCTTCCCATTTCATCACGCATTCCAGTATATTAAATTCAGAATAGATGGTGACAGTAAAATTAAGCAAACGAAATTAATTCACGCAATCATCAGAGCGATTTTTTCTTAATTAATGCTCGGAAATGTTTCCATTTAATTTTTTCTACCCTCCACGAATACCAATGTACTACCATCGTAAAAATTATAACAACGGATTAAATCCCGCACGTATTTATCAAACTCCTTATTGAATCAGTTCTTTTATGGAACTTAAACCGAGCGAATTTGAGCGATTGCGTTTGATTTGGGAATTACAACTGACTCATACTTCGAAGCTACTTTTTAATCTTCCCGTCCCATCACGCATTTCCATACATTACATTTCCGAAAAGATGATAACAGTGGAATTAACCAAACCGAATTAACGCACGCGTTTGCCAAAAATTTTGATAAAACCCCGCAATTCAATCCCCGCGAATTCCCAGCCTTCAGCTCAGCCCATGCGATCCCGCCAAGTTCCAAGGCCAAGCGCTTGGCAATAAGCCAAGACATTACGCCCGCTTGCATTTCCACGAAAAGATACCGCCCGCCCTCTATAACATCACAAAGAATTACCATCTGCACGCAATAGCAGCGACATGCTTGGAAGAAACTGGAAACTCTAATTGCTCGGCACGGGCAACTTCAAGGATATCTCCAACGCAGGAATCTTTCCAATTTGCCTTTTGCACTTAATTGCCCAGAAGATTAAGTCTCCCCTCCCGACCTAACCCAGTCACCGATATCCAGGCACAGCTATTTCACACTTCATTAACATTAATTGTGCAACGATTTCGCACCGCGCGTCTTCTGCTTGATACCCAGTGCCCATTAATGGAATTCAAGCGAGTATTTTTGAATGTGTCCTATGGTTTGAGCACTGGGCTTGGGTCCCCGGCGTGCTACTCGACTGTAATCTTGAGTCCTCTTGAGTCTCGTAGGGGAGTCTTCAGACGATCGTCGTCTGGTGTTCGAATGTTAATTGTCGTAGCCTCCCCTCTCATTTTAGAACAGGGGACAGTGGGACTCTGGGGTGTAGTTGACGAGTCGTATGTTCAGTCGTGACGGAAGTTGATAATATGGGGAGTCAACGTGAGTGAATGCTGTTATAGGATTTGTTAATGAAGACTCTTTTGGACGTATTACTGTCTGGAGTTGATCCATGGGTCAGAGGTTACCCGCGGATTATCCAAGAAAGATATTCACCAATCACGAATTAAATGGTCTGCTGATTAAAGCGATTAACTACTATTGCATACTGATTATCGCGTGATGTTGTTTACATTTCTTACGATGACAGTTTCTGAAACAGATAATATATTTACTGGCCAAATACTTTGCTGGTGGAATTTATTTTTGATTAATGCAATATGTATACCACGGGCGATAGCTTAATACCACACTTTAATTTAGGTTAGGAAATATAATATAGTGTTATACAGATGTAATTATCCCTCCTGCTGGTTTTCGGGTTTAATCCCGAACCGTAGCCAATAGCCCGTTATTTTGCTGCAGTATATAATGTGTCGTATGTTCAGTCGTGACGAAAGTTGATAATATGGGGAGTCAACGTGAGTAAATGCTGTTACAGGATTTGTTAATGAAGACTCTTTTGGACGTATTACTGTCTGGAGTTGATCCATGGGTCAGATGTTGCCCGCGGATTATCCAAGAAAGATATGCCGACCAACCGGTATAGTGGTTAAGGTGTTAGCCTCTAGATCGGAAGGTTCCTGGTTCGAATCCGGATCCGGGCATGGATGTTTGTAAACGTATGGTGTAGAGGCGGCTGGTGCACCTTAAATCTGTCGTGGCCAAAAGTCCTCACGTTGGGTTGGCGTGGAAGTTTGGAGAGTGGGGTGCCAGCTCAGGTGTTGCTTCGTCATCTGACCGTGGTTCAAAATTACGAGGTGTTGTCCTCGAATCTTTCCCTTAAGGGTCTGATTCCGGACCGTCGTCAATAGCCCGTTGTGTTGCTCTAGTACGACGTTAACTAAAATTACCATTACCATTACCAAGAAAGATATTCACCAATCACGAATTAAATGGTCTGCTGATTAAAGCGATTAACTACTATTGTATATTGTCGATCGCGTGATGTTGTTTACATTTCTTACGATGGCAGTTTCTGAAACAGATAACATATTTACTGGCCAAATACTTTGCTGGTGGAATTTATTTTTTATTAATGCAATATGTATACCACGGGCGATAGCTTAATACCACACTTTAATCCAGGTTAGGAAATATAATATAGTGTTATACAGATGTAATTATCCCTCCTGGTGGTTTTCGGGTTTGATCCCGAACCGTAGCCAATAGCCCGTTATTTTGTTGCAGTGCGACGTTAATTAAAATACTTACCTGCCACTCCCGGTGGTTGTCTCTTCGATGTATGTCGTTATTATTAAAAAGACTAGAGCTTGTTGGACGAGATATCTCCCCATTAAAATAAAACAGACTGATCATGATATGGTCATCATAAAAAAATCGGCAATGCCTCAACGATATGTATTTCGTCTTTAGCAGAATTGGTCAGATTTTGTTGCACGAGATATCTAAATTTGAATTGCATAGTCTTTTACAAGTTTATACTGTCCGTAGCATCTTTAAAAATTGCATATTTTCCAATCCAAATATAATGTAGCTTTGTTTAAATGCATTAATGTTGTTGTTGTCGTCCGGGCCATATATGTCGCAATTGGGGGTGCAATTGCCCCGGAGGGTTGGACTTCTTCATACATGACTCATCCGTATTACAGGAAGGTCCCTTTCACACATCCATTCACTCACACATATCGTAATTTAGATCCCAATCAGAGGCCGATGACCCCCTGATCAGGTACCTTCAGAAGTATTGATTTGGTATGGGAACACGGGGGACTTGGTGACCACGACCTATTTAACGTGCCCCAGCCACCATTAGCGAACACGACGGTCTTTAGCCAGGTCAAGCGCCGATCTCGCAACCATCAGAATTGCAGGCTCCGTTGAGGACAGAACCCACAACCCTTCCGATGCGAGCCCGACGCTCTACTGACTGAGCTACCTCAAATGCATTAGTAAACAATTTTTATTGCTTTGTTTATTATTAATATGTATATTACAGTTGCCGGCCAATCGGCTAAGTAGGCAGGCTACTCGTTTCTGAATCAAAAAGCCTATGATTCAGAAACAAGTCAGAATATGATTTCGGAATGATTAGGGAGTTGTGTTTTATAGCTTAAGACCATATTTGGCCAAACTGCGTCAAACAAAAGACGGCCAACGTCAAGAGGTGACTAGGAAGATTATTATTGAGTGCTTATGGTGCAGATTTTAGAGTGTTTTTTTTTGTAGCGAGATGTGACTCAGGTAAATACAACCCCGCTTTATTAGCATTATGGCAACCTTGGGAGATTGAAATTTTCATTTCCGGACCTTTGTCGTTTCTTGAGTTCATCGGAATGCTCTTTTCACTTTCGTTTTATTGATCTATCCTATTTTCTAAAATGATGTTTTTCTAATAAATTCGTCCTTGGCAACATAAAAATGTGCCAAATACATGCCAAACATGCCAAAAACATACGAAAAAACCCAAAAAGGTCTTCCTTTTAAAGCTGTACCGTGTATATTTTAGTAGTATATTTTTGGAACAAATATTAAGTCTTTTCGACAGAAACTATAGAACATTTAATAGATTAAAAAATACTTAAACTAATCAAATAACATAAAAGCCATTAGTATTTAAAATTTTCTGAGACAATAATTGAGCCAGGTTTCGTGTTTGTCATTATTTATTTACTTAGACCCGAGTGAAAATAATTCATTTATGAATTTAAGTGCTATAGCTATTTCTTTCACTCGTGTATTTTCTTCTTTTATTTCTTTTATCTTATTTTCCCATACAAACGTAAAAGTAAACTGTTTCAGATACCACTTTTTGATAAATTCGTCACTCTAACTTTTAATGGGTTGGATTATCAAAGTACATATGTTCAGTCATTATTTTTGTAGAGATTTTCCTTTAAATACATTAAATTAGAAGCAATTGTACACTATACAATAAATGTGTCCACAAAATATATTAAATAACCGCTCCTAAAAAATAAAGATCAAAAGCTTTGAAAATAAACTTATTAAAAAGAAAATATTTTAATATTATATATCCAGAAACAAACCTCAAATAGAAGCGAGTCACAAAATTAATTGTTATGAAAAACATGAACTAAGTGACTCCATAAAACACTATTTACTTTTGACAAAAAATGTGTTTAACTGTGAAACAAATATTTATATCCACATTACCAAGAAAAAATATAATTGCTCTGTTGCAACAAAGAGGTTAGTTTTTTTTATTTTGAAATGGGAGATAATCATGAGATATATAAACTGCAACAACGTATACACAGAACATTTATGAAAACTTAATTACAGCCTTAAGAACGAAAAAAAGAAAACCTTAGATCGTAACTGATAAAAACCCCAGTTTGTTTCTAGCGTAATTCAATACTCGTTTACTTTAAAAATGTCCCTTCAAATAAATATGTTAAACTCTGAAAAAGAATACGAAACTATTTACTTACTTATATAAATAATAGCCACGAATGAATAAATCAGCATAGGTAAATATTTTTGAAGAGAATAACCTCATAAATTTTAGATTAATGTTTGAAGTTGGGTATGAAGATGAAAATCAAAGGATATCTTTTTGATACTCCATCGTAATGTACTTTATTTTATTTCTACACTTGCATTACTATTACTAGATTATAGTCATAGTTTTATTTCAAACTTGTATCATAAATTATACCGGTGCTTATCCGATTCTATAAAAATATTTACATTTTCGTTGACGGGAAGACCATGTCTTAAAATTTAAGATTTAGTTTTAAAACCACATGGTAATTTTTTTGGGAGGGAAAAGTACAAAAACACCAAGTACAGTAAATCGCATAGAATTTCTATTGGTGTCATCCAATGATAAATAAATAGTTAATATAAATGGATTTATTTACACTGAGCTTATTGAACAAGCAGCATGAAGGATTTTCAAAAATCAAAATAATTTAAATTGAGACTTGCATTTGTATAGAGTGTTCGATAACGTTTTAAGTTCATTTGAAGCATAGGAGTTGTCGAAATACAATGTTGTGTTTTCCATTTTAAAATAAAATGTCCAGATATACATTTATTCCAGTTATACCTGTAATTTTCTGTATATGATTTACCTTACTTTTAGGGGGTTTTTTTAGAGACTTTTGTGGAAAACGCGTTTATTTTATAAATAATTTATATAAAAATATTCGAAAAGATGCTATAATAAGCGATTATTTGTTAAAGTAAATGTTTTTGTGATTAATGACTTGGGTGGGCGGTTTGATTTTTAGGCCCGATGGATTATGTAGGTTACTGAAAATTTACTAACACCGAAGAGAAAAATACAACAAGGTAAATTGCTGCGCCAGATCGGTCCTAAATATTAAATGAATATTTGCACCGGTTAAACACCATGTACCAATTCTCAAACTATAATGAATAGCATCTCTCAGCACTATAATGAACGAAATTTTAAAGCAGGCCACGATAGCCGAATTAGAAAAGTATCGAATTACCATCCCGCATTTGCGCGTTCAAAACTCGATCCAACGAAAGTCTACTGTGGCTTCAACTGTCCTACTTTAGCCTAATGCGGGAGTTTAGACGTGGGATGTCATTTCAGGTGTGACCTCGTCATCTGACTGTAATTCAAAATTACGAGATGGTGTCATCGGATCTTTCCCCTACTGATGAATCTCGGATCGTACCCGATAGCCCGTTGCGTTGCTCTATTGGGACGTTAATTAACTATCTACCTACTATCTGTTTTAAAGTAAATGTTTTGTGACTAATGCGTCAGGTTGTTGGGGTATGTTGTGTTTTATGAAGCCATGGTCATATTTGACCAAGATGAGAAAACGTCCAGTAATGAACATACACACATAAAATAATTATGGAGTCAAGATAGAAATATCTCCTGGATAAAGTAATGCTTTAAGATAGGTCCTGACTACTGAGTAAACATTTGTACCAGTTACTCATCATGATAGATATGACGGTAGTTGAATTAACGTCTCACTGGAGCTATACTCGTATTATTGTCGACGATTCGGCATCAACCCCGAAAAGGAAGTATCCGAGGACAATAACTCCTAATTTTGAATATCAAAGACCAATACACCTAAATCTGTTTTCGTACGAATTTTTTTACATTTATTTAATTTAACACGAAAACAAAGAAATATTTAATTCTCTTTTTACGCGAGTCATTTTGATTTAACACGAGTGGATCAAAATAATTTTAAGGAATTTTATCCCCTAAATTCTAAGATATTTTTCATTTGTGGCATAATAGCATCATTTCTACATTACACGCACTAATGAGGAGCGCATTGGAAAGTTTCTACGTGAACTGAAGTTGTTGACAGCCTCTTATAGGGAATTACATAATGACCTAACCAAAACACGTTCACTCTGATTATTAACTGAATTCGTTCGTAAAACCGGTGACACTTTAGCACCAGAAGAGACTCGTGCTGATTTTGCTCAAAATATAACACAAACAAATTAATTAATAGAGGACGAAGACGATGTCCGCAACATTTCTAGTGACAGCAGTGATATTTCAGTAGTACGCAAACGTATGCGCCGTGTATTGTCAAAAAGTGAAAATGAATCAAATATTGTTCTGTGCAAAACAGATTTATTTTGTTCATGAAGAATTTTTTTTATTTCAAATGTCAATTTATTCTGATACATTTTCATTACATATTAGTACATGCATATTTTGTCGAAATAAAATTATAAGCCTAAACGAATATTTTCATATGCTTTAAAAAATTATATTTACTGATTTTTTATAAATGTTTTTTATACGAATTTACATATACGTATTCTTCAAGAACGTATCTATCGTGTTAAAACAGAATTAAGTGTCCTCATTCTACAATGTTTTTGTGACTAATGTCTAAGGTGATTAGGTTTGGTTTGGCTTAAAAGGCGATTTTTCTTCAAGTTGAGATAACCGTCGAGTAGTGGACATACACATTAAAAACTACCTACACAATAGAGATAGTACAACATGTGTAAAACAACTACTCAGGTTCCGTTCTGAATGTTTAACAAATATTTGCAACCTGGACGAATCCTCAAAAATTAATAATATATTTACAACCGTTCTCACCTTTTTAAACACCAAACACACACCCCTTCTGAATACTTATGGGAAATTCCACCTTCCTGGATACCTGGAAGTGGGCATTTTAATGTTAATATTATGTTCCACATAACCTGTAATGAATGTTAGTCATAATCCGTGAGCATCGCGGCTGGCTTAATCAGGTCTACACGCGCTCGTTTGGGCGCCCTTGTAAACTATTGAATCGCATTAACTATTGAGGGTAGGAATTTCATAGTGTGCACTTCCAACGGCCACGCCAGCTTTAATGTTAATCAATGTAATGACGAAACCAAATGCTTCGGTACGGGGTTGCGGAATGTAATTCATTGGTAGTCTTTCTCAGATGGGAAAGTGCCCGGGTAGTTGGCTTCAGGGGGTTCTGATGTGTGCAGTATTCAAAGCGCTTTGAGTTGGGCTTATAAATCAGATCATGGAATTGGTGGCATGGAGTGTGTTTTTAAATGAGAGATTAGTCGTTGGGGATAACGTCGCGTCGGACTTTGTTCGATGGGTTGAGTTTACATCGAGTTGAAGTCACAACAGGCTGTTGGCAACGGTCCGGGATCAATCTGGCCGCTACAGGGTCGTGGTAGCTGGTTAAGAAGAGTACCGGTTTAGCAAAGGAAAGGGTTCGAGTTTGAATCTAATTATAGACTAATTATATAGATTAGGGTGAGCCCAAAAAACTAAAAAAAAATTTTTCAAGTCGTAATATCGCGGAAAAGTTGCGAATTTGCAAGACCAAAATGAGATAAAAAAAGAGATAAAATCGCTTTATATCTTCCGGCCACGCATGTGCTCTAAAATTTGCGGCAATTTGGAAAAATTCACATTTTTACGATAATTTTTAACATTTTTAAATTAGCCTCTTCCCGAATGAATTAGCTCAAATTCTTATGTATTAGAACCACAGAAAATAGTGTTCAAATATTATTAAAATGCATCAACATCTTCCGGTTGCGCATTGCCTTCAGAGTTAAATAAATTTTGAAAAAATTTTACAAATAAAGGTAGATCACACATTCTAAGGAAAAAAAATACTAACAACTTCCAACAACAACGTCTAGTAAAGATAACGATACCGAACCAGATTTTAAAGTGCCAAAACATGTTTTCTTTAATATTTGACAGATAATATATCAGTTAAAATCTACTGCATTACTGAGCGATCATTATGTTGTTTCTGATCGCGCTACCGCTGCAATCGCAACAAATGTTTTGCACGACTTTGGATTAACTACCGATTCTGAAGTCTCCATGTTATAGAATATACAAAATATCTCCATGTTATAGAATATACAAAATATCTCCATGTTATAGAATATATAAAATATCTCCATGTTATAGAATATACAAAATATCTCCATGTTATAGAATATACAAAATATCTCCATGTTATAGAATATACAATGTGAACAAAATAATAAGAGCAAAACGAAATGTTACGGCTGAATTGTGCAGTAAATCTGACGAATTTCCACTAACGGTCTCTATTTGTATGGAAAGAAGGACGACACGTTTATGAAATATCTAGCTAATTCGAATAGGTTCCGTAGAGTAAAAAAGGAAGAGCATTACTCGCTTAATTCAAGAACTTGTTTCAGTCTACATTGGCCATGTTACTCCAACTTCTGGAAGCTCTGCAGATATTGTCACTTCTATTATTTCTTATCTGTCTGGTCGTGGCATTTCTCTTGAAAAAATAGTTGTCATAAGATGATGGCACTGCTGTTAATGCATATTAAAAAAACGATCTGATTTGCCGAATCGAAATACATTAGGGGAAACCGTTACAATGGGCAGTTTGCCTTCTCCATTTCAATGAACTGCCTTTCCGGCATATGTTTAAATACCTATATGGTAAATCAACAGGTCGGAAAGCTTTCAAAGGGACATCGGTAAAAAGGTGAGTGGCTGCGAAAAACGTCCAGTGATTGGCTTCAAGAGTATTGGCTGTCAGATTCCCACAGTAGACAGAAGTATACTAAGTAAGGATCAGCAATATCTACTCGATATTTCCATGCCAATAAAGTCGGGAAACTGTAAAGAGAATTTGGCTGTACAAGATCCTGGTCCCTTGTCACACTCGAGGTGGTTGACAATAGCAAATCGAATCTCAGATTGTACTTAAGTGAATAAAGTCCCACACCTGAACTTCAAGTAACAGTTGTATTTATTTTGAAGTCATACTTGCTAATGTGGTTTAGTATTAATACAAGTAAATACTTTACAGAAGGACCAAAGCTTGTGTACCAATCAATACATTCTTCAATGTACCGCCTGAAGATTTACGTAATATTGTCGACTCTGCGATCGTACGAAATAGATTTTTCCCTCATCCAGAAAATTTAATGTTAGTCATGACACAAGATAATACAAAACTCCTAAGAGAGCTCGGACTTTGACGAATTCTAAAGGCGAGACAGTTCGATCAAAAGAGAACCACTGTCAGAACATTCATACCGCCAAAACTCAATTTCAAGGCTCAAGACTCCTCGGAAATAATTAACTGAACTTTTATTTATCTTCTCCCCCATTATTAAAAGATATCAGCGACGATGAGATTATATTATATATATTCAAAGTGACTCAGTCCTTAATTAGGATATAACATTCAAGACAGTCCCAGTTCACGCACAGGCAGTTGAACGATGTGTACAACTCGTGACAGAAGTCGCAGGAAAAGTTTGCGGAACTGAGTCTAGGGATGGTTTTATCAGAACGACTCTGCTGTCAAAGTCAACCTTGCCTAACTTTGCCCATAAATCTCATTTCGAAGTACCTTCAGCTAAGAATGAGTGAAAAGGGAGATTTTTAATTGTTCATTATGATTTTCTTGAATTTACGACTCTTCACACAAAAACTTAGGTTTTTCTGTAAAATAATCTATTTATAAATATTACTAATGATCTAAAATAATTTGTTTTTAAACATTTCAACTTGTATTCAATAAAAAAAAACATGTAAGTTCTTAGTAATTTTTTACTTCAACTGTAATTTACCTTCATTTGTAAATTTCTTTCAAAATTTCATTAACTCTGAAAGCAATGCGCAACCGGAAGATGTTGATGGATTCAAATAATTAATAAACATTTTTTCTGTGGTTTTAATATATAAGAATTTGTGCTATTACATTCGGGAAGAGGCTAATTTAAAAATGATAAAAATTATCGTAAAAATGAGAATTTTCCAACTCGCGGCAAACTTTAGAGCACATGATGTTGGCATGCTGAAACGTTCGTGGATTGAATTAGAATATCGTCTTGATATTCTTCATGCTACGAAATTATCTCATGTGGAAATTTACTGAGGTAGAAGAAAAAAAGCTTTTTGAGTTATTCTATCTATTGCTGTAACTAGTTTTACTGTAGTCTATTCTTTTTTTAAAGTAAATTTATGAAGTTGTACTGAATTTTTTGGGACACCCTGTATTTCCCTGTCAGTTCTCTTCACCCTTTCACATGTTTTATATGATGTTTCTGTCTGGTGTTTGTCCTCAGGTGATCGTCGTTCAAAATTACTAGGAGTTGTCCTCTGTTCTTTCACATCATGGCTGCGCTGTCACCAATAGACCTATATGTTATTCCACTGTGATATTAATTCAGCAACGTATCTGCATATCTTGTGTTTGGCACAAACTAGCCAGATATGTCCCTTTCGTCATAAACCCTAAAATAACCAATTAACCCGGATCAGTCCAGAAATGTAAAGATCTGAGGATAACTCGTTCCAATTTTTAACGATCACACAACGAGATCTACGCCCAAGCTGGCATCCCACACTCCAAACTTCCACATAACACCAACATGAGGAAACTTGAGACCACGGCAGATTTAATGCTCACCAGCCATCAAGTACACGGTTGTATTTGGTTGGCCTGAGTATTCGAACTCAAAACCCAGAGTTTTCTATTCCCTAACCATAACAACTGGACTACCGTTGCCTCTCTTGGTCTTCGTTTGAAGTATCGTGCAAAATATTTGTCCGCCTTTAAAATAAGATACACACCTAGAAAGGGGTCACACATAGTTTCTAAACGGGTAATTCTCAAAAGGTGGGAACGAGACACATTTCATAACTTTAAGCTTTGACAGCATGTAAATAAAAATCTTAAAACTAATTTTTTTCTCAATGGGTTTTTAGTTCTGCTCAGAGACAAGAATTAGTATGATTTATTACAACAGTTTGGTATAAATATACATAAAATTAAATTATATAGTTTAAAATGTCCGATTTTGCCATCTATAATGTTAACTGATACAGTACATCACTCGGAAAATAAAGTGTAATGTGTTTTTCAGAATTGCAGAAAAAAATAAAAATGAATAGAGTATAAAAATAGTTTGTTTACTGTTTTGATCTGTAGATGGCATCATTAGTTTAAAAATTTGAAGAATTAACAAACAAACAAAACTACAGCTTTTTTATCATTTCGCGATGTCAAAGAGTAACGATCGACATAGCTCTATATCTGAAGCAAAATATGTATTGGTAAGTACCTTAAACTGCATTTATTTGTTTTAATTTTTAAACGTTTTAAATCATTTTTATGTGTTTTTGTGCATTTTCTTTGCAGTAAACATTTTTTTTTACTTAATTGTATTTATTTTACTTATTTTTAAAAATGGTGATGTCAAAATCACATAACGATAGAATTGTCAATTTTTTGCCGATTTAATTTATGTTACAAACGTGTCGATGTCCCAAAATATTAAAAAAAATCCTTAATTACAATATCTTTTCAACAGATTAATAGTTTTTTTTATCGAAAAATAAAGTGAAATTAGCATATACAATATTAATACCATTACTAGGCACGTGTCCGGGAACGTGTGAGGATTTTTATCAAATGGTGACGATGTCGATCGTTACTTAACTTTCGACGTGATGTAGCAACAATCTCAATAAGATTGTAAAGAATTTCGTTTTTTTTTTAATAATATTTTTTTGTACATTTTAATTTCTGCTTTATTGCTGTAATGGTCCTATGAATAAATTTTTTAAGATGAAACTTATATTTTTAGAACGTTTTTTTTTCCAGATTAATTTTTCAGAATAACTTTTTCAGGAGTTTTCAAGGATAAAGTTATTTTTATTTTGTGATCAAGTTTTCCTTTTCGTATGATGTGTAAATATATATTATTTAAAAAATCACATAAATCAACCAAACCCAAATTAATTTTTGGAGTCAGTAATAAAACTTTACAGAATTAAACAAATCCATGATTCGAAAATCTGGAAAAACAAAATTGTAATTTTAAAATATTCAAATCTACTCTAATTTTAAAGCATTGACAATTTATAACTAATGACTGATGTCATATTTTTATACCTATTAGTAAACATATAATGTATATATAAAACAAAAAAAAATTCAAGAAATAAAAACCAAAAGGAATTTTCGAAAATGTCTGCAGCATTAAAATCAAATTAAATACAATAAGGGATAATCATAATAGAATTATCAATGAGCATCATTCATACCATACTAGTTCACAATCATAACAAACCAAATGCTGTATAAAATATTACAACCACAGTTTCCAGAGAATATGTGTTCTTAAAAACAGACCTGATGAAAAGGAAATAATAAAAACCAATAAAACTATAAACTGCATATTATAATAATTGTATAATGAAAAACAATAATAATAAAATATATATTCAACTATAATACAACTAATACTATATATAAAACTTGTGTGACCAGTATGGACATCAGAATATCAGGGACCCAGGGACTTACCCTAATCTCTTGATTTAGCTACTGTAGTGAACAAGTTTCAAAAAACCCAACATGAAAGTACAACATTTTTTGTGAATCATAAAATGATCATCACTGAAATTTAATTCTATACAAGTCATAAGTATAAGTCATAAGTACAATTTATAAGTACAATTCATAAGTAGCGCTACTATAATCCAGGATTTAGGATGCATCCAAAAAATTCTCAAGGACCTTTTTTAGTTATATTTCCTCATAATAAACAAAATAAGATTTCACAAATTCCTTTCAATTATTTAAACATAGTAAAAAACCATTAATATTCTCTACTATTATTTGTGTCTATTTATTTCTAGTTTACATTTCTTTTCCCTCAAGTATTCAGTATAGATAAACAAATCCACTAATCCTTATTCTAATTCACTTTTCAACTTACAAATACAAATTACAATCAATTCTCCTGCGTGATCACGCATTTATTTATTGCTCCATCTCAGGATACTTGCGATATAAAAAACGCAAAATACAAACATTCAAAACAAAATCTCATTAATTTCTCTTGGTGCATGAATCCGGATGAATTTCTCTTAACTTATTTCCAATTAGTTTATCAGAGTAATGTTTTCTCGTGATAATAATGGTATGTTTAAGCTGTTAAGAGAACAATATGAAACCTATATGTGAAAGAGTAAAAAAACTCTCATTCAATATCATATTTCATACAAACAAGAATAATTAGAAAAACCAAATAAGTTTAACATTCACCACAGACTTCATGCAGCAAACTTACCAATAATGATTCCACAATTTTCCACATTTTAGCACTTACCTCTATGATTCTGGTTACGTCTACTCGTGCACTGATTTGCCGCACCAGCTGCAACTGTTTACCTCCCATTTCCTATATTTCAAAGACTTGAAAAAACACTAGCTTACTACCGTAATGTTGCTGCCAGTGTCAATGAGATCCAGCAAGTATCGCTTAGTATCTGGAAAACACATTTGGTCTCAAGAAATTTGTTTCCAATACAGTGCATACTGGTGAGTGGCCATGCACGAAATCACTTTCTGCAGTCTCGGACAAAGTGCTCGGTCACAGTTGTAGCAGGTCGCTGTGGGTTACAGGCAGCACTCCATGACTCAGTACATGAGGAACCCATGGTCTTGGTGTCCAAGGTAGACGAGGCACATATGGTGGTCTCCTTGGTCTGGGTGACGGGCCCCGGTGCTGTTGTGGTCTCGTACTCCATGGGTACTGTAATCCAGACCTTGGTGTGAAGGCAGGGGTCGGTCGTCTCCGAGGTGGGGTTGTTCTGTTTCGGGGCTTGTACTCCGAGAGCCTGGGGTTCGGCTCTTTCCACCGACGACCTTTGCGTCCATACCGTTAGGCGAGACGAATTCCGTAAACATTTTTTCGGTACAAACTCACTCACTGCCACCACACCTATTTTGCTTTCACCGTGGCAGAAAAAGTCAAACTACCGCCATTGTTGGTCACTTTCTGATCTGCGTAGTTCCTTTTAAAAACTTCAAATTTTCCGTCGGGTTTCGTAACAGATATATAAAATCCTGTCAACTTGTGAGACTTTTACATGTCTCTTTATTTAGTTACTCATAAAAATGAGCAGGATAGAGAGCAATGAAAAAGGCGTCTTTATTAGACAAAAGTCAGGCTTCGAGTACTACAAGAGATGACGCAGCAAGTTACAAGTTGCGTATCAACAAATTAATAATTCCCTGAACAGCAATACTAAGACAGATTTCATTGCCTTATATGGTACCATTTAGGCCTGGACGATGTATCAATACATCGTGGAAAACCGGTTTGAGGTCGACATCGTCATATCGGTTTCGCGATTTTCCCGATGACGATGTATCGTGATATATCGGTTTTTCCCGATGTCACACAGCCAATCCCAGAACATCATCACGGTTTCAAACGATGCCACGCAGCCAATCCCAGCGCACCATCATGGTTTTCCGGTGTCACGATAATTCGATGGTTCGTTGTTTTCATAGCGCATGCGCGATTCATCACGATTCATCGTGAAAAACCGGTATTGACATCGCCACATCGGTTTCGCCGATTTTCACGTTGAGTTGCCAAACCAGTATTTCATAGTTTTCCAGTATCACGATTTTCGATGGATCGATGGTTCGATGTTTTCATAGCGCATGCGCGATTCATCACGATTCATCGTGAAAAACCGGTATTGACATCGCCACATCGGTTTCGCGATTTTCACGTTGAGTTGCCTAATCAGTATCTCATGATTTTCCGGTGTGAAATTTCGCGTTGATGATGGCGTGTTATTTTAGCATCTTTGGGGGAAATTTGGATATAGATCGACACAATGATTCTGATGTTTATTTATGTGCTTGTGCGATTTTCCACCACGGTACTTAGATTTTCGATGCCGCGATAAAAGGCTAACTAATGAGAATTTTTTTGATAGTTAATTTTGCGATTTCTGCGCTGATTTTTTATTTGTAGGGAATAAGACGACACATAAAGATTGAAATTTAAAATTTTCAAACTGCGAGAGAGCAAATAATTCTACTCGTTTGCTGAATTTATCTAGGTAAGCTTTATATTACGTTTTTTAATTAGTTAATGGTTTTTTTTGCTTAAAAATACTTAAAAACAAAATAATTTTGCAAAATCTGCGAATTTTAAAGATGTTTCCATTTTTTTTAATTAATGAGGAATTTCTTAAAATCATTTGGGTCCTGATGATGACTTTTGTTTCCAGAATTTTTTTTGTGTGAAATTGAAATTCAGTACAATTAAAAAATTTTAAAACAAAAAGGATTTTGCACATTTCAAGTTGAATTCCGAAAACCCTCTTGTTTCTTGATGTTGCAATCAATCCGCTTGCATCCCTTTTTGTTGTGAACTTCTGTGGAAATATAGGTTATATATGCCGTCATCATTACTAACAGGAATCAAATGCCCCTTTATTTCTATTTATGTAGAAGTTTTTCTCTTTGTAAATAAGCTCTAATTTTTGAATCTACTTGATCATATATGGTGCGTGGAACACACACATATATATATGCAAAATCTTGTTTTAAATCATTCGTGTTTCTTAAAAGTACAACGCAGATCTTTATTTGTTATTTTTTTCCTACCACAATTTTATATAGCAAAGAAAATAACTTAAAAAAAATTTTATGCACGCACACACACATATATATATATGTGTGTGTATGTATATATATATATATATATATATATATATATATATATATATATATATATATATATATATATATATATATATATATATATATATATATATATATATATATATATATATATATATATATATATATATATATATATATATATATATGTATATGTATATATATATGTATATATATATATATATATATATATATATATATATATGTATATATATATGTATATATATATGTATATATATATATGTATATATGTGTATATGTATATATATATAGTGATGTAGGAACAAGGTTTTGCTTTTTACTATGCATAAAATGCATGGTTAACATCACGATGTATCGTAATATCGTGATGTTAGAATGCCGATGTATCACGATGTCAAAATTTGAACATCGCCCAGGCCTAGTACCATTTGATGGGACATCTTATAGTAAATAGAAGGGAACAGATGGATCAAGGCGTGTGAAGATGCATTTCGCTAAGCTTGCCTAAATTAATTATTTCTGATGCGATAGACTTAGAAACTGTGTAATAGGCATGTGAAAAAATATATCAGAGGCGCCGGCCCACTTCGAAGCAATTTTCTCACGAATCATATATATATATAGGGCTATTCAACCAGAAAACGAAAGTTTATTTAAAGTAAATTTCGCAATATAATAGCAATTTATCATATTCTTAGTCTCTTTACAAAAATGATTCAAAAATCAA
This sequence comes from Metellina segmentata, assembly GCA_947359465.1. NCBI lineage: Eukaryota > Metazoa > Arthropoda > Arachnida > Araneae > Tetragnathidae > Metellina > Metellina segmentata. Next base: position 48,712,301 of record OX375883.1, read on the forward strand.
TAACACAATATCCGAAAGTCATTAGACTTGGGAAATGCGAAAGTTGTGTAACATACAGGCCAGCAATGTCCATATTCTGTAACCTACAGGAAAGCATTGTCAAAATCTGTAACCTACGGATTTTGAAATTAAATATTTTAACTTGTAATTTTAGAGAACAGTTCCTGTCTTTGAATGATTGTTTACTGTATCCTAGTCCTCTAATCAACACAATAAAAAAAGTATTGATGTTAAATTTCAAAATTTTAAAAATTACTCATAGTTAACATTTAGTGATTCCACATTTTGAGAATCTCCCAAACAACTGTGTCGCTAATGTATACCAACCTTTTTGAATGTTTCAACGAGATATATCGTCTAAGATCTGAATAACGTTAATGACGAGATATCTCGTCGATACATACATGCCCTATTTTTCCAGGGGGTTGAAGAACTAAGAAGGAAAAACGAATCGTTTCTTGTCTAGTACTGATGACCGTTTATGAAACCGTAATACTTCAGAGGCTGGCCCTTACATGGCAGTATATGATGCGAAGATAAGCCATCATAAGGATAAAAATATCGTTTTTTCATACTCTTTGCGATCTTCAGGAAGATATTTTCCGTGTATATCTATTCTTTGAAAGTTCCCATATTCTATTGAACGTAGCATTCCTGGGATATTCAAGGGTACCATTCAAATTCGAATGTTTCATATTTGCAAATTATTTTTCTTTATTGTTGTCTGTCGTAGCATATATGATATCAGTGTCTCATATACTATACTTTAACATAAATATTACGAGGTGCATGCATTTCACTATTTCAAAAGGTTTTAGAATTAATGCAATTCAAAAATGCTCACATCGTAAAAATATCAATTTACTTTATCTTATTATGATGTAGAACATTTTACGGACAGCAGCGCTGTTCCGGTTTTCAAGGGTTACGGATAAGGGCAATAATAACGTAAACCAATTTAAAATTTTGGATTTAAGATACTTTTATTTTTTTATTTTTGTACAAACAGGGATAAATTTCTCTTTAGAAGATACACACACAAAGGAAAATAAAATACCCCATCAACTTCATCAATCAAATGTTTATGAATAAGGTCAACCACCACGACATTTTTTATTAATACTAGTTTCCTCTATACTTATACCCCATGTCCAATGCATCATACCTCAAATTTTCCGGCCATTTTTTTGCTGCTTCTCCACATTATTTTTCGATACTTTCGAGACGAAAATACTTTCACGAGCCTTTTATCTCAGACATTGTTTTTATTTTATATTCTTTCTCGCGAGATCTCGCGGTAGAGGGGACCTTTTATTAGATTCTGACTTTGGCAAGGAATCGCTTGAAACCGCTGCTGCCACGCGGGAGAACAGGATCTTTGGAGGGTATTTCCTTTTCGTTTTTTTTTTCGGTAGATTATGTGCTTTCATGAATTTGTTTTTGCGGGCCTTACGCTCTGGTTCTAAGGAGATGAAGGATGGGTGTGTTGGATTCTTCTTTATGCGAAATAAGCGGCATTTTCTCGAATTTTTCATGGCGTTTTGGCTCTTTCTCAAAATTTCGGGGATCGCCGTGGGGGTGACGTTTGGTTGATTTCTTTGTTTGTACATGGTGACGTTGGAATTGCCGATCGTAAAGAGAATGAGCTTTTCCGATTTTGTAATTTACCATTCATTATTAACAATTTAAATTGGTACGACAAAATACTCATGGTGAGTCATCAATCACCATGTAATTAAGTCCTTCGTCCATGGGCCATCAATGCATTTGGTTTTAGTTCATTCATTCGTGGGTCATCAATACATTTGATTTTAATTTATTCTATCAACCTGAAAGAGAAAGACCTTTTCCGATTTTGTAACTTATCGTTCATAGTTTAGGATTTAAATTGACACAACTAACTTACTCTTGTGAGCCATCAATGTATCTACATTTAAATCGTTCATTCGTGGGTCATCAGTGTATTTAATTTTAATTCATTCATACGCGGTTCATAAATGTATTTGTCTTAATTTATTAAGAACATGTATTTAAGTAATTCATTCGTGGACCAAAAATGAATTTGCTTTTAGTTCATTTATTCGTGGGGATCATCAATACATTGGATTCTAATTCATTCTATCGACCTGAAAGAAAAGATCTTTTCGGTTTTTGTAACTTACCGTTCATAGTTTACGATTTAAACTTATTCTAATAAGTCATCGATTCATTTGCATTTTAATCATTCATTCATGGTTCTTCAATGCATTTGTTACAGTTTATTCATATGCTGGTCATGAATGAATTTGATCTTAATTCATTCATTCGCCCGTAAATAGACTTTTCTGAATCAAAAATTTGTCAATTCACACTTTAAGATTTATACTGCCATGACAGCATGCATAATCAATGCATTTACGTTTAGTTACGATATCTAAGATAATTTTAAGTTAGGAAAAGACATCAGACCTACGTTATTGGTTGGATTGTATTCTGTCTTTGTCTTGTCTTGATGGGGAGAATGTTGACATAACCGATCTTAAAGAGAAAGGGATTTACTGACTTACCGACTTACTTTACCGTTCACATTTTAAGCTTTAAATTGATACAACAATATACTCTTGCGAGTCATCAATTCATTTGAATATAATTCATTCATTGGTGGGTCATAAATGCATTTGTTTTTTATTAATTCAGTTGACCGTAAAAAGAAAGACCTTTTCTGATTCAGAAATTTGAATCATTCATATTTCACGATTTACATTTTGACATGATAGTAAACATAATCAATGCATTTATGTTTACTTCATTAAAACATCTTAAAAAAGCTTTAATTCAGAAAAACACACTTGTACCTGCGTTTTTGGTGGGGTTTTTTGCCCTTTGTTTGGTCATGAAAAGGAGGTTGTTAGCATATCTGATCGTAAACAAAACGAGTGCCCGCTGCTTTTATGATTCTATAATCTGTCATCCACATAATTCACAATTTGAATTGACGTGAAGCTATATATGGATTATCAATGCATTTACCTTCTATTCATTATAATATACAAACTTGTATTAGGTTAAAATATAAGACATAGTAATGGGGCTAATTGGTTTTTGTGGTCCCTTTGTTGGGACTTGGTGGTATACTCAAATGTAATGAATTATTCTTATAATGAAAGAATAAAACATGTTTGAAATAATAAAGGTAAAAAATATTTGAAAATAGTGCAAAAGGCATTTTGATAGCAAAACTGTTTTAATATTGTTTAGATTTAATATTGTTATTGACCTAACATAAAATGCAATAATTTGGCAGACGAATGCTTGAGTGTTTAATGTTTTTTGTTTTTGTTTTTTGAAGTCATTAAATTCAAATGTTCTATAGGTATTCATGTTAACTCATAAATGATCAATCGTTAGCACACCTTGAGCCACAAAATACTGTTAATGTGTTTAAGGGAATCAGTGAAGTCTTTCCTCTGTAATGTTAAAATGGCCAAATTTTAAGGAATATTTCCTCGGAATCTTTTATGTGCATTGTTTGGATTTTTTTATGCAGGTTATGAAGACACTAATAAACATTTTAACACAGGAATTCGTCAAAAACTTAAAATTTTTAGTTTTAAGATTTTTTTTTTTAAATAGTAGTTTTTTATTTGAAAAATAACCAGATTTCATCCTTTCCAATAATCAAAATGAACTTTTCTGAGCAGCTAGTAAAAACAATGGCTGTGTTAAAATATATTTTATACTAGGGGGCCCGCCCCTTGCTCGCTAACGCTCGCCAACCCCAGGAGGATTGCTTTGCAATCCTCATTGGTTCGCTGCGCGAACTTATGCTCGCTTCGCTCGCATCTTTGAAGACATGTGTCCTAGGAGAAGGAACTGTTTACAAAATATGATATTCCAAATTAATATTTTTTAATTCTAAATTTTTTTTGCTGTTTTTCAGGCAAGATATATACAGTACCTATAGAATCAGAATTCAAATGAAAACTTTGAGCAAATTTTGACTCGAAATGTGAGCGCTGATTTGGAAATTGAATACCCAGCATGTTGTTTGTGTGTACATTTACCCTGCACTCGAGCCACTCACGCTTTTTCATTGAATTTGTTGTTGAAAGTTGTAGTGCAAGCGTCTTGTTGAACTATAATTGTTGGCCTTAAAAAGGACCTTTTTTAAAATGGCCCTGAAAAAATCCTCCGCTTTCTTTGATTTCTATTAGTAACTGCAACAGCTCAACTAAAATTTTTTTTTTTCCAATAAAATTTCATCCGAAAACGCTATAAATTCAATTGAAGCGCGAGGCTTCGTGATTAACAAACAATCGTACAATGTTGCCAAAACTCGATAACAAATAACGTCTTTTTTGCGTGCCACGTAAGAGAATTATATATATAGATTTTCTTGAATATACTCTGAAAAAAAATGTTCCTTTTATGGAAAACACACACATTTTGAGATATTGAAGTTTAAAGCATAAAACTGACTTTACTACAGGTACACCACACGTATGTTTCAAAATAAAAAAAAAAATACTTCTAATCAACGTATCTCTATAAATAAAATATCGTTTTAAACATAACTGTATGTGAACATTTATTTTCATTATAAAACATTGAAATATATTTGTACACCGGTCCTCTTAATTAAATTGACTTCAACGACACTAATTTTTGAGAACTCTTAAGTTGCCAAGTACATTTTCAAAACAAATGTTTATACGAACTGTCATACGTTTTTCATCAAATTGCAAATATAAAATATAAAATAATCATATTTCCAAAGAAAACTCTGAACACAATTATAATTTTATTTAAAAGTAAATTTTTAATGAATATTATACAAGAACACACATCACATCTTTTGCATTATTTTTCCAACTTTCATATTTTTTTTTACAAAACAGGTTTCAAGCATGAACACAAATCAGATCTAAAAAAAACATCTTCCATTTACACCAGTTCATGATTTATCTCCATTTGTTTGGTAAAAAGAACTGATTGGCGTTGCTAAGCAACGATCGTCCATACTTTTTAAAAACTTAGTATGTACAGATTTCGGGATAAGATTTCGTGTAGAATACATTACAGAAAAGATGTCTCTGCACACATAGGGGTTCACTGCTTTGAAAAGGCCTCACCAAGATAAGTATTTCAGTCATTTCTGCTTCTAGGAGTATGTATTGTTTGCAGAATATTTCAAAATATAAAATGTTTGCTTATATAGACAGAGTTGTGCTCGTCTTCATAGTTCCTCTCGTAAACCTATTCGTCCACAAACTTAAGAAGCCGTTCTGTGCAAGCTTTGTTTGATTTTTGCGAGAGTACGCGCAATCACATTTCTAGCACCACACTTTAAATTAATTGAAGAAATATACATCGAATTCGTGTTCATATATTCTCTGTAGTTTGGCGGTTAATAGTTGAAAAATTTCATGTACAATTTATTGAGGTAAGTAAGGAATTTGATTTGTTAATTCAATTTTGCAATTTGGTAGCTTTCAGTATAATTCAGTAAAACAAAGTACGACATTCAGTGCTTCAACTTATTGGAAAATATTTATGAATAAATCCCTGATTTTAACTTTTAGGAATAATGAATATTAAGGTATTCAAAATTTTTTACATGCTTTTAAGACCATATATGGTTCTCTTGTTAAGTAAATATAACCAAAATGGAATAAATTTAAAGCTGTATAAAATATTCCTTAAATTGACAATAAAAAAAAATAACCATTCACTTACATAGGATGCCTAAGTATCATTGGTTAAGGTACCAAAATAAACCAGGTACATGGATATTTAGATTTTTGATATCAAGATCCAGCGATTTTCATCCGGTGTGCAGCAAAATAATGGAACCGATTTACCTTGCGGATAGGGAAACGTCTAAATTGTGTACGATTTATTTAATTTCTAGGGTTTAGTTTCAAAATTTCGACAAAGTGGGTTCACAAATAATTTTAAGTAACAACCGTGTGAGTACTGTTTTGTGTTACAGAGAATCATATTTAAATTGTTACATTTAGAGAAAAGTCACTATGAAGCAAAAATGGTAGGGAATTAAGATAATTCTTTATGCAAATCCCAATAAAAGATACCTTTTTTTTTGTCAGACTGGCAAAAGAACCCACATTTTTTGGTGTGTCGCATAATTTTAATAATTAGTTTATGAGTAACATGACATAAAAAGGGTTGAAAACCGCTGATGAACGCTAATGAAATTAAATTAAATAAATTATTTGCATTAAACAGCTATTTTGGATTATAAGCAAATGCCTGTAATATAAGTCACCACAACGACTGTAATGTAAGACCCTATACAAATAATTAAACTGTATATAAAATATAAAGTATACGAAACCAAACGTTTCAAGGAACATAAAAATGTATAAGTTAATTTCCTGATTTGAGGGGTGAAAACAATTAGTTTTCTGGTCGATATTGTCTGTTTGATATGTTATCTATGATGTATTTATAGAGCTATAATGAAAATAATTTAACGTAATACAATTTTTTTAAACCTAGAATGTGTTATAACATGTAAATATGTCCATGCAGCTTTCTTATTTCCTTATATTTGACTTTGTACACATACGATTGTCTTCCAAGGTTTGCATACTTACATTTATAAAGTATGTAAAGTTAAGTATTCTTTGAATAAATTTGTCTTGGTATTCTATTTCGCAAGTAAAAATTTACTATTTTCAACTCATATAATAAATTACAGCTTTACTGCAAATATTTTGTATTAAATTTATAGCTGAGTCAAACGAAGGTGTAATTATTTTGTTGAAATGAAATTTGTGTTTTATACCCAAATATATTTACTTCTGTGCGTGTAATGTTTTATCATTATAACTATCTATTTTTATAAAGAATCAATATTTTTGAACATCATGAAACAATTCCTTTTTTATACGATAAGTAACGTTGGTTAATGTACGTTATATATACACAGCAAGAACAATGAATTCAATGAAGTTACTGAGTAAACAAATGAGGAACACGTTTAAAGACAGCACTAGCTTTCCGCAACACCGCGCACGCAGTCGACGCAGTCATCAGTTCACCACTTCCGCCATCTTTAACCACTCTTCGCCATTTTTAACCACTCTGCATTAGCAATCCAACCGGGTTCGAAGGAAAGTCCCGTCTGTACTTCGAACCGACACACACCTTGCAGAACATCGAGATGAAACCTGGGCTCTTCAGGCCCGTTTAGAAAGTTCGTCTAAGTCTCTTGTGCATTTCTTTCATGACGTCATATACTGGATTCCACAGAACGAGGAAAGTTAGGTCCTGCAGGGCTGGAGGAAGTTACGTAACATAAACCGGAAGTGACGCTGGCGATGAGTTTCTCAGGGATTAGCACCACACACAAAAATGCACTTGTCTCCAAATGTAGGGGAGTCGGAAAGCACCTCGGCAACTGGTTTATTTATATATTTTTTACATTATCAGAAACCACGGGCGAGGTTCTGAAGTAGAGGGTACGCCCCAGTCGCTGTCATCTCTCCAGTGGTTTGAAGAATATGAATTGACGAGATAGTTGAAGAACTCTTGGTGTGCTCATTTACTGTTATTTTTCCTGTAAGGAGGAAACAAAGAGATTCAGTGGTGTATTATAAACAGCACATAGATTTAACATGAATATGGAAAATGGTAAATAAATAATTTCATCGCTGGCGATAGAGTTTATGTTAGATTGCCTTAACTTTCCTATTTTTTTGCCATCGTGTCAATAACTAACATGTAGTGACCACTCTCTGGAGCAAAGACCTGTGCCAAGCTCTCACTAGTTCTGGACAATGTCAAATTAGTTTCTTCCTACTCGTATTTTCATACCCTTGGAGTAATGGAACAGTTTTGTCTCGACGAGGTATTTCGTCATTATTAAAACTGACCATAATATTGGGCTTGAAATCTCGTCGACACACTTGGAGGGTTACGATAGTTTCAAGACACTTGCCACCACTACAATAATTGGAATACAATAACACCAGGTCTAACTGTACAGAGTGTTAGAGGGTCACAAAACAAACATTTTTGGCAGACAGTTAGAACATATTATTTGACATTACATTATAGGCACTACATTCCTAACAGAAACTGGCGCACTTAGTCCTCTTTCTACCTTATGTTATAAAATTCAAAATACAATACAATCCTCCCACAGACAGTCACCAATATATTTTCTCATACGAACCGAGGGCCTTTTGGTTATTCAGAAACGCTATGGACTTTACACCAGTCATGAATGACCACATCAAACTGCAGGTATGCATTTTGTCCCACAGTTTATTGTATGGCACAAGGGTAAGGTCTAACCAAGTTGCACCATGCAACTGAGTTGATTTATCAATGCCGAAATAAATATAATTTTATAAACATCGATACATAGTTCTGAAAAGACCCAAATAATAATTTAATTAAAGTAATATAATTTATTATAAACCTTTTTAATAATTGCCTTTCTGTAGGTATAATTTAGTCTTATATGTCCTGCACAATTAGTTTGTTTACATTATACTTCTTAAAACATCTCCATCTACCAACTCATTGATCCACACATCCCTAGTTATTACTTTTAATTTAATTTCCTTGCCCTTCTACAACGCATTCAAATAAAAAAATTCTGATCATTAGCTTTGTGTAGTCTGAGTATTAGTATTGTAGACAAATCAATTAAGTAATGTGTATGTGTGATTTTGAGTTTAAAAAAATTACAAACTTCATTTAATAACTATTTTACATACAGTGTAGTTTACTCTCAGATATAATTTTTAGATAAGTTTTTGTACACTCTAAGCATCCACCCGAAAATGGCTCCATGTGTCCGACTCACTAATTCATAAAATGCTAGTTAGTGCTTTTATCTAAATTTCCATGTGCTTCTTCTTAGCATTCATACGACCTGCTTGTTGAAATGGAAACTGAAACAACAATTAACATCTTCGAGCTTTCAAATCTTCAGAAAATGCCCTGATTGAAATGAAAAACATCAAGTCACCTGATGGTTCAATTATTAATTCATTCAGATTGTATGTTATTGAAAAAGGACTCTGACGAAGGCATCATATCATTATATATAAATAATATATAATAATTACCATTCCATATAGCATAACTTACTTTCATATATACTACCTGGACAATTAGTTAGCATGAAATAAACAACCACCCAAAGCACAACCATGCACACTTATCATATCTCTCTATATGTATATCTTATTTAATAATTACCATTCCCTACAGCATACCTCACCCTTAGATATATTTCTTACATCTAAAGGACACAGAGGGTTTAAATTTCAATAGGGATAACAGAACAAGGGGTCATGGGTATAAATTGAATAAGACACATTTTAATAGGGATTTAAGGAAAAACTACTACTTTAATAGGGTAATAGACAGTTGGAACGCATTGCCAGAGAATATAGTTAATTCAAAGGGAGTGTACTAATTTAAGTTACAATTGGATAGTCAGTGGGAATTGGGGAGTTTATAAACAAAGGACCAGCCTTGTTGAGCTTAAGCCTGTAGCTGGTCGTCAATATTTGTATTTGTATTTGTATTTGTATTAAACTATCAGCGTTTAGAGTAAAAGTATTATAAGTATTAACATTGTATTATAGATAAAATAATTAGCATAGATAATTCTATGTTAAAATGAATTACACACTTTATTTAATAACTACTAATACATAGCTAACATACAATTAATATCCAGCTAAAATCCCTACCATATCACGCCTCATTAAGCTACAAAGAACTAAATTCCACTTTTATCTAAATTTCCATGCACACTTCATAAAACATCACATCTTATCAAAATTATAAACATTAACATTTCATTAAAAATTAAAAGAATTAAATCATAACTCTCAATTAAAATAGATTAAAGACATCATATATTATGGTTATAATTGCATACAATATGAATTACTATCAGATATATTTCTTGGAAAACTACTTTGTGTATGCAATACACATCCAACCTTAAGCTGAACTTCAACCCCACATTTTTATATTTTCAAAGAATATATAATGTTTTTCAAATAATTAATTCATAATTATCAATTAAAATAGATTATTAACCTTATTTATAACTGCTCTTCTATACCCTCATATAAATGTATTAATCAATTAGTTTGTATACAATAAACTTAAACATCCACCTAAAATACTCCCATGTCCGAACTCATCAATCCACAAAGCACTATATATATAATTAGAGCTTCTATATAAATTTCATGCACTTCTTCCTCGTACTAAGATATTCTGTTGCAGAAACGCAGAAATAAAGCAACAGTTAATGTCCTCCAGCTTTGAAATCTTCAGAAAACTGCCCTGATTGAAAGGAAAATCTTCAGTTTTTCACCTGATGGTTAAATTACTAATTTATTTAGCTCGTCCTTTATTGAAAAATGAGTCCGAGGAAAGGATTACGAACCTTATTTAATAACTCCATTCGATATACCATATCTCACTTTCAAATATATTTCTCGTAAAATCAGTTTGTATACGTTGAAAATTCATCTATATCCAGCCCCCTGTTACAACTCATTATTCCAATGCCCTAATTTGTGCTTTTATCTAAATTTCCACAACGTAGGTAAAAATATTATAAACATTAACCATTGTATTATAGGTAAAAAATAACTTATAATTATGAATTTAAAAAACTAAAAACTTTATTTAATAACCACAATTCCACGCACTTTAAATCACTTTCGGGTATATATCCTTGACAATTAGTCTGTATACAATAAAAATCCACTCCAAAACGCCCCCATGTCCCAACTCATTAATCCACAAAGCACTAATTAGTGCTTCTATCTGAATTTCCATGCGCTTCTTCCTGGCATTCAGATAACCTGCCTGTTGAAACGGAAAAATAAAACAACAATTAACGTCATCCAGCTTTGAAATCTTCAGAAAACTGCTCTGATTGAAAGGAAAATCTTCAGTTTTTCACCTGATGGTTAAATTACTAATTTATTTAGCTCGTCCTTTATTGAAAAAGGACTCTGCGGCGAAGAGATCAAAGAGCCCGAGGGGGGGGGTAAGAAGGGGGACTTTAATTAAATTTCCCGTAATTGGCCGGCCACAGGATGTATAGATTTGATGTATGGAGGCATGTTTCTTTTGCCTTGTAGGATACAGTGTGGGAATATGCCTGTCAGTCCGGTAATTAAAATCCTAATACGGCAGGGTTTTTTGTGCTGTGCTTTGAGTGTGTGATGAAAACACCCTATGCAATTTTTGTAACGGCTGAGATAGTTTTTGTTCCCCAATTTCCTTTTCTTTCATAAGTGAATTATGAAGATAATGTGTCTTCGTTTTTGCATTTATCTCAGACGAGCAGCTTTGAGTTGAATTTTTTTTTTTTGCAATTCAGACTGTAATAGATTAGGTTTGGAATTTAATGTGTCGAAATAACGTAAATATAAGTGTGGTTTTATTTTATACAGATGTGGTTTATTCTTTCGTTTGTGTGTCGTTTTACTTCATTTAACTCTTCTCGTGGGTGTCTCGATGAGATATCTAGTCTTTTACAAAAATATCCAGATCTTGACGGACGATTAGTGTGAAACTAACTTGATCTTGAGTCGTATCCTTTTTGTCTAACATATATATGTGCGGAAAGACCTAAGGCAGTAGCTGTGAACTGAACTTCGATAGCGATGTCTGTTATAGTTTACAAAACGGATTTTTATTCCGAGGTCAAAACAAAGGTGGATGCCATAGAATTGACCTTGCATGTTCCGTGCGAAGACCTACGGCAATTAGCACGTCACTGAAAATAGATGGCGCCATCTACTTTTATTTGTAAAATGCAGTTGTAGTCCAAGGTCACCAATAAGACGGATGTCCAGATATCGACTTGGTGTGTTTTAATAGGTTTATAGAAATGAAGCAACTTTTGCTACATTCTCTGGGTAAGCCGAATATATTTTTTCTTGGTTAGAGTTGTTCATATGGGGATCTCTAGGATAATAGCATCAGTAATTTAATTGAATTTATTTCTAAACGGATTTTTGTGGCCCTCAAATTTGATGTTTATGGGGCCATGGTGAGAGGAAAAACTTTTGTATCTTCTGTATGTTTAGTTTTATCCTAACTGCAGATGAATCCACCACCTGTTGGTATTGATGCAATTTATTTTTAGCATCATGTCACCATTGTGGAGGAAGTCTCACCTCGCATCAGATGCACTTCTGTCGCTCTCAAACATCCGTCTGCCGGTTCTTGACTTTGTTGGTGGCCCTGGGGATGGTCCACTCCGCCCGCAGTGTTGTCGTCGAGGGTGGTGATCCGACAGGTGACAGAGCGGGGTGGTGCAGCGGCACAGGTGGGTGCTGATTGGGGGAGGTGTACTCTCTGAGGGGCTGCAAGGGCCCTGCCGGCAGTTGAGGAACGGAGGGCGAAGGCACCTGCTTGAGTAAAGGTCTTTGGTGTACACTCTATAGAAAAAGAACACAATATGCGTAATTAACAAGACACCTTTGGTGGCACACATAATACTTCACAATGCACGCAACGCGGTATTGTCTGCCGTAACCTCTTTGCCTTTGATACATTTTGAGTATCCAAGTGAATATTGGAAGAAAGTACTTCTCTATACACATAACACAGTACTCCATCGTACTCTTAATGCCTTAGATAAATGTAAGTGCCCAATTGAAAGCCTTTAATGAATACTGGAACCACATATATAGTGCCATCTATTGTTGTTTTTTAGATATTTTTAGTCCATCGGAAAAATATACTTCCATTAGTTACATAGAATTTATTTCCTCATCCGCACAACAAGTACTATCTGCGTGCCATATCCACCTTCTATAAGATATATTGTCAGTGAACAGAGAAGACCTTTACTCAACAACGGCAACACTTACGCAGCGCCATCTATTGATGTTTATTAGAAGGTATTTCTAGTACAATGCCACCACAAATGTGGATGATTGGATAACATGGTAACCATAGAAAAATGAAGCAATCTGTGGTTTTTTGTCTTGGGATAAACCCTATTTTTCTTGTTCAAGATGTGATCTGTGTTAAAACATTGGGTATTATGGATGACTATAATATAGTTAATTCTGTGTGGTGGCGGTTAATTTAGAACCAGGGCTCGTTCATTTTGTGTAGAGGTGACTTTGAGACTGTTTCACTTTATTTAATTTTCAGTGAATGTCAGAGGTGAAAAGAGATAATTTTCTATTCATTATCATGCTAAAAAGTAGAAATGATAACGAATATATTTTCAAGCATATTAATCTTCACCACGTCCTTAGACGTCCATATCGCAGATTAACATTTTTAATATATCGTAATCACTAGTATGACAATTGCTTCCCCAGGCGAGCTTATCACCTTTCCAGAAACGGACTAACAGAAGGTCATCCTCTTCTCGCCAGATCCACAGTATACTTTGAATTTATTTGTTGACGAACACACAATCAGATGTTCGTTAAAGATCAAGGAATAAAAACAATTTCGATGAAAGCCACGCAGAATTCAGATTTAACGAAGATAAATATTTAGAATGAAAGCACACTGAAGCTGAAATTAAATTCATTTTGAGTGACATTACGGATAAATATCACTATATTCCATTTAAATTTTAAATTTACAAGTTCTGGGGCTCCTCTATGACTGAAGAAGAATGGATGATATATGGTGCGATTGTCAGCAACTACAATATTTCATAATTTATCCAACCATCAATTTCAAAAATAGTTGATAGTTTATTCATAGTAAATGACAACTCAAGACATTTGATAAACGTAATGGATACCGCGTTGTTTTATTTTGCATGTATTGGTAATACATCACTTATCAATCCCGTGAATAGTTTATACATTCAAGCATAAAATAAGCTTGGGTTATTTGAAAACGGGCTTATGAACCCACATTAATATTTATGAGTAGTTATATAGAAAATAATTTATAACTTCGGTACATAATCCCTCGCCCTATTTCATGGGGAAAAGCAAAGAATGTCGACATGGTGTATGAAAAGAAAGCATAAATACAATGGACATAGATTTAATGCTGCGACAATCTACAAATACTTCTTAAAATTTATGTAAGCATTACAAAATGTGAAAAACGCAAATTTGTTATCAATAATATTTACAGATTATATATATTATTTATTTTTGATACATAAAATGTGAGAATTATAATAAAGTCTAATATTCCTTAACCCTCCTGACGGTCGTCTCGACGATATGCCAATTTATTAGCAAAACTTGTCGGATTTTGATAGACGAGATATCTCGTCAGACCCACTTGAAGAGTTAACCTCCTGGTGGTTGTCTCGATGCGACATAGCATCATTAGCAAATTGACCAGATCTTCATGTCGTCATCTTATTCAAATCGGCAATATATTTATGTGCAGATATCTCGATTTTAGCAGCATTGGTAAAATACTTTTAGACGAGATATCTCGTCGAAACCACTTGGAATGTTAAGGCTTAGTGATCTACATTAAGAGCTAAGATCCTAAAGAGCTACATCAAATTCATGAGTCCAAATGCTCGCTTAAAAAGAGCAATATTAGATCTGGATCTTCATAGAGGTAATCTTCGCCAGACACACTAGCACAGGACAGTTCTTACATTTTAGGCAAATTTAATGTCTTATGACCGTGAATGGAGGATATAGGTCATATGTGCCTGTTCATGAGTCTAGAACGGGCAGTTCAACGTTTTCTATAACTCATCGCGGATCCAGGATGGTCACTGTTATGAAACATAGTTGTTGGGTTCCTATCCCCGAGTCTTTAAAGTCTAAACAAACAGCTAGATTAAGACCATGGGTCCAAGCCCTCAAGAAGTTCAATATTGGATCAGAGTCTTCAGAGCAACCAACTCAGTACAGACGTCGATTTGGAGTCTTGACGAATGCTACAGTTTTGGTAAATTTAATCTGCTCTGTGGTCATAAATGAAAGATAGAGATCTTAAGTGTCTGCTTACGAGTCTAGAAAGAGAAGTCTGACATTTTTTGTCATCCATATATGTAAGCGAGGCTCCAGGATGATCTCAGTGTTGCGAAATATCAGAAACTGCAACTCTCCCAGTTGTAGTCTTTGAGCTTTTAATATTTGAGTTCTCTACTTCTTACCCGACATGACTGTCTACAAACCCACAGTATTGAAGTGTCGATATCAACTATGTCCTGTTCATCTATTGAAAGTCGATAGGCCAGAGAAGGGTTTAATATAAAAACATTTGAATATTTATTTATAGCGGATACCTTTTCATAGGTTAGTGTACAAATGGCAAAAATGGCCGTTCGTATCCTCCTTAGCCTATTCTGTTCACTAGCTCATTATATATGAAGTCTTCTGCATAGATTATTTGCTAACTGATCCGTAGTCGGCTTAACTGTTAGTATTCCTGAATTGAAAATGAACTTCATCCTTAGAATACATATTCTAATGAAATTAACAAAATCCTTAGGATACTTATTATAGTGAAATGAACTTCTTCCTTAGGATACATATTCTAATGAAATGGACTTCAAATTTAATGAATGAGGACCATGAACTTTATCCTTAGGATTAATACTTAAGGCATTATCTTGTGTAAGATGAATGTGGTAATCTTTTAAACCTACAAGTATTTTTTTATGATATCTCGTCCATCAAAATATGATTATTCTTGCCAATCTCATCATCAAGATATTGTTACTTTTAGTATGATGACGATATTAAGATACGGTTAATTTTCTTCTAATGACAAGATACCTCGTCGAGTCAACCACCAGGAGAGCTACAAATTCCCAGAATCCTTTCTGGAATGACCGAGAATCGTTTCCCGGCATTCTTCTTTTTTAGGAACATGACCCATAAACAACACCAGAAATCTGACCGACTCTTAAATCCTTGCAATTTGGCAAATTTTTTAAAATTGTCTGTGTTTTGTTATTTAAAATAATGCAAATACCGGTCGGAAATGTATTTTCTTAAAGCCTGAACTTAAACGAGAGATATTACCGAATGCGTAATGGAACAAAAGAGTTACTACACTAAAATCCCATTTCTGTAATACATTATTTACACACAAATAATTTATGTTTAGAAAACGAGTTCCACTTATTTTTCGCAGTTTGACAGCGTAGATTGTTCGCCTGTTTCGGGTTCTTGATTTTAGAACGAACTTTATCCCTGAAACGCACATGCTTAAGACATTCTCTTGGGTTAAGGGAAATAAGGTAATCCTTCTTTATAAGGCGCATCGAATCCGGATTCCTTTCTGGAGAGCGAAACAATAGTCCTGATTTCGGGATAAAATCCCTCCTGAATTACGCCCGGAAGTTGATTTAGGTCCTCGAATCCTCCAAAAGACAATTTATGACTTACATAATTCACGGGAACGGCCGCCATGTTGTCTTTTGCAGCGTTTTAGGACAGCGACCACACTAGGGACAAACACAGGCCGATGGTGGCAGAGCAAATAAACAAATGTGAAAATAAATAACCAACAAACAAACGCAAAAACAAAACGGGAAAGTAGAATTTACGATCCAGACGCGACAGTTATCACAAACAGACTTAAAAGTTTTCGTTTTCCCGGTTTTTTTTCCTACTCTTTATTCCAGTTCAGCCCCGACTCCCTATAGCACGCGCACTGTGCGTTAGATAATGTTTATTGCCATATAAAAAACAGATAAAAAATTCGGGAAAACGGGAAACATTTATTTACGTTTTCCGGTTTTACAGATGTAGGAACTACCTCGTGCGTTCTCCAGTTTATCCCGGCAGGAATGATTATTGTTATTTTTTTTTATTGAGCTGGGGGTTATTCATTATAGCGCAATATGTTTTCAATTTTCATTTAGGCCGTAAAACTTTTAAAAGATAAGGACTGCAGGGTAGTATGGTTGAAATATGAGTCAGAAATCATTTAGAACATTTATTTGCGTTTATGTTTTTTTTTGTTTTATGCCCTCTGCGTTCTTTTTGTTATTATTTATTCCATTTGAATATACTTTTTACTTCTTCACCCGTTTCAGAACAGTGGAGAAGAGGTTTTCATAAAAATTCTATTCCAGCTTTTGCATAATTTAATCGAAAATGACAAGTTGCCGGATGTGAATTCCATTAGTCAAAACGGGGAAAATGTTTCGAATGAAAAATAAACAATTTTAAATTCTCTTTTGAAGCCCATAAAGGCGTTGTTATTTAAATCGCGCCTGTGTTATTTATAGTCAAACCATGAAAAATAAATTTTTGAACAAGATCCCGGTGGTATGTTATAATATAAAAGCGTGTATAAGAGTCAAATATGGTTGTGAATTCTTATAAATAATGTCGCATCCGCTGTTCGGGGAAATGAGCTTAAGTCAATTATATCCCATGATACGATTGAATGCAGAATCTTTCAGGACATGATTCTAAAAGAGATTTATGTATTTTTCAAAGTATGAGAGTTTGTAAGTTTCAAAAATGGAGACGTACTCAATCTGGTTATGAAAAATCACAACATACAATTTCCGCATTTTTAAGATTGATAATTGTATTGGATTCACTTTCATTGTTTTAATTTATTTTTTATATATGTTGAAACTAATCGTGATCGGAAATATAATTTGCAGAAAAATGATTCCTTCATTCTCAAAACACAATAGGATTTTTTATGTAATGGTTTTATGGAAATGCATGGAAGGTCAACTAAAGGACCCTTTTTTCA
This sequence comes from Metellina segmentata, assembly GCA_947359465.1. Classification (NCBI taxonomy): domain Eukaryota; kingdom Metazoa; phylum Arthropoda; class Arachnida; order Araneae; family Tetragnathidae; genus Metellina; species Metellina segmentata. Next base: position 48,729,980 of record OX375883.1, read on the forward strand.
TTACAAGGTATCCATCTTTTAATGAAATGGAAGAAGTAAGAGAAATTAATTTCATGTTTCTTCGGGTCTCTCGGTTTCAAGATCTGTTCACGTGGTTGTGGGAAAAGCATGAATCGTAATGGGGGATGTATTCGTGATTGGTTAAAGTGATTATTCAGCGTCAACCACTAGTTTTCGCTTCCATAGCCAATTGTCCAAGTCGATTCGCATGCTCACTTAACTTACCCTTCTGAGATTAACAGCGACTCTGCCCACATACTCCGTCTATGTCATTGGAAGGTCGATGTGCCGGAAGTTGTGACATCACATGTGAGCACCCATAGACCTTCTTATGAAATAGACGCAGAGCATGCGGGTGGAATCGCTGGTATCAGAAGGGTAAAACACGTGTGCTTAAGAATATTTTTGGGCGGATTGACTATCAAAGCACAGACTACTGTTTTGATCAAGCTCGGCGTCTGATTCGTTAGAAGGTCCATGTGTGCTCACATCTGTCATCACAATTATCGGTACATCGACCTTCTAAAGAAATAGACGGCATATGTGGGTGTAGTCACAAATATCTCCCCAACAGATACTTCAATGAATTTTATAGTTGCTTTAAAAATTACAATGTTTAATTTGTAGTTCTGAATTTATTACATGAAAACACACGGAAACATATTTGAGTTGAATACGAATACTTCTTTAACATAAAAATTTAATTTTATGAACCGGTACTTTCTTCAACCCTCCGTTAGTTTCACTGGTACCGACAGTTGTACAGTGTGATATTTTTATTTGTTGCGCAGTGTAAAGAATAACTAAACATTTTACCAATTATGAATTTAAATGATGAATTTTTTAGTTATTTATTTTTGTTATGTCCTCTTAAACAGACAATGTAAATTTCAAATGAATATGTATTACGTTGAGACCCCACAAATGTGCAGGGATCACATTTGCTGAAAAAACCTACGACAAACAGACAACAGATATAATAATTTACATGACAGCATAATTACATATTTTAAATTTGTTATAGTGTGTGATCTAAGGGTCGCGACTGAGGTTTCAATTGAGTTCAATTTTAATATTAATTGTGCATTCATCTTTTCTATGTAGTTTTTTCTTTATCTGCAACTGGAATGGAAATTCTGATTTGGAAGAACAATAAGGGGGAGGGGGTTAGTTTTCAGAAGATAATTCGTAAGTTTCAGAACAATGTGAGTTATGTAACTATGCAGTTTTAATAAATGTCTTTTTATGGAAGTATTGAATTCTAGTGTAGCTTCCACATGCACCATTTGTAAAACACTTAAGAAATTCGTAGGGCACTTGTGTCTTTACGTAGAAATAACTACGGGCATTTTTGGTCCATGTTGGAGACGAAGCTATGGTTCGATAAAACTTCGTGTTATAGCAACTTATCGGGTCATCTAGATAAAAATGAAATTAAGTATCAAGTCTAGACACAATATTTATTTACAGACTAGAAAATGAAAACGGTACACATCTCCAAACCGTCATCAGAAAGACTGTCCTCTCTCTTAGCAGAACTAAACAGACGATAGCACTTTCAAGCTGGGAACATTTGCAGAAGAGAGCACGATCATGAGTCATTGAAAACAACTGATAAACAGTTTCTCATCCAGGTTGGGGAAAAGAAAAGAAAAATACTGGTGTTCTGCTACTGTGTTCATATGGCATGGACAGCTCTGAATCTGTCAAACTATGTTCTGTAAAGTAACCCGTTATCATTTTTCGAAATCAGAATTCAATTCCGGTTAAAGATACAATTAAAATTATGTTGAAAAGTTACACGTGCAATAATTAGTAAAATTCCAATAAGTTGAAACATAAATCACGAGCTTGAACACGCACGCTCTTACAATTACTAGAACAGTGACGAATATTTCAATGTAATACTTTTAATGGGATGCACGGAAAGTTCTACGCGTGTTCAAATCGAAGCTAGCTTTGTTATTATTATTTTGTTACCGCTGATGAAGAGTGACCTTGACTGAAGCAGATGTTTAAATTCGGTCTTTTCCGTATACACTGCATAATTATAGCAATTGTTATGGTGTAATTTTTGTTTCATTGCGTTGCAAAGAATGGAGAAATAGAAAGTTCATTTTCGTCATATTATGCTCTTTTATTTTAAGAAAAGAAAAAATGCTAGTTCGATTGTTCGTAAAATGTGTGCTGTATATGGACATAGTGCTGTATCTAAGACCACAGATCGAAGGTGGTTTGATAAATTTAAGCGTGAAAATTTCAGCTTCGAAAACGATGCACGGTCTGGACGACCATCCTCTGCAAACGGCTTTCTGTATGGTGAGACTAAAAAATAATTGTGTTTTTATGAATTGTTGCCACAAAATCAGACAATAAATTCGGAAAAAACAGTTCTCAAAGGGCAATATTAAAAGCAAAAATTGAAGCAAAGGGCCAGAACTGACCAATCGTCGAGGTGTTTTCTTCCAGCAGTTGTTGCATTTTAAATTATGGATTAATATCGCAACAGTGAAAGAATTGTTACAGTATTTTAATTCAGTTTATAAAATAGCACAACCTCTTCAACATCTGACAAGTTTTTTTTTATCGCATTTATACCTTTTCTGAGTTTTAAATTATTTATAGTGAATTAGCCTCTTTGAATTTTTTATATTTGAAATATCTATATTAAAACATTTTAATGAACTATTGCATTTTAAATTATTGACTATAGTACAACAATAACAAATATTTCAGTAAAATATTTTTTTATTTCTGATCTAGTACTTTTTTCTTATTTAACACTCGAGACATCCGTATCACAACACGATATTAAAATAAAATACTACGTTTTACGTTATCGATTAGCCTTACAACAGTGGCGAATATTTAATTACGATTATTTTATGTCACAGCATTTAAATTAATTATTGTATTTTGAATTCTTAATTACTTTACAACAGTGAAAACTATTTTATGGCAGTACAAAATGATTATTTTGTGAATTGAAAATTTTGCTTGTAATAACAGCCCATCTGAGGATGCTGAATAACCTGGTTAATATTGAATTTTTAATTCTGTATTAATATTAAACAGTGACGAAGTTAGGTTGGGAAGCTAATTAACTTCATATTGAGCACACAAGGGGCTATTAGCTACGAACTGGGATTAATCCTCAAGGGAAATAACCGAATACTGACATATATATCAGTATAATATGAATGTTTTGATAATTATCACTTTCTTTAACAGGTTAAAAATTTATATCACAACATTTAAAGCAATTACTTCACTTTAAATTATTAGTTAATATTACAAGTGTCGTAATTACTTGGAATCTTAACATAATTACTTAAGGAAGACAAAATTTCAACTGGATTTAAATAATTCTAAGCAACTAGCTCTATTACTTAATCAATAACACCTCAGAATCTGTCTCTATTGGTATCTAGAAGGGTTTAAGAGACAATTTATCACTGTCAGGAACCTTTTGTCTGATCACAACAGACTTAGGGGCAGTTACAAAAGTGTATTCATAGGGTTTGAGTAATTACCACGCTTCTAGTCTGGTCAACGACTTCCTTTCATTCATACTAACCAATTTGGGATGGACTATTGTTCGATAATCAGAGACAGAGTGTTAGTAATTTATGCTCCACATATTTATAGATACTATAACTAAAATTTAAAATTTGTGTATAATATTGCAAGTAGATAGCTTATAATATATAAATTCCTTTATAATAAGATTCAAATGTTTATTATTTTATTTAAATTTTATATGAAGATTTAATATGTATTACTTTAGGTGGAATGACAGTTGAATACGACAGTAACATATTATTTATAGCGAAAATATGGTAGAAAACTAATCGTTAATATACAGGAGTAATAAAATTTCAAATAATTGACGCAGCTTAAATAAAAAAAAAATCAAGTAATCAGGACTAGGTTAACTTATAAATAGAATACAATTTCAAAAATCAAAGTCAGGATAAAGAATATAATGAAATTTAAAAGATAAAAAGAGGTTCATGAAAGAATACAGTAACATTACAGAAAACGAGATTAATTCTGTGCTCAGATGGCAAAATGTTATGTCACTTTTCACAAAAAAAATGAATAAGTCCCATTCTGGAGTCTGGTTTGTTAACGTTTAGAAGGTGGCAAAATGTCCTAAGTCTTTTTCTTTCAGTTTATGAGAATACAAAGGTGAAAAAAATGTAATAAGTCAAGAACCACCGAACCACTTCTTGAATTTGGAATCTTAAAATTGTTGTCACCAAAATTTAAAAAATTAGGGATTACAGTTTCTCATCTGAGCACAGATCCAAAATAATATAATAAAACTAGGGGGCCTGCCCCCTGCTCGCTAACGCTCGCCAAACCCCGGAGGATTGCTTCGCTATCCTGATTGGTTCGCTGCGCGAATCTATGCTCGCTTCGCTCGCCTCAATGAAGACATGTGTCCTAGCAGAAGGGATTGTTTACAAAATATGTTACCAAAAAAATATTTTTCAAATCTAAATTTGCTGTATTACAGAAAAATTATATACAGTATCTCTAAAATCAGAATTCAAATTAAAACTTTGTGCAAATTTTGACTCGAAATGTGAGCGTTGCTTTGGAAATTGAATACCCAGCATGTTGTTTGTGTGTACATTTTCCCAGCACTCAAACGACCCACACTTTTTCATTGAGTTTGTTGCCGAAAGTTGTAGTGCAAGCGTCTTGTTGAACTATAGTTGTTGGCCCTGAAAAGGACCGTTTTTTAAAGGGCCCTCAAAAGATCCTCCGCTTTCTATTATAAACTAACTACAACAGCTCATTAAAATTTCCTTTTTTTTTTTCAATAAAATTTCATCCGATAACGCTATAAATTCAATCGATGCGCGAGACTTCGCGATAAACAAAACAATCGTACAGTGTTGCCAAAACGCGATTACAAATAACGTCTTTTTTGCGTGCCACGTAAGAGAATTATATATATAGATAGATATGGATACAGAGGTTGATGAAAGCATGCAATATAAAATATAAAAAACAGAGCTTGATTAAAGAGTATGTAATATGTATTATACAGGTCGGTTAATAATATAATAAAATGTCAAAGATATAATACAATTTAAATCGTTCAAGTCTAGTTAAAGAATGCATGAAGTAACCTTTCAAAAGTAGAGGTTGATTAAAGAATGCAATGAAATATCAAACATAGATTGGTTAAAGAATACAATAAAATTTGAAAGATAAAGTTAATAAAAAAAAGACCAAAATTTCAAATAATCTAGTTCAGATTTAAGGACCTACTAAAATTTCATATAATTGAGGAGGGTTTAAGAAAATAATAGAATTTCAAATAATCAAGGTCATGTTAATGAAAATAATAAATTTCCAAAAATCCGAGCCCTATTGAGGAAGTAATGTAAAAAAAATTCAAATATAATCGAAGAATATAGTAAAATTTAAAATAATCAAGTTCTTTTTAAAGGAAATTATAAAATTCCAAAAATTCGGTTCTGATTGGAAGATAATGTAACAAAATTTCAAACAATCGACGAATATAAAAAAAAACTAAATGATCCAGTTAAAGAAAATAATAAAATTCCAAAAATCCGAGTCCGATTGAAGAGATCTATATATATATTTCTCTTACGTGGCACGCAAAAAAGACGTTATTTGTTACCGCGTTTTGGCAACATTGTGCGATTGTTTGTTTACTAGGAGCCTCGCGCCTCATTTGAATCTATAGCGTTATCGGATGAAATTTTATTGAAAAAAATGAATTTTAGACGAGCTGTTGCGGTTTGTAATAGAAATATAAGAAAGCGGAGGATCTTTTCAGGGCTATTTAAAAAACGGTCATTTTCAAGGCTAACAATTATAGTACAACAAGACGCGTGCACTACAACTTTCGACAACAAACTCAGTCAAAAAGTGTATGGGTGGCTCGAGTACTGGGGAAATGTACACACAAACAACATGCTGGGTATTCAATTTCCAAAGCAGCGCTCACATTGCGAGTAAAAATTTGCTCAAAGTTTTCATTTAAATTCTGATTCCAGAGGTACTGTATATATCTTTTATGTAATACAATAAGTTTAGATTTGAAAAATATTTTTTTTGGAATATATTTTGGAATCAATCCCTTCTGCTAGGACACGTGTCTTCATTGATGCGAGCGAAGCGAGCATAGGTTCGCGCAGCGAACCAATGAGAATTGCGAAGCAATCCTCCGGGGGTTGGCGAGCGTTAGCGAGCAGGGGGCGGGCCCCCTAGTAATGTAATAAAATTTCAAAGAATCAAAGAATATTGTACAATTTAAAATAATAAAGGTCATGTTAAAAAAATTAAAAAATTACAAATATCCTAGTCCGTTGAAGAAATAATGCAAAAAAATTTCAAACAACCGACAAAATGTTTTTTTTTAAATAATCAAGGTTATGTTAAAGGATATAATAAAATTAAAAAAATTCCTGGTCCAATTAAAGACACAATGTAACAAGCTTTCAAACAATGGAATAAAAAAAAATTCAAATGATCAAGGTCATGTTAAGGTGTTGTACACACTACAAATCTTAAAAATCGAACTAAAAGTCTAAATTTTTTTTTATTGCTTCAAAATATTCTTGCATTATTTAGATTTCAAACGATGCCAAGATCTTGCAAATATTCGAAATAGTTTTCTAGTTACAAGGGTTTTCGTTATGTACTGTCACCATGAACAGACTTACTTGCAAAACTTTAAACTCCATTTCTGAAGAAACAAGATTTTGCAATATGATGCATTGTTCAAATAGTAATAACTCAACAATATATTAATCGATTATAATTATTTTTGTATTACTATAAGAAAATAATACAGTGAAAGGTTTGACCCTCAATCAGAGTTATTAGTTAAGAAATACATTTTTAATGGATTTTTGAATCCTAAATTTCCAGAAAATATCGTGATTTTTTTATGAGTCCTTGGCGTAAAAGGATATAACAGAAAAACTTTTCTCTAGTAACTTGATAGAGGGTCAAAAGATGAAGGTAATATTGGAGTTAATATATGAAATAATTTCCAATTAGAATTGTTTGCCTAGACAAATTAGAATTTGAGATATCGCTGTTCTAAAAACATGCTAATTAGCTCATTATGTCTTAATTAGCTAATTCATAATTAGTTTAGTATGAATTTTTCGGACTGTAAAAGTTTTAAGCATAAAGCAATGACCTACTGTGAAAAAAAATGGATTTGTAAGGTTAAAATTATAAAAAAAAAATTTTAGTGTGTTGTTGTTGCACATTTCCCTGGTGTAGAAAAGCCTACACCAGGTCCAGAAGGCACCGTCATGCCAGATCCCCATATACTTGCAAAAAGTCCTGATCAACTAACAGCTGATTATACGAAGCGCCAAGACAGAGAAAAAGGTGATCAGGACTGGCAGGTAGGGAACAGGAACAAGGAGGGAAAATTCTCACCCCGTTCTGAAATTTTATACATTTAAGATGGCCACTTCGAAATCTGGCCATGACTGATTAGAAAGGCCGAGGGCCACAGCATGAGATTGATAGTCCAGGGCGTTGCCAGCATACCAATGGTGGGATGGCGTACGGCGCCCCCCGGAAGCAAAGGCTGTTTTCCCAGGGAGTGGACCTCAGTGGGAGTGAGACGATTCAAACAGTCCATAAGGAGATCACGGCCATTCTGTACATCGGCTGTCTCGTTGCCATACACCCCGATTTGCGATGGAATCCATTGGAGGCTTATTGGTGTTTTCGGGCCAATCTCGCAGAGAAGCTTCAGAATATTCTGGTCTGGGATATCAAATATTTTTGGCCAATTTTTGAAATACCGTATAGCACTCCTACTATCAGTCAAAATCCAAATACAATTTTTATCAGTGGACTGTGCATACTTAACGAATTGCTATGATCTCCGATCTAAAGACTGAACAATGGTCAGGGTTATTCTAGTGTGTGCGTACACCTTAAAGAAAAAAATAATTTAATTCCAAAAATCCTGGTCCGTCTGAAGAAATAATCTAGCAAAATTTCAAACAATCGATTTTAGAGTAAGGAGTATGATGATCATATTTGAGATTTCTTACCCAGTTGTTCGGTCCGTAATCCATGCTGCTGAAGGCCGTGTTGGTTTCGTTCACTAGTCTTGTTTCCCAGGGCAGATTGTCACCATGAATATCCGGCTTGTGAATGTCGCCGACTTTCATTGGATCCGAAGACATCTCCACTCCTACAAAAGAATAAAAGTTATGTTCACTCAAAAACTACTTCCCGACACGTCATTTAAACAAAAATTAATATCACTTCTTATGTAACAGAAGATAATGCTTTCTGTTTTTAACCACCTGGAGGGTATCTGGGACGTTATTTTGGCAGAGGGAACGGTGGATTCTCAATACTGGTGAATGTGCAATCACCAAATGGATTATAAAAAATGGTGAATGGGCTATGATGACGAGGTCTTAATAGTATTCACATTGTTAATGCACGCGCATTGATATCTTACTCGCGGAGATGTATGCATTTTAATTAATTTTGTTCCATTCTTTAGACGCCAGATGTGGCAATATTAAAATGTAACGCGAAGGGAGATTAATTAATGGGAATCGGGACGACGTCATCTTTAGAACAGCGATGGCGGAGATGACGGCGATATGGAGATCAGTCTGTAAATATTGTAATATCTTCCTGTAACCAAGAAATGTTGAGTAAATAAATGTACAGACACATATGAAGTTCTAGCCCTCGCCCTCTGTAGTAGATGATATAAACCACACACACGCCCTATACAAAAAGTGGTGTTATGACATTGTCTGAACGAGGAATATCGTCATTTGCAAAACTGACCAGATATTGATGGAAGTGACATCTCGTCATTGGAAAAAAACTGGCACATCTTATAAAAATGAAAAATTTAGCAGTAATTTGATGATGAAATATCACTTCATTAGCCAATTGATCTGATCTTAATGTGACAGATATCTTATCGGTGCTATTTAAAAGGTCAAATGATTAATCTAAGAACGGATGCAAAGCCACATGGAATTTTCGGGGTTTAGCTTCAGTCTACGTTTGTGGCGGTGGCAACGGCATTTACGCTTTTATTTTTTTGACGCACTTCTAATGTAGCCAAGGAAAGAATTATTTCAAAAATCTTTTTCATTTTTCAACGGAAAACAACAAGCTTCAGAAACACATTTGCAAACGTTTTAAAAATATATTGCATAGTCAGTGGGAATTGGGGAATTCATAAACAAAGGACCAGCCTTGTTGGGCTTGAGCCTGTAGCTGGTCGTCAATATTTGTATTTGTATTTGTATTTGTAAATAATAGAATTATACATAAATAAGATGCATAAAATATAAACTGACAATTGCATGTACCGTGACATAAATTAAAACGGAAGAAAGTTACACATCTAGCAAAAAACCATTAAACAAACCAATGAAATTAAAAAAAAAAATTTTAAAGGCCAATTAAATAAAAGGATAGATTAAAATTAAATAACCTACAGAATAAAAGAAAAATTTCAAACGAGCCAATGAAATCAAACGGCAGTTTAACAGATTTCGAGAGATTTCAGATTTTGAGAATAGCTTTCAATAATATTCAAAATGAAAATTTAAATTTTCCGCTTGCCGAGGTTGTATTAAAAAACGAAAAAACCGTAATACAGATTGCTTGCCTGAACCTGCCATAACTCGCTACTAAATAAAACGCCAAGGTTTTTTTGCCATCGCAATAAATATAGACTGAAATTGTACCCATTTGGGCAACAAGCGATAAACAAACAAATCCAAACCACAAACAACAAGCATATGAATAATCTTTAGTTTGTTAATTCGAAGAAAACTGCAACACTGTACATGGTGAATAATAATGTAATGGAAGGAAAAGGAAACGAAACAGATGCATCTTTCACAGCTCTCCAGCTAAAAAACAATCAACCTTGACAAATTCCCAAAAATATTTCCATCAGTTATTTAATCATATAGCTTTATTCAAATACTTTTATGAAAAATGTGAAATAATTGAATTATATTGTATTTTTCATGGCATTAAATTAAGAATTATTCGTATCTTTATAAACACTGTTACAAAATTGCTATTCACTGCATAATTACATGATACTTTAATGTATATTATTTTACACAGTGGAAATAAAATGTAAGTGTAGTATTATATATATTCTCAAACAATCAAATTTTTTTGTGACATCTTCATTATATTTCTAAAGAATTATACACTTTTCCGGATTCATATTAAGTAATTTAAAACGAGAAGCATTATTAACAAGCTTATTAATTAATTTATCTAAAATATGCAAATGTAAACTTCATTTAAAAGAATGATCAGACTTGGAATTTGTGTATCTTTCTACAGCACAAAAAAATATTCTGTTCTTTACTAAATGAAGCTTAAGCACATACTATATAAATAATATAGCTTTTCAGTCACATGCCGTGAATATTAAAATCCACCCTTCATCTCTCTTACATTGCTTGGGCTACGTGTTATTGCAAATTAATATTAAGCTATTAGAAGAAGGAAGTATAATTTATTTACAAACTTATAATTTCATTTATTTGAAATTTACAAAGGTAAACTTCATTAAAAACAAAACCTTTTTCAACACAAAAGAACCATGCTACCATTTAATAAATGATAGATTTAAGCGCATATATAAAGCAGATGTACATTTTAGCCAGACACAATCAAATATACTCTGCCATATTCATTTAAATTTCGAAAGGTAGGAAAGTATTTTAACTAACGTCGTACTGGAGCAACACAATGGATTAAATTTCGAAAGATTTATTTAAGATGTAGGATTAATATTAAGGGTATAAAATCGGATAGCATTGTTTGTGTTGCTCAGAAGCCAAAAAGGTTAAAGATTTTTGGAAATTGTCTGGTTTTTGTAAATTTTAATTGGAATAAATAATATTGTTTTTAGTTATTAAAGTACTCATAAGCTTCTTTTTTTCATGGCCAGAAAGCCCTTCTTTTTATAGCTTCTGAATATGTTGTATAATAATTTCAGAAGCCATTGTGAATAAATACACTTTTATTTCAATACATTTTACATAAACTTAGAAATAAAAATTAAATTCTTCTTCTTTCGATATGTGCTAGTAACACTGAGGCCACGTTTGTCAACATTTCTTTGAAAAAAGTGTTAATCAGAAAATAATCCGTCATGTGACCCCCATTTCACAAGTTCTGAAGTTGCATTTACGAACACCTCCATACATTGCAACATGAACTGACGAAACACAGAACAATCTCAAACAATATATTTTTACATAAATTTCTTAAGACATTTCTATTTGCACAACCTGTACGTACTTGCATATTGTCTTGTTGCAGAGCCTACCCTTTGAAAAAAGACGATACTTTTCTGATCAAATTGATAAACCAAAAAAATAAAGACATTAATTTTCTCAATTTTTGTTTTTTGAACTTAATCGCATTGGATCCTGAGCGACTAATTTATGTGAAACCATTTCGTTTATCTTTAAGAGGAGGGGGGGGGGGGACACAGTTTTCTATTTTTTTTTTGTTAATAAAGATATTGCTTTGGAATTTTTAATGAAGACATAGACTCTAATTTACAAATAGAAAAAAAAATTAACTTGATATATATATATCAGTTTAAAAAATTCTAAAATTTAAAATTTTTCGAAAAAGTGACTGTGCTTACTTTTGATATAACTTGAGAAATTATTCATGATAAGGCACAGTATTTACATTTTCTAAAAGCAGATATTATATTTAAAAATTTGTTTTCACATATTTTTAATACATGCATATAAAAAATATAAAAAAAATCTTTAATTAACAATGTACATTTTTTGAATTTATAACTTATAAAAACACTTATATTTTATAACATATAAATCATTTTTTAAATTGTTGAAGACTAATTATTTAAATATATATCAAGACTTTACATACCAAATTTCATGCAATTATCTTGAGTAGATTTTGAGTTATATCATTTTAAAGTTGGGAAAAGTGTGAAAAATCGATCATGGAGAAAAATCACTTTAAAGTTTCATTAATAAAAATCAGTTACAAAAGTGAAATTTTAGTACTTGATAGATTTTTCACTCCAAGTACGTAAGTAAATCCGTTAATGTCTTTAGACCTTTGATTAAGGTTTATTTTGGCTAATAGTACCTTTTTACTGTACAATTTGTATACAATTGTACTTTTATTAGCAGTTTTTCGGATACGTCGACATATTTTTCGTTTTAAAACTTTGACAGCTGTAAAAACGTTCTTTTGATTACATCTTCGATTCTACTCAAGATATCATCATAAAATTGGTGTCAAACAAAAGAGAATTAAATTTCAAATTTTTTGCGAAAATAAAACAAAAAAAAAAGGACTTTTTGAAGGTTTTTTGTGTCTAAGCCCACCTTAATTTACGAATGTAACTTTCACGAAAATTAAAGTTCCAACTCGAAATCTCTCCATCTTCCTTCAACTCAAAATAAGCATGCTATCTTTTACTAAATAATAAACTGAAGCTCATGTATAAAGCACATGGACTTTTCAGCCACATGCCACAAACAATCCAATCCACCCTTCGCAATCTTCATTAAGTGCTGCTGAACTGAGAAAGAATACTGGGAACTTTCACACAAAGCTCCAGCGCCCGCGTAATCTTTCGGCCACAGAGTTTAGTGTAAAACTCAAAGGAAGCCAGAACTCTGTGCACCTCGTGGATCCTTTATCATACTCAGAGGGAAATGAAACGGACGTATCTTCCGTACGAACCCCAGTTAAACATCAATCACAGATGTATAATTCTGGGACTAAATTATGACTAAAAGCTCTCAGGTAAGGGCGTTGCCTTAAGCGGACTGTGAGATTGGAGCTATTATGACTTTTCTAAGACAAAAGGATGGTCCGAGTTTGGGTCACTGGCGGAAATGAGAATCGATGGTTGAATCCATTTGTCTTTTGGAGATGGTTTAAGGATTTATTTTGTATCAAGTTACTTTTGTTCTTAAGATTGGAGAGTATTTTAGGGTTTAATGTCGTATGCTGAGTTTAATTATTTGCAGGTTCGGTGATCGTTTAGTTATAATGACTTTGCAAGTTAAGTGTGTTTGATGGAAATTACTTTTGATCATTCTCTATGGCGATATTGCAAAACGAGTCTCGATTTACTGCGTAGTGTAATTAATTGTCAGGAGATTAGTGGGTAAGAGCTCCCGAATCAATGGATTTAAATTTCCAAAGATTGCCAATACTTCAAATTTAACCATCCTTGTTTTTGTCTTGAAGAGGTGTCCTGTCAATAGCGAAACTGACTTGGTTATGATTGGCGAGATATCTCATCATTAGACGTAGAATGTTTGGGTTATTAAGTGCACGCACACGGCTTATCTAAGCATTTTGACTACGGCTATAGATATAGCAGGCGCGATTCTTATAACTTTCAAGGTACAACTGCTGTTCTGGTTGTAGTCTAAATTATTTCTTGGCGAGATCAAAGTACAACTGCTATAAATGCCGTGGTCTAAAGGTTAAAAGGGTTAATTTGAATGTTTCAGAGCCAAGACTGAATTTGAATTTCGTAACTTTTTGGTGGAAGGAAGTTAGTTGTCAAGAAATTATTACACGTAAAAGTGGAGCAAATTGAGACAGGTTGCTTCAGTTCAATTTCCTGGCGGTCAAAAATTGCACGATCTGTATGATTTATCGTTGTAGTATAGGATTCCAAGGGGTAATAAAAGAGTGGGTTTATATGGGTTTATTGTGGTCCATTTGTGAGGAGGGGGGGGGTGCCATGCCACAGGTGTGGGACGTGATAGCAGAGTTGCAATCTAGACGGATTAGCAACCGTTGCGGAGTTAGAAACTAGGTTCAGACACCCTCGTGTACATGTAATCTGGTGTACGTTAAATATGTTGTGGCCTCAAATGTCTTCATGTTGGTAGGGTGTATAAGTTTGGGTCGGTGTTGCTATCGTCATCTAACTGTGATTAGAAATTTCGTGGTATTTTCCTCGGATCGTACCCTTTGGCAATGATCCAGGACCGTCGCCAATAGCCCGTTGTGTTATTCAGGGTGCGAAGTTAATTTCTACATACTTACCATACCACAGGCGTGGAATTGAATTGAATATAGCTCGAAATAAATATTTCGGTAACGATAGAAAGATGTAATAGTGTGTGAGCTCTAGGGTGGAAATGGGAGTTAACAAAAGGAAAATGATGTCTCACTATATAGACCTTTCCATCAAAACTTCGTGTTAGATAAACTTGCACATGGACCAATATTTTGTCGACCGCTTCGATTATAACTATCAATGAAACTACTTTTAACAATATCAGTCTAAGCACACACCTTCATTTGACGAATATACCATCTTGAATTTCTTATCTTTATTGCTTGCTTTGTATCATGTTCGAGACGTTCTTATGTGCTTACATCCAGACATCATTCTTTGGCATTGATATCTACTTCACGATGATTATTTTATTCATTTTCATCCTTGCTGTGTTAATATTACCATATAGAGCAATTACTTTATACTTATGCAACAAAAATACTTTTTGAGTAGCTGTTATATTGTCAACACCGGCATTTCTTCCAGGAAGAGAAAATTACATGGGTTAACAGACATAGCGTCTGGATAAATATCAAACGTGTCTCGTAAATTTCCTATTAACTATTATATTTTTTAATGTTTGGAGGGTTTCCAAGTTATATAACACGTAATGGTGTTTACTTACGAAAAAGAATTGCCGAATCGTCTTTTCCCATTGCTAGTGAGAAGATAAATTGCCTCGGATAAGATACTTAGTATCAAAAACCCAAACTATAAACGGAGAATGAAGACCACATATGGCTTAACGATCACAGTGAGTTGTGATATATTTTTTACTATATTCAATGGAAGCAAGAGAGATATATTGCGATGCCTCTGGGCAAAATGTTATATCATGTGCATATTTCTTGCATTTAAGACAGTTTGTGCAACAAATACATCTTATGTTCATAAAGATAGTATGTATTACGTTTTTCAAGGTTTATACTGTTATCGCGTGTAACTGCTGCTGGCGTATTTGTAAACGTTATTGTCTTGGTACTAAATTAACTAAGCACATGTAAATTATTATAATATTAGTAACTAATTTTAATTATTTACCTGAAAACTGTAACTATGGTATAGAAAGTGATAAAAAATTAATTTGGAATTAATTGGTTGAGTGGGGTTTATGTGAAAAGGTGCCATACTTGATCATTCTGCGCCAAACATAAGACATAAAACATCAAGTAAGGATAGATGCACACAAAAACATGTTTTAATTACATAGGTGGGTATTTTAATTAACGTCACGCTGGAGCAACACAACGGGTTATTGACGAAAGTCCATCTGAGCCTGGCACAACTATCAAAACTTCCACACCACGCCAGTATGAGATCATTTAATACCACGGAAGATTTAATGTGTATGATCCTCCTAATACAGGACAGTCAATTATTGGATTCGAACTCGCGAATCCCCTACTCTTCTAATAAGGCTACCATGGTTCTTTACTAATGTAGAAGGACGAAACATATTCGAGGAGAAATTGAATCTGACAGCATACAGCTCACAGGTGAGAAGATTAGTTGATTAGGGTTTTATGGCGTAATAGCCCTGTCTGACCATTTTGCGCCAGACACAAGACATACAATATCAAGTAATAGACATACTCTCACAATGGACATTTTTTTAACTGACACAGACGAGAGAGAATTACACCTGATAGGAAACGAACCTGCGCTACCTGCAATTTTAAGGTTGCTAGAGCAGTGGGCACATCCAATGAGCCACCCACTAAACACTGATGTGTTCTACTACGATGTATAAGTCTTTACAATAAGCATTTCCATGTGTGTAACTGAAAAGCTTGTCTACAACATATCAACATTTTAAAACAATACATTTGATCTTTAGCAGCAAATAGATTGGAAACCAACTCATATAATCATGGAACATCCAAATTAAATTTTCATGGACGACATACACTGACGAGCCAAAACATTATGACCATCCCCACATTTTTCAATGAACACTTCCGGATGACGTGGAGGGCACGTGATTAAGTGAGAATGGTATTTAACTGATGATGGAGAAGGTAAGTAATCATTCTTGCACTTACTTTAGCGAGTGATGGGAAAGGCTGCAGATCTAAGCGAATTTGATAGAGGGCAAATCGTAATGGCCCGAAGACTCGGAACGAGTATCACCGAAACTGCACGACTGGTAGGTTGTTCACGATCTGCCGTTGTTAGTATTCATGCAAAGTGGATAAATGACGGTAATACCAGCAGTAGACGCCTCGCGTCATCAAAGAAAAAGGACATCGGAGACTGTCCCGCTTGGTCCGAGACAGTGGCTCAGCTGACAGCCCAATACAATGCAGGTCCAAGCGCAAGTATTTCGGAACACACAATTCAGCGAACACTGTTGTATATGGGACTTTGCAGCAGACGGCCCACTCGTGTGCCTCTGTCGATTAAGCGTCATCGTCAACTACTCCTACAGTGGGCCCGGGAGCATCGAGACTGGACCATGGATGAGTGGAAGAGAGTTGCATTTTCAGATGAATCAATATTTCTTATTCATTACGTCGATGGTCGTGGTAGGGTACGCCGTCTGCCAGGCGAATAGTTGCTCCCTTCTTGTACAACAGGTCATACACAGGCTGGTGGTGGCGGTATTATGCTTTGGGGGACGTTCTCATGGGCGACTCTGGGACCCGTAGCTGTGGTAGAAGAGACCATGAACGCTAGAACGAGTTGCAGCTGTTTTGCATGCCAAATTAAGTGCAACGCGTTATTGAGTAGGTGGCCATAATGTTTTGTCTCTTCTGTGTATATCGTCATTAGGAAAATTGGTCAGTTCCTAAATATATTGTATATTAGGTAAAGTTATACTTTACCTATATACAATATATTTTCACAGCATAGAAAGGTCATTAACGAGTTTGGCTTTTGAAGGACATTTGTATCTTCCATTTCTATGTGGTATGTTCATAACGTATTAATTTAAGCCAGAGTAGAGACCCAGGAATAGATTACCCTGCTAAATCAATCCCAAGTTCTCCTCATTCGACCGTTGCTTTCTTTCGTTTTCTTACCGAACTCTATTGAATCAAAGACCATTTACTTAGAGTATTCGATGCAGATGTTCTCCTAGCTACATCTCAAGTTATCCTGGACGACAAATGAATAGCAAACATTTGGATACTTGTACTTTAATCAATAGTTTGATTTAATTGTTCTGTGGCATTGGGAAGCAAGATAGGTAGGTAGGCATTTTAATCAATGAAGCAATGCAGCAACACAACGGGTTATTGAAGACGGTCCGAGATCAAACCCTAAGGGAAAGATCCGAAGATCACGTCACGCAGTTTTGAATCACGGTTAAATGGCTTCGTCACACTTGAGCTGACACCCCACTCTCTAAACATCCACACCACGCCAACGTGAGGAAATTTGAGGCCACGACAAATTTAACGCTAATCAGTGTCTTTTGTACACGACGGTCTTTGGTTGTTGGAAAACAAGAGAGAGATGGACTAATTGCTTCATTGCCATATATACCGGACAATAATAATTAATATTAATTCCTCTACTTGGCCTGGAGCCGCATAATCCTGTTGGGAAGAGATGGGAATTGAAAACCCGAAGGTTGCGAGTTCGTCACTGGATCCAACCAAAGATGGTCATGTCTTTGGGGACCGGCAGCGTGGAAGTTACAGGAGTGGGTTGCTACTCAGGCGTGACCCCTTAATCTAACATCAGTTTGACATTACAAGGTGTTGATCACGGAATTCCCTTTCGGATTGTTCCCAAACAGTGTATAATAGGCTGGTGTATCAATGCGAAGATATCTATACACATATTTATCATTCTGAAGCGTTTACATGAAAATATAGTTTTAAAAAAATATGTTGTTTTGAATTCCTTTAAATATCATACCGATATCGACATTTTTATTTTTTTCTCGGAATTGCTGATGTTGAGGTGTGATTTAATCATCTCGTACCGTGATTTAAATTCCAGTGTGTTGTCCTCGATCCTTCCCTTCGGGATGGATCTCGAACCGTCATAAATAGCCAGTTATGTGGCTTCTATGGAACTTTAATTAAACAAAGTACCTACTCCCTTTCAACCTAACCAGTAAATTTTAAAACGTTAATAACCAAATAAAATGATTACAGAAAACAAAATACTTAAATTAATATATTATCTAATAATAACTAACGACACATACTTGGAGAAAATACAATATTTCAAAACCTTTTCAACTGGTTAATGAAAAGCACATTTCCGGCATTCTTTTCACATATTCAACTCATTTAACTTCCAATTGATAAATCGTTTTCATAATTTACTGGAATAACACAGCCATCAAATACCTTCCGAAAGTATTTAAAATGCACCTTTCGAACATTGAAAGCGACTGGAAGGATATACGGTTTTAATCATCTTTTTTCCACTCCTTTTCGCATTGAAGATCTAACCAACCGTGACTCATGAATACCATTGAGGAAGAGCAATTTTCATTGGACTTTTGTTCCAACAGCAAAGTAAAATTCTATGCCAGAAGTAGTCATTCAAATGGCGTTCCGGAATTCTTTTCTTCGACGCATTCCGGGCAAACGATTTCGAAGTCATTTAATCCGCGATTCGAATACCGTGAACTCATTTTACCCATGAGAAAAGCCGAACGATTCCGAAGAATTTTAAAATATCGTAATCGAAAATCGATAATACCGATGAGAAAGGAAGAGGAACGGTCCTCCGGCAGCTAACTTTCTTATTAAAGGGAAAAGCCTTATTCGGAACCTCTGCCACCGAAAAATATATAATTATTGGAAAGACTGGAAAGAGCAAAAGATCTTTTGTTATGCACTCGTGTAACTTCTTTCGGAGAAAATAAACACACTGTTGCCACCGTAAAGGATTTAACAATGCGTTTTGAATATGATATCGGAAAGCGTTATTTTGTGTGATGTCGACCGATTCCGACTGCACGAGAATACAGATGAAATTCCTCTTTTGGCGTTGTGGTTTTCGGGAGAACAGTTTCGGAATTCATTTTGAATCTGGCTGCAGTCTCTCTTTCACTTCGGGACGTGGGGTGAGGGGGATTGGTGGTGAGGGAAAGGGTTAGTTCGATACTTTGATTTGATATCTTCTCCTATCTGCAAATATGAAATCTCTCAGCGAGTTGGCGTCCAAACAAGGAATTCAAATGAGGTGAAGAATTTATATTTGAGAGCTTGTATTTGGGGTGTGTGTGTTAAGAAGCACGACATTTTTAGAGCAAGGGACATTTATATCGGTTTTATTATTCAGAGAAGTAACCAATATGCTTTAATTTGAATTATATCTTCCATTTAAGGAAATGACTTGAAGTCTTAAGGTTTCGGCTTTTGATGATTCTGCTTAGTATAAGAGATTTGTAGAACAGATAAGCCAGGCGGTCTCGAAAAATTTTATTTCTGTCAAAATGCTCTCGCATAATACATACCGAGGTTACCTTAAATCGTAATTTATTGCCATTTCGACATGTTTGACATTTAATCTAATCTTAGTTGATAAATCTACTGTCGCATATCTATTAAGAATTTATTTCTTGGAATTTTTTTGAAGAAGTTGCTGAAATCCGTATGTTTTACAGCAAGTTTTACGTGCCTTCGTAAAACTAGCCAATTGATGATCAGAATGCATACAAAAAACACATATCGCCACAAACATACTTCAGCCCATTATTTTATGTTTGACAGATAATTCCCTTCAGATGCCATGAATCGAGATTCATGAACAGATATGGAGCTTTTTCTCCATATAACCATGATTAAAACTATATGGATGAATCCAATTTCGTCCAGAAAAATCTGTTTGTTAAAAGAAAACTAACAGTTTATGAGCTATAATGTTACAATAGGAAAACAATCCGGATCTGATGGACCAGATATTTCGTTTTTAGAAGAAAATCAAGCAGATTTTAGCTGTCTTTTTCAACAGAAAGGAAAATTATAAGGTAACTAGACATTTAGAAAAACAAATATTTATATCATAATGTATATAACGTTCGGTATAATTCAATCGAATTACCATTACGGGATTCTAGAAAGCGTTAATTGAACAAACGAAAGCTGTCTACTTACTGTGGCTATATTTGTAACAGTAACGCATCTAGTTAAATATATATATATGGAAAATACATAGTACTACTAATTCATTGTAATGAGAGCAAATCAGAAGATGAGACTGATTATTTTTCAAAGCATTTATCACTAAAAATATACTTAATTTGTAAAAGTATATATATTAACATAACACAAATTGCTAGAAAACAATAAATCAAAGAAAATATTCCAATAATTCCTTATACAGAGCAATTCTTAATATAAAACTGACTGTGTTTCCGACCATTTATCACGAAATATACCTAATTCGGTAAAGTATTAAAATCATATAACTGTTGAATATATACTTGTTTACAAAGAACTGAAATAAAATTTATAAAATACCAAGTAAAAATTTGATGAAGCTTTCAGCAATAAGTTTCAATCAAAAAGGGTGATCTTTTTCTAGTTAATTAAAAATATTATTAATTTTCCAATTCACTACTAGCCAATTTATTGGAGTTCAAAGTAAGATCTTTAAAAGAGGAATGCACCCAAACTACTAGACTAACTATATTTAACTTCAAATAAACTTTTGAAAACCGCTTTCTGTTTTGCAAAAATTTTCCTTTAAAGCGACTCGAATAATTGAATAGTCTTCTAGAATAGTATGTTAAAGGAAATATATAAATGAAACTTTTAATAAATCTAATCAAATAAAGCATAATGGATGTGCGGTAGGTTATAATTATTCTCCTATTGACTGAATAATTACAGGATTGCAAAACTTAGAGATCTATCGAACGAAAAGAAATTTTCACCAATGAAGAACAAAATTGCGAGAGAATAATTTCACCAAATTAAACTGCGCCCTTCATTCTTCAGAATAATGCAATTTTTATAAATCCACCATGGAATATGTAATTGAAATTCAACCGGACTTCTCACATATCGTGAGAAATCCCCATTAATTCGCAGTAAATTAAAAATAAAAAGGTACACAGGCAAATGGAGGGAAAAATTCTTTTCCTGACTTTCCACACATAGACGCTGATTTCCATATTCCAAGAAACCAAGTGATCATTCCTCTCACCCCCCCCCCTTTCCCTTCAGCACTTCGCTTCACTTCAGAATTCAATTTGCTCTCTTGGGAGAAACCAAGAATGTGAAAAAACGCAAAAAGAATAGGAAGAAATCGATAACTATTATAATGTGAGCTACGGCTCCAGCCTTAAAACAAAGGCAAGTTCGAGTAAAACTCAGCCCAAGAGATAGATTAATGATTGGTATTCGTCGTTCCTTTTTTGTTCTTTTCGAACAAATAAAATAAAGCGGGGGCTTTATAAAATACACAATCGTTTTTTTTTTAATGTTTTTCTGTCCATATAAATGAGCTGGAAGCAGAGACACAAGCTATATGCACGTGTGCAAACGATAAATTGGATACAATGGCAAAAAGAGAAGGGAAAAAAAAATCTGGCAATACGTTAAATCATTGTTCGTATTAAGGACATTTTTTACGTCATTAGTTCGAAGAAATATGTGATTTAGTTTCACTTTTTTTTCTGCATATTGTCGTGGGGGCTTAATGAGAACTTGATGATTTGTGGAAAAATATAATCATATTTATGTTCCATTGTATTTTATTTATCTCCTTTAGAATGTATTCGGTTTCAGTTAGATAAAACAGACAGTCGAAACTAGTGATAAAATTTATACATTAGTTTCAGCTGTACAAATACCATTTATTCATGCAAATATGTATAAATAATACTCTTTGTGCGAAATGTTTTCTCAATTACCTCCAATCTGAATAAGTTGGTACAATTCTTATAAAATGCGACATTGTGTTTTCCTGTCTAAGTAGCGATATAAATATTGCAAGAAAATTTTTCCTAATTGTTCTTTTTTTTTTTAAAGATTAGTTCGGAATTTATTTTTTCAACGGCCAGTAAGTCTCAGAAATCCTTTTCCGCAACACAATTTAATTGAATTCAAAAGAGGATATATATATATATCAGTACGGTTCTGGAAGTTTCATCTTAATTTAGGTATTGAATTAGGTATTTAGGAATTGAATTTGTAATTGATTAGGTTTTCATCTGTCCATCCGATCGGAGTATATAGAGGTCATAACTCGTAATTTTAAACTTTGGTCAGATTTCGAGATCACTTGAGCTGGCACTCAACTCTCAATTACCACACTACGCCAATGTGAGGGCATTTGACTTTTCGTTGGATCGGATTTTGAACTCGCAACCCGTCGGTTACTAATCCGCAATCCTATCAATTATGCTACCATGACCCCAACATCAGATAAAAAAGGACATGGATGATGATTGCATAAATATGAGAGTGTGATTCTTTTTCATAGTGATTAGTAGACATATTTGATCACCAACCTTCGCAAAGCAATGATTTTTGTGTCAGCTAAATGAGAAAGGTTTTACTGACGTAAAGTAAAATGGAACCAACACAAATTGAACCTGCCTCACCTCCATCTATTATGCTGTTAGTGCATTTGACCATGCGGAGCTCAACACAAAGCTGTCAAGGTCAAGTCATGGACATACACAACAGTAGACAAATCCATTGCGCTAATGTAGCGTCGATGAATATATGGAATATGAAATTTTATAGAAGATAGATAGCAGCACGTCCCATTTTGGCGCACCACAGCTAAATGAACATAAGAAAGAGTGGTTTACTTTGGAATTCTGCCAACTATAAAGATCCATTCAAGCCACTTCTAATCAAAATAAGTTGCACTAAACTAAGTAAACGTTATACCTCTTAAAATATACTGCATAATTATTTCACGACTTGAAACAAATTAACCTCAAATTCGACTCCATACGAAAAATATGATTCATCCTCTCAAATATTAAAATCTCTCAACAGCCTCGAGTTGGGAAAACAAGCCCTAAATTACATCTCAATCACAATCGACATTTTCAAAAACAAGTTGACAGTCCCACATGCCCTTCAAAAAGAAAAGCGGCATACCAACGCAAGCACGCAACAAAACCCAAGAATTTAATCAAAAATTCCGCCTATCCCAAAGTACCAGCTAGTCCGTGGAGCCCAACTTAATCAACCGCAGCGGTGGCCCTAGTATAAACCGAAGCTACCTCAATTTACTTCTAACCTGATTATCGTGTATCCCTGTGTTTAGAGGTTTCGGAGTGTACTGGATAGTATTTTAAAGCAATCTCTAATTAGACAGCCTGGTCTCCATTGATTGCGGACGAATCTTTCAATTTAAAGCTCGTTAAATTGAAACGACGCAATCCGGAAAGGGCACTTATCTTTTTCTTAATTAGTCTCCTGGCACACAGGTCGAGTTGTGTGCTTTGCTTTTTCGGAATTGAAAGACGCAACTTCGAGTTTGGTTACGCTTGGAAAGTATTTAAATTTCCCTGTCAAAAGGTTAGAATTTGGGGATGAGTTTTGGGGTGGGTAGACGTGATATGACTAGGTAATTACTAAATTAATGACACAGGATTGGAAAAAGGATTTACCAAAATGTTGCACAGCATGGTGTTATCAAAGCACTTGATAATTTTTTGCGTAAACAAGAGTGTCCATTATACGCTGTTAGTCGTAATATCAGAGTAGCTCATCTGGCATTGATGTCAAATATAAGTTTGAGAATGGTTAGGGATATTATATATTGTTATATAATTTAAAAGGAGTCTGGAGTAACACAAAGGGCTATTCGACGCATTCTGGAAAGGGAACTTATCATTTCCTTAATTAGTCTCCTGGCACACAAGTCAAGTTGTGTGCTTTGCTTTTTCGGGATTGAAAGACGCAACTTCGAGTGCAGTTACGCTTGGAAAGTGTTTAAAAGTCCCTGACAAAAGGTTGGGTTTTGCGGTGGGTAAATGTGATATAACTAGATAATTACTAAATTAATGATACAGGATTGGAATTTTTTTTTTAAATATTGTATAATATGGTGTTGTCATAGCACTTGATAATGTTTTGCGAAAACAAGAGTGTCCATCATACTGTTATTTTTATTAGTCTAGTTTCTTAATTAGTCTCATGGTACACAAGTCAGTTATGTGCATTTTAGGAACTGGAAGACGCAACTTCAAATTAGGTTACGATTGGAAAGTACACTGATGCCCACCGTAAATGCATCACCCTGAAGGAAGCATGCAAATAATATGAAATTTACAACATGAATTAGCGGAGGTGCGATATGCAAATGATTAGAATTTCAGCGCAGACGCACATCACGCGCGCCTGTGGCGCCACTTCAAAGCGCTATTTAAGGCTTGGAGGTTTCGACGATTTCAAGTACGGCAATTGTGTTTTTCTTGTGGTTTAAAAAAAAAAAACGATCAATTATGCCTTGTAGAAAACAGCGATCATCTTTTGATCAAGTATCCGAGTTCGACAGAGGAAGGATAGTGTCCTACCGAGATTGTGGATTATCTTTCAGGGAAATCGGTAGTCGTGTTGGACGAAACCAAATAACTGTAATGCGGATATGTGATCGTTGGATGCAGGAGGGTACGACGGACCGACGTGTTCGATCGCATCCATATCAGTGCACCACTTCACGTGATGACAGGCTTATTGTGCGTATGGAAGTGACGGATCGCTCAGCCACATCACGAACCATAGCACAGCACATTCAGTCTGTAACGCATCATCCAGTGTCTGCGCGTACCATTCGACGCCGTTTACAGCAGAGTGGTCTGTCCGCAGACGTCTCCGCCGCCAATGGTGCGATGAAAGAAGGATGTGGACGGCAGAATGGAATGAAATTGTCTTTACTGACAAGTCACGCTTCTGTCTGCAACACCACGATGGTCGGATTCGAGTCTGGAGACACCGTCGAGAGAGGATGCTGAACAGCTGCGTTATGCACCGCAACACTGGTCCTGCACCGGGTATTATGGTATGGGGCGGTATTGGATATCACTCTCGCTCTCCTCTAGTACGCATTGCGGGTACTTTAAACAGCCAGCGCTACATCTCCGAGGTGTTGGAGTCAGTTGTCCTTCCTTACCTTCAGGGAATGCCCGCAGGCATATTTCAACAGGATAATGCGCGACCACGCGTGGCACGCATTGTCCAAGGGTTCTTCGTCAATCGCCAGATTGAATTGCTTCCCTGGCCAGCTCGCTCTTCGGATCTTTCGCCGATAGAAAACATGTGGTCCATGGTTGCTCAATGATTGACCCAGATTACATCCCCAGCTGCCACACCAGATCAACTTTGGCACCGTGTAGAAGCTGCTTGGTCTGTTGTTCCCCAAGAACACATCCAAAGTCTCTTTGAATCAATGCCGAGTCGTGTGGCAGCGGTGATCTCCAACATTGGCGGCTACTCTGGCTACTGATTTTGGCAAGAACCACACTTCACAGAAGTCTATGAATTTAATCATTTGATACTTGATCAACATGTAATCTACAAAATAAATTTTGTTGTGATATCTCTTGTCTTTCTTGGTGTTGCAATTTGGGTGGCCAGCAGTGTATTAAAATTTTCTGTCAAAATTTTGAATTTGGGGGTAAGTTTTAAGTTGGGTAGACGTCATATGACTAGGTAATTACTAAATTAATGACACAGAATTGGAAAAATGATTTGACTAAATGTTGCATTATATGGTGTCTTCCAATACCAAACATTTTTTGCGTAAACAAGTGTGTTCATTATAACGTTAGTAGTAGTATGCGATTAGTTCAGCAGGCTTATATGTTCAATATCAGTTGGGGATTAGGTAGGGTTTTGTAGTTTCAAAGGCGTTAATTTGAAACAACGACACAATCCAATAGGTAGGCAGGCATTTAATTAGTGTCACACGTATCATTCGATTCAATCCGAAAATGTTACTTATTTTTTCTTAGTCTCCTGGCACACAGGTCGAGTTTTGTGCTTTGCTGGTTTTTCGGAATCGAAAGACGCAACTTCAGGTTCGGTTACGCTTTGAAAGTATTTCAATTTCCCTGTCAAAAGGTTGGATTTGGGAACGAGTTTTGAGGTGAATATACGTTTTGTGACTGCGTAATTAGTAAATTAAACACGCAGGATTACAAAACTGATTTAACGTCACACTGCATAATGTAGTGTTGCAAAGCACCTACGCATTTTTTTTTTGTGCCAACAAGATAATCCATCATATTGTTAGTCGCGTTGCATAATGAAGTGTTTGCAAAGCACTTAAGTATTTTTTTGTGCAACAAGGGTATCCATCATATTGTTAGTCGTAGTACCTGAATAGTTCAGCCTCTCTTCAACAAGCTTTGATTTAAAACATCAATTTGAAAATGGATGGGGATATTAGAAAGTGTGTTTTGCAAATTAAAATTTGTTGATTTGAAAAGACACAATCCAATAGGTAGGTATTTATTTAATGTCATACTGGAGCATAACAGAGACAATCCAAAAAGGGTAGAATGCTTAGATCTTTCCAAAGTGCTTCAGTGAGACATTCACATGAAAAAGAATTTCCAGCAAGAGCATTCACATATTCGTATATATTTTGTTATAAAAGGAGGAATATTCATAAATTTAAACAAACATACCACGATATGTAATATTAAGTGAATCTATAACAAGTGAAAAAAAAACTAAATTATATTATTTCATCTTTTCTTAAACTTCCAAGTGGTTTGATTAAATATCTAATCCGTCAAGATATAGCCAATTTTGCTAATGACGAGATATCTCGTCATCAGTATGTTGTCTATTTTTTAAGATGCCAAAATATATATACACACTGTCTATCAACATCTATTAAACTTTACTATTGACGAGATACACTTCGTTGAGAGAACCACTAAGGTTCAATCATAGAAGTTATTATCCATTTCCTTTCCCTCCATCAGGATACACCTGATTTCAATATTATTCTAAATGTGGATTTTCTTCCCATGGGAATATTTTCTACTGGGAACAATAAATATAACTCAATTTCTTTTCAGAAGCGTAAAAATGGTCACTTAAGAATCCAAGAAAGTGCCACATTTCAATGTCATAAAAATATTCCATAGGTATTTAACGAATAAAAGGCAGTATAGCCTTAAAACATTCCGACAGAAGGTACGAAAAAAAAAAAAAACGAGCAAAAGGTAAATAGCTCAAAGATGCCAAATATCAACGGCTATAAAAATTCAAATTCGATTTTTGGATGGAAACCGACGATTCCCGGAAATTTCTCTCTGTGGCATCGGAGTTTCATCGTCTCTGTTTAAATGGTGCGTAACTGCAACCGTTCCGTAACGGGAAGCCATTTCCAGATAAAGCTGAATCAGCTCAATTATATTTTTTTTTCAGTCGAAGGAGTTTGTGTACTTTATATATTCAAATGGAGCTCTTATCTTGAATAAAATAATCCTGGTTTTTCGGAATAGTGTGATGACGAAACGGATTGCGAAATGAAGTACGTAGTAAAGAATATATGCTTTAATAGTTTTATCAATGGGAAAATTGACTTGACGAAATTTCAAATCGGATTAACTTTAACTCCATTTCGTTACTCATATTAATATAAAAATACATTTTGCTGTTATTATATTATTTAAATTTATAAGATTATAAATTGCCATTATTTGCCATTTATAGTAAAATAATTTTAAAAATATGTTATTTGATGATTGTATAGTATGCGTTGATATAAAATTAAATGAATAATAAACACAAAACATTTAATGATTAAATTTTCTGACAAGAAAGTTTATTTTAACATGATTATGAGGTTTAAAGTTCGTACTTCGTGCGTTAATATAATCCAAATTCAAAGTAAAGAAACTGAGAACTCTAAGAGATATATTTTCTTCGGATATTCATTGAGTTATTTATATTACTACTAATGTATAATTAAGCTCATTTTGCGGTTATCAATTTTGTTGAAATTGAAACACTGTTGTTTTCTACAGCCAAATTATTAAATAGTAATGAATCACAAATTTTTTTAATTACTTTTTTTATTCTTAGAATAGTTGAGTACACTTTAATATTATCATTTAAATAATATTATTGAATTTTATAAAATAATTTGCCTGTTATATAATCGGCTAAAAATTATGTTAGAATCGTATCTTTAGAATGCTATTATTAATTACGCAAATATTTAAATATATAACGTAGTATAATAAAAATGGTTTCATTTTCCTATTATTCGAAAAATGTTTGAAAATTTTTTTAAGTTGTTTTGTTAGGAATGCTTTTAAAATAAAATAAAAAACCTTCTGCCTGATAATTTTGGAATTATTTACCTAACCAAATGGTTCGTATTCGAGGACCAGCCTTGTTGGGATTGAGCCTGTAGCTGGTCGTCAATATTTGTATTTGTATCATAACCACCTTAAAGCATATATTTGTTCCATGTAAATATGTACATAATATGTGTTAAATGTCAAGAACAATTCATGTAGAAGATAATTTTTCTATTCTAAATGCTATATATATATATATATATATATATATATATATATATATATATATATATATATATATATATATATATATATATATATATATATATATATATATATATATATATATAATAAATACTATATAATACTCTAGAACTATATAAAAAATAATATTATACCACAAGAAAATTTTATCTTAGGAAACAATTAATATGTGTGCTAGATGTAAACTATGATAATTAATTAATGATATCTTCAAAGTATTAATCACATACGCACTAATAAAGTTTAAATAATCCTGAATTTTATTGCTCATTGTAATAACACTTTGCGAATAACTTCTTCCTGTTAATCCAGCAAATATTAATTCAACAGTAAAAGTTGCTATCGTCGTATTAATTAATATTGCGAGATTGAATTTGAATTAACTGCTTGGAACTATCGAGAAACACTCACAATATTTCAGTAATTTAAATATTCTTACTTTTTTATATGTATGTAAACACCACGATGCGTAATTTGTCTCTTAATTATCAAACGAATAATTATGTTAGTAATTTTTAAATCGTTATTACACTGAACAGTTATGTATAGTGTAAAAACATAAATTCATTTACAGTAGTAATCTTTTAGGAATTATCAGCAACGCATCTATAGAAGAGAATTGCTGTGAAATTTTAGTATATTTACCCTAGTATGAATTTAAATTTTACACTTCATTAAAATCTTTAATTATTTCAAATGTTTGCTAAAAATTATTTTGTTTTAGTGAGAGAGTACTTTAAGGAGATTTATTAGGAGATGAAATAAACTTAATCATGTTTGTAATTAAAATCATATGAACAAAAACATTTTACTTCAGTTCCTCATTTTTAGTTTATTGTTTGATATATGAACTTACTTTGGAGATTTTCTTTTATCTTATTCAGTAGATATTATATCAGAATTAAATGAGTTTTTTTACATTACAACAGGCTATTAAGTTAACCATAATATAAATTATGATTTACACTATGATCTAGACGTTACTTAGGATATTGATATATTATATCCTACGTATATATTTACAATTTATCAACTATATTAAACAATTACATCTGACGACCATATTATATATTTTTTATAATATATCAAACATATTTATATGCATTATAAAATAAAATAATACATTAATATTTAATAAATACAACATTAAATCATTTTATTTCTGATCGTGCAAGTTGAATAAATGCCTATTAAATTAATTCCCTTTCTTCAATTCATTATCAGTTTTAAGCAAAGTGTTGTTGGGATGAATTAATATAATTTAGGATTTAATGTCTCGTGAAATAACTAAACTAACAGCTCTCTTTGTTTTTAATAAACGTTGAACATTTAAAAAAATATCTCGTACTTAGTCTCGGATTCTAATGTGTAAGTACTGATCACGCAATGCTGTGGTTACGCTATTCTCATCCGCACAGGCTATTTTGACAGTGGAACTTTTGGGACTTTCTGGTTCCTTCCTTGCAATGTGCTCGGGTTTGAACGCCATGGCAATTTTACTTTTGTAAGATCCAATGTTTAAGAAATCAGGTAACAGAAACTGATTTGTGGATTTTAACTTAGTGAACTAACTTACTTCAAACCTAAGAATGAATTAAAACGTAAATTATTGTCCAAGTACAGCGTCATGCACATAAGGCCATCTGCTCTCCACTTGCTTCCCTCCTCTTCAATAAGGAACTTCTGCGATAAACCTTCAAGGGGTCGCGCACAAGTTTCCAACTGATGATCTTTTAGAGTTCCTTGCTGTTGAACTCTAAACCGCCCTTCCTGAAGATCATTTTGGTAATATTTCGAGGGTTGTATACAAATCACCAGCAGGGGACCTTTAAAGTTTTTAGTTGTCGAACTGTATAATAATGACCCATTCGGTAACCCTTCGATGGGTCGAACCCAAATTGCCAGTTGTCGATCTTTTAAAGTTCCTTGCTGTTTAACCTTTCACCTCCACTCCTATAGACTAGGGATGCGACATCGATGTCGATGTTTTCAAAACAACGATGTTTTTTAAAAATATCGATGTATTTAGCATCGATGTATTGGGATCGATGTTTTGGTAACATCGATGTTTTTACGCTGTCGATGTTTTATTTTTAAATGAAAAAAGTACCGTTATAAAATTTTTTAAAATTAACAAGTAGCATAATTTTCATAATCAGCAAATTGAACACACTTTTAGACCAAGGATGAAGGGTCTGAAAAGTAGGGATGCGACATCGATGTCGATGTTTTCTAAACATTGATGTTTTAGAAAAAAACATCGATGTATTGGAGCCAATGTCGCATCACTAGTTGCTAAACCAGTTTTAAGAAATGGGGAAACAAGTTTAAATACACTGAATTTTGAAAACATCGATAGTTTGGGGGCGATGTATTATCAACATCGATGTTTTGCTGTCGATGTAGCATCACAAGTTGCTAAACCAATTTTAAGAAATGGGGGAAAAATTTTAAATACAATGAATTTTAAAAACATCGATGTTTTTGGGTCGATGTATTATCAACATCGATGTTTTAATTTTGAACACCGATGTTTTGCTATCGATATTGCATCCCTACTATAGACCCAATCGATAACCCTTCGAGGGGTCGCACACAAATTGCCAAGTGAAGATCATTTAAAGTTCATTGCTGTTTAACTCTACACCGCCTCTCCTATAGACCCATTCGGTAACCTTTCGAGGGGTTGCACACAAATTACCAGCATGAAATTTTTTTGAAGTTCTACAAAAGGAAAACAATTGGAATACGTTTCTAATCCGTTACTCTTCCAACCGGGCTACCTAGTCATCGCTACCCATACGAGGGTTTTCTATGCAGCTGTGGTAATTTCCTAAGCAAAATACAAGGTCGTGGTAACCAGGTCGGAAGTAATGGATTAAAAATCGGAGTGTCGTGAGCCTTAATCCAACCAAAAATCGTCTTGAACAAACATGACTGGTGCACGTTAAATCTCTCGGGGCTTGAAATGTTTTCACATTTGCGTGGTGTAGATGTTTGGAGAATGGGGTGTCAGCTGAGATGTGACTTCGTAATCTGACCGGGGTTCAAAATTGCGTGGTATTGTCAACAGATCAACTTCCAGGAACAACTCCGGTTTGTTCCTGGACCTGCACCAATACCCAGTTGTGCTGTTCCAGTGTCCAAGTTATTTAAATGCCTATCTTAAGTAACTCCACTCTGTTGTTGAACTTAATAGTGTGCATCAAACTAATAAGGCCCTCAAAAGGACATGATGGCGTTCTACTAGTGAGTATCGGGTTATTTAATGAGTTGGAAGCGAAGAGGACCCTTAAGTACTTAAAATGTAAAATTCAGATACTGGGAGGCTAAAGGATTAATGGCATAATTCCAAATACCAGACATTTGAAGTGATCATTACCCCAACTAACCCTTTAGATTATTCTGTTCAACTAAGAGTAATTAGAAGATAGATTGACAAAATTATCAAGAGTTATTTGATGAATTAACTTAAGTTAATATAGATTAACATAAGGTCTCTTATATATGTGATACAAACTAACGCATGTACTTAATTTTCCACTACTTTAAATCTTAAATCTTGACATTTGCATTCCAGGAAATCAGAGGTATCCAAAATACATGAATTTGGAATTAAAACATGTCTTCACTAATCTAAGCATTTTACCAAAAATCGTCTATGGTTAATTTTTTGAAATGAGATATTAACGGAATAATGGTTTACGCGGTATTATATTGAGTCATCCGGAAAGTACTGCGCTTTTTTTTAAGGTAAATGCCAACGAAGCAGTTCAAAAACATAAGAAAAGTTTATTGAATCATATAAGCTCCATTTTGTTCTATGACTTTCGGCCGTCTTTCTGGCAGCAGGAAAATTCCTTTAAGAAATCACTAGGTTTATTTGTAAATAAGTTATAGAGGTGCTGTTTGACAGTATCCAAAGTATTGAACTCCAGGCTGTTCAAATAATTTTGAAGTGACATGAAGAGGTGAAAATCTGAAGGGGCAAAGTATGGTGAATAGGGGAGGGTGACACAAAACATCCCGGCCATACTCAATAAGTCTTTGTATGACATTCAGCGAAATGTGGGGCTGAGCATTGTCATGCTGGAAGACAACACCTCGACGATTGGTCAGTTCTTGCCTCTTTGCTTCGATTTCTGATTTTAATACTGCCATTTGAGAACAGTATTTTTCCAAATTTATTGTCTGATTTCGGGATATTTAGACTGTATAACAGTTCCCTAACTGCGTGACGTGGACTTTAATAGGTCCACGTTTACAGAGGAAGGTCGTCCATATAGCGCATCATCTTCGAGGCTGAAATTTCCACGCTTAAATTTAACAAACCACCTTCAAACTGTGGCCTCAGAAACAGCACTATGTCCATATACAGCACACATTTTACTAGCAGTCTGACTAGCATATTTCCTTTCTTAAATTAAAAGAGCATAATATGACGAAAATGAACTTTCTAGTTCTCCATTCTTAGCACTGCAATAAAACCAACATTATGCCACAACGCATGCTACTATTATGCAGTGTAAGCAGAAAATACCTAATTAAAACATCTGCTTCAATCAAGGTCACTCCTTATCAGCGGTAGCAAAATAATAATCACAAAGCCAGTTTCGAGAACGCGCAGAACTTACCCGATGACCTAATTTATAAATTCTTAGTGTTAATTTCTAAAGCAACGCCTTGATGGTATTATCGGTAAGCATCTGATAACATAAAATTCCGCCCATACAAGTAAGAACGGTCTATGTGGAAACCACAACTCCAGCGACTACCGGACTTGTATTTGTTTAAGGGTCTTGGTTTTATTGTTGTTTTCAAGCCTAGTGGGTGTGATTTGGCTCTTGTATTAATTTCTTTACCTTAACCCTGCAATCGGCTTCGATTTGACACACAGTTCGTTCATCAATATCTGATCAATTTGGCCAATGGCGAGATATCTCACGACAGAGATATAGCCGATTATTTGATGATGAAGACATCAAGATATGGTGAGTATTTTATAGGGACAAAATATCTCGTTCATTTAAATCTGATTAATTTTGCTAATGACAAGATATCTCGTGTGTAAGATATTGCCGATATTTTCATGCTGATGAAGGATATCGTTTATCACGAACTGGACAATTTTGCCCCAGACAAGATCCTTGTCCATCGCGATTAAGCCAGCTTTTCTTAATACGATATACATAGTCTGAAAAAACACCAGGAGTGTTAAGGTATGTTTCACCACCATGGAAAGATAAGAAAAGGCGAAGCTTTCTCATCAAGAGGTAGTCAGTTTTTTCTAATGACGAAGGATCTTCTTCGTCATGATATGGCCCATTTTGTCACAGACAAGATTTCTTGTTCAACACGATCTGGCCATCGTTGCTTAAGGCGATATACCTCGTCTGAAAAAACCACCAGGAGCGATCTGGCCAATTTTGCCACAGGCAGGATCTCTAGTCCCTCACAATCTGACCAGCTCTGCTTAAGACGATATATCTCGACTGAAAAACCACCAGGAGTGTTAACGTATGTTTCACATATGGAAGAATAGGAAAAGGCGAAACCTTCTCATCAAGATCTGGTCAGTTTTTTTCTAATGACAATATATCTCGTTCATCAAGACCTGATAAATTTTGCTAATGACGAGGTATCTAGTAATCGATATAATGCCGATTTTTTGATGATGACGACATCAAAATATGATCAGTTCTTCTTCTAATGAAGAAGTACCTCATACATGAAGATCTGGTCAATTTTCAACAGGCAAGGTATATTGTCCATCAAAATCTGGCCAGCTTTGCTTAAGACGATATGCCTCGTTTTGAAAATCACCAGGGTGTTAAGGTGTTTCACACCCGTGGAAGGATGGGAAAGGGTGAAGCTTTCTCCATGGGACATCAATCGACTTAGGAAGCTAAACCAAATTAACAAAAATGTGAACGAAATGGGTCTCTTAACATCAAAATTAAACTGACAAAATTAACTAAAATTATCATCAGAAATATTTATGAGCGTCTTTTGTTCGTCCTGTAAAATTACTGATAAGTGCCATAGACTGTTATTTGACAAGATGCTTCAATTGTGTGAATTAACATGCGTTTACAGTAACCATATACCCTAACTACGGTTAAAATACCTTTTGAACCAAACTGCTCATTCACTTTTCTCATCATACTACACGATGCGATTCTAAACGCTAAGAATAAAATACACATTTCATTGAAGCCTACATTCGCTCTTTAGAGTTACCTTTGAATTCTAGAATCGCCTCTGATTCCCTCTGAACAAGGCAAGGAAAGATAACAGAATTCAAAAGCAATGGCCAAGCTTGATAATAACAGCAATAAAAAAGAGAGTCATGTTTAAAACATCCGAAGTTTCCCACTGAGCTGGGCTGGATGGAAAAATAAAATCTCTTTCACATTTTTGCAAGAAAATGATTTAGAATTTTCGAGATATTTCTCCCCCCTGTGAGAGCGCCAGCGTTTGACTTTAAATGGCCCGTAACTGTGCCTGTGCGAGGCGTTTTGTTGAATGCGAAACTGTTATTCAAAGACACGAAAAATCGAAATATTCGTCGGTGAGAGTTTTCAGTGTAAACTTTTGCGAATGTTTTATCATTGTCCATGGCTGCCTTTTCGCTTTGAATATGTATCGGCGTGCGAGTTTTTCTACGCAAAAATATGAAAGGAAAGAGAGATAAGGGTGTTGGAATGCATTTTTATGTTTCATTTCTTGGAATTGCACTTCTTGAATATAGTGATACAGAGAATTTTGTGATAGATAACACTTGGATGTTAATATATTCGGAAAAAAATTTTTTCGTATTTTTCGGGGTTATATTTTGGATTTGAATTATATGCTTTTAAACTTTTAATCGATTGTAGATGATGTATATATTAGACGATGTTTCACCTCCCTAAGGAAAGTGACTCGTCGAAAAATATATTTAATTTTTAGCTCAAGGCACCTAGAAGTTGTCTCGAGAAAAAGTCTCGTCATTAGCAAATCAGACCAGATCTTGATGGACGAGATATCTCGTCAATAGAAGAAAACTGACCAAATCGTGATCTTGTCGTCGTTTTTCATCATCAAATCATGATATCATCATCAAAATCTCCAGTATCTTGATGACGAGTTATCTCATCAAGATATTGGACTTCGCATTTTAATGACGAGGTATTTCTTCTACCAATATCTGATCAGTTTTCGTCTAACGACGAGATATCTCGTCCATACCACAACCAGGAGGGTTAAGAAATAATAAAATCTATTTTTAAAAAAGAATAAAGTAATAAAATTTTCAAATTTCAAATTCTAAATAAAATATAATTTTTATCAATTTCTTTTGGTTACTCTTTAGAATTTGTTGTTTTGAGTTGTTTTACTCTTTTACAGAAGATGTGGTACATTTGATTAAGCTGTATTACATGAATGGAATAAACACAATTCGCATGAAACTAAATTATAATTACAGCTATGTTATCTGCATTATTTTTGCTCATGAAATAAAATATTTTAAATGATTTAATTTTGTAAATTTTGCTCACTTTAATTAAAATGTAGTACAGCTATTCAAGCATTACATCAGTCACGACTTCATAATCATCTATGCGAATAACACAATGTATATAATGGTTACTGAAAATCGAATATCTTTTAATTTAAAAATAAATGTTTTTCGAAACATCACACCCTTTTGTTTTACTATTCATAGAGAATCAATATATATTAGAATATTTTTTTAAACTTGCTTTGAACCCTTATAAAGAAAACTCGTTCCTTTTGTGAGATTTTAAAACTATGTTATTGTTTATAAGATTAGACAGAATAATTTTAGCAACAAACTTAGAATTTTTTTAAATTATTTATAATTCAATGTTGTGTTTGCAAAATGTACATTATCAAGTTATTTTCTTAGCATACATAAATCGGTTCACTTTGATATAATAATTCAATTTAATTTAACGCAAAAAGAAATTTTTACCATGAATTCAATAACAAAATTAAAGTACTATACAAGCACTCGAACAACTGTTTCATTTACTGTAAAAAATTATTAACTGTTATAAAACCATTTATCTATCTTTGAAAGTCCTTTAACAAATTAACAATTTATTTTTTAATATGCAAATGATCTGAATTCTTTTTATGCTGAAATAACTTGTTTGTTTTTTTAATATGAAAATATGTTTTGAATTATTTTTAAGCTGAAATAAATTAATTTAAGTATGAAAAAGATTTGAATTATTTTTAAGCTGAAACAATTTATTTAGGAAACAAAAATTAAGTTCAAAACAATTTCTTTAAGACAAAAAAATTTTATATTAAGCTACTTATTTCATTCAAACAAGTATTTTAGATATTTACTGAATACTTAATTCATGAAGATTTAGTATTTACACAGTCTAATATCTAACCACCGAACTGTTTGACCTTCGATTCTACAAGAGGTAAACTGATGACCATTTGTAAAGTAGCAGGTAATATGAATTCACTCCTAACCATAGACGTGAAGCAAAAGTAGATTCAGCTATTGAGGGAAGTTTCAAAAAGTGTGACCATTATATCGACTACGACTCGTGTAACTTCTCAGCGAAATATTTAATCGGTTGGACGATTTGGTCCCTTATCGCATGGTTTGGCGATTTAATGTTTTATGACAGAGTAGGTGTGTTAATGCGCACTCCTATAGCGTGGTGACAAAATTATATACTAGGTTGCGCTGACCAATTGGATAATGAACCAATAGACGGGTATGTTGTGCATCCCGTACACCAATCAAAAAGATCTGACTGTAAGAAGGTGGATTTAAAACCCTTAGTGTGTTGTTAGGGCAGTGAAAATATTCACTCTCTGAGAGTCACACGATTTACGAATAATGTAGCAGTGCTTTTACCCCTTAACACATATCGCACACCGGTAAAAAAAGTGACACAAGTCAAAAAATTAAAATTTTGATGTTATGTCATTGAAATAGATGTATGAGGTGCCCCAGCGTGTTATGTAACTATTCTATAGATTATAATAGAAGTTACCACCATAAATACTTACCTGAAATTTAAAAGAAGCTTATACTATTTCAATGTAAGTTTTATTGTATCCTTTGAGTTGATGTTTCTCAAATTCTGCAACTTTTGAGTCGTGTCACTTTTCTTGCCGAGGTGAGATATGATGACAAAATAACCACATATATTTGCTGAAAGTAGCTATTAGCTGAAAGAAGCTATTTGCTGATATTGGTTTCAGGTTGCACAATGGATATATGTGTGATCCTGTCAGAAGATTAAGTTTAATGTAATGCGTTTTGGGTGTACACTTTATGGTATACGATATTTCTATATCAGCAGCTAAACAGCAGATTTAAACGTCCAGTTCGAAATCAAGGTTATACACATTACCTAAAGCCGACAAATTTATCTTTTGATGTGAATAAATTATTAAATACCGGAAAAGTGCCGGGAACATGCATGAAAAGTCGAACGTAACAAAAAGCGTCACAAATGCTTCGTCTCATTCAGGATTGTTAGGTGCTTTGAGGCTTATAGCTAAGACAGTTGTCGACTATCGCCTCTAGATTTCGAGACTTTGTCTCATGATTTGAAAACTATTAGAAATACCCTAACGTTAAATATAGTATTGTGTCAAAAAAGACATTCGTAATTGACCTGATAAAATTCGCAGGCTCACTGTATGTTGGGTCCACGATATTTTTAAATTCTAAGGTTTTGGGCTAATTGTGAGCCAGTATAACTTTGGATTTCATGTAGTGTGGATTGTGTGAGTGGTATCATCCAAAAGCTTTATTCAGGAAAGCTACAACCACAGATCTTTAATCAATAAAATTATTTTTCACAATTAATATCAAACTGCACTGTAATCATTCAAACTGTAACGTAATTGTCGAATATTCACAATCCAAACAATTGTTTAAACTTTCTATTTCTGCTTCTTGCATTACATAATGCAACGTCAGGCTCAAGTATTCATGTAAAACTAAGATTTGTGCCCTGTACATATCCTGCTAATATTTTCGTATTTACTCGATATAAATTTTACTTTTATTTTGTTTTGCTGGTATTTTGTGTGTTGAGGACAAGTATTTGAATCCAAGAAGGGGGAAAATATTGTTAAATTCTAAATAACTGCGTTCCAAAATATAGCTTTCTTAACAAAACATGCATCCTTGACAGACTAATTATCAAAGTCCAGTATTTAGTCACTGCAAACATATTAGATATTTATCAAATTGACTCGCCAACTCCAACGGTATTTGTATACCAACATCAATACTTAGCAAGTTTAAGCCTCCACACCGGAATCAAACCAGTTTAGATATTACATAGTCTAAGTCTCCTTTTCATATCCGTTGGAGGAAAATTTTACAGCTTGGAAATCAATCTTATTCAAAGACGGTTCGAGACCAGAGCCTTCATTTACCACAAGCGTTGATTTATGCAAATAGAATATCGCCAATGGTTGGGAAAGAGAAACCGAAATTTTCGAGAGTCCATTTATATTAACGGTACACTTTTCCAGGACGTTATACGTTTCGGTTATTTTGGAAATAAATCCTGTTTTGGAAGCGAATTTAGATTGAATCCATTGAGGGGAAATATCCTGGAGATTGCCGGATAACTATCGCGGTTTAAATATTGTGGGAAGGGAAGTTTTCAAGCATGGACGGCTACATTCCAAAACTGGGAATGTATAGAGGGGATTTCGTCTGGAATGGTGGTGAGGTGAACAATTTTCTCCCTAAGTGAACGTATATGTGAAATATTTTCAAGTTATAATAAATATTCGAATGAGGATGCACACATGTTGTCATGCATAGATGATTGAAATTTCATATTTTGGAAATTTTGAAATTTAGATTTTTCACCTTCTTTAATAGAGTTTCGTATATAATAATCATGGATTTGATATTTGATATTCTAGAACCTATTTATGAAGTTATATATGAAATATTTCCAAGTGGGAATAAATATTCTAATGAGAATAAACACATGTTAACATGGATAGAGGATGGAAATTTCATATATTTGAAATTTTGCAATTTAGATTTCAGCCTAGTACATGGTCAACCGTACAGCAAGATCATATCAGTTTTGCTAATGACGGGGTATCTCGTTAATCAAAATCAGGTCAGTTTTGTTAATGACGAGATACATCATTGAGGTAACCACTAGGAAGGTTAAGTACGAATCCGGCAGATTTTGGTGTTTGACATTCAATCATTTATTAATTAGACACATTGTACTACTTGTTGGTACGGTTCTATTCCTATTGCCTAGGTTGTATTTCTCTATTGTGTGCAAGTGATGTTTTCGTTATGTGTGTGTATGCCCATTGGTCTTGAGTTTAGTACCTGCTTGGCCAAATATGGTCCTTGCGTTATAAAACCTATAAAATCCAATCAACCGTCTTGCAGAAAATGCTTAAAAGTTAGACCCCTTAGTAATTCATACTTTGTGTGATTATATATTTTACCTGCAAAATTCCAAGTGAAATTTGGTATTTCCTCATGAACCGAACGTATTTACCCCATTTTAATCAAGATCAGTGAATGATTGGTCATCAAAACCAGCAGATAACAAGAAAATATAAAATTCAAGACATATCAATAATGAAATTTTTGATGCACCCAAATTCTCGTTTTGCCGGAAATGACTCCAAAGCCCTCGATATTACAAGATAGCAGCACGTTTTGATCTATATCAATTGTAGACTATATGCATCACGTCTTATCAGAAAGTACTAGCTTCAGATTACTTAGAAGAACTTAACCCTTCAAGTGATTTCGACGAGATATCTTGACCATCAAGATCTGACCATTTTTGATATCGACGAGATACTTCGTCGTAAACATTGCCGAGGTTTTGAAGACGATGACATCGTTGCAGTGTTCATGATGAGTTCATGGGTCAGTTTTCTTCCAATGACGAGATATCTCGTTCATCAAGATCTATTCAATTTTGCTCACGAAAATGTATCTTGTCGAGACAACCACCAGGTGGCTCAATCCAATGATGACTGTATACCAGTACTTATTTTTTTGACCAATTTTATTTAGATTGTACAGAAAAAAATCATCAAGACCAACAGTTAAAGTATCCGACTACGTTTAAAACGTACTTTTGACCAAAATTCTCAAATTTGTTTTATTCTCTCATATTGAAACCCAGTTTCTTACGTTTCAGAATCTGTAATTGTTTTGAGTCTACGATAAATATAAATAAAATTATAGCAATTTTAGTATAACTGAACGACAGAAATCGAAACCGGAAGTACGTTTGAAATGACCGTAAATTGG
The DNA here is from genome assembly GCA_947359465.1 of Metellina segmentata. Classification (NCBI taxonomy): domain Eukaryota; kingdom Metazoa; phylum Arthropoda; class Arachnida; order Araneae; family Tetragnathidae; genus Metellina; species Metellina segmentata. The sequence continues at coordinate 48,770,867 of OX375883.1, forward strand.
GAGGTTTTCCGTTAATTTTTCAAAAATAAAAATAATTTTAAACATACATTTGTGGAAATTATTTTCTACAATCAAGCCTCAAGATTTTACATCAAGTTTCCATGAACTTGTGTGAGGAATTTGGCAATGGCAAAAAACACAAAGGTAAACTTTAAATGCTTTTTCTGGAAAACACAATTTTAAGCAAATATTGCACACGCGTAACATGATTTTTCAAAAAGTTGCAGAGATATCTCTACGAAATTAAACACTATTACTCATTAACATAATGTAATGATAATGTACTATAGGTTTAGTTGCACAATGCATACTTTTTAATTTATAGCTGTTTAATTTAAACGACAAGTTGACATTTTGTAAAATTAAAATTTTAGCTACATATAACGAGCGATAATTCTTAAAATTTCAATATATTTCTTTGACTGTAGTATATTGTCTTCACTAATATCATAGATATATAGTGCTGCAAGGAAATTAAAATTAATTTAATAGAAATTTATACAGAGCGTTAGCCATATTGTGGTAGTCATTTTGATTCAATTTTATCTTAATTTGCCCAATTGACAAAAAAATAATGAGACGGTGCATTATTTTTTGCTTTATTTTATGATTTAGAAACATTATCTCGTATGAAAAATGTTTAAATTGTGATTTAAGAGTAGTTTTCAAAAAAATTGTTCCGAACCTAGTCGGATACCTTAATAAGAAAAATGTCAAATTCTGTAACTATTGACAACAACGTTTTCGATACAAGCAAATTCTTTCCTTGTCGATAGAGGCTCCAAAGCCCTGGATGTTACCAGATAGCGGCACATTTTGATCTACATCATCTGCAGTCTACTTAGGGAAAGCCATCACGGGCGGATATCCATTTCCCCTCATATTTCAGGAAGTTTGGCGATATCCCCATAATTTACATCTCCGTCCAAGAAACTTGTCCGGAGAGTTAATGGCGCGGAAATTTAACGTCTTTGCTCTTATTACATTTAAAGGAAGGTTTTATGGGGTGAGAAAAAAGTGGGAAGACATAAAGAATTTTTTTATCATCTCACTTACCAGGTATAACGTCCGGGCATTTGTCTTCGGCTTCTAGGGTTGTTGTCATGATTTCTCGCCTGTCATCTGTGTCCTGTCGGAGAGGTGTGGTTGACCTAAAGGTGGAAGAACAGTGGTTAAACTTCGTTTGGAAATGGTTGAAGTTATTTTGGCTTTTTCTTTGAAACTGATAACTGATGTAAACATCATTTACCATGTAAAGGAAATATGAAATATATACATCTCAGTAATATGGTATGGTTCCATTGTGAAATTTTCTACGAAAACTTTTGTCAACAAAAGGCAATTTGGATAGGTTTACGACTGGTTATCATGTTTCTAAATTATCAACAATTAGATTTGCTAATTTGAGATGGTGCCCTGTTTTGGAGTCCAACCAAGAAATATTTCAGTGTGCCATAATTTGATTTTAGTGTCACACAAAACAAGTATTTTGCCTCACTCACTTTAATACAGTGTACATATATGCGTACTTAGTACCTAGAAAAAACTAATTATGTTTAGTATTTACTTATATTATAACTGTCTGCGTTTACACTAATATCATTGTAATATTGTTGGCTCTTTTTTGCCTGTACTTGATGTAATAGTACCCACCCTATAGCGGATCAGCAATTATACAAGCACGTAATAATATTTAGTAACTTAGAACAGATGTATTAGGAAGCCGATTGGTCAATTAATTTATTTTTAGTGTGTTTTTAAGAAACATAGTATATAGTGCATTACAAATTAGTATGATATAAATAATGGGCTCGTTATTGGGTCTTGCTGCATATGCATATCTATCTAAGCACTACCAATCAGAGAAATACATAGTCAGTAAAACATAACTAAACAAACACAACAATTCGTCTACATGTGTTTAATTTCAAAACTTACGTTCTAACAAAATAAATTGTAGCTTGTAAATGCAACGCTCTTGACATAGTATTAATTATAAATAAGCCAGCTATCTTTATTGTAAGATTAATGAATTTCGTTTTTCGTAGCACATGAGGCTTTTAGCATTTTATGATTTAAAATTATTTTAATTTTAGCAATATATATTCTTTCAACTCATTTGTTCTTTAACAATGTACAAAAAACAACACTATAAGCTCTATGTTAGAGATGCAACTAAAATCTTGACCAAGATAAATTGTAACAACATCATGCTGTAGAGATTAATTCCTCATAAACTACAAAAGATCTACAACAATCAGTGTCCTTTTAGGTTATTGATCACTCAACAATAGAAAAAAAATGGCGAGAGCAAAACAAAATGAGACTAGAATACCTTCAATGAAACATAAAACTATTTACACCAGCAGGCGTTTTAAATGTGATCTCAATGATCTCAACAATGATCTTAAAAAAAATCTCAACAATGGAAACACAAACGAATCAGACACCAAAATATAACATAAGCAACCGAAAACCATTTACATCCGTATGGCATCTGAAATACAGTCTAATATTACAAAGCTATCACTCTCACACTACTCAAACATACTTAAACAGTCAATATTCTTTAGGTTATTGGTCATTCAACAATGGAAACGAAAACAATTGCAAAATAAAACAGACCACCAGAATATATCCGTTGCAACAGACAACCATTTACATCAACATGGCCTTTTACATACAGACTCTGATTAAAAAGATCTCTCCAAAATTCAAACATATTTCAACAATCAATGTTATTTAGGTCTTTCGTCACTCAACTACGAGAACACAAAAACATCAAACACCAGAATATAACCGAAGCATCCCAGAAACATTTAGATCAGTATGGCATTTGGAATGTAGTCCCAGATTAAAAAGCTATCCATGTCCTAAACTACTCAAACACTTAAACAATCAATGTTCTTTAGGTCATTACTTACTTAACAATAGAAATGGTCACAGACAAATCATTCTAAACAATATCCCCGATGTAACAGAAAACCATATTCATTAGCACTAATTTCATATACAGCCTCAGATGATTAAAAAGCTATAATATCTCTCCCAGGCTACCCAAACAAACTTAATTAAATAATCAATGGTCGTTAGGTCATTGTTCAGTCAATAATGGAAACGATAGCAGTGGGAAAACTAACAAATCAGACACCAAAATATCTGCAATGCAACCAAAAACCATTTACATCAACATGGCATTTTAAATACATTCCCAGATTAAAAAACCAAAAAAACCTTCTGAAACTGCTCAAACAGGTGTCATCAATCAACAATGAAACACAAAATAAGGACAAAAAAGCAAGCAAGCAAACATACTTAATTAAACTATCAATGCTCGTTTGGTCATTGGTCAGTCACCAATGGATATGAAAATAGTGGGAAAACAAATATATCAGACACCAGAATATCTCCGATACAATCGAAAACCATTAAGACAAGTACTGTCCCAGATTAAAAAAAATTATATCTCTCAAACACTTAAGGAAATCAAAGTTCTTTGGGTCACTGGTCACTTAACAATAGTTAACAATAGGAAAACAAACAAATCAGACACCAGAATATCTCGGAAGCAACCAAAAACCATTTAAACCAGTACAGTTCAAAATGAAAAGCTACATATCTCTCAAACATTTAATCAAACAATGTGTTCTGTGGGTCACTGGTCATTTAAGAATGGAAACGAAAACAATGGTGTCATCAATCAGGAAACACAAAATAAGGACAAAAAAGCAAGCAAGCAAACATTCTTAATTAAACTATCAATGCTCGTTTAGTCATTGGTCAGTCACCAATGGATATGAAAATAGTGGGAAAACAAATATATCAGACACCAGAATATCTCCGATACAATCGAAAACCATTAAGACCATTACTGTCCCAGATTTAAAAAAAATTATCTCTCTCAAATACTTAAGGAAATCAAAGTTCTTTGGGTCACTGGTCGCTTAACAATAGTTAACAATAGGAAAACAAACAAATCAGACACCAGAATATCTCGGATGCAACCAAAAACCATTTACACCAGTACAGTCCATAATGAAAAGCTACATATATCTCAAACATTTAATCAAACAATGTGTTCTGTGGGTCACTGGTCATTTAAGAATGAAAACGAAAACAATGGTGTCATCAATCAGGAAACACAAAATAAGGACAAAAAAGCAAGCAAGCAAACATTCTTAATTAAACTATCAATGCTCGTTTGGTCATTGGTCAGTCACCAATGGATATGAAAATAGTGGGAAAACAAATATATCAGACACCAAAATATCTCCGATACAATCGAAAACCATTAAGACCAGTACTGTCCCAGATTTAAAAAAAATTATATCTCTCAAACACTTAAGGAAATCAAAGTTCATTAGGTCACTGGTCACTTAACAATAGTTAACAATAGGAAAACAAACAAATCGGACACCAGGATATCTCGGATGCAACCAAAAATTATTTACACCAGTACAGTCCAAAATGAAAAGCTACATATCTATCAATCACTTAAACAATCAGCGTTCAATAGGTCACTGGTCACTTAACAATGGAAACGAAAAAACAACGGGAAATCAAACAAATCAGACACCAATATATCTGCGATGCAACCGTAAACCATTTACATCATCATGGCATTTTAAATACAGCCCCAGATTAAAAAGCCAGAAAACCTTCTCAGACTACTAAAAAAGATGTCATCAATAACGAAACACAAAATAAGCAAGCAAGCAAACATACTTAATTAAACTTTCAGTGCTTGTTAGGTCATTGGTCAGTCACCAATGGATGTGAAAACAGTGGGAAAAATATATCAGACACCAGAATATCTCCGATGCAACCGAAAACCATTAACACCAGTACAGTCCAAGATAAAAAAACTATATATCTCTCAAATAGTTAAGGAAATCAATGTTCTTTAGGTCACTGGTCACTTAACAATAGGACAACAAACAAATCAGCCAACATAATATCTCGGATGCAACCGAAAACCATTTACACCACTACAGTCCAAAATGAAAAGCTACATATATCTCAAACACAAAAACAATCAATGTTCTCTAGGTCACTGGTCACTTAACAATAGAAACGAAAACAATGGGAAAACAAACAAATCAGACACCAAAATATCTGCGATGCAACCGAAAACCATTTACATCAACATAGCATCTTAAATACAGCACCAGATTAAAAGGCCAGAAAGACTTCTCAGACTACTCAAACAGATGCCATCAATTAGGAAACACAAAATAAGGACAAAATAAGCAAGCAAGCAAACATACCTAACTAAACTATCAATACTCGTTAGGTCATTGGTCAGTTAAAGGATATGAAAACAGGGGGAAATAAATATATATGACTCCAGAATATCTCCGATGCATCATAAAACCATTAACACCAGTATGGTCCTAGATTAAAAAAAGCTACATCTCTCTCAAACACTTAAACAAATAATGTTCTGTGGGTCACTGGTCACATAACAATGGAAACGAAAACAATGAGAAAACAAACAAATCAGACACCAAAATATCTGGATGCAACCGAAAACTATTTACATCAACATGGTATTTTAAATACAGCCCTAGATTAAAAAGCCAGAAAACCTTCTCAGACTACTCAAACAGATGTCATCAATCACGAAACACAATGTAAGTAAGCCAGCAAACATAGTTAATTACACTTTCAGTGCTCCTTAGGTCATTGGTAAGTCACAAATGGATATAAAAACAGTGGGAAAACAAATATATCAGACACCAGAATATCTCCGATACAATCGAAAACCATTGTCACCAGTATAGTCCCAGATTAAAAAAAAACCCATATATCTCTGAAACACTTTAAAAAATTAATGTTCTTTAGGTCACTGGTCACTTAACAATAGTTAACGATAGGAAAACAAACAAATCAGACACCAGAATATCTCGGATGCAACCGAAAACCTTTTACACCATTACAGTCTAAGATGAAAAGCTACATATCTTTCAAACACATAAACAATCAATGTTCTCTAGGTCACTGGTCACTTAACAATGGAAACGAAAACAATGGGAAAACAAACAAATCATACACCAAAATATCTGCGATGCAACAGAAAACCATTTACATCATCATGGCATTTTAAATACAGCCCCAGATTAAAAAGCCAGAAAACCTTCTCAGACTACTCAAACAGATATCATCAATAACGAAACACAAAATAAGCAAACATACTTAATTCAACTTTCAGTGCTCGTTAGGTCATTGGTCAGTCACCAATGGATGTGAAAACAGTGGGAAAAAATATATCAGACACCAGAATATCTCCGATGCAACCGAAAACCATTAACACCAGTATAGTCCCAGACAAAAAAACTATATATCTCTTAAATAGTTAAGGAAATCAATGTTCCTTAGGTCACTGGTCACTTAACAATTGGACAACAAACAAATCAGACACCGTAATATCTCGGATGCAACATAAAACCATTTACACCATTACAGTCTAAAATGAAAAGCTACATATCTTTCAAACACATAAACAATCAATGTTCTCTAGGTCACTGGTCACTTAACAATGGAAACGAAAACAATGGGAAAACAAACAAATCAGACACCAAAATATCTGCGATGCAACCGTAAACCATTTACATCAACATGCCATTTTAAATACAACCCCAGATTAAAAAGCCAGAAAACCTTCTCAGACTACTCAAACAGATGTCATCAATCACAAAACACAAAATAAGCAATTAAGCTCTTCAAATACACGAATAAATGCACGTCTGTTTTGTTATTCACGTGGGAAAAAAGACCTACACAGCACGACAAAACCGGAGAAGTATGACCGCTCCAGCGACAGTAAAAACTGCAACACGTAAATTAGATGGTAGTTTCATAATGAGTTCGGGCTTCGAGACAGGCAAGAGGATACGCTTTCGTATATCGTGACCAAACTAATCCGAGAGCCACACTAACCCCGAAACAAAACTAATCGAAATGCAGGGAAACTTTTCTGAAGTAAACATGAAGCACTTGATTACTTTAATTAAAGGAATGAATGCACTTTAACAGTTTCGAGAGTAGGTACATTTTTATTTCCAGGATCTTAAGAGGTAGTCTAGACGGAGAAATGAAGCTCGTAATTTAAATGGAAATGGCAAGTTCTAAAAATGCGGTATATATGGGTATATGCGTCAGATATGAATTAAAGAAACGGAGTTTAGGGTTACATGGCAGTTACTATTTAACTTAAATGTATTTAAAATTTATTTTCGTTCCAGTTTAAATTCTAGGAATTTGCCTTTTTAAGATGCTACATTGTGTTTAAACAACTTTAATTAACCGTGAAGAGGTTATTTAACATTGGAATACGCAAGTATTTGACTTGTGTGTAAATTTGAATTTTGAATAGCAGCTGAAAATTAAACGAGTATAAAATTTGGCGGCCTCGGATAATTTGGAATATCCAAGCAACGCATTTTAATTTTTTGCATAAATTTTGAGAATGTATGAATAGTTAAAATCGTCTGATTATAGATATATATTATTTTATATTGATCACCGAATTAAATTTTAGGTAGGAAACGTGTCTATTTTATTTTATTAAGATTTAAATTTATGTTTCCAATTCGGGTTTATGTTATTTTTAAATACTTTTATTCGTAGTTTGAAATCATTTGAAGGGTGTTAAATAGGTGCCTATTTAGTGAAACTTTCATTTAACTTTCGAAATTGTTAAAAAACCTATTTAGGGAAACGTATATTTAGCTTTCGAAATTATTAAAAAATATTTTAAAATCTTAAATATGATGATTATTTTTTTTTCTTTGTTATACTGTTCTAAGTATATTCTAAGTAAGGAAAAAATCATTGAGTAATTACAATCAATAACGATTCCAGTCTTGATACATTTGACGGAAGAGGATATTACTATTTAACATTTTGTATTCTTAGATAGTTTTTTGTGTAAATATAAGTATAATGTTTATTTTCTAATTGTGTTAAAAAACTTTAATTTACCGTAAATAGTTATGCAACAATAGAATACGCAAGTATTTTACTTTTGTATACATTTTAATTTTGAATAGCTCCTGAAAATTAAAAGAGTATAAAATTTGTCGGTCTCAGATAATTTAGAATATCTAAGCAGTGCATTTTAAATTTGTATATACATTTTGAATATGAATAGTTAAATTAGTCTGATTAATGACTTATATTATATTTTAAATTGATCAATCAAGAATTTTGAGTTTTAATTTGGAAGTAATTTTGTTTTTATGTTATTACAATGATTTAAATTTATATATTTACACATTTCGGGTTTACGTAATCTCTACATATGCTTATGATTCGTAGTCTGAAATCCTTGCATATTTAATAAAACGTATATTTAACTTTTGAAATTTAAAAAATTTTAATGAAAAAGAGTTTCTATAGGAGGATAATTATTTTTTCTTTGTTACTCTTTTTAAGTTATGTGCTCATTATTATACATTGAGCAATTGCAATCAATAACGATTCAAATTTCGATGCATTTGATGGAAGAAGACATTACTATTTAAACATTCTATAATCTTAGATAGTTTTGTATGTAAACATAGGTATTATATTTATTTTCTAATAATGAACAAATGTTTGCATAAACTTATTTTCTTGCCTTACTTTGGATGTTCATTTGTTAGTTATCTTACTATTTGGATTCATCTAAAATAATTTCATTGCCTTTTTAAAATGTGTACGTTGCAACATGAGGAAAATGGCTGGTTACAATTTGTTGAAAAAACCATACACACTTTTGTAAAATAATTCAAGGCAATCTATTGTATTTAATAAAAACGATTTTTTTAATTGCAGAAACATAATTTATAAAAACTCAAGGTTTCACCAAGAAAATATTTTATGCACTACTGAAAGTTTAACGAAATTTCATTGGCCTATTAACCCTCTGAGGGGTTACAACCCGATTAATTCCACCTTGGAACTTGTAATCTTCCTTACATGACTTTAACAAAGTTTGATCGTCTTGCCCAATAGAATCTATCCAAAGGATTCTAATGCAGGGCTCGAAATACCCGGGTGCACAGGTGCACTGTGCACGTGAAAATAAAATTGTGCACCTAATTTTTTCCCGCTAGGCGCACCTGTGCACCTAATTTAAAAACTTAGGTGCACAAGGTGCACCTGTATTAAAAAATATATTTCGAGGCCTGTTCTAATGTAATAAATTAAACAAGATAAACTTTACAAAAGGCTCTGTTATAAGGAATTAAGCAGTATAATCGCATAAAGGGCTCTAAATAAATTATAACTTGGATATTTCCAGATGGTTCTATTTCAAAGAACTGAGCAGTGTAATCTTTCAAAAGAGGTTCTATTCTAAAGTAGTGATTAGTATAATCATTCCAAAGGGATTCTATAATAATCAAATTACTAATAGGATATTTCCAAACAGCTTTATTCTAAAGAAATGAGTAGTAGTGTTTTCCCAACAAATGCTTTTCCAAGAATATCTATGCAAATAAAAATGGAGTGTTTGTTTGTACATTGAATATTTTCGACCTATTTCAAGTTTTCTGTTCGTTTTGGACCCTCGTGATGCCAAATTCGCGTCTTGCGTGGGTGGTGTGTGTATGTGTGTGCCCTATACACGTCCACATGGCTTAATATATTTGCATTAAAATTTGCATACTGTGAGTAGTTATCTTCATTTAGTAAGTGAACTTGGTTGCGTAAGTTTGTTTATCTGTCTTTCTGTCCTATGTTTAATTTTGTGTTTGTGTGTTTGTACAGACATCATATGAAGTGTATTTCATATATTGGATTACAATATGCTTTATTCTTGAATTGTTACAATGTGCTTTCTTTCCCGGCAAAAAAAGTGACACAGTTCAAAAAATAAAAATTCTGCCGTTATTGAAAGAGTAATAATGTTTAAAAATCCGAACAAGAACTTTTCAAACATTAAAATTGATAATTCGTTGTCATAATGACAGGCGAAGATTGCATAATTTCACAATGTTGCATGCCGGATGCAAATGTGCCGCAAGTAAAAAAATATAATGTTTTGGTTACTACTAGGGGGTTTCGCCCCCTACTCGCTTACGCTCGCCATTTTCTTAAAATATAGATACGGCAGTTTTAAAAAAAAGTAACAAAAATATCCTGATTTTTTCCGAATGTCAAAAAAATATTATCAAGAACCAAATTGAAATTTCAAAAAAAGAAACTCTACGAGCTGCAAAAATTTACCTTGAGAGGTACTCTTTAAAAAAAACTCACGGCTGAAGACTGAAAATGTGTATGTGTTTTGCTCACTCGCGGAAGAAATTTCGCTTTTTCAATTTTAACACTTAATAAACCCTAAACTAATAGCCGCATCGGAAAAAAATCTTAATAATTGTCCAGGGAATACGATGAAGAACAAATCATGTTAATTTCGTTTTTTTCCGATCAGTACTTTCTCGGGAAATCGTTTAAGAATCGAGCTAAACAACACAGTTTTCAATCCTGCGGCGTCGGCGGCGGTAACTTTTTTTTAATATAGAGAGATGAGTGCGAGAGCACTTGCCGTAAATCGTCATTTTTATAAATTGAGTTGAACATGAAAAGAACTTAAGAAAGTGAATTCCAAATCTCCTTCAAAATCGTCCTTCCTAGTAGTAATCTTAGTGTCACCTTTAGTCATTTTGTAGCTTTGTCATACAGCAAAGGCGCGATGTAAGTAAACGGTATTACATGCCTTAACGGCCTTTGCATGTGTAGGATTTGTGTCCAAAGTAATCTGTAGAAATTATAAAGATGGCTAAAGGTTTTGAGATAGTATTTTATTCTACGAAAGACATAAATCATTATATATTTTGTTCATCAATCTAGCTTAAACCAATTCAAACCGAGTAGATCGGGTATTTTGCTAATGAGCAATATAATCGTTCCAAAGAAATTTTCTATTCCAAGGAAATTAACAATGAAATTTTTAAAAAGGATTCTATTCCAAGGAAAGGACCAAGGGAATCTTACAAAATGATTCTGTGTGTTTCAAGGAACGAAACAATAAAATCCTTCTAAAGGTTGAAAGAATTCACGGATTCTGAGAATGTCGGATTATTTAATTATTTAGTGAATTGATATAAAAGCAACGCTATATTCCTCGAAAACCTTCCTATGCTCCAAAATTTAAAAAAACTCGAAAATCCACGAAAGAAATACTTTATCCTTTTCTAAAACTTTAAGTTCAAAAGTTTATTGGACTATTAAAATACTAATAAGAATAAAACAAGAGTTCCACACCCTATAATTCAAAAGAATCCCGAAATTTAAACTTTCCAATTTTCACATTTTTTAACGATCATTTACAATAATGATACCATCAAATGTTTGTCATTCCACCATTCCCTTCTAAAGGTTGAAAGATTTCACAGATTCTGAGAATTGCGGATTATTTAATTATTTAGTGAGTTGATATAAAAGCAACGCTATATTCCTCGGAAACCTTCCAACGCTCCAAAGTTTAAAAAAACTCGAATATCCACGTAAGAAATACTTCATCCTTTTCTAAAACTTTAAGTTCAAAAGTTTATTGGACTACTAAAATACTAATAAGAATAAAACAAGAGTTCCACACCCTATAATTCAAAAGAATTCCGAAATTTAAACTTTCCAACTTTCAATTTTTTTAACGATCATTTACAATAATTATACCATCAAATGTTTGTAATTCCACCATTCCCTTCTAAAGGTTGAAATAATTCACGGATTCTGAGAATTGCGGATTATTTAATTATTTAGTGAGTTGATATAAAAGCAACGCTATATTCCTCGGAAACCTTCCTACGCTCCAAAGTTAGAAAAAACTCGAATATCCACGTAAGAAATACTTCATCCTTTTCTAAAACTTTAAGTTCAAAAGTTTATTGGACTATTAAAATACTAATAAGAATAAAACAAGGGTTCCACACCCTATAATTCAAAAGAATCCCGAAATTTAAACTTTCCAACTTTCACTTTTTTTAACGATCATTTACAATAATGATACCATCAAATGTTTGTCATTCCACCATTTTCTTAAATTATACACTTTTATCCGGTATTTTCGGATTTTTAAGAGTCATTAAACGTCAGAAGCAGACATGTCAAGGGCTATCTGTGATTACGCATAAAAAACCACGAAATTTCTGAGCAGGGTAATTTTTCAACAGTACTTTGCAAAAGTCTCGAGAAAAAATTTCCTTTTTTTTTCCTCATCAGAGGCATAAAGTTTTACGTCATACACGACTTTAAACTACTAGGATTAGGCATGCATGACTTAATGCTGACAAACGTCTGAAAGTTTTACACTAAACTCTGAAATCTTTTCTTTATCATTTCTCGACTGTCATCTAAGTCGAATTTTTTAAAGTCTCTGTGACGTTTATGTATTTGAAGCATGCGAATCTCGGCTTTATGGATTTAAAAATACGAGGCATGTGTTTACGCTCGCTTGTACGTGAGTTAAATGTTTTTATTTCTCATAACTTTAAATATTTCTTTATGATTTCGTACACGTAACTGCATAGGGTGAACTGAAAAGTCTTTGGATGGCAAAATAAGTTATAAACAAAGTTAATTAGAGCTCTGAAAGTACTATATTTGTATGAGGGGCTTTTTCTGTCAAGCTAAATATAGTTGGCGCTAGTGTTTCTGCGGGGGAACGGGTTTACTGTACATATTCCGAACTGAAAGTCACTTAATTTGTGTTTAGGTACGATTTAGACCACGTGACCTAAAGAAGTAGTAAACTGACCCGTACATTTTTTTGTCTGTTGGTTGGAAACGAACATTCATCTTCTGATTGGTCCACAGAATGGAAGAAAAAGCCCATCAATTGATTCATTAATTTACATTGTTGCATGCTTTGTCAATTTCACTATTCTTTCGCCACTCTATAGTAATGTACAGTCGCACTTCATCCCGGTTAGATGATATATTGCAAACAAAACGATTGGATGACAAATACAAATACAAATACAATGACAAATATTGACAACCAGCTACAGGCTCAAGCCCAACAAGGCTGGTCCTTTGTTTATGAATTCCCCAATTCCCACTGACTATCCAACTGTGTCTTAAATTCGTACACTACCTTTGAATTAACTATATCTTCTGGCAACGCGTTCCGACTGTCTATTACCCTATTAAAGTAGTAGTTTTTCCTTAAATCCCGATTAAAATGTGTCTTATTCAATTTATACCCATGACCCCTTGTTCTGTTATCCCTATTGAAATTTAAGCCCTCTGTGTCCCCTTGTTTTACAAACTTGAAAAGCTGAATCAAATGCCCCCTCCTTCTTCTTCTTTCCAGTGTATACATGTTTAGCTTACTTAAACGTTCATTATAGTCGAAATTCGCTAGCCCCTTTATTATTTTTGTAGCTCTGTGCTGAACCCTTTCAATTGATTCTATGTCCTTTCTCATATATGGAGCCCAGAATTGTACAGCATATTATACACAGCATATGTATTATATACAGCATATAAATCGGGTAAACCAGTCAATTTTTCACTGGGTAGTTACGTGACTGTTATGGGAATGCATACCACAGTTTTTGATGCTTGTCTCCAATAGCAGTGCTCAGTGTACTTATATTTCACGCATACGATCATACGATTATACTTAATTCAGAATTTGTTCCTTACCATTTTATGTAGATACAAACATATTTATTTTCATAAGATTTACATCATTCAGTATTATCTAATGAAGATGTGTTCTTCAAATAATCAAGCATTGAAACAAAGTGAACAATAAAATTAAAACAAATACCACAAATGTAAAGTGAAATATTCATGCTAAAAATTATATCCACACAAAATATTACTTACTTATCATTTCCATGCTTCTGGTTGTCTAGCATGAAAAGAAAATGTTGCGTAAGTTAACAAAAATTTGGAAACATGTAATCTCTTGGTTTCACAGACGTTACAAAACATAATCCATAATCCTTTAAAGTGTCACAAAAGATAATCCCTGATCCATTAAAGTGTCACAAAAGACAACCCTTGAAGCTTGAAAGTATAAGTGATACTTATTCCTCTAAGGGTAGGTGAACACAAGTTCCTTTCTATTTTGTGTCAAGAATATTTGTTTCTATCCGATTAACTTTATGAATATTAGTATGCGGAATTGTATAATACATTTTTTACAATTTTAAATGTGTGTATGAATTTGTGTTTTAGTCTAATATAATTATGTTAGGAAGGTAGAAATGGAATAAAAAGTAATATTGTAAAGAACCTACGAAGTATATTCAATAGTATTAACTAGTCTGTTCTAGCTTTAACTACTTCAGTTTTCCACTGGCATTTTGTTAAACACATACAATATTTAACTACTTAAATATAGCTATTCCTTTATTATACAATAAAACTATATAAATCGAATCATACGAAAATGATTGTTGCAATTAAAAATCATATTAAAGTAAGTTTAATTATCATGGTAATTAGCATTCACTTTAACTACACGATTATTATTTCAGAGTCAAATAACAGGAATAATTGGACATAATGACGGAAGTAGGTGGGTCATTAAAGCCTCAAATTTACTCGTTTGAATATGTGTGTATGGGATTCAATATATTAACACATGGATAAGGGTAAGAGACAATTTTTGACTGTTCAAAAACCTTAAAAATATCTATTATTAAAGTAAAATATCCATAGTCTAAATTTTATATACCACTTGCATATGTTTAGTAATTATTTACTCTTTATTGAAATGAATATCTGCCCAATTATCTTTATTATATATTAAGTTTTAGGCATTTTCTTACATTAGACTTTGTACTGGGTCGACACAACGGGATATTGGCTACAGTCCGGGTTAAATCCGAAGGAAAAGATCCGAAGACAACGTATTTTTGAATCAAGGCCAGATGATTAGGTCAACGCTTGGCTGTCTTCACCACCTTTCCTAACATCCACACCCAACCAACGTGAGAGCATTTGGCGACGCAACATATTTGACCTGCATCAGTCCTCACAAGTTTTGAGTTTGTGACACTCCTAGAACAAATCCATAACTCTACTAACTAGGCGGCTACAACGGTCTCTCCTTTATTTTTAAACACTAATCAAGCATACGTAAATTTTCTCTTTGTGTTTATCATATTACAGAATTTTATGATAATCTGTGAAGGATAATATTTGTTTCATAGGTAAACATTGAAAAAATATATTTGTTTCATATTGTTTAACATGAACGTCAATAGAAATTGCTAGCAATATTCATAGGACATAACCATTCAACAGTTTTGTAAATTCTCGTTCCAATTCATAAAACTAGGAACTTAGAACCTGTATGATATACCTCTTAGAACCTTAGATGGCTGTATGAAAAGCTATTTATCTAAATTATGGCTAAAATACTGTTTCCGATTTCATCTAAATTTTAAAGATACACAATAGTAGAAAATTTATAATCTTTTTCGAAATATTTAAGAGCATTTCTGAAAATTCTCGGATTAAATTAGAAAATGTATTTAGTTTAGAGGACATGTTCAGAATTTCTATGAATGCTTGTTACCATTCCCTTTCACCTAGAAATGCGTTGTTACCCAGTTATTCAGGGATTATTTTGTTAAATGTGTGAAGTACTGTATATATGTGTCTGCCTATGTATCAAAATTATGACGAAAGTACGATTTATAATTTCATGTAAGTTTTAAGGGACGCACACTGATAGAAAATGTTTCATGTTTTCGAAATATTTAAAAGCCTTTCTAAAACTGCTCAGATTAAATTCGAAAATGGATTTAATTTAAATAGGTAGGTAGTTGAATCAACGTCGCGTTGGCTCAACACAACGGGATATTGTTGAAGGTCTGGGATTTATCCCGAAGTTAAAGATTGAGGACAACGCTGAGTAATTTAGAGCCCCGTTCAGATGAGATCAACAATTGTGCTGGAACCCCACTCTCCAAATTCGACACAACGCCAAAGTGAGGATATATGAAGTCACGACAGATTTAATCCCAGCCCCCACATTAATGGGTGTCTTTTTCTGGATCAGGCTTCGAATTCGCAACCATCCGGTTGCAAATTCGATTCTCGGCCAAACAAGCTACTGTTTCCTAGAAATTTAATTTAAACAGACATTATTCGTATTTATATGTACATTTGTTACCATTCCCTTTTGTCTAGAAATGCTTTGTTATCCAGTTGTTCAGATGCGATTTTATTAAACGCATGAGATAGAAAGCTATCTGATAAATGCAATTTCACCCACTCAATAAAATCCCTGGTATTATCCTCCAATTGCGATTCCGAAAAGTTTCCATTAAATACCATACCCAGCCTTCCGATCGGAACATCTGCCTGCGAATCGAAAGGCGCATTCGGACTCAAAACGCGAAAAGCGCAATCTTGCGAAAACCATGTCGACAATTGATTTTCCTCGAGCAACACAGCGCGGCGTAGCACACACCACACAGTCCATTTCGCAGCTGCAATTTCCTCTGAGCCAGAGCTCACAATTTAAGGTTAATTTATTCCTGCGCTAGAAAACAGAATAGTAATAAAAATAGCCAGGAAAAGGCAGCCCGAAATGTTTTATTAATAACCACACCAATTAACTTCTCGCAATGGTTTCCATGCCGAGTTGCGGCGAAAGCCCTACCGCTGTCTGGGGGTCCAAATGTATTTATTAGTTCACTTTCGAGAAAAGTTGAGATGATTGGTTTATCGACGGATTGGCAGAATGGCTAAGTGGTGCTAGGCCGCTGCTTCCGGGCCTTTGCCAGAGCGGGGACAGTATTAAGCATTTCGGTTTGGCATCAGCTTGATTTCTGGATGTGGCTAATTCACTTTTCCTGTTTTATTCTTTAGATTATGTGGCGGAAATTGGTGTGCAGAGTTGAGCAATTATCGGAAAGTTACCTTTTTGATCTGGAATACGCCGATCAGGATTTTGTTTGAGGGAACGAATGTTGCATTAAAAGGAGAATCGATTTCGATTTTATATTCGAAAGAGGTTTTGATTCGTGAGGGAGACATAATTTTAATGGGCTGACTGAAGTCCAGTAATCACTTCGAAATAAGTAAATACGAATTTTTGAAAATATTTGAAATTGTCTTGGCAGGGGTTCTAAGATGTTTCGGATACGTACTAAACATTGATAAATTTAATTATGTGATGGCTCACTGCTAAATGCATTTGAATTGATCTTGCGTTGGCTTTGGATTATCAATAGATTATTAAGAACCAGTCTCATTAGTAAAAAAAGCGTGTGTGTGCATTGATTTAATGTGTTATTTATAAATTTATTATATGTTGTTTCAATTATTTATCAATTTAGAATACACCGATTTAATTAGTAATAAATTTGGTAAATACATTTTTATTTATTTAGTTATTTTGTATAGATTGTATTATTTTTTATGCACTTACACTTATTTTCCTATGCACATCTTAATAAACTTTCTTTATTGACATATTTTAAATTTAACCCTCTGCCGTTTTGCTCTAGAGTGGTCTAGAACAATGCTTTTCTAATGATATAGTAAGGTACACTGGCGTGTCAAAAAATTGCATTTTTACCCTACATATGGTGAAGCGGTTTAAATTCTGTAAGATTTCATTCATTTCAGCACTGAACAAGATAAGTATGTGACACATAATTTCAAGTAATATCCAAAAAACTAAATTTTTTTTTTCTATTTCAAAGTATCCTAAATAAATTGTTTCAAATATATTTTGGAAATGGGTTGGGTATTCAATAGTCAGTTTTATTTTTTTGCGCTCTTCATTCAAGATTATATCTGTTTCCATTAAATTGGCAATATTTGGGATATAACATATATTGATTGTGTAGCTTAATTTGAGCAATTTTTTTATGCATGCCAACAACTGAGCAAATTTAAAAAATACTGATCTTGTCGAATGAATAAGTAACTACTATCCAAAATTAGTATTAAATTATCAAATGATTGAGATGACATTGATGTTGAGACCTCAAATATAATCAAAATTAACTTAACAAGCTATTATATACTATGCAATATTCTATTAGTAAATATCGATTAGTATATACGCACCTTTTTCGTTTTCAGATCTACTGCGAGACTTTACAACCACAATGATTGTAATGATGACTGGAATGAGTATAACGATAACACAGATTAAGACGATGAAAACAGGGCTAAACGTTGCTGGCCAAGGATCATCTGTAAAATAATGCAGAATATTATTTATATATTTGCATAGCCAATTTGTTATTATTTACATGCAATATCTCTTGTTTAATTTTATTTCACTTTAAACCTTTTTGAATTACATCGCCGGTTTTACAGAACTATTTTACCTATCGCTTAACTCTGCAAGTGGTTTTAATAGATATCTAGTCGATTAAGACATGATCTATTTTGCTTATGACGAGTTATCTCGGCATCAAGACGTTAGTGATTTTTTGGTGATGAGGACATCAAGATCTGAACAGTTTTCTTCTAACGGTGAGTTATATCGCTCATGAAGATATGGTAAGTTTTTTTCTCAAGACTAGGTCTCGTCCATGAAGAATTGGACAGTTTTGGTAATGCGTCGAGAGATACCGTGTCAAGACAGCCACCAGGAGGGTTAATTCATATCTTCTCCATCAACAATTGGTCAGTTTTGGTAATGCGTCGAGAGATACCGCGTCAAGACAACAACCAAGAGGGTTAATTCGTATCTCGTCAATCAAGAATTGGGCAGTTTTGGTAATGCGTCGAGAGATACCGCGTCAAGACAGCCACCAGGAGGGTTAATTCATATCTCTTCCATCAAGGATTGGGCAGTTTTGGTAATGCATCGAGAGATACCGCGTCAAGACAACAACCAAGAGGGTTAATTCGTATCTCGTCAATCAAGAATTGGGCAGTTTTGGTAATGCGTCGAGAGATACCGCGTCAAGACAACAACCAAGAGGGTTAATTAGTATCTCGTCAATCAAGAATTAGGCAGTTTTGGTAATGCGTCGAAAGATACCGCGTCAAGACAGTCATCAGAAGGGTTGATTTGGCCCAAAAGTACTTTGAGTGAAGAAATACTTTTTTAATACCCTGGATGCGTCACAAGATTGTCCAATAGTCTAGCAATCATTTTACGTCGCAAAGCACAGATTAACTAAATTACCATGTGAATTGGTTGGATATGGTTTTCAAGTGGTCAAATCTGGTTGGAGGTCATGTATAGACGACGGGGTTCTTGTACGCATATTTGTGTTAGAAAGCCTCTGAGTGTTTTAAAACATAGTGTATTACTACAAAATAACATTGAAAGAAAATTTATTTAAAAACTACGTATTCAGTTTACGGTTTTGATCTAGTTCACTTTAAACAACTAAATGTTTAATGAAAATATTTATACCTGAACCTTAATATTCTTTAACTCATACAATTAATTATTTTTGATATTTAATTTAAACTATCTTTTATGTTATAAGTAAAAAATGCTTCACTAAGTTGGATTTACAAAGCTGTTGAAAGGGTTTCAAAGTATGCTAAAATTATATATAATTATTAACACAGATACCTTATACAATAGAATTTATGCAACGATAAAAATGCATCTTCTTACATATATAATTACGAACAGCAAGGAATAAAATAAAGGATTTAATCAAATTGATTAAATTTATATTTAATACAAATTGTTTGATAAGCATGTAAGAAACATTTTCTAATAGAAAACATTCAACAAATAGGCTTTTGAAAATTAGAGCTATTGCTCAATCCAAACAGAAAGAGCATTTTATTAACATACTTGTAAATAAAGGATAAGTAAAAGTAAGTATATTTTCAACATGTGTGAAAATACAAAAGTAACATTGATTCTAACTTTCGCAATCAAGCAATTGAAGCTATTAGAAAACTTTACAGAAACAGTACTAAAAACACGCATGGAGTATATTTCTTTAATGCTTCCTATCTTATCGACTTTACTCGATATTTATTTTCAATCATGCCTCTTAGACTCAGACAGCTTAGAAAGAAATGCAGTTTAATTAAATGTATATGCAATTAGTAGAAGATGAATCTAAATTCCATTTAAAAGGACACGGTTAATTAGAAAAACTAATTAATGAAATGGAAAATTATTTAGTGTGAGATGTTATTAAATTCATAGATTGTTTTTGCTGAAAAAGAACAAAATAATGCATTGTGATTCGGATTTTCAGAGGTTATTTCGAAAACAATTCACATGAATTAAAATAATTATTTTCAACAAAGGCCAAGATAAGTTTCGAAAGGTTTGTATTCAAGGGTTACCTAAAATTTTAAGGGCATTGTTTCTAGTTTTGTGTTGATCTTACCAGTTTATATTCTTCGTAAAAGTTGTAATATTTTTTCGATTTATATCTAGCATCTCAGAAAATTTGCAATTATTTTATTTTGTTTGTTTTATTTAATATTATGAATAGTTAGTTACAAACTGTAAAAAAAAACACAGTTGAAGTAATATCACTAATTTATATGTATACTATAAAATATGCTACATAATACTTTATCGTAAGTAATCCTATATATATATATATATATATATATATATATATATATATATTTAAAATAGAAATTTCTCACATTCACAATTTACCGTCACACATATCTATATAACTAAATTAGTTTAGGATAACGTTTGCTCCTTTATTAACTTTGAGTCTACAAAAGCATATTGAGATTTTCTTAAATCAAAAACAATTAAAAAATAGTAAGTTTTGAAATTTGATTCGCACAATATAAACCATACCATACCATATCTTCGAAGAATACACCAGAAATAACTATGTAGTCAAATTCAAGATATATCTAGGTGTTTTAATATGAGGGGTTATAACAAAAAACACCATATTCAATGTACTAAAATTTAAATGAATTTCGTCCCAGAACCATTATTATCATGGATCAAAATCACAGTTTTATATTACCCTTCTAGTAAAGAAGGCAGTGTAACCAAAGTTTGATAATAAGGATAAATGGTAACTGATATGCTGTTAGTGAAAATAGATCTGCCTTTTAGTGCTAAAAAACAATAAGAGTGTTCGATTAACACTTGATTGAAGGATCAATAAACACAATAAACATGTGATGCTGCCATAGCTTAAACAACATACAATTTCGAGCTGCCATATTGAGTCGACATAGCATGATATCACGAGAAACATGTCAAGTGGTATAGCTTAATCAGCACGACAGCCACACAGTTTGAAAAACTTGACAGACATGTCGTGACGACATAGCTTGAGCAACATACAGACAATTTAAAACTGACATAGCTTATCAACACGACAAACTTGTGTACTTTGGAATAGCGTGAGCACACGACAGAAACAACACAACACAGAAGCAGCAACAGAATGAATTTTGAGTCGACATAGCTTGATATCACGAGAATCATGTCAAGTGGTATAGCTTAATCAGCACGACAGACACACAGTTTGAAAAACTTGACAGACATGTCGTGACGACATAACTTGAGCAACATACAGACAATTTAAAACTGGCATAGCTTATCAACACGACAGACTTGTGTACATTGGAATAGCTTGAGTAGCACGACAGACAATTTCGAAATGACACACCTTGTCAGCACAACAAATGTATTTGTGTTGACATGCTAGAGAAGCACGATAAAACATTTCGAACTGATATGGCTTGTCAGAATGACAGACCTATGTGTAATAACATAACTTGAGCAGCAAACAGACAAAATAGAACTAACAAAGCTCGTCATCACGACACACAATTTCGAGTACGTACCTTATCCTCAAGAGAGTTTTAAAAGCAGTCACAATAAATGTACACAGGAAACATTTCTCTTACCGAAAAACAAAGTGAATTTTATTCGGTTCCTCATAACACTGCCTTACGCTCATTTCTCTCACAAAACAATTGCCACGCTTACAGACCATCTCGGCCAAGCTGGACCACTGCTTAAAATCCCCCAGTAATTTGGAAGCCGTTGTCTTTGTTTATAAATCACTTTTACTTCTTATTAAATTACTATTTCCCGGCACTTGAAAAGAGTTTTTCTTCAAATTGAAGCGCTAGAGCACGAAATAAAAGCAATAAATTTCTCCACCGGAGTTTTTATTGTTGTTGTTTGAGTCGGGAGAGAGAGAGAGCCGTTCTCCGGGAAATCCCATTTTTATTCAATCTTCGAGATTTTCCTGAGCCTGAGATGATGTTGGCGCTGTTCAACCTTGGTAATAATGGGTGTTAAAAAAAGTCAAGAGTTAATAAATTGAGTTAGTAGATTTCTTCGTGGGTGTAGCTTTCGATTGGAAAAGGGATTTTTAATGCATACTCAATGGGAGGAGGACAGTGGGATGGAGGATTGAATGTTTTTGGAATTTGTTGAAGATGGGATTATGGTGCAAATATTTATGGATTTTATAACGTTTATTAATGTAATAGTAACGAAGAAGCTTGTTGTTTAAAGAAAAAAAATGTTGATACATCAGAGGCACAATTATATTTGTAGGATTCTATTTTAATGTTTAATTAAATTAAAACTGGTTCTCGATTCCTGTATTCCTCTCTTAGGTGTCGGTAAAACTTCCGTGTATGTGTACGCCCTTTTAGTTTGGCGCCGCTGTGCCAAATATGGTTTTAGCTCCATAAAATATCATATTTTATCTTATTATTATATTTTATCTTATCATTATATTGTATCATATTATTATATTTTATCAATATTATTATATTTTATCTTATCATTATATTTTATCATATTATTATATTTATCAATATTATTATTTTTTATCAATATCATTATATTTTATCAATATTAGTATATATATTTTATCAATATTAGTATATTTTATCAATATTATTATACTTCATCCATATTTTTCTTAAGTGTATAAATTTTTCTTTACATGTTTTTGTACATTTCTTGAAGTTATTGGCATTGGTCAAATAATATGACTTTTGCGCCATAAATATATAACCCTACCAGCCTAAATTGAATTTGATTTGATTCTTGTCCTTTACTATTCTGTGTCAGTAAACATTCCCTTGTAAGTGTGTGAACGTTGTTTGGAGCTACTTGGCCAAATATTATCCCTGCGTCAAAAAAGCCCCGCTCCAATAACCAACCACCTAATTTAAGCTCGGTTCGATTCTTGTAAATACGTCATCTGTGTTAGTAAACCATTCCTTATGACTATTTACTTGACCTAGTTTGGCGCTTACTTGGCTCTTGCGACAAAACCGTTGTGTTATTTTTACTTGTGTTAGTCTCGTGGTATGTAGAGCAACATATCAGTGCTTGTTCTTTGAATTAGATACATGATATGATGGTTTCCATTTGAAGAGGATGGGAAAGTATGTTTGACAGAAAACTACTAAACCTCAAATTGCATTGGTTTGAGATCTTACTAAAACATGCATCTTATTTTCGTTTTTATGTTACAATTTACATCAATATCGTACTTGTCCACAAAACTACGAAATACCCCAATTTGAAGAGCATACAGGTAGATACAACCACTTCGAAAAAACAAATCCGATCACTAAACCTACTAGAAATATTACGTTTCTCTATACTCTGTAAGTTAATTGTTCCGTGCGAAGATCTAGTCCTCGGTACCATCCGAAGACCAAGTGAAAAATAACGACCATTATCTTATGTAGGTAGGTATTTTAATTAACGTAATACTGGAGTAACACAACGGGCTATTGATGAGGGTCCGGAATCAATCCCCAAGGGAAATATACGAGGAAAACATCACGTAATTTGAACCACGGTCAGATGAAGAGACCATTATCTAAGAGGGCACATAAGAACAGAGGGTATAAACTTGACCTCGTCCCCTTCCTTTGGTTCAAAATTACGTGGTGCTGTCCTTAGATCTTTCCTTTCGGGTTTAATCCTAGACTGTCGTCTATAGCTCACTGTGTTTTCAATTAAAACATCTACCTAATGTAAGAAAACTTTATCCAAAAACAATCGGCTCTCTCAAGTTTTAAACAACATTATAATTTAAAAATAATATTAAAAATAACCTTTAGTGAGTGAATATAATATTTCACGTCATTCATCTCAAACATTTACAGAAAATGTAAATAATATGTCAAAAGCCAAAACAATGATAGGGAAAGTTGGTAAGTAGTTGAACTAACGTCGCACTTGAGCAATACTACGGGCTATTGGCGAAGATCCAGGATCAATCCCTTAGAGAAGTATAAGAAAACAACGATTCGAAAACTTTGAAACACGATCGGATAACGAAGTCAGTTTGATTTGGCCCCCCTCTGGAAACTTCTAAACACGCTATCGAGAGGATATTTGAGACCACGACCTATTAAACGTGCACCACCCTCATGAACATTGTCGATATTCGTTTGGAGCGAGTTCTCTCTAATTCTCTCTTGAAACAGGGATGGTCCCAAGAATGATAGGAAGATTGGTTTTGGGGAAGGTATTTATTTGCTCCAGTAGCTCTGGAGCAAAATAACGGGCCATTGATGAGAATCCGGGATCAATCCCGAAGGAAAAGATTCTATGACAACGCCTGGTAATTTTGAACCAAGGTGAGATGACAAAACACAGTCCACTCTCCAAACTTCAATCTCACACCCGAGTGAGAACATTTGAGGCCATGACAGATTTAACATGCATCAGCACCCTGTAGAGGATGGTTTGGAATCGAGTGTCGAATAACGTTTGTAAAGCAATTGATCTTGCATTTCGGAAACCATGAACCTGGTTTGAACGAAAATTCATAAATGCATATTGGTAAAACAACTGGAACACACTCAAACTGGCGATTCAAGCTCCCGTCTAAAATATACACTGCATCTTCTTTTACAGACTTACAATTTAAATCCCTATCGCACAATATCGCATAGGCCAATCCACCAGACTCTACAAACATCCCGATTTAAGAAGCATGAATACATCGAAAAACTAATCCGAGCATAAAAACACTGCGAATATTACATTCCCCTATCCCTAAAAGTGGATGGTACACCATGGTAAAAAATCTCAGTCTTCGGTACCACCCGGAGACGAAGTGTTGCATAAAATAACGACCATTATCTAAGAGGGCGCACAAAAACTCGTAATTTACGGAAAATTTCTTCAGCAACGATCGCTCCCTAAACACCCGTACTTTACCAAATCCCTCTCTCCGAAGAAAGTTGGGGAAATTTTTCTGTTTTGGGGATTTTTTCTAGTCCTTTTCCCCCATCATAAACAAAGGATTATGGTAAATTATTCGGGGTCCTGGCGATTAAAAGAGTTACATTGCAAAGTTATGGATGGAATAAAGCGTTTTTTTCCTGACTTCCCTGAGAAATACGCATAAATTTCCAATGACACAAGGCACCGTAGGATATAAGTTAAGGCCGCCGCTATTGGGTGTGTTGGAATATTTTCAGAGAAACAGTGGCCTATGGTGATATTTTAAAAAAATGTCTGAAGATTGATTTAATTTTTTCACGGATAAATCCCTTGATAGTTAATGTTTCGTAAGAAAATCATTTTTCTAATCTTGATAAAAATTGCTTTTATTTTTATATTTGATTTTTATGAAAACGCGACCTTTCTTCAATAACAGAAGTTTTTAGATTATGCGTAAGCAATTTCAGTTCCTAATGTTAAATTAGTTAACCAGCTCATTAACAACACATTTCGAAAGAATAACTTTGTAACACACTATTAGCAATAAATAATAATGTAGTATGTTGTAAACTCGATCAATGTCCAATATTCTGCGTATAAGATAATAAACAAGTATATAATGAATAAGAAAGTAATGAATATGATATAATATGGAACAAGAACTCATAATTTTCTAATAACATAAGGAACTGTAGAATATAAGATGAAAATATTCCAACATACATAAGGCTGCTACCATGTGTGTTGAAAAATGTTTAGATGGGTAGGAGTTTAAGTTGGCATTCTAAGAAATATTTGAAAATTGATTTAATTTTTTCACGAATAAATCCCTGAATAGTTGATGCTTCTTATGAGTAACAGTTTTTCCAGTCTTAATTTAATTTTTTTTTATAATTCTATTTGATTTTTATAAAATAATGACTCTTATTGTATACTTAAATAACATAAGTTTATAGATTATAAGTATGCAATTTTTGCTACAAAGTTAAAAATTAGCAGACCAATATTCATGTATTCAAAAGAATCTTGTGACTATATATATACAATAAATTATAATACATTATGTTCTCAACTCGATAAATGTAAAACAATCAGTATATAATAAATTAAACTTAGGTATGAAATACGAATACGAAAGTAAATATTAACATGAAAAATATAAAATTCCCTACGCAGAAATATGCAGAAATTTTCAATGATATAAGGCACCATAGTATACAATAGATTATAAGTTAAGGCTGGTGCTATTGTGTGTAATACGTTTCGAGAGGTAGTGGCTTAAGTTGGCATTTTTTAAATTATCTGAAAGTTGATTTATTTTTTCTCAAGTAATATTCTTGAATAGTTGATGCTTCATATGAATAAGTATTTCTAGCCTTGATATAAATTGATTATGTTTTGATATTTGATTTTTATAAAATGTGTGTGTGTGTGTGATGAATCTTATGACTTTATAACATAGGTTTTTGTATTATAAATATGCAATTTTATCTCCTTACGATAAATTAGTTTACCAGACCTTTATCTACAGGGTGGTCCCGAATTCATGGTACAAACTTTAATGGTAGGTACAGGACATTGTAACAATGATTTATTGTATAGGAATGTAAAGTCGCAAGTGACGCGGTGAGGCGAAAACAGGGGAAATAACGGCCGAAGGGAAAAACAAAGATTTTATTGAAAGCGTTGTTGACAAATGTCATGTTTACAGTAATTGTTCAAAATTGCGTCCACCAGTATCGATACATGCTTGACAGCGTCGGTGGAGCGATTGGCGTACACGTTCAAAGATGCCTGGTATTTCACGCACACCTGCAGCAGCTACAGATAAGCGAGCGACGAGATCCTCATCTGAGTCAACTGGAGTCTCATAAACAAGATGCTTTAGATGTCCCCATAAAAAGTAATCGAGGCTCGATAAATCGGGAGATCGGGGTGGCCAAGGGACTGGTCCACCACGCCCAATCCATCGAGTACCAAACGTGGCATTCAGGTAATTCCGTACATCAATGCTGAAGTGTGCTGGCGCCCCATCGTGCTGAAACCACATGCGGTTACGAATGGCGATCGGAACATCATGCAGCAGTTGTGGTAACACTTCTTTCAGAAAAATAAGATAGCTTCCGCCAGTGAGCCGCGTGGGTAGTAAGTATGGGCCAATCAAAAAGTCGTTCACAATACCAGCCCACACATTAATACTGAAACGTTGTTGAAACGCATGTCGACGCGTTGCATGTGGATTATCGGTTGCCCACACATGGGAATTGTGCGCATTAAAGACACCCTCGCGTGAAAATGTAGCTTCATCTGTAAATAGCACATAATCTACGAAATCCGGCTGCAACGCACATTGCTGCATCACCCACAGGCAGAAGTTCACGCGGCGAGGATAATCTGCCGGATTCAATGCTTGTACTTTCTGAAAATGGAAGGGGTGTAAGCGATTTTCGTTTAACACTCTGCATACAGTCTGATGACTCACACCTACGTCACGCGCAACAGTTCTTGTGCTTGACTCGGGTCTATCAGCCACAATGTTCAAGATGCTTTCTTCCAGCCTTGGAGTGCGTACAGCTCTTATTCGACCAGCGCCATGTCTGTTGACGTCGAACGCACCTGTTTCACAAAGTTGACGATGTAACCGTTGAAAAATTCTATGATCCGGCATTCGTCGATCAGGATACTCCGCGCGATACATTCGTAACGCAGCTCTGCCGTTACCATTTACACGGCCGTACATGTAATGCATGTCTGCTTTTTCTGCATACGTAAAGTCACCCATCGTCTACGGCAGCACAATTGTGAATGCGCTTTTCCCTACTGCGATGCATCATGTTCAACAGCGGCTAGACATCAACTGCCCTCTACCGGCAATGATACCAACCGATCACTCCATTTCTCTTTCCTTTTATTTCCCCTGTTTACGCCTCACCGCGTCACTTGCGACTATACATTCCTATACAATAAATCATTGTTACAATGTCCTGTACCTACCATTAAAGTTTGTACCATGAATTCGGGACCACCCTGTATACAGATCAAAAGAATCTTTGTGTAATACTATAAGCAATAAAATTGTAATACATTAAGTTTACAACTCGATGAATGTAAAGCATTCAGCATACAAAAAAGTAAACTTAAGTTTATAATGAATACAAATTATTATGCGATCAATAACCCCGAACTGAAGAACCACAATTAATTATTGAATGAGAAAGTAAATATTAGTATGGAAAAAGGGAAAATATAATGTTCAGAATACAAATAATGAATAATGTTTGAAACGAGCAGAGGGTTTCAGCGAAAGTTTAAAAATTTGTAACCTTGCATAAAATGTAAGACATTCATCATATGCTTTTACTATCTTGCCTAGTCTAGGCATACAATACGACTGTTGAAGATGTTAAGCTTTATTGGTTTCAGAGTAAACAGGAAAGCCTATCAAAAATACAAATCTAGCGTCATTATTAATAACTTAGAACCTGATACAATTATTTTATGTTATAAAATATCTGCATGGTAGAAACATGGATTTGTTCATTGATTGGGTTTCTATGACTCACGGGACGCATATGGTCAAGCTGAACCGAAACACAAGACAAGAAAACTCTAGAAAAAATATTTTGACTAATATAAAATTTATATGTATTTACAATTTAAATTGAAACTATCCATCCAATATGAAATATAAATAAAATTCGCAACACCGATGTCGGAGATGAATTAAATATATTTTTTATATTTAGCTTTTATATTTAGGTCGGGTTTTAAATTCCAAATATGATTTCTCTATGGTTAAAAGCTCTACTTTCAATCGAAATGTGTCGAACAGTAAAATACAATGTCAAGTTAAATATAACGAAAAAGGTTCTCCGAAAAACATGTAAAAATACGTTGCAGTAACAAAGGCTATGGATACATAGCACAGTGGACTCTTACAGAAATACTGGAGAGTTCGGGATAAAATGGGCGCAATTGCCAAATTTCCGGTACTTAACGAAAACGGTAAAGGCACCCACTGTCGGATATGACAGTCCTCCCTTGTTCATGATGAAACATCTAGTCAGTATAACGCCACTATTTGTTCCATTAACCAAGCTGGTGGTTGTCTCGTCGATGTATCTTACGACGTTAACAAAACTGACTAAATCTTGATGGACGCGATATCTCATCTTTAGAAGAAAGCTGACCATACCTTCATCTAAATAAAAATCGGCAATACCTTGATGGACGAAGTATCTCCTCAAATGAATTTGGCGGGTTAAATTGTATAAGTAGATGTCACAAAATAAATTTTCGTACAGATGTTTACTGTCGCGAATAAGAAAATATCCAATTTCGGCACTTCGAGAAGAAAGAACTTGTAGGGTAACATTGTATAAGTGGATGCAACAAAATAAAAAAATTCTAATAGATATTTACTGTCTTGAATAGGAATCTATCCAATTTCGGCACTTGGAGAAGGAAAGTTATTGTAGGGCTACATTGTATCAGTGGATGTCACAAAATACAGTTTCGAACATAATTTTACTATCTTTAGAAGGAAAATATGCAATTTCGTCACTTGGAACAGAAAGAACTTGTAGGGTTACATTGTATAAGTGGATGTCACAAAATACAGTTTCGAACAGATTTTTACTGTATTGAATAGGACACTATCGAATTTCGGCACTTGAAGAAGAAAGAACTTGTAGGGTTACATTGTATAAGTGGATGTCACAATATACAGTTTCGAACAGATTTTTACTGTATTGAATAGGAAACTATCCAATTTCGACACTTGAAGAAGAAAGAACTTGTAGGGTTACATTGTATAAGTGGATGTCACAATATACAGTTTCGAACAGATTTTTACTGTATTGAATAGGAAACTATCCAATTTCGGCACTTGAAGAAGAAAGAACTTGTAGGGTTACATTGTATAAGTGGATGTCACAAAATACAGTTGCGAACAGATTTTTACTGTATTGAATAGGAAACTATCCAATTTCGGCACTTGAAGAAGAAAGAACTTGTAGGGTTACATTGTATAAGTGGATGTCACAAAATACAGTTGCGAACAGATTTTTACTGTATTGAATAGGAAACTATCCAATTGCGGCACTTTAAGAAGAAAAAACTTGTAGGGTTACATTGTATAAGTGGATGTCACAAAATAAAATTTCGAACAAATGTTTACTGTTGAATAAGAAAATATCAAATTTAGGCGGTCGGAGAAGGGAAGAACTTGTAGGGCTGTCTTGTACAAGTGGATGTCACAAAATAAAATTTTGAACATATTTTAATTGTCTTGAATCGTAAAATATCTTATTTCGGCACAAAACAAATTTATTTCAAAATGTACCCTAGTATACATATTTTCAAGTCATCTGGTCTCTGAGTGTTGTATACTAAAAGTTATATTTCTTGGTTAGCCAGTGAGATCGTTATCTATATATTTGCAACAAATATTTCTGTAAGGTTAATTAGTTGGTTATGTGAAAGGGTCAGATTTTTGACCATGCTGCACCAGAAACAAGGCAGATAATGTTAAGTAGAGGCCATACACACAAACTGAAAGTTTCACTGACACACAGGAAATACATCAGAGGAGGAATCAAATCTACAACGCATCAAGTGGGCGTAATATACACTGTGTAACGACGAACCCCTTTAAGGAATATATTATTGAAGTAAGTTATTTTATAGTATGCTGGTAAACAAGGTAAACGTAAGATGTTTTACATAAGAAGTGAATTTTAGCTTATTTTTATTTCTAATACCCGACCTCTAAACTCTTCGGTTTTTGGCACTACAAGGGTGGATTTGAAGGCTCATTGTGAAGGAGCTAACATTGACCATCACCAACAACCATGAATTGACATACTAGGATTCGAACCCGAGGTATACAGGCTGACAGACATAATCTATGACAAGGTATGATCATTATAGCAGCTAAGCGACGCTCAAATCAAGCGTAAATCAAAGTAGCTAATGGTAATTTTAATTAAAGTCGAACTAGAGCAACACAATAGGCTATGTACGACCGTCCGGGATCAATCCCCTAAGGGAAAGATCCGACAACACCACCACGTAATTTTCAACCACGGTGAGATGACGAGATTCAAATTTACTATCTTGAATAGGACAATATTTTAATGCCTTGAATTAAGGCAACACCTGAGCTGGCACCCTACTCTACAAACTTCCACACCAACCCAACTTGAGGACTTTCGGCCACGACGGATTTATGGTGCACCAGCCGCCTCTACAAAATACGCTTACGCACATCCATGCACTGACCCGGATTCGAACCAGCAACCTTGCGATCTAGAGGTTAATACCATAACCACCAGACCGGTTGGTCGGTTAAACGTAAGTAGAAAATGAATTAGAAAATAAAAAATAGTAACAAACATCAAATACAAAAAAAAATAATACAAAAGTAAAACTTAAAAAACAGAAATATAAATAAAAATTAATAAATATAAACCTAATAATAATAAATATGTATAATGACAAAAAATAAACATGAAATATATATATATATATATATATATATATATATATGAGATGGTATAACAATCAATGCAAAAAGCAACATATGGACGATGTTTGAAAATTGATTTTTCCACCAACAATAAATAAATGTCCATTAAAAAAAGTGTTGAAAATTCATATTTTACTGTCATTATGCTTCGTCTACAACCAAAACGCGACTGTAAAGATTTCCAGTCAAAATTCGTTTCACAGTTCAGATGAATATTGATAACAAGTACAAGTCTTGCGTCATTATTAATTAATCTAGAAAATTTATACAAAATCTCTCTTACCGATAGAAACATGAAAAATTACATTCTACACTCCTGAAAGCCATTCCACTATCGAATATGGCAGTACGCCTGGACCCATAATGAAAGATCAAGTTAGCATAATTAACTACCAAAGGTTTTGTTGCAAGATAATCGTCACTTGCAATCGTTACGTTGTTATATAATTAATTCATAAGCTTTTGTCAAAATGTTCCTCTTTTCACATGGGAATAGCTGTATCTAAGCATTTCCAACTAATTAATGAAAGCTATCATTTTCTGTTGAAGATAATTATATGCAATTAATTTTGTCAGATGCAGTTGGTGTGCTTATAGTGCTTTATTGTGAATGATCACTGCATAGTTTTGTGATGTTTTGTTTAATTAATTTGGTTCATTTTATGAGTTTTCAGTCAAAAGAAATAGCATCACGCATTCGTTAAGGAAATGAATGAGTAACATGACATATAAATGCAAATGCGTGCATTGAGAGTCGTGTTATTGATTTGAAATGTAATTAAAGAAATTATGAGCGTCGTCTTTTGTTTAAAAATTTTGATGCGATGTTAAGTAATTGGAGGATTTACGGCAACAATGAGTTATTTCACGTCTTGCAAGATGGAAGAAAGCAAACTGTTGCTGATGGGGACACATATGCAGGCATAGACTGTACAGCAGCATTCAATATGGACAATATACGAGAGTCGTTCGTAAAGTAATATACGTTCTTAAATAATATACAACCCAATTAAAAATCTTCAATCAAACTTCTTATTTTACATTTTCATACCTTATATTACTTTTCTTCAGTCTCCTTGTAAATTTAAACAATTGTCGTATCGTGTGGAGAGCTTTTGAATACCAGCTTCTTACTCCTCTGCCACCAGTCCATCGATTGTATCCTCGTCAGTAACGACTTTAAGCTTTTGTGGTCGTCATTGAACATGCGTAGCACCCAATTTGCACAAATGTTTTTGAATTTGAGGTGATGTGTTACCACTTCGTAAATGATAGTGCGAAACACATGTGAAAATATATAATGGATTTGATCCGAAGCCACAAGCCTATTTTGTTTGATGCATTTGTCGAGAGATTTGACAAGATCATCCGTAAGGACATTTGGGCGGCCACATGGCTTCTCATCATGGACGTTCTCTTTCACCCCATTCAAATTTCGGCACCGACAACGCACACATGATTCATCCGTCACGACACCATACACTGTTTTGATGTCACTATAAATTTCGCTTGGTGGCACAATAATTGTGTTTAGAAAACGGATTACAGATTTCACTTCACATTTAGCGGCACCCTCGATATTCTTGGACAGTTTGTTTACTTACCAAAAAAAAAATTACGGTTACAATGCGATGTAATTCAGTAAACAGCTTGCAGACGAGTCCCAAAACTGAACGGGTCGTACTTTTCAAGCGACAGTCGTAATAACAGTGAGCTAAATCCCGATCTTATCCGCCATCTGATAGTGGTTAAACATTTTCTGGTTAGTCCTCGGATGGCCCATTTGAGTTTGACCCCGTATCGTTGCCAAGAACTAATTGCGCTGCTCCAGTGGGGCGTTATTTAAATACCTACCTACCAGATATCAATTTTGCTAATACCGAGACATATTGTCATAAAGACGTTACCGTTTTGTTAGGATGGCGATATCAAGATATGGTCATTTTTTCCTTCAAGAGATATTAGGTCTATCAAAATCTGCTAATGGTTTTCCATGTGGCGAGATTCTCCGTCAAGACAATCACCACGATAACTATTAACAGTAATTTCTCGCATTTGTAAAAAGAGATAAAACGAACTGTTGTAGACAAAGACACACATCCAGGAATAGAGGCAAGATACGGCAATTTGAAATAACAATGGGATATATTATTTAAAAAAAAAAGAGATAAAAAGAACTGCAGAAGGCGGGTGTATATACATCCATGTGTAGATTCGATGGTAGCATACATTTATAGTGATATAGACTCGTATAGTAAGTATGGACGCTAAGGGGATAGCTGATGTCAACTTCTCTTACCTGTGAGGCATAACAAATGCATATCAGTTCCTGAAACACAAGATGTCCAAGGACACCAATTGCAAACTAAAATGTCGATACTTCAGAGAGACAGCCTTTTCGCTGATGCCAACTTCTCTGACTTGCGAGGCATAACAAATGCATATCAATTTATGAAACACAAGATGTGCAAGAAAAACAATTACAAACGAAAATGTCAATAATTCTGAGACAGCCTTTTAGCTGATGTCAGTTTCTCTTAACTTGTGAGGAATAACAAACGTATATTGATTTCTGAAACACAAGATGTCCAAGGACACCAATTACAAATGAAAACCGTCGGTATTTCTGATAAAATCTTTTAGCTGATGTCAACATCTCCGATTTCTACGACACAACAAATGCATAACAACTTCTCAAACACGAGACTTCCAAGGACTCCGCTTGCGAATGTTTGAATACGAAAAACAGGGTCCCCACTGCTAAAGGAAAAATAAAAGTTTTATTTAACCCCACCACCAACGCGAAAGAAACCCTCCCACTCAATAAACAAACCCAATATGAGCGTTAACACCGCCATCAAAAACCGATCTCGGGACTTACACCGCCCTACCTCTGAAACCCCCGAGTAGAACATCGGCAAATCAGAATGCACCAGGACCGGCATTATGTACACAGTACGGATGCACAGATGGTGGAACTACCGAACAAACGCTGAGGTATGTCTGCAAAACAAAGAAAAGGGGAGATATATTTTTGGAGTATGTGTTTGCTTTTCAGCGCCGGTATTCTTAAGCGAGAGAATACATTCTAAGCAAAGAAAGGAATCCGTATCGCTTGAGTTAAGAGTCCATCTGTTTTCAAGCTGGAATCTGAAGGACTCCCGGTTGGCATTTCGGGATGTATTCTCGCCCATGCTGTTGTGGAATAATGCATTTCATTTTTTATATGAATTGAGACTCATAGAAATCGCTTTATATATGCTAATTCCCATGTCCTATTGTATTGTGAATATATATCTATGCAGCTTATTTGTAATATAAAATTGATAAAAAAATGTATATTGACAATCTACTTATGAAAGTATCAATCTTAATTCTCACATATATTGTATTGTGAATTTATATATTCGGCTTATGAGCAACAGAACAATAACTAAAATTTATCATCAGATAGATTTTGGTAATGTGTTTATGAAAGCATCTATTTCGATTCACATGTATATTGTATTGCAAATTTACATCTTTATTATTATTTCAATGTATTATTATATCATTATTATCAATGAAACGATACCCAAGTTCTTCAAAAAAATGGGATTTGACAGTATTCTTATGAAAGTATCAATCTTCATCCGCTTGCAATAGCATATAAACCCGCATTATATAGCAAAAATGTGTTTTAACTTAACACTATATAATATCTAGTTTAGTTTTAATTTTACTACACACTGGACATTTGACGATTTGAAATTACGTTAGATTATTATCAAGCCACATGTTATTTATGAGAGTAAATTTAATTCGACTCATTCCTTCTTAATATCATAAGTGTTTTTGACGAAACATCCCGTTTATCAATCACTGATCGATTTTGCTTTTTACAAGATAACGCCATATCAAGATACTGTCTATATTTTGATGATGACAAGATCATCATTTTTTTCCCGCGACTGTACATCAATAAAAATACAGTAGTTAGCTATAAAGAGTGTTTATTATATATTATATATAAAAGCAGCCTTCAACATAGTTTGAATTGCAAATATATATACGTATACACTTAGTTCATATTTAGAACAAGAAGGTTTGTTGATTACTGATTGCTGTTGTTGTTTGTTGATTACTGATTGCTGATGTTGTTTGTTGATTGATGATCATGTTGTTTGCGCGTATCTTTGTTGGTTTAAGAAAAATAAACTATTTTCTGCTGGTATTTTTTGCTGGCTTATTTATTCAGTTAATAACTGACGGTGAGGTGTCCTAAGAGGTTTTCATAATAAGCATTTTCATTTGAAAATTGTTCAACGCATTGAATAACAAAATTTAAATGGTATTTCCCTTCGCGCACTGTCCGTTAGAAGCCACGTCCTTTATAATAGGGTTCGTTATAATAAGGTTATACTGTATTTGAAATTTCTACAAAAATGTCTTTATCCAAATAGCACGTAATGAAATAACCATCCTATGACACCGTTCTATGGACTGCTTGCATAACAATCAATACCAAAGCGTAAATGGAAATCTATGTATTCGGAGTTAAAGCTATTTAGTGATTTTATCAGAAATAATCTCTGGAATGCAGCTACAACAGAAAATTGTATCCTGTTTGAGAAAATAGCTCACAGAAAGCTCATATACATTCTTCGGAATACTAATATGCTACTAGAGTCTGTCAGATTCAGATTTACTTGATACAAAATATCTACACAAGTTCGAATGTCATCTACAGACTGTTGCATAAGCGCAGACAATAGAACATCTTCCTCAATAGATGGAGAATGAATGCGAAATTGTCAAGGCTGAATATCCAACTCTAATTAGTGAAGAGTTGATAAACAAACACTGGAAGAGGCATTTTGTGTCAGTTTGGGCGTTTAATTAGTTTTGCCTTCGTTTGCCTACCACATGGATATTTGCCCTCAAGAATTTTTTTGTTACGTTTCCGTGGTTCAATGAGTTTATTCACTGCTCTAGGCGACACAGTTTTGTTTCTTGCTACTACCCTAAGTATTTTACTCGCTTCTGTATCAGTAAAAAGCTTGCCTTGATTGTATATGTCTTTTATAGTGAAAAATATTACCTGGTGCAGCTTGACTAGATCTGGTCCTTTTCCACAAAGGAACAACCAACTAGCGTAAAGTTTTAGTTTTTAGCGAACATTTTTTGTTGGAAAGTGTGTTGTACCTATAAGATATATATATATATATATATATATATTATCTGTTTTAATACCTGATATAATTTATTACCTGTTTGGACATTTTCAACTATATTGTGATTAAATAATCACAATACTGGTGCTTTAGTTTCGTGTCAAAAAGTACCCTGTAGTGTATGAGTCCAGCCTCTTATAGAAAATCTTGTCCCATTTCGATGTCTATTCGCCCACAAAATAATAAAACAGTTTTGTTTCTACGATGTATATTGTCATTAAGAAAACACACTAGATCTTGAAGGACCAAATATCTCGTCAATAACAAAACTGACCAGATCGTGAAGAAACAAATATATCGTCACTAACAAGACAGATTAGATCTTGAAGGACCTATAGTCACTAACAAGACAGACCAGATCTTGAAGGACCAAGTATCTCTTCACTAACAAGACAGACCAGATCTTGAAGGACCAAATATATCGTCACTAAAAAAACTGACCAAATATTGAAGGATAAAGTATCTCATCATCGACGAAATTGACTACATCTTAACGGACAAAATATCTCGTCACTAACAAATCTGACCAGATTGTGAAGAACCAAATATATCGTCACTAACAAGACAGACTAGATATTGAAGGACCAAATATCTCGTCACTAGCAAGACAGACCAGATCTTGAAGGACCAAATATCTCGACAGTAACAAAACAGACCAGATCTTGAAAAACCAAATATCTCGTCACTAAAAAAACTGACCAGATATTGAAGGATAAAGTACCTCATCATCGACGAAATTGACTAGATCTTAACGGACAAAATATCTCGTCATAAGCAAAACTGATCAGATCTTGAAGGACCAAATACAACGTCATTGACAAAAATGACTAGATCTTTACAGACAAGGCGTATAGTCGTATCCCCTTGAAGGGATAACACATAGCTGGTAGATTAAATCGAAAAATGATTAATTGTTTAAGTCGTCAATAGCCCGTTATCTTGCTTCAGAAATTCAAATACCTACATCGTAAGTATTCACACACATATGTTCGTTCCCAAAGATACAGACTTCTCTTCATAATTTATTACCAGTTTGGACATTTTCAACTGATAGAATCTTTTATAGGATTATTTCAACTAGTAGATTTAGGTTGGTCACTATCTGGGTTGTGATGAAAGCAATACATACTACACAATTTCGCAAATCTTGAAAAACGTAGAAGGTTAAAAATCTTCGTATTCAAGTCATAAAAGACTATTTTCAAGTCATTAAATAACTTAAGGCTTTATCCTAAATCTTACACTACACCAATTTTTGTTCCTACATTGCAAGCATATACATGTGTATATGTGAAAAATTCGAAGATATAAGTTATACCATATCTTTCCATTGCTGTGTACGAATACAAAATACAACAGGAAATGTCGTCCAATCTACACTGCTAACAATGAATGTACGACTATTGGATTTATACAGCTGATTGGAAAATCAATTGTCTATAAAAGGCAAAAAAAACTAACCAGACTGAAGACTGAAATCGGAAATCTATTAGTACCACAATTAACTATTCACATTAGTCTCTTTTTTGCCGAACATTTAGATACACAGCTAATACAGTCTGATAAGCAAAACGAGGAACATTGTTAAGAAATTTCCTGGAACGTAAATTAAAACTCTGCATTCTACAGCAGGCTGCTTGCAGCGAAATTACTGTAAATAAAGCCGGTTTTCACTAAAGAACTGAAAAGCAGAAAGACCATTACGTCTAGACACTGAAAAGGAGAAGACTTTGTTATTTTCTTTAGTATTGGATAAAAACTGAACTGGAATTCATTCAATTGGAATAAATGATGGTTTTCCTTTTAAATAATTTTTTGTTCCTTAGTAAATTAGAGAGTAAATTTTATTAAGAATATGGTAATATTGTAAATGAATTATGCAATTAATTTTATATTAATATGTTATACAGGATGGTCGGGTAAAATAAATTTC
Organism: Metellina segmentata; assembly: GCA_947359465.1. Lineage (NCBI taxonomy): Eukaryota > Metazoa > Arthropoda > Arachnida > Araneae > Tetragnathidae > Metellina > Metellina segmentata. The sequence goes on from OX375883.1 coordinate 48,809,644, forward strand.
ACTCTTTGGAGGCATATGTGGCTATATCGAATAAATGAAATGGAATTATATTTTGTATTGAGACTTTTGAAGACATGAATAGATGAATATATTCCTAGAAAAACTGTAGTTTCAAAAGTTGCTGATAAGGGAAATGTGTTGTTGTTAGAGACAAAAACAGTTATCGTTTTTTAAATGCAGATAAAATGGTTTACTCAGATACCAATGAGTAAGCAAAAACCACGCCACTATAGGTTTTACTGTAATCTATAAGATTTAAAAGCTATATTTTTAAATCATTGGCAAATTTATGTTAATATATACTGCGTATATGTAATTTAAAGGATACATGTGGGTAAACTGTTAGTGGTTGTAATTTTTAATGTGTAGCATTATTTTCTTAATTAAAAAGTTGCGGGCTATTTAGTTATAAATCATGGAAATATGATCCTTAATGTAAAATACTAAAAATAAAACTCAAGATCACCGGAATTTCTGATTGCTGGAATGAGTACTTAGTACTTGAAAGTTTAAGATAACATGACTTTTTAAGTAGGGGGATAAACCATTATTATTTTGGAGTTCATTAAACTTGAATAACGCACTTGAAATTTTTTTAAAAGTGGCTTAGTATTTTGCTTGAAGCCTTTTCATTGTATATGAATGCTTTTGATTAAGTTTTATGCTTATGTGTATCTCTTATAACATCAATTCACAGATTTAGTTATTCGGAAAAAAATTTTCTGATGCGTTACTTGAAGGATATATAAAATGAAGATAATTCTTCCGATTAGGAGTATTTAATGTATTCTATTTTAATCTTTTTTTTTTGCATTGGAGACAAAATTCTGAATATCATTAATTTTCTTTGATATTTTATTTTTATTGTATTGTGAAATGAAAAGCGTAACTGTGAGTAACTTCAGTATTTCAACTATCCAATCAGACTATTTGATGTAAGTTTCACAAGCATAATTATATATAACTTTAACCTCAAGCATCACGGCATTTCAGAATAGTGTAATATACTTTCCGCCAGACTACACATAACAACTAAATTACCACCTATTTTAGTTGAAAGATTCCCAGGGAAGATTTTTCTATTGGTATATACTATTAAAATCAAATTTAGGTGAACTTATGCAGGCTGGACTGTGGGTTTCAAAACGAATATACACGTGTGAGCATCGTAGGCGACTAATGGGTAAATTTCATGAAAAAACTCGCAAACTGGACGAGGTTAAATATTACGAGGTGTTGCCCTCGGATATTTCTCTTCGGGGGTTGATCCTAGACCGTCACCAAAAGCCAGCTTTGTTGCTCCAGTGGGAAATTAATTAAAATACCTACTTACCTACCGTGGATAAACAGAAGTATTCAAAAACTTATGCACATTTTTATAACATAATTTTAATTTCCGAAATTGCAACAAACTTTTAAAGCAGAAAATATTCTAAAGCTCATAAGAACCAGTATAGGCTTTAATAATAGACCTAAAGATCCTGTAGGTAAACTACGAGTGTAGAACGTTTTAGAAGAGGTGAAAAAACGCCTTTTACCCTACCGAAATAAATGAAACACGATGATTCTTAATTTCCCAAAACTTCAGCAACCAAAAGATCACCACCTCCGTAATAGAATTACGCAAGGCCCCGATTCCAACTTTACTTCCCCACCAGCTCGCATAAATTAAATTACCACAACCAGCCTAGATCGGCGGTATCCCAATAACCGAAAAATATCCACTCAGAAATGCCCTTCACGCTCCGTTCCTTTGATACTCGATTCAGATTCATGATGAATCGCAAAATTGCATCGGGATTCCGTGATTTCAAACAGAAACCTCCGACGATTCACAATCTTCGATTCTTCTCGGCTAATGTTCCTGATTCCTCGTACACCCCAGGGGGCGCAGGTCTTTAATCGAATGATTCCTTGGCATCTGATAGGTCGCCTCCCGGCGATTTATGCAAATGCCCCCGTCGGAAAATAAGTGAAATTCCGCTAATTGAAATAAATGATCGCTTCCTACTCACTTTTAAAACGCAAGTGAGTGATACGCGTTATTAGAGCCTGACAGATTCCTTTCAGTGGTTCCTATCTGCGTGCTATCGGAGGGGTGACTTTGGGAAATGGATGAGGAACGATTAAAATTTTGAGACCGAGGCACTGTTAAGTGGATTTGATGGGCATGTTGTATCTTTATCCGAGTCGGCTGAGCTCGCTTGGAATAAGAATTAGGTTTCGCAGGAAGTGAATGTAAACAGACGCTATTGAAATAAGTAAGTGGGTGCTTTCAATTGGATGGCTGCTGAAGCACGACGTCTCCCGACGTGTAATTTTGTTAGTAAAAACTATGTGATTGGTGTCGCTGATGCTGGTAAATTAATTGTAATACAAGATACGGCAGAGGAGTTGGACAGTTTTGCAAATGGAAATCACAGTGGTTATGTATATCAGAACTAATTTATTAATACCGAATAATCTGTCAAAGTTTGCCATTTGAATATTTTTACATACATTTAGGCTGTCTTCAAAATTACATCCCTCAAATTCTGTCCGTCTCCCTCTAGATGCACTCTTTAAGTCTTTTCCTGAAGTTAAGTGTCGCTCTTTCCAACATTTTGCCAACAATGTTGGCGATTTCCTCGGTAATGGCAATCTCCCAGAGATGGATGGAATCTCCCAGTCTCAAGTCTTTTCCTGAAGTTACGTGTCACTCTTTCTAACATTTTGCCAACAATGTTGGCGATTTCCTGGGTAATGGCAATCTCCAAGAGATGGATGGAATCTCCCAGTCTCAAGTCTTTTCCTGAAGTTACGTGTCACTCTTTCTAACATTTTGCCAACAATGTTGGCGATTTCCTGGGTAATGGCAATCTCTCAGAGATGGATGGAATCTCCCAGAGAGGCAATCTCCCTCTAGATGCACTCTTCAAGTCTTTTCCTGAAGTTACGTGACGCTCTTTTCAACATTTCGTCAACAATATTGGCGATTTCCTGGGTAATGGCAATCTCTAGGTCATTCATTGTTCGGACCTGTTTACGTACACTTTTGACTTCAGGAAACCCCACAGAACATAGCGGAAGATGACAAGGTCAGGCAAATGGAGAGGCTATGAAATGTCGCCGCCCCAAGAAATTATATGACCTGGAAAAAGCGGTGCAGAACTGTAATGAAATTAACGGTATGAGCCGTGGCACCATCTTACTGAAACCATAGAATACGCCTATTAAACCGCCTCTTCCAGTGCAAAGGTTACAGTTTGCTGTGCAGTGCCTCTATTCGGTGTAATAGTTCCTTATTGTTTTGAGGAGAACGGTAACGCTGTGACAATGAATAGTGAACGATATATCAAAATGCTGAGATTCCTTCAACCACAACTGCGTAGTCGTCTTTGTCATTTGATTGTGTTCTTTGCATCAATGCTGGCCACTATACAAAAGTTTTTTGTCGAGATAAACTACTAAGAGGGTTGAAAATTAGCCTATTGAGCTTAATTGATGCAGACTTTGAAGGTTTTGATGCAAATTTAGTTAGCATATTTGTAACAAAAGAATGTTAAAACCTCAAAACCAGAAACAATTAAACTTACATGTTTTCGATAGTAAAACACAAAAAATTTATCCATGTCTTACGTCGGTGGTCATCAAAACGATTTTTACTTCCCATTTTGAGACTAAACGCCTCGCCAAGCTCAGGTATATGCACCGAGTCCTGAGAATAGGAATAAGCGTTAGCTACGATTAAGGTTTTTTAACCACACCTATGCCGAGGGAAGGTTGACAGCTTGGAATTTCATGGTTTCTTCAATTAAATACATACATACTTTTAAGATTTCATAAGGTATTTAAAAAGGTATTGGAACTTTCTGAACTGTATGTCCGAGTGATTAATCGAGTAGGAATATAAAGTTCTCCCTGCCAAACCAATCAGTCGACACTAATCAGAATCGGTGGATGCCGAATTGGGAATATTGATCCGAGGCAGTGGATTAAGTGGGTAGCCCACTGAAACGGATTAATCTTAATAGTCGTGGGCTGGTGTTAATTGAATAATGTAAATTGGTACACCCCTTCTTAGGCCTTAGCTTCAGGGGAGTGTGCTGGTGTTCGTTGTACGGTATTGTCCACACAAATGATGCAACTGTAATACGTGTCCTACAAAGCTTGTTCTGGGGCTAGTTCAGTTGGTGAACATGGTTATAGGTTAACAGGGACTAATTAAAAGTGATACTCGTATTTTATTACGACGCCTCGTCACAAAACAAGTGAAATCTATCTATTTGAAAGAAATAATACCTAATTGTTTTAACCCTTGAAGTGTTTCAACCCGATATATCGTCAAAGGTTTGGAAATTTTTCGAAGTACGAGGTAGCACGTCCAGACAGAATCGCCGTATTTCCCCAAGTGGGATAAAGATCCAAGTAGGTAACATAAACTGTCCCTTTCTATAAACTAGTAACAGTTTTTTGCAACAGAAGGTGAACATTACATGACTAGTTTCGATGCAAGGATAAACCAACAGGTGTATTAAAAATGTCAGTGAGGGATACTCGTTATTAGTCGTATACATATCGTTAGTGGTTCCAGTCTGCGTGATTTTGGAGGGGTGTCTTGGGATAATGGATGATGTACATTCAAATTTTGAGGCCGAGGTGATGTTAAGTGGATGTAAAGGGTGTGGGGAGGAGTTTTTATCCAAGGGTCTGCTTGGAATACGAATTAGTTTTTGCAGGAAGTGTATGTAAACAGACGCTTTTGAAAAATGTAATTGGGCGCTTTCAATTTAATTGTTGATGGAGCGCTGACGGTCTCTTGACTTATCACGTCCTTTTAAAATTATGTTTTGTATAGTTGATGTTAGAATATAAAATAGAACTGAGTATTGCCATGAGTGGTTAAATATTCTGTACTAGAGTGGTGGACTGCAGGAGTTCGGTTGAGGATTCAACCCTCATGCACCGATATTGCCCTGGTTACAAGGATATTCTAAGTTTCTTCAAGTCAACAAGTAAATTTAGGCCAGCTTCATCTAAGATATCGAGGAGGAAATTTGGGATAGATTATGTTCCATTGTGTGTATTCATTAATTGATGCTGTATGTCTTCCGTTTGGCATATATTGGAAAAATATTATCCTTGCCATCTAACCAATCCGCTGTGTTTTCGAAACGATTGAAGTATTTTCAACCCAACCATTCTATCAATACATATTGATTTGGTAGATACCTGATTGGATATATTTATACATAGATCAGTAGTTAGGATGAGTTTTGACCACGCGAATTCAAACAATTAAATCTCATTAGGATTCAAAATCTTGTATCGTATGTCCATCTGTAGGTATTTGTTAAATGACTGATCTAAACTGGTACACTAAACTTGATAGGTCCTAATACAAAGGAAGGTGTGATAGTGTGACTTGGGTAATGCACAACTTTGTATTTTCACCTAAGTAAGCCCTACCTTTCCCGAAATACAAGACATGCATGTACATTGGTTGAACAATTTTTATTTTACCCATTGGGGATACTTCTAGTATATGTATGCTTATGATACACAACAGCGTACTCACACCATTCAGCGCAATCACATTTTAACACTACTGTTAGTTTTTCTTCATGTCAAAAAGTGCCCTATGGTGAATGTCCTCTAATGCAAAAGCGTGTTCCAAGCTATCACCAGATCTAGGAAACAAACAATTTGCTTTTCCTACTTGAATCTGCTACCTCCCTTGGGGTAGTAGGACACTTTTATCTCAACGAGAAATCTCGTCCATCGCAAAAACAACCAGATCTTGACGGACAAGAGATCGTGTCATTAGCAAAGTTTACATAATGTTGAACGAGATATTTCGTCGAAACCATTTGGAGGGTTAAGAACAGATAACTGTAACCACTTTTCAAATGTTTCTTTGGTTTTGCACTTGAATGCTTAGAATTGAATAAATATATTAAGATATATTTCCCTAGCATAGGTGGCACATACATTATTTACACGCTTGAAAATGACATCAAATGGATGCAAACAAATGAGAGCAACTTAAATGTATTCATCCACCAACTTTTCAGCTTGGTCACGGTATTCTTGATTTGAGCTACATAATTGCTTGATGTAGTTAAATAGCACGGAAGAAAACAACATTTTTCTGTAATCTGAAGACAGAAGGCAATGAGAAATTTAGGAGGTAGAAATCATCGTAGAAAATGAAATCCGGGAGTACGTGGATTGGATTGAATTTTGAGGTTTTGTGTAACAAGGTCCGTAGGAAAACGTGGAAAACGATTTTGACTTTAATAAATGTCAAACTTAATTGAGAAAATGAATGAGATGGAAATCAAGTGTACGCTTAGAAACCCACTGGGGTATTATAACTGAGGCGTGTACTTCTGGCTTTAATTTAACACTCGTAAGTATACAAAACATTGTATTCTATTTTTTGATTATCATTATGGAGTTAAGAAATCTGCCTGTCTATGCTGACTTTCTTAATAAATGCTATTAAATAAAATATGATTTTACCTTTAAAAACATTTTCACATGTTCTGCAAATAAAAATATTTTATTAAATTCAAACTTATAAATTGCTGTAAATAGCACTTAATTAAAGAATAATAAAAAATTATTTAAAGGTTTTATTTTATAGTTAATCAAAGCATCAATTTGGATACATATTATTTTAGGATTACATGGACAAATCGCATATGCATTATAAAATTTAATTTGTGATTTATCAATTGAAACACAAAGATATTCAATGGTAGATTTGAATTTTTATTTGTCCAAATTTATATTCTATGATCCACATCAAATTGAGGAAATCGGATCCACATCATTTCCATAGAAAATGTATTCTTATTTTTACTATATACTCATTTCCTGTAGGCATCGCATCCATTTTACTTAGTTCCCTTAAACACTAAACAAAGCGAATATCCTTGCATTAAATATCATGAGAATATTTAGAAAGACTTGGAAAAAGAACGTTAATAGCCATAAAAATTGTTCCATTGTTCTAAACCCGATATAAAAGTCGATCGTAAAAATTGAAGCACTCAAAGGATCATTTTCTTTCATCCACTCAAGTACCATCTTATCAATTTCCTTAAATGTAAAAATGCATCATTGTCAGGACAGGAAATGAATTGCAATGGGAAGATCGCATTAAATGCGTTTTTTTTACATCCGCTGTATGAGATGTAATGCTTTGAAAAAAGTTAAGTCATAAAAAAGTTTAAAGCACTTTTAAAGGTGGTTTTAAGGAAAGTACTTCTTTGTTGCATGTAGAGTGAGGTGTCTTAAAATGCTCGAGTGAACACTTTATCTCGTAATTTTCTGATCTTGTTTACAAAGATCGGATTTTATTTGATGTGGCTTAACGGATTTTTTTTTGCTAAACGAAAGATTGTGCAGACCATATGCACTACCCTACAATAATGGACCGGACAACAAAATGTGATGGTATAAGGGAAAGAATACATGCTTTAATAGGGGGATGAGCTTCCGCGTGCTGCAATGACACTAGCAACTCTTCTGGGAATATTTTCAATAAAGTTTTGATACACAATTATGGGTAGTTGTGTCCATAACTGCTGCAAGAATGTCGCCAGCTCAGCTGTGTATTGCGGAAGTGGTTCCCTGGTCCTTAAGCGTCGCTCTAACTCGTCAATCAAATGTTTTATGGGGCTTAGGTCGAGACTATGAGCAGGCTAGAGAAGACGTTTTACATCCATATCTTGATACCGCTACTTGATACAGGCTGCTACATAACATGGAGCTTTGTCGTCTTGAAAGTAACATTCGTCCATTCCATAAAATTACCAGATCGTAGGAAGAACCTGATTGTCCAAAATGCTCATGTAGGCGTTGATGTTCAAGTGACCAGAAACAACATGCAAAGGACCCAGGCCATACCACGAAAAAACACCCCCAAACAAACAGTCGGATTTTTTGCAAGTAGTCTGGCGTCCGGTCCATTATCGTAGGGTAGTGTATTTAACCCTCGAATTAGTCTTGACGAATGGTATCTCGTCACTATTGTACCGGAAGAAATGGTGCGATGACAGAAATGGTAGCGTAAAGAACAAGATCTTTGGGTTTCACCACCTACAACATTTATTCTAGCATCTTACAGCTTTACAGATATGTATAGCACAAAATTGCAGATATTTAGGGACATGAATGGTTCGGCAGAGGATAGCGTGAGTGTCCTCACGCTCTTAATTCTCAAAGGTCTCTCAATGGCGAGATATATTACCTAAAAACCACCTGTCGATGGAATTTTGAATGTTCTAAAGGGGCTTGAAATTTAGGAGATCGTACTGTCAGTGCAACGTCAGATGAAGAGTTGTATGTCAAGTGCCCAGAACTTTATGATCGATGTAATGTCGAATGGAGTGCTGTAATTGTACTTCTAGTGTTAGCTATGGACATTTGATCACTTAAAAAGAGTTTTATTATTTATAATTAGGAAATTCTTGAATTATGTCCGCTTGATCAGAGAAGCCGCCTTTTTTACACAATCAAAACTGAACAGATGTCTTGATGGACGAGATATCTCGTCAATAGAAAAATAACTAATTATACCTAATCTCGATACCGAAAATCCTAAACATTCAAGTGGTTTCGACGAGATACTTTGTCCAGCAATCGAGATATCTCGTCATTAACCCTTCTGGTGGTTTGCTCGACGAGGTATCGTCATTGGCAAAACATTAGCAGAAAGTGATGGACGAGATGTATCGTCAAAACCACATGGAGATTTAAGTTTCATTATTTGTTATTTATACATTTTCCTACTTATAAATGAAGCTGTATTTTTTTAAATGTAATAATTAAATTTTAATACTTAAATAAACAATTAATTTTTTTCACCATAAAATTAATTTAAACTCGTGTTTACTTTACTAATGATTAAAAATTACTCATGTGACAACTTAAAAAATAAATAAATATTAGTTTTTAACTATATTATAATAATTTTTTTGTAATTTAATTAATCTATATATTATATTATTAATCACATCTAGTGCAATATATCATAGTAATAAGTAAATATCATAAACTAAGCCTTATCAAAACCATAAGGGATGTAATTTATTCGGCATAGGATAAAAGAAATCACGGTCTCTCACAGCAACGACGCAATATTCCACTGCGCTTGATAAATTAAAAAAAAAATCGATTGAAATGCTACTGCTTCTTTTCAAATTAGAGTTCATTTATTATGTTACTTCGAGCTCATTAGGCTAAGAAAAGATACTCTTTCACTGGAGGGAGCCTTTTTTTTTATATCGCTTACGGTTTTTCAGCAAAAACCATTCGGCACGTGCAAAGTGATTTTAGCGTCAAAGGGACAAAAAAAAAAACTATTTATTTATTTTTTTCATCTCAGCTGTCACTCTCAACTACGCAAGACATGAAAGAAAGAAAAAAAACGGAAAAAGAAAAAAATGCAATTAGGGTTTTCGCCGCAGTGTTTACTTTTGTAGTCAAAAACCGAGAGCGTCAGAAAAATGCCCACATAGATACTCTCCTTTTTTTGGATTTTGGATGCAAAAAACAGGGGTTGGTCATTAATTTCAGTTCCCCAAACATTAATTACAGAATTACTAGTAAATTAGGAAGCATGGAAGTTTCCCGCAGCAAATCGATAGACTTTATTCATCAAGTGTCCTCTTTAATCGAATGAAAATAAAGGCGGCTGCAGTATCGAGTGAAACGGCCACCCATTAGTTATTGCACCTAAAACGTAGTAATTAAATACTTTTTAATGCACCGAGTAGTTTATAATAGCTTAATCAAGCGATTTTTCTTTGTTTGGTTTTTGTGTGTAATTAGGTTGTGCGGTGTGTTTTGGTTCAGTGGAGCAGTGGGGAATGGATTTTCTAATGTTTTCATTATGCTGCGTGGTAATGGTAGGTTGCAAACAAAGTTACTGAATGAATCGAGGTCATTTAATGAGTACGTGTACATCTTCGTGGAGTCATTTGGAGAAGAAGCTATGAGCAACTTGTTTAGCAACTGAGCTATGAGCAACTTATTTGGAGTAAGATACTTTCTATGAAAGAACATTAAATTGAGTTTCGGAAGATATTATTTTTATTTGTGTGTTGGAATGAAGTAAAATACTACAACAATAGAACCTTTTTTAACTGAGCTCCGGTTAACCAAGTGTCTGTGTCAATCGAACATAATTCGATAGCATTCTTTTAAGCTTTAACCCTCTTAGAGTTTCGATATGATATCTCATACAAGACCAATTTTGCTTAGGTAGGTTAGAACATCGATCAATTTTGCTTAGGTACCATAGAACATCGATTATCCACACTCCGATTAATCGATGTCCGTGTCATCCGAGCAAGTAAATTCGACAGCAGTTTTTATGTTTTAAACCTCTTGAAGTTTCAATGATATATCATACAAGACCAGGTCAATTTCGCTCAGGTAAGATAGAACTTCAACTATACAAACTCCGGTTAACCAAGTGTCCGTGTCAATCGAACAGAATTCGATAACATTCTTTTAAGCTTTAACCCTCTTAGAGTTTTGATATGATATCTCATACAAGACCAATTTTGCTTAGGTAGGTTAGAACATCGGTCAATTTTGCTTAGGTACCACAGAACATCGATTATCCACACTCCGATTAATCGATGTCCGTGTCATCCGAGCAAGTAAATTCGACAGCATTTTCTATGTTTTAAACCTCTTGAAGTTTCAATGATATATCATTCAAGACCTGGTCAATTTCGCTCAGGTAAGATAGAACTTCAACTATCCAAACTCCGGTTAATCAATTGTTCGTGTCATACAAGCCGACTTTGACAGCATTTTTTAAGCTTTAACCCTCTTGGCGATTCAACATGATATCGCATGCAAGACCTGTTCAGTTTCGCTCAGGTACGACAGAACCTCGGTTATCCGAGCTCCGATTAATCAATTGTCCTTGTCATCCTAGCCGAATTCGACAGCATTTTTTAAACTTCTATTCTCCAAGAGTTTCGACAGGATATCTCAACCAAGATCAATTTTGCTAAGGACCATATATGTCGTCGAGACAATATTACTTCAAGCGAATGCTGGAAGCATATTGCCCTTAGCCTTAAAATGGCAACAGTTTGGAACACGTTTTTGCATCAGACACTGGACATTACCGGACAGTTTTCGACGCGAAGATGAACCACCAAGAGGGTTAAATTAGTTCTGATTTTTTAAATTATGAACTTAAGAAATTTATTAACATTATTATTATTATGTTCTAGTTAAATAACTCTAAGTATATACAAAACTTCTGAGTAATCTTTCTTTTCAGGAGTTGATTCCGGGCCGTCACCAATAACCCGTTGTGTTGTTCCAGTATGAAGTTAATGAAAAAATACCAAACATGTATAACTTCTGAAGTTTATTACCATAATCAGCATATCGTCTATCGTGTGATCTTCATCCTTCCAACTAATCATTCATATCATACATTCCTTTGAACCTAAGTACCTGTTGCATATTTCCTTTGACTGTTTATATTATGAGTGCGATTAATCATCCACGTTTATATTACTCTTTCCTGCATGTATGTAGATGTATGATTTAATTTGGCTGATGCAATCCTTCTGTAATACCCAGTAAATGAGCAGTTACCTCTGAGTCTTAACGCTGCTCGTATCGTTTTTATGCTTGTCTATTGTGATGTCTCTATAATTATTAAATGTCATGTTGTACTTGAAGTACACTCTTATTCTTACTTTGCAAGACATACCAGTACCCACAGAAGACATTTTCTGTCAAAGTAAAAGTAGGTGGCGTAATTTTATTCGGTAGAATGTATTTCCTGTGCGTATTCCGAATGTGAAGCCACCTGTCGTGTTTTACGAATATGATTTTCAGTACTTCGCCAGTAAAAATTCCAAAGAATTATATTCGAATTGTTACATGATACATGAATTGTCAATGGTAGCGAAATAAATGCCACGCTGTAAATACCATATTGGAGACTTGGAGTACACTCTTACTCATACTTTGCAAGACATACCAGTACTTAAAAGAGACATTTTTTGTCAAAAAAAAGTAGGTGGAGTAATTTTTTTCGGCAGAACATATATTTCCTGTACGTATTCCGAATGTGAAGCCACTTGTCGTGTTTTACGAATATGTTTTCAGTAATTTGCCAGTAAAAATTCCAAATAAATATATTCGAATTGTTACATGATACATTAATAGTCAACGGCAGCGAAATAAATGCCATGTTGGAGACTTGGAGTACACTCTTACTCATACTTTGCAAGACATACCAGTACTTACAAGAGACATTTTATGTCAAAGTAAAAGTAGGTGGAATAATTTTCTTCGGCAGAACAAATTTCCTGTACGTAATCCGAATGTGAAGCCACTTGTCTTATTTTACGAATACGATTTTCAATACTTCGCCAATAAAAATTCCAAAGAATTATATTCGAATTGTTACATGATACATAGTTAGTCAACGGCAGCGAAATAAATGCCACGCTTTAAATGCCATGTTGGAAACTTGGAGTACGTTCTTACTCTTACTTTGCAAGACATACCAGTACTCACAAGAGACATTTTATGTCAAAGTAAAAGTAGGTGGTATAATTTCCTTATCAGAACATATTTCCTGTACGTATTCCGAATGTGAAGCCACTTGTCTTGTGTTACGAATACGATTTTCACTACTTCGCCAGTAAAAATTCCAAAGAATTATATTCGAATTGTTACATGATACATGGATAGTCAACGGCAGCGAAATAAATGCCATGCGTTAAACGCCATGTTGGAGACTTGGAGTACATTCGTACTATTACTTTGCAAGACATACCAGTACTCACAAGAGACATTTTATATCAAAGTAAAAGTAGGTGGAATAATTTTCTTCGGCAGAACATATTTCCTGTACGTAATCCGAATGTGAAGCCACTTGTGTTTTACGAATTTGATTTCAGTACTTCGCTAATAAACATTCCAAATAATTAAAATCCGAATTGCTACAAGATGGATGAATGGTAAACGATAGCTAAATAAATGCCACACGTTGTATAAATGGAGATAAACTGCATTGTAAAGAACCCGAGTCGTGTTTAATGCGAGAGCATTTGGGTTGGGAAAGTAAAATCTTAGCCTACCGTATGATTTGTTTGCTTAAACTGAAAGTATGATTCACAAAGGACTGAAAGAAATATGTAGTTGTTTTTTTAAATAAATATTTCATAATGAGGTTACTCAATTTGTAAATATAATTTATGGAATTTTCAAAGACGTTCTATAAACTAAATCGCATATTTTTTATAAAAGCATACCGATGCTTTTAAATGGGGTAGTATTTAATCATTAATTTTTATTAAAACTAAATCTAGAAGCACTGTTATAACGTATTTTATAGACATATTTTTAAAAGTAATCCAAATGTATACTAATGTTTAACTCAGATATTTAATTGAATTCAGAAAATTCTGTAATAAACAAAAAATGAGCAACAAGATGCTTTAAATCTTCAATTAAAAATAGATTTTAAAATTTAATTTTCCCCAGACTTGCGATAGTAATGCTAGAGTTGAATACTTTTAATTATTTTTCTACAACACGTAAAAATAAATTGTTGTAATAAAGGCATTGAAAAAGAAATTTAGAGTCTCATTATTGTTCCCTAGAGTAAGATAGAAACGCGTATATTAAAATAAAATTACTTAGAGCTTACATTTATCTGAGTAAAAATGGATGTGATTCTTATAAAAAAAAGTTATATAGATTATTTCCGCTGTTATCCTTTCTGTTTTGGATCTTATAGACTCAGCGTGTTTGTATTTAGTAAATGTTAAAATTGCTTAGTTTCATACAACTACTAACCTTTTGAAGAGTTCGCAGAAATTTATCCGTTATGCATCATTTATGCATTCAAAACTTCTAACCTTTCAGGACTGTAATACCGTCTAGATATATATATAGTTTATCTCTTCTATATATTTCCTAGAAGTCTTTTAATCACTACGTTATGCTATTCCATCCTTATGTTTACTGTTGCATAACATACTTTTCGAAAATATTGACTCAGGTAGGTACTTCAATACATCGTACTAGAGCAAAATAACATGTCATTGACGATGGTCTTGGATCAATCCGCTTGTGAGGCTCAGACGTTTAAAAAAATTCTTCCGTCATTTCAAATCGCATAATCTTAAAAACATTAATCTTATAAAATTCCAGCAAAAGATTTCCAAACGCGTCCATGAATCAATCCTTAATCCTGAAATAATCCTTAGAGAGTTTTGAGTACTGTGAGATAAACTCTTGCTACAGTACACGTAATCGCGAGATTATCAGAGGGCTTAAATTCGCGATTCCTTTTGAGATCTTAAGGTAATAGTAATGATGTAGTTGTAATTTTCTAAATGGGTGACCCGGACGTGGAACGAATTATTTCAGTTTCAAAATTCCAGTTATATTCGGAACAATCCGAAAATGATGGCTTGACTTTTCCATGTCACTACACGTTCTCAAAACGATACGAGAAGTACAGCAAAAACAATTCGATTTTGAAACAATTCGACAAAACAATTGAATATACACGAGGGTTAAAGCTTAAAAACATGCTGTCGAATTCAGCTTGTATGACACAAACAAAAGACAGTTCGAATGAGAATTTATGTCTTATCCACCATGGTCTCCCAATCTGGATCCATCACATTACAATTCCATACAAGGATAGTTCGATTTATTCCTTGGATTAAAAGCACTTCTTCCAGGATATTGATATTTTAAACTGAAGATAGGAAAGCTGTAAATAATAGTGGAAAATATACACTGAAAATGAATGTTTTAAAACTTGCCCAAAAAATTTCACATTTCTTCAGGAAAGACCCAATAGAAGTCACATAGTTTGATGAATTTACGAAACCCATGTGGGAAAAGAGAATATTTTATTATTAAAATAACGAGTCCAATAGAGAACTGACAGACTTAAAGTTCTCCGAATCATTTGGGATTCAACAAAAGCTTATACTTGAAGTAGAATCTTGGAATTCTTTAGAAGAAAAGGAATACCAAAAGAATCATTAAACATTCGATAAGAAAAATATTCGGCCCTAAAGGATAGATTATTCCTTATACAGAGAAAATGTAATGCATTTAACAATCTCTCTAGGGAATAGGAATTGAAATAGGACCAGTGGGACAATGAGAAAAGTCAAGCTACTCTATCATTCTAATGGACTGATTCAAAAAAGAGCTAGTATATCTCTATCCTTTAAATTTTAATGAAAAACATTCGATAATGCTAACAGACATAAATTGCATTTTATTATTTTCATTCAAACGTAGATATAATAATTTAAAGAATGTAAATAAAAACTTCACAAATACAACGAAAGCAAACATTGATATTTCACGGATTATATTCTCTCTCTCTAATAAAATTATATTTTTTACATAAACGATTGAACGAAGAAGCTGCTTTATTTTACTACAGTCAACAAAGATATTGTTATCACAACATTTTTACTTTTTCAATATCTTAACAATAATGCATACCAGATATACAAATAACGTTAGTTAAACGGGTTTAATGAGGGTATTGTGGGTGTAGAATTACTGTACCTTACTCATAAACCATATGAATATTTACCCTTTTTGAGAACACAGTGGTTGTAATTTTCTTTACTTATCCCTCGCATATGCGCAAACTTTTAATACGAGTTTAAACAAAAATTCGAATTGCCTACAAAATATACATATCTTTAAAAAACTCGAAATCAGTATTTTTACATATTTTGGGTACTAGTTTCCCTTAAATTTATGGTATATTTTTAATTAATGTAACACTGGGGCAATACAACGTGCTAATGGTGACAGTCCAGAATAAACCCCCAAAGAGAAAGATCCTAGAAGAACACCACGTCATTTACAACCATGGTGAGATGACGAGATCACACCTGGCATCCCACTCTTCGAACTTCCACATCATGCCGTGAGGGCAATTGAGGCCATAAAAAATTTAACGTGCACCATCCCCATTTGTACACGACGGTCCATGGTTGCATTAGAACTCGAAACCCTCCGGTTTATAGTCCCTTGTACTTCCAACCGGGACTCCGCGTAATTCTTAGCTTTATGACCGTGTCAACATATTTCTGAGTAGTGTAAGTTAGCTTTCAAGCCACATGATCCATTAATCAAATAACTGCTTTGATTGTTTGAAAGAGCCCTATAAAAGATTTTATTAGTCAACAAGACTAAGATTGATTAGAAGTCAAGCAGAGAAGGCCGCAAGTTGCATACTAGAGAACCCTTCAATGGTTTAAATCTCCAGATGGTCGTGACGAGTTATCTAATCAATCCAAACTTGATTTTACAAACGATGAGATATATCGTCAACCAGATATTCTCGATTTTCTATCGATGATGAGATCAAGATCTGTTAGTTCTTAGAATGACAATCTATCTCGTCCATCAAGATCTGGTCAGTTTTGCTAAAATGACGAGATACCTCGTCAAGACAACAACCAGGAGGGTTAAAAAAAGCAAAATAAAAGTATTCCCAACGCTTATTAGTAATTTAATATGGTTATTCTTGTTTTGGGGGTATGTTTTCGTAAGAAAGTTTTCCTTTAAACTCGATTAATTTGGCAGGAACATCTTTAGGTGTGTTCGAGCATCACACCACCATGGTACGTGACCTGTCCTCCCTTCTGTGTTACCCTCGCATACCATTCTTCCTTTTCTGCCCTACTTTATTGTTGTGTTTGGTATAGCTTGGTGTATATATATATAACTTTATTTGTTATTAACTTTATCAAAGACCTTATTTGTTACCGCGTTTTGGCAACGTTGTACAATTGTTTGTTTACCATGAAGCCTTGGGTTTCAATTGAATTTCTAGAGCTGTCGGATGAAATTTTAGTGAAAAAAAATGTACAGTTAAATTTTAATGCACTACTTATTTACAAAATGTCAAGAACAATGGCCATTTAAAATCACGGCCATTTTCAGGGCCAACATTTATAGTTAATCAAGATGTTTGCGCTACAACTTTGGACAACAAACTCAGTGAAAACGTGTATGATAGGCTCGAGTACTGTGGAAATGTTCACACGAACAAAATGCTGGGTATTTGATTTCCAAAGCAGAGCTCGTGTTTCGAGTCACAATTTGCTCAAAGTTTTCATTTGAATTCTAAATTGTTCGAGTTCTGATTTCCAGAGGCATTCAAAACTTTACATTTTACAAATTTACAAAACATTTTTTTGTAAATTTAAAAAATATTTTTTTTTTGGATTTTGTAAACAATCCGTTCTGCTAGGACACATGTATTCATTGATGCGAGAGAAACGAGCAAGGTTCGCGCAGCAAAGCATTGCAAAGCAATCCTCCGGAGCTTGGCCAGTGTTTGCGAGCACGAGGCAGGCCCCCGAGTTTTATTTAACTTACAAGACATATAGATCCCACGACGTCTTGGTAAACGCATCGTGAAATTTCTTAATTTGGTATTATATAGATTCAATTTTATTACTATGTAAAAATGGGCTTAGACAAGTATGGCCTCTTGCGAAGTAAAACGCAAAACCAACTAACATTGCAGAAAATGATACATTCAGCCTTAAATGATTTTACTTTTTCGAGTAGGTATGTGTTTTGTGCTACACCTATACAAAAGAATAATTATCTTAACCTTCTGAATTCCAAAGTGTTAAAAAACAAATCGATTTTCATTGGAAGCAACAACACTCGTTCCAAACATTTATCGTTACCGACTGACTCACAAGCAATTATATAAAGAAAATAAAAAGCATTTCGAGAATTTGTTTTTTCAGTTAGGCAACAGTAAAAAGGACCAAAAATTATCCCAAAAGTCACCTCCAAACTAAACCGGCCCATCTAATTTCCCGCGGACCCCTCTCAGCATTCATTAGACGCTAGTATCCCCTCGTAATGCCATCACATTATACGTAATGGTGGGTGAGCATTACTATTAGCCGCTCTTATAATGCCGTTTATAATTCAGCGATACTTTGACATCAACGATCTCCGCTTTCTGCATCTAGGTGGCGCTGCTGCAGTGTTTTCGCTGACAAGGTTCTGCGGTGGGAAGCATTATAGCGCTCTTTTTGTACTGGAATCTCTTCAATAAAAAGCATATTCAGTCGCTTTAACTAGTGACCGTTATTGTCTTGATTTATAATACTCGGATGGCATAGGTGGAGCTATAAGTATCATCTAGAGGCTTCGAAAAACGCCACATCGAGAAAATAATGGAGACCGTCGGATATTTCGGGTGGACATTCGAAGCTTTTTTGTGATATACTTTTTCTTCTTCTCCTCTGGGTGAAGTATCTATCTTAATGCATTCAGTTAAGATAGGATCTTTAGTGTTTGGGATTCGGGTAAGAAGACATTTTTTTTTCTGGTGTGGACTATATTTGGTCGTTTTTTCCTCCCGCTGGGACACTTAAGGGCGAATTTACTTTTTGAAGAAAATAAACGTAAAATATATCGAAAACTTGGGGAGTATAATCAACATCTTTGGTAAACGGTTGGAGAGGTGCATTTATATTTTTTCAAACCGAACGACTAAATTGTAGGAAAGCTGATACAGTAGTTATTAATTTTTTAATTTTCTGAAGCCAATGCCTTTTTTGTTAATTTTACTAATACATGAAAATACGTACATAATTCAAATTTTAATTAATTAAATTTTTTAATACCAATTTAATATTTTTTTTACTTAAAATTTATAAAAACTAATTTGAATATTTGGAATAACTGCATTCTTACCCGTTTACTTGTGAAATATTCACATTTCCAAACGAATACTTCCTCTTGAATAGATAAATCTTACAAATTTGTAACATTGTTTCGAAGACTTTGGATTTTGCCAAGAATTTGTTTAAAAAAATAACTTTAATATTTGCAATAAATGAATTCTTACGCGTTTACTAGTAAAATATTCACATTTTCAAACGAATACTTCCTCTTGAATAGATATATCTTAGAAATTCGTAATATTGTTTCGAAAAGAATGGGATTTTCGAAGAATTTGTATTAAAAGATTTACCATTTACTATTTCCAAAAGTAATTCTTCATTTGGAAATTTGCTAAATTTCATCATTAATGAATTGCGTTCTTTCTAAACATATTTTTGGTAATGGTAATTTTAGTTAACGTCGTACTAGAACAACACAACGGGCTATTGACGACGGTCCGGGATCAGTCCCTTAAGGGAAAGATCCGAGGACAACACCTCGTAATTTTGAACCACGGTCAGATGACGAAGCAACACCTGAACTGGCACCCCACTCTCCAAACTTCCACGCCAACCCAACGTGAATAAACATATTTTTATTGCTATAGAGTCACTGGCTTAGATTAACAACTTTTTGAACATACAATTACTGTTATTAAACAGTTTCAAGTGTTGAAGAAATATATTGCCATAGGTTGGCTGTAAATATTTTATCGTTTTTAGAAACCTTCCAAGAAAGCGAAATCAATCGCAGAACATATAATCCTGATCTAGTATTTTAACAAAAACAGTTTTGCTGAGTTGGTAAACTCTTTTGTTGAGGCGAAAGCAAAAACACATTGGATAAACTATTAAAATGTGATTAATAAGGATTTCATTCACATTATAAACATTTATGAATCGGCTAATATATAAGCTGTATTGAAATAAATTCCATCAAAACTAAGAGGTCTTGTAAAGACAATAATTTCATAAATTAAAAAGCAGAAACACATTAGCTGTAAATTGAATCCTAACTAAAATATGAGAAATTAGGATTTTATTTAAAATATAAACATTTATGTGATTCCATCAATATATCAGGTGCATAAAATTCCATCAAAACTAAAATGTATTTTGGTGTCTAATACAAAAGCAATAGTTTCATAACTACAAATACAGAAATATATAAGCTGCAAATGGAACCATAATTAAAATATGATTAATTAGAATTCCATTAACACAAAAAATTAGTTACAAACTAAATTATGTGTCTTTTGATGTGTTTGATATGCAATGGTAGTGTATTCATAAAGACAAAAAAAAAGAAACACATTAACTCAACTAATTAAATTGTGATTAATTCGGATTTCATTTAAAGATTACACATTTCTGAATTGATCAATACCAGTTGCATATGATTCCATCAGAGCTAGAAGTCTTTTGGTGCCTAATACGAATATGTAATATATCGTCTGCTTACAAGTTAAACCCACTGAAATTTAAGAGACAAGCTTTTTAGCTATTCTATATTCTAGACCTGAATGTAGTGTGTTTTAGACTGATGAAGTGTACGCTAGTCAATCTTTATTTCTCTGAAATATATATTCCGTCTTAAGAAACACACACAATGAAGAAACCTAAATGAATAAAATTTTTCCGCCTCCTTTTCTCTCAGCTGTTTTTCGACTTAATGGCGTTTGATTTGAAAGTGGACAATATCATTAATTTAACAACTGACCACCAAACTAAAAATTGTTCACGGTCATTTTTTGCATGTGTTCCATCAGTTGAGAAACACATATCTAAGAAAAGTAGACTTCTAGAAATTCATTTACAAAATTACGAAAGATTCACAGGCATAAGAAACGGTTAAATTGTCAGGAATATAAAACACGATAAAATCGTTAATCCTTCAGTGGTTTCGACGAGATATCTCGTCTATCAAATTCCAATAATGACTGGTTACCTCGTGATTGAGACACTGTTGATATTTCGAAGGTGACGAGGTCAAGATTTGATCAGTTTTCATATGATGACGAGATACCCTATCGATAAAGATCTGGTCAGTTTTACCAATGGCGAGATACCACATTTAGACAAACACCAAGATAATTGAGAAACAATAGTGTTTTATCTTCTCCTCTACACTGAACTTACTCTACAATGACCTGGATGTGGTAAATGATAATAAGGTACTCAGAGTCCCCCAAACCGATGAGTAAAATCAAAACGATAACATCAAAAACGAATTCCATTTTTAAACTGGTGGTGACAATACATTGTGTACCATGAGGCCTAGAATTAAACTCGACATCAAAAAATGAGATGAGGTGGTACTTTGTTGGCTGCATCATCATATTGAATACTAGTGTAAGTTTTGCACCCCCCATGTGTGTCCAAGAAAAGATGTTGCGGATAAATTTTTGCGGTAGCAAAGCTTATTCCGATGATTTAGCTTAGGAAGTCAATATTCCAAAGTTTGAATACGCACCAGCTTTCTATTAATTACCCTCTGTTATGAAAATAATTGTTTGTTTTGTATATATTTTTACGGTTGTGACCATTAAAATTAATGATATTCCGTAAGTTCTAGAAGTAAGTGTAGTTTCCCGTGAAAGGTGACACTTATATTCTCAGCAATTTGTGCCATGAGACCGATGATTAAACACGAACGCAAAAAAGAGGGGAAGGTGGTACTTAGTAGGCTGCATCATCACCTTAAACACTAGAATATGTTTTGCACCCGATGTGTATCCAAGAAATGATGTTGTGAATTAGTTTTCCATTCCTATCATTGAGTTTAAGAAGTCACTATTCCGAAGTTTGAATACGCACCAGCTTTCTATTAGATATACTCTGAAATTAAAATAGCCATTAGCTGTTTCCTATAACCTTGAGGTAGCAAACCAACACAAATAATGGTGTTCCTTAAATTCTGCACGTAAATGTAATTTCCTGTTCAAGGTAACACCTAAAATTTCAAGGAACCTATTAAGCTAAAATATTTACAGGCTTTATAAATTTTTCTTTTGGACTATATCATTAATCATTGTCTGATCGTACAAGCACTTAAGTATATTTTTTACTCTTCCATCACGATATAATGGATGACGATCGAATAAAATATGTTACATGCTGTTGTCCATTATAAAAGTATCGGTGTACTAGTATGTTTACCGATATTGGGGACGATAGAGTTTAATAACATGTTTATTTCAGGTTGTTAAGGCTTGAAGTTTTGCTCGGATTCATAATGAAAATGAGATACACCTGTGCCGAAAATAGAGTGAAATTGTAGTTTATGTTTAATAGAGGGAAGGGAATAATAATTCGAAGTTAACTGAACTAGAATTATTGCTATGAGGGATTTGCAAGTATATATTCGTTTTGCAACCTGCAATCTCCCTGCATTACTTCTAACCAGTTTTAGTCTTGACCAATAGAATCTTTCCGAGTCTACTATCAACCAAAATATTAGGTTTCTAGTCAACACGTGTGTTACGGTGGAAAAACAATGCTGATCAACCACTTATATTTCGTTTCAAATGTCTCCTGTGAGCCTAATTTAAAATGGTTATTGAACTTTAGACTAGAAAATTGAGGTTGTTCCACGAATACGATATGATACAGAGTGTAAAGTCCTTTGGGTATAATAAATGAAGCTATGACATTATATGTGCTATACTGTAAGTGATGTTTCGTGTATTATTGCTCTAATACGAATACTTTGCTCCCAGTTAATACGGACATGATCTTTCATGTACGTTAGTTTAGATGCAATTATTTTCTTTCGCGTGATGTGTATGGGAAAACATGCTGGTATAAACAATTGAAGGTTTGCTAAAAATTATAATTATTAACTGATTTTATATAATTCAGTTAATAGATATAATTATTATAGTTATTCTGTTATAAGTTTTTTTTTACTAACCAGTTTTAGTCTTGACCAATAGAATCTTTCCGAGTCTTCTTTCAACCAATAGATTTGGTTTCTAGTCAACGCGTGTGTTATGGTGGGAAAACAATGCTGCCCAACTTGGAGATCTCGCGAATCTCAAAGGGTTAAGTTCAACTACAGTTGGTATTGTTAGGTATTGTAGTTTATGTTTATGTCAATAGATTTGGTTTCTAGTCAACGAGTGTGTTATGGTGGGAAAACAATGCTGCCCAACTTGGAGATCTCGCGAATCTCAAAGGGTTAAGTTCAACTACAGTTGGTATTGTTAGGTACTGTAGTTTATGTTTATGTCAATAGATTTGGTTTCTAGTCAACGAGTGTGTTATGGTGGGAAAACAATGCTGCCCAACTTGGAGATCTCGCGAATCTCAAAGGGTTAAGTTCAACTACAGTTGGTATTGTTAGGTATTGTAGTTTATGTTTATGTCAATAGATTTGGTTACTAGTCAACGAGTGTGTTATGGTGGGAAAACAATGCTGCACAACTTGGAGATCTCGCGAATCTCAAAGGGTTAAGTTCATCTACAGTTGTTATGTTTATGTCAATAGATTTGGTTTCTAGTTAACGAGTGTGTTATGGTGGGAAAACAATGCTGCCCAACTTGGAGATCTCGCGAATCTCAAAGGGTTAAGTTGAACTACAGTTGGTATTGTTAGGTATTTTTAATAACGTCACACTGGAGCAAAACAACGAGGTATTGGATACGGTCCAAGATCAATCCCCAAAGAAAAGACCCCAGGACAACAACCTCGTAATTTTAAAAATTGGTCAGATGACGAGGCAACACGTGAGCTCGCATCTAGCTCTCTACACTTCGCACCAAGCTAACATGAGGAAATTTCAGCCACAACAGATTTAATGTGTAACAGCTCCCTTCATACACGACTGTCTTTGGTTGTATTCGAATGCTGCACAACTTGGAGTACGAATGCTGCACAACTTGACGAGGCAACACTTGACTGTCTTTGGTTGTATTCGAATGCTTCACAACTTGCTGCACGAATGCTGCACAACTTGACGAGGCAACACCTGAGCTGGCACCTAGCTCTCTACACTTCGCACCAAGCTAACATGAGGAAATTTCAGCCACAACAGATTTAATGTGTAACAGCTCCCTTCATACACGACTGTCTTTGGTTGTATTCGAATGCTGCACAACTTGGAGTACGAATGCTGCACAACTTGACGAGGCAACACCTGAGCTGGCACCTAGCTCTCTACACTTCGCACCAAGCTAACATGAGGAAATTTCAGCCACAACAGATTTAATGTGTAACAGCTCCCTTCATACACGACTGTCTTTGGTTGTATTCGAATGCTGCACAACTTGGAGTACGAATGCT
Source organism: Metellina segmentata (assembly GCA_947359465.1). Taxonomy (NCBI): domain Eukaryota; kingdom Metazoa; phylum Arthropoda; class Arachnida; order Araneae; family Tetragnathidae; genus Metellina; species Metellina segmentata. The sequence continues at coordinate 48,833,656 of OX375883.1, forward strand.
GCACAACTTGACGAGGCAACACCTGACTGTCTTTGGTTGAATTCGAATGCTGCACAACTTGACGAGGCAACACCTGAGCTGGCACCTAGCTCTCTACACTTCGCACCAAGCTAACATGAGGACATTTCAGCCACAACAGATTTAATGTGTAACAGCTCCCTTCATACACGACTGTCTTTGGCTGTATTCGAATGCTGCACAACTTGGAATACGAATGCTGCACAACTTGACGAGGCAACACCTGACTGTCTTTGGTTGTATTCGAATGCTGCACAACTTGCTGCACAACTTGACGAGGCAACACCTGAGCTGGTACCTAGGTCTCTACACTTCGCATCAAGCTAACATGAGGACATTTCAGTCACAACAGATTTAATGTGTAACAGCTCCCTTCATACACGACTGTCTTTGGTTGTATTCGAATGCTGCACAACTTGGAGCACGAATGCTGCACAACTTGACGAGGCAACACCTGACTGTCTTTGGTTGTAGTCGAATGCTGCACAACTTGCTGCACGAATGCTGCACAACTTGACGAGGCAACACCTGAGCTGGAACCTATCTCTCTGCACTTCGCATCAAGCTAACATGAGGACATTTCAGCCACAACAGATTTAATGTGTAACAGCTCCCTTCATACACGACTGTCTTTGGTTGTATTCGAATGCTGCACAACTTGGAGTACGAATGCTGCACAACTTGACGAGGCAACACCTGACTGTCTTTGGTTGTAGTCGAATGCTGCACAACTTGCTGCACGAATGCTGCACAACTTGACGAGGCAACACCTGAGCTGGCACCTATCTCTCTGCACTTCGCATCAAGCTAACATGAGGACATTTCAGCCACAACAGATTTAATGTGTAACAGCTCTCTTCATACACGACTGTCTTCGGTTGTATTCGAACTTAAAATTATCCGGTTGGTAATCGGTTACACCTCCAATCGAGCTACCACGGACCAAGTTAAACTACGAATGGTGATAAAGGTCGTATCACGGTGAGATCTATAAAGGTTAAAGTCCATTCCTTTTTTGCTTTTTGGAAAAAAAGCCCTTATTTTAAACTATCATTCTCGTGAATTTTATGAAACGGTTTCCATGGTATGAGTTACATGCATCGACTAAGAACATAATTATTTAAAATCAGTTAATAAGTACAATTTTTAGCAAACCTTCAATTGTTTATACCAGCGTGTTTTCCCATACACATCACGTAAAGGAAAATAATTGCATCTAAACTAACGTACATGAAAGATTATGTCCGTATTAACTGGGAGAAAAATATTCGCATTAGAGCAATAATACATTGAACATCACATTACAGTATAGCACATATAATGTCATAACAACTTCATTGATTATACCCAAAGGACTTTGCATACTGTACGATATCGTATTCGTTGAACAACCTCAATTTTCTAGTCTAAAGTTCAATAACCATTTTAAATTAGACTCATAGGAGACATCTGAAACGAAATATAAGTGGTTGATCACCGTAAACAATATTTCCGTAAATATAGAAATTTTGAATGGGCAGTTTACAATAGAACAGTGTGACTATAGTGATTTATAGCCCTTCTGAAAGTTTGAAATTTTAGATGCGACAGAATTCTTCTGGGAATGATATTTGTTAATCGAATTTCGTAAAGTGCAAATTTGTTTAAAAATATGCATTAATATTATTTGATGGAAAGTAAGAATTAGCACGAAAGGGCTTGTTTGTAAATAGTATTTAGGAAGGTAGTATTTTAGTAACCCCTTTTGTAACATGAATTGTAACAAGGGTGCTTCCTGTAATTCTACTTGAGGGAGTTCCAGATACTAGCCTTTATGCTGCGGAAGATAGACAACTGTTACCATTAAAATTTCGTTTACACCAAAGGCATGGTATAGATATGTGTACTGTTGATGTTATCCCCCTTTTAAGTGACCGTTGGCATCGATCACCATCTACGAGCTGTCAGTAACTTACTTTCTAGAGGGTTCCTCCTTTGGTTCCGGGTACTCTACCCTGTCGAGCATGATGTGTGACCGCTTTTTGGGAAAGACGGAAGGTCGCTCCGGTGATATCTATCTGACGTCAAACGATATGCCACACAATACTATGAAAGGAAAGCGGCAGTCGTAAATGCCATTCAAGGTTCTATCACTCAAGTTAGGTAATTAGGTAAGGGGATGTAAAGGTTAGTACCAGACAGCGATGAATAAAATTAGTTTTTATCAAGAAGGGTTTTTCTTCCCTGATAGAATTTCTCAAGTTTGTTTATATTTACCCTGAAAACCCCCGTCATGTATAGTGAAGATCCAGTGAAAAGACATGACTTTGGTAGGTAAATTAATATCACACTAAAGATACACAGCGGGCTATTGGCGACGATACAGAATCAATCCCGAAGGGACAGATCCGTGAGCGACTCCTGGAAACTACTTTAAACCTCAGTCAGATGAAGAGGTCAGCACTTAAACTGGCATCTCACACTCCAAAATTCATCACCACCGTGAAGTGTGGACATTTAATGACACTATTTAAATTGCTTTAGCCACTGCGTACGTGACCGGTTTTGGTTGGATCTAGTTTCAAACTTGCAACACACCGGTTGATAATCCGATACTCTTCTAACTGTTTTGCTGCTCCCCTAAACTAACCTTTTCCAGTTCCTTTTGCACAGTGTTTGCAAGGGTCATTCGGGGAAAGGGTTCACGTAAGAAAAATCATGTATTGTGGTCAATATACATAATCATTTATTTCACCAACGCATTATCTCGGATATTCCACCAGTAAGTGTTGCAAGCGTCTCAGGTTCGATAAGTCAAAAGGTTAATGGTTTGACTTTAGCCACATGAAAACTCCTTTGTGTCATAAAATCCAATCCAACCAACCACTGATAAGACTTCCAACTCACACCAATAAACTCAGAACTGGAATCTGCGCTGAAGACGCTAATCTTGGAAATACATTGTTCACGTTTAAACTACCCTCTAATTAAACAAATGACCCTTTCACCAAACCACGTCACAAATGGTTACCCGCCGGAGTCAGCCATACAAAAAATCCATGTAGAGTATAATATTTCTGACAGATTATGTTAGGAGGTAGTAAATAAATGTCACACTCTGGAATAACACTAAGGGCTATTGGCCATGAACCGGGATCAATACCGAAATGAAGAATCCATGGACAATGCATTATACGAACTCAACACTTGAGCCGACACTCCAGCCTCCAAATATACACACTACGTCAAAGTGATTGCGTTTGTGACCATGGCTGACAACACTAATATACTCGACGGTCTTTGGCTGGGACAAGGATCCAACTCACAAACTTACGATTGTCAATACGTTTTTTCGTCCAACTGGCCCGTGATACCAAGCTTGGGCCGCCAACACAATCAACGACAATCAGGCTCAAATAAAAATTATGAATGTTATGAAATTCCTCATGGAAAACATGAACATTATCACCAACTAACAATCAGAAGACTCTAGAACGGTTTACATTTGTATTATATTGTTAGTTTTATAGTTTCTGTCTTTTTGCTGTACATAATTAATGGAATTAATCGCTTACTATTTAAATATTAGTGTAATTAGATAGGGTCCAAAATGATTGTTACTTCGTTAAATCAAATTTATGTTGGGACTTTGTGTAGGGACAACTTTGTTGTTGTGGTCAACAAGGCTGGTGGGAAAATCAGGACAGCCACTGACATTATAACTTAAAATTGTGGAAACTATTAGCCTTGCCATAAGAGGAAAGCTATACTAAAATTAAAGCTCTTGAAAAATAGTTAGGGAAAATCCTGCAGACCCTACGGTCCTATGTCTTAAATGTATTATCGAAAGGATATTTAATGATTATTTTAAAAAGGATATGTAATCAGTATTATCAAAAGGATGTATTACTCATGTAAAATGTATATGAAATGTATTGATATTTTAAGAAATTTGGTCATGGAGTTGACCTGATTAATCGGGATTCCTTTGAAGGGTTTATTCCATTTTTCCGTGGGTGACTAGTGAATACTTTAACCTGACTAAAGTCGGAAGGTGATTGGGTCACCTGCGGTAACCAACCAACTCGCCCGTGAGGCCATTGATTTAGTTGCATATCAGTAGCCCAACATTAGCACGTTCAATGCCATGGTGCCAAAAATGAATGGCTTGGTAAGTTGGTAAGGAGCTGAAGGATATTGCCACAAGTCTTCTAACTAGCCAAATGGTTAGCATGGAACTAAATGCGAAACGCACTCACCTCTTTGCGTGAGACTCTCCGGTGTCGCCAATGTGCTTGTCCTCAAAATCTTCGTCTCACTCTTGCCTTTGGAATTGGAAGCGTAGATGGCGATCACAAAGCTGGTTCCTGGCGTCAGATCATACACCGTGAAAACCGGAGTAGGATTGGTCATGTTGTTTAACATGATCACGTGATCGGCGTCGTATGTTTCAAGCACAAAACTCTGCTGCAGACCACCGTCGTATGCCTCTTGACATTTGATCATGAGGGATTCTTCGGTGTGGTTGCTGACGCTGCAGTTCTGCACAGGGTCTGGAGGACCTGAAGAAGACAAGGAATGTGTGGTTACTATCAACGAAATCTGGTAAAACAGATTTCCTTGCGAAGAAAACAACTTTTTAAATAGATTGATTTACGGAAGAAAACTGGTAAAATGTATTGATTTATGAAGAAAACGTGTAAAATAGATTGATTTAGGAAGAAACCTGGTAAAATGCATTGATTTGTGAAAAAAACTTAAGTAAACTAGATTAATTCGCAAATAAAACTGGTAATATGAATTGATTTACGAAGAGAAACAGGTAAAAAAAATTGGATAGTTAATTTAAAATCTCTCTCTAACCTTAAAGAAGGATGAAAGACCATGCCATTTTAAAAAACGCGACACTAAAAATTAAGTTTGACTGCTTGATATTTTATAAAATAATAAAATATACAATTACACAAAATACCCAAAAGTAAACTACATTCTTGGATTCTAGAATCCATGATACATTTTATTTTATAAAAAAACCTTACATACAATAAAAAACCTTACATTTGTTCTAAAGAGTTGGAGAAGCGTTATATCTTCGCACTGTATCTAAAGATTTAGCAATACATTACCATCCTATCTCCCCTAATTGTCAATTTGCTCAATAATAATAATCAAATCTATGCAAGAAGACAAATTTATTTTTTAAACGATATAAAAATAATTTTGGCTGGTTAGAGGTTAGATTTTAAACGTTATACAAACAAATGCACTCAAACCTGTTTTTGTGCGGTGGATAGAGACGGCACAAAATAATACGCATAAAAAAAATCTTACAAAACTTCACGAGTTGCTATAAAAAATATCTGTCGCAACACATTTAAAAAGTATTTTTTTTATGCGGTGAATAGGTACCGCATAAAAAAGTCTCACGTAGAAAATAACTCAAAACTTTACGAAATAACTAGAAATTGCCTTTTTAAGCGAAATCAAGACACGAGGCTTGACAACTACTTGGAATCTTGTCAAACCTTTTGGAATCTCATTTAGAAATATCGTTTAGAAAATACACATGCCAAGATTTTTAAATATTTTATTTACACTGTACTTACTTTACGCATACAAACTTTTCAAAATGTATAACCATTATCCTTCGTAGTCTGACAATACGCGGATTTTCTTGTGGTGAACTGGTTCAAAATCATTTTTGTCTCTTGAAGATAGTACCTCGCACTCGTTTAGTGTTGACTTTTTTTCAGTTACCATGTAGTCAATGATCAGAAGAAGTGCAAAAAGATTTAGAAATGCGAAATTAATTCAGAGTGAAAGAAACGGGAGTTTTCGTTTTATTCCCGTTCTTTGAAAAATATCGTCTGTCCCAAATGTTCGGAAAATTGTTTACATTGCGCAAAAAACAAAAATAAGACTTGAAATACCAAATTTTAAAGTAATTTTTATTGATAACTTCGTCAATTATGTTATAATTTGATTGAAATTTTGAAAGGACTGTAAGTAGATTGTACTGAATAATTTTACGCAAAAAAAAAGATCACATCAAAAAGATCGCACAAAAAAGATCGCACAAAAAAAAGATCGCCCAAAAAAAGATCGCATAAAAAAAAGACCGCACAAAAAAAGATCGCACAAAATAAAAGATCGCTCAAAAAAAGATCGCACAAAAAAAAGATCGCACAAAAAAAGATCGCACAAAAAAAAGATCGCACAAAAAAAAGATCGCACAAAAAAAGATCGCACAAAAAAAAGATCGCTCAAAAAAAAGATAGCACAAAAAAAAAGATCGCACAAAAACAGGTTTGAGTGTATTGATACATAAAATAAGCTATAAATAAAATATACATAAAATAATATACATGAAATAATATATAAATAATAATATACATAAAATAATATACATAAAAACTATACTTAAATGTATCTTCAACTTCGGCACCGTAAAATAATTTATCTTCAGATCTACAAATGTCATCATCACTACCTCATGAAATTATTAATTTATCAGTAATAAAATATAAACTTTCGCAATAAAGAACTGACGAATAATACAAGTAATTCATGCAGACCTACCAATACATCATCAATCTACTCAACCCAATTGTGACGCGGCGCGGGTCCATTCCCAAAATCGATGGCACAACGAAGAGCGAAACCGATGAAATTATGCATAATCACACCTAAACCCCTCCAAACGCGTATGCACAGCTATCCCCTCTACCAAACATGCCCGGGCACGAACAGCAGCAAACACACGACGTGCACGCGTCCCGTATCAGACCCGTTTTAATCAGAATCGCAGTTTGATTTACGACATTTCTACAGAGTGTCTATTCGCTTGAGCGTATTGAGTTAGGTGGAGAGGCCAGAGTGCTGACGTTCCTACAGGTTACTAATGTAATTGAATGCCCATGAAATTGTAGCTCGCAGGTTAAATGAACTGATTCGGCTGCGTGCGCGTGCACGGGCTATGGAACGGGGTGGTATACTGTTTCCTGCGATAACTTATTGGACCGCAGTAACTGAATAATTCGGAATATTGGGACTCGTGAGGTCTGACTGTAGTAATCGAACTGTGCGTTGATGGAATTTTCTGTGTGGATCAAATTCAGAAGATTTACGAGTTATCAAGTTGTCATGAGATTGTATTATTAGTTTTTCACGCAGTTCAATTATTCCAAAGATACTTAATATTATATAAATTCTAGATATTGAACTATTATATGCAGACCTCTTTGTAGAGTTAACTAATAATAAGTAACTCCATGGAACAACGAGTAGTATTGAATAGGTAGCCAAATGGAATCACTAATACTAATAGTATAAGTAACTTAACGGAATAAGTAATAGTAATAAAACAAGAAGATTAATAAAGTAACAGATAGTAAATAAATAAGTAACCCAATAAAATATAATAAATAATTGAATGGAATAACTAATATCATTAGAATATAATAAGTAAATGAATCTAATAACTAATATGAATAAAATGGAATAACTGTATGAATGGAATAACCAATATCAATAAAATAGAACAGGTAACTAAATGTAATCATTAATAATAATAGAATAAGTAACTACATAATAAATATTAATATAATAACTAATTAAACAGAACAACAACTAGCAATATAATAAGTAACTATATAATAAATATTAATATAATACCTAACTAAACAGAACAATAAATATAAATAGAATAAGTAACTGAATAGAATAATCAATATTAATAAAATAAGTAAAAAACACATTAATAATTCTAAAAATTGCGATTGTTATTTCTGACGCAAATCAATATCTGTGTTGATGAAATTTTACGCATTACTTAGATTAATAAGTACGACAATATAATAAGTAACTGCATAATAAATATTTATATAATAACTAATTAAACAGATCAACTAATAACAATAGAATAAGTAACTGAATAGAATAATCAATATTAATAAAATAAGTAAAAAACATATTAATAATTCTGGAAATTGCGATTGTTATTTCTGACTTAAATCAATATCTGTGTTGATGAAATTTTACGTATTATATAGATTAATAAGACATATATCTAGGTTTTGTTTTTCGTTTAAAAAATTAAATTATGTATTATATTATCAGTCTTTTCCCAATTCCATTTATCTTTCTACACATTGCTAAATACTAGATCAGTTTTAGTTATTGAAATAGAGCTGGAATATTATAAGCGTAACTTGTGAAAACTTGAAATGAAATATTTTACATAGATTAGATTAATCAGATTTACTGTGTTGCTTCATTAAATTGCATACGAGTATTATAAGTTTTTAAATTCCATTAATATTTTACACTATTCAATTATATATTAAACTGCTGAAGTAATAATACTCTCCTTACTTTAAGGCTTCGTAGATATAAGTAGGTATAACAAGTAACAATAAGTGAATGAATATAATAACTAATAGTTATGGAATATGTAACAGAATGGAATAATGAATAGTGACAGCATAAGCAGCTGAATAATTCGGAATATAGGGACTGTTGGTGTCTGTCTAATCCATCTTTTTGTTTTTAGTTTTTTTTTGTCTCTATTATATATATATATATATATATATATGAAAAGTTTATCATCGTTAGACTGTATGCGATTGCACTCATGGAAGTTTGCTTCTCAATTTTATACCTCATATTGCAAGATAAATTTTAGTTATTAAACTGTAATCGGGAATATTGCTACAAAATTTTTTGAAAAGTTTATTCTATAACTAAAAATAATAATAAGTAACTGTATAATAGAAAACATAACAGAATAAATAACTGAAAAAAATAATAATAAAATAGCAAATCTAATTTATAATTAAAACTAAATATAATAAAAAATTATAGTAAATTGCTAACTGCATATGAAAGTAATTATAACAGAATAACTAACTAAACAGAGCACAACTAATAACACCCTAGAACGTGTGATTGAATACTCCGGGATATAGATTAGTACTTTTTGTGTGTATAACTCGTCCGAAACATATGAGTTGTTGCATCTCAACCGTTACTTTGAATACGATTTTGCCATTAGTTTTTCACTTTCACTCAATTTAGTTCCCAATATATCAGCCGGAATATTACTACCATAATAATTTTAAGTCATAATAACAGTAACTAATAATAATTATAAGTGAGTAAATATACTAACTAAAAGTAATAGAATAAGCAGCTTAATAATTTGAAATATGGAGACAGTTAGAGTCTGACTGTAAGGAATCTATATATTGATAGAATTTTCAGAATATATCAGATGAAGATGACATCAGTCCTTGGATTTTAGTCATTAAAGTACATAGGATTACGACATTAGATTGCTTGATTCTTTTCATTTTCCATACCCAAGTACCTACTCCAGTTTTCAAGTAATTCTAAATATTGCTACCATAACTTTGGAAAACACTTCAAATTTTGCCCAAAGGCATTTTTTTCCATTATACTTGTACCTCACTTCCTTAATGAACTAAATTATTAATATAAAATGTTGTAGAAGTTACTTTGAATATCTCTTTAATGTTTTAAAAGAGCTAATTTTACTAATGTAATTCACTAAAATGCAATTCAAAGGATTCATTAGTCGTAATTTTGTTTGCAAGTTACCAATTTCATAAATATGCAATGCCTATTAATGTGTTCAGTAGAGCTGAGATCAGAATACTGATATTATTTCCTGGAGAAGTCGGCTATCCATAGTAGCCTAAAGGTAATCGGAGCAAGGAACTGACATATCACATATTTCTATTTAATGAATTCTCGGAAGTTTTTGTTGAATCGAATACAAGAGTAAAATGTTTGAAGTAAACTATTAGTTATTCAGCTTCGTTTAATTTCTGATGCAAAACTATCTGTTTCAAGAACGTATTTTAATGCATACCAATATTTGTAGTATATCTCTGGTTCTAGCTTTAATAAATCACATCTTAATTCATTTTCTTATAGGTTAGTTTTTCCCCTTAGTAACATACATAGATATTTGTAACGTAACTTAACATATCTCACCCCGGCAAGAAAAGTGACACGACTCAAAATTGCGGAATTTGAGAAACATCAAATTAAAGGGTACTTTAAAATTTATATTGAAATAGTAAAAGCTTCTTTTAATTTTTAGGTAAGTATTTATAGTGGTAACTTTTATTATATTCTTTAGAATAATAGTATAACACGATGGGGTACTTCATTCATATTTTTCAATGACAACAACACAATTTTTATTTTTTGAGTTGTGTCATTTTTTTTGCCGGGGTGTGATATGATCCATCCTATAGAATGCAATTCAGCGCATAATTGATTTGTGGTTAAATTTTTCAACTTGTTATAACCTTTATCGGTCTTAAATATTTTCAGAATAGCGCATACTAAAATAGTTGACCTATAATGATAACGATAAATAGATGAATGATATATTTCTGAGTCCACATCTATTTACCACATAAGTAATCTCCAGTTTTGATTACATTTTTTTTTCTTCTGAACTGGACTTCCCTCGGATATTTTTTTGAATGCGATTTCAGCCTTTCATCCCTCAAAATCGGTATAGCTACACTCAACGTTTATAGCGGTGGCAACGCCCTAGGCGATTTTTTTTGACGCACTTATAGTATCTAGTTACGGAAGGTTAAGGCAACTCATCTGTATTTAAGATTATTGAGGTTTTCGAACTCGGCAAAAGGAAATTTTAAATTTTTATTTTGATTATTCTAGAAAGTTCTTTCAAAATCCGTTAAAGTCGTTTGATTGGTTCGTTTGAAATTATTTCTTTAATTCCATTGGTTATTTTAATTTTAAAATATCCTTTGATTGCATTGGTCCTTTTAAATTTAATTTTCTTTGATTTTATTGGTTCATTTAATGGTTTTTCGCTAGTTGTAGATTTTTTTTTTATTATTATCTTTTTCACGATAGAGTTCAGACAATTATTGTTTTTTAGCCAGTATGGGAATTTTTGTTTTTAATAATATTTTCCCCGGAACAATTATAACGTATCAGGTTGTATTACTTCTTGATTTTATTCTTTTATAAATCCTTTTCTTATTCAACATGCCCACTGTATTTCATGTAATTGATAAGTTTCAGGGTATTCTTACACAACAACGCAGCTTAGCTTTTCTGATGGTTCACAATTTTATTTTGAAAGATGTTTAAGCTTGTTACTTTTGGTGATAGTTTTTAAAAAATATACTTTTCAAAAAGTTCTTAAATGTGTTTTCAAGCTTTCATTTTCCATTGTAAAAAAAATGCGAGAGAAAAATATTTTTTAAATAAAATCCTTCTTTGGCAACTTTAGAAATGCGCAAAAAAACAAAAAAAAACACCGCTAGTGCCGTTTTGCCACCTCTATAAACGTAGACATTAGTCAAAATACCTAAGAATAAAATACTAACGGAGATTGGGAATGATGTATATCGGTTGGTAGTTTAGTATATTAGCAACCGGAGAGTTGAAAGTTTGAAAGGCAATACAACCAAAGACAGTCACGTAAGTGAGGTTGTTGAATGGTAAATCTGTCTTGACCCCCAAATGCCCTTTGGCGAGCTGTGGAAGTTTGGATAGTGAGGTGGCAGCTCATGTACTGACCTCATCATCTGACCGTGGTTCGCAAATAGCACGTGTTTCTTCAGTGCGACGTTAATATACCAGCACGTCCACCGAATCGATATTGGATCGTTTATGAATCAGTACCAATTTATTTAAAATTCAAACGTTTGCGCATTTTAAGGTAACTCCGATACATATTATACGACATAATTTGAGCAGCGTAAACAAACCGTTCACTGTTAATGTTAAATGAGTAAGTCAGTCTCTTTTTTTAACTTCCGAATTTATTATATGGTCAAAGTAATATTTTGTCACTCGAAGTGGAAAAGGTCATATGTGAAAATTTCCACTTTTTCATTATTACTACAAGTGGTATTTTGTGATTTTCACCTCGTGGCAAAATATCTTGCGTCATCAACTGATCCAAAATAAGCTACAGCCAAATGTATATAATACAAATAGAATCAAATCATAAGGAAAACGATAACCTGTTACTTGTTTGTTTAAACTGAAAATCCCTGTTATTTGAAAAATACATCATGAATAAACTTATCAACACCCATACCAAGAACTCTCCAACAATACCTCTACACCGAAAACATAAAATGACTTCTTATCAGCAAAAATTGATCAAACAATCCAACTCCTATAGGACTCCCCTAGGAGACCACCCGTCTCCAACTCCCGCATCTATTCCTAGATGAGATCAGGAAATGTTTTTCGACAAGTATGGAAGTAGAACCAGATTATCTCTGGAGTGGCAGTCGCTCATTAAGAGTGGAATTTCCTCCAGCAGAAGCTTCCCTCCAATTCCTTCGCAACTCTATGATCCAATAGCTCCAGTTCCGTCCCGTCCACTGTTACTGTGGCGATCAGGAAATAAGGAGGCTTTCGCCTATCAGTGCCTGGCGCCTGTTGTTTTGCTTCCTTCTTAAGCTTTAAAAGAACTAAGCCGCCTCGAAACAGAGATGGGATGTTTTGCCAGAAGTGTTTTTTTCCTTCGGTTTTCAATGTATCGAATATGGTTTCCTGGAAATGGGATTTTTAGTTGTTGATGTTTGTTTTATCTTTCGATTTCTACCAGATAACTGGTTCAGTTTCATTCAGAGTGGTCATGGACTATTGTGAATGCCTTGCGCCTTTCGTTGTTTTTTTATACGCCGAACATGAAGGAAACCTTTATTTCTAAGGTCACATGATGGTTGTTTCGACAACGTATCTCGTTAGTGAGCAAATCTGGTCAGATCACGGTGAACGGGATATAACTTAATTCCAAAAAATTGACCAGATTTTGATGGATGAGTTTTCCTTATTATAAGAAACTGATTAGATGTTGATGGAGGACATATCTCTTCATTAAGAGAAACCTCATTCTGAGTGGTCATGGACTATTGTGAATGACTTGCACATTTCGTTGTTTGTTTATACACCGAAGACGTAAAAAAGCTTTACTTATTAAGTCACATGATGGTCCTTTCGACAACGTATCTGGTTAATGAGCAAATTTGGTCAGATCACGATGGAAGGGATCTATCTTCATTCGAAAAAAATGAACATATTTTGATGGATGAATTCTTTTCATTATAATAAACTGATTAGATGTTGAAGGAGAACATATCTCTTCATTAAGAGAAACCTCATTCAGAGTGGTCATGGACTATTGTGAATGACTTGCGCATTTCGGTGTTTGTTTATACACCCAACACGAAGAAAAGCTTTAATTATTAAGTCACATGATGGTTCTTTCGACAACGTATCTCGTTAATGAGCAAATCTGGTCAGATCACGGTGGACGTGATGTATCTTCGAAAAAAATGACAAGATCAAGATCTGTTTAGTTTTCTTCTACTGAAGAGATATCTCGTTCATCGATATCTAGAAAGTTTTGTAAACAACGTAACCTTTCTTCGAGACAACCACAAGACGGGTTTTGTTTTTGTGCTACGCATTTTGAGAATGTACGATTAAATACAGCATAAAAAAAAATATATGGATAGTGATTTCCGTGTGGGTCACCAATGCCCTAGCAGAATATTCCAGAAATCGGCGAAATGCTCTTGAAATACCTGCTTTCAAAAATTTGCATATTTGGTTCCGAAGTAGATGTTGGTGAAATTGTTTCAGCAATTGCGTAGCTCTGTTTCGATAAATCCGAGGCAGAATAATCAACAACTATTCTGTTAATGTATTCGCCCTTTAGGGATTGAAATGACACACAACAGTTCCTTGTCATTTATTCAATCAAAATGGATTATGTTACTGGAAATTAAATGACAATGTAACCTTTTCAGTGGTAAATTAAATTGTTTTCGCAGGATGATGAAACCGCATTAATTGTTAAATTAACGTGTCAGTTGTTTCTCAGAGATATGTATTCAAAATTTAATTTTGAGGCTGACGCATTCGTAAATTTCGGTCGTTGCACTCATATTGTTTGTATTAGTTTATACAGTCGAAGCACTTTTAGTAGTGGTAGTACAGATACTTAGTAGATATTGACTTTTGCAAAGTTCACATGGCGAAAGCATGAAACTTATTTGTAAATAAGGTAAGTTGATTATATGGCACAAGGACCATATTTGGCCATGCTTTCCCAAATATGAGACAAGATGCATCAAGCAGTGGTATTTCGGTAGTTAATGTAACAACAGGACATCACAACGAGGTATTAGCGACCGGGATAGATCCCGAAATATCCGAGGACAACACCTCACAATTTTAAACACGGTTGGAAGAGGAACTCACTACCTAAACTAGAATCCCATTTTCCAAACTTCATCCACATACCATAATGAGGATATTTGAGTCTACGACAGATTTAACGTTGTAGACTAAAATACCTGATACTGATCGCCGGGTAGCATCTGCAGTGATTTCAAACCTCTGCCACAGTATCGATGTCACACACTAAAGCACATTCAGAATTAGAGGCACTTCGGTTTGGGATCGACTGGATTACAGCTTTCCAATAATTCTTTCTTTCATAAACAAGTTTAATTATCATCTTAGTGACATCTTTTTCCCTTCTTGATTGTTAACAACGGTCCGTACCACAGCAATTGCGTATACCTGCTGATCTTTAGTTGGTCACAGTTTCGATCCAGAAACCTTGCAGTTGTTAAACCAACTGGGATATCATTGCACGTAATTAACGGACATACACCCAACCAAATTTTTATTGACAGAGAAGAGAAAGTACAACCATGGAGGAATCTAACCTACGCCGTAAACAACGTGCAGGTTTACAGATTACGAAAATCAGTTGGGTAAGGTATGGTAAGGTCATTTTATTTAACGAAGTACCAGAACAACACAACGAAAATCAGTTTGGGATTTCTATCCCAATACTAATTTATTTATCACGAGTGTTGATATTTAAATTCAAACGCTCACGAAATAAATATCTATTTACAATAAAAAAATATATATTTTAAAATGGTGGTGCAATATGGTAATCAACTTCTTTTCACAGAAAAATGTATAGAAGTTCATTAAAGTAAAACTAACCACCTCTTGTACCAGTTTCTAGAATTTCAAAGGTATTCAAAAATAGTCATATTAAACCTAGAATAATTGTTAAATAAAACAAATTGGCTTTTTATTTGCATATAAAATCCTGCCTTCCAATTTATTTAGTTTTTAAGTTTATTTATTAGTTTTATAATTTATTTAAAGTTTTATAAGTTATTATAATTTATTTAGTTTTTTATACAGGTTCTAAATAATAAATAATTGTTGTGTTTCAGAATAATTGTTAAGTAAAACAAATTGGCTTTTTATTTGCATATAAAATCCTGCCTTCCAATTTATTTAGTTTTTAAGTTTATTTATTAGTTTCATAATTTATTTTAAGTTTTATAAGTTATTATAATTTATTTAGTTTTTTATACAGTTTCTAGAATTTTAAAGGTATTCAAAAATAGTCATATTAAACCTAGAATAATTGTTAAATAAAACAAATTGGCTTTTTATTTGCATATAAAATCCTGCCTTCCAATTTATTTAGATCGTTTTCAACCTAAAAAACGTAGTGTAAAAAGCTAATGCACGTTTAATGAGTTGTGACCTGAAATGGCGTTACATTGGCTTAGGGTGGACATTTGAAATGTCAAGTGCAAGCTCAAGTGTGACCTCGTCATCTGACCGTGGTTCAACATTACGGGGTGTTTTGGGACGGTTCTTGTGATTTGATCTCGGACAGTCGCCCATACCCCGTTGTGTTGCTCCAGAGTTGCAATGTTAATTAAAATATTTACCTACCCAATTAATCTAAACTGAGTAACTAATTGACGCTACAAGTGATGTTGGCAAGTTATCGTATCCAACAACATATGACCAAGCTTGCTAATGACGAGATAGCTCCTCCTCTTCAAGATATTTCCAAAGTTCTGATGATAACGAGGTCAAGATCTGGTCCGTTTTCCTCTAATGACGAGATATCTCGTTTTTCAAGATCTATACAGTTTTGTTAATGACGAGATATCTCGTTGATCCAGATCAGTGCAGTTTTGTTAATAACGATATATCTCGTTTATCAAGATCCATACAGTTTTATTAGTGACGATATATCTCGTTGATCAAGATCAGTACAGTTTTGTTGATGACGATATATCTCGTTTATCAAGATCTATACAGTTTTGTTAATGACGAGATATCTCGTTTATCAATATCTATACAGTTTTGTTAATGAAAAGATATATCGTTTATCAAGATCAATACAGTTATGTTAATGACGAGATATATCGTTTATCAAGATCAATACAGTTTTGTTGATGACGATATATCTCGTTTATCCAGATCTATACAGTTTTGTTAATGACGAGATATCTCGTTTATCAAGATCTATATAGTTTTGTTAGTGACGATATATCTCGTTTATCAAGAACAATACAGTTTTGCTAATGACGAAATATCTAGTCGAGACAACCAAAGGTAGAGTAACCCATTTAAGAGGTAGTTATACCCCCGGATACGAAAACCCCTTTCAAGTTAATTTCGATGTGATATGAATAATTTTGCACGTATGAAATTCACTCGAAGCAAATAAGAGCGTCGCATTTAAGCTCATTAGACACTTTTACGATCTACAGCGCATTGCGAATATCCAAGTAAATTTCCCCTCAAATATAGAGAAAAATGTGTTTTAGTTAGTTCCAAATCCATTTTAGAAATACCGACTAAAAATGATAGTTTTGAATGGAGTGCATCTCGAAAACTGCTGAAAGGAATAAAATTTAGCATAAACCTATGTTTGAGTGGATAACACTCAAAAGTTTTACAGCTTTCAACTAATTGTTATTTTTTTATTTATGAATATCGTCACTCAAAGTGCAAAAGGTTGTATGTCTGAAAACAGCATTTTCCAAGAAAGCAAAGAATCGAATCGTTTTCCTTATGACTTGATTCTATTCGTATTATATACATTTGGTTGTAGCTTATTTTGGATCAGCTAATGACGTAAGATATTTTTCCACGAGGTGGAAATCACAAAATGCCACCTGTAGCAATAATAAGAAAAATTGGAAGTTTTCACATATGACCTTTTGCACTTCGAGTGAGGAAATGCTACTTTGACCAGATAATAAATTCGGAAGTTAAAAGAAAAAGACTGACTCAATCATTTAACATTAAATCTGAAATTCAACCGATCGTAACTCACCATATATTGGACCAAACTAAATATATATGATACGAGTTATAGCTATTTTGATCCAGAAATTCAGAATCTATAATCGAAAATGAGGGTTATACTTCAAACACGAGTCGATACCAAATATAATAAAAAAAACAGAACCTTTTGCAGATAAATTCACAATTATTTACAGTATTCAAAGTCAAATGACACTTTTGGTTAGGTTGCACGAATGCACGGACCCGAATAACAAGAGGTGTTCTGTTGCTTGTGAACGGCTTTACATAAAATACCTCTCTATATGCAAACAGTATGCTACAAAACTTCGTGTAAGAGCTTTAAGGGAAAGTAATGAACTCAAAATTCAAACCGTTTTCACAGAGGAATGTATATCTACAAATGCTCTCTGGTATTTGCTAAATTATACATTAGGGGACAGAAATGGAAGGTAGCGTGTAGGTAGGTGAACATTGTAGTATTAAGGGAAGAGATATCTCGTTATCAAGATATTGTCGATTTTTTATGACGACGAGGTATCTCGACCAACAAGATCTGGTCAGTTATGATACCTTGGCGGCATTGTCCTCCGGAGAGTTATACCATATGCTGGGAGTTTGAAATCTCCCGTGGTTTTATAGTTTGGGTATGTATAGAATATTTGAAAGCCATTTCTAATTAGAGATCGAAACGTTTTTGTATATTATTTAATCACGTTTAACACTTACTCTGAGTTTAGCAATGTAAAATATATTATTAATTGTTGAAAAATTATATATTAACTTTAATTTCAAATTGAAGAGTGTTCAAAATTGATGAACCCCTTAATTTTCATCGTTTCTCCATATGCAAATGAAATAAATGTAACCGGAAGTATGCTAAGCTCATCTCAATAACTCCATTTGAGACAAACGCTATGCAAAATGTGCAGAGAAACTTGAATTCCCCGTGTAATATTCCCCCCACTACATCTAAATCGAAAATTAATCCCA
Organism: Metellina segmentata; assembly: GCA_947359465.1. Lineage (NCBI taxonomy): Eukaryota > Metazoa > Arthropoda > Arachnida > Araneae > Tetragnathidae > Metellina > Metellina segmentata. The sequence goes on from OX375883.1 coordinate 48,851,827, forward strand.
CCCTATCAAAATTACGCTCATGTAATTCCCATTACCTTCAAAACACGACATGCAAACATTGCATCCCGACCGAATTGACGTTACCCAAAGCACCTGCTGCAGGAACACATTCAATCTAACCAATCGCCGGCGCTGAAGAATGTAAACACCAATATCTACAAGCTCCATCAAAGCAGTTACAGATGTCCTTGCTCGGCCACCAAGCAACTGCGCCCACTTCCCAAAGAGACGGAACCCACCACTGAAAATCAATCTACTAATGAAACGAGAGATTGCAGCAGAATTTGACAGTCAAATTATGAGCCGGTCAACGCAGTGTGCTCAGGTCTGCTTGCTTCCCCCGTCCTGTGTTTCATTAAGTCCAAGCACTTCTGGTCTCCGGGGACTAGTGCCGGGTCAATCGCAGAGGGTATTTATGCACGATTCGGGTTGTAGAACTAGCTCTGGACAAATTGTCTGTGGAGCTAATGAAGAGAATAGAAGTACAGCAATTGCGAGTCGGTGCGTAGTGTGATATCTAAACACCCGGCCTGGATACCCTTTTGAGAACCGGTTCAGTCGTCTTGTATGGTGCGAATGACTCGCAGGGGAAGCCTAATAGAGTTAACATGATTCGATGAAAGCTGTTTACGGTTGGTTTTGTTGTGGGTTTGCGATTCTGAGTCGGTTTTAATCATGAATTGACTGGAAAGTCCTTAATTTCGTGCGGCCTGATAAATTTCGTTATTAAACCTCCTCAATCTGTCGTCTCATTAGTAAAACTTATAATTTTGGTTGGCAGTATACCTCTTCCTTCGACGAAAACAGACCATCTTGAGCTTGTCTTGATAAAAAAATCGCCTCTATCTTGATGACGAGATACAGGGTGTATCAAAATAATGGAAACACACTGGATTTATAAGGAATATTTTAATAATACGGCTGTGTTTATGAAGGTGCCTCCTAACTGTAATTATTGACCCTGGATAATCCAAATGCTGATTGAGCTCTGCGGTCACTTTGGCTGCAGTTGTTTTCTTTTTAGACATTACAATCCGCTTCAATACCCGTCGGTCTCTTTCATTCAGCTTCTTCTATCGACTATTTTGCTTTGCCGAGCTTGTCTTGCCGCGCTGTGTGTTGCCGCGCATGACTTTAGGCACCGTACCTCTAGAAATGTCTAAAAGCTGGGATGTTTCGGTCACAGTTGCTCCAACTAGTCGGGCTCCTACGATTTGGTCTCTTTCATTGTCTGTGAGGTCTGACATTTTACGCTTTTGACAAAAATACACGACGTATACAACTTCACTAAAGCTACCTCATTCTACCATGATATATAGTACTTTTTATATTAATAAAACTGGTAACTAGGATTATATTTTAATGCTTACGAAGCGCATTCTTAAATGTCACTTTTATTCACAGTGTTTCCATTATTTTGATAACCACCTGTATATCGTTATTAGCAAAATTGGTCATTTTTCAACGAATGAGGTATCGTCTGCTGTGATCGTGTTTCAGATGGTCTTGATGTAAGTTTGTGATTTTGAGACAGAATTAATCACGAATTGGCCAGGAAGTATTTAATTTAGTGTGGACAAATAAATGGTCTCTCCTTTCTCTATTAACCCTCCTCAATTCAATGTCTCGTCTCAAGGAAAAATAAAATTTTGGTCGGCGATATATCTCTTTATAAGAAGAAAACAGACCAGATCTTGATCTGGTCTTCAAAAGAAAATCGTCAATATTTTGTTAATGAGATACTACATAGTTACAAGTAAAATTGGGCAAATTTCGATGAACGAGGTTTCGTCTGCTATAATCGTTTTTGAATTAGGTTTGATATAGATTATTTTCTAAGTTGTTTCGTATCATGAATTGGCCTGGAAATTTTAATTTTCGTGTGAACAAATTAATGGTATCTTCTTTCTTCATTAACCCTCTTCAAATTTCTCGTCTCAAAATACAAAGATAAATTTCCTTGGCGGTATATCTCTCCAAAAGAAGAAAACAGATCAGATCTTTATCGCGTCTTCTTAAGAAATTCATCATTGTTGTTATGATGAGATATAGTTGTTAGTACAGTTGGTCAAATTTTAATAAGTGAGGTAATGTCTGCTGGAAGTTGTTAACAGCTGGTTTTGCTGTTGGATATACACTGCTGGCCACCCAAATTTCAACACCAAGAAAGACAAGAGATATCACTACAAAATTTATTTTGTAGATAACATGTTGACCAAGTTAATGATTAAATTTATAGACTTCTGTGAAATGTGGTTCCTGCCAAAATCAGTGGCCAGAGTAGCCGTCATTGTTGGAGATCACCGCTGCCACACTCCTCGACATTGATTCAAAGAGACTTTGGATGTGTTCTTGGGGTTCCTGTAGATCAAGCAGCCTCCACACGTTTCCAAAGTTAATCTGGTGTGGCAGCTGTGGATGTAATCTGGGTCAATCGTTGAGCAACCATGGACCATATGTTTTCTATCGGCGAAAGATCCGGAGAGCGAGGTGGCCAGGGAAGCAATTCAACTTGGCGATTGACGAAGAACCCTTGGACAATGCGTGCCACGTGTGGTCGCGCATTATCCTGTTGAAATATGGCTGTGGGCAAGCCCTGAAGGTAAGGAAGGACAACTGTCTCCAACACCTCGGAGATATAGCCCTGGCTGTTTAAAGTACCGGCAATGCGTACTAGAGGAGTGCGAAAGTGATATCCAATACCGCCCCATACCATAATACCCGGTGCAGGACCAGTGTGGCGGTGTATAAAACAGCTGTTCATCATCTTCTTTCCACGGTGTCTCCAGACTCGAATCCGACCATCGTGGTGTTGCAGACAGAAGCGTGACTCGTTAGTAAAGACAATTTCATTCCATTCTGCTGTCCACATCCTTCTTTCATCGCGCCGTTGGCGGCGGAGACGTCTGTGGTTCTGCGTCAAGGGTAGACGAAGCAATGGACGTTTTACGGACAGACCACTCTGCTGTATACGGCGTCGAATGTTACGCGCAGACACTGGACGATGCGTTAAAGACTGAATGTGCTGTGCTATGGTTCGTGATGTGGCTGAGCGATCCGTCACTGCCATACTCACATTATGCCTGTCATCACGTGAATTAGTACACTGAGGTGGATTCGATCGAACACGTTGGTCCGTAGTACCCTCCTGCATCCAACGATCCCATATCCGCATTACAGTTGTTTGGTTTCGTCCAACACGACTACCGATTTCCCTGAAAGGTAATCCACAATCTCGGTAGGCCACAATCCTTCCTCTGTCGAATACTTGATCGGATACTTGATCAAAAGATGATCGCTGTTTTCTACGAGGCATAATAGATCGTTGTTTTGAAAAAGCCACAAGAAAAACACAGTTGCCGTACTTGAAATCGTCGAAATCTCGAAGCCTTAAATAGCGTTTTGAAGTGGCGTAACAGGCGCGCGTGACGTGCGTCTGCGCTGAAATTCTAATCATTTGCATATCTCACCTCCGCTAATGCATGTTGTAAATTTCATATTATTTGCATGCTTCCTTCAGGGTGTTGCATTTACGGTGGCCAGCAGTGTATATTACGAATTAGTATTGAACATCAATTAACCTGAAAGTCCTTTCGCGTGATCAAATAAATATTATTTCTTTTTATTTGTTGACCCTCCTCATTACCTGATCTCAATAGAAAAGCTGACTAGATCTGTATGGACGAGATATCTCGTCATTGTATGGAAAGTGACCAGATCTTGATTTTGTCATCATCCAAAAATTGAGTATCTTGATGCCGATAGTTCTTGCCTTTATAAAAAAAAATGGTCAAATCTTGATGAGGAATCTTGTTACCTATAGGTTGGTTAAAATGTGTTTTCTAGTTTAGTTGAAAGATATTTTTAACACACTCAGAATACTTCTACCTTCTATGGGGAACAGTAGCATAATTGAACTTGACAACCTGTTTTCTTCTTTGAGTGATTCCTAATCCGTCCTCATGTATTAGAACAATATAATCTTTCCCAGAATTCTTTCAACCAATCAGTATACAATACACTACAATAATGGACCGAACGCAAGTGGATTTGCATAAATTCGATTACTTGTAATGGGGTGTTTTTGGTGGTATAGCCTGGGACCTTTGCATGTTGTTTATAGTCAATTGAATGCCGATGCCTACATGAACATTTTAGACAATCAGGTTCTTCCTACGATCTGGCAAATTTTTGGAATGAACGAGTATTTATTCCAGGACGAAAACGCTCCATGTCACGTTGCAGCCTCTGTCAAGCAGTGGTATCAAGATATGGACGTAAAACGTTTCCCTGCGTTTCTCGGAGTTCCGACCTAACCCATAGAGAATTTGTGGTACGAGTTAGAACGGCTTACTGACCAAGGAACCATGTCCGAAATCTACAGCTAAGCTGGCGACATTCTTGGATAAGGAATGGACACAAATACTCACAGCTGTGTATCAAAACCTTATTAAAATATACCCAGAAGGGTTGCTAGTGTAATTGCAGCACGTGAGAGACCATCCCCTTATTAATGCGTTTATTATTTCCCTTATACCATCACATCTTGCTGTCCGGCCCATTATTGTAGGGTAGTGTAGTTCTTTAGTCAATAAGTGTGTGGTGTGTTATATAAACAATTACTTAGATATCTCGCAGGGTTACCCATATCGCATTGGTGGAAGACGTTACCGTGAATCAGTAGGTTCCACACTGTGATAGCAACCTGTGAGTTGGAGTAGGGATCGATGATTGGATCCTTTCTGTGTGTATTTCTCCCTTCTCTATCAGTAAACTTCTGCACGTGCATGTCTATTTGCTTGACACTGGCCACCGATTGGTCAAGTATGGATTTTTTACCATAAAAGCCTACCCAATTTATCAACAAAACAACCGAAAATTCATTGGGTAATAAGAAAAAACTATAGTTGCAAAAGCGATATAACTAACAGCCCGATGAAATGAGGTATGAAATACACACTACCCTACAATAATAGACCGGACAGCAAGATGGATGTACCCCCACATGGTTGCTATTACACTAGCAACCCCTTCTGGGCATACTTTCAACGAGGTTTTGATACGCATCTATGGGTATTTGTGTCCATTCCTGCTGCACAAATGTGGCCAGCTCAATTGTAGATTTCATACGTGACTCCCGTAAGAGTCGCACTAACTCGTCTGACGTATGACCCATAGGATTTTAGTCTGGAGCAGGCCATGGAAAAATTTGTACATCCATATCATGATACCACTACTTGACAGAGGCTGCAACATGACATGGAGCGTTTTCGTCGTGTAATTAACATTCGTCCATTCCATCAAATTGCTAGAGCATAGGAAGAACCTGACTGTCCAAATGTCCATGTAGTCGTCGGGGTTCAATTGACCAGGAACAACATGCAAAGGTCCCAGGTCATAGCACGATAAACACCCCCAAACAAGTAGTCGGATTTTATGCAAATCCGCTGGCGTCCGGTCCATTATTGTAGGGTAGTGTACATAGATTGTTATTTCTTCAAAACGAGTGTAATCGTTTTTATAAATCGATAATTTATTTATTTTCCTTCCAAAAACTTTGACACAATAATATTTTAAAGAAAAACTGTACTTAATATTACAAATAGATATTTTTAGGAAAAATATTTCACTTCTACAATGGAATCTTCTTAATTTAATCCCGGTGTTCCATTAGAATGAACGGGAATTCGATATTTTATTATTTTCAGACATAAGCTGTTGCAATTTTACACAAAACAAAAAGTATCCACTCGATGAAATAAAATTTAATATACGTTTATTTACTTTATCACCATGTGTCGTTTTCTCAGTTCTTTTAATTCCAATTTACTACCGCTTTCATGTATTTCACGCAAAAAATGCATCTGGCAATTCGTCAAAAAAATAAAGTTCCAGCCCAAACGTTGAAGCAGTAGCCATTTTTTCCACTGACTTATTACACAAAGAGGAATTACTTTAAGTCCCTCTTGCCATATTATTCTCCTCTTGAAAAAACATTTGAGAATTTTTACGCTATTAATTTTTTATTAGATGTCTGCTAGCTTTAGAATTCTGCTGATGCAGGGATATTTTTTCACTCGGTTCCCTTTGCTATCGTCTAAGAGAAGCGTTGTGTAAAGAAGCGTTATTTTTTCTTCTAATGTTTTAGTTTCGTACTTATTCTTTTCAGAAAAAGTGTACGCAGAAATGAAAGATATATATAGAGATGGGAATTTGCTAACTTTCTTTTCAGTTTTCGGAAGCGTATGCCAAGTCTACTTCTTTGTGCAGCGGGCAATTCATTTGGGTATTCGTTATTTGCTATTTATCAAAACTATGTAAAATGAAGCGAGAAAACATGTTTTATGCGTCGCAGCGAGTCATAAAACAACTTAAAATTGACTAAGCTAACAAGGATTGACTCCAGCAATACGTAAACAAGTCTAAATATGTATGCTTCGGTTTAAAATTGACTTAATGTTGAGGGATACAAATATGTCGCATGACATGATAGTTTTTCAGAGTAGGGTTATGACACTCACCTAAGACAAAATGACTTTAACATAAACAGGTCAAAGGCACGAATCTTCCAAATTCATGTTTCTACTAAACGCATTCAAAGTTTTGATGTTTCGGGAACTATCAAATTACGAATCATAGGTTATTGTATTCTCATGACAAAGAGCATTTTAATTATGAATAAGATTCGAGGCTTTGGCATAGGATAGAACATGAAATTGTGGCACAAAAAATGTAGTCATATGAAAATCGCCAAAATTATAGGTCTGTTTTCCTTTGGCGTGGTAATAACAATAATAAACTTAATAAAATAATTTTTTTTACCTACTTTAATGGTATATATATAAATTTATATATAATATCTATGTGCTATAAGTAAGTAAGAACAAATATTTCTCTACCAACTGAAAGGTTTCCAAGTCCCCATCTACTCAATTTCCTCATACTAAACACTTTTTATGTTGCCTTTTATCTCTGCCGAATAATTTAACAATATCCTTTCTAGATTGTTTTTTAGTGGTAAATTTATTATGAAACCTAAGGGGTATTATAATTCGAAGTCAAGAGGGTAACATTATGATAATCCTGTGTCATTTCACACATTTTATCAAGTAATTTATTCTTTGCATAGGTTAATGTTTTAACTTTTATGGTACCTCTATCCTGCTTGATAATTTAATGCTTTAATAATTTCATGCACCTACTAATCGTCGAGTTGAAAACTGTCCTATTTTGCCACGAAGATATAACTCGCAGGTTTCACTGTGAGGCTTTTCGTTTCACCACCCTTTAGAAACCAGTCACAAAGGTAGGCTGCTGATGAGTTTCGCGATTGCCCCCTACGCCGAACAATTGATAGACAGGTGATTTTCGTTTGATTGAGCAGGCATGGAAGTTGTTCCGAAAGGCCTTTGATGTGCCTTCTTACGCTTCTGAGCAATTTTGCATGCGGTTCTCACATGTTTTCACCATACGGTTTCCCACAAGAAGAATGATGTACCTCTAGGATAAATAATCTTCTTTCCCTGCAAACTTGAGAAATGGAGTAGAAATAGGGACTGAGGAGGGAAGAGGACTCATTATGGAACTCCAAACCAACTGGGATGGAACAGAATGTGTTTTCGATTTACTTGCTTCTGTACTTTGTTTACCCTTCAAGAGGTCTTGACGAGAAATATCGTCCCCCAATATCTGATGAATTTTGCTGCTACGAGGTATATCTTCATCAAGATATTGCCGATTTTTTGTTGATGATCAAGATGTAGGCAGTCTTCTACCAATGACGGTGTACCTCGTTGAGACAACCACCTAGTTGGGACACCCAAGGGGAATGTCAATCCAAGTTGGAAAAACAACTTATCCTTTACACAGATCGATTTGGATAATGCTTTTGCTTAAGAAATTGGGAAAACTGGACAGTTTTTGAGGTGAAGATAAAGCAACATGAGGAGAAAGGCACTGAAAATGTGAAACATAACTGCGTATGTTATTGCTCGAAGGTGTTGGGTATTTCTCAGCGTGGTTGGTAAAGACGATCATGATTGTAAGAAGTTCCATTAGAGCAATTGAACTATACACGATTACGATTGATGAGATTGCATTTGTAGTAATCACAGATGTAACTTTCTGCTTTGTTTCCACCATACAGCATTCCTTATGAGCACATTTGAACATGAGACACTGTAATCAAAGTTCGTTGTTTGAACTGAACTCTTCAAAGGTGTTGATTTTATTCATTGAAAGAAACAGCAGCATCGAAAACATCATCACAGATAAATATTTTAAGTATTGTCTTGACTACCTGTTTTGAAATTTCAACGTGACACTGAATCATATCGATAAACTAATCTAGCCTTTTTATACGCATTCATATTGTATTGATTTCATTTGGTCTTTCGGTTTACACAGCTTGCTCTACTCTCGGATCTAGTGCCGAAAAATTCAATCAACCAAGATGTTTCAAGAAAGTTGCCGACAAACAGCGAATGCCTTACAGACTTGTTTCAAGGACATTTAGAAACCCTGAAAACCCTGTGATGATTCCCAAGGCAGTAATTTTAAAGGAATCAAGCAACAATTGTATGTTATATTTCATATTTTCCCCGAAAAAACCTGGAACTTTTGAAATGTAATGTAAAAGTGCCATGACGCATTAAATAGCTTTACCTGGTAGTTGTTAAATTTACGTTAGTAGAGTGCTCAGCGGGATATTGGGAAGGCCCGGAATCAATCCTGACGGCAAAAATTCAAGGACAACTCGTTACATGGAACCAAGGTCGAACATAAGTTAACACAACAGAGATGGCACACAACTCTCTAAACTTCCACGCTGAACCAACGTTGGGACATTTCAGGCAAGGAATTAGTTAATCCACTTGTTGGTAGTTTTGACGAGGTATTGAAGCATAACTGACCAGATCCTGGTGGACTTGGTACCTCGTCAATACTAGGAGAACTAAGGTGCATCACTCCCCACAACGATTTTCGATCGGATTGAATTTCGAACTCAGAAGACTAATATACAGATATAATTTGGCTTAGTTAGCCCGGTTGGAAGAATAAATAAATGGTAACCGGAGGGTTGCGAACTCAAAACTCGATCTAACCAAAGACTGCCGTGTACTGGGGTTAGCAGATGTTTATTCTATCGAACACTCGGATTAACGTGACTGATGTGACTTGAAGACTGAGGTACCAGCTCAGGTGTTGACATTGTTAGCTTACCGTGGTTCAATATTATTAAGTGTTGTCCATGGATCTTTCGCTTTCGGAAGAATCCAAGATCGTCACCCATTGTGTTGCTCCAGAGTGCTATGTTAATTATTTGCCCTTACCATTACCACACCAGCTGGAGTGCAGTAGCCCTACATTTAGAAGTTGCTTTGAAGTACCATAATGAAATTAATTATTACAATTAAAATAATAATTTAAGCCCGAATCTGTATTTTAGTTGCAAAATTGAAACAAGGAGACACTACTTACCAGCTGGTATGACTGTGAAGACACAAGGCTCCTTTTGCATCCCAACCGAATTTTTACCCCAACACAACAACGTCCCATAATCGTATTCCGTCCTTGGAATGTACGTCGCAGTGCTGATACTTTCATCGCTCAAAAATGATTCTACGTTCATACTTTCCACCGAATTGTTGAACTTCCACGTGAAGTTGGCCTTGGAAGGATCCGCCTCGACCTCGCAGGTCACCTGGACTGGCTCGTGTCTTGCCACGCCATAGAGGATTTTCTGGTCCGATTTGCACACAGGGGCATCTGGAATACAAATAAAGAGTAACAAGGTGAGATAAAGGGGTCTAGAACTCAAAATAAGAAACAAAGTCCAATTATTTATTATTTTTTTTACAAATAATATAGATTTTTCTGAATAAAAAGACACACCCCAAAATTGTTTTTACCATACGTAGAACTGAAAATATTCAACTTTTTATAAACCTGACAGCTGAAAATCCAATGAGTCTTCAAATTTTTAAACGCTCTTTTTCCCGTTTTGTGTAAAATGGGATTTCACTAGTAAAAATCGATATAACTTCAGAACTACTTGTTATAAATGAACGAAATTTTCAACATTTACCTTTCAAATATATATTTTTAATTTGTCTTCAGCAATTGTGTGTATATCTATTATTTTTTTTTATAATTTTCGAACTTTGTATACTACGTGTTTTATAAAGTTTTTGGGAAATAATTTTTTTTTTCTAATTGTTTTAAACAAAAATCCCGAAGACAATTTATAGCATGAACTCTCAGAAGTTAATTAATGCAAAAATGAAGTGATTTGTTGCAAAATGTTTTGCGATACATCAATTTTGCCCAACGTCAAAGTTTGACATTTTTTAGTTTCAATAAATAACATTTTAAAGTTTTGAAAATATTAAATAGTTATTATAATTTCAAAATACAATGTATACCTACAGAAAAACTGAAGATTTTAGAATTTTGAGTCCCAAACCCCCAGAAATAAATGTGGTGACTGGATTTGAGACCGTTAGAAACATCTATACGACATATTGCATATTTAATTAGATTATTCACGCTTATTTAAAATGTTAACAATCTCATGCAATTTTGAGGCTAATCAGTAAAAAAATAAATTAGTTCCGCGGTTTTATCGGAGCAGAACATCTAAATGTCCGCTCATGTCCAAAAAACGAACGGTTTCCTTCGGTCGATAACGAAGCGTTACCTTGTTAACAAGGCTTGACCATTCAAAAACGAGGGGATACGAGGCATTGCTTTACCCCTATCTGGTCATCAACTTGCCTGCATTTTCCCGCGTCGACGCTGAATTCATTTCACGTTTTCGCTGCGGCAGAAAGAGAATTCTTACCACTATAATTTCATATACACTAGTGGTATGGTATAGATCTGTGAACGGTGGATATTATCTCCCTTTTAAATAACCGCTGGCATCGATCACCATTTACGAGCTGTCAGCGACTGACCTTCTTGAGGATCCTTCCTTTTGTTCGGTACCCTTCCCTGTAGACAGTGAGATGTGAACGCTTTGGGGGAATTGCAGAAGATCGCACCGGCGATATCTCTCTAGCGCCAAACGATGCGCCCAACAATACTATGAAAGGAAAGCGTCAATTGTAAATGCCACTCAAGGTTCTATCGGTCAAGTTAGGTAATTAGGTACGTTTGGGGAGGGGGGGGGGGGGTGTTGGACATGTAGGCGAAAGAGCCGTTCTCGGAGATGATTAAAAAAATCTAAGCTCTGCAGTGTAGAGGTTAAGAGAGGAATTTTCGAAGAAGCGAAACCATGAAACTGAAACGTTTCGACACACATTAAAGTCACAACATCAGTTTTGCAACATCACTCATGGAATTAACAATGGTAGTAACAAAACAATGACTAATTACTGATAAGTTCAGTACTTTTCGTCGCCTTCATCTATTCCTTTGTATGCTCATCAATCTGCTGACTGTACATAAACGAAGTAAGCAAGTTCAAATCGTATATTTTGTCGCACACTGCTCCAATATAAAGCTAATCTAAAATATGTTTTGACAGGTATTTTCAATTCGGTTATTAACTCTTCATTTCTTATTTATTTAATTTTAAACTCTTCTTAGCTTATTTATTTAATTTAAATGTACTCAAAAAGAATCTGATGTATTATAAAAGGACTGAATAGATGCCTCATCATCCCTTGTTTTACTTAGTGATTACGTGCATTGTTTATTTTTGAATTTAAAAAGTTCTTTAGAATTGCTATCTGAATTCGCTCTTGTTAAGGTAATTTTAACTTTAATTGGAATGAAAGACCTTTCATTGACACAAAAATGAAATCTGTAAAGAATTAATTTCGAAAAATACTCGTGCTTTTTTAATGGAAATGCATGCATAATTACTTCTCCATTCATCTGATAAAGATACGCTCATTTCAATAACAAATCTTTCCTGATGAGTTCCATATTTATTTCACTGAAAGACAATTTTAATTGGAAATACTCATTAATGTGTTCTGACTTATTCAAAATGATTAATTCAATGTTCTACTTTATATCAATTGGTAATTCTCGTGTTCTACTAAATATGAAATATTCACTGCAGAGATTCAGTAACTATAATATATCATAAAGTAAATGCTCATAGAAAGTTACTCATTCAATTTTACACAGAAATGTACTAGAATTCATGACTATTAGTCACATGGAACAAATAAATTGATGAGCTGTCATCAAAGGCTCTTCAAAGATTTCTCTAGTTTATTCCAATTAATATAATTGGGATTGAAAATTTTATTTCCTGTATCTTATTGTTTAGTATAGAATTAAATTCTATATCAAATCCACAACAAAAATCACAGACCATGTCAATGCTTCAAATACGATCCTTCCTGTACAGGTCAATATATCATAACCAATGATTATGACTGAGCATGCCATACCACTGAACATCTTCTTTACTGATCCGATACATGGAAAAGATTGACTAGGAGTGATAATATGACAGTTTTTCGAAGAAAGTCCTTCCTGACCAATGAAATAAGAGAGGATGACTAGGAACGATCATGTAAGTTCTTCGAAGAATTACCTTCCTGACCAATCCAATGCAAGAAGAGGATGAATAGGGGAAACCGTGATGGTCCGAGGATTCTTCCTTGACAATCCGATAAAGGAAGGCAATTACTAGGAGTTATGATACCTGGTCTCCGAATTCGCTTATTTACCAATCCAATACATTATATACACTACCCTACAATAATGGACCGGACGCCAGCATATTTGCATAAAATCCGACTGCTTGTTTGGGGGTGTTTTTCATGGTATGGCTTGGCACCTTTGCATGTTGTTCCTGGTCATTTGAACGCCGACGCTAAGTGAACTACTTCCAGGACAACGCTCCATGTCATGTTGCAGCCTCTGTCACGCAGATGCATCAAGATATGTGTGTGAAGCACCTTCACTGGCCTGCTCAGAGTCCCGACCTAAACCCCCTTAGAACATTTCTGGGACGAGTTATAGCGACGCTTACGGACCAGAGAAGCACGTCCAAATCTACAGCTGAGTTTGCAACATTCTTGCAGAAGGAATGGACAGAAATACCAATAGTTGGGTATGAAAACCTTGTTGAAAGTCTGTCCAGAAGGGTTGCTAGTGTAATTCCAACACGTGGGGGACCATCCCCTTATTAAAGCATGTATTATTTCCCTGTACCATCACATCTTGCTGTCCAGTCCATTATTGTAGAATAGTGCATGATGACTAGGTATGAACATGGCGGAGATCCGAAGCTCTTTCCTAATCAATCCAATAAAGAAAGGTGGCGAATAAGAATTCCCTGTCAGAGCTCCGAATATAATCCTTCATGATCAATCCGAGGGGAAAAGAAGATAATTAGGAAAGAACATGTTAGCCTCCGAAGAGTATCATACCTGATCAAACAAATACAGGTTAGAGGATGACTAGGAATGACCATGTCAGAGCTCCGAATATTATCCTTCATGAACAATCCGAGTGGAAAAGAAGATAACTAGAAAAGAACATGTTAGCATCCCTAGAGCATCCTTCCTGATCAAACAAATACAGGTTCGAGGATGACTAGGAATGACCATGTCAGAGCTCCGAATATTATCCTTCATGAACAATCCGAGTGGAAAAGAAGATAACTAGAAAATAACATGTTAGCCTCCGTAGAGTATCCTTCCTGATCAAATAAATACAGGTTAGAGGATGAATAGGAATGACCATGTCAGAGCTCCGAATATTATCCTTCATCATCAATCCGAATGGAAAAGAAGATAGCTAGGATAGAACATGTTAACCTCCGAAGAATATCATTTCTGATCAAACAAATACAGGTTCGAGGATGACTAGGAACGACCATGTCAGAGCTCCGAATATAATCCTTCATGATCAGTCCGAAGGGAAAGAAGATAACTAGGAAAGAACATGTTACCCTCCGTACAGTGTCATTCCTGATCAAACAAATACAGGTTAGAAGATGAATAGGAATGACCATGTCAGAGCTCCAAATCTTTCGTAACCAAATCTATAAGGAAAGGAGAAGACTTGGAGTAGTCACGTCAGATATCCGAGGAATATCCTTCCTGACCTAACCAATACATGATAGGGGATGACTAGGAATGAACATGTCAGATACGCCGAAGATATTTCCTTACCAATTTATTAAATATAGGTGACTAGAATTGATCATGTAAGGGCTGCAGAGAAGAGCTTCCTGACCAATCCTATTCATAAAAGGTGATGATAAGGAGTAGACTCATTACGGGAGATCCTCTACAGATGGGATGCACCAACATTGGCAGAGGCTGTGACCAATGCTTTTGATGGAATCTAGACCGCTACCCCACTACAATATTGCTTGTCCATGGACACGCGAACAGCAACATTAGGAGTAGCAAGTTCATCATTGCATTTAAACACCGTAGAATTCACTATTGGAACTGAAAACCATCACTGAATTCGACAATAACTATGGCAACCTAGGAAAGCCTCATGAAAAAGTTGAAAAAAGGCTTCCGTAGAGTAACTAACGGTGTTTAGTTAAGATTGAGTTGACTTTAGTGTACACAAAAAATAATTGAATATGAATAGATTAGATAAGAGGTAATATCACTTACACTGAACTTTAAGATACAAAGGTGCGCTTTCCCCTTTTCCTTCTGAGTTGTCGGCTGTACACGTGTACCTTCCTCTGTTGCTTTTTCGTACACTCTGTAGCACCAGAGACTGATTGCTGACAATAATTCCAGCCGACTTGTTGGTATGCAACTCCCTGTCTTCAAACCGCCATCCTATCTCTGATACAGAAGGATTGGCAATGATGGCACACTCTAGGTATACGTCTTTGCCCTCCTGTATGTGGGAGTGTCGCAGTTTGCTACCGAGTTTCAATGTCAGTTGAGGTACATCTGTAAAAATAACACCACTTATAATTATCTATATCACTTTTCAAGGGATTTAATAATTTAACACAGGTAGGTATACTACATACTAATATATAATTCAATTAAATATTATAAATAAACTATAGAATTTTTATGTCAACTAAAATCAAATTATCAAGTCTTGTACTTTTTCAACTGTCAAGCATTTCCATTAGTTATATTAGTTTAGTGAACCACAATCTTTTGAATCATAGGAATGAAAGCAGAACGAATTGTTATTATAATGTATTATTTTTCTTTACAAGAACAATTTATATTCCGTCTGAGTTAAGCCTCTTTTCTCTTAAAAGGAGTATGTTTACCCTTCAAAGGTTTAAAAAGAATAATTCCACCGTTCAAATCGCAAATTTCTTTCCTGGCTTTGTAAGTATTCCTTATTGTTTTCAAAGGATTCTATTCCAAGGAATGGCAGAATAAAATTATTCCAAAGGATTCTATTCCAAGGAATGGCAGAATAAAATTATTCCAAAGGATTCTATTCCAAGGAATGGAATAATAAAATTATTCCAAAGAATTATATTTCAAGGAATGGAAGAATAAGATTATTCCAAAGGATTCTTTTACAAGGAAGGGAAGAATAAATTTACTCCAAAGGATTCTGATCTAAGGAAATGAGAAATAGAAGCTTTCCAAAGGATTATGCTTTAAGGAAATCAGCATCAAATATTGTCCAAAGGAATATATTCTTTGAAAATGATTAACATAATCTTATCAAATGGTTGTAATCTTGTTGCAATATGTTATTCTAGGGAAAGTAGCAATGAAATATCTTTCCACGTTATTCTATTATAAGGATAGAACAATAAAATATTTCAAAGAATTCAGCTCTAAGAAAATCAACGAATAATGTAATAGAATATTTTTGAAAATGTCAATGCATTCTTCCAAACAACAGATGTAGTCAATGTTGTAAAGTGTGTTTTGTGGTAAAATAAAAGCTACACCTCAAAAATATCTCGACGCTCCAGAGGTTTAATATTAAAGTATTTTACATCTTTCTTATGATACAATGTTTGTCAATGAACAGGATTTCCAATTCTGCAATCAAAAAGCTTATTAAAATGTATTTCCGTTTGTAAAAAACTGATACGTTTTAAAGTGCTTTTGCAGAAGTAATTCACATAATTACTTCAAAACAACTAGAGAAATGGAAAAAAATGAACCTGTATCCTGATCCAAGTCAATTGATAATTTAATCGTTGGAGGAAGAAAGAAGCACACAGATCATAATTTAATAAATCTAAATACACAGTATGTTTGAACCGGCATTTAAATTAATGAATTTTAAAAGTATTCCAAATTAGAAATAAATACACTCCGATGGAGGCAATTAATTAAGTTATTAAAAGAACGATTAATTTTAAACTGCAGTTTTCATACTGTGATTATTTTTTGAGTAATTAGAGATTGATTAATTTCGCAAAACACTGTGGTTCAATTCGAAACCCAATTAGTTATCGCGGAAAATCGTTGAATTTGTTTTTATGTGAAGTGCAAAGATCCTTTTTTCATTAGTGTTGGCTTGTATAAAAGTGCTACTATGGTGATGGATTCTGTTTCAAAAGATTTAATCATCTGGATAGTTAATTTCAATGGATAATGAGATTTTGTTAATGTATAGTATTATCCTATATGTGCATTTGGATGCAAAATTAATTCAAAATATACTGCATTGGCATTTCCAAATGCATAAAAAAATTTGTCTCATTGAACAAATCATCGGCTTATAAGTGTAGCAGATCACTTGAGTGAATAAACAAAGTTTCGAGGACACGAAGAGTTAATACTAGTTTTCAAGCAATGTGAAAATTTAATTTTTTCAGTTCAGCGATTATTTATCACTTCTTTGTATTTACTCAATTTAATAATTTATTTAGAATAGATTAGTTTCGTTAATGAAATACGATTATGTATTTATTTAGCAATTTATATAAAAAATTGGAGTAAAAGATGAACAGTTATTCATTCCTTTCTGTGTGTTTCACGTGTTTACACCGTCAAAGATATATCTTGCCCATCAATATTTTATAAGTTTGGGAATGACGAGATAAATATCTTAATGACGAGATATGCCGTCAATATCTTGATGACGAGATATTTCGTTGGAGCAACCACAATGAGTGTTGAATATGTTCCTCAAGAAGAAATAAATTTTCGTGCAAAGAAAAACGACCCAATGACTTTACTGATCTAAAATATACTACATTTTGTATTAAATTTTAAACTTTAAATTTAAAATAAATTAAATTAATTTAATTATTTATTATTTTATAATAATTTAATAATAATTATATTACAATAATTTAAATTAATTTAATTTAAATTAATTTGATTTAAATTAATCTGATTTAAATGAGTCTAATTTAAATTAATAAAAAATTAAAAACTTATAGTTGAAAATTAGTAATTTAACCTTAAATTATAATATAGTGCCTACGTGCCTACAATTTTGCTTGTAATAATAATATGGTGGTTAAATGTAACCTAAATTTAAAATTTCTATAAGTTTTTTAATTAAAAATAATTTTTAATTAATGTTTTAAACATTAATAAGTAAATAAAATATACTGTATTTTACGAGTAGAAAACCATTAATAAACAGTCAAAAATATGATACAGCATTTAATGTGTGTTTAAAACCGTTTTAATTATGAAGGAAAATAATTTTATCTTGATTTATATTCATACAGAATACTAATTTATGCATCACGTTTAATTTAAAACTTCTAAAATGTATATTAAAAATAAAATTTAACAAACTGATGAAAATTGCTACTTAACAGATTTATTTAAGTTAACCACAACTTAACAACATAAGTACTTAGAGTTTATCTGTAACACAAGTATCAAGTATATCCTTGGAATCGTAAGTAACTCGACTACCTCCATAATACTATACATGGGTAACTTAAATACCTCAATAGTACAATATGAACTTGGAGTACCTTCATAGTATCTGGGATGTACAATAAAATTTTTTTTTTTTAATGCTGCGTCTTGTTGCCACACGTGAGATGTATAAAAGGGTAAAAACGTCTTCCTCTCCTTACACATTCGATGCCAAGTCATGCTGAAACCTCAACGTATTTTATTGAGACCTTTAGAGGGTGAGTCTATGTGTTCTTCGGGTTTAACCATTGGTCCTAATCTCCTTTCTCTTAGACTTTCATCATTTGTTATAATCCATTATTTATGACAGTTGATTTGTTTTGTGTATTGACCTGGCCCCTTTTATTTAACTGTTATAATTTGGTTATTATTTCATACCTTAATTCGTATGTAATGAATGTTCTTTTAAATTCTAAAAGATATGCGTTCAGTCGCTTTATTGTTCATATGGAAACATCTTTATTTGAGGCGTTGAGCCCCGGAACGGACCATCCCACAATTTTTTTATTTTACTAGGTTCTGGCTGTTTCTAACCCGTTTTGTTAAAACCATTCACGACAAAACGGACCAAATGTGAATAATATTACAGAAACCACATTTGGTCCGTTCTGGGGTGAATGGTTTTAACGAAACGGGGTAGAAACAGTCTTCACCTTGTAAAATAAAAATTTATGGTATGGTCCGTTCTGGCGTTCAACGCCTCATTTAAGCTAATGATTTTCCACGTTTCGAGCCAAACAGACCATAACATTATAGCTCGAGACACCCTAACAAACAATTTATCTCGGCAACTGATATCCAGTGAATAAAAGAATAAAAAATGGTGCTCCTACTTACAATGAACATCAACTTGCCACTCATCTACAATGGCACTACCAGGTATGAGCATGTTCTCCGCTCTGCAAGATATGTTTTTGCCACGGTCTTCAATAGTAGGAATGAAGATCAGCCTCCCTGTAGTGATGTTACCCTCTGAAGATATCTTCTCTTTGGTGCCCTTGAGGGGTTGGCGACCAATCGTCCACGTGATGTTCGCAGGTGGTCGCGAGCCCCCTGCACGGCACACCAGTTCGACTGGCTTCTGAGCAGACAGCGCACGCTTCTTTTCTTCGATCTGGACTTCAACTGGTGGGACTGAAAAAGATAACGTTTACATGAAATGAAAGCAGTACACAATTGAATTCAGAAAGGAGTGTAACTATATTAAAATCAAAGTTATTTCGTCGAGATATATCGTCCAGACTATGACCAATTTTGCTAATGACAAAATATCTTGCTAATACACACCACCCTTTTACTACAAGGGGAATGTATATCCAAGTACGAATACCAAATTGTCCTTTGCCATGGTTGGTGACAGTATGGAACATTATTTTGTATTAGAAATATTCGCTACAGGTAGTGTTTCCCCTCGAAGCTATGCCACCAGGAAGGATAAAGTGTAACATTTTACCGTGTCTAAAAATGCACACATTTTAGAAACTGTCACTTATTAATTTCTAACAGCTGGTACTTCAATGCATAAATGCAAAATGGAAAAATGTTTAGAAATTTTAGAATGCAATTTTTTTAGAATTTTCACTCTTCACATAAAATGAAAAAATTACTAATTAATTTACAAAACATGATTAATCCTCCAGGTGATTGCCTTGTTGAATCGCAACAGGCAAAACTGACCAGATCTTGATGGATGAGATACTGTCACATAGAAACGTGTGATAGTGGTTATGATGGTTTCAAAGAACTCAGACGCGAAATAGATCAAACAGCATTTATCCACAGCAAAGGAGAGTGCGGCGATGTAGCTGTTTGTACATCAAAAGAAATGCCTTTCAATTCAAGGGCAGCAGCTCATTTATGTACAGGCAATAGGTCTTGAACACACATTCTCGAAACTTTCAAATTAACTTAATAAATTTAAGCTACTACATTCTGGAAACTCACATATAGCCGATTTAAATTAAATTAAACACTTGAAAATAGCCGTCAGTGGGTTTCGAACTGATTACCCAGCGCTCTGCAGCCCGCGTCGTTACCTCTGGGCCACCTGTCGGTCTGTACAGGTATTAAATACAGCAATATCTCGTCAATTACTTGTATTGTCAACTGAAATTCAAGTGTTAAGCATGTAATGCAAGGTACTGCTGATTAAAAACAGCATGAACTTCTATTTTAAGCTCAACGAAATCTCCACTGCATCCAAAACATCGCAGGAAGCAGTGCATACCCGAGGAAAAACAAGTTTTTCTATCCCAGAATTAAGAGAAATCGATTTTCAGATGGGAAAGAACAGGTGATGGTAATGCCATACGGAAGAGAGCGGAAAATCTTAAAGAAAGTAAGGAAGTCTTTAGGAAATGACCTTTATGAGAGGACTGGATTACGAACTGACTGCTGATGTGTCATTAAATATGACGTTACTTAGATATTAGCAATTTACGGGTATATAGCTACTTAATACCTAATCAGTCGACTTGTTTCGAGTTTTATGTTTTAGAAGTAAGTGATTTGGTGTGTTTCTTTTTGTTTTGTTTATCCTTAAGTGATATGGGTGTAATAATGATAGAGACCTAATAAACACGGTGTCTTTAGCATTTGAGAATTTTTATGGCAGATATATTCAATTTACAATGCGAAAAATTGGTATGTACCTCTTACTGTGAAGGTTGTTTTAAGTCAGGCTTCTGGAAAGTTGCGTATATGAGTGTCCGGGTGTGAAATGTTAACGTTTCATTTCACTTTTAGTCAATAACTACTTTTCTCTTGCGTTGGTTACATTGGGGTTTTGAATTAGGTTTGATCAATTAGTAGCACATGAAAAATTTATCAGAAGTTTACTTATAATAGCACTTTAAATAGTTATAAAAATTATTGTCTGCAGCAGATCATTGAAATGCGTTGTATAATGTTATTTCTAATAATTGATAGTTTAGATAATATTTTCACCAAGTTCTAGATAGATAGGTTATAGACACCGCGATTGATTAACACTCCTATTGTCAGATCCAACATATCTAATTGATTAGTTTTTATTCAGTTGTTCATTGACTGCACTAAGTGTTTGATTATTGTTTGACAAGAGTTATTTGCCTGTTCAAATGGGAAATATAGCTTTAATAATGTAATGGTTAATTTATGGTTTGTAGACAAGAACAGGCTAGTTAACCCTAATTTTAAATAGTGTCGATAAATCAGTTTTTTTTTTTTTTCAAATTGTTATATTTCAAAATTCCATGCATAACATAACTTTCAATTGTTTTATATTTTATCCACAATTACAGCAACAAATATTAAATAACTCATAACGGTGCACTAATAAAGCATCAGTGAGGTGATCGACATTTATTCTGTATTACACACTCATTATAATAATCCTTTCAAAAATACGTAATACATTTTAGGACGTACTAAACACAAGTAACTGTCAGAATGTACTATGTAAATTGAATACTACTACATTTTTAGTTATTATTTTCATTTATTAATATTAAATAGCAAAATGTCATCATATTCCTGCCACCACCACAAAAATAAACTCAAGGCTAAATCCTAGCCTAAAAAGCTAGGCCAAGTCCGTGAGTCCGAACACAATCGAAATGTCCAACACTATACAGAAATTCCACAACTTTGCCAGACCAGAACAGTCCAGAAGAAGATTTAGGAAATTTTGTTCAATATTACATTTTATGCTAGTTTGAAAAGCCTTGTAACTGTACGAAAAATAAATATCAGGTGTGCTCACTCACAAGTCTAGAAAGGTCAGTCTGACATTTTCTATCTCCCTTATATCTAAGAAATATTCACAGCCGTCACTACGGTGTCATATATGAGTTGTTGGAGCTCTAGAATGTATATTGTATGAGATCTTTTTAATGGTGAATAACTTTTCATAAGCTTGTGGGCAATGTATGTGAAATAATTTCACGAATGCATTACATTGGAAATCTACATCAAAAATTGATTTTCAATGCATACCTCATCTTTTTTAAGGCGTGTACAGGTTTCACGGAACCAAGGAACTTAGTAATCGATCATTTTCCCACGGGGTTTACTGCATATGGTAAATACAGGATCACGATCTCATAGTGCCCAAGCGATCATTCTCGTTCTTCTCTTCGTCGTTTCTTTCTACAATTAATTTACATTGTATGTCTTGCGTATGGCGCAGTTTGGCCAAATATGGCCTTTGCACCGTAGAACTCCAAAACAACTAACCAATGTATTGTTTATCTAGTTGGATAAGCAATTAAGTTCTTGATTATAAAATAAACATCATCTCTTGAAAGTATGAACAATTTTTTTCAGTAAGGCGAATAGACTAATGCTTGAAGATGACTTGAGGCTTATTCAGTGCTACTT
Source organism: Metellina segmentata (assembly GCA_947359465.1). Lineage (NCBI taxonomy): Eukaryota > Metazoa > Arthropoda > Arachnida > Araneae > Tetragnathidae > Metellina > Metellina segmentata. Next base: position 48,874,008 of record OX375883.1, read on the forward strand.
TAGACAAGTTGGAAAAGCTTGGCCAACTATGGTCTTTGCATCATAGAACCCCAAGACAACCAACCAATGTATTGTATATATAGTTATATAAGCAATTCGGTTATTGATTATAAAATAAACATCATCTCTTGAAAGTATGAACACTTTTTTTTCAGTAAGGCGAATAGACTAATGCTTGAAGATGACTTGAGGCTTATTTAGTGCTACATTAGACAAGTTGGAAAAGCTTTATGCCCCTGAACGAAGTATACATATCTGATGCACCCGCTGAAACATATTGAAAGCGCAGAATAGTAATACAATCATATATTTTACCATACCTCAACTCTGACAAAGATTGTTAGAGTCGAGTTTCAATCACCTCAGCGAAATCTCAGTACGCATGAAACAGGTAAATCGTTTTCCGCAGAGGTCGTGAGCATCATGTGCTCTAATTGTCGCAGATACTGTAGCGCGAATCGCCATCTTTGCATTTCTCGAACAGACAAATATTCAAAGCTACATTGTTGCTTGACTCATTATTCCCGAATGCTGAATCAGAGATATGAATGGGGATAAGAGGTCCTATTCGTAAATTCCAGTTTTGAGGTAATTTGAAATTGATTGTGCTTTTATTTGTAACATCACTGGTGACTTTTGTATCGGTGCATCAGGTTCGCTTGGATGCAGTAGTTGAGTCACATAGTTTTTAACATGTGTGTTAGTTCAATTAACGTAAATAAATCGCATAAGGAATTGGCATCTTAAGCCCGGATTTTAGTTAGAAGCGATTCCACTCATAACGTGTTTTTGGAGGGAAAACACGCCATGATGATCACTATTCATGATTTTGCATATGACTCCCTCCTACTAAGAAGGTTTCACACCTTTCAAAAATTGGGTGAGCCAAGATCAATTGTCTTCTCGTTGGTGCTGTACATTAACTGTATCCCAGACCTGTCATATATATATATATATATATATATATATATATATATATATATATATATATATATATATATATATATATATATATATATATATATATATATATATATATTGCTACGCAATCCCTTTGGTTTTGTTCGGATACCAACATTCCTTTCGCAGAATGAATCTCCTAAACAGCGAAACAGTCTGAATAATTCGTATAATCCTGATTTGGCTTTCCGGTCCAAGACGTCACAGCGAGGGCTTCGCCCCCTGCACGCTTACGCTCGCCAAGCCCCCTGGGATTGCTACGTAATGGCGTTTGGTTTGCGCAAACCAAATTACTTTCGCAAGTGATTTCAGTTTTTTTTTAACTTTAACACTTAAACAGCCTTAACTAATAGCCGCATCAGTAAAAAAAAATTTCTGCATCTTTTTCCCTGTACAATTTTATGTAAACCGTGATAATCTCCAAACTTTACGATCTGTACTTCGTACTTTCTACTTAAACCGTCTGAGAACAGAGTGAAAAAAGCCAGCCTTTTTCCTCGCCAAATAAAAAGAAATTGTTTTTATGGCAATTGCTGCTACGATAAATTTGATATCTGGCAAATCCGATTGTCATAAGTACATCTCACAACTGCGTGCGGAACCTTCTCTGCGAACTACAAAATACGAAATTTGTGTGACCAACTTTTGATTGCATCGAATTTATTTATGAACCAATTTTAAAAATAACTGTACCGTAAGAAAGAATACATTCTGAGGTATACTGCGATATTTTCAAAATTAAAAACTAATAGTAATACGATATAGATACGACAGTTTTAGTTTTGTATCGGGAATTACGATCTGAAAGTTCCAAAATTGTATGACCACCATTTAATTGCATCGATTTTATTTATTAACCAATTTAAAAAAATAATTGTACCATAAGAACGAGTGTAATGTAATGTATTCAGTGATGTTTTCAAATTTAAAAAAATAATATAACTAAGCTGTAGATGTGACAGCTTTAACAAAAAGTAGCGAAAATATCCAAAGATTCCCAATTTTGTCTGACCAACTTTTAACTTTTGATAGCATTGAATTTAATTATTAATCAATTTCAAAAATAATTGTAACCTCAGAAAGAGTACATTCTGAGGTATACTGCGATATTTTAAAAATTAAAAATAAATAGTAATAAGATATAGATACGACAGTTTAAAAAAAAGGTAACAAAAATGTCCCGATTTTTCCCGAATTAAAAAAAATATATATTATCAAGAACCAAATTGAAATTTCTACAAAAACTCGACGAGCTGCAAAAATTTACGTTAAGAGGATCTCTTTAAGAATACGGCTGAAGACTGAAAATTTTTATGTGTTTTGCTCACTCGCGGAAGAAATTTCGCTTTTTCAATTTTGACACTTAATAAAACCGAAACTAATAGCCGGATCGGAAAAAAATCTTAACAATTGGCCAGGGTATACAATGAAGAACAAACCATGTTAATTTCGTTTTTTCTGATCATTACTTTCGCGGGAAACCGTCTAAGAATCGAGCTAAACAGCACAGTTTTCAATCCTGCGGAATCAGCGGTAACTTTATTTTAATATAGAGAGAGGACTCTTTATGTCTCCGTGTACGCTAAAGGTGACTGGTGCACGAAAAATCTGTCGTGGTCACAAATTCCACCATGTTCCCATAATAAATCAATACCTCTGAGGGGGGGGGGGGTGTCGAATCAGGGATTAGTTGGTCTCTGGTTTGGATCAAAATTACAACCGTGTCCCTGAGTATGATTGAATGTCGTGAAAATGTGACCTCTCCATAAAAAAGAGACGTGTAGATGTGCTGCCATCTGTTGGATAAAAGATCTTCACTATTTTCGACGATCTTGACTATTTTATTTCCATGGCTAATGTGTATGGCACCATCCACCTCACCAAACAATGCTTAACACCGTTTCAATAACAAGGTGAACCAATATCAACTGTCTTCTCGTCGGATCCTTACTATAACTGTATCCCAGCCCTGCCAATAAAATGAAAATATAGTAACGTTTTATAATCATAATGACTCTGCATGTGGGATACCTCGTCATATTATTTTCTTTACTTTTACCATTATTTCTCATACCTTTACTATTATCTCCCATACCTTTACTATTATTTCTCATACCTTTACTATTTTCTATGATCTTGACTCTTTTTTTTTATGGAATATGTGTATGGCACCCTCCTCATAACAAGATTTCACATCTTTATCTAAATAGGGTGAACCTAGATCAATTGTCTTCTCGTTGGAGCCGTGCTATAACTATATCCCAAACCTGTCACTAATATTAAAATATACTAACGCATACTTAATAATAATGCTCATGTGGGTTTGACGAGATATCTCGTCATAAGGATCTTAAGGGGTCTGGAAACCCTTAAAATTGTCAATTAAAGCTTTTGAGGTCATTTTCAAGTAATCAACGAGCAACAATTTAATTTTTACATTGCTTATATTTTAGGCATACATATCTAATAAAGTATGAATATTCATAAACAACTTTAAGAAAAGTAATACATAAAACATTTCAACTAAACGAGGGGTTCAAGAAATATAAGCCTACGGCCGACACGGATATTGCTACCATGTTGTGTGCAGCATTACTAAAGATCAAACGAACCTAAAACCTTCATTTAACAGTTTTTTATAATCTAAACAATTGTAGGTTTTTAATATGCTATTATTTTGAAAAAACAACAACTTTTTTTCAATATTTGCCGAGAAATATGATACTTTTTTTAATCTTCTCAAACTTTCTTAATTTTCTTATAAATTTTAAAATTTTATAGTATATGAAAAACCTACAATTATTTCTGTTATAAAAAATGTTAAATGAAGGTTTTAGGTTCATTTGATCTTTAGTTATGCTGCCCACAACATGGTAGCAATATTCGTGTCGGTCGAGAGCTCATATTTCTCGACCCCCTTGTTAAGTTGAAGTATTTTATTTATTACTTTAAAAAAAGCTGTTTATGAATTTTCATACTTGATTACATACGTGTGTCTAAATTTAATCAATGTAAAAATTAAATCGATGCCCGTCGATTACTTGAAAATGAGCTCAAAAGTGTTGATTTCGACATTTTTAAGGGTTCTCAGACACCTTAACAATTTTCTATGATCATGACTATTTGATTTCTATTTTCTGAAATTAAGAACTTGTCGTTTTTCTCTTCTAGTGACGTAATATTTCATCTATCAAGATCTGGTCAGTTTTGCTGATGAACAGACAGCTATTTGAGACAAACATCAGTATGGTTAAACATTGTTTGTTTTGTTGATATTTTAGTCACTTGATGTGTATAATTTAACACGTATAAATCCGATATGCATTCGGAAATCTTTCCTACTTGACGTACCATTTTTGACCAACGAAATCATTCTTTGGTTTCTTTCAACAAACATCTGTGGTTATTTAGCTATTATATGTGCTGTAGTTATATATAAAATCAATACAACACTTGAAAATTATATGTAATTAATATGATTTATTAACGTCTTCGTTCAATTGGTTCAAAAGTACCCTTTTGGATTTATACTGTAGAATACTGTGTTCATTTAATTCGATCATATATTATTTTCGATTAAATAATACTATGAGCCTAATACTGTAAAAAACAAATATGTATGATCGAAATTGGTTTTATTGTTTTTCAAAATATTCTCCATAAAGATCAATAAAATTTTGAATGCGTTTGAAAATCGCACGAAAATGAATGGATATTGCTTCCATGTTGTGTGCAGCATAACTAAAGATCAAATGAACCTAAAACCTTTATTTAGCAGTTTTTTTATAATCGAAACAATTGTAGGTTTTTAATATACTATTATTTTGAAAAAACAACAACTTTTTTTTAAATATTTGCCGAGAAAAATGATAATTTTTTTAATGTTCTTAACCTTTCTTAACGATTGATTTTCGAAGTACTTTTTCAACTCCGATCGAGGCACCTCCAAAACATGCGTTTTTGAATGCATCAACCGCTTCCTAGGGTGTCAAAAATCGTTGACCACGGAATTTATTTTTGATGTGCGAGAGTTAAAAAAAAATCATTGGGTGCCAAATCAAGGCTGTGCGGCGGATGACCCATCAATTCGATGTTTTGGCCAGTCAAAAAAATCTTATTTTTGAGCCGATGTGTGACAGCTCATATTATTGTGGTTAAGAATGAATCGCCTCTTCTTCTGTTTTTTTCGAATTTCTCCGACGACTTCTGGCAAACAAATGGTCGTGTACCATTCAGAATTGACCGTCCTGCGTTGCTCTATCGCCACTGTTGCCAGGGGAGCGGTAATGCCAAAGAAACAGGCAACCATTTGCTTCGACGTGCTTCTATCGCGAACAACTTTTGTTGATTTGGCTCGTCTTGGATGACCCATACAGTCGATTGCTGTTTTGTTTCGGGCTCATATGCATAGATCGATGATTCGCCACCTATGTAGATGTTATACACAGCCTTTGATGACCTTGAACGTATTTTTTCAACATTTCCTTGCACCAATCGACACGAGCCTTCTTTTGAGCGTGTGTCAGATTATGCGCGATCCAACTCGAACAAATCTTTTTTACGGCCAAATGTTCATGTATATCTTATTGATGCTTGGCATGCCAATGTCCAAAATGTCTCAATCTCACGGTATGTCATACGACGATCTTGCTTTATCAGTTCATGCACAACATCGATATTTTGTGGCAAAACAACCGATTTTGGACGACCTTCACAGAATGCGTCCTGGAGCGAACGTCGACACGATTGAATTCGTTACACCAGTTTTTTACAGTGCTGTAGAATGGTGCTTTATTGTTGTATAAAGCATTAAGTTCATTGAATCAATCTTGTCGTGGTAATCCACTTCGAAAGTTATGAAAAATAATCGCACGAAAATGTTTATGAGTCAATTCACGATTGAATTCGTTATACCAGTTTTTTACAGTGCTGTAGAATGGTGCTTTATTGTTGTATAAAGCATTAAGTTCATTGAACCAATCTTGTCGTGGTAATCCACTTCGAAAGTTATGAAAAATAATCGCACGAAAATGTTTATGAGTCAATTCACGATTGAATTCGTTATACCAGTTTTTTACAGTGCTGTAGAATGGTGCTTTATTGTTGTATAAAGCATTAAGTTCATTGAATCAATCTTGTCGTGGTAATCCACTTCGAAAGTTATGAAAAATAATCGCACGAAAATGTTTATGAGTCAATTCACGATTGAATTCGTTATACCAGTTTTTTACAGTGCTGTAGAATGGTGCTTTATTGTTGTATAAAGCATTAAGTTCATTGAATCAATCTTGTCGTGGTAATCCACTTCGAAAGTTATGAAAAATAATCGCACGAAAATGTTTATGAGTCAATTCACGATTGAATTCGTTATACCAGTTTTTTACAGTGCTGTAGAATGGTGCTTTATTGTTGTATAAAGCATTAAGTTCATTGAATCAATCTTGTCGTGGTAATCCACTTCGAAAGTTATGAAAAATAATCGCACGAAAATGTTTATGAGTCAATTCACGATTGAATTCGTTATACCAGTTTTTTACAGTGCTGTAGAATGGTGCTTTATCGTTGTATAAAGAAGTAAGTTCATCAAAGCAATCTTGGCTTGATAATCCACGTCGAAAGTTATGAAAAATAATCGCACGAAAATGTTCATGAGTCAATTCCATTTTTTGCCTTCGATGAATTTTTCAATTTACTGTAAAAAAACACTTATAACGTTTTAAATATTTAGAGTACTTTGAAAAAAAATAGTAGAATAAACACTAAAGGTAATGTTTGTAATGAATGTTTGTAAGGATTAAAATAGTTTCAAGAAATCAATTCAAGGCTTTAGTTGGAAATTTGCATTTATACATACTGCGTTCTAAATTTGATTTAAAAGAGCATTCTAACATATGTATCCGCTATTGTTTAGATTTCTTAACGCTAAAAATGCACTTATGGCGAATAGTGTGCCTTTAATGTTATTGATTAGATTTTGAAGAAGTGTATATTTAAAACTCAAAATGTTAATTAAAACAAAGCCTGTTTAAGGTGTTCAATAAAGTATAGCTAATATAACTTGGCTTTAAAGCGTCAAATTCTCATATTTTGTACTTAATTAATCTTTACAGCAAAGGTTAACTACCTTACAGATTAAATAACATGGGTATTTTGAGAGTAAAATCTCCTCTAACTAAACTAATCCCATTATTGTATGTGCAAACGGTATTAAACGCTCTGAGAGCATATGCCTATTGAAGCAGATTTATGTATCTTGGCCACATTACAAATGATATTTGACTCGATTAAATATTAAATTCCTCTTATGGTAGTCAACCATTTAACGCTTCCCTATCTACGGCTCAACAGCATGTATAATATCGCTATTTATGCGTATTAATTTCGTTTGTTTCACTGGTTCAGAGATTTTCAACTCAAGACATGAGTTGAGAGTTGAGGAAGGATAACATAAGTGTATTAACATAGATATTTGTACATTAATCTATTCTATTTTGCGCTAAATTGTATAGTTAACCATCTGAGAGACAGGGATTTTCTAGTTGTGTAGCATTGCTTTATCACCCATAATGATGATTGGTAATTGGTAACTTTTAATTAACGTCGTACTAGAGTACCACAACGGGCTATAGACGACGTTCCGGTATCAATCCCCTAATGGAAAAAAGATAGGAAGACAACACCACATACTTTTGAACCACTGTCAGATTACGAGGCAACACATGAGCTGGCACCCCACTCTCCAAATCACACATAATGACTAAATGGACTAAATAACCAAATTAATTGGTTGAATCCAAGACATAATTATATTTTTCAAGAAGGTAAAACTGATTAGAAAGTCATGTAGCGAAGACTTCGGGTTCTAACACGGATATATGCGTGTGATCTCGAATGGTTGAAGACTGCTGTAGTCCGGTTGGAGTTGCATCGAATTAGCGACTGGAGGGTTATGTGCTTGAACCTAACCGAAGACCGTCGTGTACTGGAGAAGAGGGCGCACGTTAAATCTGTCTTCGCCACAAATCTCCTTACGTTGACGTCGCGTTTAAGCTTTGATAGTGGGATGCCAGCTCAGATTTGACTTCATCATATCACCGTGACTCAAAATTACGTGGCGTTGTTCCCGAATATTTCCCTTCGGGTTTGTGCCCGGACCTTCGCCAATAGCCCGCTGTGTTGCTCTAAAGTGACGTTATTTCAAATACCTACCAACCTATAAAATCGATTTGTTGAATCCTAGGCACAATTTTCTTTTATTAAAAGAGTGTATCTGGTAAGAAGCCATGCCGGCGAAGACTTTAGGTGATAAACGTATATATGCGTGTAAATATCTCCTAAGGTTGATTAAATACAAGGCTAAAATGAAGTAAATGAAAATACGTGTAAATGGAAGAAATACATTAATATATTGGTAAAAAATCAGTAAAAGTCTTCTTTCTTATCGGAAAGTGTGACAGAACTGGAGGTAAATTAACAGAGATCTTATCAGTGCTGCTTATCAAAAGTTTTGGATTATACTCTCGTTTCGACATCAAAACTTGTTATTAATACCTCTGGCATGATCTTCATGAACAAGATACTTCGTCAATAGAAGAAAACTAACCACATCTTGATGTCGTACACACCTCCAGAAATTGTCAACTTAAAGAGGTTAAATTTTTTTATCTGCCTATGTCTGATTAGAGGAAGGGTTTCCCACCAAATAATAGGTTATAGCACTGCGTTTGCAACCTGACAATCGTAGCCGTATCCAGTTTGATTCCTCTCTGGGTGTATTTTTCTCTTCTGTGTCTGTTTAAACGGGGGTTGTATAAGTATGTCCTTTTACTTGAAGTTGTTTGGCACAGCTTGGAAAATAGGATCCTTTGTGTCATGGAACTCAACGACGATACTATTGGAGTCGTCTCTTACCAATCAATAATGTTAGAGAGAATGCCACTAGATTTGGTAGAAAGTGTAAATTTTATTACAAGCTGAACGCTAGAGCTATCATTAGTTTGCTATTCTACATGCTTTCCAGGTATCATTCCTAGCCAAGTTTAACCTTGATAATCAGAAATTTCATACCATTTACCAATAGATGTGAGCCTTTAATTTTTAACCTTTTGACTACAGCTATAGATATAACAAGCGTTATTCTTTCTTGGCATGATTCTTTTAACTTTCAAGGCACAACTGATGTTACGGCCGTAGTCTGAATTATGTCTTCGCGCGATTCAATTAACTTTCAAGGTACAACTGATGTAACTGCCGTAGTCTAAATTATTTCGTGTCGCGATTCTTATAACTTTCAAGGTACAACTCTATAACGGGCTTATTCTAAATTCTTTATTGGCGCGATTCTTGTAACTTTCAAGGTACAACTGATGTAACGTCCGTAGTCTAAATTATTGCTTGTCGCGATTCTTATAACTTTCAATGTACAACTGATGTTACGGCCAAAGTTTAAATACTTTCTTTGTGTGCTTCTAATATTTTTTTAAGGTGCAACTGCTGTAACAGATACAGTGTAAATTCTCTATTGGCACGATTCTTATAACTTCCAAGGTATAATTGCTGTAACGTCCGTAGTCTAAATTCTTTCTTTGCGCGATTCTTATAACTTTCAAGGTACAACGGATGTACTGACCGATGTCAAAATTCTTTCCTTGCGTGTTTCTTATAACTTTCAAGGTACAACAGAGGTACTGGCCGTTGTCAAAATTCTTTCTTTGCGCGATTCTTACAACTTTCAAGGAACAACAGATGTACTGACCGCTGTCAAAATTCTTTCTTTGCGCGTTTCTTATAACTTTCAAGGTACAACAGATGTACTGTCCGTTGTCAAAATTATTTCTTTGCGCGATTCTTATAACTTTCAAGGTACAACAGATGTACTGACCGTTGTCAAAATTCTTTCTTTGCGCGTTTCTTATAACTTTCAAGGTACAACAGATGTACTGGCCGTTGTCAAAATTCTTTCTTTGCGCGATTCTTACAACTTTCAAGGTACAACAGATGTACTGACCGTTGTCAAAATTCTTTCTTTGCGCGTTTCTTATAACTTTCAAGGTACAACAGATGTACTGGCCGTTGTCAAAATTCTTTATTTGCGCGTTTCTTATAACTTTCAAGGTACAACAGATGTACTGGCCGTTGTCAAAATTCTTTCTTTGCGCGATTCTTATAACTTTCAAGGTACAACAGATGTACTGGCCGTTGTCAAAATTCTTTCTTTGCGCGATTCTTATAACTTTCAAGGTACAACAGATGTACTGGCCGTTGTCAAAATTATTTCTTGTCTCCATCATGATACAACTACTGTACCGGTCGTAGTCTAAAGTTTGAAACTGTTGACGGTTTATTCATATTGAAAACTGCCTTATGGGGGCCAGGCTCTTGTAAAAGATCCTGTTCTAAATTGTGAATATTTATGGGCAAATGATAATTTGTTCATTCTACTATAATCTTCATTCCCCTTGCCGTGATAAGGTAGTTTTGTCTCGATTGTCTCTAGTCAATAAAAGTGGCAATTGGTTTTCTACGGACAAGATGTATAGCATAAAACAATGGGAAAACACTTAATATATAAAGATTGCCTCCATAAAACATACACATCTAAAACGCTTTACACCATCTGCAAAAAAATATTTTTGTAATCTCAGTGCTGCAGTATTTCTGTGTCGATTATAAATTAAACTGTTATCGATTTACCTTGCATCGTTTGTCGGTACTGCATTTTGTGTTATTTAACTACCTTCTGAGATTTACGTGGTATACTTTATGGCTGGAAATGTGACATTTCGTGAGAATCCCTACCAGAAAAAAAAAATTTCCCCAAATTACTCCAGCTTACCCCATCCAGATCATACTCCGACTAAGTACTTACTTAGTCATTCAAATGTGCAAGAAAACCATTTACGCCCACCAACCCCCACCCCACTACTCAGAATCGAGAACTTTTAATTATCTGAAAGCAGCAAATGGCGGATAAAACAAATAAGGCGCCATGCATGATTTGTGTTCTGGGTAAGATTTATGCAGATTCCCTTCCTATTGATCCGAAAACAATTCCGACTGCTCTCGAAGTCTTAATGGAATAAGGTCAAGTCCTCTCTGATGGGCTCCAGACGGTCAAAAGAGGTCAAAGAGGAGACGAATTTAAGTGACTGCAGGAAATGACATGGATAGGGAAATTTACTTGTCCGGGTGTATGATATTTAAATTTATAGGATCTCATTTATCGCGATGACATACTTTGAGAGTTGTTTATGGAGAGTATATACGATCAATGATGTATATAATGCATTTATCTATATGTGTACATGTCATGGATAAAATATTTTCCATTCCTTTTAGATTAAGCCTCAGATTATATCAAGATTTGCGTGTTATGTAATGTTGCTTTTAACCAATAATATAATTAATGACTAAATATCTAGATCTTTCTGTATAAAATATGGATTATTTTAACCTTTAAGGGAAATAGATACTGTTGTTCCTTTTCTTGAAAAATAATTATTTAGAACAATTCTATTTCGCCTTTATTTAGAATTTAAAATACTTTGGAAATATTAAATTGCTCAATTCCTTAGTAGAAAAGGAAGAATTATATTGCTCATTTCTTCGCGACGGAATCCTTTGGGAAGATTACGTTGCTCATTTATTTGCAACGTAATCCCTTGGGAATTTTAAAAAACTCATTTCTTCGCAACGGAATCTTTTTTGAAAATTACATTGATCATGTATTCGCAACGGAATCATTTGTGCATATTGATTATATTGGTTATTTTCTTAGAATAGAATAGTTTGGAAACGGCTAATTGTTTATTTCCTTAAAATAGATTCATTTGCAGAGGTTCAATTGTTCATTTCTTTCGGAAAGAATACTTTCGAAAACTTTTATTGGTCAAGAAGGTCAAAATTAGGTTAGGAGTCATGTAGCGACTGTATGACCTTTAAAATCCTATAATATTTTTAAATCCTATAAATACCTATAAATAATTTTAAATCCTGTATGTGGGCAATAAAGAAATATTTTCTGATCCGTATCTGCTCTATGGGAGAGATCAATATACACACTTAAACTGATTTAATCTAACATGTATGGTTAATTGTGACCTGACCGATTTAACTAGAACCTAACTAGAACCACAGCTATTTCTAAAATAGCTAAAATAATACCCACTCAAAGAAAAATATGCACAAAAATTTGAAAGCAATTAAACAACAGATTTTGACGTGGATACGTGTTTAAAAATGGAGCAGTATTCTGAAGGAATGTATGAAAAGTCTAGTGTTACGAAAAAGGTTTTCGAACTGTATTGTCCTACGATTTTAGAACTGGAACAAATACCCTACATAATTAATAAAAGATAGATATAACGTTGTGTAGTAAAAATATATCTATAGCTGATATGACTTTCGTCTGCATGATGTCGACAATCTATGGTAATGGGCGAGCTTTGTGTCAGAGTTACTTCAGATTGCGTAGTGTAAGAAATGCGTAAGTGGTGTTATTCGAAAACTGCTGAACTATATGCTATAATAACAAGCCTTTTAATCATCAAATTATGGTTCAATGTTGTTATTAATATGTACTTTTTAATCATTCAAAGTGTAAAGTGATTGTCGAATATTCTTAAATAAGCAATCATTCACACACACACACACACACACACACACACACACACACACACACACACAAATTTCCCATATACAATACATTCATTCCACAATCCAACTCCAGAACCGTGTATACACGCCGATACAACGGTTCGTGTCCTTGACATAATCCACCAATGTTTTCGTTAACTCAACTAAAAAGATTTTACGTAGACACCTTTAATTGTTTAATATTATTGTTAATTAATTTTTGAATATGTATTGTAAATTAATTGTTGAATAGTTATTGTAAATTACTTTTTGAATATTTATTGCATATTAATCGTTTGTGTTTTTAAGTTATCGTAAATTAATATTTGATTATTTATTATAAATTAATTGTTAAATGGGTATTGTAAATTAATTTTTGCATTATTTTTGTAAAATTAATTTTTTTTAATTTATTGTTAATTAATTTTTGAAAATTTATTGTTAATTAATTGATGAATATTACTGTAAATTAATTTTTTAATGCTTATTGTAAATTAATTGTTGAATATTACTGTAAATTAATTGTTGAATATTACAGTAAATTAATGTTTGAATATTTATTGTATATTAATTGTGTGTATTCAATAGTTATTGTAAATTAATCATTCGTGTGTGTGTTGAACAGTTATTGTAAATAAATTGCGTGTGTTAAAAAGTTGTTGTAAATTAATTTTTGAATTTTTATTGTAAATTAATTTTTGAATTTTTATTGTAAATTAATTTTTGAATTGCTATTATAAATTAATTTTTGAATAGTTGTGAATTTAATTTTTGAACATATATTGTAAAATAACTTTTAAATGTTATTTTAAATTCATTTTTTAAGATTTATTGTAAATTAGGTGTTGAACAGTTACTGTTAATTAGTTTTTGAATATTGTAAATTAGCTGACATGACCTTCGGACTAAGTACGCAGGAACAGTGAGAGTAGGTATGTAGTCCGCAATAAGTGCGTGTCTAAATTCTATTGTACTGGACGAAATTTGGGCCAGTGTAACTTTAGATTGTGTGGACTGAGGACTGTGTTGGTGGTGTCATTCAAAATGTTCCCAACTACGCTAAAATCACAAGCTTTTAATCAATAAATTGTTCTTCGTTATCGATATTAGACTGCAGTTTAATCATTCAAACTGTAAATTAATTTTTTAATATTAATAATAAACAATCGTTCAAGCTTCCTATCTCTGCTCCATTACTTCAATAATCCAACACTAAGCTACAATTCACCTCCTAGACAAAACACACCAATTTTTTTTCTCACACTCGTTTCCGTAGACACCTTTTGTCACAAAAGCCATCGAACCGCCACGCTTCAGCAATCAAGATAATTCATAACTAAAGTGGAATCGGATTACCGCAGTCGCGCCTGAGGAATGATTACAATTTTGTGACACTCCTACAACTGCGTTCCCAAATGAGGGACTGCACCTAATCAGCGATTCCGCACAATAGAAGAGATTTATCCTAATCCGGCCTCTATATATCTTGCCCATTCACGTCACGTGCTCTTGCGGAAAGCCAAATTGTACACAAGGCAGTCGTTAACACTTAGAAGGCAATCTCTAGGCGGAACATCGACTTCGCTGCAGAATTGGACTTAGAAGAGTGAATGGAATGAGCGTACATAAAAAGCGTGACTTTAGCGACGTTTTCGGCTCTAACAATGACATCGTTGAGAGTAAAGGACTGTGCTTTGGGTCGCTCGTTTTTGTTGATTCGTTAAGAGGATGACGTCGTTTTGTGTTTGTATTTGTGGAATGTTTTCCAGTGTGAATGATATTTTTATTTTCGATGGAAAGGTTGGGTTTAGCTTTATCGTCGAAAATTCTACATTTTAGTTTACTAGGGAATGCATGAATTGTTCTTACAGTGTTTTCATTGCAAATATTAAATATTATTCCAATTGATTGCTACTTAAAAAATCAATGCTTAGTGCATTCCACATGTATGTGTCTTTGTATTTGTGGAATGTTTTCCAGTGTGAATGAGATTTTTATTTTCGATGGAAAGGTTGGGTTTAGCTTTATAGTCGAAAATTCTACATTTTAGTTTACTAGGGAATGCATGAATTGTTCTTACAGTGTTTTCATTGCAAATATTAAATATTATTCCAATTGATTGCTACTTAAAAAATCAATGCTTAGTGCATTCCACATGATGAACAGAATCATTTTCGATGAAAAGGTTGGATTTCACTTCTTCGTAGAGAATTATACATTTTAGTTTACTAGGAATGTATGAATTGTTTTGAAAGTGTTTACATTGTAAATATTTAATATTATCCAGATTGATTGCTATTTAAAAAATCAATGTTTAGTATATTCAACGTTATGAACAGAATCATTTTCGATGAAAAGGTTGGATTTAACTTTTTCGTGGAGAATTTGACATTTTAGTTTACTAAGAATGTATGAATCGTTTTGAGAGTGCTTTCATTACAAATATTTAATATTCTTGCAATTGGTTTCTAATTAAAAAATCAATGTTTAGTACATTTAATGTTATGAACAGAATAAATTAGTTTTCATTTTTCATGGAAAGGATTTATTTTGGTATGAATTGTTTTGAGAGTGTTAAAACATAGCAAATATTTAATATTCTCCCGATTTATTGCTACTTAAAAATCAATGCTTAGTACATTCAACGTAATGAACATAATCATTTTCGAAGGAAAGATTGGATTTAACTTTTTCGTGGAGAATTCTACATTTTGGTTTACTAACAATGTATGAATTGTTTTGAGAGTGTTTTCATTACAAATATTTAATATCATTGCAATTGATTGCTACTTAAAAAATCAATGCTTAGTACATTTAATGTTATGAACAGAATAAATTAGTTTTCATTTTTCATGGAAAGGATTTATTTTGGTATGAATTGTTTTGAGAGTGTTAATATAGCTAATAATTAATATTCTCCCGATTTATTGCTACTTAAAAATCAATGCTTAGTACATTCAACGTAATGAACAGAATCATTTTCGATGGAAAGATTGGATTTAACTTTTTCGTGGAGAATTCTACATTTTGGTTTACTAAGAATGTATGAATTGTTTTGAGAGTGTTTTCATTGCAAATATTTAATATTCTCCCAATTGATTGCTATATAAAACACCAATGCTTAGTATATTCAACGTTATGAACATAATAAATTCATTTTCATTTTCGATGGAAAGGTAGGATTTAACTTTAGCGTGGAGAATTCTACATATTCAAATTATGAATAGAATAAATTCAATGCTTTGTGTAGGTAAATTCAATGCTTTGAACAGAATAAATGTAATGTTTTCAACAGAATGAATTTTATACTTGATATTTAAGGTGTATGTATACACTAGAAATTTCGAAAATCGTCTAGAATATCAATATATTTTTATTAATGTAAAATATTTTCCAATGTCTTAGCTTCCAACTGATGCCAAGATCTTGCAAATAATCGAAATGGTTTTTAGTTACAAGCGCTTCGTTAGGTTCTGCCATCATGGACAGACATATTTCTTAAACTTTAAACTCGATTTCTGAAGAACTGCGTTTTCGAAATAGGATGCTTTATTCAAATGCTTTTAATTTCACGACGAACTCCCCTATTTACCAGAGAATGTTTTGAACCTCAATCAAAGTTATTAGCCAATAAATGGATTTTTAAATGATTTAAAATGTTGAAATTCCTGAAAAAATTGAATGTTTTTACATTTCCTTGATTAAAAAAATTGTTAAAAAAAACTTGTTATTCTAGCAATTTGATGGAGGTTCAAAACATGAAGAATAATATTTGGAATAATGTCCAACAGGAATCGTTTTAATGAACAAATTAGAATTTGAAATATCACGCATGGAACAGCATGCTAATTTGCTAATTACGTATATCTTAATTAGATAATTAATTATTTGAACAATTAATTCATTTATTTTTTCTCCCTGGAAATATTTTAACTATACACCAATTACCTGTGGTAAAAAAACTGGATTCTTAAAGTCGAAATTAAAATACAAATTCTAGTGTATACTTATACCTTAGTGAATTCAGAACAGTAGTAATTTCATGCTTGATAAAATTAATGCTTAAATATCTGAATTCTGTTATTTTCAGGTTCTCCAATCTACGAATTTCATCTAATGGCATCAGCTTGATGCTAAAACCATTATTTTATGTTCCTAGTAGGACCCTGTGTCTTTGAAATAAGTCATTTGCTTTAGCTACAGCATTGCATAGCTTTTATTTTTTCGTTACTATTATAACTGGATATGTAACTATTATTAATATTTGTTACTAGCAATGCCTTGAATTTTGCATGTCAGCAATATATTTTAGTGGCCAAAATGGAAAACTTTTCCTTTTACATTACTATTAATATTAACCGTATTTCTAACTGTTTTCAGGTTCCCCAATCTACGTATTTCATCAACTGGCATATTCTTGATGCTCAAACTATTACTTTATGTTAATTATATTACCCTGCGTATGTGAAATTAGTAATTTGTTTTAGTTACATGGAAGGAATGTAGAGATTTTATTTTTACGTTACTATACTGCTGCTTGTAAAAAAATGCAACACCGTGAAGGAGTCATCAGAATCAAATGAAATTTAATACACAAACGGCTTGTATTAGTAAAAATAAATGAATAAATTTGCACAGCAAAAGAACAATATTAAGTGTCCGAAATCAGTATTTGGTGAAGCCACCACGCGCTGCAATAAGTGCTGGTATACGACGTGGCATGGAGTGAAACAGATGTTGAATGCATGCTTGAGGAAGAGAATTCCATATTGTTCGTATGCTCACCCAAAGTTTGTCTTTTGAAGCTGTAGGATGCGGATCACGAGCGAGACGCCGACCCACCAAATCCCACACTTGCTCAATAGGCGACATGTCCGGTGAATAAGCAGGCCAAGGAAGAAGTTGTATGTGTTGGGCTGAAAAGAAGTCTCGGACATTCCTTGCAACATGTGGGCGTGTATTATCCTGTTGAAAGACAGCTCCAGGGATGCCTTGAAGGAGGGGAACGACTTCGGGCTCTAGTACTTTACGGACGTACCTATTTCTATTCAGATTACCCTCAATTCGTAGCAGCTGAGATCGTCCATGAGAGGAAATAGCACCCCAGACCATAACTCCAGATGTCCGGCCACTATGACGTTCGATAACGCACTCTGGAAGGCAGCGTTCACCAGAATTGCGTCTAACACGTATCCGGCCATCATGGTTCCACAAATTAAAGCGGGATTCGTCAGAAAAGACAACTTGTTGCCAATCATCACGCCAGACTCTGTACTCATGAGCCCATTGCAGACGCAGCCGTCGATGGTTTGTTGTGAGGGGTATCCTGTATAAAGGAATCCTTGCACGTAGTCCACGGTGCTGCAGACGTCGGCAAATTGACGAAGCCGACATTAGTACACCTATAGTAGCAGACCAAAATGCTCCCAACTGCCTGGAGGAAGCTGTACGGTCATTCAACGCCATATGGATCAGGTGTCTATCATCACGTGCTGATGTCACCTTCAGTCGCCCACTCCCAGTTTTTCGAGCTGTCCTGCGCTCGTCGGTCCACTGCTTCCAAACTCGCATCACTGTGGAACTGTTCCGCTGCTTACGAGCTGCTATTTAGCGACAGGAAATCCTCCTTCACGAAGGCCGATGATTGTCCCTCGGTCAAACTCCGTCAGTTGTTGAAATTTCACACTATTTCGTCGTGGAGGCATACTTAGATCTCACTAAACGTTCGCCACTAAAAAATAACCATGCACTATTTTCAACGT
Source organism: Metellina segmentata (assembly GCA_947359465.1). Classification (NCBI taxonomy): domain Eukaryota; kingdom Metazoa; phylum Arthropoda; class Arachnida; order Araneae; family Tetragnathidae; genus Metellina; species Metellina segmentata. The sequence goes on from OX375883.1 coordinate 48,892,364, forward strand.
ACGCCTACAGCTCTCTATTTATACGCTTTTAGCATCAGTTCAGAGGGCGCTGCTCACACCACGCATGCGTGGTGGCTCTGAAACTTTACTACTTTGCATAACATCCTATTATTGACGTTTGCAGCAAATTTAATTTCATTCAGATGATTCCTTCGTGGTGCTGCATTTCTTACAAACAGCATTGTATTATAACTGGATTTGTAGCTATTATTAATTTTTGCAACAGCAATGCCTTGTAGTTTTGACGTTAACAATATATTTTAGTGGCCGTCCGCAATGGCAGACTTTTCCTTTTACATTACTATTATAATCGTGTGTGTTATTATAACCGTATGTTATTACTTTCTGTCACTAACATCATACAACGTCACTCCATAGTCCATAAAAAATCCAGCACCCCCTTTTCATATTTTAAAATGTATCAATGTCTTTGTGGGACAACTCCAGGATGATCAGGAGTTGTCTTGTGTATGGATTCTTCAACATAACCATTTTACTTCAATTACTATCACATAATAAATAAAGATCATAATTAATTTTGACTTCAGTAGATCGTTAAAATCGTAAAAGAACTGAAGGCATGGATAAAAGTAGAGCGATACAAGAGCTTGTTAAAGAGCTTGAAAAAGGGCGTTGTAAATGTTTTATCTTATAATTTCAGACAGTAATCATCCAGGTGATGAATATGGTGTCGCATAGAAAAAAGATGTACGTACCTGACATAACTTTCGAACCGGGTTAATATGTGCTCTAAGCACCAGGAGAGTCTTACAATATATTTATATTCTACAGTGCTAGGCTAGTTTTGGGCCTGTATAACTCGATTAAGTGGAGTAAGGAATGCGTGAGTGGTGTAATTTGAAAGTTTCCGATCTATGCTACAGTTGGTATTATTGGTATTAATATTATCAACAAGAATTAATATTAAACTGCATTTTAATCATTCAGAATATATATATATATATATATATATATATATATATATATATATGTGTGTGTGTGTGTTGACCCGGTAACTATAAACAGTAGTGTCCCAAACTTATCTATGATATTAGTTTCTGTAAAATATTCTCAACAATTAATTATATATCTGAATATCTTAAAACCTAAATAGCTCGCTATGTTGCACTAGTGTGACGTTAACTAAAACAATTACAAATATCATAGGTCTTTTAGAGCCTTAAGACTAAAGATATCTAAACTAAACGATTAAATATTTCAAGCATGAATCTATTAGAATAACTCGTATAGAAACTACAGAAATCTAATGCCTTAACAAAACTCCTCTCAAGAAATCCCGAAATATTCCAGTGATGGAACGATTTGAAGTGTTCTTCGAAATTCCTACAAGGGTGAGGAATTCTCCAGGATGCTACGTCACGGCGTACGAGTTTGTTGACCAATCAATACCCGATGTCTTGGAAAAGTTTAAAGGTTCTCTCTTTTCTCCCACTCCTATTCGCCGCTTAACTTTGAAATCGTGAGTGGACTCCCGAACAGGAAAGCTCATCGGAATAAGGTATCGACGCCAGCTATTGAATATTTCTCGAGTATTTCCGATTCCTTGCTAATATTGCCGTGGAATCTCGAGGGAAACGTGACGTGGCGAGAAAATCGCTAAACGCCATTTTGAGAAGTTGAGAGTCGGAATTTTGGAATTGTTTGAGTTCGTCGAATTCGACGGAAATACTTTCGAGTTACCATTTTGTATTTAGGTTAGATGTAAACGCGATTTATTAGATTCCATTTAGTGTAATTAAATATTAATGGAATGATTTGTACGATCTTTACTAAATGGATCTTACGATTTCAAGCAGTTTCATTGTTGAACCAATACCCAGCAGCTATCTGTACACCGAAAGCTGCAAATATTTTCAGATAAATAGCACTTTTTAATTTCAGTTTTATTTACGCAGCATACTTAACATTTTTTTCCTATCTGGTATCGTTAAAATTTTTAAGTAGGAAACAAATAACGAGCGAAATTACAATAAAACAATTCCTTGTCTAAGATAGATCGGTAGTTAATTAATTTCACACTGGATTAACACAGTGGGCTATTGTCAACATTCAGGGATCAATCCCAAAGGGAATTATTCAATGTATCTAGTTATTTCAACTAACGTCACATTGAAGCAACACAACGGGCTGTTTGCAACGTTTCGGGATCAATCTTGATGGAAATGATTCAAGAACACCTCGCCAGTTTAAACCACATTCAGACGGATAAGTCAACACCTGAGTTGGAACCTCGCTCTCCAAACTTATTTACCAGGCCAACCTTATGTCATTTAAACACACGGCATATTTAAGGTGACCTAGCTCCAAAGCACATGACACTCTTTGATCGGATTGACTTTCAAACTCTCAACCATGCGGTTGCTTTCGGCTTTTCGTCCAACCGGGCTCAGTTTAATATACGAATCAGATTAATTTTTGTTCTGAAATAATAATTAATACATTTTTTTTATCGGTTTAACTTGAGAGCAAGCAAGTGAAACTATCAACAAATAATTTATTGTCTAGGTAGGAAGTTAATATGACTCCACACTGGAATAATTCAACGATATATTGGTGAAGTTCCGGGATAAATCCCCAAGTAACGTATGCAATGACAACGCCATGTAATTTTGAACCATGGTCAAATGACAAAAGCACAAAGATCAAATGAACCTGCACTAAAATAATTATTTGTCAAATAAAGACATTTTCTAAAACAGTTAGGCTTACATAAAACGGTATATATAAGTGGCTTATGTATAAAAGTATATAAAACTATTTGAGCACGACATATACCAGTTACTTTTCAAGTATGGGTCATTGATCCGCCAGACTCTCCACAAATTGCAATATACCAAACGTGTCTTCAAATCTAACGGATCACTGGAGAATAAAATTGCACTGAAGATCCATTCACTTTTATAAATAATTGAACAATCTTGCTCAACTATACGCGAATCTCGTCAGTAAATAGGAATTATAGACGAAATGAGCTACTCTGTGTTGTATTTCAATGTCCTGAACATATATCTCTGGAGGTTAATATCAGCGGAAACCATCATTAAGCGAGCCTAAAATGCAACAAATATGAGACCCAGTTATATGGATGAGCGTGATAGTTGCTATCAATAAAGTATTAAAAGTTGCTACCGTGTCTTTAATGATCGGCTATTTGCTTGCTGGATAGTTATCAGAGTTTACATTTTTTAACATATTTTTACATTTACTTTTACAATTTTTTCAAGCAATATTGAAAAACTAAGAATCTTTTATATTTTACCCTCCAAGTGGTTTCTACAACATATCATGTCCATCAAAACCTGATCAATTTTGGCGAGGACGAGATATCTGGCCATCAAGAGAGTCTAATCAAATACTGCCGTGTATAAAGGGGGCTGGAGCACATTAAATGTGTCACTGGCTCAAATGGCGTTGGCATGATGTGGAAATTTTGATTGTGGAGTGTCAGCTCTGGTGTTGCCTCGTCATCTGACCGTGCTAAAAAAGCTAGAATGAAACAGTTCAACTTTGTCTAATAAAGCGTACTTCATGGTAGAGTTGGGTTATGCTGTTATATATACTACTACATCAGGACTCGAAACACCCGGGTGCACAGGTGCACTGTGCACATGAAAATAAAATTGTGCACTGTGCACATGAAAATAAAATTGTGCACTGTGCACATGAAAATAAAATTGTGCACTGTGCACATGAAAATAAAATTGTGCACCTAATTTTTTCCCACTAGGTGCACGCAATGCACCTAACGTTACAAAAAAAGGTTGGAAACGTGTTTTATGCTATTTTGATGTTTGAGCAAAATATTAGTATCGATCTCTCTCGCTCTAAAGGAACGTAATTAAAATTCCTAAATACACACTATGCAAAAACAAAATAGCAGTGTCTTAACGGGTTTATATAGGAGGAAGGTTTACTTGGTGCCACTTCTACCAGAACTTTCTGATGATCGAAACTTTTTCCAGATGGTTCTGTTGAAGCGACTGTCGCGACAACCGAAGGGAGAACTTTGATCACTTGAACACCCGCGAATGATAGGAATCATCACGCATTTCTGTAAACACTTCGTGTTTCAATAAAGTGTAAAGCCGTAAGAATTCTTGAGAATTGTCTAGCCACTGCAAATCGTAAACAAATATTTTCATTATTTATCTTTAAACTCAGATTTTATCTGCTTAAAATATAGTGTACTCGTTTATTTTTCATGTGTTTTTTTTGCTCTCCAATGTCATGATGACTAAATATTTGTAAATAATATTTTCGCATTAAAAAATTTTTTTTTTAATATTTTTATTTACTATTTACTACTAACCTATCTAAACGTACCCAACTAATAAAGTAGTTAAGTTAATGCTCTTACATTACGTTTTTTTAAATGTGCACCTAAAATATAATCTGTGCACCTGATTTAAAAACTTAGGTGCACCAAGTGCACCTGTATTAAAAAATATATTTCGAGGCCTGTACTACATCGTAAGTTTATTCTTGCAATAGTGGCTAAGCTTGCTGAAGTACTCGTCTGCCAGAATTTAGCTGTAGCCGAAATTCGATAGATGGCTCTACTAGTAGAATGATTGCCAATTGCGTGAGACTGTGATAGCTGTATTAAAATTACAGTTGTAATTGTTCTGTGCTATACTTAGGGGCCTAGTGTGATTGCCCTTGTTATCTGAAGGCTGAGCAGCAATGAATGGAGTGAAGTCGTGGTAGTACGCGAGCAGTTTATGCTACCACCACAGAACCTCAAACGGTTGTTGAAAGTGATGAGCATCGCATTGGCGATTCAATTATCTATCGTGAACCATCCATCAAAATTGTAAATTTTTGTGTGTTTAAATCACGTCCGCTAGTCACCAATTAAGCGATCCGGAATGAAACAGTGCAACTTTTTCAACTAAATACTACTTCTTGGTAGAGTTGTGTTACAATGTTATATATACTACTGCATCGTAAGCTATTTTTTGTAGTGGTAGCTATGCTCATTACACGTGGTTGAAAATTACGTGATGTTATTATTGTATCATTCCGATCAGGATACGTCTCAATTGCCCGACAGACCGTTTCAATAGCTCAAGTGCGACGTTAACTAAAATAATCTCCAACCTCTAAGATCTGAACGTTGCAATAGCTCCAGTGCGACGTTAACTAAAATTATCTCAACCTCTACGATCTGATCAGTGTTACTAATGACTAGATACCTAGTTGAGACAACTACCAGGAAAGTTAACTCAGTGTAAATGTTAAAGTATTGAGAGTTGAGATGACATCAGTAGATCATTGATTGACATAAAAGTTGGCATCTATCTATATTACATCGGGCAATGCGAACGTAGCAAGATAAAACTGTCTTCAAGGAAATACAGAAAACATTTACTGTGTACTGCATGTTACTAATTTGCTACTGAAATATTCATTAAATTCGAATTAAATATTATCTATACTCGAATTAGTGTTAAAGTATATTTTTATTGTGACAATTTAACAATAAATCCAGGCGTGAATTACGTACCTTTTCTAACTGTCTAAGTTTTTTCGACGAAATAAATCCGTCATAAAAATCTGACCAGTTTTGCTTATGACATGATATCTGATCGTCATTATTGCTAATTGTTTGAAGAAATCAAGATATGATCAGTTTTTTGCTAATGACGAGATAACTCGTCCATTGAGATCTAATCAGCTTTCTAAATGGCGTGATACCTTGTCGAGAGTGTCTCTCTCTCTTGGGAGGTTAACTCTAGAAAGAAATCTGAACTCTCTTTTTTGTGTAGCTCTTTCTCCATCTCTATAAACAAAATACGCACACTCATGCTCAAACCTTTAAGTACTATCATTAATATATCTCGTCCATTTAGATCTGACGAATTTTGATGGGGACGAGATATTTCGTCATCAAGAGATATTTCGTCACGAGATATTTCGTCATAAATGACCGATTTTCTTATGACGATGTGATCAAGATATGGTGTTTTTTAATGACGATATATTTTGACCACGAAGTTCTAGTTACTTTGGCTAAACACCAGCAATGGACTTAAAGCTTCATTTAAAGCGTGAAAAAATAGGAACAAATTCGGCTGAGATACACTAACGCTTAGTGAAGATTCTACTGTTGTTGTTTGCATTATAAATTATACGCATCCGTAAGTTTTTACTTTAATGTGGAATTTAGTAAAAAGTTGATGTATTTCGACTGTATGAAAATCTATTGAAACCGTAAGGTAACAAAACTACTCTTGTGCAGTTTATATTTTGTTTTTTCACTGAAGTGAGGTGCTAATCCTGGTCATTTGATACAAGACGTCACAGTTTTCCAGAGCCTCTAAGTTGCCCGTTTCCGTCCTTGCGCCGTAAAACCCAAATTATAATCCCATTCAGAAGACATTAGTTGTAATCCAACGTAGTTAAATATACCCAAGCATATGATGGTAATGGTAATTAATTAACGTCGAAATGATGCAACACAACCGACGATTCCACACACATGCACTTTCACGCATTAAGACTCCATCAAACATTGAGATTTTAGCAAGCAGGAATGAAACAGTACAACTTTCTATCTGAGAAACAGTACTTAATTCTATAGTTCGGTTACACTGATACACTACCCTACAATAATGGACCGGACGCCAGCGGGTTTGCATAAAAACCGACTACTTGTTTGGGGTGTTTTTAGTGGTATGGCCTTGGACCTTTGCACTTTGTTCCTGGTCACTTGAACGCCGACGCCTACATAGACATTTTGGACTATAACGTTCTTTCTACGCTCTGGCAATTTGATGGAATGTGCGAATGTTACTTCCAGGACGAAAACACTTCATGTTATGTTGCAGCCTCTGTCAAGCAGTGGTATGACGATATGGATGTAAAACGTCTTTCATGGCCTGCTCACATTCCAGATCTAAACCCCATAGAGCATTTGTGAGACGAGTTATAGCGACGCTTACGGACCAGGGAACCACGTCTGAATCTACAGCTGGACTGGCGACATCCTTGCAGCAGGAATGGACACAAATACTCACATCTGTGTATCAAAACCTACAATAATGGACCGGACACCAGCGGATTTGCATAGAAAACGACTGCTTGTTTGGGGTGTTTTTAGTGGTATGGCCTTGGACCTTTGCACTTTGTTCCTGGTCACTTAAACGCCGTCGCCTACATAGACATTTTGGACTATAACGTTCTTCCAACGCTCTGGCAATTTGATGGAATGTGAGAATGTTATTTCCAGGTCGACAACACTTCATGCTATGTTACAGCCTTTGTTAAGCAGTGGTATCATGATATGGATGTAAAACGTCTTCCCTGGCCTGGTCACATTCCCGATACATACCCCGTAGAACCTTTGTGGGACGAGTTAGAGCGATGCTTACGGACCAGGGAACCACGTCCAAAATCTACAGCTGAGCTGGCAACACTCTTGTAGCAGAAATGGACACAGATACTCATATATGTGTATCAAAACCTCTTTGAAACTATGACCAGAAGGGTTGCTAGTGTAATTGCAGCACGTAGGGGACCCCTTCCCCCTTATAACAGCATGTATTATTTCCATTATTCGACGCTTACGGACAAGGGAACCACGTCTTAAAACTACGGCGGAGCTGGCGACATTCTTGCAGCGGGAATGGACGCAAATACCCATAGCTGTGTATCAAACCTTGTTAAATGTATACCCAGAATAGTTGCTAGTGTAATTGCAGCACGTGGGGACCATCCCACTATTAAAGCATGTAGTATTTCCCTTATACCATCACATCTTACTGTCCGGTCCATTACTGTTGGGTAATGTATATATGCTACTCAGTTTTGTGTTGTGTTTGCTAAGCTTGCTACAATATCCCAGTCTAGAATTTAACGGTAGCCGAAATTCGATGGAAGACGGCACTAGTAGAATGATTGCCATTAGCATGTAAGTGTGAGAGCTGTATTAATATCACAGTTGTAAGTGTTCTGTGTTGCCTTTAGCAGCCGAGTATAAGTGCCTTTGTGAAGTGAAGTCTGAGCGGCTATGAATGAAGTGAAGCCGTGATAGAGACATGCGCAGTGTCTGCTGTCACAGAGCATCAGGTCGTTCTTGAAAGTAATTAGCAGAACATTGGCGATTCAAGTATCCATCGTGGTCTATCCATCGAATTTGAAAATTTTAGCGTGTTCAAATCACGTTCGTGAATAACTAATTTAGCAAGTTGAAATGAAACAGTGCATCTTTATATCTTCCAAAAAGTATTTCATGGTAGAGTTGGGTTACACTGATATATATTCTACTCAACAGTATGTTAATTTTTATAGTGGTAGCTAATATTACTACAAGATCAATATTACAAGTAATGATCAATAATTGAAAAGTACTCGATCGACTATTGAGCTATCAAATACACATGTACGACATTCTTAAACATGGGAAACAAAGATCTTATAAAAAGATATATTTCTATAGGAAGGTTACTTTCATCGGTAATAGTTATCAAGTGGATATTGAATGAATTGATTGAAACTATCTGTTCTTTGAATACCAGGCAATGGACCTCATAAGCGAAGTACAATATTAATTTTGAAATCCTTTTGTGTGTATTCAATTATACTTACAAATGGAAATCCCTTTTTTTTTTAAATGTAAATAACTATTTATCCCGAAGTCAACATTAGAGGAGTTTTATGTTGTCCCCTCCCTTCGAAATAAGTCCGAAAGAAATCTGGAATCATCATGAACGACTTTCAGTGACATTCCGAAACACAGTAGAATGTAGTCGGGATTAACCACGCTGTTACCCTGAGTACTTTGTCGTATTTTCTGATACATAATATTTCATATAGTTAAGTAATAAATTAAAAAATATTTACAAACTGTACCTAAACACTAAAAGCAAAAAATATATGGGATATTAAATAAAATAAAACAAAAAAAATTGTGATTAGAACTTGTCAAAAAAATGCAAAACATTAATGTGATTAGTACTAAAATAACTAGCATACAAATGTATGAAAATATTATTTAAATTTTCATTGTAAATATAAATGTAAACAGTTCTTAAATAATAAACATTAATACATAAATAATGCTTATTTAATAAATGTAAAAGCAAATTAAAATATTACTTACATAGGTAACGTAAAACGTAAAAGTCATTAGTATTAAAATAATAAACGTAAAGGAATTATGTCAATTTTATCGCTATAGAATAAATGTAAAAACACGTATAAATGTTTATTCAATAATAAAGGTAAATAAATGAATGTCAATTTTATCGAAAAAGAATGAATGTAAAAACAAATTTTAATAATTATTCAATAATAAACGACTACACCGTTATTTCTCTCCAATTTGACGTTAATTCAACTACCTACCTACCTTAAAAAATAAACGTAAAAATCAAATGAAAAAATCATTTTTGTTTTTATAAATCAAAAAAGTAAATGTGAATATTACGAGTATTTATGTAATAAACGTAAAACCTAAATGTGATCACTACTAAAATAATAAAAGAAAAATAAATAGTAGTTAAATAACAGGCGTAAAACAAAATTTAAATAGTTTTAAATGATAAACATGAAAATTAATGTATAAATAACACTTATTAATACAAAATGTACAAAAATCATAAACTTAACACATAATATTAATCGTAGTTAAATAATAACCGTAAAGGATAATATATAAATAGTAATGAAATAATAAAGTAAAAATTAATTTAAAAATTGTATTTAAGTAAATAGCTTGGTTAGGATTTCGTTTCTCGCAATTTGATACATTTACCTAAACGGTACATCCATCTAAACGAGGAAATTGAAGTATCCTTTAGAGAATAAAGGCGTGTTCTTAGGAATAATGTAGTGTTTTAAGGGGAGTTAGTACCTTTAAGACCTTGCGTTGCTCACGAAAACAAATTTTTTTTCGATTCATCATAAATAATTGAGTTTTGTATATTGTAGTATAAAATTGATACAGATTAAAGATAATTGTATGGCTTTCAAAAAACTGCAGTCATATTTATAATTAAAAACATCTATTTTTATAAAACCTAGCAAAACTTATACATAATTTCTTCGTTTTGAAATTTACCCACTTAACTTTCCCACAAGATAACTTTTGAAAGATGCACTGTAAAACCCAAATGTTTGCACCAAATTGAAGCACATGAATGTCTTAATTCTGTGAACTAAGGAATTTGTGATGTTTGAAGTACAAATATTTATAAAAATTAAAAGTATTAAAATAAGTCAACTTTGAAATTTTTTTAGTTATGTATAGACCCATAAATAAAAAACTATAGCTCTCATACACAAATCCATAGTTCAGAGAACTAATAATATCTTCTTTTAGAATAACCATACAAAATTTCTTAACTCTACGTTTAATAGTTTTTTTTTTAAACTTGAGGGAAAGTCAAGTGAGTAAATTTCAAAACGAAGTAATTTTGTATAAGTTTTGCTAGGTTTTATATAAAAAAAATAATTTTAATTACAAATATGACTGCTGTTTTTTAAAAGCCATAGAATTATCTTTAAATTGTATCAATTTTATACTACAATATAAAAAGTTCAATTATTTATGATGAATCGAAAAAAGTATGTTTTCGCGAGGAACGCAAGGTCTAAAAGGTACTAACACCCCTTAAATTAGAAGCTATTTCTTTCTCTATCTCCCTTCATCTACTTCACACTTTTTACAGTAATTATTGATAAATATGATGCCAGGACAACCCTAATAAAACGCCAAAATTCAGACAATTTGTCACCTCTATAATCTCCAGATCTCTCAAACAGGAAATAAAAACCGAAAATAGCCAGCCATACTTCTGCCTTAACAATTTCCTTTTTCACAGTAAACAACAGACAGAAAGCTGTCAATCTATCGTTATTTCTTATATATCTAGACAACTGCCACTTGAAGTGCACTGCGCCACAAATGTATTTACTTTTATTGCAGTCCACGGCGCAATCTCCAGAAAATAAGGAACCCTTCCATTTTCCTGGTGACACCCAGCTAGACGTTGCAGAGGTGCCTCCTGATCTTTTCACAAGATTTGACACTGATGGAGAAATATCCTGATACTGCACAGCGTTTTTGGAAATTCCTGAGTTTTTATTGATTGGGGTAGGAGCTCTCGGTTCATTCATTTGCCTCGTTCTTCTTCTTCTTTGTGACTGTGTGTGTATTGTCAGTTTAGTTTTTGGCGTTCGCAGGCTCTTCTGGTTTTTGTTCGTGTTTTGTGTTGGGATGTTACCTTCGAAACTGATTACGTTATTGCTTTTAGACCGGTAGACAAGTCTGTTTTTTGATGGAAGTTGAATGTTGCTTTCTTCTTTTGAGGGTGGTGTTGTTTTCCAATAGGTATGTCGGGAACATAAAAATACTTACATTGAGCAAGCAATATTCCATCATTATGATGATGAGTAAAGCATTAAGAATAATTTTCTGGTTCGTTATCATACACAGAACAATCCAATATTTTTTTTGGAACGTGTTGGCTATTTCAGAATTATATCGCACTCTAGGTTTTTCAAAATGACTCGTATTTTTTGAGGTTACCACTCGAAACTAGAAACGTTATTGCTTTTTGATTAGAAGACAAATTTCTTTTGATGAAAGAAAGTTGTACGTTTTTTTTTGTATTTTGAGGATCGATGTTTTGTTTTTATTTGGTATGTCGAGAACATAAAAATACTGTACATTAAGCCATCAATATTTCATCATGACGATGAGGAAATTATTAAGTAATCTTTACCAGTCTATTATCTTGTACAAAATGCATAACCATCTTGTTAGTTGTCTGGATGATATACCTCGTCAGTAGAAAAACTGACCAGTTCATGATGGACGAGAAATCTCGTCGTTAGCACAAATGATCTGTTCCCGATGGACGAGATAACTCGTCATTAGAAGAAAAATGAACGCATTGTTTGGAACCTGGAGTGTTTTTAATAACGATCCCGATTTAAGATCAATATTATCTTCAAAAATGATTACATCAATGCTTTTAAATCGGCATACAAGTCTTTTTCTCGATGAAGGAAAGTCTTATTTGAGAGTGAGTGTTGTTTACCGTTTGACATGTCTATATCATAAAAATACAGTGCATTGAGCCAGAACTATTGCATTAAAAATACTATGAAGAATGCACTGTATCCTTTCCCGATCTATTGTTTATACGGAACAATCCAATCTTAAGGAACTTGTTACGTTTTAAGCTATTTGAGGATTATATCACATTTAGTGTTAATAACCATGACTGGATTGTTTGGAGGTAATTGCCTTCGACATTTATTACGATATTTCCACAAGTCTGTTTTATGATTAAATAGTTATATGATGTTTTCTTTTTTTTCGGGGGGGGGGGGGAAAGCTTATGTTTTGTTGTGTTGAGAAAATTAAAAACTCTGTGTAAAAGGATTAAAAATCACATGAAATTGTCACACTACGACCAAGACTATGAAAGGGATAGAAACGACAAACTCGTTCTAGTACTAAAATGACACCAACGGGTGTTCTAGTTTAAAAGCTATTTGAGAAATTGATTGCCACTTCTTTGCAACAAATATATAATGTGGAATAAATTTCGCGATTTTCTCACGAATAATGTAAGTAATATTAGAATCATAATAAAATACTTAGAAAATATAAAAATATATACTTATATTTGACAATTCTATAGTATTAAACGCTGACTCACAACTTAACTAAAGAACTGCAATTAAAATTTAGTTGAAATAGAGTGAAATATTTCGTTTCACGTCGAATATTTATCCCATACTCAACTTCGCGGACAAACCAGACAGTGTTAATATTAAAAATTAAAAATTTTCGTTCTAAGCTAACGGATTTTAGTCAAAATTTAAGTCTATTGAAAAAATTTATAATCAGCTTTGCATATACTTTCTAATAGAATTGTATTGTATATTGGTTACATGGGGCAAGGCTTAAAAGCATACAGGTATTTGCGCAAACTCTCAATATGAGTTGAAACAAAAATGAAGTTCATCCAAATATCTTAAATAGCATACAAATATCGACATCTTTAAAAATCTCGAAATATAAATTTCTAAGTATTTTGGGTTCTAATTACCATTAATTTTATGAGCGTCAGGAGATTTCAGAGAAATGTAAGGATCCTTGAATTGTTGGAGGTTCAAACCATAGATCAGTTGAACGAATCCAAGGAAAGACTATTAGTCCAGATCGAAACTTATTAGAAGTTGCGAAGGAAGACAGCAGGTTGCAGAACAGTGAACCCTCCACAGGGTTAACCCTCCTATTGGTATCGACGAGATATCTCGTCGATTAAGATCTAACCACTTTTGATAATGACGAGATATTTCGTCATCGAGATAGTTCTGTTTTTTATGATAATAAGATAAAGAGCTAGTCAGTTTAATTCTAATGATGATATACCTCGTCCAGCAAGATCTGGTAAGCTTTGTTAATGACCTCGTCCAAATAATTACCTGGAGGGTTAAAAGGAAACTTTTAGTATTTGAAACATTGAAGGGGACTAGATGTTTGTTCCTAAATCGTTAATAGTTAAAATCGTTACTTGATTAGTAATAATATTAATCTAAAGTTCAAATTAAACTAAATTATCCATCAAAATATTTACCTAAGTAAACGGTTGCCTTTTGCAAACTTGTAGAATGGAAGCAGAGATCAAACACATCCTTTGAAACTCTATAAACTTAATTCCGCTTGGATTTCAGACTGAATGAAATCCTCGTGAGTATAAAACTACACCTATCTGCCTTCAATCCGAGCAAAATATATCCGAAGTTCTCAAAAGCGACTTGAAATAATCTTCAAAACTCGATACTTCCTTCTGCATAATTCCTCGTCCCCGATTCCATTCACTGCTTGACGAAAGTCGTCATTACCAACACTCAATCCTCGGTTGAAACAGTAGACTTTTCAAGTCTACCGATCAAACTTCCAAAACTTAATTATCGATAAGGTCTGCATAATTGACTAGTATCTTAAATTGATTGTTTCCCAAAGATACTCCCAGATCCTGTGCTCTACAATCGTCATCCCGGGGAAAACTTAATGCATAAATGAGTAAGATTTATCCAGAGTTTGTGAATTTAATTTAGCGTGTTGAAACGCATAATAAATTATTTCTCCCTGGCCTTCATTAATAATGAAGCCCGAAGTTGAACAATGACAAAGTCGTTTTGGAAAGGGATCTTGAAGCTTCTGTGCTGCTTGCTGTCGGGGTAGATTATGGAAATCAGAAGTTTTGAAGGTACTTTGCCTGCTTAATCCTATCAGATCTTGTGCTATTTAACTTGGGAATGCTTTCAGTTTGTTTGAATTGTTTACTTGGGGTGTTCCTAGTTATGTTTATTCTTGGAAGTAATGGGAAATATAATAATACTTGTGTCACAGTTTGTTGTTTTATTAATATATATTAATGCATGTTCGTTTGAATTGTTAGCTTCTAATATTTCTCGTTACGCTAAATCTTAAAAGTATTAGGAAATGTACTAACTCTTATGTAGACAAATGTTATTATTTTATGCAACTTATAATGGTATTTTTGAATATTATATTGCATAAAGAAAATAAATACGTGTAGTATGATAGAATAAATACGAAATTATTTAATAAATCTGCTTTTATTTTCATACAACAACATAAACACATAATGTTTAGATATAAGTATTGTTTGTCTACAAGTACGATATCAATATATTTCATATGGCCTGACTGAGAGTGTAAAATGTCGTGTTTCTAAAAACTGCATTTTTCAGGAAAGCAGAAAAACTAATTATTCCCTTCAGATTTGATTCTATTAGATAATTTCGGTTTTGTTCATAGTTTAGCGTATCGCAGCATCACTAAATGCCACATGTAGCAATAATAAAAGAAAAAAAATGGAATTTTTGACACGACCTTTTGCATTAAACGTGACGATATATACAAATTACAATAAGTAGTTCATTTGGATATTCAAACAGTACAATATTTTCATGATCTAGATATTGATATATATAGAAGAATTTACTCTACAGATCGGGATATAAAACCCAACCTCTCGCAGAGAGGTATCTTTTCTTAAAAATACAACGCAAATAGTTATAAAATTGTAAATGTTGTGTTAACGTGTTTTATTGTGATTGACACATCAATATATCAGTTCCAATGACCGATTATGATGTGAACTCTAACTAGTAGAGATACATCCTTGATTAAATGTGCTACATTAATTTTTTTTCATATACACTATTCTACAATAATGGACCGAAAAGCAAGATGTGATGGCAAAAGGGAAATATTACATACTTTAATAGGTGGTTCGTCCCCCACGTGCTGTAATTACACTTGCAACCCTTCTGGATATATTTTCAACAAGGTTTAGAAAAACAGCTATGGATATTTGCGTCCATTCCTGCTGCAAGAATGTCGCTAGCTCAGCTGAAGATTTCTTACGTGATTCCCGGATCCGTAAGCGTCGTTCTAACACGTCCCACAAATGCGCTAGGGGGTTTAGGTCGGGACTCTGAGCAGGCCAGGAAAGACATATTTCGATACCACTGCTTGATGGATGCTACAACATGACATGGAGCTTTTGTCGTCCTGGAAGTAACATTCGTGCATTCCATAAAATTGCCAGATCGTAGGAAGAACCTGACGGTCCAAAATGTTCATGTAGGCGTCCTTGTTCAATTTACCAGGAAGAACATGCAAAGGTTCCAGGTCATACCACAAACACTCCCAAACCATTAGTCGGATTTTATGCAAATTCGCTGGTGTCCAGTCCATTATTGTAGGATAGTGTATATGCTGATTACCAATTATTAGGAGTTCATGCAAATGGTTTGAATTAGTTTCATTTAATAAAACAGTAAAATGTTTTTCTGAATGAAACATGGGTCGTCGTGCCTTATTGGTTGTGCCCACTGTGCTAGTGAGCCTGAGAGTTTTAGTCGGCTCATGTTTAATTCTTGCCACGTGCATTTCTCTCTTCTGTGTTAATAATACGTTCATTGTGTGTCTTTCTGTTACTTGATAGCGTATGTCTTGTATATGGCACAGGATGGTGAAATATGGTCTTGGCGTCATAAAACCGGAACAAACCAACCAGCTAAATGAAACAGATATAAATGACATTTAGCCACCACTCGCAATGCAAATCCGAAACACTGGCAGAAAGACTTAAACAAATGATAAATACAACTTATACAGATCTGCAACTAGTAGCAAGTCTTGCAAAAAATTAAACAATAGAATGGTGTTTTCTGAAGTAGGCATGAATAGCAAGATTTTATAATCTACAGTTTTTTAAAACGGGAATGCCGTACTATACATAGTTAAGAAAACCTATTTTGCGCTAATTTCGCATATCATATGAATTAAGTTCATTTTCATAAGCTGACTTTTGCAGCGGAATATGCACATTTGTGACACCCCTGTTGGCACTCTATAAGGAGGTGGCTGTTTATAGATTATTTCCTGCGCATGATTACCTGACCAGGGATTTGCATCGTTTTGGAATTTATTACAGACTTAAATACTTAATATGGAGAAGGTTGACCTACATGGCCTGGGACTACCTGTTGTAATGTTGTATAGTTTCAGTTGAGGGCGTCCTTGCTTTGCTCGATAATTTTTAAGCAGATGGAATCATATTGATATTTTCCATCCCTTTATATTTGTCTCCCAGGATCTAACTTCATGTGTCATATAGTGACACATTAGGGCTAACAGATGCAATGAGCGGAGTGTATTTGTAATTAAGCCTCTTAGTGGCATCTAAGAGATACATCGTCCATAAAAATCGGACTATTTTGTTATGACGAGATACATTGTCAATATATTGACGATGACTAGATAAAGATCTGGACAGTTTTCTTATAATGACGATAAATCTCATCCATCAAGATTGGACTAATTCCACTAACAATACATCAAGCAATCTAATAATACACTCGCAATATATTGCCGTTTTCCATTCATATCTGGTCAGTTTTCGTATAATGACCATATATCTCGCAGATCAAGAACTGGTAAGTTTTGTTAATGACTAGAAACCTCGTCAAGTCAACGACCAGGAGGGCTAAAAATGCTGACATTTGAGCCCACAGTTAGCCTAAATATTTCATAAGACGATTACTTTATATCAATCAACAAAAGATATTGTGAGTTTTCTTGCAATGACAACATATCTCGTAAATCATGGTCTAGTCAATTTTTTTAATAACGAGATACCTCGTAAAGACAATAACCAGGATGGCTAAAAAGGCTGACTTTTTTGCATACGGTTAGCCAAAATATTTCATAAGACGATTATTTTATGTGGAGCAACAATATTTGGTCAACTTTCTTATAATGACAATATATCTCGTTCAACAAGATCTGGTAAAATTTGATAGTGACGAGATGACTAATCAATACAATGAGCCGGAGGGCTAAAAATTCTGAGTTTTGTGCCCCCGGTTAGCCTAAATATTTCGTAGACAATTACTTTATGCCGAACAACAAGATCAAGTCAGTTTTCTTATAATGACAACATATCTCGTCCATTAAAAGATCTGATCAAATTTGTTAATTGCCGATATACCTCGTCAATACAACGACCAGCAGGGCAAAAAATGCCGATTTTTTTTGCCTACAATTAGCCTAAATATTTCATAAGACGATTACTTTATGTCGAGTAACAAAATGTATTCACATAGTTACAAATGGGTATTTATATCACGAAGAAACAAATAGCACTAATCACGCGCGGACAAGGTTAATTAATTATTCCGTCAATTAACACACCCTATACGTGGGCCGCTTAAGCAGCCATCCGAATTCAGGTACAGTGTGTTTTGACATACGTAATCGTAAAAGCCAGGAACTGATCATTGCCAAGCTTTAATGACTCCATCAACGGAATGGAGTGAATCCACATGTTCAGCACCCGGGCGACAAATACAATATACCTAGGGCACTAACGCAACCATAGGAGCGTTAAGGGAGATTCGCTCATTAATATTAAACTCCGTTCATGCACGCCAATGCAGGAAGGGAAGTTATTAATTAAGTTCTTATAACTCGGGTTATGTCGGGTAACGCATCACGTCTGTTGGTGTGACGGGACTGGAAAGAAGAGCAAAAAAGGCTCCAGTGAGATCTGCAAGAATTCTGATGGAATAATTCCTTTTGCGGCTGTGGGCTCACTGGAATGGAAGAGTTGGTGACGGATGAAACTTAATATGTCACTTTTTTGTTCTGCTTGTCACGGTGTAAAATATGAAGCTGCCGGATGTTGAATATGGAAATTGATCTCATGGTGTATATTTTGGACTGTGCGGAGTGGGGAAAAATTTTGGCTTAATACGATTGAACGCTCCAGCGGATTTATCAACAAATGACAAGACATGTCTGGTATCGCTCTATGGGTGCGAAATCATTCAGCGAAATAATTTGATTATTTTGAATGATGCACTCTAACGTGAGAGATGAAACACATCGCGTTTATGTGGAAGTACCTAGTATATATTAAACAGATCATGTGTATGTGCTGGTTTGCTAATGCAAATATCATCTGTCCATCAATATATGCATCTATAGACGCTGAGGTACATATATTGATAGTATCGCGCTGTAAAGTTTCCAATTATAATATACAAGCTGAATAACCCGGCATAGCTCGGGTTTCAAATATGACCACAACATTTCCCTGTGTTAACTCAAATACTCAAACTATGTAGAACGTGTTTCCTACAGCGACAGCTACAATATGATATTTCCTTGTCTTAACTTAAACACAAATCTTGTAGAACTTGTTTCCTCATTCACGTCCATTTATTGCAGAAAAACCAACTTTAGATTTTAAAATTGGGGCTTCGAGGTACTTAGACTCCTTTTTAGGATTACCTGTGTGCCAATGTGGGATTTCTTGCCTTCTGACCAATCTGAAGACAGGAAAGAAATATCTAATGTTTTACGCAGTGTTCAAAAGTATATATACCAAACTTGGAGTGGATTGGTGAAATGGTGTAGATTTGTATAGAGAATATACACACAGGCTGTAGTTCTAAAGGTTAATATCACTTATGTTATTGTCACGGTGTAAAATATGAAGCAGCCAAATGTTGAATATGAGAATCGGTCTGTCCTTTTATAATTTCGACAGTGGATTGGAACGAAATGGTAACTTACTATGATTGAACGTTCCAGTGGCTTTATCAACAAGTGTTAATGACCATGCATACCTGGTATCGGTTCCCAAGGGAAAAAATTGGCATCGAAATTTCAGAGCTTTGAGTATTACGCCGTAATGGGAGAAATAGAACACATGGTATTTGCATATCTGCATCTATCATTGAATGGAATATAAATCATATGTATGTTTGGATCCATGAGTTATATCGTCATCAGCAAAACTGACCATGTCTAGGTTACGTCGACATAAAAAGTTTGGCAACATGGTGGTGCCGATTCATCTCATCGTTAGCAAACTTGACCAGACATTGAAGACCGGAGTATCTTGGCAATACCAAGTAGAGTGTTGATTCACAATATTATTCTACGCAAAATTACACTATCGTCGTTAGCAAAGTTGACCAGACATTGAAGACCGGAGTATCTTGGCAATACCAATTAGAGTGTTGATTCACAATATTATTCTACGCAAAATTACACTATCCTCTGTGCCTGTTTTTTGGATAGCCTTCTAATACTCTTTATTAATTGGTTCCTTCCTGTTTTACATTCCGTTAATCCATCTGAATATATTTATATCCAGTATAAATTTCAATTTTCTACTATAAATGTATCTACATTTAATTATTTATACTGAAATACTCATATCATTTTACACACAGCTCATACGCTTCCCAATCCAGTTATCTGGTTTAGTTACATACCCAACCAATCGTAAGAGGAAGCATTTATAATGCGGATTATACTCCGTTGCACCATCTGAGTTTTTAATATGTAACACAGATTACGTAATGATAATATAATCATGAATTTTTAAAGCAAAGGAAAAAGAGAGAAGCTATTAAGAAGCAATAACTAATTCTCCGTTGGAGATGATTTTTGTTTTTGTAAGAGTCTGAGAGTAACTATCCGTAATTTAAATAATGAGTTTTTAAATTAATTTTCCTCTCAGTTTAATTTGTTCTTTCCCTTCGAAAAGCTTTAAAAATGAGATTAATTTAAACTTCGCTGTTTTTACTGTGCTATTTTCAGTTTCATTATAACTGAATACTATTTTAATTATATTTTATGTTTTGAGGAAGCAAAATCATCTGGATTAAAATACTTGATTCACTCGGGCAACACCATATCGTTCTCAAACTTCTTTTATCTTAATTAAAAATACTTAGTTGTTCGTATAATTTTGTTTTATCTTAATTTCAAATATGATAAAAATATAACACAGATTGAGACATCTAATTCCCGTACTTCAGTATGCTACATCTAAAGCAAATTAAAATTGACTTGTGTTAATTATACTTCTAGAAACGTAATAATTACGACTATTAAATGTTAAGAGAAAGATTGATAACACTGTTTGAAAGTTGTATTTAATAATGATACAATGCCGCAATTTTAATATATATAACATCATTTATTTTATTACATAAACTGGAGAAATTTGGAGGAACGGTTTGCCTCTGAAGCAGCACAATTGATTAAAATGTTTTTAATGTTAGGTGTAACTGTACTTTTATAAAGATGACGTCAAATAGGACATTACTTCTACTCGTACTAGGCAGATATATTGGTGTGTTTTACTCACATTTGCGTATAATAAACAGAACAATACCAATGAAGAATCTTATTTAGTAATATTGATGTACCGTATTTACATTTTATGTAATATTAAAATATACACAATTAGGTACGTTTTTATTAATATATGATTAACTAGCCACTTCGTGGGTAATGGTAATTTTAGTTAACGTCGTACTAGAGTAACACAACGGGCTATTGACGACGGTCCAGGATCAACCCCTTAAGGGAAAGATCCGAGGACGACACCTCGTAATTTTGAACGACGGTCAGGTGAATAAGCAACAACTGAACTGCCACCCCACTCTCTAAACATCCACACCAACCCAACGTGAGGATTTTTGGTCACGACAGATTTAAGGTGAACTAGCCGCCTCTACACCATACGCTTACAAGCATCCGTGCCCGGACCCTGATTCAATCCATCAACCGTCTGCTCTATATGTATCATTATTCTATATGACCTAATTATTATTAGTTATATCTTGATTGACGAGGTATCTCTTCAAAACTACTGGAGTGTTAGTTACCAATTGTTTTCGCTTTTTATAAACCCCTCCATTCTAAAGGAGCAACTAGAAACAGCATAAAGGGTATTCCACTGACATGTACAGGTTAATCACACACAGAAATTACTTATCAATGAATATTATGACTGCCGAACATGATGCGTAACGGTTCTGACTTTTTATTTTTTTAAATTAGCATTACCCAAATTTCTGGATAAGCTTTCATGAATAGAAGACATAAATTTTAATGGTTATAACTTTTATGATTAAAATCTGTATGTGGTCTGTCCCTTGCGTGGCAGTTAAATACCCCATATCTTAATTTTAAACAGTCAATATACTATTCATAAATCAAAGAACTTTAAGACATTAGGGTTACAGTCTACGTGTTCAGAGTTATGTGTTCAGAGCCGTTTCACTCAAATGATATACTGAACTCAAAACTAAACTCTGCGAGGTGAAAACGCTTTAGCCTATTTTCCCAGCCTTAAAAAAAGTTAGGGGGGGGTGAGATCCAGAATATTCCCGTTTCCTAAATCTCCCAGTAAAAGAGTGGTGTGCGTAAACATCATTTTTCAACCTTCATTTCAAGCGCATGAAACATTACACCGAGATAGCAAAAGCAAGGGGAAGAAGGAAAAAACACTGGAGAGTTTGGGGTGACTTAAATTTATGGCCTAATACGGTAATTTTGCGAAACTACACCGAATTGTTTCTCGAATTTTTATTCATGGTTCCCTGTTTGGGGAAGCATGGAAGATGAATTTGTCATGCTACAGCACGCATAGATATCCCTGAAGACAACATATGGTGCTGTGGAAGGGGCTTTAGGTCTGAATTTTTTACGCGCAGCTGCATGCTGAGTTTTTTGCGGTGTGGTGTTAGGATTTAGTATTTAAGGAGCTATTTTCTGAATTTATATTCAGGGTTCTGTATAAATTTC
Organism: Metellina segmentata; assembly: GCA_947359465.1. Classification (NCBI taxonomy): domain Eukaryota; kingdom Metazoa; phylum Arthropoda; class Arachnida; order Araneae; family Tetragnathidae; genus Metellina; species Metellina segmentata. The sequence continues at coordinate 48,914,559 of OX375883.1, forward strand.
TAATTAAAGTTGGTTGTGGTTGTAAAGTCACTAGAATAACGTTTCCAGGAGTGATATAAATAGTATTTTATTTTTAAAAGTTTAACAAGAGTAGGAAGCAATATTATATAGGAATCATTAATGCTATATATTATTTCCGAAGAAAGACTTTAAAATTAGTTAACATCATCCCATACCTACGAGACTATAGCCAACACTACTTCAAGAGTTAAAATTAAGATTTTTATGTTCTCAAATTGGTAATGTACACATTTGGAGACATTACCCATAGGATATCTATTTTTCAAAAATAAAATTGTCGTTTCTGATTCACAATTTATCTTAAGCCTACGAAACAATTTTTGAGGAATCGTTTTTGGTAATTTGGTAATTTTTTAGTTAACGTCGTACTAGAGCAACACAACGGGCTATTGACGACGGTCCGGGATCAGTCCCTTAAGGGAAAGATCCGAGGACAACACCTCGTAATTTTGAACTACGGTCAGATGACGCAGCAACACCTGAGCTGGCACCCCACTCTCCAAACTTCCACGCCAACCCAACATGATAGAGGAATCGTTTTTAACGGGAATAAAGATATTAAATTCAATATTTTTATGTTCTGACTGTGTAATTTGTCTTAACTTCCATGCATCTTTCATGCTTTCGTCAGACATGATGCAGAAATTCCATCACATGTAGTAGAATTAATACTGTTTTATGTAGATGCACACATAAGCTGCACTCTTGATTGTGAGGAGTAAGAAAATAAATAAGTCGATCCCCAAAATCTCTTTTAATTCTTATTCGGTAGCTTGTGCTGCCAATACCATCTGTCCATCAACGCTCCATGCACATTTTCAACTTGTAATAAACCTCATTTAAATTTGCATTCACATATCGGACCTGAATTAATCAGATCAACCAGTCAGAACATCCTGCTTATCAGCTTAACCACCTTGAATCGTAAATAGAACATACGCGGAGTAAGACCCTGATTTAGACACTTTACCTGAGGCATTCTCAGAATTATGTGAAATATTTTAAACAATATATAGGCTTATCGCATAATTAGCATTTCCAAATGCGTTTAGCTCATCGGTAGGGTACGGAATATGAAAGCCGATTAAGGAATCCTTTTATGGAATATATTTTAAAATAACTCTTGTACAACTCTAACCGATACCTTCTGAGGGATTTAAATAACCGATTTCCCATCTTAATCGATAAACGGATATGCTTAGGTTCCGTTTCTGGTGTAATAGATAAGCTGATTTAGATGGATTCCAGTTTTATTTAAGATCAAGTATTATTTGTAACTGCATTAAGTGAATATGAATAAACTATTCATTAACAAGCATTTGGTTCTACTGTGATTATTCATTTTAATTAAATTTTAATTAGGACTATGTCTAACTTCACAGATAATATAGAGTCACTATTACCGACCACTGTGACAATTATAGGTCCAATTGAAATCGTTATATTGTTAAAAAACGTGCTAAGTAGTAATCGGGTTGGCATATTAGTGAAAGTCCAATTTTTAAACTGTCCAATTCATAATGCATATGATTCTTACATTCCCACGCGCAGTATAAATAATGCATTATTATCAAATAAGTCACCACATTTGGTTCTGTCTATCTCGGCAAGCGCGAACGCAACTCGAGTGTGACGTGTGTTAATTTAATATATTCAAATACACAAATAAAATTTCGCAGTGTTTTGGATTGGATACTTCAGAAATGTATTTCTTTTGCAACAGTGAACACTTTTGAAAGTAGATTGGTTTATCTGCAGAACCGTTGGCTCAACACGACTGTGCGTATCGCGCAGCATAAGAACTAAACAAATACGGTTACAGCTAAATTCAGCGTTACCAGGTACTACAAAATTTATATAAATATTAAAAAATAATTATAAGGTTCATCTAGGAAGTAAATCAAGTGAACTTGAAGTCCTACGAAAAGTTCGGCTGTTGTTTACGTTTCGACAGCTGGGAAAAGGGGGCGCGGCTCTTTGTTTATAAATTTCTAATCCCTATAACTCAGTCAAATATTATCATAATTGAAAAATTCTTTTTTGCTGCTTGTAGCTCTTGGTACTATGTTTATAAATTTCTAATCCCTATAACTCAGTCAAATATTATCATAATTGAAAAATTCTTTTTGCTGCTTGTAGCTCTTGGTACTAATTGATTTTTGAAGCTAAAATTGAAAAATCGACTTTTGGACCGATTTTTGTGAATTTGAAAGTCTACGGTCCCCTTAAATCTATTTAAGGAGATCTATTTAAGCATAGTGTGAACATTTCTTATTGGTTTGGACATAATATTTAAGAATTGTTTTGACGTGAACTAGTGAGCAATTTTCAAAATATCGCGGTTCATTTAGACAGTTGCTAGCACAACACAACTGTACGCTGCATAATTTTGAAATTCTCAATGCGATCTATTGCAATATAGAAATAGTAGTTCATTGGGTTTTTCTTAATTGAAAATTAGAAAAAGTCGAAGGGCTTACCGTCCAAAGGAATCAATCAGAACTGAGCTCAATGTTTAATCATTTATTATAGTAGAATGCTGGATTTGAGTGTGAACAATTTATGCTCGGTATAATAGATTATTACATGAAATTTGTACCTCTCATTATCTTTTTATTTTGAGTTCAAATTAGCATTTCGCACTCACATTCAATGTATATACATTTAGCAAACTATAAGAGTGATTATTTTTAAAGTATTGCCTCGAGTGAATTAAAATATTAGGTCATACATTCCTGATAAAACTTTTCGCAAATTAAATGGTTTTCTTAACGTCCTAGTATTGACCTCTTCGACTTTTGTTACCACAGAGAAACTGACAGTTACCTGTGAGAGAGCACCTAAAGGCAAACACCGTTACTCATTTCATCGAAATCACAAATATCAACGAGCTTACAAATTGCGATTTGAGCTCGGAACACATTGGGTCGCAGAAAAAATTTAACACCAGTGTATCAGATTCGGTTGGTAATTTAATATAAGTAGTATCTCTGTCCTTAACTGAGGATATTCTCTAAAGATTTGGGAATAAATATCTAAACTATTGAAATTCATAAGACAGAAAGTCCCATTTTAAATTTCAAATATTGAAAATAAACTCCTTATTCAGATCATTAATTGAACTTTAACTAACCTAAAATGAAATTTATAAAGTTAGAATACTTTCAATCCTCATAAACTTTAACAATGATTGAATGCAGAACACTTCATAAACCTGAAATTGGACTAATTCTTAACGATAAAAAAATTTCTCTAGTTATTTTAACATCAATCCTTAATAGATTCTGTCAATGATTGAATGCAGAGTAGTGTATAAACATGAAAAAGGACTAGTCTTTAACTGAACTTTAATTAACCAAAAGCATAGTTGAAAAGTTTCAAGTTACTTTATATTTCATCCTTGTTCAATTCCATCAATGATTGATAGCAGTGAAATGTATAAACACGAAATAGGAGGTATAAGTGCTTATTACATACAATTTGGGATCCATGAATTTCTAATTGAAATTCCTCAAGATGACTTAACTTCAGTCATCAATTAAGATCATCAATAATTAAATGCATAGCATTGAATAAATTCGAAATAAATATAAATCTTATTGGTACATGTATCTCCTGTTTCCGTGTTGAACTAGATATTAAATTACAATTTTAGAGAAATTTTAAGACGAAAAGTATGATGTTGCCTGTGGTTTCTCACCATAGGATATAATAACAACTTACTCCATGAAAGTATAGAAACATAAAGACAGGTGAACAATTAAACATGCAGAACACAATTTAAATGTCAGCATCTTATAATAAATCTATTAATTTATTTCGCTACAAAGTATCCTTTCTCTTAATCAAACATAATTTTTCGGATAGAAAACACTCTTTGCAACATGCATGCAAAGTAGCAATCGTGATAATGGCTTCCTACTAATACAATTATCTCAAAGTATAATGTGTCGAAGTCGTAATTACTTTCATTAGACACCAGATAACAGCATGGGACCTTAGATGAGTTCCTTAATGCAATAAGCAAGGTATTAGTTCCTTTAATGTCGGCGAATACAAACTCTAGGACTAATTGTTTAGGCATCGCGTTTGGAATCTTTTTGTACATGAAAACTTGGCGAGTGCAACTAAATCAGTCCAGATTAAACATGTGTTTTAAAAATAGAAACTTCTTGAATTGTCCAATAGTATTTATATTTCTGAAAGTTGTGGGTTTTTTTCATCTCTGTATACCGCATACAAAATGTACCACAAGTGTGAGCGAGAGAACATATTATTTACTCTAGATATTAATTGAATACGTTGTATTTGGAACACTGATTAAAAACATTTGTATATTGGCAAGAGAGCTACAGTTCTGGTACGTAATGTATAGACATCGCAATCTCGGACAGTTCTCTATCTATAAACCTGACAAATGCAACTAAATTCGTTCAGACAAAATTTGTACATCTAACCCTCCTAGTGGTTAATACTAGATATTTCGTTCATCAAATTTTGATCAATTTCGATAATGATGAGATGCTTTGTCACCAAGATGTCAATTTTTGTATGACGGAATCAAAAACTGATCAATTTATTTTCTAATAATGACATATTTTGTCCATCAGGTTATGGTCAGTTTTCTTCTAATGACAAGATATCTGGTTAGGACAATCACCAGGAGAATTTAAATAAGTAATGGTTCATAAAATGTTCAATAGTATTTTTATTTCTGTATTTTAGTTTTCATCTTGATATACTGAAAATAAAATGTACTACACAAAATAGTGTAAACATCTTATTCATTCTAGACACTAATCCACATAATTCATCACTGTTGTTCTTGTCGTACTGATTAATAGTGTTTGCATTTTAGTGAACGGCAACGATTCTGAGATTTATTGAATAGACATCGCAGTTTCGATCTTTTTGTACCTGTAAAGTTGCCAAATGCAACTAAGTCTGATCAGAAAAAGTCTGAATTTTTAAAATATTAATTTTTCTAAAAAAACATTCAATAAAGATATTAATATTTCTGAAATTTTGGGTTTTGATCTCCGCATATCCGATATCAACAGTATCCAAAGAGTGAGAAAGTACTAGAATCATTCTATAAACTAACCGATATGCATTTCGCTACTGAATGTTCCACATAGATCAACATTGTTTGTATATTGACAAAAGACAACAAAACGATACGAACAAAGGAACGACGTTGGATTTATGTGTCAATTCCGCCGGATAGTTTACATGTTTTATTTCAGCTATGTAGCAATTGTACTTGTATAACACCTTCCACTACCCAGTCTGGAAATACCATCAACGTCCAGACCTAAAAAGCTTTTGTCCCATTAAAGCAATCCTACCAACCATCCATCACATAAAACCCTCTTTATTGAGGCTTATGGCCTGAGGCACAAGCAAACACACACGGTATAAAAAAGTAGGAGGATATAGGAAGACTTACGGTTCATGTCCAACGTGACACCCGTAACAGTGGGTAGGGATATATTGTTATTAGACGCGTGGCAAGAGTAACCACTGTGCAAATCTCCCCTGTCCAGAGAGTCCACCACCAGTTCATTGCGGACTATGTGGGAGTGGACCTGGTAGCTGTCGTCGAGGAGGATGGAGTCCTTCCACCACGTTACAGCAGGCGGTGGTTTTCCTGAAAGAAAAAGAAAATGAAAATGCATCACAGAGGAGTCATACATAATGAAAGCGTTGGTGGTGGGCTAAGCTAGGGTGTCAGTCACCGGGAGGAAATTGAGTGGATCGGGTGAGCCTGACGAATTGGTGGAAGAAGATTGAGATCTTGGGAGCTCAGACTGAAGAATCTTCAAGCGTCTTCCTGTATTACGTTTTACTAACTTTTATTTGGTTTAACATTTTAGGTGTTTGTACACACTAGAAATTCTGAAAATCGAACAGAATGTCTAAATATTTTTTATTGCTTCAAAATATTCTTTAATTCTTTAGCTTTCAAACGATGCCAGGTCTTGCAAATATTCGAAATAGTTTTCTAGTTAAAATAGTTTTCGTTAGGTACTGTCACCATGAGCAGACATCTTTCCTAAACTTTAAACTCGATTTCTGAAGAAATAAGTTTTTGCAATCTGATTCTTTGTTCAAACAGAACTTAACAATAAACTATCTATTAGAATAATATCTGTATCATTATAATCTATATGATTAATATATTCGAAATAGTATAAATTATCTATTATAATAATTTTTGTATCATTATAATCTATATAATTAATATATTCGAAATTGTTTTCTAGATAAAACAGTTTTCGTTGGGTACTGTCACCATGAACAGACATATTTCCTAAACTTTAAACTCGATTTCTGAAAAAACAAGTTTTTGCTATCTGATGCTTGTTTAAACAGTGATACTCAAAAATAAAATATCTATTATAATACTTTTTGTATTATTATAATCTATATAATACAGTGGATATTTTGACCTTCAATCAGAGTTATTAGTTCAGAAATAAATGTTTAATAGATTTTTAAATCCAAAATTTCCAGAAACAATCTTGATGTGTTATGCATCCTTTGCAAAAAAAGTTGTAACAGAAAAACCTTTCTCTCTAGCAACTTGATTGAGGGTCAAAACATAAAGAATACTATTAGAAATAATTTCTAAATAGAATTGTATTTCTAGATAAATTAGAATTTGAGATATCACTGTTAAAAAACATGCTAATTAGCTCATTATATATTATTTAGTTAATTAATAACTAGTTTAATATGATTTTTTTTCTCGCTGAAATGGATTTAAGCATAAACTAACGATCTACTGTGAAAAATTAAATTTTTAAAGTTAAATTTAAAAAAAATTATAGTGTGTACGTACACCTAAATCACCTTATCCAGCTGAAGGTGATGTAGATTCAAATTCGATTATAACCGTTGGTGTATATCTAATTTCTGTGTCACTAAAATATTTTTAGTGCGAAGTCACAGAGGATATTGGGTGAATTGTGTGAATCTGACGAATTGGTGAGTAAATATTTGAACCCGGGAGGGAAATAGAACTAGAGAACCTTCAAAGTATTTCTTTATTAGTTTATACTAACGTTCATTTGGGCGAAAATACTGTTAATTCTAATCCAGTTGAAGGTGGTAAAGGTTTAATTCATATAATTACCTGGGTGTATTTCTACCTTCTGTATCAGTAAAATATTTTTGTAGGATTCAATGGGAGGAAATAAGGTGAATGTTTGTGCGAGTTAGACGAATTGTTTGGGGAAGGTTGAGACGCTGTAGAAACTCAGAATGAGAGAATCTCGAACATCTTTCTGTTTTATTATTTACCAAAGTTTATTTGGTCAACCATTATCTAGCTGAAGGCCAGTGTAGGTTCATATCCTATGATTACGATTGGTGTATTTTTGTCTTCTATATCAGTAAATTATTTTCGTATGTAGGAGTTTGCATCGTGGATTCAACGGGAGGAAGTTGGTTGAGTCTGGCGAATTGGTAAGGAAGTATTGAGATCTTAGAAGAACTCGGAAACTGGATAATCTTGATATATCTTTCTGTATTACTCTTTACTAACCTTCATTCGGTCAAAAGGTTTTATTAATTCTTATCCAGTTGAAAGAGGTATAGGTTCAAATTATATAATTACCTTGGTCTATTTATACCTTGTGTATAAGTAAAACATTTTTTGTGGAACCATATTGGGAGGAATTTGCGTGGATGATATTGTGAGCTAGACAAATTGGTAGGTGATTGAGACCCTGTAGGAGCTCAGAACTGGAGAATCTTCAAACATCTCTCTGTATTACAATATACTAACGTTTGTTTGGTTTACTGTCTTTAACTATTATCCAGTTGAATGAGGTGAAGGTTCAAATTCTGTAATTACCCTTTGTGTATTTATATTTTCTGTATCAGAAAAAAAAATATTTTCTTGACAGGGAGTTTCTTGTGAGAAAATTTGAGTCTGAAAAGTTGGTGGGGAAGATTGAAATCCTGTAGGAACATAGAATTTGAATCTACAAACATATTTTTTTAGTGCATAATAACATGTAATACCTCTAGATGCTTTTAACTATTCAGCTGTAGTTGGTGTAGGTTTAAATACTATAACTACCCATGGTGTATCCATTTTCTCTAAACAGTAAAATACTTTCTCGGGTAAAGTCGGCGATTGGGTGAATTAAGTGAGCCTGACGAATTGATGGGGGAACATAGAGACCCACGAGGAGCTCAAAAGTGAGGAATCTTCAAATATCGTCATGTATTAGTTGTTACATACGTTTTTTGATCGAATTCTTTAAAACGTTATCCAGCGGTATAGAGTGAAATCCTTGGTGTATTTTTGTATCAGTAAAATATTTTCATGGGTGTGCTTGTAAGGTTACCACAAGTAATTGTAGCTAAAATGTTGCTGTAGGGTGTAACAAAATAGAGTGTGGACGTTAAGAAAAGATTCTCTCGTGAAGCTCGAGGCAGGGTGGACGTTCAATCTTTTGATGTGACGTGTTGCACTTTTGTTACATGTATTTACAAAATTATGCGTCTCTAATGACTTGTAATTCAGCGTTTTTTAAGCCAATAAAGAATCGTCTTTGCTGTCTATAATTAAAATAATCGGATGAATATTCCATTTAGGAAAGAACAATTGATTTATACAATGAAGTAAACGTACTAAACAGTCTTACAACTCATAATTATTTTCAATGATGAGACCCACACAAAAGTTAAAATTTGCACTTTTACACGTAAAAGACCCATGGTAAAAAAGTGAACGATACAACTTAAGTACTCGAATTCAACTTGATTTCTAATCTTAAACAGGGTTTTACAACAAAATGAAGGGTTGAAACAATAGACTCTATATTATCTGTACCGAATATTCTACTACAAAATAGCCCTAAACCAATTGACAGTATCTGTCTCCATCAAATGATATTAATATTATTTTCGAGACGTATAAAAATGTAAATCAATATAATCTATCATGTTGTGTACTCATTGAGTTCATAGTTATGAACTGGAATGTAGTTATACTTGAAGCAATGATGTTTCGACTGTATTTAGTGACTCAATAGACTCTGTAGTATCTGTACCGAATATTCTACTACAAAATGGCCCTACACCAATTGACAGTATCTGTCTGAATCAATTTATATTAATTTTATTTTCGAGACGTATAAAAATGTAAATCAATATAATCTATCAAGTTGCGTACTCATTGGGTTCATAGTTATGAACTGGAATGTAGTTATACATGAAGCAATGATATTTCGATAGTCGTATAACCTATTTGAGAATTCATTAGTTGTAGTTACTGGATACACATAAAGCTATTTTCTAGATAAGATGATTTTCTACCCTCTTTTTAAGTTAGGTGTTTTCTATCACCGTTTTTTTTGTTCGACTTTTTTCCCATCATTTCATCAGAATTCTAATCTTAAATTCTTCTTTTCATAAGGACATTGCATAAAAATTATACCTTCAAAATCTGTCCCTATGTTCATTTTTATTTACAAGAATTTGCATTGTCATTATGGGGTTTCCTTTAATATGGTTGCCCTGTTGGAGGAGTAACCAACAATTCAGGGTTGTGAGTTGTAATTCAAACAAATACCATCGTCTAAACGGGGTTTGAACACTTTAAATATGTAGTTACCTCAAATATTCTCAAGTCAGTATGGCGTGAAAGTTTGGAGAATGGGATATCAGTGCAGACGATATCGTCGACTGACCGATGTTCAAAATTACGTGGCGTTGTCCTCGAATATTTACTGATTCCAGATAGTCAGGTATAGCCAGTTGAGTTGCTCTAGTGTGACGTTAATTTGAATACATATATTTGATAAGTCAGATTCTGCTCGGGTTGATTGGATTTGTTTTCGTAGCGCAAGGGCCAAATTTGTCCAACAAGAAAAATGACAAAGTCAAATCATGCAGCAATATCGGTACTGACATAGGAGATAGATACACCCAAGAAAGAATTGAACCTACAATTCAGAAAATCTGCATCTCGCAGATTTCTAGCACAAAAGATAATCCCATTGAGCCACAGACTCTATTAAGTGTATATTTAACATTATTTAGTGCAAAAGTTTACTTAAGGGGGTCTAGGACACAAAATATGAAAAACAAATTCAATTTATTTTTTACTGTCTTAAAAAATAATATAGATATTTCAAAATACAATGATAACTTATTTTTTTCTGCCATCACAGAACTGGAAATATTCACCTTTTAATAAACATGACAGCTGCAAATCAAAAGAGCCTTCAAAATTTTAAACGCTCTTTTATCCTTTTAAATTGAATTGGATTTCAATTGTGAAAATCGATATTCCTTAAAAACTACTTGTAATAAATGAAAGCGATTTTCTACATTTACTTTTCAAATATATTTCTTAAATTTGTCTTCAGCAATTGTGTATATATATATTATTTTTGTTCTATAATTTTTCGAATTTTGTATTCTATGTGTTTTATGTAGTTTTTAAACAAAATATTACTTTAAATTTTTTCTAGTTGTTTTAACCAAAAATCACGAGGGCAATTTATAGTATGAACTTTTAGAAGTTAATTAATGCCAAACTGAAGGGATTTGTTATAGCTTATTTTAAGATATATCAATTTTGCCCAACGTCAAAATTTTGACATTTATAATTTTAATAACATAAATGTGTAAGTTTTGAAAACATAAAATAGTTATTACAATTGCAAAATACAATGAACAAATTTCAGAACAAAAATTTTAAAATTGAAGATCTTAGAATTTTGAGTTCCGGACCCTCTTAATAAATGGCCATATTTGTCCAACAGTAAAACAGATTAAGTCAAATCATGCCTTTACTGAATCCAATATTTTCATGGGTGTGCTTGTAAGGTTACCACACGTAATTGTAGCTAAAATGTTGCTGTAGGGTGTAATAAAATAGAGTGTGGATGTTAAGAAAAGATTATCTCGTGAAGCTCGAGGCAGGGTGGACGTTCAATCTTTTGATGTGACGTGTTGCACTTTTGTTACATGTATTTACAAAATTATGCGTCTCCAATGACTTGTAATTCAGCGTTTTTTAAGCCAATAAAGAATCGTCTTTGCTGCCTATAATTAAAATAATCGGATGAATATTCCATTTAGGAAAGAACAATTGATTTATACAATGAAGTAAACGTACTAAACAGTCTTACAACTCATAATTATTTTCAATGATGAGACCCACACAAAAGTTAAAATTTGCACTTTTACACGTAAAAGACCCATGGTAAAAAAGTGAACGATACAACTTAAGTACTCGAATTTAACTTGATTTCTAATCTTAAACAGGGTTTTACAACAAAATGAAGGGTTGAAACAATAGACTCTATATTATCTGTACCGAATATTCTACTACAAAATAGCCCTAAACCAATTGACAGTATCTGTCTCCATCAAATGATATTAATATTATTTTCGAGACGTATAAAAATGTAAATCAATATAATCTATCATGTTGTGTACTCATTGGGTTCATAGTTATGAACTGGAATGTAGTTATACTTGAAGCAATGATGTTTCGACTGTATTTAGTGACTCAATAGACCCTGTAGTATCTGTACCGAATATTCTACTACAAAATGGCCCTACACCAATTGACAGTATCTGTCTGAATCAATTTATATTAATTTTATTTTCGAGACGTATAAAAATGTAAATCAATATAATCTATCATGTTGTGCACTCATTGGGTTCATAGTTATGAACTGAAATGTAGTAATACTTGAAGCAATGATATTTCGACAGTCTTTAGTGACTCAATAGACTCTGTAGTATCTGTACCGAATATTCTACTACAAAATGGCCCTACACCAATTGACAATATCTGTCTCCATCAAATTCTATTAGTTTTATTTTTGAGACGCATAAAAATGTAAATCAATATAATATATCATGTTGTGTACTCATTGGGTTCATAGTTATGAACTGAAATGTAGTTATACTTGAAGCAATGATGTTTCGACAGTATTTAGTGACTCAATAGACTCTGTAGTATCTGTACCGAATATTCTACTACAAAATGGCCCTACACCAATTGACAGTAATGATATTTCGACAGTCTTTAGTGACTCAATAGACTCTGTAGTATCTGTACCGAATATTCTACTACAAAATGGCCCTACACCAATTAACAGTATCTGTCTCCATCAAATTATATAAATTTTATTTTCGAGACGTATAAAAATGCAAATCAATATAATCTATCAAGTTTCGTACTCATTGGGTTCATAGTTATGAACTGGAATGTAGTTATACATGAAGCAATGATATTTCGATAGTCGTATAACCTATTTGAGAATTCATTAGTTGTAGTTACTGGATACACATAAAGCTATTTTCTAGATAAGATGATTTTATACCCTCTTTTTAAGTTAGGTGTTTTCTATCACCGTTTTTTTTGTTCGACTTTATTCCCATAATTTCATCAGAATTCTAATCTTAAATTCTTCTTTTCATAAGGACATTGTATAAAAATTATACCTTCAAAATCTGTCCCTATGTTCATTTTTATTTACAAGAATTTGCATTGTCATTATCGGGTTTCCTTTAATATGGTTGCCCTGTTGGAGGAGTAACCAACAATTCAGGGTTGTGAGTTGTAATTCAAACAAATACCATCGTCTAAACGGGGTTTGAACACTTTAAATATGTAGTTACCTCAAATATTCTCAAGTCAGTATGGCGTGAAAGTTTGGAGAATGGGATACCAGTGCAGACGATATCGTCGACTGACCGATGTTCAAAATTACGTGGCGTTGTCCTCGAATATTTACTGATTCCAGATAGTCAGGTATAGCCAGTTGAGTTGCTCTAGTGTGACGTTAATTTGAATACATATATTTGATAAGTCAGATTCTGCTCGGGTTGATTGGATTTGTTTTCGTAGCGCAAGGGTCAAATTTGTCCAACAAGAAAAATGACAAAGTCAAATCATGCAGCAATATCGGTACTGACATAGAAGATAGATACACCCAAGAAAGAATTGAACCTACAATGCAGAAAATCTGCATCTCGCAGATTGCTAGCACAAAAGATAATCCCATTGAGCCACAGACTCTATTCAGTGTATATTTAACATTATTTAGTGCAAAAGTTTTCTTAAGGGGGTCTGGGACACAAAATATGAAAAACAAATTCAATTTTTTTTACTGTCTTAAAAAATAATATAGATATTTCAAAATACAATGATAACTTATTTTTTTCTGCCATCATAGAACTGGAAATATTCACCTTTTAATAAACATGACAGCTGCAAATCAAAAGAGCCTTCAAAATTTTAAACGCTCTTTTCTCCTTTTGAATTGAATTGGATTTCAATTGTGAAAATCGATATTCCTTAAAAACTACTTGTAATAAATGAAAGCGATTTTCTACATTTACTTTTCAAATATATTTCTTAAATTTGTCTTCAGCAATTGTGTATATATATATTATTTTTGTTCTATAATTTTTCGAATTTTGTATTCTATGTGTTTTATGTAGTTTTTAAACAAAATATTACTTTAAATTTTTTCTAGTTGTTTTAACCAAAAATCACGAGGGCAATTTATAGTATGAACTTTTAGAAGTTAATTAATGCCAAACTGAAGGGATTTGTTATAGCTTATTTTAAGATATATCAATTTTGCCCAACGTCAAAATTTTGACATTTATAATTTTAATAACATAAATGTGTAAGTTTTGAAAACATAAAATAGTTATTACAATTGCAAAATACAATGAACAAATTTCAGAACAAAAATTTTAAAATTGAAGATCTTAGAATTTTGAGTTCCGGTCCCTCTTAATAAATGGCCATATTTGTCCAACAGTAAAACAGATTAAGTCAAATCATGCTGCAAGATTGGTTTTGGCACAGAAGAGTGATATAAATAAGAAGGAATGAAAGCTATGATGCAGAAAATCTACATTTCGCAGATTTCTAGCACTAGCATGCAACTTCACAAAACCACAGATTCTTGTCAGTGTATATTTAACCCCTATTTAGTGTAAACGTTTTGTTTGTAAAAATAAGCTTTCAGATTTTGCTTTGTAAATTAATTACCTTTCATGAAATTTGCACTAAATTTAAAAAGTTCCCAAATACTTCTGTACATTCAAAAATCTCCGCACACAAAAATTTCCATTCCTTTGTAGACGTACACCTTGAATTAAAGTAAATTAAAAGAATCCGAAGAAGATTCGAAGTTAATTAAGAACAAGAGGAAATGCGATCGTATTTTACAGCAAATCTAATTAAATACAAGTTTCGCACGTTCACCACTCGTGCACGCACCGAAAGATAAAAAGTACAAATTTGTTAAGGAATAATTAGGTTCCTTAATCTTGAGAACACAAGTCGCTTCTCAAAACTCGAAGTCATAATTGCATTTATTAAAGGTAATAGTCTGGCAAATGAGCGAGCATTCAGTCAGATTTTATCATCCTTTAGGTCTTGAGGAGATACGGTGATGTTCAAGATTTAGCTCTTCAGGAATATTTTCGGGAATTGCGTAAAAAAATAAGACTTTCTTAATGGAATCGTATAGTCTTGTGACGTTTCGTGTGATGAGAATAATTTTCTTCGTGAGTGTCATTTAAAAAATGTAACTGTCGACGTTGGAAGAATAAACTTTATGGACGAATATACTAGAAAATAATTCGTGTGTGTTGGTGTCCTTAATTTCAGGCTTTATAGAATTGTTTCAAGTATAGGTATCATTTAATGCAATAAATATAATTTTTGGTGTTAACAGAAGGTTTTGTTGGACTTAAGTAACCAAAATGTACTTTGTAACGTCGTGTAATCCTGAACCGAGAACTTGCTAAAGAGCGTTTTCTACTGGTCTGGCTGTTCAAATGACGTCAGAGATTACGTCTAAAGAAGGCAAGTTAATCAAACTCTAAAGATGACGTCAGAGTCTGGTGTATAAGATTTTACCATCTGGAATTAGCATTTAGATTTTGGCAAACTGAGTTGCTATGCGTTTATGTGCGGTTTATAGATTTCAAATAAGAAAATTAGATTTCTTAGCATATATATTTTCTGCAGTTGTCTCTTTCTATTGTCCGTTATCATAATAACTTATTTATTTATTTTTTAATAAATTTATATCTCTTGTATTCCAATGGGTAATCGATATGCAAAAATTATATTACAATATTAAATGATGGTCATTATAGAGAGCTATATATATCTATCTATATATATATATCTATATATATATATATATCTATATATATATCTATATATATATATATATCTATATATATATATCTATATATATATATATATATATATATATATATATATCTATATATATATATCTATATATATATATCTATATATATATATATATCTATATATATATATCTATATATATATATCTATATATATATATATATCTATATATATCTATATATATATCTATATCTATATATATATATATATATATATATGTAGGAATACTAAACAACGGTAGTTGTCTACTAGTCTGGAAAGAACTCATTATAAGAGCAACGAGACTGGTAGGAGTCAGTTGCATTGTAGTAGGAATGCAAGGCAAGACTGTCACGAGCCATTGACATTCTGGTATTCAGTTACGAGAAAATTAATAGAACAGACACTTTTTCCCCTGGACGCCATTGAGAGCTGACGTATTTTTTCCGAGCAGAGACGACTGCTGCCGATAATGACGGAGCTTTTTTGAAATATAACTCAACTGTACATAATAATTGTATATATTTATTCATTAAATGTCAATGTGCTGTAAGATTCGAAGTCTTTAATATAGACCTTACCAAACAGAACAACACGAATCTTACAAAAAATGGGGGCTCGGCCGGGATGTGAAAAACCGTTGACGACCGCGACGATTCTCCTCCTTCGTACGAGGGCTTGAACGACGGATTAGCAGACCCCGAAAGCAGTGACGATTGAACCGGCCGGCGGAATGTTTTGACTCCCTATGCAAACCTGGACTTGTGTTTTAATCATCTGCAAGAACAGTTTTATGACTTCTCCTGACGTGGTGCTGATGATAGACTGAAACGACAAAAAAGAAAACGCGTAGACGAAAAAACGCGTAGACGAAAAAGACGAGTTGACGGAAAAGACGGATAGAAGGAACTTTCGAAACTGTGAAGTACAGAATTTTGTTTTAATTGATGACATGGCATATTTAACTAAGGCCCGAAAAGCAGATTTGCTAACATTGATTGACGAATTAGGCCTAATAGTGCCAGCGAATCCCAAAGTAGCGCAGTGCTCGAAACTTATAATAGATTCTGAAAATTATGACGAGGAGATAACAAAAAATCTGTTGAGTGTTATTAGAACTGAACGCGAAGAGAAAATTGAAGCCGAAAAACGCGCAGAGAAAATTGAAGCCGAAAAACAAGCCCGCGCAGAGAAAATTGAAGCCGAAAAACGCGCAGAGAAAATTGAAGCCGAAAAACGCGCAGAGAAAATTGAAGCCGAAAAACGCGAATTCGAATTAAGGAAACTCGAAATCGAAACTGCTAACAGACAAGGCAACAGTTATGGTAAAACTACCAGCCTATACAATAACGATTTATTGAAATTGATTAACCGTTACGAGACGAATAAGGATATTAGCTGTTATTTAACTTTATTTGAAAGACAGATTAGTCGTATCGAAATACCAAAAACGGAATGGGTTACACATTTTGTTGGGTTTACTCCCATTGGATTTGGCTAATCTTATCACGCGTGAGCCTGACGAAAAGGCTAATGACTATGAAAATGTCAAGAGATTATTGTTGAAACGTTTTAAATTAAATCCGGAACAATTTAGGCAAAATTTCCTTTCGCATAGAAAAGAAGCGTCTTCTACTTGGAATGACTTTGCTCATGATCTGAAAAATTTCTTTGAAGAATGGACGAGTGGGTTGGAAGTATCAAATTACCAAGACCTTAAAGAACTCATGATTACCGATCAACTAAAACGAAAAATACCCAATGACGTTCGAGACCATTTTTATAGACGAGCTACCGAAAATAACGAAAATAGACCAACTCGTCAATAAATTAGACGAATATGAAGCGGCTCGATGTCATTTAAAACCCAATAGAGATTCGAAAACATCAGACGATAAATATAAGAAGCGTTTCAATAGGGATTTTGACAAATTAAAGCCTCGATCTTTCGTGCGCCCTGAACAAATTAACACCAATCATATAAAATGTTACAACTGCAATGAATATGGACATAGGTCGATAAATTGTGAAAAGAAAACTGAGGGTGTGAGATGCTTTAAATGTAAAAATTATGGGCACAAGGCCGACGTGTGTCCCAAAAGAGATGTAAATAGAACTTTAATTAATAGCCCTTTTAATTCTCGTACTAAGCTAAGAAAATATGTTGAAATGTGCGGGAAAAGATCTAATGCGCTAATCGACACAGGAAGTGATGTGTCAATGATAAAATATGAATTTTATGTTGAAATTGGATCCCCAAAATTGAGTTTTGATAATGTGACTTTAATGGGTATAGGAGGAGAACACATTTCTCCTCTAGGTTTCTTTTCTACAGAAATTATTATTGATGAATGCATTATTGTTACTGATGTTTATGTTTTAAAAATTTACCTGATCATATTGTTCTTGGGTTCGATTGCATAAATAAGTTAAATCTTGCTTTATCAGAGAGCGGACTTCATGTTTTGAGCAAACGCGATAATTTTTCGAGTGAATTACGCAAGAATTGTTAATTTAGCGAACACTTCAGATTCAACTAAAATTCAAACCGAAACTCATCTCGAAGTAACTAATCGTCTGGAACCAAACACTAAGTTGGAGACAAAACGAACCATAGCAGAGGATAACAAATTTCTAAATCCAATTCCTAAGAGGACGTTCCATTATACACTTATCACATTGATTTCATAGGTCCGTTACCTTCAACATCTAAGAACTATCAGTATATCTTCACGGTAGTAGACGCATTCACAAAATTCACTTGGTTATATCCTACCAAATCTACGACATCAGGTGACGCAATAAATAAACTCAAACAACAACAAAATAGTTTTGGAAATCCTGCGAGGATAATCTCGGATAGAGGATCCGCTTTTACATCTAAAGAATTTACAGATTTTTGTTGCGAAAACGGGATTGAACACTAAAAATCACAACAGGAATCCCAAGAGGCAATGGACAAGTAGAAAGAATGCACAAAACCCTGATTCCAGTGTTATCCAAACTTTCAATTGAAGAACCGATCAAATGGTTCAAACACGTTGACGCCGTACAAAGAATACTCAATAGTACAACCTCCAGAAGCACAAGATGGACACCCTTCGAACTTTTGACAGGTGTGAAAATGCGAAACAAAGAAGATCTCAAGATAGTCCAGCTTTTAGAAGAAGAATATACTGAAGTTTTTCTAGAGAAGAGGAAGAAATTAAGAGACGATGCCAAAGAGAATATCCTAAAAATTCAGGAAGAGAATAAAAGAACGTATGATAAGAAGAGGAAGAGAAACCTCATCAATACAAAGAGGGCGATCTTATTGCTATTCAGCGGACTCAATTTGGTGTCGGAATGAAATGTACGACCGAAATTCTTAGGACCATATCGAGTGAAGAAAGTGAAACCCCATGATCGCTATGACGTTGAGAAAGTTGGAAACCATGAAGGACCGAACTTGACGTCGACAGCAGCTGACCATATGAAGTCGTGGTTCAATAACTAATACTGAATCAATGTATTCCCAGATACTGTTTTGTGTTTTTTTTTAGGTTTGTCGTGTTCCTTTCGAGGACGAAAGATCATCAGGATGGCCGATTGTAGGAATACTAAACAACGGTAGTTGTCTACTAGTCTGGAAAGAACTCATTATAAGAGCAACGAGACTGGTAGGAGTCAGTTGCATTGTAGTAGGAATGCAAGGCAAGACTGTCACGAGCCATTCACATTCTGGTATTCAGTTACGAGAAAATTAATAGAACAGACACTTTTTTTCCCCTGGACGCCATTGAGAGCTGACGTATTTTTTCCGAGCAGAGACGACTGCTGCCGATAATGACGGAGCTTTTTTTGAAATATAACTCAACTGTACATAATAATTGTATATATTTATTCATTAAATGTCAATGTGCTGTAAGATTCGAAGTCTTTAATATAGACCTTACCAAACAGAACAACACGAATCTTACATATATATATATATATATATATATATATATATATATATATATATATATATATATATATATATATATATATATATATATATATATATATATATATATATATATATATATATTATTTTTGTTCTATAATTTTTCGAATTTTGTATTCTATGTGTTTTATGTAGTTTTTAAACAAAATATTATTTTAAATTTTTTCTAGTTGTTTTAACCAAAAATCATGAGGGCAATTTATAGTATGAACTTTTAGAAGTTAATTAATGCCAAACTGCAGGGATTTGTTATAGCTTATTTTAAGATATATCAATTTTGCCCAACGTCAAAATTTTGACATTTATAATTTTAATAACATAAATGTGTAAGTTTTGAAAACATAAAATAGTTATTACAATTGCAAAATACAATGAACAAATTTCAGAACAAAAATTTTAAAATTGAAGATCTTAGAATTTTGAGTTCCGGACCCTCTTAATAAATGGCCATATTTGTCCAACAGCAAAACAGATTAAGTCAAATCATGCTGCAAGATTGATTTTGGCACAGAAGAGTGATATAAATAAGAAGGAATGAAAGCTATGATGCAGAAAATCTACATTTCGCAGATTTCTAGCACTAACATGCAACCTCACAAAACCACAGATTCTTGTCAGTGTATATTTAACCCCTATTTAGTGTAAACGTTTTGTTTGTAAAAATAAGCTTTCAGATTTTGCTTTGTAAATTAATTACCTATCATGAAATTTGCACTAAATTTAAAAAGTTCCCAAATACTTCTGTACATTCAAAAATCTCCGCACACAAAAATTTCCATTCCTTTGTAGACGTACACCTTGAATTAAAGTAAATTAAAATAATCCGAAGAAGATTCGAAGTTAATTAAGAACAAGAGGAAATGCGATCGTATTTTACAGCAAATCTAATTAAATACAAGTTTCGCACGTTCACCACTCGTGCACGCACCGAAAGATAAAAAGTACAAATTTGTTAAGGAATAATTAGGTTCCTTAATCTTGAGAACACAAGTCGCTTCTCAAAACTCGAAGTCATAATTGCATTTATTAAAGGTAATAGTCTGGCAAATGAGCGAGCATTCAGTCAGATTTTATCATCCTTTAGGTCTTGAGGAGATACGGTGATGTTCAAGATTTAGCTCTTCAGGAATATTTTCGGGAATTGCGTAAAAAAATAAGACTTTCTTAATGGAATCGTATAGTCTTGTGACGTTTCGTGTGATGAGAATAATTTTCTTCGTGAGTGTCATTTAAAAAATTTAACTGTCGACGTTGGAAGAATAAACTTTATGGACGAATATACTAGAAAATAATTCGTGTGTGTTGGTGTCCTTAATTTCAGGCTTTATAGAATTGTTTCAAGTATAGGTATCATTTAATGCAATAAATATAATTTTTGGTGTTAACAGAAGGTTTTGTTGGACTTAAGTAACCAAAATGTACTTTGTAACGTCGTGTAATCCTGAACCGAGCACTTGCTAAAGAGCGTTTTCTACTGGTCTGGCTGTTCAAATGACGTCAGAGATTACGTCTAAAGAAGGCAAGTTAATCAAACTCTAAAGATGACGTCAGAGTCTGGTGTATAAGATTTTACCATCTGGAATTAGCATTTAGATTTTAGCAAACTGAGTTGCTATACGTTTATGTGCGGTTTATAGATTTTTGAAGTCATCAAATAAGAAAATTAGATTTCTTAGCATATATATTTTCTGCAGTTGTCTCTTTCTATTGTCCGTTATCATAATATCTTATTTATTTATTTTTTAATAAATTTATATCTCTTGTATTCCAATGGGTAATCGATATGCAAAAATTATATTACAATATTAAATGATGGTCATGATAGAGAGCGAAAAGGGCTATGCAACTGTACCGATTTCAATTTGCGAACATAAACCTCAATTTGGTGCTAAATTGTCGCTTACTATTTTTTTTTTTAATAATTGTTTTTAACTATTTTTTTTAAATAATTGTTTTTAACTATTTTTTATTTTAATAATTGTTTTTAACTATTATATTTTTAATAATTGGTTTTAACTATTTGTTATTTAAAAATTGTTTTTAAGTATTTTTTGTTTTAATAATTGTTTTTAACTATTTTTATTTTAATAATTGTTTTTAACTTTTTTATTTTTAATAATTGGTTTTAACTATTTTTTTATTTTAATAATTGTTTTTAACAATTTTTTGTTTTAATAATTGTTTTTAACTGTTTTATTTTTTATAATTGGTTTTAACTATTTTTTATTTTAATAGTTGTTTTTAGCTATTTTTATTTTATAACAGTTTCGCTGCAAAATGTTTCAAAGATAATTTTTCCTTTAGAGGTCATCACGTATTGGGATATATTTTGCCAGTGTCCGACTAGTTTAAACGAGTTAGGAACAGTGCTATTAGCCCTTCAAATGGTTGTCCCGTAATTAACAGAACTGACCAGATCTTGGTAGACGAGGTATCTCATCATTAGATTTTGGTATTTTTATTTTCTTAAATCACGTCGTACTACAACAACACAGTGGCCCCTGTCCGGTAACAAACCCAAAGTTAAAGATCGGAAGACAACATCACTTAATTTTGAACTAAGGTCATATGACGAGGTCACACCTGAGACCTTGTCGTATGACCTTATGATGTCACCTCCTCTCCAAAATTCCACACCAAGCAAACCTGAGGATATTTAAACCCATAAGAGTTTTAACATGAACTATCCCGCTTTACTCGAGACGGTCTTAGGTTGAACGTGAACTCGTTCCGTCATTAGAAATGAAATTATTTGATTTTGATCTTGTCGTTCTAAAGAAATATCGGTACAGCTGCAGTCTATGTAGGTGCAGTCTATAGAGGTGCAAACATCCTTAAGGATTTTTTTTGGCGCACTTCTAGTAGAGAGTTACGGTAGGTTACGGCAACCCAACAATATTTACAGTTTTTGTGGTTTTAATGCCAACCTTGGCAAACGGAAGCTTTAAATTTTCATTTTGATTGTTCTAGAAAGTTCTTTCGCAATCCGTTTAAGTCGTTTGATTTCGTTGGTTCGTTTCAAATTTTTATTTTTATTCCATTGGTTATTTTAATTTTAAAATATCCATTGATTGCATTAGTCCTTTTAAATCCGTTTTTTCTTTGATTTCATTGGTTCATTTAATGGTTTTTATCCAGTTGCGGAATTTTCTTTTAGAATAATTAGTTTCACGGTATTCTGACATTGGTTTTTCGCCATTTGTGGAATTTTCTTTTTCAATAATTTTTTTCCCCCCGGAACAGTTCTGACGTATCAGGTTGTATTATTTCTTGCTTTTTTTCTTTTAAAAATATTTTTCAACATGCCCACTGTATTTTGTGTAGTTGATAAGTTTCAAGATATTCTTTCTCAACATTCGCAGCTTAGTTTTTCTGCTGGTTCATAAATCTGCTTAAGCTCACAACATTTTGTGAAAGTCTTTTAACAAATTATACTTTTCAAAACGTTTTCAAATGCGTTTTCAAGCTTTCATTTTCCGTAAAAATAAAAAAAATATTTTTGAAATAATTCTTGCCTTGGCAACGTTAGAAGTGCGCCAAAAAATCGCCAAGGCCGTTGCCACCGCTATAAACCGAAGACTGTAGCTCTACCAAAATATATCTAATACCTTGACAACAAGAGATGTCATAAGCTAAATGGGTCAGATCTCTCTAGGAAAGATATTTCGTCTAAAATACGGGAAGGTTAGATATCATGGCATTACAAAAGAGTAATTATGGACCACTCAACGTTAGCAGAATTGCACCTGAGATGAGAGCACGTTCCAACTCACTAACAAACCATACATTCAATGCAAAACCCGTTTATAGAGCAGTCACACTGCACAGGGACAGACATTAAGGCCCCGGTGTATACATCCGGTTTTTCAACGTGCGGCGCCGCTGCGGTAACGCAAGTGCGGTCTGAGATGCATTAGATCCAATGGAGTAGTACACATATGCTCCGGCGCCGCTGTGACAGCGCTCGTAGAACTTGCATGCAATATTTACCGCAGTTTCCCACGGCGCCGCAGCTCGCCGCACACGCTTCTCCGGTCTGAAATACATTGTTTTCATAAATAAATAGAATATAAGTAATAATTAATAAATGGTTGTATCCAGTAACGTCTATTTTGTTTCAAATATACTTTTTTACACCAAGTAGGCGAAATAAACACGCTTTCTTCGATAGAATATTTATCGCAAATGACGCGAAATGAGTACTTGCGTCATTTCACGGTTATGTGAGCATAGTTGGGCTTCGGTGCCGCACGTTGAAAAAACGGATGTATGCACCGAGCCTGAAGTTCAAGATTCGAACCAGGAACTTTCGATGAAGCTGCCAACACCCGGTTCACCAACACGACTTGTCCAGCTACATTTAAACCCAAATAAAAGTTTAGCAATCACTTGATTGGGAGACGATAAAACGCTATAAAGATCCATCAAACTCACCTCCTTCAACTTCGCAGATGAGTAATAGTCTGGATCCAACGTTATGCGGTCCTGTGACTCTCTGGAGCACTTCTCCGCTGTTGTCTTTTATCACTGGTTTCTTAGGGGGGACTGGAAAAAACAAAGCAAGAAACATTGGTATCGTTCCCTTGGGTCCACCACAGGAAAATTGATTAGAAACAAAGTTACATCCATCATACTGTCTTTCACAAGTATACTCTGCTCATAAAAGGTAGAGGATATTTTTAAATTTGATATGCAATCCCTCTGGAAAAATGAATGAAGTTTGGAATTCAAATGAGTTTTCGGATGATGCGACAATCAAGTATCATTTGTCATAACATATGTGTAGACTTAATTTAATCGACTGGATAAAAAATAATTGGACACGTTACTTCAAAGAAAAGATTATCTTTACTATTGATGTGATACACAGTTGTGAGGGATTAGTGTAGCATGAAACAAACAAATATCTCCATAACTGTAAAGCCTGTAGGTAAATACTCGGCGAAGGGAATGATAGATTCTGAAGACTGGTGAATGTGTGATCGCCAGATGAATTATAAATTTTACGCTGCGGCGCTTAGATTTTTTCAATTGTCTAAAGGAACGTCTTTTTTCCTGATTCTCCGAGCCCCTATACCTAATTACCTAACTTGAGCTGGGTCGTGAGTGGCATTTACGACTGACGCTGTTTTAGTGGTAGCAAAAGTCAGTCTACCGCATCATAAAGGATAAAGACTGGTGAATGCGCTATCATCATGAAGTCTTAATAGTATTCACATTGTTTGTGCACGCGTATTGGTATATTGCTCGCGAAGGAGTCTGCATTTCAATTAAATTTGTTTCATTCTTTAGACGCCAGTTGTGGCAACATTAAAAGGTCACGTGATGGGTGATTAATTTATGGGAAGTAAAATGACATCATTTTTAAAACAACCATGGCTGAGATGATGGCGATATTGAGATCAGTCTAAATCTTGTAATATCTTCCTGCAACCAAGAAATGTTCAGTACATAAATAAACGTACACCTATGAAGTTGTAGCCCTCTCTCTAGTAGGTGATACTAACCACATACACGCAATACGTAAAAATCGGTTGTGTGACAATAACTTTCCCCAGAATAAAATCAAAATTTTAGTTTAATTTAAATACGATATCAAACATCTTATTATAACAATACCTACAATGTAATCTAACCCCCAATCAATATCACGAAAAAGTAAATGATTTATGTTAATGTTTTGTAATTTATCGTGGTTTTTCTAAACTTTTTTACATAAAATCTGACTACAGATCTTCATTTCAACTCCAACGTAAACTTATTTTTTGTTGATTGATTTTGAGTTCAATGGCGCTGGGGAGATATTTAACCAAGCTTTGCCAAACAGAAGACAATGTTAAGTGATTTTGAATAGAAATGACATACGGAAGTAAGTACAATCATCGCTTGGACATTCTATGCTTACCAGAGTCAGTAAACCACGAGAAAACAACAGAACCCTGAAATATCTCAGGTTGGTGAACACCGTACACACTTAAGTAGATGCGTGTGAGAGGGGACTTATATTTGAACATTCAACTTAAAAAATTTATTTTTCGAGGTTTGGTATGCATGGTCCATTAAATTCCCCTCCTATATTTTAGAATCAACCCAAGATTTACTTTTATACATAAGATTCTACTTTGTTTTTATGCTTTGTACCATATAATACATGAATTTAGTTTCTGTAAAGATTATACTGATGAAATTATCACGATGATAATTACTCGAATTGAATAATTTTGTATTGTTGCAAACGTGCATAAATACGTCAAAATATGATGTCCCCTACAGTTAGAAAATGGAAAGAGAACTCAATAGTTGTTTCAATCGTCATATATTTATTTAGTGTCGGTAAGTTTCAGATCAATATAAAAGAAACCTGTGAAAACTGTTAATTATTTTCCAACACACTTGTAAAAATTGCCTTAACTCCGCAAAGTAAGAGAAACCAAAATTAACTTACTTATAATTTCTAATATCACAAGTGAGTTTCTAGATCTCGCTATCTTGAAGTCCACCCTACATCTATATTCCCCTTCGTCCTCGGCCTTCAGCTTCTCCAGCTTCAGCACCGTGGGGTGAGTCGACATGTCGAGGAACGCCCTCCCCATGATCTCTTGTCCAGGGGCGTGTTTGGCTTGGTAGAGGCCCCGCCTCCTGGAGTCCAGGCTGTAAAGGGGCGTGGTGCTTTCGTCCTTGTACCATAGGACGAGCGCCACGTCATCTTCGGAAGATGGGGGAGTTATATCACATTGGAGATCCACTTTACCACCTTCAACGGCTATTACTGTTTCGATTTTCTCTGGAAGTAAAAGAAAATTTTGTATTGCATTACTTTGTTACCACATACTTTGCTCAATATGATGATACAGTATGCATGATATAAATTTCAATAAGAATATTCACAAATGCCCAAAATTTCTCTTTAAATTTTGTAAATACAATGTTATAATCAAATTTGTACACACTGGGGAATTCATGTCTATATTAAATTAAACAATTAATTTGTGTTATTTAGGAAACAGATGTTACTTATAGAAAAGGTGGTTTATTGACAAATATAAGTAACACAACATTATGTTTTACGCCTATCATTATCAGATGAAACTTCCCAGTAAGTATTTTGGTATCGATTAAAAAATCGACATTCTACATTCATATGTTCATCTATTCGTCACTGCAGTCGGTACAGATACTAGTTGAAATATATAATTCATGAACATTTTAAGAACACGGCGCTGGTTTGGGCATGTGTCTCAATATCAACTTTGTTAACGCTGATCTTCATACCGGCTATTAGCAGGTAACAAAAATGTTGCTTAGCAATCAACTAGTTCTGCTATGGCGACGAAAATCTCACAAAAATAGTATTCTCATCGAGATTTGAACGCATATTTCATATTCATAAATGATAAACTTGAGCGATTGATGATAAATAGTGCGAACAATTATTCACGTACTATGGACTGCAAGATAAACATATCTGAATCCAATACAATATAATTGGGACATGTTAGGGAATCCCACCCTTATGAGCTTCATAAGCTCTGATCTTTTATTTTGCAAATTATAATGTACATATTTTCGTGGTAATAATTATTACCATGAAAGAAATCAATGTGTTTTTAAGTATTAATAGAGTCTATGAATCAAATATATCAAAATTGTTATTACAGAAATTTGGTGATTTAACATTTCTAAGTGATTTTCTATATGTCTGTCTTACTATTAATATTTTAACTATTGTTTTTAGTTAAGTCTATCATACCTGGAAACAGTTGACAAGAATACAATTTTTCAAACGGAGAATAATTTGTTAGAAAACGATTCACTAGATACACCAATTTTTGAACAGATCCAAAACAATGATAGCGGAGTTAATTTTTTATAAATTGAGGCAGATTAAATATTTTGAAATTACGTTACCGTAATGATAAAGAGCCTTAAACTAGGAATACACAGTACTAAAACTAATTATTTATATCAAAATATAATAGTAACTGGATTCGAAGGACGCCTACGACTCCTGACTGATACACCTATATTGAACCCCCTATACCTCCTTATGTAAAATGGACTCTTGAAAAGAGCGTATAGTTTTATATAGCTACCTGCGGTTAATACAACATACCATATGCAGCTTTTTCTGAGTTATATCTAACCAGTTTCAGTCCTCTTGACCAATGTAATCCTTACTATTCAGCTAACAGATGTGGTTATTTAACCATTTTGTGCATTTGCAGAAAGGGCAATGTATAACTTAGTGGAAATGTAGTCAAAAACAGATTTATTGAATATATAGTGAAAAACAGACTTATTGAAAATATCGTGACAAAGAGCTGTGCGTTGTAGTAAGATTTAGTGTAGATAATTAACTGGAATTTAAGTAATTGGAATACTATTAATTGTATAGTAGTAATTTGAAATTATATTTTAAAATTGTATTGCAACAATTATAAGTTAATTTATAATAATTGCATAGTAGCAACCGGAGGCTCATTTACATCATTAATCGTCATAGAATATTCCTCTTATTTTCTTTTTTTGTTCTGTCATAGTAAAATTTAAACTTGAATTGCATACTTAAACATAGAAAAGTAATTGGTTCATACTTGAATATAAAAGCTATATATATCTATATATATATATATATATATATATATCTATCTCTCTCTCTCTCTCTCTCTATATATATATATATATATATATATTATTTTAATGCTTTAGATATAAATGTAGAGTAGATAATATGCATTGATACCGAAATCACTTACTTAATATTCCAAATTGAAAATTACGCGTTTATACTTGTAAATAGAATCAGATGAATTTAACTGAGCAACTAGTCTACGTTGTACAGTTGGTATTAATTCAATTTGCTTTCAATTTTAGATATAATAGTAATGCAGATTCAATACATTGTTTTGAATTAAAATTATATCTTAATCCCCCCCTGCATGATAAAGTAGAATGAGAAGCGCCTAATACTCTTTTTCAGAAATTCTTTTTCCACAATAAAAACCCAGAGAAAACATTTACACAAGACTGAGGCAAAAACCCTATAACGTTCTTCATTTTCTTTTTATAAATTGATATTAATTAGTGTATTTAATAATGAAAAAAAATATAATTTGTGCTTACAAAAAGAATGCGTACTTATTAGATTATTAAACCTCATTAATCAACCATAATAAGATTAAATGTTTAAAGGGTTTTGTGTTTTCCTTCTCACCCTACTGAGAGATTTAGCATTCAAGCACCCAAAAAAGAGTGAAAGATTTTTTTTGTAAAAGATTTATAAAATTGTTTTGAATGCATTACTTTTTACTTGGAACGATAACATAGGATTGTTATTGGAGTACTTAGGAAAATATTTTTCTTTGATGGATGAAGTGTTTGAAAAAAGCGGTGCGGTGTATGATTTCATGGAAAACTTTGTTTTGAGCTTAAAAGTTTTGTACTTAAATGTAAAACACGAACGGTTTTTCTTTAATATACTCTGAGTCGCCATGACAGGTCGATTGAAGAAGTTTCAAACAGATGGACTTTACCATGAAATATTCGGTACAAAAATTAATACATTCTTTGAAGATTTTGATTTTGTTCTCCATTGATTAAATTACAACTTTGTACACGAGTTCGATGTCTTTACACTGACATCGTCTCGTCTGCCATAAACATTCAATGTTTTGAAAATTTAAAAAAAGAAATGTATTGGTAAACCCATAATCCTGTCAAAACATCCACAAATTGTTTTAGTTCAGAAAAACAAGATGTTCTCTAAGTTTTTTCCGCTCTGCAGATGAACAAAACATTTATTTGTATCAGTAAAGAGAGATTCGAGATGGTTGTGCAGTGGTAAAAATACATCCTAAAGTTGTTCCAGTTCAGGAAAAGAAGATGTTCTCCAAGTTCTTTCCGTTCTGCACATGAACAAAACCTTTATTTGTATCAGTAAAGAGAGATTCGAGATGGTTGTGGAATGGAAAAAAGACATCCCCAAGTTGTTCCAGTTCAGCAAAACAAGATGTTCTCCAAGTTCTTTCCGTTCTGCAGGTGAACAAAACATTTATTCGTATCAGTAAAGGGAGATTCAGGATGGCTATGGAATGGAATTTCATAGTTCTGTTAAAATTTCACCCCAACAGTTCTATAGAACATAACACTGTTCTTCAGACATGCAAAACATTTACACGGATCAGCAAAGAGGAATCTGGTTTTTCATGTCTGGTTTTCACTTAGGAACAATATGTATTCTAGCTTTGCCAAATTTGCTGGGCAAAGGTGGCAAATATACTAGGGACCTTTCTAAAATATACGAGATAATTCACCCTAGTTGTTTTTGTATGCGTCTTGCGGATTTCAAGAGCGTGCAAACGTAATGTCTTATTTAGAGGCAAAAATAGAAGTTCAACGGTTATTCTGAGATAGGATTAATATTGATAGTTGATTGATGCTGATATTGTATTGATATTGTTACTTGGTTGATGTTACCTGTTGTATTTGTTACAGTAATTGCTGGTCAGTTGGTAGGTTTCAGAAAAAAATATAACTATGATTCTAACTTTCTCTTACAATGAAAATATCTAAAAAACACACATCTGAATAATAAATACCCTTTTCCATTTTTTAATACTATTCTTAAAATATGTATTACTATCAACAACTACACAACCGATGACTAATTATATTTGATAATTTCCTCTGAGTCATTTGAGTTTCCTTTCCTTTTTATTTTATTATTTCTGAATTTCTTTTTAAATAGGGACTGGAGATTTTGTTCTTCTGCTTTTTATTTATATTTTTTATGGTTCGCTGCAACTGAAGTTTGGTGTTAGCGTTTAGTTGGACAGGGTAGTTGGTGGCATTTGGTGACGATTTTGAGGCTTGGTGTTGATCTACCGGCCGCTGTTGCGAGTCTAATTTCGTTTTATTCCAACTTTTGTAGTGTTTTCTTTAGTTTTTTAGCTTTTTAATGGTGTTTTGGGGGTGTATATCAGCAAATTTCAGGCTAATGCTGCTCTTATGTAGAAAACACCATTTTATGTTATCTGGATCAGGATCTTCACTGGTGACGCTCTGATCCACCATTTCTTCACATTTTACCACTTACGTTTTGCAATTATTTTGAATTTCCAGTGTTCTTGAAATTAGATACGTATTATCGCTACATCATATGTTTCTAACTTATTAAATTATGTGTTCAAATGTTACAGAAAGTTCTAGATTTCAAAATGCACATAAATGTAATAAGTAATCATATATTAGCTAATGTTTTATATACAAGAAACCTTAACAGCCCTTCGCACGGTTCTGGGAAATTGTTTTCACAGAATTTACTTACATAACAAACCAAGACCATGTCTAACTTTCCGAACATCAAATTAGATACATTATCAGGAAATTTATTCAACAACACACATACAGAGTAGCAAAATTTAATATTTTCAACTCAGCGAGAATAAAACAAAATTCTATAGGGAAACAAGACAAATAAATCTTTTTGCAACATATTTTCAACAAATTTGCATTGTTTCCATGCCCAACCAATATATATATATATGTAACCCTTTCCCAATGTTCCAAGTCTTCACTCAGGCGTGGCAAGGAAGTTTGCAGAGATTGATGCCAGTTCAGGTGTTAACCTCGCCATCCGATCATACTTCAAACTTACAAGGTGTGGTCCTCGGATTTTCCCCTTCGGTATTGATCCCAGATGGTCACCAACAGCCCATTGTGTTGCTCCACTACAACGGTAACTCAATAATCTGCCCCTTATTTGCCTATACATCCAATTTTTTAATCTACTAACCAGCAGAAGATTAAAAACGTTCCAGCACCAGTATGCAATAAGCTGATTGCATCCCCCAAAAGGTACTTTCCCATTGAAACTAATACAACCAACCAAAAATATTACCAATAAAATACCGCAACCAATCCGCGGCAGTAGCACGGACATTTACCAGCCAGCTGCCGCGTGCCGTTGGCACAGAACAAAGCACCTTATCAGACTGGCCCACACCCAACCCCCTCCGAATCCACTTCATAGTTCTATCTTTTTCCACTCCAAGAAGGAAATGCGGACAGATAATATAAAAGAATAGGAGCAGCAGCGGAGATAAAAAAAAAGGTATAAAACGAGGGAAAGTATGAAATGAGTGAAGAGCATGTGGATGGGCAGACTTTCAATTCTCCTGGCGGAGATACGTCACTGAAGTGTTATAGGATGGTGGATACTGGTTCCGAGCAAATCTTGAGAAGATGAATGTCCGGCGCTTTACTGCCCCCTTTTCTTTCTTCGTCATCCCCATTATGGCTTGGAGAGGGTATTTTCGGAGTGATTGTGAAGTACTTTTTTAGAGGGTGGCTTGGCGGGTATTGCGGGACGTGTCGTTGGTGAAATATTATTTAATATTCTTTGTTTCGGACTTCTTTGGGCGGCGATATATCTCCAGGCAGGTAATGGGAATAGGGGTGTAATTTTTATGCATATTCATGGTGTGCTCTCTGTGAAACCATGTAATGATACCGTAGAATGACAAATCAAACTGAAATGGAGTGGATCCCCGGGATTGTGATGATGGATTGAGTCTTCCAATCTTGTGTAGTTTAGTGGTGTATTTTATGTTTACTTTTTGCATTCATATTGAAGTTTTTTTAAGATTTTCAGAAGGGGTGGCTTAGATGGTAGTACGGGATGTGTCGTTGGTGAAATATTATTTAATATTCTTTGTTTCGGACTTCTTTGGGCGGCGATATATCTCCAGGCAGGTAATGGGAATAGGGGTGTAATTTTTATGCATATTCATGGTGTGCTCTCTGTGAAACCATGTAATGATACCGTAGAATGACAAATCAAACTGAAATGGAGTGGATCCCCGGGATTGTGATGATGGATTGAGTCTTCCAATCTTGTGTAGTTTAGTGGTGTATTTTATGTTTACTTTTTGCATTCATAGTGAAGTTTTTTTAAGATTTTCAGAAGGGGGTGGCTTAGATGGTAGTACGGGAAGTGTCGTTGGTGAAATATTATTTCGCAGTATAATATTCATATACTAATAATATGCATAGTGTGCCCAGTCTATATGAGGTAGTGTAATGGTAATGACCTTGTAGAGCAACATATCAAGCTAAAAGTAAGTGGTTGTTCTAAGATTGTAATTGAAGATTTTTTCCAAAAGGTCGCTTAGATAGTATAACGGGACGTGTTGTTAGTGTTGCTATGTAATATTTTTTGTTTCAGACTTCTATCCATGGCAATATATACAATATGCTAAGACAAACGATGATTTAAAACTTTGATTCCCAAACAATTACCGTAATTAATTAAATTTAATTTAAGATTAGATTGAGGAAATTAGTATTTAGATAAATAGATTATATATGTTGTGTGCCTGAAAATATATCTAACGAAAATATAAAAACAGTGTAATATCACTCCAGATAGGAACAATTTCAATTCCACTTTTCAAATTCTTCAGGGGCATGTTCTGTGCTATTACAACAATAAAGACGAAGTGAATTTTCTATTGTAATCTTTTTGGTTGGTTGTCCTAAGTTTTTTATCGGGGATATATATTGAGTAGATACCATTTATTCGGCACTGGTGATTAAAATTATTCCTTCATATGTGGGGTAATAAATTTAAAAAATGGTTCTTTCTAGACATTGGAATAGTGTCTGAAAAGTTTTAGTTTTGATAACAAAGCAAATTTTATGAAAATCATGGTCTAAAAAGGATTGGATTTACAAAGTTATATTATTATTCTATTATACTCTCTAATGATGTTTTTAAGTAATCGTATCTAGACAAATTTCGTACTCTAATTCATTGCCCGTTTGACAAGTAAATATATATTTTAAAAGAAGAAATCCAATGAGAATCAAAAACTAAATGCCGCAATGATATCCGCTTTTGGTTACATTAAACTCTCTAAGTGACCGTTTTTATATCTCGCCCATCAAGATCTAGCTGATTTCGCTTATGACGAGACATTTCGTAATCAAAATATAGCTGACTTTTTTATGTTGACGCAATCGAGATCTGGTGACTTTATTCAAATGATCAGCTCCCTTATCCATCAAGATCTGGTCACTTACTTCTAATGATTATATGTCTTATCCATCAAGATCTGTTCACTTTTGCAAAACACGACATACCTCTTCGAGGCAACCATCAACATGGTTAAGGTATGAAGTCTTGCTCCCAATTCAACCCAAAGCATATCTTTCAAAATATTTCAATCAGGATTTTGAAAAAAGTCTACCGCTGTTTTCCATCATAGAGTAGAAACTAAAACGTCTTATGTTAGTAAAAATAAATATTTTCCGTTGGTTTTACAATATAAATTTCAACTTGCTTATCTGAATGATAAAACTGCATGCACATATAATTTCTCATTCGCAATAGGTGTTGGTTTCGCCAAGATATTTTCTTTCATTCGTGTTTGTACCCTAATGAATAAAAATCAGTTTCCAGTCTGTCATTCTTTATCAATATAACGCTATGACAACAAGCAATAAATGCGAGTGTTTCGTTTATCTTCTTTCCTCAAACAGAATCAAAACCAGAAATTGACCCCAGTCAAGGTCACCTAAAGACATTACTTCGATTTCACTCAATTTTTATACCACATTACTCTCAAAATAGCTCCTCCTGTTCATGCAAGAAATAAAGTATCGCATTGTTCCTACTGAGACTTTAACAAAGCTCGTACCCGAATAAACATACACAAGGCTCTTGAGCAATTTTCCTTGCTCAGTTGTTCTATTTCGACAGTCCTTAGGGCACCGGTCTCTGATAGGGTTTTTACAACTAGAGAGCAAAAAGCGAAACTGTTATTATTTCTACTCGTTTTCTTTGTAGTTTCTTAGGGGGTTTAAGAATATATATCCACCGCTCACTGTGCATTGAAGTAAAAAATAAAGCAAGAGTCAAATATTGGATTTTTCTAACTTAAAATTTTATATAGTGTAACGCATTTTGTTCTATTAGGAGTTGGAGTTTAGGTGCGCAAAAACAAGAGTTACAGGAAGAAAAATTTATTTTCTAGGGGTATGGGTTTTAGGATTATTTGTAGTTTTATGGTGTTTGGTATGGTTGAATTTTTGTCACTGCAGCTTTAGATTTGTTTTATGTAGAGACATTTGTTTTTATTACTAAGGAAAAAGTGTTCCTGCATCACAAATAACTATCCACATTATTATACAAATATGTAACGTTTATGTAATTCCCAGGCTAAAACGTATTAGCTTCTCTTGTGTTTGAGTATTAAGACAACATTAGTTTTCCTCATTAGATTTAAAGGAGTTGCAAAATTAAATCTGATATAAACAGACAATAAAGATCACAACTAACTCTATAAATTCCTAGGTTTCTCTAGTAGTTTTAGTGTTTGTACTGGTTATAAATAAAGATTTTTTTTCACATTAGATTGAAAG
The DNA here is from genome assembly GCA_947359465.1 of Metellina segmentata. Lineage (NCBI taxonomy): Eukaryota > Metazoa > Arthropoda > Arachnida > Araneae > Tetragnathidae > Metellina > Metellina segmentata. Next base: position 48,949,190 of record OX375883.1, read on the forward strand.
TAAAGGAAATATTAAGTCTGAAATATATGTAAACAGACAATAAAGACCACATTTTTTTAATGTTGTATAATTACCGGGCTAAAAAAGTATTGGTTTATCCGGAAGTTTGGTTATGATGTAAATATTAGTTTCCCCATTAGAATCAAAGTTCAGGTAAAATTAAAATGAATGGACAATAAGACAATAAAGAACGCATCTGAATTTATGTTAATAATGCTTACTATTAACACAAATTTAAAGCATACACTATTTGCCGTACATAACATTCTGTTTAAAATATTTTGCGATCATGATCATCACATTTTCTTTCAGATGGTTTTGGATGTATTTTATTCAGTTTTATATTGCTTTTCATGCACAAAGTTCTGTTTGTAATGATTTTTCTACATTGCTTTATAATAGTACTTTCAATCGGCCACCATAGGCGTTGTGTTTTTTGATGATAAATTGCGCGTGATTATGCAATAGACTTTTTCATAAAACTGATATTTTAAAATAAATACCTTCTGTATTGGACATAACGCATTATTACAATGGAAAGTCTGTGTTTTAGGTAGACTTAATGAAAAAGCAACACTGTATAAATTGGTTAAACACTACAATAGTTTAAATTTTCTGTATTAAAATAAAATAAGGACGCCTCAATCTGATTGTTGAAAAAATTTGTTTCATTCATCCTATGAAAACATCATCTATTTTCCTTCACTCGGATTCCAATTGAATTTTTAAAAAAGAACTATCAAAATTGATGATTTATGAGATTGGGTTTTCAATCAGGGTTATGTAATTAATACTTATTTCAATTAATTGGCGTGAGTAAGTAATCGTGTCAGTCATACAATAAGTATCCTAGTTGTTTCGACCTGTTACCTGGTCCATCAGGATTTGACCAATTTTGCAAATGACGCTATACCTTGTCATCAAGATATTTCCTTTTTTTTAAATGACGTGATAAAGATTTGGTTTTTTTTTCTTCTAATGACTTGATATTTATGACTTTATTGTCTATCAAGATCTGATAAGTTTCGTTCATTACGAGTAATTGATAATTTTTAATTTAAGTCGTACTAGATCCACAGTACAGGATATTGACAACGGTCCGGGATCAATCCACTAACGTGCATAACGAGATACCTCGTCAAAAGAACAGATAGGAAGGGTTAAAAATAATTTAAATTAGATTAAATTTAGATCAGTGAAAGACATACATCAGTGAAAATAAGTAAGAAATGTGGCACTTCACAGTCCATGAAAATGTTAAATATTTAATGATAATGAAATACTTTTCAAGAAAAACAATAATTGAGAGTTAAATAATTTCTTATTACGAAAATGTAACTGGACGAATGTCATTATGCTGATGGCAATTATAAGGATGTTTTAGTCCACCCCACGATTGCAAATAGTAAAATTAAGGAAAGGCGGTACAACTAATGTCTCACTCTTGATCCCGGAAACTCAGGAAGTCAGGCATTTCACGCTTAATGAACCCAAACATGATAATAGGAACCAACAGGGAAAATGACATTGTACTTATGAGCCGATTTAATAATTTTACCCTGGAATCAAACGGAATTATTCATTCACATCTATGAAGAGAAACGACTATCAAGAATTAAATAACTTTTATAGGGGAAATGTAACTGGACAAGTTGCATGCTGGTGGTAAAGATACCGATATATTTGTTCTCATGATTGATACTGGTAAATTAAGGAAATATTGTAGAATTAATGTATTACTCGTTATCTTGGAAACTCAGAAAATCAATGTTTTTAAGTTTAACTCCAAATGGTTTTGATAAGGCATCTCGTCCTACAAAATCTGATTCATTTTGCTTATAAATATGTCTCGTCATCAATGCATTGACAACCGTTTGATGTTGTCGAAATCAATACCTTGCAATGGCGAGAGAAGACAATAACATGATGGTCGAGATATCTCATTTATCAAGGTCTCGTAAGTTTTGGTAAAGACGAGATAACTCGTCCACACAACCACCAGAAGGTTTGACAGTCCCAAATCTCAAAATAGATACCAGCCTAGAAAATGACACTACTTATGAGCCGATTCAAGAATACTTGCCTGGAACCGGACGAAAATATTCATTCGCATCTTTGGTGAATGGAATTTTTGATCGTGACATTTCAATAGATATGTAAAATACATCGCTCTCGCCTCGTCTGGAATTGGTAAGAAAGCGAATGGAATATTGTACATTTTGTGGCGATAGGAATCTTCATTGTAAAAGTAACAATATCTTCATTTATATATTTTTGGTAACTCGAAAGTCGAAAATTAAGTATTCAAATAGTTTTCACAGTGTAACGACTGGGAAATTGTACATTCTGGTGAAAATTGTATACATTTTTTTAACGTGGTGACTAGAGTTCAATCATTGTTGCAAAGGTTCCTGCACTTACTCGGCGCATTCATATTTATGAATCGTTTATTATATACACTTTTAGTTATGTTTTTCGTATACAAAACGAGTCTCGCGACTTAGTAGGAATGATAAATAAGAAATAAAGGAAGGATTCTTGCAAGTACATATTCATGGTTTTGGAATGAACTTACTTTCCTGGTGGTTGTCTCGACGAGGTATTGGATAATTAGCAAAACTGACCAGATCTTTATCTCGTCATTATACAAAAATCTACAATATACTGTCATTAGCGAAATTTGTCAAACTTGATGGACGAGACATCTCTTTGGAACCACTTTAATTGCTAAAGAGTTATGGGTCTTTATGCGCGCATATTTTTTTATGTAATACAAAAGAGTCGAGTCACATTTTGATGACAATCTGTTAATATCCAGAATAACCGCCTTTGCCAGCACGGACAGCAACTATATGACGTGGGAGTGAGTCAATAAGATTGCGCAAAATTGCTACAGCTATCTGGAGCGTCCGCAACAGCAACAGCAGGATGCATGGTAGAGTGTTTATACTGAAAGCATGGCGATCGAGTTTATCCCAAAGATGTTTGATTGTGTTCAGATCTGGGGCAATTTTGTGCCAGCGGAGCACCTGGAAGTATTTGTATTTCTCCTCCAACGAATCGTTGACAATTCTGGACGTATGGAACGTGACATTTTCCTACTGAAAAATCCATCCTTCTGAGGAAAAACAGTCAATATGTATGGGTGTATACGATCGGCAACAATGGATACGTAACCCAAACCGTTGAGTGTACCTTCCACAGGTACAAAATAACCTCTGAAATGCCATGAAAATATTCCCCACACCATAACAATGTCACCACCATATTGTGTTATTCCTGCAGCGGTTTCAGGGTGATTGTTCTCGAACTTGCAGTTCTGGTATTGAAGCCGTTTTTGTTGATGCAACTTCGTCAGCATTTGTGGAGTGACAATCCGTCTGCTTCGGAGCCACATACGTAACAAGGTTCGTCGTACTGTCGTCTTAAACACACGTAAGGAAGTCCTCTGGTTAGTTCGACACACTTTAGATGTTCAACTGTAGCATGTCGGTCAGTCCTCACACACCGTCGTTACCGATATTCACAGTATAACAATGCCACCACCATATTGTGTGACTCCAGCAATGGTTTCAGGGTGATTGTTCTCGAACTTGCAGTTCTGGTACTGAAGCCGTTTTTGTTGATACAACTTCGTCATCATGGGTGGTGACAATCCGTCTGCTTAGGAGCCACATACGTAACAGGGTTCGTCGTACTGTTGTCTTAAACACACGTCTGGAAGTACCCTGGTTCATTTGACAAACTTTAGATGTTCAACTGTAGCATGTCAGTCAGTCCTCACACACCGTCGTAACCGACATTCACTTCTCACATCAATGGCACGTGGTGCACCGCAGTTTCCATGCCATTTATTTTCAATGGTGCCGCTACTCCAGTCACGGTACACTTTCACCAAAGCAGTACACGAACAGTTAAAAAACTGTGCAGTTTCCAAAATACTTCCGACCTTGGCGCGAAACCCAATGATCTTCCACTTTTGCGAGTCAGATAAGTCTACTCATGTAATTTTACCCATGACATCAACGAAGGGTGTGTTCCAAGATAGTCTACGTTTCGAACTTTTATATTCACCACGACGGCTAGCGCCACGTGTCGCGTTTCACTGGCTGTGCACCATTGATGTCTGATGTAGGGGTGGTTATAATTATATGTGACTTGACTCTTTAGAAGATAATGTACATGATTATTTAAGTATAGAAAAATCCCTTTATTACCAACACCAGAGGGATTTTCAGTCAAATCAAACAAACTAAATAGAATACAAACAATTTACATTACCGAAATGCATTATCTGTATGCGTATCAGGGTTACCTACAAAAATAGTTCATTGCCAATTTGGTGACAGTTGGCAAATAATCTAATACGCGTTGACCAATCGACAAACATTATCAGTTCAGAACATATAGTATTAAATAAATATCCTTCCGCTACCCAAATGGTGTTGTAGGAAACCATTCTAGGGTTACTTTAAAATATATTTTATCACAGTTTTGACCACGTTTGGTGTTACATCTAATTGATTTCGGTCGCTGAATTACCATACATCTATTCTCAATTCATTTATTAGAATTTTTATCATAGACGTGCATAAATCGTATTAAAAAACCAAGTTAAATAACGTCTTGCTCAGAATACGTACTGTGAAAACCAGAACAGAAAAACTATAGACACTTACATTAAGCTTGACAGAAAATTCCTCTCAAACATAAAAATTTTTAATTAAGTAAAATTTTCTAGCTATCTATACACATTCTTCTTTTAGAAGTGCCATTTTGGGTACATCTTTCTTAAATATATAGACTATAAACTTATGTTTGAGATTATTTCTAATTTTAATGCATTTTCAGCACCATTAGCAGCAACCTGGGGAGCTTATAGCTACGTTCCATTTCATCAATACTTTTGTTATTCATCAATTTTAAAAGCAAATTTTTGTTTGGAAGATTTAATACTGGAGAGAAGATCGATATTTTCCTTAATTACAAGAAATGTGCTCATAGATCGATTTCCATTAAAATACATAAAGGTTTCATTCAGATTTTCCGAAAACTGATTTTGTAAGTCACTACCCACTGTGTGAGGACCACCGGGTTGCCCGTGAAACTTATTTTTATGGGGTCAGGTGTTACCACTGCTCGTTAACTCTCGCCATTCCCGATGATTGCTGCCCGTTCCCATTTGGTTTGCATCGCAAACCAACCCAACAGGCAATGCTGTGACGGCCTCGAGGTTGTTAGTAATACATGTAAATACCAATAAATTAATTTTAAAATATTTTAGATTAAAATAAATTTAAAAAACGGGCTGTGCGCATTAAATCTTACTGGTACTGAAATCATTAAAAAGAAAACACAATAATTCAACTTTAACCGACATGACACATTACATGAGTTACTATTGAAAATGATTTATTTAAAGAAAATCATATTTTAGGTATTCATCTAGTGTAAAATTTTCCGCAGATTTTACTTCCGTTGAAATTTTAATCTACCTTAAAGAATCGATAAGATAGAAAACCTCAAATAGTCTTAGCCGTGACAAAGTTGAAATTACTAGCTAGAATACTAAATCAACAACGTGAATCAATACACGGTAGAATCGGAAAGGCATTACTATGAATAACATAAAATCTGTCATTTCTTTAATGTAACGTCAGCGGTCGAAAATCGCAAATTCCTCTCCTTTTTCAATCGAGGTAGCCTTTCCCGAGAGAAGAAAGGAAGGTGTAAAAACTAATGATCAATTAAATTATGTTCTAGATTAAATTTTAAATTCGGGCTGTACACAAAAATCACAAAACGTTAAGACTACCTGTGTGCCAAATGTCATTATTGTAAGTGCCAAAGATTCGTCAAAACACGGCTCACAGAGCTCAGAGAAACACTTATTTTTTATAAAAGTAGATATATTGCAAACATAAATTATTTGAAAATAAAAAAAGTAACATGAAAATTTCAATTTAGACCTTTCATGATCAATCAATGTATAATGAAGCAAGATAGTGTTAGATTATTCCTATTATAAGAATAAAATGTGTGTATAGTAGAGTTTAAATCGCACGAGTTCAACAAAACGGGCAGTTAATGAAATTTGGGATTACATTTTCAATAGGGACTCAAAAATCTTTATTCGTGATGCATAAACATTTGGAACAAACTGACTGCATTTGTATTCGTCGTTCGTTTTTTTTTAATTTTACATTATGTGTTTTACTTTACTATGAGTGATGCATTTGTAAATGTAGGCAGTTCATCCTAATACCTAACTTATTAGATTTCTATGATATTTTTTCGTTGATTAAGCTGTTTTAAGCTGTTGTTGATTAAGTTGCATGATTAAGCTGTTCATTTTAATACACACACATTCCACATGTTTAGAATTAAAAACTTTCAATACGGAAATAAAGTTTTATACTTTTTGAATACAACAAACGAATACATTCTGATTCATATTATTATTAAATTTATTGTTAACTATATTAATATATTAATAAGAACACATTATATTTAAAGCAAAATTTAATAAGGAAATGCATTCTTTAGAACCTTTTAACTTTCATTCTCTGTTTTAAATTTGTACATTAGAATATTTATTACTTATTATTCCGCATTAATTGTTTCTAATGTTCTCAATTCTTCTCTTGTTTGATCGTAAAATATTAAAACAGAACATACGACACACTTGCTATACATTATATTCATTTTCGTGTTTCCAGATAAAGAGTAAACAAAAACACCTCAGCGAGCTTGGTAATTGAATTTTCATATTTATCTTCTGTAATCTGGTTTATGATACAACTTTAAGAACAAGATACAAATTAAATTTATATACTCCTTTTTCGAATTTAATTCCCAAATTAATTGAATCAAAACAGAACGAAAAGAAAATGGCATAAAACATCGAAGAACTTACGACACTGAGTATAACGTAAGTCCTTTCCTCAAAATTTATTCCTCACTCATTTTTTCAAGTAATGATTGAGCAAATCAGTATTACATTTTATTAATTTAAAGTTCCCATTTCGTGCATGGACAAGAAATCCACAGCATAATCAATCACCTACAAATTCTCATTCTGGCAATTTTTTTGCTAAGGAAACAGATGCAGTGGCTAATTAGTTACCATTCTGAGGAATTTCCTTTTAATTCTCTTAATCTTGTAACAACTAGCAGTGACTAAAAACACTAAATTAAATGCTTGTCAAACAAGGATAAATTAAGCGAGAGGCAAAATTTAACTATGTAAATGCTGAGTGGAAAAATAAACAAGAATTTTAATCCTGACGGCGTTTCTGCACATGTATATTCCTGTCTCATCTTGTCTTCCGTAATTAAGGGACAGTGCAAAAGAGATTAGGAAGTGGAAATGAAAGCTTGTTTATATGACTTTTTATCTTCAAATTGAACAAATGATACGTTAGTTACATTTTTTTGGGGGGTAGATAGTTTCATAGAGTTATTGAATAAGGGACCTGTAATTAAATATGTTTTCACTAAACATAGCTACGTTATTATTGTTTTTAGATGATAGTTTCGTCCTTTTATTGAATAAGAAGGCTGGAATCAATGTGTTGCCTCTGAATTTAGGTACATTACTCTATACTTAGTGGTGATAGCTTCGTAGTTCTTTTGAATTAGAGGCCAATATTGAATGTATTGCCAGAAATATTGTTGTCTATAAACATAGTAGGAATTATTTTTTAAATGATTGTTTCGTAGTTTTCTTTAACCGTGCCTATTAATTCAGTAACGTTATTTATATTTAGTGGTGACAATTTTTACCTTTTATTTTCTAAACATGTGGCTGGAACTATATGATGTTCTAATATTGTGTTAGTTCATTTTTTATTTACTAGTGATAGTTCCATACTTTTTTGAATGAAAAGGCTGGAATAAAGATGATGTCCCTACATTTAATTACGTTATTTTTAATTAAGATAGCACCATCGTTCTCTTGAATCAGAGAACTGGAATGAATGTGCTGTTTGTTAATTCATTTAAGTTATTTTAATTTACTCTTGGGGGTAGTTTATTACCTTTCATCAGAGAGCTGAAACGAATACCATCTATCTACACTTTGTTACGGTATTTTTATATTGGTATAATATGAATATTCACTCCAATATGAAAATAGTTCCATCGTTACTTAAATCAGAGGGCTGGAATAAATATGATATCCATACATTTAGGTACGTTGTTTTTTATCCATCGTATATATATATATATATATATATATATATATATATATATACGCTTTTTCAGTGATGATAGTTCCATGTTTTTCCTAAATAAGAGCGCAATAATGAATATGACGTACCTCCATTCCTTTAATTAGAATGTGGATCATGAAATGTTTGGTATTTCAGAGTTATTGAAACTCTTTACCGGCACACTTTGAGATCTATCACATTATTTCTATGCTATAGTCTATCTTAACTAAGTTGACATTTGAGTGACGTAATTTGGACTAGCCTGTTAATTTATAAAGTTGATAAGAAACTTCCATAATACATTACCGTTATTGACGTCTTTGAAGTGTATTTTGGCTTCGAGTATATTGCTCGTTAGTGAATGCGATAGTTGTAAAAAAATAACCACTTATGATGGTCATCAAATATGCTTCGGTATTTGGGCACTCTTTCGTAAGACGAAGTTTCTACCTCTCTGAAAAATACTTCCCATACGTCATTTTCCTCCTCCCGACAGTCGCACTGCAGTATTTTCAAGTTTGCTTTGTTCTTGTTAACATTTAAGCTGCGGCAGGTAGACAGTTGTTACTACCACAATTTCGTTTACACCAGCGACATGGTATAGACCTGTGTACAACGGACGTTATCCCCTTTAAGCAATCCCCATTTACGAGCTGTCAGCGACAGACCTTTTAGAGGATCCCTCCTTTTGTTCGGTACCAGACCCTATCATCCGTAAGTTGGGAACGCTTTTGGGGAAAGGCAGAAGGTCGCTCTGGTGATATACGCCACACAATGCTATGAAAGGAAAGCGTCAGTCATAAATCCGACTCAAGGCTCTATACTCAAGCTAGGTAATTAGGATTGGTAGAGGGTTGGACATACACCCGAGAGAGCCATTCCTGGAGACTATTGAAAAAATCTGAGAGCCCGGCGTAAAGATTAATGATATCGTATTATACACAGGGTCATTCTAGAGTGGCGTACTGGGCTAGTACGTTTACATAGTCAAAAAACCATAAAGACGGTCGAAAGATCGTCCGAATAAATTTCCTACTTTCGTAAATAGGTGGTTTAATTTAAGGAGCAATGCAGCAAAACAATGGACTATTGGAGACGGTTTGAAATCATAACCGAAAGGAAATATCACTGGACAAGACCTCATAATTTCGAATAACGAGAATAGTGCCCTTTTAACACTTCTAGTGGCCTATCTTCAAGACCAAAACATCCTTGTAGTGGCCAGACTTTGGTGCAAAAACCTGTTACAATCTGTCACCAGTTATAGGCAAGGGAAAAATTGTTTTCCTATATACAAATACACATACAAATATTGACGACCAGCTACAGGCTCAAGCCCAACAAGGCTGATCCTTTGTTCATGAACTCCCCAATTCCCACTGACTATCCAATTGTTTCTTAAATTCGTACACTCCCTTTGAATTAACTATATTTTCTGGCAACGCGTTCCAACTATCTATTACCCTATTAAAGTAGTAGTTTTTCCTTCAATCCCGATTAAAATGTGTCTTATTCAATTTATACCCATGACCCCTTGTTCTGTTATCCCTATTGAAATTTAAGCCCTCTGTGTCCCCTTGTTTTACAAACTTGAAAAGCTGAATCAAATCCCCCCTCCTTCTTCTTCTTTCCAGTGTATACATGTTTAGCTTACTTAAACGTTCATTATAGTCGAAATTTGCTATCCTCTTTATTATTTTTGTAGCTCTGTGCTGAACCCTTTCAATTAATTCTATGTCCTTTCTCATATATGGAGCCCAGAATTGTACAGCATATTCTAGATGTGGTCTTACTAAACCCTAATATAACAGCAAGATTATATTCTTACCCCTTGAAGTTACAGTCTTTTTAATATACCCCAATAACCTATTAGCCTTTTTACACGCAGCCGAACATTGGTGACCCATTTTAAAATCCCTGTGAATTATCACCCCAAGATCATTGACTGTTTCTCCCTCCTTTACCTTTACTCCCTACAGAAAGTACTCGGCTCCACTGTTCCTGTAACCCATATGAAGAAATTGACATTTCCCTACATTAAATGACATACCCCATTTTACAGCCCATTCGGATATCTTATCAAAATCCCCTTGTAAATTCTCTATCTGTAACTTGGTATACACTGTCCCCCATATATTTAAGTCATCTGCAAATATACTGATTCAATTCTTGATCCCCTGACCTATATCATCTATTAAAATGATATAGATCTTCATTTCCCTTGGAATAATAGTTAGGCAGTATGTCTTAACAAGGTATCATTCATTAAAAAAACTGATCAAATCGTGTATGACGAGATATATTGTCAAAACCACTTGGGGGTTGAGAATCGTATGCGATGAAAACTTTTTAAAAATCATAGCACGTTTTCCGGTTCTGATTACCTTTGAAGTTATGAATAGAGGCTTACATTTGACTGTTGAATTGCTGTAAGCTATATTCCATATAACGGTTATGCCCTGCTATTCCGTAAAAGACTTATAGCACCCCGGCAAGAAAAGTGACGCAACTTAAAATTACAGAATTTGAGAAACATCAACTTAAAGGATACTATAAAACTGATATTGATATATTATAAGCTTCTTTTAAATTTTAGGTACGTATTTATGATGGTAAGTTGTACTATATTCTATAGAATAGTAATAAAACATGCTGGAGAACCTCATACATATTTTTCAATGACATAACATCAACATTTTTATTTTTCTGAGTTGTGTCACTTTTCTTGCCGGGGTGTGATATGGGATTCACAATTGTGCGAAAAACATTTGATAAGCTAAATGTATGACACGTAATAAGCTTTAAGTGCTCATATCTGTAGTAAAGATAATTTTTATGATATAAAGACTTCTTTTAGGTTTAAAACATTAACTATAGGTAAAAGGTAAACAATAACCCATTGCACTTACATTCCAATACTAGTATAAATTTATGTTGGACTTTTAGTCAGTCGCATACCTCTTGTTAATGAAATAACATGTAATGGAGTCTGAGAAAGCCAGACACATTTACAAAACATGTGTTTCACATTTCGTATCGCATTTATTTTGAATAGGGCTTATATATTTGTTATTCTAGTATGGCCATATAAAATGCATGATACTATAAGAAATAAAAACATTTTTACCACTCCATATAACGAGGGTTTTATGTTATGTTAGTGTGGCCAGACAAAAGTAATGGTATGCTGAGAAAAATTAATAGTTAATTCGCCAAACTATAACAAGACGGATAATTTTTATACTGGTTAACAATAATTGCAAAAGAGAACGCATAAAATTAATGTCTTGTAGAATAGTTCTTTAAAGAATACAAACTATTTTTGTTAAAATTTCAACTGGTTCTTCACACAGAATACTCCTTTTCCAGTATAGAAAAAACCAGATCTCCATAGATATCAGTAATCTGCTCTAGTAATTTGAATTCAAAGTTAGAAAGGCAATGTTTATGCTTGTTTATTAAATAATGTCCATGTTTCTTTGTTTTAATTTTTCTGCTTCGTAAACCAACACCACGGGCAACACCGGGCTAGTATTTGTATAAATTACAAAAAATTGAAATAAAGAAGTTAATAAGCATTTTTATTTTGTTAAACATATTCTAGGATCGTTAATTTGAAATAAGTATGTACAAATTCCAAAGAGTACAAAAGACTAGAATACTCATATATATATATATATATATATATATATATTGCATATCCTAACCTGATTGGCATTTCCTGCTTTTAATTTGCATAATTCCTTCATGGTGTTGAAATTTCGACACTGCAGTGCATATACCAACACTATATCATTTGCAAAATAGTACTTTTGAAGTAAATACGAAGGGGCTTTTGTAAGATGTAGTTTAAAATAAACTTAAACTAATACATAAGACGTGTAAGAAATTTTATAATCCTTAACTGCGTCATCCATCATAGGTGCATGATGGATGGGATATATCAATTTTATTTAACAAATCCAAATCACCACAGTGCCAAATAAGGTGCGATGAAACTCCACCTTCGAGCTTAGTATTATTAAATACATCATATCGATATCCCTCTCCAGATCCAAACCTTTTAAATCCCATTTAATATTTTAAAGATACAAAGCAGTTTTTACTCTATGGGTGTCTAAAACAAAGTTATGAACTGTGTAACGAATGTAATAACGTAATAAATAATCCATAAAATGGGTGGGACGGTAAAAGTAGATTACCACATATTGATTCAAAAATCATTCATACTTTCAGAATCAATCTAAATTATTATGTTTTGCAAAAATTCAAAACCAATACATTTAAACAAATAAAATGATGCGACGAAACTCCGCCTTCGAGCTTAGTATTATTAAATATAACAAATCAATATCTCTCTACATATCCAAACCTTTTTAATCCCATTAAAAATTTTTTAAAGATTGAAAGTATTTTTCACTCTATGTCTGTCTGAAACAAAGTTGTGAACTGTGTAACGAATCTTATAATAACGTAGTGAATAATACATAAAATGAGCAGGATGGTAAAAAGAGATTATCACATATGGATTTAAAAATAATTCATACTTTTAAAAACAATTTAAGTTATTATTCAAAATTAATATATTTAAACAAATAAAATGAATTATATTTTACTAACAACAGTACTCAGTAACGAATATATCCCATTCATTTGACACATTGGAATCCCAGTTGAACGAATGCATACATCATGAAACACGATTCATTTTCATATCTATTAAAACTAACATAGATATAAACCAACTAAACCCCATGTAACGTTTCAATGATGCAAAGCAACTTCCACGCTACGTTTGTCTGAAATGAACTAATAAGCTGGGTAATTAATTAAATAAACACGAAATACATCATCTATCTTGAAGGCATTGGAATAGAAAAATGTCGAAATATACTAATTCAAAATGTCATGCAATCTTAGAAAATCACTATAAATTATTATAATTTACATTATTCTTTTAACCGTAAATTGTGATGTAAGTAAAATAAAAATAAATTTCCTCAAATAAAATGCTCAGGAATAAATACCTCCCATTCTTTTGACAAATATATATTATTTTGATTCATCTTTTGGTTTCAGCTTTATTAAGTGCAACATCAATCTCTGTAGATTCATATCACAACTAAATTCCGTGTAACATTTCTAAGATACAAACTAATTTTCTCTCGGCGTCTGTCTGAACTGAACTAATAAGCTGTGTAACGAATTTAATAATCACGAAATGCATCATAATGAAATTCAAATAAATGAAAATTGAATAAACGAAAACTGAACAAACGAAATCAAATTGACAGTAATATATCTTGTCAAAAAAAATAATAAGTAGTATAATCCATTATTTTGACTAATTCTAATTACTAGAAAAGCAAAGTATGCATTCTGAAGCATCTTTCATTTTCAGTTTTGTTAAGTACAACCTGTCTATATATATATATATATGTAGATTTATGCCAACTCAATCACGCACACAGTTTTAAAGATCGGAAACAGCTATAAGACGACGTGTTTTAAGACAACTAATAAGCAGTGTAACAAATAGAATAACCATGAAATGGATCATCCATTTTGAGGCAGTAGGATAGAAAACTGTTGCGATATATTAATCCAAAATATCATGCATGTTTCGAGAAGTCACTATAAATTATTATGTTTTGAAGAAATTCAAATAAACGACAGTTGCGCAAACGAAAACGAATTGAGAGTACTGCATTTTCTCAGTTCATTTTTGTTTGCTCAATTCGTCAGCTATATCGATCTCTATATGTATATGTATACCGACTAAAACACGTCCACAGTTTTAAAGATAGAAAACAGCAGTATCTCGACGTGTGTCTTAAGATAACTAATAAGCTATGTAACGCAAAGAATAATCATAAATGAATTTTTCATGAAAGAGGGAATACGATATAAAACTGTTGCGATATATTAATTTTAAAAAATGCATGTTTAAAGAAATCACTATAAATTATTCTGTTTAGCAGAAATTCAAATGAACGTAAATTGGGCAAACGAAAACAAACTGAGAATAACATATTTTCTCAAATAAAAGGGTCAGTAGAATAATCCCTACTTTTTATTAATCAAAATCACTAGAAATCCAAAGATGTTATCACTCGACGTCTGTCTTATAAGAACTAATAAGCAGTGTAACGAATAGAATAATCATGAAATGCATCATACATCATTATAAATTATTCTGTTTAGCAGAAATTCAAAACCAACCAACATATTTGTACAATTAATAAGAAATATTTTTTTCAACTAACGTACTCAGTAGTATACCCCATTTATTTGGCTAATTAAAAACACGAGACGACCAAAGCATGCGCCGTGAAACAACATTCATATTCAGATCTATATCATCCAACATATCAATCTGCCAATGTTTATCTGATCCCACTAAAACCCGTGTAGCGTTCCATGGACATAAAGCAGCATTCATTTAACGTTTGTCTGAAATGAACTAATAATCTATGTAACGAATTTAATAAGCACGAAATGCATCATCCATGAAGTAGGAATAGAAAAGTGTTGCAATAGAGTAACTCAAAATATTATGCAAAATCAGAGAAATCACTATAAACTATTATGCTTAGTAAAAAATCTAAGCAATCTAAAATTAATATGCCTATTAAAATCAAATATATTTCGTCAAATTAACTGTACATTTACGAATATATCCCATACATTTGACTAATTCAAATCATTAGAAATCCAAGGCTTGCGTAATGAAATACCTTTTATTTGAACATCTATAACATCCAACATATTGATTTACCAATGTTGATCTAAACCTGCTAAACCTCGTGTAATGTTTCATATATAAAGCAGACTTTCACTCGATGTCTGTCTGAAATGAACTAATAAACTGTGTAACGAATTTAAAATCACGAAATGTATCATCCATCAAGTTGACAGAAGAATAGAAAAGTGTTGCGATACATTAATTCAAAATATTATGCAAGATTAGAGAAATCATTTTAAACTATTCTGCTTTGCAAAAATGCAAAGCAAGCTAAAATTAATACGCCTATTCAAATAAAATATATTTCCTCAAATTACTTGTACATTAACGAATATATCCCATACTTTTGACTAATTCCAATCATTAGACAACCAAGATCTGCGTAATGAAACACCTTTTATTTTAATACCTATAACATCCAACATATTGATCTACCAATGTAGATCTGAACCGGCTAAACCTCGTGTAATGTTTCATATATAAATCAGACTTTCACTTGATGTTTGTCTGAAATGAACTAATAAACTGTGTAACGAATTTAATAATCACGAAATGTATCATCCATCAAGTAGGTAGAAGAATATAAAAGTGTTGCGATACATTAATTCAAAAAATTTTGCAAGCTTAGAGAAATCACTTTAAACTATTCTGCTTTGCAAAAATGCAAAGCAAGCTAAAATTATAAGCCTATTCAAATCAAATATATTTCCTCAAATTACTTGTACATTAACGAATATATCCCATACTTTTGACTAATTCAAATCATTGGACAACCAAAGTTTGCGTAATGAAACACCTTTACATTTAATATCTACAACATACAACATATTGATCTACCATCCAATGTAGATCTAAACCGGCTAAACCTCGTGAAATGTTTCAGACATAAAGCAGGCTTTCACTCGACGTCTATCTGAAATGAACTAATAAGCTGTGTAACGAATTTAATAATCACGAAATGCATCATCCATCAAAGGGACAGGAGGATAGAAAAGTGTTACGGGCACCGTTCGATACTCGCCAGGTTTCACGACTTCCCCTGAGCCAAGCCAGGCCAAGCATCGGAACGAGCGAGGTTGATAAGTTGCTTCAACCCTCCCGTCTCGAAAATGAAAAATGTTGAGAAGGCTTTGAGGTGATGAATATCTCAGGTGGAATCTTTTGCATTGTTTCGGAGGTTCGAGAATCCAGGGAGATGTGAGACTTGCAATCGATATTGACTTTCATCTTTTGTTTAAGAGTTTGTGAATTTTAAGCGCACCTAAGGCGGTTTGAATGCTTTATCTTTTTAAAGTATCAATTTCTGTTGTGTACTGTGCTTTATCTTGCTAATGGATTTATACCTGGTGCTGCCAATACTAATCTGTACATAATTTTACAGTGGTGAATCAATAAGTATTCCCAGCAAGCTATGAATTTGTTTTAATGAAAGTAGATAGCTGATAATAACCTGGATTTTCAATGGAGTTCGTTTGTTTTTAAAAGCACCTCAACCATCCTTGCAAAATCTTTCATATACCTTAACAAGTGTCTTCAGCAAAACAAAAGTCTTATATGCGTAGCTTCTTGTATTTCTTGATTGATGGTGAATCACTAATATGTCATGTTAATAATATTCACTCAAAAGCGTATCAGCAATGTAGTGTTCATAACAGACCCATGTTACGTATAATACCAATCGCTGTTATTGTGTTAGTTGTGGTAGAAGACGATATTCTGGAATTTTTTTATCTGCAATATATATATGAGTGAATATTTTTGATGCTTTCAATACATATATCTGTACAGACTTACTTAATTAATAAAAATTAAAAATTAAACTGTTAGTTGTGCTTCCATAATAAGCAATTTCTTTTTAATTCATATATGTTTGGATGAGTTCCATAACACAAGAGCCATATTTCGTCTTGTTGAGCAAAACACAAGACCGCCAACGTTAAGAGATGCACAAACACTGACACAGAACATTATCCAAACTTTACTGACACAGAAGATATAAATGCATTAAGGATAAATCCAACTTCAATTTATGTTTATTTCATTCAAATAGTAATTGCATTCAATTATTTAAGCGATACAAAAGTTTTTGGGGAGAGATATATATATATAGAAGCAATCTATAATTTGCAACATAATTCTCACCAATCGCTGTGGTTATTTAGTCATTAGGTATGTTAGGCCAAAGCAATGATTATACTAAGAAAGCTAACTCTATATCTGCACTATCTATCTTCAAATTGAGCCATGGATTGACTACGAGTTATGCAATGCAGATGACTCCTTGATAATCTAGCTGGTGTGTTGATGCTTCACTGGGTCTCGGCCTATTGTGACCTATAGTGGCTCCCAAAATTGAGTATACACTTTCCTTTTTCCGCATTAAAAGCATAAAAAATTATCTATATATATATATATAATTCTCTTACGTGGCACGCAAAAAAGATGTTATTTGTAATCGCGTTGTGGCAATACTGTACGATTGTTTGTTTATCGCGAAGTCTCGCGCATCGATTGAATTTATAGCGTTATCGGATGAAATTTTATTGAAAAAAAAAAGGAAATTTTAATGAGCTGTTGCAGTTAGTTTATAATAGAAATCATAGAAAGCGGAGGATCTTTTCAGGGCCATTTAAAAAACGGTCCTTTTCAGGGTCTACAATTATAGTTCAACAAGACGCTTGCACTACAACTTTCGGCAACAAACTCAATGAAAAAGTGTGGGTCGTTTGAGTGCTGGGAAAATGTACACACAAACAACATGCTGGGTATTCAATTTCCAAAGCAACGCTCACATTTCGAGTCAAAATTTGCACAAAGTTTTCATTTGAATTCTGATTTTAGAGATACTGTATATATTTTTTCTGTAATACAGCAAATTTAGATTTGAAAAACATTTCTTTAATAACATATTTTGTAAACAATCCCTTCTGCTAGGACACATGTCTTCATTGAGGCGAGCATAGGTTCGCGCAGCGAACCAATGAGGATTGCGAAGCAATCCTCCGGGGGTTGGCGAGCGTTAGCGAGCAGGGGGTAGGCCCCCTAGTACTAATTATTTATCTAAAACTAATATGTATATAACTGATAAAATGCATCTTAAGAAATGTACTAGGTGTGGAAACAAATATAAAATCTCTTTAATGAATTAGTTGCATACTTTTTTAAGCACAAACTCCCAAATTTAATGCACAAAATTGAGTATACATCTGGTATAATTTTTAGATGAAAACATAACTAAAAATATGAATTCATAATTTGTTGCACATCCTTTCGAATGAATAACTGCTTACAGTTGGCGTGGCATCGATTAACAAGATTTTGGGTTGTTTTACTTGTTATTATCGCCCATTTTTCTCTTAAAACAGTTTTTAAATAGTCTTTACGATTGTTGTGGTTCTTTTTGGACGGATTTTTCCAACTGTGATCATACATTTTCTACAACATTGATATCAGGTGATTGTGGTGGTGTGTGCAACTAATTTTACAGTTGTACAACATCCACGGATTTAAAATTTTAGCTGTGTGCTTATGATCATTATTTTGCTAAAAACGAACCTAAACCCAATTTTTCGGACCTTTCGTTTTTTCGGACTCGTTTTGAATTATTTTGTAAAATGTTCAAGTATTGCATTTTACCCATAATTACGTTAAGAAAAAGTAAATTGAACATGCCATTGGTTGACACATAGCCCTATACTAGTACCGAGTCGCCTCCATGCTTTACAGTAGGAATGGTGTTTTGGGGAAGCAATTCACTGTTAGGCTTCCGCCAGAAATAGTATCGTCCATCACTTTTGAAAGCATTAAATTTACGCTCGTCACTGAATGTCACTTGATTCTAGAAGTCTGGAGACTTTGAAATATGACTTTTTACAAATGAAAGCCTATTTTCCTGGTTTGGTTTTAAAATGAAAGGTTTTCTCCTCACTACACAACCATTAAATCCTGCTTTCTCCTAAGTACTCTTCTAGTTATTTCTGTAGAGACAGGTCTTTGTATAGTGGAAGAAGTGGATGCATTAATTTTCGGAGTACTCACCTTAGGATTTAAGGTCACTTCGCGTATGATCCTCTTCTTTTCTAGGTCATGTCATCCAGTATTTTCTTTCGTCCTCTTCCTGAAATATTTTTGATGTATCCCAACTGTTTATACTTCCTGATAATTTTTTGGATGCATCTATAGAGCTCTGATGAACTATTTTTGTAATTTCTCACAGAGATATACCTTTTCCAGACATTTTAATAACAAGCTCTCTAACTTCAACTCCAGTTTCCGTTCTGGGGGCCCATTTTGAAAATTAAAAAGGAGTATTTGAACAAGAAACTCATACATTAGGATTTAAATCCAATGCCAATATCAAACACAAGCGTTATAAAAAGTAGTGGTAGCCAAGAATTTGTAGTCATTTTCTACAAAGTGTATACTTGATTTTGTGACATCAATCGTTGTCATTTTGTCATAGAATGCAAATAATTTAATTATTATATCAACTTCATGTTTCTTTTTTGCCTAAATATATCTTCCTTAACGTGTGTATACTCAATTCCGGGAGGAACTGTACATGGAAAAAAAGAGAACCGACGATTTCACCAAGGATTAAAGATGTCCCAAAAGTCGTTAACCCTTTGTCTTTTTACGCTTCGAAACTTTGGATAAAAGAGTTGTTCAAGCACCACGAAAAGAAAGACTTGTTAATACGGTCATTGATAAATCTCGGACATGCCTTCTTTACACCAGTGGCGTCGTTTCAGACTTTCAAATAAAGGCTTCATTTGAAAAATTTCGTTTCCTGACTGGGCAATATTCTTTCTTTAAAATTTGTTTGATAGTAACATTGTTGTTACCTCTCCTGACTGTGTTTTATGTGATAGTAGCCAACCTATAATAGCTCAACACTTAGGTACAAGCAGTGCATTTAATTTTAGTAATAGGAGGCAGAAATTATACCTATGGCGAATGCCGTAAAGTCAAGCGACTGGTATTTGCTTTATTCACACTGCATAGAAACCTCGGGTAGATCAGAGGATTTACTAATAACTGATATGTTAAGGTGTATATATGCTCACACCAAGCAAACATTAATAATAAACTAAAAAATACGAAAGCAGAAAAAAACTTTCAACGCATTGATAAGTGCCAAACAGTCGTTGTGAACAAAAAGAAGGAAAAAGAGAACAATAGAAAAAAAAGAATAAATGAAAAAATGAAGAACAAGTGTAAGCTTAATAAATCAAAGGTACTAAAGAGGGATTTTGATTGCTTGCCTTTTAAATATATTCAAATTATCACTTCCAGTTTATCCCCCCTGATAAAGTTAAGGTTCAAATTTTTCACTTTTCTCACTCATTTTCGATGTATACAAGCTTTTATTCGTATCCTAATTTTTTTTGCTTCTAAATATGCCGTCTTTTACAAAGTCATAATCACGTTGTTAACAAAAAGTGCTTTATAGTCACAATATAACGTTAACCCTCCTGATGTTTTTCTGGAATATGTATCTTGCCATTAGCAAAAGCATTTCACTAGCATTCGCCTTGCATTTTTCTTATTAATTTCGATTCATACAAGCTTTTGTTCGTTTCCTAATAGTTTTTGCTTCACGAAGTGCTGAGCCATTAGCAAAACTGACATATCTAGGAGGAGGAGGTACATCCTAATTTGGAGAAAGCTGGCCACATTTTGTATCGGCATGGTAACAAAAATGGCGAAATCTTGATGACGAGGTATGTCCTCATTAGCATAATTGATCAGATCTTAGTAGATGCGATATCTTGTCAAAATCACTTGAATGGTTTACATATGAGATATGTGTCTGTGAGTTGATCGATATTTTCATTCCTACTTACATGTGCATTAACCATTAATTTTAAAAAGCATATAATATACATCTTAGGAATACTTAATTTAAATATCTTCGAACAATGCATAATTAAATTGGCAAATAAAAACATGTTTAGTTTATCCTTTTCATTGCGTAACATTGAAATCATCGAAAATCTAAAAGTGCATTATTGGAACCGGTGCGAATAAAGAATAGTTAATTCATTAAAAAAAGTTCCAACTAAATTTCTAGCGATATTAAATTTCCATATAGTTCAAGCCTTCATTAGTTATAATTCAAATATGTCTTCTTACACACAAACAAACCTAAACCGAACAATGCATAATTTAAATTAGTAAATAAACACATGTTTAGTTTACCCTTTTCATTGCGTAACATTGAAATCATTGAAAATCTAACAGTGCATTATTAGATCCGGTGAAAAAAATAATGGTTAATTCATTAAAAAAAATCCAACTAAATTTCTAGCGATATTAAATTTCCATATAGTACAAGCCTTCATTAGTTAGAATTCAAATATGTCTTCTTACAAACAAACCTAAACCGAACAATGCATAATTTAAATTGGTAAATAAAAACATGTTTAGTTTACCCTTTTCATTGCGTAACATTGGAATCATCGAAAATCTAACAGTGCATTATTAGATCGGTGCGAATAAAGAATGGTTAATTCATTAAAAAAAATCCAACTAAATTTCTAGCGATATTAAATTCCCATATAGTTCAAGCCTTCATTAGTTAGAATTCAAATATGTCTTCTTACACAAACAAACCTAAAACGAACAATGCATAATTTAAATTGGTAAATAAAAACATGTTTAGTTTACCCTTTTCATTGCGTAACATTGAAATCATCAAAAATCTAACAGTGCATTGTTAGATCCGGTGCGAATAAAGAATGGTTAATTCATTAAAAAAATCCAACTAAATTTCTAGCGATATTAAATTTCCATATAGTTCAAGCCTTCATTAGTTAGAATTCAAATATGTCTTCTTACACACAAACAAACCTAAACCCTAAACATCCCCATCAATTACGCGCACAAATCCCACGTCACAAACAACAATCCCGAAAACGACGCACTTGTATTCGATTCATTGTTAAACATTGTTGATCCAAGTTTTTGGATTCACTTGTTATGAAAGAGATCTCGAAAGCAATTTCGGCGGGGAAAAGAATCCATTCGGATGCGAAAGGCGGCAGAAAACGAATCCAGAAAACAGTTAAAAATAACATATTGCCGAGAATTACGATGGAGCCGTATCCATTGTTAGTGGGAATTAATGATTATTTTCCATTGTAGGGAATGGCTGTTGCGACGTGATCACAAAAGGAGCTATTTCCTTCTTTTTTAGATTGTGTGTGTTTTAAAGGGAAACATCATTTGAGAAGGGGAGAAACTGCATTAATAAAAAATGTAATTATGTTTTCTGTTTTTTCGGAGAGAGAGAATGTTGTTTTTTAAAGGAGTACAGTGTTTATTTTACTAAATATTTCAAATTGATTTTTGAGAAAGCTTTGTATGGTGTCGTGAATAGTTCATGGAAAGTAAATAGAAATGTAATACAGAATGGAAAATCAAATACATTAAAATTAGGTACTACTTTGTATTTAGTCTGTATTATGTTGAGGTTCGGCGGTAGACTAGATGCGAGAGATGTACAGTCGCATAAAATAAAAACGAACCATCCTCTTTATTTCGACCATAATTCATAGTAGATCAAATTCAGGTATTTAATTCAACATAACCCCCTACAAATTCAAATGCCAAACAAAATTTCTTAAGGGGACGTCTTTATATCAAAGTTTGCACAAATAACCAAATTTATAATACAAACACCATGTTTTGATGACTTAATCATATTCTTACAGTTAAATTAGTATAATTATAAAATTCCATGATTTTGCTATCTTCAGGAATATTCAATATTAAATTTGCTGTCAATTTCAGGGACCATCTCCACATTGACAATCGACAAAAAACAAATAACAAAATTTCTAATAAAACACCATGTTTTGAAGTCTAAATCATATTTTTTATAGTTAAATTAGTCTAAATATAAAATTCCATAATTTTACAATCTTCCGGGATATTCAATATTAAATATGCCGTCAATTTCAGGGACCATATCCACATTGACAATCGCAATTTGTATATCAAAATTAATTGTACATATCGTTACTCCAAGTGCAGAAAGTCGTAAGTCTAAAATCTGAATTGTTCAGGAAAGCAACATAGCTAATAGTTTTATTTTAGATTTCATTGAGTTAGTGTTATATACATTTGGTTGGGAAATGTTATTGGACCAGCTGATGACATAAGTAATTTCGCCATCAGGAGGGAATCACAAAATTCCACATATAGCAATAATAAAAGAAACATAGAACTTTTGACGTACGACACATTCCTCTTTGAGTGACGATATAGCTAACCAAATTTCAAATTTGAACACTACTTCAAACACTTTTTCGAGTTGTACTTTATTACATTTATTATGCAAGTGCAAAAAATCCAAGGATTACTATCCAAAGTTTCTCATATATTTTTTTTTTAAATTTTGGTTGTTCCGTAAAATCACCATGATGAGGAATATTCAATATAATGCAAAAACCAACCATTGGAATGAACAAAAAGTTTGCGTAAACGTAATAGAAGTACTCCTGAATCGATTCCCATCAAAAATAGTAAGATTTTAACCCACAATTGTTTCAAATATTAATAATAAATAATTAATAACAAACATTAATAATTATTAATTATTATTACATAACTATTTTTTTAGTAAAATATCAAATGTATTTTGTTTGGGATGTTTAACAGTAACATTTTACAAAATATCAGCACTATTATTTAGGCAGATAGTCATACAAATCTAATAAACTCATTTAACATTAGGAACTCCAATCTTTCTGTGCTCGTATAACTTCGAAACGATAATACCTAATGATATAAAAGTTTGTATCAGAAGTTAAATTTTTATAAAGATTCGATATTGTGGGTCTAAATAGTGGGTTTCCATTGGAAGTTATAAGTTTGGGCTCAATATAGAAGACTGGCCCTTATGGAAATTTAAGGCATTTGAATTTATCGAACACGTTTGTTCTTGTCAAACGCTTCCTTGGAATATTCTCTACTGTTAAGTTGATAGAATCAAGAGTGGTCGTTTGTTTAGTTTTCGATTGTTTTCCCCCAAGGTCATCTTCTATCTCATCGGATCAGTATAAGCCATCTGATTTCTTTTCATCATAAAAATTAATAACTTTTCGATTACAATTCGTAAACATATGAGGACACATCAAGAGAGATTCGTAGAGACAATTCGTAGAGTCGGAGAAACTGATAGATTGCGAGTTCAAAACTCAATCCAGCCAAAGATCGTCGAGTACGTTTGGTATTATTCACGTTTAGTATGTCGTAGCCTCAAATGCTATCACGTTGGAGTGTCGAAGTGTGGAGAGAGGGATGTCATCTAGGGTGTATTGACCTCGTCACCTGATCTTGGATCAAAATTATGAAGCGTTGTCAATAATTTTAAACATGATTCTGATAACCAATCATTTAGTCATTTTGTATGATGGGGAAAAGTGGTGCTGACACTACTCAAAAAGTTAACTCTATATCTGCAATGCAAGATATATCTTAAAATTCAGTCATGGATTGACTACGATTAATGTAATACAGACGACTCTTCGATAAGCTAACTAGTGTGTAAGTGTTTCAGTGGGTTTCGGCCTATTATGAAGTACATGGAGAAAAGACAACCGGCTATTTCGCCAAAAAGGAATAAGGCCAAAATGAATTTTTCTTTGAATCGATTTCGGTTGTCGCCAAAAGGCTGTTGTGTTGTTCCAATGCGACGTTAATGCAATGTCCTACAATGTAATCTATACTTATGCTGCAACTGTTTTTATTCTATGTGAAAATGAGGATAAAAATGTTTAAACTATCATATTAAGAATTTCTTGCAAATAGTTTGTTAGCGTGCGATGTATAAAATTTATTTATAAGCCTGTAAGTGAAGAGAATGGGGTGGCAGCTCAAGTGTTTACCTCATCATCTGACAATGGCTCAAATTTCCGAGGTGTTACCTTCATATCTTTCTTTAAGGGAGTGTTCCCGGATCTTCGTCAATCGCGTGTTGCACCATCGAAACATGAATTCGACTACCTACATACCTATATCATTTTGAAAAGCATTGTAATCATATATAATAAATGTATCTATATAAAGGAGAAGGTTTATGTAAACTCACGTTCCCCATCAAAGGTTCATATTATTCTCGGTTTACACTCAAGTGGGAAAGACAGTTTGTGAATCTTCAATACGTTAAATGTATATTTCTTTATGCTGGGACACATTTTACCACCATTCGTAAATTTTGTGTTTTTAATTTCTCTCTCTCTATCTCCCTCTAATAAACGGAAACATTAACAATTACAATTATATGGTTTAAATATATCTTCCAAAAAATTATCAGCATTATAGGATGAGACTATCTTTATGTATCTAGTCTATTTGATAAATTTAAGGTCAGGTAAGGTAATTTTTATTAAATTCGCACCACATCAACAGAACGGACTTTTGAGGATAGTTTGAGTTCAATCCCCTAATGGGCATCCAAGGATCCGAGGAGAACACTATGTAAATTTGAACCACGGTCAGATGACGAGGCAATACCTGAGCTGGCACCCCACTCTCCAAACATCCACACCAACCCAGCGGTAGACTTTAGGTTACGACCGATTTAAAGTGCACCAGCAGCCTCTACACCATACGCTTACAAATATCCATGCACTGACCCTGATTCGAACCAGGTACCTTCCGATCTAGAGGTTAACAACTTAAACACTATGCCGGTTGGTCGGCTTTATGGTACTAGAACTACGCCACTTAATTTGTGATTTTGAATCATGCATAATTTTGAATTATGCACCACTTTATAGAGTGGATCCAACGAAAAGACAATTGACCTTGGATATGTTTAATTTCGAATAGGTGCTAAAGTGCGTCAGAAGAAGACCGCCGTACACAAAAATATGAATGGCGATCACCTGGATGCTGTTTCTCTGGTCAACTGGTAATCACTTTTCGCATAAAGCGACAAACTTATCACTAGAATCCCTGTTAAAGACATCATCTGTGAAGCGCGTTATTTATGTTACCACTAGTCCACGAAATTAATTAACAAACTCATGTGACTCGTCTGACAATTAGTGGAGACCAGTTTACAAAATTTCGTATGCAATACAAAGTAAATGATACGCTTAGTAAATTTTGTAAAACGAACTATGAAGTAACAAACGTTTTGATGCAAACAATAAACAATAAATTTTATAAAATAAATGATACAGTTACAAAACATTTTAAATATCACTGTAAAGGTGCTAAACATTTTAGTGTAAAAAATAAACACAATAAACAATGCGAAATAAACAATTACGCACGAAACATTTAAAAGTAAACAATGAATAGTAAACTTCGAAAAATAAATAATAAAGAGTACATTTTGCAAAGTAAACAATGGATAGTAAATAACTTTTAATACTAAACAATAAACACTAGACTTTTTAAAGTAACAAATAAATACTAAACTTTGTAAAGTAACCAATAAATACTGAACTTTGTAAAGTAAACAATAAATTATAAACTTTGTTGAAGTAAACAATAATGTACTAAACGTTTGTAAGTAACACAAGAAATTTAGCAAACTTCGTAAAGTGAACAATCATATTAGTTAGGGTTTAAAGTAAACAATAAACTCAGTAAACTTTCGTTAAGTAAACAGTAAACTTTCGTAAAGTAAACATTAAACTTTTCTAAATTAAACAGTAAACTTTCGTAAAGTAAACAGAAAACTTTCGTAAAGTAAACAGAAAACTTTCGTAAAGTAAACATTAAACTTAGTAAACTGTCATAAAGTAAACAATAAACTTTACACACAAACTAAACGTTTGTAAGTAACACACGAAATATAGCAAACTTCGAAAAGTGAACAATCATATTAGTTAGCATTTTAAAGTAAACAATAAACTCAGTAAACTGTCGTAATTTAAACAGTAAACATTCGTAAAGTAAACAGTAAACTTTCGTAAAGTAAACAGTAAACTTTCGTAAAGTAAACAGTAAACTTTCGTAAAGTAAACAGTAAACTTTCGTAAAGTAAATAGTAAACTTTCGTAAAGCAAACAATAAACTTAGTAAACTTTCGTAAAATAAATAGTAAACTTTCGTAAAGTAAATAGTAAACTTTCGTAATGTAAACAGTAAACTTTCGTAAAGTAAACAGTAAACTTAGTAAACTTACGTAAAGTAAACAATGAACTGTAAACTTTTGTAAATTATTACCAACGCAAAAGAAAGGATTGCACTTAGGGTTAGCTACGTGATTCTAATCTACACCACCTATACCTCGCAAGTTTCTAGCACAGTGGGTAATCTCACTGAACAACGGCAGCCACAAATAAGTAGCAGTAAATTTATCAACAAATAAAACAAACTGTGTTTGTTAAAGGTAAATGTATTTTCATACCTGATTTCGTCTTCCATAAAATACAATATTCCAAATTTTTAAATTCACTCCATTCCACCTTAAGCAAAATGCACAAAATTATAATTCATCCATTTTAAGTACACCACTCTCAATATGCCTTTTACCAACTTCAAATAACTCGATACCGTAAAAAACACTTTAATCATCACAACAAGTAGACCCTTGAGTTAAAACTCATTTCAAATATGTGTTTATTTAAGTTCTAACTGTTTGAGAGTCAGAAACTACTCATGCTAAAAGAGTTGTTGCGGAAACGTTGGATAAAACATCTTCAAGTCGAGCCATTTTTTTACAACTTTTTTCCATATACTCGAGGGAATTAAGTAGTAAGTTCAATCGAAAGCGAGTGTATTCGTCTCAAGTATTATAATAACTTGGAAGATGATAAAAATAACATTGCCAGTGAAACTTCAAAAACAAATATTTAACCAGTTTCGAATTTAAAAGATGAAAAAAAGAATAGAATAAATAATGCCAGAGCGTAACACATTCAATGCGGTGAATAATTATAAAAATAAACCGGAATGATTCATTTTTTTTCTTCTAACATATGAAATGATTCGAAAGGACAGTTTTCTTGAGATACTATTAAATTAATTCCTCTGAGTTACAAATTCTCCACAGATTCGTTTTACTTTTGTTGTTTTGAATGGAAGATTTACTCAACAACTCAAAGTCATTGAACGAAGCTATTTTCTAGTTATCATTTCTAATTCATGGTTACTTAAGAAAAAAAGCAAACATATTTTATTTGCGCACATATCTTTAAATTTAAAATGAACTCAATCAATGATTTATTTACGTACAGATTTTCTAATTCTGTTAAAGGTGATTATAGATTTCCTATTTCTGTTCTCTAAGGTATAGTCAAAGAGCAGATTAACTTTTTAAAGTTTTGGCTGTAGAAGTATACAATATTTGTAGACTGTTTTTAAATAATCTCACACGTATTTTGGGTTATAATATAAAAAATTATTTCGTATTTTGGTAGTACAGTTAAACCCTGATTATCAGAGCTCCAATTAACGAATTAACCGAGTGTACGTAGAATTGGTACCAAGTGTCAAAACGTTTGGCCACCCTGAAGTGGTTTTCCCGATATATTTCGACCACCAGAGTCTGACCAATTTTGCTTTGACGTGATATCTCGCCATCAAAATTTTGCTGATCTTTTTTTATGACGACGCGATCAAGATGTGGTCAATTTTCTTCCAATGGCGAGAGACGACGTGATCTTGGTAGACGAGATAACTCGTTCATCAAGACCTCGTCAGTTTTGCTCATGAAGAGATATGTTGCGAGAAAGTGCTGCGAAATAGATTACTATAGTGCAACTTTTTAAAGGGTTAAAAAGGCACTTCAAGTTCAGATTTCCTATAAAGACATCGCGATATATATTTACTGTGATACTAACCTGAGTATAAATTATTCTATACCCTATATTTGAAAATCTTTCAGCAGCAGTATTCGTATAGACTGTTTTGGGTTATAACATCCGTTTTCCCAGGTAGTCTTGGTCTACATTACCTGGGATAATCAAGTTTCTACTGTACTCACATAACTTAAAAGTAGTCACGTATTATTGATTTAATCTCAGGAAAGTACCGTACAAAATATTAAGCGAAAAATATAATTTATATAATCATTTTCTGATGCTTATAGAAACTAAACATATTGGTAACGTAGCTTTTGATTATAAACATAATTTATTCCTGTTTATATAATCGCAAATTATGACAAAAACACCCACACATGAACTATACATAATAAGAGAAATTGCTTCAACGACTGTATCGATTATGTTCTTTTTTCCAAATCAGAATCACCTCTATCATTTAAACATAAGGGGAAATATTGGTATCTAATTTTTTAATGTTAAGTATCAATCAAAATATAATTTTCTTAAAAATTCTTAGCGTTCTTTAATCCGTAAATATTAGTCCATTAGAACATATAAGTGCTACTTCATCAGTACACCCTAATATATGAGGAAATCTTAGTCCCTTTCATCAGTGCAAATTGGTTCACCCGAACGAATAAGTGCAATCACATCAGTAAACCTTAGTTCATCAGGACATCTCAGTCTTTTCCCTCAGAACATCTGCCTCTTTTATTAGTACATTTTATAGTTCATCAGAATATCTTATCGTTTTATTTAGCACTTAAATAATCAAAAAAGGCTGGAAGGGTAAAAATGTCCCGATATTGCTTTTTCTTAATAAGAATTTGCTTCGAATGTATTCTTAAAATCTTGTAAACACTGAATAATTATATATACAGCTCCTTTACCATTAATGTCATTGAAAATGTCAATTTAAATAAGCTTATTTTATACTTTTAGATCAATTTAGGATAAGATGGTAAGCGTTTGTCCTCTTACGGCGGACAATATAGCCAAACACCCTACTGGTAACACAGTGTCCACAAACAGCATCCAATCCAATCCAATCTAATCAATATCTCTGACCTTTCTGTCTTGCAAAAATCCTCGGCTCTTCTAAAGTACTGCTTCCAAGCAAGAAGTACGGTATAAATATTCCTTTCCTCTTTCACTAAGCAGGTATGACAACTTAACGACGGTCAATTTCAATAGATCAGCTCGTCACCACAGCAGGTGTGTTCCCCTTCATGACCAGGAAATATCTCGACATCACGCTACCAGATTAGGTCCCCCACTGGACACTCGTAAAACGCCACAGGTGTCACTTGCAAGGAGGAGCAAAAATAGCCCTGATAAGGCGATCGATGTTTTTTGCGACATAAAATGTAGGAATAACACCCCGAAAATTCCATTTTTTAAAACGCTGTTTAAGTTATGAGAGAGATTTTCAGTGTCAACAAACAAACCAGGAAATATTAAATTTAGACCTCGATATAAGCATAATAAATAGGTATTTTAGAAACACCTTTATAACTTCTAGACAGAAAGTGAACTCGTTTCCTGCTTTCACGTTCATTTAAATTAGAGCTGTCGGTAAACTAAAGACATGAGCCTATATTAACGTGTAATATTCTTTTTATCAAAAGTGTTTTTTCTTAATGATTTATAACTCATTAGAAATGCTTCTTACAGTGTTTCTATATTCACATTCAGGTATACATAAAAATTATTAAGTAAATATTATTTAGACAAACTTCTAGATAGAAATTGAACTTATTTCCTGCTTTTTTCCCCCGCTCATTTCACATAGAGCTTTCTGTAAACAAAAGTTATGAGACTCTATTAAAGTGGAATATTCATTATATCAAAAGTGTTTTACAACTATGATTTAAAACCCATAAAAACATATGCATCATGCAATATTTCGTATTATGGACATTCAGGTATGCATGGAAAATGTTTGTTAATATTATTAATAATGGAGTTAACGTACTATTATATTACTAAATTCTACAAATTTTATTTGTAATTAAACTGAACATTTTACCAATTGTATTCTAAATTTCCAACTACAGTACTTAATTATGATCGTTTACAAGTAATGTTTATCAGTAATGGCTGAACATTACTTGTATATGTGATTATCTTTAAATTTTCAGAGACGATGTCTGATTATTTTCCATATATTTTCATATCTGTGCTTTTAGGAAAGGATTCCACATTTAATTAAACTAAGCATGAAAAAAAGTCCCATTTCAAATCCAGTAAATATTGCTATACTAGATTTATACGCATTGTTTATGAAGAGATAAAAACTTTGAAATATAAAAGTCTTAAAATGTGATCTCTTTTAACAACAGTTTAAATCAAAATTCTTATTTAAACGCTAATATACGAATTGAAGCACGACCACATGATTACATCCACATTTTTAATTTTAATTGGTGGCATCAGTAACTCAGTAGTTGAAGTCGATGATTAGCAACTGGAGGGTTACAAGTTAGCAACTCGATCCAAATAAAGACTTCCGTATGCATCTACACGTTAAATCTTTCGTGACTTTAACTGTCTTAACATTGACGCTCTGTGTATATTTGAAGAATGAGATGGCGGCTCAGGTGTTGACCTCGTCATCTGACCGTAGATCAAAATTCCGTTCCGATGTTGTTCTTCGAGATTGTTCCCGGAACATTGCCAACAGTTCGTTGAGATTCAGTGTGATTTAGTTTCAATTACCTACCTATACATGGAAGATACATTTTCCATACCGGACCATCTATATAAAAAGGTACACTGAAAATTCTATACCTTTAAGTAATGTGTACAAAAGGGTCCAAATAAATTATCTATTTGCTTCAAATGTATATAAAATGTTTTACAAAACATGCATAATTATTGGAGTATATTTATTTCAAGCATTTTTGTATTACTTACACGCATTTTTGATTTAGCCTCACTTGCCAAAATATTTCTTTTCATATAATACACGTGTACATGAATGAAACCTAATAAAACATATTTGTTCGAAATAATGTATTTTGGGGTATAGTTATAGTAACTAACATAATTCTACAAATCATGCAAATTTCCAGTCATATTGAGTATAGTAATTATTAGAGCATCAATACTGAGCAGTAAATGATAAAGTTCTGGTTTGGTAAGGAGTTTATCTGAATAACAGACCAGGTTCATTGGACATATATTTTCATCGATAAAAATTGAGTCTAGACATTGAGCATGTCAACAAATAGGCGTCAATATTAACGTTCATTTGAGTAATCATTGCACCCTAAGAGTTGTAGTTAGATATAATTATCAATATAGTTAGGAAATATAATTAGCAGGAAGTATAGAACGAATTATATTTACAAGAAAAGTATTTCCATCTACTGTCAAACTAATTCTAGATGGAAAATTTATATCCATAATAGCATTTAATAGAATTAATAATACATATTCAAAAGTTTGCATGTAAAATAGTAATGCAATGTTCTTAAAATAAACAAGGATAATTTATTATTGAGTGACTTTCAATGTAAATAATTTAAACAAATATTGGTAATATCTTAGAGAAATTGTGATTCTAAATAATATACGGATGGATAACTATATGGTAGGTAGTTAACGTCTCACTGGAGAAACATAGCGGGCTATAAAGGACGATCTGAGATATTCCAGAAGGGAACGATACAAGGACAACCCCTCAAATTTTGAACCACCCTCAAATGGCGAAGTCCCACCTGAGATGGCACCCAAATCTCCAAACTTTCTCACCACTGCAACGTGAGGAAAATCAAAACCACGACAGATTGATCATGATATAGCCCCCATTACACGACAGTCTTTGGCTGGACCGTGTTTTAATAGCTTTATGGATCATTTTGTACTATTGAATATTTTAGGGGCCATGGGATTTTATAGTGAAAGTACCATATGAGTTGGTCAATAGGAGCCAAAAAAATATCATATAAATGTATATACATAGGGGAAGGTTTACAAACACAGGAAAAAAAATACACACAGGCAGGAATCAAACCTGGCATCCTAGCTTGAATCGATTGTTAAATCAATTGAACTCTGAACTGAATCGTTTTATTGATTTTATCTTTTATTTGATTGCTGTTTTTGGTTTCTACTAACAGAATTATTACTATACACTACCCTACAATAATGGATCGGACAGCAAGATGTGATGGTATAAGGGAAATAAGACATGCTTTAATAAGGGGATGGTCCCCCACGTGCTGCAATGACAATATCAACCCATCTAGGTATACTTTCAACAAAGTTTGGATACACAGCTATGGATATTTTGGCCCATTCCTGTCGCATGATTGTCGCCAGCTCAGCTGCAGATTTTGTACGTGGTTCCCTGGTTCGTAACCTCGCTCTAACTCGTCGCTCAAATATTCTATTGGGTTTAGGTCGGGACTCTGAGCAGGCCAGGGAAGGTGTTTTGCATCCATATCTTGATACGAATGCTTCAAAGAGGCTGCAACATGACAAGGAACTTTGTCATCCTGTAAGTAACATTCCTACATTCCGTACAATTGGCAGAACGTTGGAAGAACCTGATTGTCCAAAATGTAAGCGTCGGCGTTCAATGGACCAGGAACAACATTCATAGGTTCCTGGCCATACCACGAAAAAGATGCCACGAAGTCGGATTTTATGCAAATCCACTGGTGTCCGATTCATTATTGTATGGTTGTGTGTATGTACAATGCTTATTGCACACAGTTGATTTTTTAAACTTTATGTTGTTTTTTTTCAACTTTATACTGATTTTTTCAACTTTATACTGATTTTTTAACTTTATACTGATTTTTTAAACTTTATACTGATTTTTCAACTTTATACTCATGTTTTCAACTTTATACTGATGTTTTCAACTTTATACTGTTTTCAACTTTATACTGATTTTTCAACTTTATACTGATGTTTTAAACTTTATACTGATGTTTTCAACTTTATACTGATGTTTTCAACTTTATACTGATGTTTTCAACTTTATACTGATTTTTTCAATTTTATACTGATTTTTAAACAATCTGTTTACTATATTTCCATCAATAACTAATAATTTGTACTAATGGCGAGATATCTCGCACATCAGTACCTCGTATTTTTTACTAATGATATCTCTAGACGGGTAGATATTAAGACTTCAAAACCTTCCCTCTGATTTCATTACAACTCTTATATATCATTATATCGTATTATATTGTTTGATAGTTCAAGACTCAACATTATAACCTCCATCAAATGTTGGCTTATTATGACCAAAAGAGTATAAAACAATAATAATTATGAGACATAAGCTCAATACGAGTGATCCATAATCAAACAGCGCACATTCAAGCATCCAATGACACTAATGCCTGTTGTTTGAATGGCTATTATCAGGAGTAGCAGAAAGCTGAAACGGTAGGTGATAATGCATAGTGGGTCCCACTATTCCTTGTAAATCCTCTCCATCAATCACTTTGTGTAAGCGAAGAAGAGTAATTCTGAAGCTTGTCAGCATTAGTACCGCTGTTGGCCGTGCGACATCAAGCCCTTTAAACCCTTGACGGATCAAACACGAAAAAACTCATAATCCTAGTTCCTCGTGAAAAAGCACGTTACAAAATGTTCCATGAGAGCTGGACAGTTGAAGGGGATTTGCTCCTTTTTTATATTCTGTGGGATGCTTTTAGGGGAGTTAAAAAGTGAAAATCGAAATAAACTTAGTAGGCCATTATGCTGGTGAATTATTACAAAAGTTCAGTACAATATGGTTTTCCATTTTTAAGTTCCTTTTAAAAAGATAAGGTCGATTTTGTGTTAGTGCTAATGCGTATTTTAAAAGAAACAGTTGAAATTTATGAGAACGTAAGTTTTTGATTTGGGATTACATCTCACTCATTTAAATAAGTTGAAAATTGGAAGATCATTCTTAATGTTGGTTTTAGGGGTAGAGTTAATGTTACTTTTAAAGCAGCTTTCTAAAAATTATCTCAGCATAAAAGAGGGACTGGAACTAAATATCGCAATGTTTTTTTGGGAGGGGGAAGCTTGGGATTATATTTCACTCATTTGAAAATAAGACGATATTTATTAAATTTGGTCTAAATGTAGATTTTGATATTACTTTTAAAGCAGCTTTTAAAGAAATATGCCTTCACATTTAATAGAAACGTAAAGTGAAATTAAATTTGTTTAACTACTTTAAACTGCATACACAAATATAAAATTACTTAAAAAGAAAACATTTATATTTTCTATTTGGATTTGAAATTCGAAGTATAAAGTTAACGATTAGAAAATGAGTACTGCTTATTTAAAATACGTGAATATTCCGTAGGGTTTTAGTTTTAACCATTTTCATAAAATGCATAAAAATTCTTGGTTCTATAACTTGCTAGATATTCCAATACATGACAGTATCTATATGTCTTGAACAGTTAAAGCTAATGGTTCGAAAGCTAATGAATTACATTTTGTTTCGCAGTTGATAAGAAATTGACCCCCCTGTTAAATATGACTCTTACATTTACGTGTTTAAATATAAATTGTCTCAGATTTATTTTCTGAACAAACAAGACATGAAATACACGAATAATTCCAAAATACCGAAAGTCATAGCATACAATTTCAACCTAAAAATGTCACATATGGTATAATAGAAAGAAACCTAGTAACAAATAGCTCCACTGTTAAATACGATCATTTTATATTTAATTTTTCTTAAATTTAAATCGTCATCATTTTTCCTGTTATTCACCAACTTCACCGAGCTATACCAAAAGTCATGATATCCGCGCTCCCGTTTCCAGAAAAAAATCACAAAAGGTGCAATAAGAAAATTAAACTTAGTAAAAAAAAAATGTCCTATTGTTAATTATGACGTGTTTGTTTTACATTGAAATATTATTCGCCTCAAGGAAACATGCAAACGACTTCCCGTACTATCCGAAAAGTCCGATAATATCTAAATTAAAACCTCAGACGAAAACCCCAAACAGTACTATAGTAAAACAACCAATTAAATGGTATGTAAGTAACATAAAACCTAGTAAACAAAAGCTTCTCTTATTAAGTATTTTCTGTTAAATATCCTTTGCTAAATGCGACTCTAGGTTTTCGCTTCTAAATATAAATCATGTCAATTTTATAATCTGTGCCGATCAGGCAAATAACTTCAGTAACAACACAGAAAGTCATATAGCACTTACTCTCAACCTGAGACAAAAATCACAAACAATACAATTGTAAAACGACCAACGAACGGTTGTAAACTAAAACGAAACAGTAAAGAAGCTTCTCCATTTTTAAATATGACCTGTTAATTTTGCATTTAAATATAAATCGCATCATTTTTGTTACAGGATTGTATGGGCGAAATATACATTTAAATTCATGAACAAAACTAAATTGCATATTAATCCACTCTGAACCGCAGACAAATATCAAATAAACGAAATTTAGTTACAAGGAGCCCTCTCGCAAATATAACCGGAAGTTTTTTATTTTCAAACATAAATGGACTCATTGTTTTAGAACCTTTCATACAGAGATATTCGTGAACAATGCCATAATTATATAAGATTAAGTCGCAACCGGTATCTGAAATCACAAACGATCTAACAGTAAAACGTAACTTTGTAACATATTGCCTCTAATGATAAATCTGACCTGTTAGTTTTCCCTTTCTCAATATAAATCGTCTCATTTTTGTTCGATGAACGAACCAATCAATCAAATTAGGGAACAATGCCGAAAGTCCTATATCATTTACTTCTAACTTGAGAAAAAATTTCACGAAGAAGCGATTGAATTGTAAAAGAGAACGACTCAGGACTAACAGGAAGCAATAAAATTGCTTCTCTAATTTTAAATATTACAAGTTATATTTTAAATTTTAAGTATAAATCACCTCATCTTCCTAGTATGGACGAATCAGACATTCAAATTCACGAAAAATACCCAACTATAATTTATAATCCACACTAAAACTTTGGCAAAAATCACAAACAATATAATACTAGACGGTAAATTAGTAACAAATCGCCTCCACTGTTAAATCTCACCAGTTAGTTTTTCATTCATTAGTATAAATCGTCTCACTTTTGTTATATGAACGAATCCAACGATCAAATTAAGGAACACAATGCTGAAAGTCCTGTATCATCTTCTTCTAACTTGAGAAAAATATCACAAAGAAACGATGCAATTGTAAAAGAGAACAACTCAGGACTAAAACGAATCAGTAAAAATGCTTATCCAAGTTTAAATATACGTTATATTTTTAATTTTAAGTATAAATTACCTCATATTCTTTGTATGGACGACTAATACCCAACTATAATTTATAAACCACACTAAATCGAGGGCAAAAATCACAAACAATATAATACTATATGGTAACTTAGTAACAAATCGCCTCCACTGTTAAATCTCACCAGTTAGTTTTTCATTCATTAGTATAAATCGTCTCACTTTTGTTATATGAACGAATCCAACGATCAAATTAAGGAACACAATGCTGAAAGTCCTGTATCATCTTCTTCTAACTTGAGAAAAATATCACAAAGAAACGATGCAATTGTAAAAGAGAACAACTCAGGACTAAAACTAATCAGTAAAAATGCTTATCCAAGTTTAAATATACGTTATATTTTTAATTTTAAGTATAAATTACCTCATATTCTTTGTATGGACGACTAATACTCAACTATAATTTATAAACCACACTAAACCGAGGGCAAAAATCACAAACAATATAATACTAGACGGTAACTTAGTAACAAATCGCCTCCACTGTTACATCTGACCAGTTAGTTTTTCATTCCTCAATATAAATCGTCTCATTTTTGTTATATGAACGAACCAAACAATCAAACTCTTGAACAATGCCGAAAGTCATATAACATCCACCCTCAGCCCATCAGACAAAAATGCAGCAGCATCTATTTAACTTCTCGAAATAAACTGTGGTCGTTTTCTGCACAGCCTCGGTTAAATGATTACACTGCCATTAACGGCATTAACTCTAAGTGACTCGACGAGGATTCCGATTTCAAAGGGGGAAAGGACATTGTGCTGAAAGAAGGATCATTTGCATCCGGAATGGACTGACGGAAAACCAAGGCATTAAGCCTTTTAAAAGACTTTTATCAATGCACGAGGAATTTTCTCCTTCATTTGATTCCCTCTGCACAATAATACATAATCCGTCATTCTCCTGGTAGGATTTGGGATTCTTTTAAGCAACTACTCTCTGGCGTTCAAATGTAAATTTCCCAGCAAGCGCTCGTTGTGAGGACGTAGACGGGGGAGGTTTCTTTTGCGGTGCGTTGAGGGGGCGGTCACAAATCAACTAGCCCTAAAATAGAGGTCATGTTCAAATCTTACTTGGATATTACTATATAGTCGCATAACTCACTGGAAGAATTTGACGTGTGAAGTAACCAAATTCGCTCGGCAGGACAAGGCCCTCACTTCAGGTTCCCATAGTACATATTAATGCGAGGGCTTGGGACCGGGTACCATGGTATGGTATTAGTTCAGCGTCAACTTGATACAAAGGCTATGTGAGATACCATGGTAAAGTATCCGTCCAGCGTCAACCAGGTACCATGATATGGTCCAACGGGTATGTGAGATACCATGGTATAGTATCTGTTGAGCGTCAACCTTGTATCATAGTATGGTTCGGTAGTATCTGCGGTACCATGATGCTTTATCAGTTGATCGTCAACAATGTACCATGGATGATACGAAAGGTATTGGTGGAACCATAATGTGGTACCAGCTCATCGTCAGATCTGTACAATGGTATTTCATGGATGGGTGGAGTGGTAGCTCACGAAACCTTGTCGCCAAGG
Source organism: Metellina segmentata (assembly GCA_947359465.1). NCBI lineage: Eukaryota > Metazoa > Arthropoda > Arachnida > Araneae > Tetragnathidae > Metellina > Metellina segmentata. The sequence continues at coordinate 48,987,792 of OX375883.1, forward strand.
CATTTTTTGTGTCGCCAAATAAAGATGGCGGCGTCCATGAAGCAAAATCCACACTGTGAATCTTTGCATACATGGTTTTGAAAGTAATTTTTTGGTTGATAACTTAACGAAAAGTTAGAGAAAAATGTAATTTACCGTCCTTTCGTTTCCTCCGCTACATTGTAAATCCTGTTAATTTCCTGGACGAAGACCAGAAACATACGCGGTAAAACGCAATCGAAAAAAAAGACGAAGCAAAGATGTCACACAACGAAAGTAAACGAAAAAAAGGAGGTTAAAGCGTCGTTATCGCTTATCGTTAACCAAGAAATACAAATATGAACCAATCAGAGCATGTCTTAATTCCAATCAGAGCACGTCTTAATTCCAATCAGAGAACGTCTTAAATTCCAGAAATTTTTTGAATAGGGCTGCCTTAAAACTGTCTAAGAAAACCGAAGCAGGACAACATCGGAAGGTTACCACATTTGGTTAAAAATCGCCAAGGTCTCGTATGCTACCACTCCACCCACGGATGTTAGGGTAACATAGTATGGTATGGAGGGTATGTGTTGCACGGATGATTTGAGATTGTATGTGATGTACCACTTTATGATACGGAGGGTATGTGTTGTACGGAGGATATGAGATTGTATGTGAAGTACCACAATATGATACGGAGGGTATGTGTTGCACTGAGTATATGAGGGCATGTGGTACCATAGTACCCGAGTTCAAAAGTTATGGGAGTGAAAACAATAGTATGTTTTTCGATACCTAATCGTCCAAGCTGATCTGTAAGACCAAGGGAATTATGGTTCTGAGATCTTACTACGATGATTCCGTCCACATACACAGTCTATTTCAATAAAAGGTCAATGAGATGGAGTCATGTAACACTTATAACGAATAGATAAAACACTCTATTGTTTGAAAGAATGCTAGAATGGCATACATTGATTAAGACTGGTCAGAAGTTATGCAAGAAAGATTGGATAATGGATATATCCGTGTGAACTCCTCAAGGTATTACAGCAGATAAATTTGTAATAGGAAGACATTTCATTACTAATTTCCCCCTTCTATACTTCTTTCTCTACAAACATTACTAGAATGACAAAGTATCTTGCACATATTCGATTCTTGTAACTTCCTAGGAGGTATTTCTCTCCTCTACATTGGTAAAAGCTTTATGTCGCATATGTTTATTACTTCAGGATGTTTGATTTATGCTTCGTCAAATACGACTCTTGAACTACAAATCCTACACAATCAGTAATAAAAGAGGAACGGATTGGCAAGTGCATGGTCGGGATTTCGAAACTTTATTCAATCATAGACCGTTGTGTACGTGGGGGCTGGTGTGTGCTCAATCTTTAACGGCCTAAAATATCTTCAAAAGATGGGGAAATTTGGAGAATGGGGCTCCAGTGCAATGTTGACCTCGTCACTCGACAGTGGCTCAGAATTGCGAGGTATTGTCCTTGAACCATTGATTTCGGGAGTGTTCCAGGATCATCGATGACAGCCCAATGTGTTGCTTCGATACTAATTCTGTAGTAAACGTTGCAAAGTAGGTGTGAGGAATAAACTTTCAATTTATTTATTTATAGTCCAAGTACTAATTAAAATATTTATAATTCCATATACATGATGCAGATTTGTAAATTTCTTGCACAAGGCTGCACTTAATCTGTATCACAATCAAACCGTAATATTTACACGGCCCGCTCTGACTTTGTCCAAAAGGTACGTTTTCCTTTATCAAGCTCCCCTTAAACTTTCCTCCATCTTAATTTTTTAGACTTCTTTCAAACCAGTTTAAGGGGAACTCTATGCGCCCTTTAAGATTCCGCAAAAATGCCAAAAAGAAGAGAACAAAATATTCTAATAACGGCGGTTTGAATTTTCAGTCGCTATATAAGGAATTTTTGTTTTCCCTCACAGATATCCTGGCTATGTGCATAAAGGGATAAACTGCTTGGCATTTCCCTATTCTGACTCAGTTGCATATTCAAGTGCATAGGGTTGCTTTATATGAACAATTCTAATCCCTGGAACCTGGTTCATAGCACAATGTGTGAACGGCGCTTTGTATTATTTGCTATGAATCTCGAGATTCGGATTCATAAAGGATCTAACGTCGTTTCTGTTGCGGATTCATTGCACAGAAAAATTGTCTGAAATTTAAAACCGTATTTGGTTTTGTATTCTGTTGGTTGTGGGAGCGATGAATATTACTTTCTTGGGAGTCTGAAGGATATTTTATTTATAAGTACTTGGATCTAACTGGTATTTTCATATGTGGATTCATCGCTACAAAAATTATTAGAAATTTTATCTGAAGTTCTTTGAACTATTTTGGTATTGTGAAAAAGATGGATACTACTATTCCAAGGGAGTCGGTTAATTATAAGTCGGATTTATTATTATTATAGTATTAATTATAAGTCGGATTTTAAACGGTAGAATTGAATCTTCCAAAAATAAATTATTGGAATTTAACATTTTTCAAGAGCTGCTTAGGTTGTTTCTTAATAATATATGCGATTTGTGTGTGTGATATTGAAATATATAATGTTCAGTAGAAATCTTTGCAACTCACAAAAATATCAAGGAAATTTCACAAAATCGACTGGTTTTGTCGAGGTAAGTATTTTGATTAACGTTACACTGGGCAACACAATGGGTATTTGCGACGGTCAGGGATCAAACTAGAATGGTTTTGGTCAGCATGAATGAGCCACATCTGAAGTATTTTTCATACCAATTTTCAAGTCTTCGAAAATTTCAAAATTCTGATGCTTTACCTGCAGTTAAAGAGAATATGATATCTCCTAAGTTTTTCAAGTATTACGTACTCATTCAATCAACAAGGAATTGCTTTATCCTATTTTGTTCATTCTGAAACATAGTATCTCTATGACTGACCACTATGTTGCCTGGTGCCTTTTAAAGAATAAGTAAAACAATCACGGACCAAAGGGATTACCTGGCGAGTTTCATACGCAATCATCGTGTGAAATTCTAACTATATGTATTCAAAAGACTTATTTGCGTTTGTTAACATATCTACTTTCGGAGTTTGTATTATATTCGTGAGTCTAGAATGCAAGGCTAGTGCAAAATGCATCTAATGATCTCTAAACCCCATGATGATAAAACCTCTATCATCTACACTTTAACGAATGACCTGTAAATTTCATAACCAACTTGCAAGTTCCGTGCCATTCATAATTTGCAGCAATTGAAATGTTCTGCCGAATAACAGTATATGTTCACTAATTTCACAAGAGGAGCGTAAATTCCCAATATTTTTTATGTCAATGGCAGATAGTTTAGTGACACATTTACCCACGTTCTAATTACCTATCGTAAATTTGGTAAAAAGGAAATCTATGTTAATGTACAAAAAAAAATCCGTCACAGCACCAAACCACAACAAACGCGGGACTTAGCGTTTTCTCAATTTCCCCGCAAACAATTAAATTTACGAATTAAAGGAATATAGGTTGTTAAAACATAGACCGTTATTTCACACACGAAAGTTCATTTTCACGGTATCATATTCTGATCTGTAACCACCATACAGTGGCTTTAACGGTAAACAATAGATGTCATAAGATATATCAGCTAAAGTATATGGTATAATTTTGTAATTAATTTTGTTACTTAGAATTACAATCAATAATTAAAGCAACTTACACTATATAATAAAGTAAACAAAATTGACCTTTTATTGCTAAGCGTTTTCAAGGTTATTTATACCATGGTTTGTTTTTCCATGTGTACCGTCTAATTTTATTATAAAAGTATCTCTGCTTTTGTAAAGATTTATAAAGAAAGGTGCAAAAAATGTGCTGGTTTCATGTGGAATGATATACGAGGAAATACAACTAAAGAAAGCTCCATATTTCCAAAGCGACTGCATACTCAACTTTAGTATTGATTTATTTAGATGTTCAATAAGTTTTACTCAGTTAAAAGTATTTATTTTATAATATTGTACATAAAACATAAATATATTTGTAAGAAGTATGTCATTATATATGTATGAAGTATGTCAGTATATATGTATGAAGTATGTCAACATATATGTAGAAGGATGCCCATATATCTGTATGAAGTATGTATAGAATTCTGGGGTCATAAAAATTGCTTAGTGTCTGTCTCGAATTTCAAAATCAATGCAACTAGTTTCAGCTGCCTGTGCTAAGGCCCCTTAGAAACATAAAAGTAAAAGTTAACATAAAACATCAAGAAAGAGACGAATTTTAAAAATAAAACAAGAAATATCATAAAACGTCAAAATATGTCATTTAATGAAGGAACGAGAAGCATACAAAGCTTAAGAAGCTGTTAGTCGACGCTGCGAAACTGGTGAGCTAGCACAAACACGAGCTGCTTTGCCTGAAACATCAAACTTTCTTTGGAGAAGACAGGTAATAAAGGTAGTTTACAGAATGAACTATGTTTATTACTCTGTATCTTATCACTGTCCCTGTGTCCTGCTGAGCCTCTGACTGTCCATGATATATACTCCAGAAGTAAGGCTCTTGTCAGATCGTCTTGAAAACTTCCGCCGCCCCATCCTTGGTACTGTAGCCCTGGTCCAGGTGGTGCTTTGAGCTTTGGTGGTGAAAGGCTGGACCAGACAGCTTTATCTAGGTTCAAAACAGGACACCTTAGAACACTAAGGTTCTCCCGGGGAAACAAAATCTTCCCCACTTGTACAAAGTGCAACACAAGTGAGGCCACCGTCGAGCATTTGCTAGGATGCATTGCGTTATCGCGGGAGGACCTACTGCGTAGCCCTAGTGTGGTTCTAGGGAGATTGAGGGCGGAGGGACTCATGGACCTGATATGATCCAGATCAGTGGGATTAGAAAGAAGAAGAAGAAGAAGAAATTAGTCAAACAGAAAAATAAAAAAAATACATGTAGTTAGTTATAAATTATAATTTTTGATCAACGCTGAATTAAAATAATGGTTTTTGTTTTCATCATTTTGTTTTTTCAAAATGCGTAAAAAGAAATAAATGTAAAACCCAGATCCATTAAATGATTTTAAAGGTATTGCAGGTTCTTAGAAACAAATTCGCCAAATCAAGATAGATTTCAGTGTCTAACCTTATGTAACTCTCCAAGTGGTAAAGACACGATATCTTGTCCATAAGTCTGTCAATCAAATTCTTGCATAAATAAAAGAATATGTTCTCAAGAGACATTCGCGTATTTTCCTATCCACCAGGACAGAGAATGATCCTATAGAGGACGCTAAGAATCCTGTTTTAACCACAAACAGATGGGCAACGTATAACATTCCATACACATGAATGTTACATTGTTTGGCATTCAAATTATATTTTCAAGGACACATACAATGTAAGATAACACAATAAAAGAATCTGCCATCCTCAACATTGTTGGGGATTCTCACATCAATTTGAATTTAAACCTCCAAGTAGTTTCAACGATATATATTGTCTGTCTGTACCTGACCAACTTTATATATATATATATATATATATATATATATGTGTGTGTGTGTGTGTTTGTGACGAATTTCTACAAGTCTCACTACTAAATTACTCATAAAATACAAGCAGGATAGATATCAATGAAAAAGACGTCTTTATTAGACCACAGTCATGGTTCGAGTGCTTCAAGAGATGGTGCAGCAAGTTACGAGCTGCGTATCAACAAATTAATTATTCCTTGATCAGCAATACTCAGACAGACTTCATTGCCTTATATGGTATCATTTGATGGGACATCTTATAGTAAATTTATGGGAACAGATGGATCACGGCGTGGGAAGATGAATTTAGCTTAGCTTGCAAAAATTAATTATTTCTGATGCAATAGGCAGCGAAACTGTAAAAGGCACGTGAAAAAATATTCGGAGGCGTCGGCCAACAACCTCGAAGCAATATTCTCACGAATCATTTTTTAATGTTATATATATATATATATATATATATATATATATATATATATATATATATATATATATATATATATATAAAGTTAATAATGGCGTGAACAATATCTGATGAGTTTTTCTTTTGAAAAGTTATTTTGTTCCACTCAGAAGAAGCCATTTTTTCTAATGACGTGATACCTTGAAGGTGCAACCACAAGGAGGATTACTCCGGAATCATGAAATCCAAAATTACCCCCATTTAAGATTCATCTCCCATTTAGATACATTTCAAATTCACATTTTTATAATAAAAAAACCACTAGAACACCATTGGCCAAAAGCAGCAGGAAAGAGTTATTACTCCCACATTATACAGAAAATTCATTTTTTAATGACAAAATAAATCTCGTCCACCAAGTTTGTGTCGGTTTTTCTAATGACAAGTTACTTCAACGAGGCAAACACCAGAAAAAGTATATGACATTCAACTTCAAATCCGAATAAACCATGATCTATTCCTGATACGCATTCCCTTAAACACATTTCAAGTTCATATTCTCTAAAAAATCCGAATCCATTTAGCAAACATCATGCAGAAGATCAATTTTATACGAGAGCCTGTTTTTCTATTGTCGAAATATATTGTCCATCAAGAGCTTGCCAGTATCCTAATGTTGCGATACCTTGTCTTACAAATCCTCATCAGTTCTGGTACTACTAAGATATCTTATATACTAAGCTCTAATCAGTTTTTCCAGTGACGAGATATTTTGTACACCAGTATCTGGTCAGATTTGCTAATGACGATACATCTTATCCACGAAGCTTTCTTCGGTTTTTCCAGTTACAAGATATCTTGTACACCAATATCTGGTTAGTTTTACTAATGACGAGGTATCTTTTCCAACAGTATCTGGTCAGTTTTGCTAATGACTATAATCTTATCCACACAAATCTGGTTAGTTTTGCTGAGACAAGATACCTCTTCGAGACAACCACCAGAATGGTAAACTAGATTCAACATTAAATCCAAAATTAACCACCAATTACTCGCGATTTGTACCCAATTAAAACACATTTAACACTCACATTATTTTAAAAAATACCCAAACACTTTCGACCGAAAACCGCTCGATGATTTACTGTATTCTCACATCATAAAGAAGATCCATTTTAATAAAATGTGAAGATGCATTCAAATGTAATGCATCACATTTCCTCAGCCAAAGGACATCAAGGAAACATTTCTACCAATGCAGATTCACCTGCATCAAGCACATAACGTTAGAATATTCAGAATGAAACCGAGGAGTGGGCAATGTACACAAACTCGTAAAATCAACGAAAAGCGCATTAAATATACATAAGGCCAGGGGAACCCTGGTAGAAACAGTGCCAAGACCATGCAAGCGGAAAAAAATTTTTATTTTGTTATTTTCTGAAGGGTGAAATGGAGCCCTGTGAGTGGAGAAAGAACATTTATTTAACCGCGTAATATCGCCCCTTTCGCCAGATTCAAAAGCCCGTGCCAGCATTTGTTTGCTTATGCTCGGGATGCAAGTCTGAACACATTCCTCACGATGTATGTCAAGCGGTTTGGAACGAAGTAAAGCATTATCTTTGTTGGGTTGTGGAAACATTGGGAAGGGGATTCAAAAATAATGTCCTTTAAAAGAGGTATATTGGATGTTGCTCACCGTTTGAAGAGCTGGAGGTTCTTAAAGCACACTTTTCTGACATTTTTTTTGTAATTTCTTTTATTACACGCATCCATATTAAAAGGTTTCAATTCGGAAATCATGAATATGTATATGTAATAGGTGGCTACAGCCTTCAATCGCGAATTGCAGGCAAAACGATGCCTCAGAGAAATAGATGTGTAGTCTTTGCTTGAGATCTAAATCAAAATTTGCACTTTCTCTTAAGCTTTTACAACAGTTTTGTCGAACAGTTTTGTTTGTTGCTGACTGTAAAATTATGATTTCGAATGGTGAAGTAAGTTAAATAAACGTCGTACAGCAGCGACACAATGGTCTGTTGGTGACGGTCGGGAATCAATCCCATTAGGAAAGATCCGAGGTAAATATCTCGTAATTTTTACATGGTCAGATGACGAGGTTAGCCCCTGAGCTGATCCTCTACTCTCGAAACGCGCCATGTTAACGTGAGGATATTTGACAACCCACACCTACATGATGATCTTTAAAATGATTGAATAACGAAGTAGCAACACTCGTTTTGTATTCCGCAAGTCTACTAACTGAGTAATCGCGACCCACTAAGACGTTAAAAAGCCATTCTTAAAGTTGAAGCTTCTGTGACAATTGATTGAATGGTCAATTTTTATCATCTAACGTTGTTAATTATCAATGATATACATCCGCATGGAACAACCATCAACAACAAATCTCCAAAATTGCGAGGTTGCCTTCAGGATAGCACGATACTAAACACTGTATCCGCGTGTCCAAAAACTTAGTATAATTATACATTCGTATCAAGCAAGGTCACCTGATCTTAATCCCCTAGATAATACCTGGGATGCTCCCAGATGCCGAATCGAAAACTACATAGCTCTACTGCACAACTGGGACTCTCTTAGAAAGTCATGTCGAACGGATGTGTTCATGTTACATGTATGGGTGTGCTATACACTCAAGCTCAGTTACTGCCATTGCATGGGTAACAATTCCTTACTTTTGAAGAAACTCTTACACTGTGGTTCATAAAACCTCCCAGGGGACCTCTGCATTCTTTCACATCCGCTACCAAAGTCCAGTCCCGTTTCGCGAGTGCAAATGTCCGGCTGCAGAGATTTTGAAGTCTAACGACGTCGTCCTGATATCTGTCTTCCTCTTCTTCGTAATCTCGGAGGATATTCCCCCAACGGAATATCAATATGCCTTCTTTTTCAAGGGAACTTTTTCCCTCTCCCGATTTCTCCCGGACCGAGTCCCTTTCTTTCCGGGATAGGGTGAATTCGCAATCGGGTGAATAACCTCGCTACATTTCGTAGCTCAGGAAAGAATCCACCTCCGGATAAAAGGATCGGGAGCCGTTTTCATGCCGATGCCCGTAGCGCTTTTATATTGAAAATAGCTTACACGTGAGAGACGAGTTCTATTTTGGACCTGTAAAGGCTTCTTTCTTGCTATTTCTTTTTCGTATCTGGAACGCCCTTGCCTTCATGACGATGCCTTTTACGGGCGTGATCACAGTTTATAAGTTTTCTCGGAGATTGACAGGAAGTCGCAGCAGAATCTATGAAAAGGGAAATGCATAGATACATTCCGAGTGGATGATATAGAAAATATGCTGGTCGGTTGGGTTGGTGTTTCTTGATCAGGGCCATATTTGGCCAACCTGTGCCAAACATGGAAAAACAACCTCAAATAAATGGATGTACTCACAAAAGGAAATTTCTACTGGTATGGAATATATATACTCGATACATACGGATATCGCCAGGGAGTTACCACATAATCTATAAACAGGGAAATTGCATATCCATATTTAAAGCGGATAGTAATTACCTTTCAGAAAATAATTGACCTGGACCATATTTGGTCAACCTGTGCCAAACATGGAAAGACAACCTCAAATAAATGGATGTACCTACAAGGAAATTTCTACTGGTATGGAATATATATACTCGATACATACGGATATCGCCAGGGAGTTACCACATAATCTATAAACAGGGAAATTGCATATCCATATTTAAAGCGGATAGTAATTACCTTTCAGAAAATAATTGACCTGGACCATATTTGGCTAACCTGTGCCAAACATGGAAATTCAACCTCAAATAAATGGATGTACCCACAAGGAAATTTCTACTGGTATGGAATATATATACTCGATACATACGGATATCGCCAGGGAGTTACCACATAATCTATAAACAGGGAAATTGCATATCCATATTTAAAGCGGATAGTAATTACCTTTCAGAAAATAATTGACCTGAACCATATTTGGCCAACCTGTGCCAAACATGGAAAGACAACCTCAAATAAATGGATGTACCCACAAGGAAATTTCTACTGGTATGGAATATATATACTCGATACATACGGATATCGCCAGGGAGTTACCACATCTATATAAATAAGAATGGAGTGTTTGTTTGTACATTCAATATTTTCGACCCATTTCAAGTTTTCTATCCGTTTTGGACCCTTCTGATGCCGAATCCGCCTTTTTCTCGTTTGGTGTCTGTCTGTCTGTCTGTCCGTCTGTCTGTCTGTCTGTATGTTGTACCCTATACACGTCCACGCGGTTTAAGATATTTTCATGAAAATTTGCATACAGTGAGTACTTATCTTCATTTAGTGAGTGGCATTGGTTGCGAAAGTCTGTCTGTCCGTCTTTCTGTTCTATGCTCGATTTTGTATTTGTGTGTTTGTGTAGACATCACATGAATTGTATTCCAGATATTTGATTGCATTCTATTTTATTTTATACATTATCTATTAGTTTAGTGAATGCAATATTACACATTACTTTATTGTTATATTTAGTTGAGTTTCATGCTAAAACACCTGAGTAAGTATACTTAAATCAACCATAATTTGGTAGTTTTGGAAACATATTGGAATGTCTATTGAATATTACGAGAACTTCGATTGCTTTACCAGTACTGCTGAAAAAGTAATTATTCTTCAAAAAAATTTTTTTTTATGGAATTTCATCTCTGATACTTCATTTATTTCGAGTCTTATTTTTATTCTTTGCGCAATGAAAACGATTTCCGAATATTTGGGACAGACGATATTTTTCAATGAAACGAGAATGAACAAGATCGCGCGAGCAGTGATATTTTTTCTGCTTCTTTCACTATGAATTCATTTCACATTTCTAAATTTTGTACACTTTTAGTTGTAAGTTGTGGCAACTGTGCGAGATCAAGAGATAAAATTGAATAACAAATTAAGATGTTTAGAACAATTTTTTGTGACATCTTTTATTTTGTTTTACTTCGCTGTTTCCTGTTTTAAATATTTATTATTTTAATAAATGTGTTTTCCTCCTCATCACACGCAACAGCACCACAAAGTATTAGACTTAAAAATGTTAGGTAAGTCAGTATACATTTTCAGTAAATTTTAAGTGTAGTTATGCCATTATTGAAAGAATAATGCCGTTATTTAAATAATAATGCCGTTATTCAAAGAATAATGCCGTTATTGAAAGAATAATGCAGTTATTGAAAGAATAATGCCGTTATTGAAAGAATAATAATGTTTATTAATCCAAACTGGAACTTTTTCCAACATTAAAAAATTCGTTGTAATAATGACAGGAGAAGATTGCAAAATTTCGCAATGTCGCATACCGGAGGCAAGAATGCCACAAGTAAAAAAATATTGTTTTGTTGACTATGAGTGCGAGAGCACTCGCCGTAAATCGTAATTTTAATTAATTGAGTTGAACATGAAAAGAACTTAAGAAAATGAATTCAAATCTTCCTATAAATCGTCTTTTATAGTAGTAACCTTAGTATCACCTTTCGTCATTTTGTAGCTTTGTCATACAGCAATTGTGCGATGTATGTGAAATGTATTACATGAATGTATATGCATGTGTAGGATTTGTGTCCAAAGTAAGTTGTAGAAAATATAAAGATGGCGAAAGATGTTAAAATAAATTTTTATTCTACAAAAAACGTAAGTCATTATATATTTTGATTATCTCTTCAATCTAGAGTATACCAATTCAAACCGAGTAAGGTCGGGTATTTTGCTAGTAATCTATAAACATTGAAATTGCATATCCATATTTAAAGCGGATAGTAATTACCTTTCAGAAAATAATTGACCTGGACCATATTTGGTCAACCTGTGCCAAACATGGAAAGACAACCTCAAATAAATGGATGTACCCACAAGGAAATTTCTACTGGTATGGAATATATATACTCGATACATACGGATATCGCCAGGGAGTTACCACATAATCTATAAACAGGGGAATTGCATATCCATATTTAAAGCGGATAGTAATTACCTTTCAGAAAATAATTGACCTGGACCATATTTGGCCAACCTGTGCCAAACATGGAAAGACAACCTCAAATAAATGGATGTACCCACAAGGAAATTTCTACTGGTATGGAATATATATACTCGATACATACGGATATCGCCAGGGAGTTACCACATAATCTATAAACAGGGAAATTGCATATCCATATTTAAAGCGGACAGTAATTACCTTTTAGAAAATAATTGACCTGGACCATATTTGGTCAACCTGTGCCAAACATGGAAAGACAACCTCAAATAAATGGATGTACCCACAAGGAAATTTCTATTGGTATGGAATATATATACTCGATACATACGGATATCGCCAGGGTTTTTCCACATAATCTATAAACAGGGAAATTGCATATCCATATTTAAAGCGGATAGTAACTACCTTTCAGAAAATTATTGACCTGGACCATATTTGGTCAACCTGTGCCAAACATGGAAAGACAACCTCAAATAAATGGATGTACCCACAAGGAAATTTCTACTGGTATGGAACTCGATACATACGGATATCGACAGGGAATTGCCACATAATCTATAAACAGGGAAATCGCATATCCATATTTAAAGCGGATAGTAATTACCTTTTCAGAAAATAATTGACGTGGACCATATTTGGTCAACCTGCGCCAAACATGGAAAGACAACCTGAAGTAAATGGATGTACCCACAAGGAAATTTATACTTCGCAGAGGATATAAACTCGATACATAAGGATATCGACAGGGAATTACCACATAATCTATAAACAGGGAAAATGCATACACATATTTAGAGCGGAATTTAATCTTCAGAAAACAATTAGGTTGGCATGGTATTTCTGTAGCAGGGCCGTATTTGGCAAGATGCGTCAAAAGCAAGTCCAAAAATATCAAATAAATAAATATACATAGAAAAGGAAAGTTGTACTTACAGAAGACAGAAACATACCCACATAAGGAAACACTTATGTATATACAGAGGAAGTCACCTTATAATCTATACACAGCGAAGTGGATACGTATTTAAGTCGAAAATGAAGTGGGAGTCGAAAACTGATCGGTAGAGGCTACACTGATGCATAAAATTATTTCAAATCGTCTCCTGTCCTGAGCAAGCGACCGTTTTCCTTACTTGGATTTTCATTCCTTTCATTCTCATTAAAGGACACTTTTCTCTCCACGTGGTATCTCATAGAACATGACATCTTGATGAACAGGTGTCTTTTTAATGGCAAAATGAGTAAGACCTTGATCAATGAGATATCTTGTCAAACCAACTAGGAGAGTTAATTATTGCATAATTAGACAGTGTTTATCTGTTACTATAGCTCCTGAATAAGAATTAATATTACTTGGAAGGCAATTTTCACCGCTCTATTTTTTTCTTTTAATGCATTCATGTTAGGTTACATCATTTCCAGATGATATTATTACATTTTCCACACATGTTTATAACGATAAGATAATGTTTTTTAATGGTTACTTTGTTAACACTCTGAAGGGTTTACAGGCATGTGACGGTTGTGCACTAAACACTCATATATTTAAAACTAGCTGTAACTTTCTTGATACAATATAATATTCCACAAAAATTTTTTAACAAATAATCGTGGCTATTTCGCTATTACGTGTTTAGTGTTGCAAAATTAATGATGCACTACTTGGAAATCGCATGACGCTGAGAGAAATAAAAGTACCTTAAAATAATTTTTACCATCCATAGAATCAAAAGATACAATCCTAGTTTGTCATGTGCCAGTAACAAATGTTGTCTTGTTGGCACAGTTCACTTGAAAATAAAAGAGAACTCTCAATATTAAAAAAAAAATGGTAAAAATAGGACGTTATTTTTTTTTTGGGACAGATGTACTGTGAAACAATGATAATTACGAGCAACTAAAATTTATTTAGTTTCAAACCAGTCGATTATTTCCTGATTAGTACAAAACGCAAGAGAGACAGAAACACCACTACAGTTGCATCCTGTTGGAATTCTAAAAAAACCTTTTTGAATTCGGTAAATTGATTATTGAAAGTATTACTGAAAGGGTACAGCTTCAGTCTACATTTATAGCGGTGGCATATAAAGCCAACCCATCTGTATTACTGTCATTGCGGTTTTTATGGCAATCTCAGCAAGCGGAAAGTTTAAATTTTCGTTTTAAATATTCTAGAAAGTTCTTCCAAAATCCGTTAAACTGTTGTTTAATTTCAGTGGTTCATTTGAAATAATTATTTCCTTGAAGAAGTGCGCCAAGAAAAAAACCTTCAAGGCAGTTGCAACCGTAATAAACGTAGACTGAAGCTGTACCATTGAAAGAAGAACTTATTAGCAAAAGCATAATTGCTTCCAAATCAGTCTTCTATCTCCGATTCAAAGTAAAATCCGAAGAGAAACATTGCAGAATCTAGAATCCATTCTCATTACCGAATATCTACAGTTACAATAACGATCCACACCAACCTATTGGAAACAATACCAAAACCGTTTCATTACCTAGAAATAAATTTTTCACGGATGATAATCCGCCAATCCATTCACTTCTGAAGACACGACAGATGTGGGCGATTGGTGTGGAAATGGAATTTTCCTTTTCCCTTCAGGAGGGAATAAACAAGCGATCATTATCTGCAAACGCCCAAGCAGTTTGCTTAAAACTTCCGCTCGGGCACAGTCAATACTAATTGATTTTATCGACGCGTCCTGTAGACAGTTGACTTGAAGGGGTCCTGGGGTAGAGGCGGGTGCCCGTGAAGTTTTGGGGCTGATGGTTACTTTCTTTTGTTGTCGGGCGGGTATTGTTTGCGGCGGGTTGAGTGGTTTGTAAGGGTGAACACCTTGTCTGTTTGATGACTGAAATTTCAGCTTGGGAATATGGATCGATGGAGGTGTTGGGTGTTATTTTCTACAGTGGCAATTTTTGTGGAGGATTCTGGAGGTGACATTATTCTCGAGTTGGCTGTCTTTTGTTTCCCTTTGTGGGATTAATGGTATTACATTATATGTTGGGGTGTTTGTTAACCAAGTGAATGGCAAATATGGCCTCTGTGAAGCGTCTACGTTGAACGTGTATGTTAAAATAAATCTTTGAAAATTTCTTTAACAGAATACATTATGTATTTCAGCAGTTTAACTGATTGTATTGTATTTTATTACCTTACCCTCCAAGTGGTTTCGACGATATATCGGAATACAGATCGAAGGAGGTGTTGGGTGTTTGTTACAGGAGCTATTACTATGGATGATTCTGAGGGTCATACTATTCTTAGATAGGCGGTCTTTTGTTCTCTTTTGTAGAATTACTAGCATTACATTATTTCTTGGGATGTTTGATAGGCAAGTGTGTGGCAAATATTGCCAGTGTGAAGCGTCTGCGTTGAACGTGTATGTTAAAATAAATCTTTTGAAATTTCTTTAACAGAATACATTATGTATTTCAACAGTTTAACTGATTGTATTGTATTTTATTACCTTATCCTCCAAGTGGTTTCGACGATATATCGAATTCAGATCGAAGGAGGTGTTGGGTGTTTGTTACAGGAGCTATTACTATGGATGATTCTGAGGGTCATACTATTCTTAGATAGGCGGTCTTTTGTTCTCTTTTCTAGAATTACTAGCATTACATTATTTCTTGGGATGTTTGATAGGCAAGTGTGTGGCAAATATTGCCAGTGTGAAGCGTCTGCGTTGAACGTGTATGTTAAAATAAATCTTTTGAAATTTCTTTAACAGAATACATTATGTATTTCAACAGTTTAACTGATTGTATTGTATTTTATTACCTTATCCTCCAAGTGGTTTCGACGATATATCGGAATACAGATCGAAGGAGGTGTTGGGTGTTTGTTACAGGAGCTATTACTATGGATGATTCTGAGGGTCATACTATTCTTAGATAGGCGGTCTTTTGTTCTCTTTTGTAGAATTACTAGCATTACATTATTTCTTGGGATGTTTGATAGGCAAGTGTGTGGCAAATATTGCCAGTGTGAAGCGTCTGCGTTGAACGTGTATGTTAAAATAAATCTTTTGAAATTTCTTTAACAGAATACATTATGTATTTCAACAGTTTAACTGATTGTATTGTATTTTATTACCTTATCCTCCAAGTGGTTTCGACGATATATCGGAATACAGATCGAAGGAGGTGTTGGGTGTTTGTTACAGGAGCTATTACTATGGATGATTCTGAGGGTCATACTATTCTTAGATAGGCGGTCTTTTGTTCTCTTTTGTAGAATTACTAGCATTACATTATTTCTTGGGATGTTTGATAGGCAAGTGTGTGGCAAATATTGCCAGTGTGAAGCGTCTGCGTTGAACGTGTATGTTAAAATAAATCTTTTGAAATTTCTTTAACAGAATGCATTATGTATTTCAACAGTTTAACTGATTGTGTTGTATTTTATTACCTTATCCTCCAAGTGGTTTCGACGATATATCGGAATACAGATCGAAGGAGGTGTTGGGTGTTTGTTACAGGAGCTATTACTATGGATGATTCTGAGGGTCATACTATTCTTAGATAGGCGGTATTTTGTTCTCTTTTGTAGAATTACTAGCATTACATTATTTCTTGGGATGTTTGATAGGCAAGTGTGTGGCAAATATTGCCAGTGTGAAGCGTCTGCGTTGAACGTGTATGTTAAAATAAATCTTTTGAAATTTCTTTAACAGAATACATTATGTATTTCAGCAGTTTAACTGATTGTATTGTATTTTATTACCTTACCCTCCAAGTGGTTTCGACGATATATCGGAATACAGATCGAAGGAGGTGTTGGGTGTTTGTTACAGGAGCTATTACTATGGATGATTCTGAGGGTCATACTATTCTTAGATAGGCGGTCTTTTGTTCTCTTTTGTAGAATTACTAGCATTACATTATTTCTTGGGATGTTTGATAGGCAAGTGTGTGGCAAATATTGCCAGTGTGAAGCGTCTGCGTTGAACGTGTATGTTAAAATAAATCTTTTGAAATTTCTTTAACAGAATACATTATGTATTTCAACAGTTTAACTGATTGTATTGTATTTTATTACCTTATCCTCCAAGTGGTTTCGACGATATATCGGAATACAGATCGAAGGAGGTGTTGGGTGTTTGTTACAGGAGCTATTACTATGGATGATTCTGAGGGTCATACTATTCTTAGATAGGCGGTATTTTGTTCTCTTTTGTAGAATTACTAGCATTACATTATTTCTTGGGATGTTTGATAGGCAAGTGTGTGGCAAATATTGCCAGTGTGAAGCGTCTGCGTTGAACGTGTATGTTAAAATAAATCTTTTGAAATTTCTTTAACAGAATACATTATGTATTACAGCAGTTTAACTGATTGTATTGTATTTTATTACCTTACCCTCCAAGTGGTTTCGACGATATATCGGAATACAGATCGAAGGAGGTGTTGGGTGTTTGTTACAGGAGCTATTACTATGGATGATTCTGAGGGTCATACTATTCTTAGATAGGCGGTCTTTTGTTCTCTTTTGTAGAATTACTAGCATTACATTATTTCTTGGGATGTTTGATAGGCAAGTGTGTGGCAAATATTGCCAGTGTGAAGCGTCTGCGTTGAACGTGTATGTTAAAATAAATCTTTTGAAATTTCTTTAACAGAATACATTATGTATTTCAACAGTTTAACTGATTGTATTGTATTTTATTACCTTATCCTCCAAGTGGTTTCGACGATATATCGGAATACAGATCGAAGGAGGTGTTGGGTGTTTGTTACAGGAGCTATTACTATGGATGATTCTGAGGGTCATACTATTCTTAGATAGGCGGTCTTTTGTTCTCTTTTGTAGAATTACTAGCATTACATTATTTCTTGGGATGTTTGATAGGCAAGTGTGTGGCAAATATTGCCAGTGTGAAGCGTCTGCGTTGAACGTGTATGTTAATATAAATCTTTTGAAATTTCTTTAACAGAATGCATTATGTATTTCAACAGTTTAACTGATTGTGTTGTATTTTATTACCTTATCCTCCAAGTGGTTTCGACGATATATCGGAATACAGATCGAAGGAGGTGTTGGGTGTTTGTTACAGGAGCTATTACTATGGATGATTCTGAGGGTCATACTATTCTTAGATAGGCGGTATTTTGTTCTCTTTTGTAGAATTACTAGCATTACATTATTTCTTGGGATGTTTGATAGGCAAGTGTGTGGCAAATATTGCCAGTGTGAAGCGTCTGCGTTGAACGTGTATGTTAAAATAAATCTTTTGAAATTTCTTTAACAGAATACATTATGTATTTCAGCAGTTTAACTGATTGTATTGTATTTTATTACCTTACCCTCCAAGTGGTTTCGACGATATATCGGAATACAGATCGAAGGAGGTGTTGGGTGTTTGTTACAGGAGCTATTACTATGGATGATTCTGAGGGTCATACTATTCTTAGATAGGCGGTCTTTTGTTCTCTTTTGTAGAATTACTAGCATTACATTATTTCTTGGGATGTTTGATAGGCAAGTGTGTGGCAAATATTGCCAGTGTGAAGCGTCTGCGTTGAACGTGTATGTTAAAATAAATCTTTTGAAATTTCTTTAACAGAATACATTATGTATTTCAACAGTTTAACTGATTGTATTGTATTTTATTACCTTATCCTCCAAGTGGTTTCGACGATATATCGGAATACAGATCGAAGGAGGTGTTGGGTGTTTGTTACAGGAGCTATTACTATGGATGATTCTGAGGGTCATACTATTCTTAGATAGGCGGTATTTTGTTCTCTTTTGTAGAATTACTAGCATTACATTATTTCTTGGGATGTTTGATAGGCAAGTGTGTGGCAAATATTGCCAGTGTGAAGCGTCTGCGTTGAACGTGTATGTTAAAATAAATCTTTTGAAATTTCTTTAACAGAATACATTATGTATTACAGCAGTTTAACTGATTGTATTGTATTTTATTACCTTACCCTCCAAGTGGTTTCGACGATATATCGGAATACAGATCGAAGGAGGTGTTGGGTGTTTGTTACAGGAGCTATTACTATGGATGATTCTGAGGGTCATACTATTCTTAGATAGGCGGTCTTTTGTTCTCTTTTGTAGAATTACTAGCATTACATTATTTCTTGGGATGTTTGATAGGCAAGTGTGTGGCAAATATTGCCAGTGTGAAGCGACTGCGTTGAACGTGTATGTTAAAATAAATCTTTTGAAATTTCTTTAACAGAATACATTATGTATTTCAACAGTTTAACTGATTGTATTGTATTTTATTACCTTATCCTCCAAGTGGTTTCGACGATATATCGAATTCAGATCGAAGGAGGTGTTGGGTGTTTGTTACAGGAGCTATTACTATGGATGATTCTGAGGGTCATACTATTCTTAGATAGGCGGTCTTTTGTTCTCTTTTCTAGAATTACTAGCATTACATTATTTCTTGGGATGTTTGATAGGCAAGTGTGTGGCAAATATTGCCAGTGTGAAGCGTCTGCGTTGAACGTGTATGTTAAAATAAATCTTTTGAAATTTCTTTAACAGAATACATTATGTATTTCAACAGTTTAACTGATTGTATTGTATTTTATTACCTTATCCTCCAAGTGGTTTCGACGATATATCGGAATACAGATCGAAGGAGGTGTTGGGTGTTTGTTACAGGAGCTATTACTATGGATGATTCTGAGGGTCATACTATTCTTAGATAGGCGGTCTTTTGTTCTCTTTTGTAGAATTACTAGCATTACATTATTTCTTGGGATGTTTGATAGGCAAGTGTGTGGCAAATATTGCCAGTGTGAAGCGTCTGCGTTGAACGTGTATGTTAAAATAAATCTTTTGAAATTTCTTTAACAGAATACATTATGTATTTCAACAGTTTAACTGATTGTATTGTATTTTATTACCTTATCCTCCAAGTGGTTTCGACGATATATCGGAATACAGATCGAAGGAGGTGTTGGGTGTTTGTTACAGGAGCTATTACTATGGATGATTCTGAGGGTCATACTATTCTTAGATAGGCGGTATTTTGTTCTCTTTTGTAGAATTACTAGCATTACATTATTTCTTGGGATGTTTGATAGGCAAGTGTGTGGCAAATATTGCCAGTGTGAAGCGTCTGCGTTGAACGTGTATGTTAAAATAAATCTTTTGAAATTTCTTTAACAGAATACATTATGTATTTCAGCAGTTTAACTGATTGTATTGTATTTTATTACCTTACCCTCCAAGTGGTTTCGACGATATATCGGAATACAGATCGAAGGAGGTGTTGGGTGTTTGTTACAGGAGCTATTACTATGGATGATTCTGTGGGTCATACTATTCTTAGATAGGCGGTATTTTGTTCTCTTTTGTAGAATTACTAGCATTACATTATTTCTTGGGATGTTTGATAGGCAAGTGTGTGGCAAATATTGCCAGTGTGAAGCGTCTGCGTTGAACGTGAATGTTAAAATAAATCTTTTGAAATTTCTTTAACAGAATACATTATGTATTTCAGCAGTTTAACTGATTGTATTGTATTTTATTACCTTACCCTCCAAGTGGTTTCGACGATATATCGGAATACAGATCGAAGGAGGTGTTGGGTGTTTGTTACAGGAGCTATTACTATGGATGATTCTGAGGGTCATACTATTCTTAGATAGGCGGTATTTTGTTCTCTTTTGTAGAATTACTAGCATTACATTATTTCTTGGGATGTTTGATAGGCAAGTGTGTGGCAAATATTGCCAGTGTGAAGCGTCTGCGTTGAACGTGTATGTTAAAATAAATCTTTTGAAATTTCTTTAACAGAATACATTATGTATTTCAGCAGTTTAACTGATTGTATTGTATTTTATTACCTTACCCTCCAAGTGGTTTCGACGATATATCGGAATACAGATCGAAGGAGGTGTTGGGTGTTTGTTACAGGAGCTATTACTATGGATGATTCTGAGGGTCATACTATTCTTAGATAGGCGGTCTTTTGTTCTCTTTTGTAGAATTACTAGCATTACATTATTTCTTGGGATGTTTGATAGGCAAGTGTGTGGCAAATATTGCCAGTGTGAAGCGTCTGCGTTGAACGTGTATGTTAAAATAAATCTTTTGAAATTTCTTTAACAGAATACATTATGTATTTCAGCAGTTTAACTGATTGTATTGTATTTTATTACCTTACCCTCCAAGTGGTTTCGACGATATATCGGAATACAGATCGAAGGAGGTGTTGGGTGTTTGTTACAGGAGCTATTACTATGGATGATTCTGAGGGTCATACTATTCTTAGATAGGCGGTCTTTTGTTCTCTTTTGTAGAATTACTAGCATTACATTATTTCTTGGGATGTTTGATAGGCAAGTGTGTGGCAAATATTGCCAGTGTGAAGCGTCTGCGTTGAACGTGTATGTTAAAATAAATCTTTTGAAATTTCTTTAACAGAATACATTATGTATTTCAGCAGTTTAACTGATTGTATTGTATTTTATTACCTTACCCTCCAAGTGGTTTCGACGATATATCGGAATACAGATCGAAGGAGGTGTTGGGTGTTTGTTACAGGAGCTATTACTATGGATGATTCTGAGGGTCATACTATTCTTAGATAGGCGGTCTTTTGTTCTCTTTTGTAGAATTACTAGCATTACATTATTTCTTGGGATGTTTGATAGGCAAGTGTGTGGCAAATATTGCCAGTGTGAAGCGTCTGCGTTGAACGTGTATGTTAAAATAAATCTTTTGAAATTTCTTTAACAGAATACATTATGTATTTCAACAGTTTAACTGATTGTATTGTATTTTATTACCTTACCTCTCCAAGTGGTTTCGACGATATATCGGAATACAGATGGAAGGAGGTGTTATGTGTTTGTTACAAGAGCGATTACTGTGGATGATTCTGAAGGTAACACTGTTCTTAGGTAGGCGGGCTTTGTTCTCTTTTGTGGAATTACTAGTTTTACATTATTTGTTGGGAGGTTTGATAGGTACGTGTGTGGCAAATATTGACATCTGCGTTGAACTTGTATGTTAAAATAAATGTTTTGAAATTTCTTTACTAGAATGCATTAGATATTTCAGCAGTTGTATTGCTGATTGTATTGTATTTTATTACCATACCTCTCGAAGTGGATTCGACGATATATCGGAATGCAGATAAAAATTGGTGTTGGGTGTTTATTACAGTAGCAACTACTGTGGATGATTCTGAAGTTAACATTATTCTGGGGTTGACGGTCTTTTGTTCCATTTGTGGGATTAATGGTATTGCATTATTTGTTGGGATTTTTCATAGGCAAGTATGTGAAAAGTATTACCACTATAAAGTATGTGCGTTTAACGTGTAACTACTTTAACAGAACAAGTTAGATATTTTAGCAGCGGGAGAATGGGTGGAGAATTATGTAGGTGTTATTCATGGGTTGAGACGTTAACCTGATTGGGTTATATTTTCCTAACCATCCAATTGGTTTCGACGATACATCGTAATACGGATTGATCGAAATGCTGGATGTTATTGCAACAGTCTCAATTTTTGTGGAGGATTCTGAGGTGAAATAATTATCGGGTTGGTTGTATTTTGTTCCCTTAGAAAGCTTAATGTTATTTCACTATCCGTCGTGAGGTTTGATCGACAAGTGTGTGGAGAGTATAGTCACATTGAACTTGCTGTGTGGAGTGTGAAAGTTAAAATAATTGTTTTGAAATTAAATTAACAAGACATATTATATATTTTAGCAGTGGACGGATGTGTTAAGGATAATGTAGTTACTCCTTCTTGTGTAAAGACGGTGACCTGATTGTATCTGGTAAATGCAAGAACTGAATCTGCGGCACTCAGACTGGTAGTGCACAGGGCAGAGCCATGGTGGGTCCAATTCTAAGTTCGGTAAGTATTTAGGTATTTTAGTTAACGTCACATTGGAGCAATACAACGGGTCAATGACAATGGTTTGGGATTCTAAGGGAAATATCCCAGGACAATTTCACATAATTTTGAACCACGGACAGATGCCGATCTACGATTTTAGATAAGATAATTTATCTTGCATTTGTTTATTTAAGTTCGTTGCAAATAATTGAATTTCAATCGTCAAGTGAAACTATCAGTCGTTGAATGTCTCTTTTAATTTAATAAGGACCTCGGTTGAACAGTTTTAAGTGTTATTGATTATCAACTGAAGTATTGCGAGTTAGAAAGTTGGTTCCACCAAATACCATAGAAAGAAGACGGAGGCCTGTGCACATTAAATCCGACATGGTATCAACCGTCTTTTACCTAAGTGTGGTATTGAAGATTCGAAAGTGGTGTACCAGCTCAGGTGTTGACCTCTTCATCTAACCGTAGCCCAAAGTTACGAGGTGTTCGAGGCCAAAGTTACTAGAGACATTTCCTTTCCGGTTTGATCCCAGACCGTTTCCAATAGCCCGTTGCCTTTCTCCAGTGCGACGTTAATTAATTTTTACCTATATCTATGAACTTATTGAAGATATCGTTTTCAATGTTAAGCGGTGATATTTCCTTTTTTATAATTCAAATACAAATTCTTTCAGGAAATAATTTTGATTAACGTCGAACTATCTTTCTCATCCTCTCTCTCTCTCTCTCTAGTGCATCTCAATTGGCTATTGACGAAGGTCCAGGATCAAATCCAAAGGGAAAATCCGACGACAACACCAAGTAATTTTGAAACACAGTCAGATGCCGATCAAATTGTTTCAGGTACAACCAAACGACTGAGGTTTACTGGCATCATAAAATGCCCATTCAGTTGGTCGGTTACGACGGTAATTAATAACGTTATCTCATTTGTATAATAACATGTCGCCCAATGTAAAATTTCTGGACTTAATTGTACCAGATAGTTAATACCCATGCAAACTTAAAAGCATTTCTTGAATAAAATAGGAAATTTTCTAAGGTTCTAAATGTTTCTTCTGAAAAATCGATAAGTCCAAGCAGAAAACGGAAACAAACATATGGTAACTAAGCTATAAGTGACATCCAAACCTCTTCGGACACAACGGTAATTCAGCTGAGAAACATAATGCAGTTGTCAAAGGATACAAAGCTTTCTTTTAGCTGTCTGAGAACTCAAGTATTCGGTGTCTTGGTGATGAATTTTTTGTTGTATAACTTGCATACAAAAGGAAACGGTATGTAGCAAAATATATTATGCACACTTTCACCAAGTGTCATGCTATACTTTTCGTATTTTTGCATTTTTGAATCAACTGTAAGATCCGATGTTTATTGATCCATACATTTCGTGATACTAAGAAGGTTATATTAGTCACATTATAAAGTTTATTTAACACTTAAATTAGCTATGCATTTGTGTCGTCCACATGAAAAGATTGATGCTATGTGCCTTGTAGTTTAGCAATTTTGAATCGAGCGTACTATTCAATGCTTATTGATCCAGAGCTTAGAATATATATTTTTAATATTTAGAGTTGCTCAGAAATTTATATTTCTCTTACAAGAGGATCAATTTTATTCAATATTTAAATTAGCTGTGTAGATAGTCGTTCACATAAAAAGAATAACCAAATATCATGCTATACTTTTTCATATTTTTGAACTTTTAAATCAAGCCCAGAGATCCATTGTTAATATGAACTACTATGGGAGGTGCTGTCAAACGTTCACACCTTGAACTTGAATAGGGAATATGCCTTCTTGGAAGTTTAAGAATAGCCTGTTGTCAAAGCAAGCAGGTAACTCAAGCATTCAACCCACCTAACGCGGCAGCTTCAAAATTCGAATTCACAACCAAGTGCTTCTGTAAACCAGTTTCTTAAACCTCTAAGTTGTTTTGACGAGATATCTCGTCCACCAGGATCTGACAAATTTCGCGTAAAGCGAGGTATCCCTTCATGAAGATATTGCCGATTTAAGATATTGAATGCATATATTTCCGGCGAAATAAAGATGGCGTCAATGTTGAAACACCTCCTATATTGAGATCTGCACAATTTGTCAACTGACGAGTTAACTTGTTGAGACAACCATCAGAAGGTTAAAAGTGACGACATTAGCCAACTGGGTAATGCCAGATCTATATGATTCACAACATCACAAATTGCAAACTAAAAAGGACGGGTTTAAAATCGGTCTATATGTTTTAGCTTTATTTTTAATAACGAACAAAGTTTAGAAGATTATATTAATTTTTATAACATCATCTGTTTAGTTGATTCAAATCATGTTTAAGTGTAAGTGATATATTTTGAAATTGTTCTATACAAAAATTGGTACATCCAGCTGGCAAATTTAATAATAGGAAATTTTTCTAGAAAAAATAAATGTAATAATTGCATCTAATTCTCACACAATCAAGATAAAATGTTTTCGTTTTTTATAGAAATTCATCAGAGATATCGGTTTTGATTAAAGCTATGAAATTTTTTCGTTAACGCGTTTCATATGTTCTAGAATTTTATATAATAAGAAAATCCATGCATAAATCTTCCAAACAAAATTAATTAAGCCCTTATTTATTGCTGTAGTTATGCATATGAAGGAAGGTAAAAATTCTACATGAATTAAGTGCTCATTAAACTATAATTAGTGTAATTACTTTAGTTAAGATAAAAAATTACAGACATTAATAAAGTTCGGTGAATGTGAATTGGGAGATTATCTAAATTTTTATCTCTGGTAATTATGAAACTCTTTATTAAGCACTTACTATGTTTTTCCAAATCGCTTAATCATAAATAGATAACATGTTTAAATTTTTATGGAATGCAGAGTTACCGAGAATGGTTTGAAATGTGATTTTTACGGGCAATTTCTGCAATTTCGGCTTTCAATTAATGAGTAGATAGGGTGAAATGATTTTGCTATTTTAAATTAAAAGGTAACATTTACTTGTGTGTTTCGATTGATCTGGTTTGTTGCTCTGTACGGTAATGAATTTTTGTCAAATTCGGGTTAACTCTGTTGCTCATTACTAAAAAAAAAATCTAAACGCTAAGGATTTTTTCCAAGTTTTAGGAAGCCGATTAATTTATTTTACGCTGTCTGTAATTCAACTTGTCCACAGGAAAACATAGATTTTATGTCGGAAAATGGTATCTTCTTTGAATGAACGTAAGATAACTAAAATATAGATAGTAAGACAGATAAAAATACAAGAAATAAAACAACTAAAATTAAAATTTTGAAAGAAATTTTGGGAAACTTCCTACGATTTTTACGATAATCTCGAATTGCATAGTTATATTCTATACACTTTAATGTGGTATCCAATCCAACTTGTGGGTATCTGTATCTTTTGTTAGTAAAAATTTCCATGTGTGTCTATGTCAGATATTTGGCATAGTCTGTCTTATGTCTGGCTTAACATTGACAACTATGGGCATGGAAGCCCAAACCAACATTTCTACATATATCATGATATTTTGGAAAATATATAATGTTTTCCATACAAAAGCTGTCGTAAAGGCTTACAGATATTATTCAGACATTCAAGCGAGTCTCTTGAAACATAAAATAATTTAAAGACATAAATAAAATTTAAGTAGAACTACCCAGTTCAAATAACTGTTTTTACTAAACAGTAGGTACAGCTACAGTCTACGTTTATAGCGGTGGCAACGGCCTTGGTGATTTTTTTTTGTTGGCGCACTTCTAAAGTCGCAAAGGCAAGAATTATTTTTAAAATATTTTTCTTTCAAAAATATTTTATTTTTACAACGGAAGATAAAAGCTTGTAAACAAATTTGAGAACGTTTTGAAAATTATATTTTTCGAAAACTTTCACAAAAAGTAGTAAGCTTATGCAGTTTAAAAGTAGCAGTTATAGTAAGCTTATTACACATTTCAAATCACGTTTTTGAACCAGCAGAAAAACTAAACTGCGAATCTTGGGTAAGAATCCTGAAACTTACCAATTATACTAAATACAGTATGTCTGTATGAAAAGAAAAAGACTTTTAAAGAAAAAATAAGCAAGAAATAATACAACCTGATACGTCAGAACTGTTCGGAGAAAAATTATAAAAAACGAAATTTCCACAAAAGGCTAAAAACAAAACTCATAAATGCTTCGTGAAAAGTATTTCAATAAAATAAAATTCCGCATCTGTATAAATACAAATAAATGAACCAATAAAATCAAAGAAAAAATTAAAAAAGACCAATGTAATCAAAGGATAGTTTAAAATTAAAATAACCAAGGGAAGCTAAGAAAACATTTTAAATGAACCAATGAAGTAAAACGACTTGAATGGATTTTGGAAGAATTTTCTATAATATACAAAATGAAAATTGAAAACTACCGTTTGCCGAGGTTGCCATGAAAACCACAATATCCGTAAAGCAGAAGGGTTGCTTTAATATACCGTAATTCGTTACTAGAAGTATGCCAAAAAAATCGCTAAACCCATTGCCACTGCTATAAACGTAGAGTGTAGCTGTAACAAACAGTAAATAACATATTGGGTGTTACATTTCTTTTTATGCAGTTCCATGGCCAAGTATCGCCCTGACACCAATAAAACTTCAAAACCAACCAAACTTTTCTGTAGTTCGTTAAGACAATGTTTTATAAATTATGTTTCAGTTGTAAAATACCACGTAAGATAGTATAAAATTTAAAGTTTCAAATTAAAATGGGTGTGTTAGTTTAATAATTAATAAATTACTTCGAGTAAATGAGTTATTTTAATAAAAATTAAAGTTTATTCAATTTGTGAAAACGGCTTTAATATTGTAAATAATCAAATCAATGTTCATCTCGTTTTTTAGATACCCTCTAACATTTTTAACCATAAATGCTGATATTTAAATGCATAAACCTGCAGTGATAGTACTCTTTATTTGTCAAAACAGGCACATTTGTATGTTTCAAAACTACTACAGCTTTTAATAATGTTACTTTTAACCGCTGTTTCAATCAAATTGACATTATACAGTTTAACATCCAAACTTAAGCATAGTGCTCTTTTGTTTATTAAACAGATAAATTTGCAGGGTTAAAAAATATTACAGCAATGGTAAAAATAGATGACAGACAAGTTTAAAAACACGAACTTTTATCAACATTCCTACCAAAACGTATACGCCAAGACTTGAGCCATGCAGCCGAACACCCGAACTTTACAGTAATATGGCTTTGAATAGTAATTTTGTCATTTCAAACATATATGTTTGCATGCTTAAAACAATAACTACAATGTTTAAAACAACAACTACAATGTTTAAAACAATAACTACAATGTTTAAAACAATAACTACAATGTTTAAAACAATAACTACAATGTTTAAAACAATAACTACAATGCTTAAAACAATAACTACAATGCTTAAAACAATAACTACAATGTTTAAAGCAATAACTACAATGTTTAAAACAAAACATATCTGAGGACATGAGACATGCAGTCTAACAACCGAACTGAAGAATATTATCCCAGTAAATACTACTGTCTTATTTCAAAAAAAATATTATTTTTTTCTTGATTAAAAACTACAACTACAATGTTAAAAAATTACCACAATATTAAAAATAAAAACTACAACCACTTTACCTCCCAAAACGTATACATTAGTACTTGAGACGTGTTCACTAACACCTAAAAAAACGTATACATAATACTAAAATAAATAGAACTCTCATAAAATTTTAAAATTTTCATATTTAAAAACTACAACTACAATGTTTAAAAACTACAACATTTAATAACAATAAATTCAACCACAATTCATACCAAAACGTATACATTAGGACCTGAGACATTCACCTTAACTCTCAAACATACCCATAAATTTGCATGTTTAAAAACTACAACTACAACGCTTCCCAACAATAACTTCAACCGCTATTCCTACCAAAGCTTATCCAACAGGACACGAAACATGTGCTCTAACACCCCAACTTTAAAACACCTGTGAAACGTGCTTGCATTGAGAAATTCGAAATGATGAAACAGAATAAATTCGAATACTTTACGCCTCGAGCTTAGAATCCAAAATCAGCGAAATTGAAAAAAAATATATACACCTTATATGTATCTATATGAACCTTTAAAAAGGTGTAGGAACCAAATGGGTACTAAAATTTTTTTAATAAAAATATTCCACCAGCAATCAGAAGGGCTTTCTAGGCACATAAAATAAAACGTGTTGACGCAGAAAAGGATATGAAGGTTTCATATTTGATTTAGTGAGGCTCGAAATTCGGAGACAAGTATAACACTTTTTATTTGAGATCAATGCTTAAAAGGAATGGGAAGCAGGGAAAAGTGAACGAGATGTTGTAGAGAGCAGATTTATTATTTTCGGTGAATTATGCCCGTGAATTTGCCCGGGCGATTTAGTGATTCTTCCGAGTTTGTTTCGTAGAAAGTTTTTCGAGATTTTTGATTTGTTCCGAACCCAGGCAATTGATCTGATGCATTTTATTAGGGGAATTTCTTTTAAACGTTTTCTTGTATTTCTGGTCCGTGTGTCGTGATAAGAGACTAGATGTCGTAGTCAATGGAACGAAAAAGCGTGAAATATTCGTTTTATTCGACGGTGGGAAGTATCTGATTTATTGCACTGAAGGAAAACAGGAAAATCAAATCGGAAAATATTTATTACTAGGATGAAAGCACGATAAAGAATACGTTCCATTGTTTTCATACCTAGTGCAGTTAATAATTTTTGTAATGCAGCACACATTTAAATATTCTATTTGGTATCCAGTTTGTGATCTAAATAATCATAATTCGTTTCGACGCGTCTCTTATTATTTTTTCAATTTCTAAAATCTAAACTAAATTAATTTCTAAGAAGTTTTGTTCTTTTCGTTTGCACATTGAAATTAATTCCTACGTAAATAGATTGCAAAATTTTTAAATTTATATAATATTGAGGAATACTTTGAAGCATGCCTATATGAAAGAAAATCTGTTATTAAGCTGGCATTACCTTGCCTTTGAAAAATTGTGATGATGTCGTTTATGCTTCTTATCCGTACTTCCAAGACGAATCAATGATTGAACCCCCTGTTTGGAGGAGGTAGCACGTCATTATTTAAACGGACCATAGCTTGATGGACTAGATATTTTGTATTTAGTAAAACTCACCATATCTTGATGGACAAGATATCTCGTATTTAGTAAAACTGACCATATCTTGATGGACTAGATATTTCGTCATTCGTAAAACTGGTAAGATTCTAATGGACGAGATATCTACTAGAAGCCACTTAAAGAGTCAAAATAACGATCCTCACTGGTGATAAATCCTTGAATAGTCCAAGAAAAACATGGAAGTGATCAGGAGAGAACAGCTCTACAAAAACTTTTGAACGGTGGGAAAAACCTTCAAACCGCGATAGATTAAAATTGAATGTTTACTGTGGTAAAATATTTTATATTTAAATGTAACAAAACGTATTGCCTTAAGTAATGAAGTTTTCCATATTTTCCCATTTCAATTCATATATATATATATATATATATATATATATATATATATATATATATATATATATATATATATATATATATATATATATATATATATATATATATATAAATTTTCATTTTTTATTGATCAAACTATTGATAATTTTGTCATTAGTGGAGGCATTCACATTCATAAAATATATGCTTGCATGAACGTGGGGTACTTTCGAAAATGTTTTAATGTAATTCTGATTAGCATATGGATTTTTCAATAACCTTAAAGGTATAAATTTATTTGTATCCCTTTATTATTAAATAAACAGTCCTTTTTTGGTTGTGACTTTCACAAATAAACTCATTCTTAAATATAGATATAAATATAAAATACTATGAACATTTAACAAAATTCATAGGGCAAGCATTGAAAGAGGCAATAATAATCATTATAGTAAAGATTTTGAAAAATGAATACTAAAGCAATGGTCTATGTTTATGAATTATATTAACTTTATTGATTATAAGTTATACTAGTGTAATAAAAAAGTATCCGGAATGCTGTCATTTAACAAAAGGTATCAATTTACTGGTCAAAATTTATTACATCTCCTTCAAAGTAATCTCCTCCGATTTCAATACACTTCTGCCAAAGTTTTTTCCAATACTCAAAGCATGCCTTAAAGTCATTTTTGTCAAAAGTCCTACGGTGCCATTTCATACGAATTACGGAGCTTCTGGAGCCGTATTTGTTGAGTGCTTTGTCAAAAAAAATCACGAATAATGACATTGTGGGAAGGCGCATTATCGTTATGTAAATTCCATAAGTTATCTCGTCACAATTCAAGTCGTTCTCGATAACGTTAACAATAACGTTTCTTATTGTTAAACAACTACCACTAAACACCAATTCTCTGACCTGATTGACGTGTCGATTATTATTCGAAGTGGATGGTTTACCAGGTCGCGAATCATCTACGACGGATTCTCTACGTTTTTTAAATCTTCTACAACAATCAAATAATCTTCTGTCTGATAAACATTTGTCTGTAAAAGCTTTCTGCAACATTTAAAATGGGTTTGTAGCATAAATTCCACCACTATGAAAAGAAAATTTGATTCATGTTCTTTGCTCAATTTCATTTCAGCATTTAGGAAAATCAACGAAGTGAAAAGTATTCTCCTATTGTAAACAAAGTTTATTTTCAGACGATACTATTAAATAAACCCCTGATTGTTGCCACATGTTTTTGTAAGTTGTAAAATTACTTGATAAAAAAAATTTGCAGACGATATCTACTACACATATATTTTAAGGAATCATTCCAAATAATTTTTGATCACAGTATAATAAGAATATTGAATTGTTTTTACGAATCACTGAATACATTTTTTAACAATATATGTTGTTACATAAATTAGATAGTTTGCCTAGAATCCCATAATTCATTTATGATTAATTCATGTAATTGTTAGACCACATATATTGTTGCATATGTAGGGAACTATAGTGTTAAATAATGCAATGCCATGTTCAAGTACTAGCACCAAGTCGAAATAATACAAACATCCATTAAATATTCCATACCAGTATGCTTTCCATGAATTTCCAACGGTTATTAGTTAATATAACGTGTCACTACTTAATATCAAACGGGAGAGAGCACGATTCAGGAATATCAGTTAATGATAAATCAGTACGCGTAATACATTATGCAAACAGCACCTGTGTACGCTATGCAGCACGTGGCTTTAGTAATACTACTGCAATTTAGGCGTTACCATTACTAGCATGATGCATGCTCAAAGAGTAGGTTGCGACGCTAATGGAACTTGACATGGTATAGGCAAACTTAGCTTTAGATGTGGATGAGTTATAAATGGCATGGTGCGACAGGATATTCAATAGGAAGGTTTTAAGCTGTTGTGTTGTGGTGGGGAGGTAGGAGCTTTAGAACCCTCAGGGACATGCTAAAAGGACAACAAAAATATAGCAGTATAAATATAAATTTGTTTACCCGAAATTCAACGCGTGCAGCTATTTGAAATATAACGCTATAAACTTAGCTACTTAAAAAAATATTTATTTTCTGCATGAGTTTCCTCTATAAATGTTTATCCGTATCTGTTTTGCGGGATGGATAAAAAAAACCAGGGAGCTCATATAATCTGGTACATGGTAAACCTATTCAGCTACAACTTCTTTATCTCAAGCGTATGTGGGTCTATTGCCTAAGTGCTGAAATCCTTATCTGAACTTGGTCCAAATTTAAGAGGTGTTGACCTTGCCATTTATCTTCGGGGTTAATTCGTCGGCAATAGTCCGTTGTATTGTACTAGTGGGATGTAAATTCAACCACAAATTGTACGCTTAAATGTTTTTGTAGACTACAGACCCTAACCAGGACAATAGCTTTACCACAAATAGCTAATAAATGGTCCATAACGTTGATTAAATATTATACCGGCGAATTTAAAGTTCCTAAATGATTATTAAAATTATATTATGTATTATTTAGATTATACATCAGTTAAATTATATATATATATATATATATATATATATATATATATATATATATATATATATATATATATATATATATACATACATATATACATATAAAGATTCTAAATCAAATCTTCCATCATGGTAATCAGTTCCAATGTCTTGATGTGGTGGAAGAGAATTTAACTTAAATCAACCTAACCCTGCTGATGAATATATCGATGTGGTAACTCAAAATAACCTGAGAAAAACTGACCAGATTTCAATGGACGAGATATATGGTCTTTGGAGGAACTGACCAGATCGTGATGAGATATCTCGTCATTTCCAAAGAACTGAAAAAATCTTTAACTCTTCCTCATACAAAATTTCACAATATTGTCAGAATTTTTCAGGTAACCAATGTATCGTGGATTAAATACAGCGAGTAAATAATGGTGAAGAAAATTTTAAATTACATCTCTTAAAAATATAATCCCATGGAAGCGTAGTCGAGTTCATAGATGTTAATTCAAGTTGGGCATTGAACTCAATGAGATGTATCTCTTTTAAGCGGCATGAATTCTTAAAAAAACAGTATTAAAACTTTATTAACCACCTTATTTTATTATATTCGATTTTCCATTAAGCTTTAATAAGTTAGAATGTATATAAAAGCAAGCATTTTCATTTCATACATTACCATTGGGATTTTCAAATATACGCGTTAGTTCGCCCAGGACTGAACATAACTTAATTCGAAATACTAGTGCATCAGATCTGATAAATATTCCAGAATGTCCAACATTCTCTAAGAATGTGGAACAATTCAAAAAATTAAATTTTGCAGAAGGGTCAAAGAAGAATAATCGTTGAACAGAAAACACTTCATTTTGAGTTATGTCACTGTCCCCTGAAAGCTGTGATATAGTTGACTTAAAATGACATTGTCCGAAGAGTTACTCTTTTGACACTTACATAACGTTATGTGCTGAAACCGGTGTGTATCAACTGAACAGTAGTGGTTATGCAGCTGTTACTATGCAGTCAATCAATTATGTTAATAGTTTCCATGACTTTCAATTTGTTATGACGAAAGGCTTTAAAACACTTTCTAATGTAGAGGGTATAGCTTCTCGCGTTAGCTGGCAATAAGCCAGAAAACTTAATCACTGCTTCTCGGTGTGGGAAAGCTTGAGTTCCTATGTACTGAGCATTTGTTTAAAATTTCCTATAAAGAGATGGATTGCTTAGCTTTTTATTCATGCTTAATTGTTTTCTAATTTACTTTATTTTGATGTTTTTAGTAGGATCGAAGGATTTCGGGACATAATGATAAGCCACTTTTCGAATTTTCCAGGAGAACAAGTTTCAAGCTTTAGGAGATTCCAAAATTATAATGGCTTATCTACCATTTTTCTTTCAGCTGAATTATGATCCAATTTGCTTTATTTTCATACTAACATAATGATCGAAGGATTTCGGGAAACATAATGATAAGATAGTTTCCAAGTTTTCCAGGAGAGCAAGTTTCAAGTGTTAGAAAATTTCAAAATTACAATAGTTATACGTATAAACACTTTCAAAGAAAAGTACTCATTCAAAAGATTATAAATTATTTCCATCTTGAAAAATATATTTTAACATTCTTCACTATCGAACATGCATTTTGGGCTTATCTCTAAACACACACTTACTTCCACAGACATAATAATTTTGACTGTACATCTGTCGACGTCGTTATGCTGGAAAAACACCTCGATTGAAAAACTTTCAGTTTTTCTTTTTAGAAACTCTATTTAGATTTAATTTTGGAAATGTATGACATTAGGGGAAACATTTATGTCTACAAAAGGATAACAATTTTTGAAAATGTTTGATATTCAGGGAAAAATTTATGTCTACAAAAGATTAGCAAATTTTAGAAAATTTGATATTTAGGGAAAAAATTTACGTCTTCAAAGGTTAACAATTTTTGAAACAACAAAATTTTAAAACAACTTTTTTTAAGCAATTTATTTACACGTTGTAAGAAATAATGATATGCAAAATTATTGTTCAATGTGTTACTTTAAATTATTTTTGAACAGATATGTCAAGAGTTCAAAAGCAAACCTTTGCAATAAAATTCATATTACATAATTAGTTTCGTTCCATTATCCTTCAGGGCCACATGTGACAGGTGAGTAAAACGTAAAAATAAATGAGTAATACTTTAAAGAAAATGAAATAATAAGCAGTGAATATATAGTATTTTTTTTTCAATTTGTTTCACGAGAAAAAGTTTCAAATTGGCTCTTTTAATAACAATTTTAGAAACGAACAATTCACCTATAAACACATATTTCTCTTATTGTTATTAAGGACTGATGTTAATGCTTGAGTACAATTCATACTAATATCACAGAAAATTCAAATAAAGCAACACATTTCTGAAATTAACTGATAGGAAAACCGCTATCACAATATCCAGGCTGAGAACACGACATTTTAAAGGCATGAAAATTATCAATGTTGGAACCAGAATTTATAAACATTGTAAAAACCGTCTCAGATTTAAACTCAAGCTTCATCATATGTTCATTTACCCTGAAACATATATTTTCTTCAAATCTTCGATAACCATCCTTAAGAACATTTTTACAGCAAGAAAATAATCGATCTTGCCTAAGCTGTGCATGTTATTAACAAAAAAAACGAACACAACAACAACATTAGACAATGAACAACTTAAAAATTCTTAAGTCATTCCAATGAAGGTATAAAACCGATCGAATATTACAATCTTTAAGGAGAGTGGATAGTGTAAATTACTTCATATTGTACTTAGGGGTTAAAAAATAATTATCAGAAAAAAGGTAATTTCAATACCTACACCTGATACTTAAGAGACGTCAAAGTTTACGCACCAACGGGCTATGATAAACACCTCACTACCTCGCTTGTTGACTATCTCGATGAGATATCTTGTCATTAACAGAACTGACAAGATCTGGACGGTATATATCGTCATTAGAATAAAACACTATCACGACCATCAGAAGAAAACTGTCAAGATCTTGATCAAGCAATCAAAAGAAAAAAATTTACAGTATTTTGATAGCGAGATATCCAGCAAAATGTATGGCGAGATATGTATCCTGATGCAATACATCCAGTAGACTTGATGGCAAGATGTATATATTGATGGTCGATATATCCATCAAAATTTATGCATACATATATGTATCTTGATGGTCGAGATATCCATCAAACTTGATGAATATATATGTATATTGATGGTCGAGATATCCATCAAAATTGATGAATAAATATGTATCTTGATGGTCGAGATATCCATCAAAATTGATGAATATATAAGTATCTTGATGTCAAGATATCAAGAAATATTAGGAAAGCTGTTCAAACATTGAAGGACGAAATATCTAGTGGTAATAACTTTGAAGGTTTATTGGAGGTTTAAAAGGTTAGGAGGTTACATTTACAACCAATATAGAGTGTGTAATGAACACGACTCCAGTCTCTACTTAAGGGATAACACATAGTGAGCGAGTAAATATCATTTCAATTGCTACAGTCACAACTTGGTAGATGTCGATGTTTACTCAACTTCAGGCCAAGATACATACCCCAGTAATTGAAATAGTAAAAGCCGTGTTACATGTGTATCCAGTAAACAATAGTGCATTGACCACGGATCATGTCTGTAGTTGTGGGTTCAAAAATAGCGGAAGAGAAAAGCTAATTTCAATTGATACACCCACAACTTGATAGATGTCTATGTTTGCGCATCAACGGGCCAAGATAAATACCCCACTAATCCAATTCTCCGCAAATATAAACAATCCAAGAATCCAGAGGCCGAAGAATTCCCAGTGTATTATTCAGCGTGGGATAGACGTGAATACTGAGTGGTGTTCTTCACTAGCCCAGAGATGGAGCAATTTTCCCGGAGCTTGTTTCTTGATAAGTGGACAAGATAAATGTGAATACCGCCGGCTATTACTTTATTTAGGCCGACGTCCACTCATCTGATTGCTTTCTTTGATTGAAACGCCAAATAAGGGACAAAATCGAATGGGAAGATAAGGAGGGCTGTATAAATCAGCCGCTTCACGGCAATTTCTCTGCAATGTTTGCGGTCAGCTGGGAATGTTTCTTATGTATTACGCCTGCGCGTCTTTGTCTGGTCTAAGAATTCCGTGGAAGTGCTCATGAGCTACGACTTCTAGGAGAAGAAACAATTGTACTTCCCAGTATTTTAACTTTGGGATCGGGTATGGGATTAAACCGAAAATATGTTGTTGTTTACGAACGCCGTACATATCCTCCCATATCATTGATCAACAAGATTTCCAATACTCTTGAAAGACACAACTTGAACCTCTAAGTAAAAGGAAAATATCTATCTACATGATTAAATGTCTACACACAAGCATATACAGTGGGTGCATGTCAATACACTGGCCTGTCAATTTGTTTGCAAGTCAATCCATCTGACTTCTAATCTATTTGTATGCCAATCCATCTCCCTGTCAATATATCTGCCTTTCAACCTATTTTTCCGTCAATTTATCTATATGTCTATCTATTTGTCGGTCAAACCATATGTTGTTTATGTTTGTCTGATTGCATAATAGATCTTTCGATGGCCTAAACAACTTT
The DNA here is from genome assembly GCA_947359465.1 of Metellina segmentata. Classification (NCBI taxonomy): domain Eukaryota; kingdom Metazoa; phylum Arthropoda; class Arachnida; order Araneae; family Tetragnathidae; genus Metellina; species Metellina segmentata. The sequence goes on from OX375883.1 coordinate 49,025,231, forward strand.
ATTTTTAGCTTGGAGTTGAGGCACCAAAAGTGCGGGATAGAAATTACTAAACTTTTATACTTCTGTTTCTATACACAAATATGTGGCTACATGTCTGTCCACCAATCAGTCAACCTATTTCACTGTGCATCTATCCATCCGCCTATGTCTAACTACGTAACAATATTTCTATGCACATCTCTATCCATTTTTCTATTTCTCTATCTGTCTACCTATTCGTCGCTCTCTCTCTGTATGACAAACATAAATGTTTCTTCTCTTACCTCTTCGTGGTGAGTACTGCTGGTTTTACTTTTTATATCCTTAACTATCGGGACGAAATTTAATTGATGAATAAAAATGGGTGCCATATCTAATATTAAATGTGGACTATACTCGATCATATCTGTTTGTATATATACCAGTCCTGTCTATCTGTAACACGCAAAGCATGTTAAGGTACACGTAGTATTAACTGGACAAAACTATCGTTTTTCTGAAGGTTCTTTAATCCTAACAGAATGCTACGACTATACTGCAATGTAAATTATTATGTTTGTTAAAAACGTTTTTCCGATGGAAAAAATTTCATGACGCAATTCAACGCTCATTACATTAAAAAAAAACTCTTTCGAATGTATAAAGGGAAGTTATCTCATTAGAACACCCTGATAAGCCACTTTCATGATTACATTCTGTATATTCATGTTTATGATCATATTCAAAGGTTATGATTTTTTGAGTAAAATTTTACTTTATAAAAAATTATTTTCATAACTTCATTTTTCCTTTACGTTAGTGTTTTATCTAAAAAACTCTTATGAGAACAAACCTAATAAATCGCTACATGAAGACAAAACAATATTAATATACAATTCCGTATTTACTTTGCTTATTAAACACAGAATCAGCAATTATTTATGAATATGTGTAGTTAAAGGGTACAAACTGTTATGACACAAGTTGTTTATAAGCACGGCATGAATCCATGCAGTACTTTTATAGTTGTTTCCGTATATAAAATCCTCAATAATATATAAAAAATAGAGTATAACAGACATTTCCGTTGGAAATATTACTACATCAAATTTTATACCTGTCATAAACATTTTCGATGCTTGAAAGTACGTGAAATATGTAAGCAATATCAGTTAGATTATTGTTTAAAGTTTGTAGCGATTTTTTATAACCGTGTTAGGCAGGGATAAAGATAGGCTTCACTGATCGAAACTTTGCCAAAAACAAATAGCTTATACCTTTATGTTTTCATAAAATCCTATTTTATTAAACGGTATGACTTCATTTCTAATACATCTAAAATTTTAAAGTAGTGAACTAGATTTGGTACAGCAAAATTCATTATGAAACTATTGAAATTGTTTCAAGAAATAGTAAGAAGGAGATAGATTTAGATAAAGATAGAAATTTGCTCAGAGCCACAATATTTTTCAAAAATTATTTCAAATGAAAATAAGTTTAGATCTAAGTTTAAAATGGCAACATCTTCTCGACAGATTGATACCTCAAAATGAAATTTTTAAGTGTAACAAATGATGTTATTGAAATCAAATGCACCAGGGCAATCAAATTAATTTACAATTAAATATGTTCTACGCATTTAAATGAAGAAATAAATGAATTATTCTAAATTTAAACTGACAAGCAAAATATAATCAACATATTTCATTGTCTTTGTAAAGGTTTTAACTAGAGTTACTTTTTCGTTAATTAATTTTATTGTTGTGACGTGTTTAAATTTAATAATTTAAAACGCACCTTTCTTTTTAACTCAAAATCGACCAAGATAATCTTATTATTTTCAAAATTGCAAAATGTGCTACATATTTAAATAAACAAAAACTAAATTATTTAAAGTTATAATTGCTAAGTAAATTATCTCAAAGATTTTCAGTAATATTAAGGTTTTATAGTAAAACTTTTAAGCAGATAATTTTTCGAAATACGATGCAATTGGTAGATATTTTGATTCTTTAGTAACCAAGGAACCATTCTTAAACAAGGATAAAATATTTTTAAGTAGCCTTAAATTCTAATTAATTTTTAAAAATTAATTTAAATGAACAAAATGGGATTATAGTATTCAGACGAAAGGATGGTCCTCAAGTCGTGGCTCTCATAAAAATACGAAACGTGCGTATTTATTAAATACTATTCAAATTGCCGTACGCGGAGAATTACTGTATTATCCTTACTACGCAGAGAGGGACTGTACCCATTAGAAACCTAAGAGCACCCAAAAATTGATCCATCAGATGCACATCTCCTAAAGTTCACCGAGGTGTAATAGTAAACTTTTCTTTTTACATGGGATTTACTGTGTTTAGTAAACATGGAGTAGCCCTCTCTGGTTATTCAAGCGATCGTTATCTGCTTTCATACCACTACCCCTTTACACAATCTGTCTTTTTCCTTTTAACAAAATTTGTATTTGACGTTGTCTTGTATTTGGCTTAGTGTGGGCAAAAATAGCCTTTGTGTCCTAAATCCTGAAAGCAACCAACCCAGAAAAGAAGTGTTTCCTGAAAAGGAACGTTGGCGATATCTATCGCGTCGTAAGATCATACACTAACAGAAAAGGTGGCATAGTTCTAGTAGGGATGCGACATGAATGTCAATGTTTTCAAAACATCGATGTTTTTTTTAAAAACATCGATGTATTGGAGTCGATGTTTTTGTAACATCGATGTTCATACTTGTCGATGTTTTATTTTTAAATGAAAAAAGTACCGTTTTAAAAATTCTAAAAATAACCAAGTAGCATAATTTTTATAATCAGCAAATTGAACATACTTTTAGAACAAAGTGGCCAGGGTGAAGGGTCAAAAAAGTAGGGATGCGACATCGATGTCGATGTTTTCAAAACATTGACGTTTTATAAAAAAACATCGATGTATTGGAGCCGATGTCGCATCACTAGTTGATAAACCAGTTATAAAAAATGGGGGGAAAAGTTAAAATACACTGAATTTTAAAAACATCAATAGTTTGGGGGTGATGCATTATCAATTTCGATGTTGTAATTTTGAACATCCATGTTTTGCTGTCGACGTATCATCACTAGTTGCTAAACCAGTTTTAAGAATAGGGGAAAAAAGTTTAAATACACTGAATTTTAAAAACATCGATGTTTTTTGGGCGATGTATTATCAACATCGATGTTTTAATTTTGAACATCGATGTTTCAAAACATCTATGTTTTGTTGTCGATGTCGCATACCTGAGTTCTAGGCGATCTCCAAATCCATGGAAAGTTACGCTAATTAAAGAATGGCACCGAAAACTGTCACGTAGATATACGGACAGCCAACTCCAAATATATCAGAGCACACCTGAACAAATCTTAAGTGCCCACTATTTGATTCAACAATCGATTATTTTTTATTATTTAACGACTGGCAGAAATGGTAGAAACGTGATTCGCAAACTATTATATTCACCTTTCATTACTTCTATCACTTAGAAGACAAGTAAAGAAATTGCTCCACAAAAGAAGAAAACTTTTATTAGAAAACCTCCACCTCATTTCTAGAAACAACGTCCTTCGATATTTATTTCCTCTTCTTCCTCACAAAGAAAACACAGACTGTTAACAATAAACTCAGGAAATACTTCAATTTCCTACATTCCCTGCAATACGCTAATTCTATTGTGAGATTACTAACACATGCGATGGTCCTGTCTCACGCCGCCTAAATGACTCACGTTTGCAATAGAAACTATATTTTGGCCCACTCCCTTTGATTACTTCCTCTTGATTGAAGGTATGCGAGTAAAAAATGGATCAGTGAGTAAGGTTGGATTGTCTTTCTTTGTTACTTCAAATATAACAATTTAGCTTTACATTTATCGTTAACGTCGAGAGAAGAAAATTATGTTCTGTTCCGTTCGAAGTCATTTTGATCCGTTGAGAATTCGATAAGAAAGAAGTTTCCTAGGAATGAAAGGAGGGGTGGGGGTTGCCGTAGAATGTCTGTTTTCTTTTGAAGCGACTTAATTGGTTCATGCAATGGGATGAAGTTTTTCAATCCAATTTTCGCAGACTGTAGTTACGTAGAAACGTCGGATAAATTCAATTAGATCGTAAGTTTGTACAAGAATACATTCGTTATTACCAGTGGTTAGATTTTGTTGACCAATACATTGTATAAAAATACCTTTAAAATTAAATGCAAATCTAATATTGACCCAAAACGTGAAAAGGAGGATCTAAAAAGTATTTAAATTTCGGCATTATTAAATATTTCAATCTACAAATCGATCAGAAAGCAAAATGGGATTTGTAGTTTAGTCAAAATATTTATTTTGGATTATGATCAGTGTAGATACCAAATGGATGTTTTATCTTTAAGTAATGTGTTGACGCTTTTCAATCCAATATTTGCTCCATATACATTAAAGCTTCAGACAAATTAAATTAGGTCGCATATTTATACAGTACATTCGTTATTTTATCACGTAACGGATTTGTTGATCCGAACATATAAACTAATACGTATAAATTTATATAACATATGCCTGAAATAAATATATAAAGTTATCTACAGCAAAAAAATAAACAATTAAATTACCTATGCCTAAAACTAACAAAAATTGAGCTAAATGTGCCTCAAATTGACAACAAATGTGAAAAAATGAACTTAAAAATCATTCAAACTTTGTGATTACCAACGTTCCAACGACGAGGTATCTCGTCCATAAAGATGCGTTCAATTTTGTTAATTACGAGATATTCCATCATAAAGATACTGTCAATTTTTTTTGACAGCGAAATTAAGATCTGGTCAGTTTTCGTCTGGTGTCGAAATATCTGGTCTATCAATATATGGTTCTACTAGAGACGAGACCTTCTCTGTACAACCACCTGACGGTTTTAGATATACAAATCTAAACTCGATCCAAAAGTAAAATGGCATCTACAATTTGGAAAATATAATTATTTTGGAATACCATAGGGTTGTTACTAATAACTTTTCAAGCGACTGAATTGAGAAACAGTTTTTCGATCCAAGCTTTCATTAAATGTCTTATACCTTCAACTGGGTATATAGCATATTTATACAATAATGCATTCCTTATTTTTAGGAACTGGATATGTTGACCTCGAAAAAGAGAAATGGTATTCATGGATCAGTGATAATGTTAAATATATAGAAGGGAGAGAGAGGGATACTACTATCTGTTTTGCCGAAGCCATTTTGATAAATTGGGAATTCGATAGCAAAGAAGTTTCTTTAGGAAATGAGAGTAGCTAGCAAATGGTTGTTTTCTTGTGTAGCTGCTCGATTGATTAAAAGGCAAAATGAATCAACAATTTTCAATCCGAGGTTTGCAGACACTAGTTACGTTGAAACGTTAGATGAGTTCAATTCAAAGTCGTACATATTGTTACTAGATTATATTCGCTATTATTAGGAACCAGAGTTTGACAACCGATGAAATGTGCTAAAATTGCCCCAAATATGCACAAATTTATATGAAATGTTTAAAATTTAGAACTAAATATTTAAATTATCCCTCCTGTATGGTCTTGATGGACGAGATATCTCGTCATTGAAAAAAAAAACTGACCATATCTTGAACTAGTCATAGTAAAAAAACGGCATTATATTGATCATTAGATATCTGGTTATAAGCAAACAAAATTGTTCATATCTTGTTGGACGAGATATCTCGTCAAACCCACATTGAGGGAAAGGCACTCAAAGATCCAAAATTAAAATATGATTAATTTTATTTTCTTCTGTTGAGATGCAATTTTATAATTTTTTAAAATTTTGTTTGGTTTCTGAATAATGACTCCCAGAAGAGGAGAAACAATTCTAAAATTCCACATTAGAGTTCCCTCTTTCGCAAAAATTTGTCTTAATAATTTCAGTTATTGAAAGCAAATCTCAAGCATTTCGAATTTTGCAAGGAAGACGTAATTTGGATCATTGTAGGGAATGAATGCTGAAAGCGGTTCCACCTCAAAATCAATAACATAAAAATATAAATCTAAATTTATCTATAATAGAGCCTCAAATAAATTCAACTCTATTATCTCACTCTATACTCAGACGTAGGATGGTTAAAAACTAAATGTGCAAACTCTTAAGAAGTAGGAATACACAACTAAACCGTTTTCACATAGGGATGTATGTTGGCAAGCACCAACTGGATTTCCTACAGTACGCTGATCTCCAGCACATCAGTTGATCGGTTTGTGGTATTGCTATTTTATCTTATTTCGTATAAGAAAATTACATCATACCACGAATAATACGATGGTTGGTTAACACAGCTATCCCCAAGAATAAGCGATACATAACGAAAAGTACATATGCTGCATTCTGTACACATGTTAACTACGGTGGGCCGAAAAACACTTTTTTTTCGAAACCGGTTTTCTAATAGTGCGGAAAGGGTTCTCTCTGCGTTCAATAAACACGGTGTAAAATATTTTTTTTGATTGGAAAATATCTTCTTCCCCCGCATTGCACTTAGATTTTGGAAATTTGGGTAAAAATTGGCAATTTTTACTCCGCGTAAGAAAGATAACTTTTTTTTCAATATTGATTTTCCAAAAGTGCGGAAGAAGTGCCCACTGGAGTAAATAAGAAAGGTATAAAATATCTTTTCGACCGAATATTATATTCTGTTTCCGCATCGCAATTGAAATTTTGCAGTTTTTGAAGAAAATTGCACTTTTTTATGTGTTATAGATATAAATCGAATACGAAAAATAGATGAGTATAAACACTGTTTATTGTTGTATTGTATTGTACATTTGATTATTTTGCCTGAAAATCATTAAATAATAGCTGAGTCTCAATTTATTAATATAATATTTGTATATTTGTGTATAAGAATATTGTAACCATAGAATGTTATGACATGCCAATACCAAGAGTTTATTTACACTTAATCAGCAGGAAGAGGCTTGAAATCAGCCATATGGTCGAATTCATGCATAATTAATCGGGAAACGAATGTGGATCTAATGAACCCGTCTCTACTTTGAAACACATAAACCTTAGCTGATGCTTCTGTCACTAACTTGACACACCGTTCAACTGCCTGTGTGTGACAAGGGAAGTGAACAAGTCCTATTCTGTATTTTTCTAATCACGCACAATGGACCTAAATACGGCAGTAGATATATCACGGAGGATTGGTGGAGAAGTAATAGTAATTGATGACCAGTCAATCAATTCCGTACAGTCAGCAGCTTCAAAACTCAGTTTTGGTGGGAGAAATACACGTACTGATTTTTCATTGGAAGATAACTCTCTAGACTTAATTATACGTTGTGCAGCAAGTTCTCTGAAGTGCGGTCTTTCATCCTTCAACATACACAGCAAGATATTCTCAGGATGAGCAAAGAACGAATTTCATCAAATTACTCCATCAACGACGTCCTTGAGGTCTTGAGATAAATACCTGGATCTAGAAATAATATTCCACTCATGCTTAGCTCCATCTTTCAGCTAGTGTTTAGACTTTATATTAAACCAGTTTGGAGTGTAAACTTTCATAACAAACTCAATAATTTGTTTCAACTTCATAGAAGGATCTGGAGAACTAACATATAATCTTAGAACTCTGCTCGCTGTTGTTAGCAAGTTGATAATGGACCAGGACTGCGTTTAGACAGTTCATCAGAACAATTACCCAATCGCACCGTTTGAAATATTTTTAGTAAGTACATTTGATCCTAGCTTAAGTCACGTCTATCAGTTGTTGGTAACTCGCCGTCAATATCTTCGAAAGTTGTCACTGGCAAAGTTTCACACTGTAAGAAGTGCCTTCCCAATATTACCAAAATATGATTTTTGACAATTGTTGGCCCATCCAACGTTTCAAACAGATGCCTCATAGTTAGTTCATTAAAATGCAGGAGACATATTACCCAATGCAGAATTTTACCAAGTTTCAATTCCAAACACCGAATTACACCGGATTTCCATCCGGTCTTAACAGATGTGCAGTTACAGCCAATTGCCAGACTGTGAAAGATCTCTTGTGATGCCTTCAAAATATATGATAATAGTCCAATCAGAATCCGTTTCTCAGTGCTAAATGATGGACTCAAATGAGTTATGTAACGTGAACCCGATTCTTCAATAAGAGATAAATGTTACTCTTTTGCTTTTCTCGTGTATAGTTTAATATCTCCTCTCTCCTCTATCACTGTAGAAACTTTACAAACATCGAAATACAACCCATTCAACGGTAATGCATGAACTTCACTTTAAAGCTAGAAAGTTTAAATATTCTCTAACTTTAGCCTTTTCACGGCACAGCTTGTTTTTGTCAACCACCAAATTTGAGTTGTCGCTAGTTATCAGACCGACATCGTGAAGAACACTTGAAGCAATTGCAGCCACAGTCCAGCCCGAGACTCCAAACCTGTCAGCAACCATAGCAGTTGAAGGGAGGCCATGTCACATTTGTGATGATTTAGATACAAAACGAGTTAACTGTTTGTACTTAAGATCAGTAAGAGAGATTAAACGGTTCGATGTCGATAGTTTGTAACTGTCCAGATTTAAATCTACTTCAGATATATCTGCGGAAGAATGTGAATTGTGAACGCACCTCCTCTCCTTTCACTTCCTGTCAGATACAGGCAGCATGAAAAGACAAGAAATAGTGAACTTTTCTTCAAAAATAGCAAAATTTCAATTGCGATGCAGGAACAGAAGATATTATTCGAACCAAAAAATATTTTACACCTTTCCTATTGAACCCTGTGGGCACATCTTCCATACTATTAGAATAGCAATAGTGAAAAATAATTATATTTCTTACGCCAAGTAAAAATTGCAAATTTTTACCCAAATCTCCAAATTCCAAGTGCGATGCGGGGGCAGAAGATATTATCCAATCAAAAAAATATTTAACATCGTGTTTATTGAACCCAGAGAGAACCCTTCCCGCACTATTAGAATAGCGATTTCGATAAAAAAGTGTTTTTCGGCCCAACCTGATGTTAACTCTCCTGGTGGCTGTATCTACATTACGAAGACTGACCATATATTGATACACGATATATCTCGTCATTGGCAGATCTTAATGGCCGAAGTATCTCGTTGAAACGACATGGAGAGTCAAATACCTATCTGCAATCTATGTATTTATTTTCACATCTGTTGATGGTGAACAACCGTCACCATATCATGATGAGTTAAAAATTCTAGGTTAACTTGTAAAAATAATAAAAAAATTCCTAGTGGAACGACTTACGTCATTATGAACATAAGTAATTGGAATTAGTCAGCAGTCAAGGTGATTAAAAGTTAGATGTATGCACCTACTAGCATTACACTCCCTCTAACTTATTCCGTATGTTTACACCACTCGCATTGTTCCAAATATCTCGTCATATAGAGAATTTCCACATTCCCAATACACTATTTTTTATATTTTCAGACAAGAATGACTTCTATTGTCTTTCCTCCACATTGTAATTTAATTTTCGCTACTCCCTTCAATTTCCGTATCCCCACACCACTCGGATTAAAAGTTTCCGGAAATCTTATCGCACCCGACAGAAAAAAAAAAGAACAGTTCTGCAGCAGAAGCACGCGCCGCACCTGAGTAACAAGCGAACTTTCTCACTTCCCTTCAGTTCCCCTCATTTTTAAATTCTCCGCAAAATGACTCTCGAGTCGAGTCCTGCGGTTTTCCAGACGACGAGACAGGAACTCCGGGTTCCCGAGAACAATGGGAGCGCTCTCGATAACAAGCGAATGACTGCCAACTCGAGAGGAAAGTAAAACAATTTCCCCAAAGCCGCGATTTCAAGTAACAACTCGATGTTTGAAAACCCCTCAAGAACCTAACCGTCTCCTTTTCATGCGACTGTTACTTTCTGTTCCCGTTTTTCCGTATCCCAATTAATAGGTAAACAGGGGGGATTAGGAAGACGACAGCTGACGGTCTCGCCGGTTTGAAGTTGGACGTCATTAAGGGACTTATCGTCTTTTGTTGGGAATCAGCGGAATTTCCCGGAAATTCAGCTGGATTGGAGTGCGTTATTAAAAGTTTTAGTACTCGAAACCCTGTTTTAAATAAGTGTGCTTGGACTGACAAGTAGGATTGGATTTTCGGGCTTAATAGGAGTAGTCCATTCGTTTGGAAGGGCATACTTGTAGACGTGTGATTACAAAGCTTTTATTGTGCTGTTGGTTGTGTAAGAAACTAAAGCGGTTTTTATGGAACAACCAATAACGAGTCTCGGTGGTTCTTTTGTACTAAGTTGATACATGAATGTAGTAGAGTTGAAATTTTTTGATAGTGCATGTGTTTTTATTTAGTGTGTTATGGATGTTTGCTGAAGTTGGTCATTAAAATTATATCACTCCATCTAGGGAACTGCAAATAACGTTTATTGTGTATGTACGTTCCCTATAAAGTCATTAATGAGCATATATGTCACTTCGGTATATTGATAGCGCACTGCCGCTGGTTGATTTTTTTTAAATATACTCGTTAAGTGTTTGTTTGGATCGACTTCAGATTTAAAATGAGTAGTCTGAAGTTGGAGTGATTTACTTGTGCAAGCGTGACTAATATTTTATTCTTATAATGTAAAATATTAAATTTGTGCAAGGATCTAATTTATTCAATGGAACTGTAAATAACAGTGCTGGGGAATGTTTTCGTTCAAAATTGCTGATGATAGATTGCGGTAGAGAGTTGGTCTTCCGATGATGTAAATGCTGTAACTATTTATTGCATGATATAAGTTACCTGAACCAAGCATAAAAAACTGTGGAACTTCTTCTACGGAACTGTAAACAATGTATCTTTTTTGAGTGTATATGCATTATAAAGTCATTTCCGGGATGTAACATTCGTGAGTTTAGATAATGCATAGATCTTAATTGAATTTTTAAAAATAATGGACGGTATAATGCAGGGCTCGAAATACCCGGGTGCACAGGTACACTGTGCACATGAAAATAAAATTGTGCACCTAATTTTTTCCCGCTAGGCACACCTGTGCACTTAATTTAAAAACTTAGGAGCACATTGTGCACCTGTATGAAAAAAATATATTTCGAGGCCCGGTATAATGTTGACGTTAACACCAAGAAAGCATCGATATTCCAGAGTACTTGTTGGCATGAAAAATATAGGTCACAGGTTAATTGGGTTTAGGAATTGATATGCTCTGACTAGCTATCGAAGTGCAATCTAGTGTTTTAATTGTTCTCGATAAATGAGCGCAATAAGCAGTTATTTTTTAACTAACGAGTCCCAGTCTAAAAGATTGTGGGTTGACTTTTCTAAAAGAGAGACGATTTGTCGAGATTATTGTCTTGTATTAATGATAGATAAATGGAAAATAATCATACCTATCACAAAATCATAATGATGGAAATCATAATGCGTAAATGATTGCAACGTTTCCCCACGTCGTGTTTGTCTCGGCTAGGTATTTCCCATTTTGCAAACCTGATCTCATTTTTATTGAGGATATATCTCGTCATTAGAAAAAAAACTGACCAGATCTTGATCTCATAATAGTAAATAAATTGGCAATCTCTTGATGACGATATACCTCGTCCTTAGCAAAACTGACCAGATCTTAATGATTGAGATATCTCGTCAAAACCACATATAATTTAATACCAATGACGGAGACCGTACTAGGCACACGACCATGCGTTCTGCTGAGTGTTGATGGTATGGACTTTTCTAGGTACATCATGCTGTATTGTAAGTAAAAATATTAATTATGTTACCTTTTCCCGAAATATAATAATTAAGTAATGGCATTTGTACTCTAAGTAATATTTTAGTCCATTTATTTAAAATATATGCGTTTTAGAAACCACTTGGCGATTTAAAACGAACAAGCATGAAAACACGATCGTAACGAAATTCAATGCGAGACAGTGAAAGTAATTACCACAATCAGACAACTGTCGTTAACTTCGAATCCCACTTCAATAAACCATCCATTGTGTACAGCAATTTTCTGAAATCAAAACAAATTGCGTACCATCCTTTTGTGGCTGTAGTTAAAAATGCAAAGCGAGAACTTCAATAAATGAATAACAATGCTTATAATAACGCAAGCAAATTTTTCTGCAAAATAATAAATCTAAATATATAAGATTGGAATGAAATATAAATAATACATTTAATGAGGTGGAAAGCTTAAGCGGAGTACATTATTTAAGTAGATTTTGAATGAATATAAAACGATGATATGAGATATGATCTCTCATTTGGGTCTGCTAAATTCCTAGTATCCTTTATAAATAGACTAAAAGGCATTTGAAATTAATTTGCTACATATGAGATATACTTTTCCCTTTGGAATGCTTCAATTAGCCATGTGTTTGTTTTTATAATGTTGATATCAGAAAAACATAATTATGTTTGCTTTTTTTTTATGGAAGAGAAAGACATTTAATGTTATGTCAATAGTTGCTTTTGTCTAAAAAAACATCAAAAGTTGATTAAAAAGCATTCACGTTAATATTTTGTATCCAGTGGGACACTGTGAAACTTTTTGTTCTGGCCAGATGTTCCTAATATCTGTAAAGGATCAAGTATTAACTTGACTGGCACAATTATAATGCCAATTACCACCAATACTATTCTTGCGGAATATGTTTTAAACGGAGTAGGTATGTTTTAATTAACATCGCACATGACAACACAATCCGCTATTGGCGACACGAAAGGAATCCAACACGAAAGGAATGATTCGAGTTAACACCACCTAATTTTGAACCACGGTCAGAAGACGAGGTCACTCCTGAGCTAGTACCCCACTCACCAAACTTCCACACCACGCCAATGTGTGGAAATTAGACGCCACAACACATTTAACTTTCACCAGCTCTCGACGAATTTTGGCTGGACCAAGTTTTGAACTCGCTATCCTCCGGTTGTTAATACGCTGCTCTTCAAAAAGGGCTATAACGGGTCTCTATAATATCAGATTGCACTAGTATCATAAGGGGCTATAACGGTGTGGCATATGAACTACTAAAAATGGGAAAGTTAACCTTGTAGCGGTCGAGCGTATGTGTGAGATACACTAGAGTTGATTTTAGTTGCATATTTTTAGACCAGATGCCCCTACGAAAACTCTCTCTTGGCTATTCCTCCCGCTCATTTAGAATTATTTTCAGTCATATATTGAATTTTGAGGTGTTAATAGGTCTCTGCAAATTCGATATGTGTATTTAACAGATACGCACGACCGTTAAGGTAAGTTTTTATTAAATCCGGGTTTTTTTAGTTGAAGAAATCTTTATTATGTTAATCTTACTACAATCTGCTAAAATGACAAGCGCACTATTTTCACAAGATTCAACTGTGAAATTTACCAGAAATGTATAAGTCTCGAGCACTCCAAGCACATTTGCTCAGAATATAACGCTGCGATTCAATGACTATGAATACTGGTATATTCCTTTTATATATATATAAAGTTCAATTCAATGTTCATTTCTTCATCACATTTTATTGATATTATTTAAAGCAAAATTTCAATAAATACACCCTTTACATTTTAAATTTAAACACCTTTTACGTTTAATTTTACATTTCAAAATTGTATATCTAAGAAATATCCGCGACATTTCACGTTGGTGTGGAGGACGTGACCTCTGAAAGGTTAAGTAAAGTGCTCTGATTTGTAAATATACAAGACTAATCAATGGGATGAAAAATCGTCTCATCTTAACTTATAGTATTAAAAAAAACGGTGAAGAAATTTCAATTTACGAAAAATAAATATTTTCATAAATTCTAGTGTTGTGAATAAGTTTCATAAATAAAAGTAACTGTAGTAATTCATAAGAAATTCTTCTTTACTGGTTTCTGTTTTTTTTGTAAAATCAACAATGCCTGGGGACCCTCTGGATCATGGCAAGAGACCTATGCTTCCCATCAGATGAGAAGGATGTAGACTCACACGAAACTTGCTATCTTCTCACCAGAGGATGAATGTATATTTACGCTGGCTAGTGTCTGGAGTTGACGTTCGTTTCACTCATACGTCCTCTTCTTCTGTTCGAGCAAAACAGAAAGGTGGCCAAGCACCTCTTTTCATCAGGACAACAACCCCTTTTCTCCTCGACGCCAATCCAAAGGAAATCCCTAAATTCCGGCCATATACAAGATGAAGCGAGGGTCATCGAATATCATAACATAACAATACATTTGATTGAAATCAATAACAGATGACACAAACCCAACTTAATCCAATCCAAAGCGAATAAATACCAACTATCAGACGAGAGAGCTATTGTTTATTTTCGCAGACAAAACCAAGAACACTACACGTAAATCGCATTATTATGGATCCCTCATCCACCAGCTTGCTTTGAATCAAGGAAACATGTAAATAAATCCTCTCGAAAGCAAATATTATTGTTGTCCTTAATGCCTTGATTGGATTTGCTGGAGTTGTGTGATAAATCAGGGCCTAGTTCCGTGGTGAATATCAGAAGGAACTGAATGCAGGGTCCCTTGCTTTTGAAGGCAGAATGGGATTTCTGCTATCATGTTTGTAGTCTCTATGCATTAATGACGGGGTGTGTGTCCTTCATTACGTAGTGCAGTAAAAATGAAGGAGACTGGAATCCAATTTGAACCTTACTTATTGGAGTTGTGACGAATCAAACACCAGTGGGTTGTATGTCGAAGGAATTCCTGCACACGTAATTGAGTTAAGCATTACGATAAGTATTACATTATTCATCAAGAAAAAAATATTTTAATTGTCTGAACCAAATTGTGAACTTTAAGTAAATGCGATAGGATGGGTTTGCAAGAATAATCTTCTACCTGAAATGATCCAAACTTAATTTAGGGGTTTGTTAACCTTCCGAGCATCGCGATAGGTAGGTAAATGGATAAACGTCAGTTAATTGCATATCGTGCATGCACTGCATGTTGTATTACTTTTGTGAACTGATGTGAAAACGTGTAATGTCTGGGGTTTCATTTTGAGTGACGTGTCTTTAGAATAATATTGCTCAAAATTTCACTTATTGGAGAACACAACGGGCTTATAGCGACGGTCCAGGATGGATCCTTAACGGAAAGATTCGAGGACTAAACCTCGTAATTTCGACCCATGGTCATACGACGAGGTTACACCTGAGCTACTGTCCCAAACTTCCACACCACGCCAAAGTGTCTGATCATCACGAGATATATCCAAACAGTATTGCTCTATCCCAAAGCGATTAATAACTAAATAACCACAACTATTGATTGAAAGAGTCCTTGGAAATATTTCATTGGTCAATAAGGTCACAATAGAGAAGTTATGGGGGAAACACTGCATACTGCATAACGGGTATTAGTGATCGAACCTTAAGGATATTTCCAGACTGATTCAAATAAAATATGAATTCGGTTGGAAGAGCAACCGTGAGAGGTTCAAGTTAGAATAAAACCGCGGTGTACAAAGAGGGCTGGTGCTCGTTGAATCTGCCGTGGCCACTAATATCTTCACGTTGGATTGGTGGGAAAGTTTGGAGAGTCGAAAGCGAGCTCAGGTTTTGACCCAGTCATTCGGCCATGGTTCAAAATTCCGTGGTGTTTTCCTATGATATTTCCTTTTTGGACTGATCCCGAACCGTCACCAATAGTCTCTTGTGTTACGCCAATGTGATGTTAGTTAAATACCTATCCACCTAAGAATATTCGATGTAATTATTTCTAGGTTCTACAAATTAGGCATTACTTATGAAGATAGAACATAAAAAAAGATTCATTAGAGATCATCATTAGATTTTATCTTGTCAATAGCTTTGCTTTAAATCTTAAGTCTAATATTTAATCTATAGACGTATCTAATTTAGGGGAACAGAAGATTTTTAAGACAAACTTCGGCAGCTATTCGATTGTTATGAAATTTGAACAGGCTGCTTTTTCGAAAACTCTCTCCAAAGCATCCTCTCTGAGGTGGTGCTGAAGCTATGGCTGCTTCTCCAATGTCTGTATATCCTGTTTTATTACGTATTACTCATTTATTCCGTTACTGGGAGGCAACGGACAATTCATATTCGCTGTAATAGACATATTTATACTGTGCTTGATTTCTTATGTATATTTTTGTATTATTCGTGTTTATATTTATGTGCTATTCGTGTTTATATTTTTGTGTCATTCGTGTTTTAAATTTTTGTATTTTTCGTGTTTATATTTTTGTGTTATTCGTGTTTACATTTTTTTCTGTTATTCGATAAGTTAAGATAGAGATAGAGACATAGAATCTACTTAACTTATATAGTAATTTAAAATGTATTTCACGTTAAGAATTGAATTATCTAAATTTAAAATGTATAAATAATAACTATCTAAAGAATCGTTCGTATATATATATATTATATTAATCAACTTCATACACATTTTAGTGATCGAGGTCCATCAGACCCCTCCACAATAGTTACGAGACGTTTTGTGACACAGTAGTTAAGGGTTAAACAATACCTTTTGTTCATATAATAATTTACTCAATGGATTAATTTTACATTTAAAATTGTACAGAAACAGAGTACACGTACATTTCAGATGAATTTGTTTATTTAGGTTTTATAGCCGGATACATTTGGCCTATCTGCGCCAAACACGAGCCGGGCAATGCCAAGTAAAAAATGTGGTGACTATGCGTGTCACAATTGGGGAACAGAGTAGTAAGATGGAAGACATTGAAAACATTGTTTGAAAATCTCGTTAGCATGTCAAAATTCTTTAATAAATACAGTAACCCTCATGGGTAAAGAACATATCCCATGAGTACCTTGGGGTATAAGTAAAAACGGTGCACACCTAAGGGATATGTGATATGAAGGCTTCAAATCAGAAATTAGATTCAATGGCATTTTGTCAAAATGGATTAGTTGAGACCTTATAACAGTGAATGGCTTTATTAAATAACAGCTTTTGATCATTCCTTTTATTTTTGTGCAGCGATAATTAAAAAACCAGAAAACCTGATAACAGTAAATGGCTTTATAATAAATTACAGCTTTTGGTCATTCCTTTTACTTTTGTGCACTGATAAGTAAAAAAAAAAAAACAGAAAACCCGATAACAGTGAATGGTTTTAATAAATAACAGCTTTTGGTCAATCCTTTTACTTTTGTACACTGATAAGTAAAAAAAAAACCAGAAAACCTGATAACAGTGAATGGCTTTAATAAATAATAGCTTTTGGTCATTCCTTTTACTTTTGTGCACTGATAAGTAAAAAAAAACAGAAAACCTGATAACAGTGAATGGCTTTAATAAATAACAGCTTTTGGTCATTCCTTTTACTTTTGTACACTGATAAGTAAAAAAAAAAACAGAAAAGTTGATAACAGTGAATGGCTTTAATAAATAACAGCTTTTGGTCATTCCTTTTACTTTTGTGCACTGATAAGTAAAAAAAAAACAGAAAATCTGAAAACAGTGAATGGCTTTAATAAATAATAGCTTTTGGTCATTCCTTTTACTTTGTGCATTGATAAGTAATATGCATGAATACCTTATAACGGTGAAGGACTTTAATAAATAACAGCGTTTGGCTTTCCTTTTACTTTTGTGCACTGATAAGTAAAAATAAACATAAAACTTTATAACGGTGCGTGGCTTTAAAAATCAATTCCTTTTACTTTTGTGCAGTGATAATTAAACTTGTAATTTCGAGGAATTAATTTGGTACAAGTATGCTTAGAATAATTTTGCTTATAGTTCATTTAAAGAAATTTTCAATAATATATAATCCTAAGGACTGAGAACTTTTTTCTCTCACATCTCTACCCCTTTAGGCTTACGATATACAATGTCAGGTATATTTTTCGGCACGCACTACCTTAATCGTCGAAGTGGTTTCGATGGGGTATATCGTCCATCAGCATTTGGTTAATTTTGCGTGTAAAGATATATCTCGTACATCAAAATTTTAAAAATTTGTTGATGACGAAACACTTTGTCCATCAAGACCAAGCCAAATTTATAAACTACGAGATATCTCGTCCGCCATTGCATCTCTAATTTCTTCTGTTGTAACGGAATCCTGATCCGGTTCTTTATTTTCTTAATGATGAGATATATTGTCCATCCATCAAGATCACGTCAGGTTTGTTAATGACGAGTTACTTCGATGAGACGACAACCACCAAGAGAGTTAAGACTGAAGATCCATTCCATATGGGATAATGCGATCTTCAAAGTATAAATGAAAAATATCATTAAGCTTAATGATCACTGACACTAAGAATTGTTTTTATAGGAAGTCGTTAAAAAACAATTTCATGCAACCTCAAGCTAAAACAAGGTTAATGGTCAGTCTCTTGAATATTTAACGAGACTTTATATACAAAATGGTCCATTGTATCCTGTGGATATCCTATAGTGGAGGCACATGTCTTAAATAAATGGAAGTTTATGATAATTTTGAAGAAGTAAATGGAATGGAACTGAGTCTTTGTTTTGTTGATACGTAAGTTTTGCAGTCACACATAAATATTCACGATGAACTTATAAATGGAATATAAAATCCTAAATATGAACCAAATATTTGGAATTCATAAAAAATTCCTCTTAGATCAGATGGAAGTAATATCTCTAGATTTCCTCACAGCAGCTTTATAAAAATACTACTACCTAACTAGAAATTTCTAGTAAGATCAATTCTGAGCCATGCAGATTTTTGGAATTTGAATAGCTTTAGGAAAAACGTCTTGCAAAAAGCTTCAATGCATTTACTTGTAAACGCTGACAATTCAGACTCGTATTGATTTACAATATATGTGAGTGTGACTTGTATTGCAATATTGGATTTTACTTTTACTGTTTTCAATTACGTGTTATCGCTTCTCGATTCTTGAGTCAAACGAATAAGTTGTGTTATGTGCACAAATTAAAAAAATTGTTATATTAATACACATATGTCCAAAACTAACGTAATACGAGATAAATCCACTGCGAAGTACATGCTCTGGACTTCAATTTCGGATTGCATTGTTTTTAAGCGACTCAAATTACAAATTAATATTCCACAACAAGCTATATGGAATAAAATAAGAACAATCAATTACTCCGTGATGATACTGAGACAAAAAGAATACCAAAAAAAAATGCTATCGTGAACAAATTATAGGTTTTAGTTATTGCAAAAAAATAATATATTTTTCTGCTTTGTTATGGTATGCTGAGAAGTTCATACGCATTATTTCTTCATGCGAGCTGCATTATTCCTTTCCTGACCCAAAAAGATCTGACTTTCCCCACCAATAAAATCTTTACATGGGAATCTATTCGAAGGAAAGTGTCAATTTAATCTTTTTTAAAGATTTTCAAAGAAATGAGCAATCGAATATTGCAAATCTCTGTATACAAAATTAACATAATCTCTATAGATAATTCTCTTACGTGGCACACAAAAAAGACGCTATTTGGTATCGCGTTTTGGCAACACTGTAAGACTGTTTGTTTACCACGAAGTCTCGCGCCTCAATTTAATTTACAGCGTCATCGAATAAAATTTTATTGGAAAAAAATGAATATTAGTCGAGCTGTTGCAGCTTACAAACGACATGCTGGGTATTCGATTTCCAAAGCAGCGCTCACATTTCAAGTCAAAATTTGCTCAATTTTTTCATTTGAATTCCAAATTGTTCGAGTTCCGATTCCAGAGATACTGTATAATTTTTCTGTAGTACAACAAATTTATGTTTGAAAAATATCTTTTTGAAATATCATATTTTGTATACAATTTCTTCATTGATGCAAGCGAAAATGGACTTTAGTTTGTATGACATTAATTTTAAGCTTTTCAAGTGAAAAATCAATATTCTTCAAGCTATGTGGAATGAAATAAAAGAAAGAACGTGTACCTCGTAGTGGTAATGAGAACCAAAAAAAAAAAAAAAAACGAAGAAGAATGCTTAGGTAAAAAGGTTATAGATTTTAGTCACTACTAAAAATGCATAGTTCTTTCCTTTGTTAGGGTTTGATGAGCAGTTATAATGCATAATTACTTCATGCAATCTGAAATATTCCCTGTCTGATTTAACTGGTTCTGAATTTCTTGACGAACAAAATCTTTAAAAATGATTTGATTTAAAGGAAAGTACCAATATAATCGTAAAGGTGGGTTCGATTGTAAGGAAATGGCCCATATAATTTTTCCGAATAATTATATTCTAAAGAAGGGGGAATGATACTTTCTATACAACTGTATTTCCAAGAAATGAGCAACACAAATTTTCCGAATAATTATATTCTTCTGAAATGAGAAATACATACCTTGAAAGTGAGTGTATTCCAAGGGAATTAGCAATATAATATTTGCAGAGGTTTCTATTCTAAGAAAAGGAACAAAATAAATTTCCCAAAATTCAGACAAATCCATGAATTTCTCCAAAGAGCATATGTGGTTGTTAGTCATATATTATGTGAAATCAATGCTGCATTTCTCAGAAATCCCATTAATTTTAAAGTGTTTAAAGAAATCAGAGAAGGATTAAAATCGAGTCTGCATGTCGTAACAGCGAGTGCTATCATGTGTGTATTACACACGTGTTTGTTTGTAATTATTCTTCTTTATTTCATTCCAATAAGAAGTTGTAAATTTTCAATTTTCCAGTTGTTTCTTTACAAACTAGCTCTTTGATATAAAATTATACACACGCACACTCACACACACACACACACACACACATATATATATATATATATATATATATATATATATATATATATATATATATATATATATATATATATATATATATATATATATATATATATATATATATATATATATATATATATATATATATATAATTATTCGGAATGTAATATAATATTTCAGCATTATTATATTACATTCCGTTGACATTCTATGGACATTGAGCCAAAATAGTTAGGGTAATTATGATTTATATTATGGAATGATCAATTTAGAAAACAGCGAAATGGTTGGTTTATTGGCCATTGAGCCAAAATAGTTAAGGCAATATGGTTTGGATTATGGTATGGGTAGTTTAGAAAAGAACGAATAGATTTCCTTAAAACAAATCTTATCCTAAAATTTTTAGAAATATGTATCTAGACATATTGTAATTAGTTATCTAAACCAATCATCCCTAAACGCTGTGTCCGTGTATACCCATTAAAACAGTTTTTGCAGTTCACGAATTTCCCACTGACGGTAACCGGTCCCATTACAAATAAGAACTATTTTAGCATTATTGTATTAAATTAAATTGATATTCTGTGGTTATTGATCCAAAACAGTTAGGAAAATCATGATTTAGATTATAGAATGACCAATTCAGAAAAGAACGAATAGATTGCCTTGAAACAAATCCTTTCCGGAAAAATGTGTAGAAATATGTATCAAGACATACTGTAATCAGTTTGCTAAACCAAGCATCCCTAAACGTTGTGTTCGTGCATACTCATTAAAACAGTTTTTGCAGTCCAAGCATTTCCCACTGTCGGTAACCGTCCCATTATGAATAAAAACTATTTCAGCATTATCATATTAAATTCCTCTGCATTTCAGCCATACATGGCGCTAACTTAATTAACACGGATCCGAAAGACATCACAGAATTTGTCGCTGTTCAAAACAATAACCGGGCACACGCTGCATTTTACCCTCTGCCTTGGCACCGCTCCAAGAGCTAACTGAACCAACCTAAAAACAACTACTTATGTAATGGCGACCAGCGTATCCGTAGAGTTTCTAATTAAACCAGTCCAAAGTTCAGCGCACTACTGGAGCAAGTTCCAGGGCTCTCTGAACGGTGAAGCCGGAAGCTTCCGAGTAATTACTGCGCTACCTGTACTTGTTTTTAATGAAAGTTAGTTATGCAAAAGCTTCGGGAAAATTAATTGTCGATAAGAAAGCTCCAGGTATCTGGAGATTTTTCTCGCTTCGGGAGCTGGGGTGGTTTTTTTTTTTAATGTTGCCTTCATTGGGGTTTATTTGATGAAGAATTTGGACGTCTGTGCGCTACGACACAAGTTGATGCTCAATTTTAGAGAAATACAGGACAGAAAATTTGTTGTTTGGGTATAATATTGTTGATGCGTAGCAATAAATTCTCCTTTTTCTGAAATAAGAGATGAAAACTTTAACCACAGCCTACAATATTGACTAGGGGCCTCAATGTCCGTGTTGGAAGAGTAATGAATTAGAAACCAGAGGGTCAGAATCCATCCAAAGACAAACGTATACATAGAGGACTGGTGCATGTTAAATCGATCGTGGCCTCCGATGTCCTCGCCTTGGTGTGGTGTACAAGTGTATAGAGGGGTGCCAGCTCTGGCGTGACTTCGCCATCTGACAGTGGTTCAAAGTAACGGAGTATTGTTCTCATATCTTTCCCTACAGATTTGATCCCGGACCATGGTTAATAACCTGTTGTGATGCTCGAGTGCGTCCTTTTTAATATTTACACTGCGGCGCTCAGATTTTTTTAATCGTCTCACACAACGACTTTTCTCTTGATTCTCCGAGACCCCTTACCTAATGGGGCAAACTTTAGCTAAAGGGCCGTGATTGGCATTTACGACTGTTGCTTTCCTTTCATAGTATCGTTTGGCGTGAGAAGAGATATCACCTAATGACTTTCTGCTTTCCCCAAAGCATTCACAACTCGCGGTCGGATGGGTAGAGGGGCAACGAACAAAGAATCAATCTTCTAGAAGGTCAATCGCTGAAAGCTATTAAATGGTGATCGATGCTTGCGGTCATTTAAAAGGGGGATAACTTCCACCACTACCATACCGATGGTGTAAGCGATATTTTAGTGGTAACAAAAGTCGATCTGCCGCATCATAAAGGTTAAATACCTCGTACCTACACAAAATTGACTAATGATCAAAGAAAAATATCCAGAATGGGTTGTCTGAGTAAGTGTTGACCACTTTATCAGATGAAGTGGTTCAGAGTTATGAGGTGTGGTCTTGACCCCTTGTCACCAATAACGCGAGTTGTTGGTAGAGTGTGAAAATTATTCAACTATTAACATTTTATTTGATGAGTTCACATTTTGGATGCTTTTTAGTGAGTTGTGTGAAACATGGGAATAAACCATATTGAAGCTATCGCATTAAAAATACGTGTAAATTTTCAGCAATAGAGAATTTTAGTATCTTATTATATAAAACGTAAGATTCTCCTGTGTGTTCTGTGACTATTCTAGTTTTGATTGGTTGTGTAACGTCAAGAGCAGGCGGAGTCTCGAATTTTTTTGATTAGTTGTGTGATGTTACTAGCGAAAAGAGATACGAAATATCAAAAATCATAGTACAGGGTGTTCTACATGTTCCCGTACTGACGTTTCGTGAATTTATTATACAAAATCAATAAATTTAAAATAATTATTTTTATAACAATGGTAAAAAGCACTTTTAACCTAACGTAGGAAAAAAATGTGGACTTACATTTATAATAAATGTTCAAAATTCCCCCCTTTTTCTTGGAGGCAAAGCTGAAGTCGTTTGCGCATATTTTTAGAAACGCGTTTTAAGATGTTGGGAGTGACTTCTTGTATTCTTTGAATAATGGCAATTTTCAGATTATTTATTGTTTGGTGATTATCTTCATAAACTTTTTCTTTAAATATTCATACAGATAAAACGTCAGATCATTGAACGAGGTGGCCAATGCTTTCTTGAAATGAGTCGATAGCCAAAAAAATCTTGAAGCATGCCCATGCTTTCATAACTTGTATGGCAGGTTACAACGTCTTGTTGGAACCAAGAGTCTCGTTCATTCACTTCTAATAATGCAACAAATTTTTGAATAAGTTGATATAGCGTATCACTAGGATATTTATGTCACCAAAATTCTTTACATCTTTCACATGATTTACATTCAAAACAAGCCTCAAACAAACAGCGCAATTCTCTGAATGCGTGATAAATTCATCTTGCAATGAATAACAAAATGACGTGGAACTTTATAATCGCAGAACTTGAGTGCGAAGAAAATCAAACGATAAAAATTAAAGAGTCGATAAAACTATAAGCAGACGATAAAATTCAATAATTAAAAAAACACGTACAATAATTATTTTTAAAGTTGTAGTACGGTAACTTTTAGGACACCCTGTATTTGAAACTGTCGTGGAAATAAAATTGAGTATAAAACGATTGCCATATCCAGATGAACGTTTTACCAGTATTGATCAAAAATTAAGTTTTCACATAATATTGATTTTCTAGTACTGATGTAAAAAAAGCAGAAAGCAATGCAAATTTACAGTAAACAAACAAGTTTATACACAGCCAGTGATCACGTATCGTCACTTTAAAAAAGTTTGACAAAAAAAAAAACATTTTGTTATGCATTCATCGTATGACGGATTAGTTATCCTGGTAATTTTATATCGTGATGAAGCTTTTTAAAAATTTTAGTGACTCTTATGCATACTTGTGTTTTATAGTTGATACCCAACTTAGCCAGATATGACAGTTGTAGCTTAGACTAAAGTAAAGAAGAATTCTCGACAGGTATTGACCTATAAATAAAGACAAAACAACTATCGAAAAGTATAAACACAAAGCACTAATCAGTCTGGTACAATTTCGAAATGCTCATACTGACCATATTAGAATTGTAAAACTGAATTATTGATCATTCTGTTAAAGGTAACATCCATGCTAGACCATCCATTGCAGTATGGAAATTAATTCTAATAACACGTAAAATTCATATGAAACTTAATTATAATAACACGTAAAATTCGATATTCCATGTAAATGAGATTATAATAGGAATAACCTGAAATTCTCTTACTTCTTTTTAAAAGGGAAATTCTATTCAGAAAGCACTTGCTATAAGTAATAAATTACTATTCCATTCAAAGCAAAAGTCATTAAAGATTTTTTCAATATTGTTTGAAAAATGATTGTTGGTGTTGTACCCATAGAAATATATGCAAAATAGCTCATCTTAATAAATATGAAAGTGCTTGAACGGTCAATATTATAACTTATTTCTGTAATTTATGAACTACCTGCATATATTTTGGTACAAACGATTTCTCTCAAAACAAATCCTATATTGTGTTGAAAAGAATAACATTGTTTACTTAAGATAATTACGAATCAGTTCCAGAAATTTTGTCGCACTAAAATCTACCTCATAGAGCAAAAATTACATATTTATGAGTTCTTACACGTAAAGCATTGTACTAAGAAAAATATATTTACGTAAATTGAACTAATCTATTATTATTCCGTTGCCAAAATGACAGCGCTCACGATTTTATGCATTCTGAAGAAGGATCAGGACATATTACGATTCATCTGAATGTGTGATCTCTATTATCAGCATTTATTTAATGCAAAACACCCATTTACGGCCATTTTAGAATATAATAGTATTACCTGGAGGCTGAAGTTTAAAAAAAAATAAGTAAGATTTTCCAGTCTATTTTAAAGACCGTTACTTAATAGTATCATTAACTAGCATGTTAGTCGAAACAAAACAAATATGATATAATAATAGTACGTTACGTTACTGTTATAGAGGCTTGTAACGCCTTATTGAATTTAAATATATAAGGATATTGAATAAAAAGTGCCACAAAGTATTTTGATTGTGTAACACGCTGGTCATAAAAGCACTCATAACAGTTCATGTATTTTGTCTTATTGATTTGGATTAGGCATCATGATTATTGATAAGTATGGTGATTATCAAATATGGACAGATCGGAAGTACAAGAAAATGGTACCAACTGGTCTCTGGCATTGGTCGCTGTGATGACGATTATGCTACGGGTTAAGGAATGTTTTGCCGAAGAGCTCGCTTTTTACGTCATCCAATCACGTATTTCTTCAGATCTCTGTCTTCTCTTTAGATATTCCCAATTCATATCATTTGCTGATTGCTCAACCCTCAGTAAAATCCAATTTCAAAAACGTTAATCTGGCCACTGCCAGCAAGTTTATTTCACAATATTTATTCCCTGGATTGCTTGACCCTTACTGATTTCTTATAATCGATATGATGTAAGTCGTTCCATTTCGTATTGGTTGTTGTTTATATACATTAGTTTTCACCTTTTAATTTGCCACGCTTTGGTTACAGTTACATTTCTATGTTTGTTACAACCAAAGTTAATAAAGAAACCGGACAGCAATAAAATAAATATTTATAATGTTACGAGTATGAGATAATTATTTAGTGTTTTGTGAGTATATATGTCATAGTTTCTCAGTTTTTATTAATATGAAGTGGACGTTCATTAGTGTCGTAGAATTATTCGTTACAAGTTAAAGTTACTTTATTTTTTATTTAAAAAATAGTCCCTTGCGCACTAATGCATAAATGCTTGAACAAGACAGAGTTACAGTTATGTAGTGAATGAAGTGTTTCAAAAAATTTAAATTCCATTTGAGCAGCTCTACATGAAGAATGTGAAAGAACTGAGTTATGTTTAATAAGCACAGGGAGTGTTTCAACAAACCTGAGTTATATTTAAGAAATATAGGGATTGTTTCAACAAAAATTAAACCACATTACGCTGTACATTTATGAAGCAAAGGAGGTGTTTCAACAAAACTGAGTTGCAGAGGCAATGTTTAATTAAATTTTAGCTGCTTTGAGTGTTTGAACAAAAACGAGTTACTTATGCTCAATGTAAAATATTATTTAATAAAACTATTCTTATTTCATATAACTTGTATTTACTTAGCACAAGGAGTGTTTCAACAGATCTGAGTGTCATTTATTCCGCAAACGGAGTGTTTCAATAAAAATGACTTACATTTACGCTTTGAAGAGAGGGAGTGATTTTACAAACCTGGAATTGTATTTACACAACATAGGGAATGTTTCTACAAAACTCAATTATATTTACGCAGCAACATATGAAGGGATTGTACAAGACTGAGTAACACACACATTTACAGAAGATAGGGAGTAATTCAACAAAATCGACTTACATTTACGAAAGATAAGGAGTATTTCAGCAAAACCGAATTACATTTATAAAAAATAGGGAGTATTTCAGCAAAATCGACTTACATTTACAAAAGATAGGGAGTATTTCAGCAAAATCGACTTACATTTACGAAATATAGGGAGTATTTCAGCAAAATCGACTTACATTTACGAAATATAGGGAGTATTTCATCAAAATCGACTTACATTTGCGCAATAGAGAGAAGAGTGAGAGAGAGAAAAGGTAATGTTAAAAAACGCATTTGCGCCTACGCAACAGCACAAAGATATAGTGTAAGGTCGCGGAAAAAACCGAACCCCCCCCCCTCTCCATTCGAGCAATTTTAACAGTAGAGAAAATTCAAAGATGGCATTTGGCAAGAACTAATTTCTTCTATAAATTCAAATTCATAAAATTTGCATAAGTGGCCGTCTTAAAATAAAGTTGAGCACCAACTTCATAATTTTCAAAAAGAACCCCCAATTACGACACATAATTTCTAATCTATATCAAAATTTAACTTCAGATACAAAATTTCATGTCAGGTCTTACCGTTTCAAACTTATGAGGGTAAAATGATTGGAGCTTCTAATGTTAAATCAGTTTCTGAAACATTTATGAATATCTTCCTAAATTAAACATTAATGGCGCTGATATTTTGTACCGTTTTACTGGTGAACAATTCAAACACAATCCACTTAGAATTTTATTTAAAAAAATAGTTTTTAGTATGCAATAATTATTATTAAATTAACGTTTGAAAGAAATTAAGAATAGGAACCTCATTGTATTTTTCTGGTAATCAATGAGAACTTTAGTATGACTATGCCGAATTTCAGCTCTTATCGATATTTAATTATTGAACTATATTACATTTTCCCAATTATTGCAATTTTAGGGATGAACTAAATGTTTATAAAATGTCTGACAAACATAGGATAATAGTTCTAGGATCGTTTGCATTTGCATAGTAAATATAATAATGTAATTCGTAACTAATTTACCCTTGTATAATAAATATAATAACTCTCGGATTGCTGAAAAATACGTTTGAAACAGTGTTCAAATTTGAAATTCGAGTAGCGATAACTACAAATAATCTAGATCTACAAGTAACGTATTTCTATGTGGAGATCATCCGTGTAACTGAAACTAATTTTAACGTTGCATATATCGTGATAGATTGATAGTAAAGTCATGAAATTTATATTTAGACTAATTCAACACTGCAGAATCCGATCTTGACATCGGAACACGGTGTTTCCACTAGAAATTTGTTGCTTGTGCAAAATTTTGTATAAAGATGCAACATTTTTGGATTAGAATTTATAGAGGACGTTATACCCTACTGAATAATACCGTTAAATTTGATCTATTATGAATAGTTCTCTCAATATAGGAGGTGGTTCGTTTTTTTATCCGCTACTGTACAAGACTGGGTTACATTCAATAATCATAGGGAGTATTTCCACAAAATCGAGTTACATTTCGGAATAGATGATAAGAAAGATAGTAAGAGAGATATAGAGAAAGAGATAGAGGGATAGAGAGATAGAATAAGAGAGATGGAAAGAGGGAGGGAGAGAGATAGAGAGAGATATAGGGATAGATTAAGAGAGATGGAAAGAGGGAGGGAGAGAGATAGAGAGAGAGGTAGAGAGATATATAGAGAGATAGGGAAAGAGGGAGGGAAAGAGGGAAGGAAAGAGAGTAAGAGATAGATAGAGATAGAGTAAGAGAGAGATAGAGATAGATTAAGAGAGAGATAGACATTGAGTAAGAGAGATATAGTATAATAGATAGAGGGATAGAGTAAGAAAGAGAGAGAGAGGGAAACAGGGAGGGATAGTAAGAGAGAGATAGAGAGAGTAAGAGAGAAAGTGATATAGAGAGAGATAGAGAGAGTAAGAGAGAAAGAGATATATAGAGATAGAGAGAGTAACAGAGAAAGAGATATAGAGAGATAGAGAGAGTAACAGAGAAAGAGATATATAGATATAGAGAGAGTAACAGAGAAAGGGATATAGAGAGAGTAAGAGAGAAAAGGATATAGAGAGAGGCAGGAAAAGAATGAGGGGTAGAGATAGTGGATATATACAAAGCGAGTGTTTCTACAAAACTGAGTTACATTTACTCAGTAAATAGAGTAATTACACAAAACTGAATTACATTTACTCAGCACACACAGGGACAGTATCAACCAAACAGAAATACATTGATGCAGCATAGGGACTGTTTCAACAAATCCGACTTGTATTTAGGCAGTATAGATAGTGTTTCAACAAAACTAAAAATTACGTTTACTCATCATCATCAGAGATATATTGACAACTCATGCACACTTTTATTTTGAAATGCTTTGAACGCTCTCGGCGTTCCAACAATTGTCAACTCCAGTTTATTCTCCCCGTGATTGCCACTCCAACGAAACACAAGCAAAGTGTACACTGCAACAAAAACAACCCGGGCATTTAATTGCTCGTTTACTGCCATAGAGAGAGAGTAAAGATCGCATTTCACAGCACGGACAATAAGAATCTAACTCCATCCCGCGTACGGCATTTCAACGGTTTACAGACTCACAACGAGCGGCATAAATTACCAGAATTACTCTAAGCCCGAAAGTTATCGTCTTAATTTCCCAAAACCCGGAGCGAAAGGCCGCGTGAAAATTCCATTTCCTGATTCCCGGAACCCACGCCGCGTCTGACGTTTATTATTCACGTGAATTTCGCCGGTCAATTTTTCATCCGGCACCACCGCAATGATACGCCCCAGAAATATCACTTCCAACGCTCACTGGAATGATTCAAAACTGCCGGATAAATCGCACATAATTCTGCCTTGACTATCCCATTTATACGCGCTGATGAATCGGGCTTATTTTCTGTCAGGAATGGAACAATGGGGAATACCCGGATCTGCCGTTCCTTTTTAAATGGAAATCATCCTCGTCCGGGAAATTTTCGGATTTTCCTTATTATCCGGCGTTTTGAATGGGGAGAAGACAGTACCCGGCCGTTAGTCTTGCAGTTTTGCCTGATAAAAGGGCGCCCGATAAGGAAATTGTCGCCGCTTATCCGGACGATGACGGAGTGTCCGGACTAATTGAAAATGCCTCGGTGCGACGCGTGAAATAATTCAGGAGTTTGGTGCAGATGTCTGAGGAATATTAAAGCCAGACGACGCACTCCACTAGCCAATTATATTTTGGTACTGGCGACGTCTGCGGGCATTGCCTGAATTACTTCGGAAATGGAGGACTGGATTGTAGTTCGTGGTTGTTACTAAATGTGATTGGCTTAATGCATTAATTCCGAGTTGCAAAAAAGTTAAAAGGTATCGAATTCTAAGCGTCATGTAGACATTAAATTTCATGTCGGATTGATCGTGAAACATCAGGTTTAATTGAAAGCACCTTATCTTGAGGTTTTAAACTATTTAGGAGTTTGGTGCAGATGTCTGAGAATTTGTAAACCCAGACTCTGCACTCCTCTAACCAATTATATTTCATAATTGGTGGTGTCAGCGGGCATTACCTGCATGACTTCAACACTGGAGATCTGGCTTTTACCCGTATACATAGTGTCAGGGCATACTGAAAGTGCTTCAGCTGGACTTGGGAGCTTGGTGCAGTTCTCTGAGGATTATTTCAGCCCCACAATACTCCACTAACCAACTATATTTCGGAACGATTGACGCCAGTGGATATTTCCTGACTAACTTCTAATCTGGATGAATGGATTTTACAGATTTTGTGTTTTCAGATGTGATAGGTTTTATGCAATAATTTAAAGTGAAAAATTGAAAAGGCATAATGAGTTACGACCAACATTTAAACATTAAAGAAGGGGCATTGCTTGAATTATTTTAAACTTGCAAATCTGGAAATTGGCTCAGATTTCCGAGCTGTCGCAAAAGGAACGATAACACCCGGTTGTAGAATGCCGTCTACGTATCGATGTGCTGTAAGTTTGCCAAAAATAACCACCAAAGAAGTCCGGTTCTCAAAGTAGATGGCACCCCTGCCCATAAAGCTATGTTGTGAGCATTTATGGCGTACGATTGTAAGGTCAGTATCACCACGCTGCCCTGGACGTCTACAGACAAGTCTGAGGTTGTCGTCACGACACAGTTGGGAAAGGTACTCGTGGCTTAGGACTATACGTCCCCTGTCAGGGCCGTTGCAAATTGATCCAGCCAGGCACAACTGAAACTCTGCACCTTCTTGTTGCGCCGATTTTTTTTTGTTATCAAGTTTATTATAAAATACATAACAAAGAAATTTTTTTTAAGAGAACCCGATCGAGGTGTTCCCTCAGATTCTTGATTGGGTTTAAATCCGGTGAGTTTGCTGGCCAGGGGATTACGGTAAACTCATCCTGGTGCTCTTTGAACCACGTACATTCACTGCGAGCTGTATGACACCTCGCATTGTCCTGTTGGTAGATGCCATCATTCTGAAATATAATTCGCATGTAGGGGTGGACATGGTCCGGAAGGACTGATACGTACTTGCGCTGATCCATCGTGCCTTCCACAATGATGAGTGCACCCAGTGAATGCCAGGAAAACATTCCCCAAACCATAATACTCCCTCCTCCAGCCCGGATCCTTCCGGCAATTGTTGCAGGGTGTTTGCTTTCAGACGTTTCACGCCGTATCAGCGAACGTCCATCTGTCCGATGGAACATAAAATGTGATTCATGTAAAAAATCCTCCTGTTGCCACTCCGTGGACGTCCAGTCGTGGTACTGGCGTGCAAATTCCTGCCTTCGTCGCCGATGACCAGCAGACAGCATAGGTGCATTAACCAGGCGTCTGCTGCGGAGGCCCATGCGCAGCAACGTTCGCTGAACCGTTGTGGAGAATACACTCTCGTTAGCCCATTGGTTCATCTGGGCGGTCAGTTGCTCAACAGTTGCACGTCTATTCGCCCGAACGCATCTCCGAATCCTTCGTTCGCCTCTGTCATCTATAGTCCGTGATGCACCACATGTGCCACGTCGCTGATTTTGGATAGTGTCATTTTGCCATGCACGGTATACATTTACCACGGCGGCACGCGAACAGTTCACAAAATTAGCCGTTTCCGAAAGGCTTCCAACATTGGCCCGAAAGCCAATAATCATGCCCGTTTGGCCGTCGGATAAATTGCTACGTTTCTGCATTACGCCAACGATTGAAATGCTTTCCGATGCCCTAGGACATCCTTTATAAACACTCCACTGCAATGTGCTGCCACCTGCCTTTTGTGATTGGTTATTTAACGTTGACGTCGAAAATAGGTGGTGGTCACATTAATGTGACTGGACTGTGTATATATGGGATAATATGATATGTTCAAACAAGGTGCTAAATAAAATATAACCTATAATATTTGCACGTTGCAAAGAGTAAGCAACTTTTGTCATTCTATGAGAGCATTGAGTAAATGAAAACCTTTCTGTTGAAAAATCATTCCTAATCTAACCTATCATATTCACACATTGTAAACAGTAAGTAACTTTTATCCGTTTCTGAGAGAAGTGTGCTAGAGAATGAAAATATTTTAGTCTAGCTTTATCATTATGGCAGAAAGAATTCTTTTAGAGTAAAAATATACCTTGGATAATATAGTATATAGACACCCGGTATCAAAAAATATCTAACCTATCATATTTACACGTTGCAAGCAGTAAGCAACTTTTATATATTTCTTGAGAACCTTTCGACTGTAAAATAATTCCTATTTGCAATTCTTATATTTACACGCTCCAAATAGTGAGCAGCGTCATTCACTATAAGCGGCATGTTCGTTAACTATCTCAAAAATTCATAAAATTTCCCTACATACATAGTTGAAAATTTTAGAGTTTGGAGTCACAACACTGACAGAATCAAAGGATCTTACTCTAGAAAGACCTACATACAACTGACTATGGCTAACAACTGGTTTAGTTAGATCGAAACAAATTTTATCAAAAGTTTGATCTTGTGCTTTATTTATGGTCATTGAAAAGGCTAATCTAATAGGAAATTGTTTATGCTTGAATTTAAAAGACAAATTACTATCAGATGGAATGAGAGGTATCCGAGGTATGAGGTAAGATTGATAGTTATAATCAGCACTAATTTTTTTTGCCACAATGTTATTTTTCTTCAGTTTAATTACTATTAGTCTTGTACCATTGTATAGACTTTTAGAAGGTGTTAAATTTCCAAGTAACATAATGATTGCTCCTGGTTTTAATTTTAATTTGTGAGGTGGCATTCCAGTAGGTCTTAAACTATTTAAAAATTCTTCGGTGTATGTGAGTTGGTCTTGGGGAGTCATTATTGACTATATTACAATTACTCTCATAAATTACTTCACTTCCTGGCATACACTCCAAAACACTATTATTTATTTCTATTGACAAATCGTTTGTAATAGTGAGACTAGCTCGACCTTTTAGCTCTTCAGATGTTACTGCTCTGAAATCTATGTCGCTAAAGAGTTTTAGAACAGAATCTTGAATTTCTGGATAGCAAAAGGGGGTAAATGAATTTTTTTCTCCCTTTTCACCTTAAACAACATTGTAAAAGCCAACTTATAAATTATTTTTCAGTAACAAGAGCACGCATGTTTTAAGTCAATTTCATTTCAAAAAATTCAAACCAAAGTCTATGTTTCTTAATGCAGCTTGATACTGTTAAAGACCGGGAACATCTTAAAATAAATGGAAGGACTTGACGAAAATCTCCACCTATTAAAATTATTTTTTCAACAAACGGCTCATCACATTTGGTAAGGTCTTTAAGAATCGCTGAAATCTTTCATCAATGGATTCCTTACACAATGCTCTCTTCTGCGCAAATTGATGGCAAAAACCTCATTTTAAATTCATAAATTAAAAAAAAAAGTAACGAATGTTCCTATAATGCGTAAGTGTAAGTACTCAACAGAACAGCGAAATGCTCAGTGCCAGGAGCCAATG
This sequence comes from Metellina segmentata, assembly GCA_947359465.1. Taxonomy (NCBI): domain Eukaryota; kingdom Metazoa; phylum Arthropoda; class Arachnida; order Araneae; family Tetragnathidae; genus Metellina; species Metellina segmentata. Next base: position 49,059,114 of record OX375883.1, read on the forward strand.
CCAACAATTGAGATTCGTAAATAAACTCATCGTTGCCAACGGGATGAAAAAAATAAAGACCTTTTTTCCGCCACGCATAAGCGTTTTATATACATATTTTAGCGATAAATTCAGTCATTCGTAAAACAATTAAAATTCCGAGTCCAATCATTCATTTTTGTTTTAAAATATATTCAAAAGTAGATTTAATTAATAGACATAGCATCTGGAAATAAATTTGAAAGCAGAAAAAAACGTGAAATGGATATTTTAAATCCAATAAACACTTAAAACATCAGACACTTTTTTTAATATATCCACTTATATTATTAAATACTCTTTATTAAAGGAAATTTTATTTTTTCTTACACGGAAACGTATGTTTTATTTTCACACAAGAACTAATAAGATAATGTTTAATTTATTTTACATGTTTATAACACTAAAAATAATTAACACAGCGAGATGTAATATTCTCTAATTTGAATTTATGCTAAATAACCGAATAACAATTTATTTGAGATTTATAGGACTTAATATAGAATCTTAACTAATTGAACAAAATTAAATTTCGGATCAAAATAGAAAAATTAAACAAATGTGAGAAATCTCATTATGCAAATTCTCTAACTCATTTTTCAAAACGAAATAAATCAACTAAGCGACAAAATACGCATAACTGAAATGAATATTTTAAACTGCCTAATATTGCTTGAGTAATTTAATTAAATACCACATTTTTTAAGTATATATCTTAAAAAATTAAATTGAAAATATTATGTACAACATAGGTTTCTATAAATTTATAAATAATCTGTAAGATTACTTCGAGCATTTCCAACCTCTCTTTTAATCACACTCACGTTGTACTATTAGTCGACAAACTTACCATACGAACACATTTACCACACCTCACCATATTCAATTCTAGACAAATGAGACAGTAAAAAGTATTTCAATTCTTCATTTAAATTAAATTTCGCGAAATTAATTTCGTCTTAAGATTACACTGGGAAACAGTAATTTCGTTGCCTTAGATCTGTGACTTGTTTTTGACTAACCTTTGGCCTCTGGATCTAAAAATAACCGCAGTTTTTGCCTATCACGTCAACTTTTTAAGCTACATGGTACCCTCTCTTTGTCTCAAAAGTCATACAAAATTTGCATATAAAGGAAAATAAAAGGAAAACTTACCAAATATACTGTTTAAAAAGAATAGTTCTATCCATACAAAGGCTATATATAGTAGTTTCTGCAAGTTAAATTGTGTTCATATACAAAATCATATATATTAAGGAAATATTTTTCGCTTATAGCTTTTTCTGGAGTGTATGATCTGTGGACATTCTCACTTGATGCTCCAATAATAGTCAGCCATCATATGCACATACTATCTACCTTGGAACCGTGCCTCCATGACCTTCAAATCTTGGTTTAATCGCTCACCCTGCTCATCACTGACTACACCTAGATTTTAGTTAGTAAGGAAGTTACGGAATGAATCAAATAAATTTCCACTGTGGAGGAGGACACACCCCACGCTCCGTCTTGAGCTATCCATTAACAATAGCCATGCAGTTGCATTATAGGCTGAAATTCCCAACTTTTCTATTAAACCATGTACGTTATAACAATACACAAATCCATCATCACTTAGAAAGTATTGCATAAACGCATTTTCACTTAATCGAAAGTAGGATACCCTAGCCCCTTTTTCAAGTAAGTTTTTCTCGTGCAGTCTTGTTGCTAATAATAGCTCTGAAGCTTTTCTGGACTGTCCCAAATCTCGAGCTGCTCAAATCCCTTACGAATGGAATCAAGATTAATTTCAAAATCTTCGTCGTTGAGTAATTCTTTGAAAACAGGTACTGGCCATATAACTGATGGTAAACTATTATACTCTATTTTACATTTGTTTTTCGTGTTATATCCAGACGTTTCCACTATACAAAAGTAACAATCACTTGAGGGATCCCTGGGCTCTCGCCAAATCATAGGTATACCAAATGGAAATGTATCACACGTTCCCTTCGTTCATATCCGTAAACTCTCGACATACTTTGTAAGGGGCCCATAATTTATCTTGATCACCAATTTTCACTTTAAAATTGGCAAAATAGTCTTGTCTGACACATAGACTGATGTTTATTCCTTGACTGGGAATGGTAAAACTGCCACATATATAATAGGAATGCGACATCGATGTTGATGTTTTAAAAACATCGATGTTTTTTAAAAAACATCGATGTATTTAACATTGATGTATTGGGATCGATGTTTTTGTAACATCGATGTTTATACTTGTCGATGTTTTTACGTTGTCGATGTTTTATTTTTAAATGAAAAAAGTAGTACCGTTATAAAAATTTAAAAAATAACCAAGTAGCATAATTTTCATAATCAGCAAATTCAACATACTTTTAGATCAAAGTGACCAAAGAAGAAGGGTCTGAAAAGTAGTGATACGACATCGATGTCGATGTTTTCTAAACATTGATGTTTCATAAAAAAAACATCGATGTATTGGAGCTGATGTCACATCACTAGTTGCTAAACCAGTTATAAGAAATGGGGTAAAACGTTTAAAGGAACTGAATTTTAAAAACATCGAAAATTTGGGGGCGATGCATTATTAACATCGATGTTTCAAATTTGAACATCGATGTTTTGCTGTCGATGTAGCATAATGCAAGTGCTAAACCAGTTTATAAAATGGGGGGAAAATTTGAATTCACTGAATTTTAAAAAACATCGATAGTTTGGGTGCGATGCATTATCAACATCGATGTTTTGCTGTCGATGTTGCATTCTTAGCTACTGAACCAGTTTTAAGAAATGGGGGGAAAAGTTTAAATACACTAAATTTTAAAAACATCGATGTTTTTGGAACGATGTTTTTGTCAACATCGATGTTTTGCTGTCGATGTCGCATCCCTAATATATAACACAACGAATCTAGGCTGTTTAAGCGCTTACGACTCGAACTAGCAGAGGAAGACATAAGTAAAGGTTTTCCAGTTGGTATACTCGTATAAATAAAAACTAAACACTGCTAATCTCGTATACAAGAACTTGGACTTCACGTCGGAATGCGCTTCACTAAATCAGAGTATGATAAACACAACGTCTCACTACAGTATCTCAGGCGTAACTGAACGAGAGAGAGTATAGACAAGTGTGCATCTGCCTATGGCGTCATTTACTCGGCGCCAGTCGGACAAGATTTATGTCAGCCAATAGGATATCAGTAGTGGACATCTAGGATCCACGCTAGATCTCGCAGAGAGTGGCCATATAAAAAAATGGTGGAGTGGTGTAGAGAAAAAAACTTGACGTGGTAGAAGAAAACTAACTACAGTTTTGAAACCAGCATGCCTATTTAAGGGGTTAAAAACCTTTTAAATTTTCAAAAAATCAAAAAAAAATATTATGATCTAATTTTAATGCTCTGTTTCTTAGCAACGTTTTAAAACAAACCTGGTGTAAAATTTCACTCTAGAACGGAAGTTATGGTTAAAAGAATGAACCCCTTAGTCAAACTTTTAAAGCCAGCTCAAAAATGTCTAGCAAATTTAGATAATGAAAGAATAGACATTGGCATAGTATGCTTTCTTCAGAGCACGAAAGAGCAAAAGAAGAAAGCAAAAAGTTGTTGCAGGAAATGTTTTTCTGCAAGATAGAGAAACATATGCTGCTGGAGCATTTTAATATTAAAATTGTTTTTAAGCGACGATATCTCAAAACTATGATTTTACCACTTGCGCGAAAGATTTCTCTGGAATGGTTGGTTATAATTACATGAAATTTTAATTGATTATGTAAACCTTATATATGTTTAAAACGACCAACTTTTTTGTCTATCCTGTTGAAAGTTTTTGAAAAAAAGGTTAATTTTGTGTTGAAAAAAAAAATTTCAATTTCTTTTCATCAAAACATTTTTGTAAGAAATAAAAAAAAAATACAAGAGTTCGTCATTGTAATTATACTATATATTTTTTAATACATAAAAAAAATCAGCTCAGAATAATTATTATTTTGCCCAGAATAGTGCACGCAATGTACCATATAATAATCTAACAACAAAAACAATGCATTTCATTTTGGTCCAATTTACAATATATTTAAGGGGATTTTTTTTAAAATAGCTTACAAAAGATAAAGGTAGTTAAAATCTGCATACAATATTTCATTTATGCAAATAATTTATTGATAAAGATATTAAAATTCGAAATGTCGTGATTTTTTTTGCATATTTTGACATTTAAAAGGTACCTAACCCCTTAACTCTACAACAACTGAAAAATGGAATACAATAAAAAATATGCCCAAAATTGTTCCCTGTGTTATTGATTGGAAGTAAAAAACTATTGTGGATATAGGGCAAGCATCTGTAAAGAAAAGAGACTTACCGTAGTATCAAATTGAAAATTAATTGAAATAATTTCATCTGAAAGGAATCTGGACTCACCTGCAATAAGAAAAGAACACAATAAATATTTCATAACCAAATTCATTATAGTTAATCTTAGTATATAACTGCATGTAAAAACACACACAAAATATTGTGAACAGTAAAAAACGTCATTATTCATGCAGTGATTGCATTTAATTCGCAACATTATATTATTAAATTGGATGCATCCCACTCTTGCGATAATGATTAATTATTTGAGTTGTTCTCACACTTTTATTTATTCTGGAACTTACAACTTGCCATGTACGATTTCTAAGCAGTTTTATCTTACTAATCAGTACAGTCGTTGCTTGGATTCTTTTAAGCGCAATATAAGTGGTTATTTAGTATATATAATTATTTAGTATAGATTATTTATAAGGGGAAAGACAAGGGTATATTACTTGGAAATCTCATGACACTCAGAATGTTTGATTTTAGTTACTAGGTACAAGGATGCGACATCAGTGTCGATGTTTTCAAAACATCGACATGTTTTTGTAACATCGATGTTTATACTTGTTGATGATTTTACGTTCCCGATGTTTTATTTTTAAATGAAAAAAGTATAGTTAAAAAAAAATTTAATAACCTAGTAGCATAATTTTCATAATCAGCAAAGTGAACATAATTTTAGACCAAAGTGGCCAAGGGTGAAGGGTCTGAAAAGTAGGTATGCGACATCGATGTCGATGTTTTCAAAACATTGATGTTTCATAAAAAACATCGACGTATTGGCGCCGATGTCGCATCACTAGTTGCTAAACTAGTTTTAAGAAATGGGGGAAAAAGTTTAAATACACTAAATTTTAAAAACATCGATGGTTTTGGGGCGATGTATTATCAACATCGATGTTTTAATTTTGAACATCAAAGTTTCAAACCATCGATTTTTTGCTGTCGATGTCGCATCCCTTCTAGGTACATAATTATATCACCAGTGCCGTAAAATATACATGTCGAAATAAATGTATGATATAATGTAATACGTAACCGCCACAAGCAGTAATAGGAATATATTATTTTCAGTCAGATATAGTCCGTCTACATTGTTATCGATATATTCGCCAAATAGATCTTTTCAGAAATTCTTGAAGATTTATTGATTACACTGGTCCATAATATTTTTATAACATGAACATGATTTGCTGTTTATAAGCGATTTTTGGATGTGAATTTCAGATTGAACCTTAAGAAATCGTCACCACTTCAAGTATTTTTGTTATTGGGCCGTTAATGCTGTATTTTCCGTTGAAGCCTAAGCATGCGCTAAATGTTTGAAACCATCATTTGGAGAAAATGGGGACAAAATTAGTATCGTGGATGTATTAACCTTCTGTATGTTTTGCTACTCGTGGGGACAACATGGAATTAATGCTTAAACTTCTCATTGACAAAAGCTGAAAAAAGAGATGAATAATCTCGGTCGATTTCTACTTTTTCCAATTAACAAGCTAAAATTCGGATTTTAGGCTTCTAGACTGGAACATTTAGCTAAAAGTACCACATATGTAAGTGGTAGAGTATAATAATTTAGTTTTATCATATTTCTGTGTTACACAAAAGTGTATGGTCTATTATGGTATTCCAAGTGTCATATTAAGGAATCTTTTACGTTCATAAAAATTGACATATTTATCGCCTCATTCAAGGTTAATTTAAAAGCAGTACTTTTGTAAAAAACCTTCGATTTCAGTAACATTTACTGTGAAATGAAAGAGACTTATGGAAGCGTGAGACAATTTCTAATTGCAAAGAAATACGACCACATTTTTGGTAAATAATTTTTTTCTACTATCTCATTAACATGAAGTGGTAGAGGAAATTTATTAGGGCTGTGATGAAAAGGCTTGTGAAGTCTAGGGGAACATTTTATATCAAGTTCCAAAATTAAGTTATGCAGACCTCAAAGAATGAATATTTGTTTTCAGATAATGGAATTACTGAAAGACTGTTTTTATCGAAAAACTGAACAGTAAGGTGCTAGGCACGTTACTATTATTAGTACTAAATTTTAAATGTACCACGGCAGCTCTTAAAGCAACAGTTCCTTCATCATATTCTCAATAGTTGCAAAAACTTTGAGTGTCGAATGTTCCTTACCATCTTGGTTGTTTATCGTATGCCTGAGTTGGAAATTACCCACTGTTCTGAGCTGTCAGATGTTATGGGCCAGGGGAAATTAGGTCAGTTCGTCGTAATTAAACTCAAAGGGTTTCATACTTACAATCCCATTTTGAAACCTGCAGTCTTTGGATAACATCCAACAAGTTCTGAACACATTGAATCTTTTCAAAGGTATATGTTTATATATATATATATATATATACACACAAAATAACAAAAAATAACCAAACAACCGGGGTGCATTAACCAGAAACCGAAACTCGAAACTACCCATGCAAGCGCGCTGAAGCTGCAGACATAGCATGGTAAGCAATATAATTTCAAGAACACAAGAATTTCTAAAAAAATGTAACAAAAGTCTTAAAAAATAATAAAAAATGAAGAAATGTTGGTGGATCAGGGCGTCATCAGGGAGGAGCCTGACCCAAACAACATAAAAGGGTGTTTTCTACATATGAGCAGCATTAGGCTGAAAAAATTGCTCATACACTCCCCCAAACACCACCAAAAATCAAGTAAAACAAAAACAGAACAAAATACCAAAACAGAGCAGGGACAGAACGAAATGAAACCCGAAGCCGTAGCTGGGATATCATCAACAACAAGCCTAAAAATTGCCACCAAATTTTCGTAATTTACCCAGAGCCATGGGAATTGCTTTTCAATTTTATTTTTTTACTATTTATGAATATATTTTTGATAAGGGGCTGGGGATTTTCATATTATTATTATTTTTTTGGACTTGTTGCATCGGAGGTATGATGTTAGCATATAAGTTAGACTGTGTAATTGATGGCATTTGGTGGCAATTTTTTTAAGACTTTTGTTACATTTTTTTAGAAATTCTTGTGTTCTTGAAATTATATATATACAGAGAGAGAGAGAGAGATTTGTACCATACCTCGGGTCATTAATATTTAGAAACTTGCCATGTGTAACAAAAACGCTTGCGTCAAAGAAGTGACTTACATCAGTATCGTTCTAGTCATTTCTTATTCTGAAACAAGTTTGGGCGTGACGTATCATGTACTTTCACAGGCACCTTTCAGTGCGACATTTTATCTCATTGTTTTCGTCCAGATGTGGACAATTCTCTTAATCGATGTATGTATTCATCTTACTCTTTTCCAATTATTAACCACTAAATGATGAATTATTGCGTCTCATGAATAATATAATATTAGAATTCATTACTCACACAACGTAGACATTTCTTTAGTTATCTAATCAAACATTGTCAGTACTTCTGGAAATATATATTGATTAATTACTCTGAATATTATGTCAGATACTCGAGTGGCATTACAAAGTAATTTACAGCGTGAGATACGATTTAATTTTTCAGAATATTCTTTCATATTTTGAAAGCTTTTTAAGAGACTCAAATTCTTTAAAATAATTTATATATATTTTCTTTCTATGTATTTAATCCAACACCTAAAAAAATCACAACAGATATACATGAAAGCACGTGTAAATCGAATTAAAGAGGGACAGATAACTATCATTACCATCCCTTTAACATGAGGGTATTAGTACCCTAGTTGAAAGCTTAACATATTATCAAACGGAGGGTTGCGAATTCAAACTAGTGCCAATCAATAACCACTGGATACGTGGGGAATAGTGCACGTTAAATCGGTAGCCTGAATGTCCTTTGTTGGTGTGGTGTACAAATTTGGAGAGAGTGATGTCAGATATTGACCTCGTAAACGGATCTTGATCAAAATTACGGTTTGTCCTCGGGTAATTCCCTTCGAGATAAATCACGAATATTCGTTTGTAATCCACAATGTTGTTCCTGTAGAACGCTTATTAAATAATAATTTATTTATTTATATTATCATTAATTATAATTATTATTATTATTGTATTTATTAAATAATAATTATAATATTCAGAAGTAAATTTAGGGCATGCCCTATTAAGTACTAATTTGCGTTTGTGATAGGGTTCATCAATAAATCTAAATGCATACGTCGTAGAGTTGTGGTGGTGCAATCTGCATCCTTAACGTAATAACACTAGACTTGTGTTTAGATTACGATATCTGTAATAAATATTTCGCCAATAAAAAATCCAAATAATGAGTTTTTCGTATGGTAGTTGATTGCTCAATGCTGTTTATATTAACCTTTAAACGTGAAGAAAAGATAATAGTAAAATACCAGTCATCACACTGATTTGTTTGTTTGAACTGACATTCTCCTTGAAACGCAGTTCATAAAATATTTAAGTGTGTTCAAAAGGTGAATCATTTTTTTTATATTGTCGAATCAAAAGTACCAATCGTAAGTAGGAAGGTAGTAGGATTAACGCAACACACAGTGGGGTTTTGTAGCGACAATCCACGATCAATTCCTAAAGGAAATAAATACCCGATAAGCTCCAAAGAATTAAGTTAATCATAATGACATCGTATGTGACTAATTAGCGCATAATGTTTAATATATATCCAGGCATATATTCATACACAAATTACTTTTTATGACTCAAAATCTCATAGATCTAATTTCCGTGATTCATCATTTCAGATTATGAATGTACTTAATTTATTCAAACGATGCATGCATTTTTTGCTGTGTGTAATTGGTTAGGGATGTTGTTACATTTTAGCATACAGTCATTCTTTCGTGTATGTTAGTTGAAAGCGAATTGAGGCATGCAATAAAAAAATGGGAATTTAATTAATTCGAAAAATTATATCCTTAGGCAGATAATGCGGTGATTGTATTCTTCACGTCATAATAAGTTGGTTGATATTTATCTAACATCTGTTTAGTCCCCCATAGCACTCAATAACTTTGTGAAAGAACTATTGGAGCATTAATTATTCTAATAACTATAACAAAGAATCAGAGAGAGAAAATCAAAAACTATGTACAGTGAAACATGCTGTTGACTACAAGTTAAACTCACCGACTTCTAAGTTTTTAAGTATGTTTTAGTATGTATAGCAATACATAATTCTATTAAGGATTATTCCCTAGTTAACAGATGAATTTAATAAAATAAAAAATAAAAAATAATGGTTAGCCATCTTGGTAGTTGTCTTGTCTCTTCATAATTCAGTTCGGACCTTCATGGAAGAGATATCTCGTCAGTAGACAAAAAACTGACCAGAATGTTTTAATCTTGTTTTCATAAAAACATCAACAATGTCTTGAGTTTTCTTGACATCATCAAAATTGATCAGAAAATTTTCAAAATACGATTTTCATACACACATTTCTTATATTTATAGTAATTTCCTATCCGCTTCTCAGACGTATGTTTTTGACATACTTCATTTGTAAACCGTCGGAATATTTTTTTGACAGTTGTTGCGTTGAAATTTCCTCTCAGTCCCATTCAGTCATAAATAGAACCCCATAATGAGCTACTCTCATATAAAGAAACCATTGGCAGGCGTCGAAGCAACATTATTTTATCTGAAAAACATATTTTAAAGAAACATCCAACAAAGTAAGGTTGCACAATGAAAGAGCTACCTCTTTCAAATTAGTTTCATATAACTGACTAAAGCGAAAATAAAAACGTCAAGATACACAATTCATGAAACGTATATTTATTTATTTATTTCTATGCGTATAAAAGTATGAGGCGTTCTCAGAAAGTAGAACCTTGATACAATTTATATTTTGCCGAGTATGCAACTTTGAGAGTGATGGCGAGACTCGTTCAAGAATGAGACTTTTCTCGGATGTGGTTATCTTAAAGATATGTGTCATCAAGAGCAATTGTCCTTCAAGTTCGTACGGTCAGCACATCGAGGTACTGTAGTGATCTTACCCCACCCCCATAGAGTTTACTGTATTTAGTAAACACGAGGCTCGGGGTCCCGAGATACCCAATCCACCTTTTTATGCTGTCATATAACTGTTCTTTTCTCCAATCCCTCTTATTTCCCATGTCACGGCATTTTAAAATTGAAGTTGTCCGTCTTGTGTTTGGCTTGCTTAGCCACCAACGCCCACCAATGTCAGTTCACCATTTGGTTGTGAGTTGACGGTAGAGATGGGAATGGTTCTTTGACTCGTTTTCGTCAACTCATATGTTGACATCGTCATCCGACATTAAACGAACCTATCGGAATGTATCCTGAACCGTCGTTAACATCCAGTTTGGCTACTCGAGTGTGCCGTTAATTAACTTCGTACATAGCAAGTGAATGAATATATTTCAAGAGCCAGTAAAAATATAAATAAATATTTTCTGACCGAGTGATTCACTTTTAATCTGACGATAGGCTTAACGAATAACTGAAATGTAATGTTCCCATTAAGGAATACTTCTATCTCATTCGTTCAGAAACTCTGCCGGTATCCCCTTTAAACTATACAAAATCACATTCCTTTGTAATCCAACGTTTATTGATTGAATAATTTAGCTGTTTAACCTAACACCAGTATATACTTAATCTGGTCAACAGTTCAAGGTGTATTAATACTTCTACAAATGGTACGAACACTTCTACGAATTGTGCTAATACTTCTACGAATAGTACGAACAATTCTACGAATTTTACGAAAACCTCTACGAATTGTACGAATACTTCTACGAATTGTACAAACACTTCTACGAACTGTACTAACATCTCTACGAATGATAGGAATACTTCTACGAATTGTACGAAAACTTCTACGAATTGTACGAATACTTCTACGAATAGTACGAGCACTTCTACGAATTGTACGAACAATTCTACGAATTTTACGAACACCTCTACGAATTGTACGAACACTTTTACGAATTGTACGAATAATTCTATGAATTGTACGAATACTACTAATTGTACGAATACTTTTACGAATTGTACAAGCAATTCTACGAATTGTACGAACAATTCTACGAATTTTACGAACACCTCTACGAAAGGTACGAATACTTTTACGAATTGTACGAATACTTCTACGAATTGTACGAACACTTCTACGAATAGTACGAGCACTTCTACGAATTGTACGAACAATTCTACGAATTTTACGAACACCTCTACGAATTGTACGAACACTTTTACGAATTGTACGAATAATTCTATGAATTGTACGAATACTACTAATTGTACGAATACTTTTACGAATTGTACGAGCACTTCTACGAATTGTACGAACAATTCTACGAATTTTACGAACACCTCTACGAATTGTACGAATACTTTTACGAATTGTACGAATACTTTTACGAATTGTACGAATACTTCTACGAATTGTACGAACACTTCTAAGAATTGTACGAACACTTCTACTAATTGTACGAATAATTCTATGAATTTTACGAATACTACGAATTGTACGAATACTTTTACGAATTGTACGAATACTTCTACGAATTGTGCGAATACTTCTATCGTATTCATTCAGCAACTGTCGAAATACTCTTCAAACCACACAAACTCCCATTCCTTTGTCATCCAACGATTATTGATTGAAGGATTTGGCTGTTCAACGAAACACCCAAAATCATCAAATTGTGGTCTATATGTGGCCTAATTAAAACTGTGGCATGCGTATAGGTAGAGAGAAATGCACTTCATTTGCCAGTGAGGGTTTGTACCAATTTGTATGGAAGCTTTTTTAAAAGACATTGTATGTGTATCATAGTGGGAGAAGGGATCGGTGGAGCTGAGGCCAAGTTAGTCATAGTAAATGGGGCCGCAGTGATACGGACACAAAAGCGCAATGGAGGTTAAGTTATTCTTTTTTTTTAAACTCTTTCTACCTATAGGATTTCAACTAAGGGTTAATGGGACTACAGCCAAGGCTCCTCCTGTCCCCGTAGACCAATGCGTCAACTGTGTTTAGTAGACCCCTCCCCCAATGAGGGTCTCCACAATGCTATAAATCAAGAGTGCGTGCACTCCTCACTTATCCGTTTGTCACCTTATTGACCTCCAACCTGACATATGTCGGGAGGTAGTTGGATCACGAGCTGTGACAAAAAAAAATGGGCAAAAGATCTACTTCAACGCCTACAGACTCATTAACTTATGTTTCCTAACCTTCTTTAAATCTCGTTTTGATGTTTTGCCCTTTCGTTTGCGTAGAGTATTTACTCTATTAGATTAATATATTTCAAGTACTACAACTCAAAATAAATGTAGTTCTATCAAACTCAAAATAAATGTCGAGTATTTTCGTTTTAATCCGCCGACACGTCTTCCCGATAACTGGCACGTTCTGTCACTTTTACTACATTCATTCAGGAACTATGTCGATATCCCCTCAAATCACACAACCTCCCAACCCTTTGTCATCCAGTAGCAGCCCAGACACGGTTCCAACAACACACCCACAGTCACAAACCCTCTCCGGTGGACATCGAGCGAAATGAAATAGGTGTTGTTACTTAGAATTACTTCCGAAGACAGCCCTTCCGAATTCCCTGGACGACGTCCCCTTCGAAGGAGACGTCGTGACATCGAAAGGTCATTCCGTCTTTTGATGGCCATCGATTTGTGCCTCTCATTCCGATTCGGTGGGGAAGATCCCAAACAGCACGTGTTGGGTGGCTCGATAGAGCAGACTAGACCTAACGAAGCTGGATCAGAAATGCCTTCCAATCACTGCTTGACGACTGGTGGAGTGCTGGTCAAGTGGAAGGAGAGGATAGGTGTGTGTGAGTGTCAGAGGGAGCGACGGGGATAAGATCTGTAATTCGAGAAGCGAGGCTATTTAAGAAGAATAACTGTGGGAGACAATGAAAGAAGATTCATAGATTAAGGGTGCATTTAATGTGAAGCAGTAGACATGGATTTATATTACGCTTTACAGATCTGATACTCTAGAGCTATTTACATAAAAACATAGGTCAATTTTCTTAAAAGGTAACCGTAAATGATCGATTTTAGGTATGAGCTGTGGTATTGAGATACAATTTTAATATTTACGTTTTTAATCCTCCAAGATGTTTCGACGAGTTACATCGTGCATCGCGATTTGATAAATTTTGCAAATGAAAATATCTATCGTAAGCGAGATATTGTGGACATTTTTATGGTGACGAGATTAAGATTAGGTCATGTTACTTCTGATGACTTCTTTATCGTCCGTAGAGATCTGTTCCGTTTTGCTAGTGACGAAATACCTCATCGAGACAACTACCAGAATGGTTAAACAAAAGATCAAGATCAGGTCATGTTACTTCTGATGACTTCTATATCGTCCGTCGATATCTGTTCAGTCTTGCTAGTGACGAGATACCTCATCGAGACAACCACCAGAATGGTTAAACAAAATATCAAGATCAGGTCATGTTACTTCTGATGACTTTTATATCGTCGGTCGAGATCTGTTCCATCTAGCTAGTGACGAGATACTTCATCGAGACAACCACCAGAATGGTTAAACAAAGATAGGACTCAGTTAATGGATGTCCCACTTTCTGCGTGTGTTCGGTAGTTCAATAAGGCAGTATATAAGTAAAGAACCTGAACCAGAAAGGGCTTTCCAATGACCGCTTGACGATTGGTGATGATGATCAGCTGGAGGTAGGTAGGTATTTAATAAACTTCGGATTGGATCAACACAATGGGCTATTGCAGTCCAATGAAAGATGAATTCCTGTGGTATGTGGAAAAGCGTGTCAAGTGGATAATATCTGTGTTTCGAGTAGTAAGACTATTTAATAAGGATGAGGATGGGAGACATTGAGAGAACATTTAGAGATGTAAGATGTTAATGTGTGTCATAGGGGGTTCTATGAAATATCTGTATTTCGGGTACAGCCCTTGCCTCATTTTCCTCAGTACATGACTATTCTATCATACAAAAACGAGTATTAGTACAAATATAGCTTTCCCTCATAAAATACAGATGGTATAGTTATATTCGATATTTTTTAATAATTTAATTCCCACTAAAATGTTAGAAAAATTTGGCAATATTTATAGATAAATTAGTCAATGGCAAGATAATACAATACGAATTGTATGAATATTTGTTAAAACGTATTTAATAGTGATATTTTGAGGTACAGAAATGATACAAAATGACACACACACTGCATACCATTTACATTCTTGGGGAAAGTTTCCATACATCCCTTATCTAGATGTTTGGTAATACAGTTTTAGCGCAAAGAATCTAAGCCATATTTGTGTCACAGTCACTGCTGAGTGGGAGACAAATCGATCGCTTCTGTGATAAAGTAAGCAATTATCTAAGCAATTGCATTATGTGTCATTGGGTATTGAACCTCTGTTGAAATACATTTAATAGCTATGTTTTTAAATAAATAAATGATAAAAATGATAGTGGATACTATTTATATTCGTGGGTAAAGATTACACACACCACTTATTTAGAATATCGGTAATACAGGTTTAGCACAACAAATCTAAATCACAATTACGATCACTACTGATATTTGTGTGACAAATTGAACTCCTAGTAAGCTCAGGAATTGCGTTATGCGTCAAAGGGTTCTATTTGGAAATAGTTACATCGCGAGTTGTAAGACTGAAATGAAAAGTTATAGTAACCATTCTTAGGATTAGATGTTGGATATACGTTTAACTTGTAGGTTTAGATGTGGTTTTAAACATTCTCTTTCGTGACGAGGAATTTAATTTGAAGAAGCATTGGAGGTTTTTATTCGTAAACTTTGGCATTTATTCAAAACCTACTGCAATAAGCCAGTGTATCACGTTGAGCGTGGAAAGAGTTGTTGAATATACACTTTTTAAACAAATATACGGAGATATTTAAATCTTTCCAGACAATATAAATGATTCGTAAGATCTCTTAACAATTTCTGTACCATCAACATCCAGCCTCAGTTATCAGTTTTTAAACCAAGTTACTACAGTGTAAATGCGTAGTCAATTATAAAATGGTCTTGATGTGTTGATAAATATTTTTAAACCATTCTTATTTGAAATATAATATTTATTATATCAAATTTACGGTAAGCATTCTAAGTAGAAAATTATATCTATGTTGTGATAGTTAAAATATTTTTGTTGTTTTTATTTACAGAACAGAAAAGTATTTATTTTACATTTCAAGTGCATTGAACCTTAGATTAGTCAATTTTTTTTTTGTGACTTCCTCTTCGTTAGATGCAGTTCTTGGTCTAGATTTATTTCACAATTTTTTAATTGATACATAAAAATGCTATTCAAGAATACTTTATTCTTATATTTGCTCTATACCTCATTTTGTCGGCGTTATATAAAAGATTGGGGTGTCGTCGCCCCAAAATGGTAGCGTAAAAACAGTAAGAGTCCTGCACACGTATAAGTCATCCAACAGCTAAGATATTTGAGTTCTTATTATACCAAGAACATTAAGAAAAATACCGTATTTACATCACCACATTAACATCATTACTCCCATACATCAAAGTATTTACTCTCAAAGTCCAGCGCAGTGAACCTCAGCACGGACAGCCAGAACTGTCTCACCCGCAGCTTCTGGCTGTCTCTCGTTCCCTCTAACCGGCATATACAATGTGCTCTACATCAATCTAAAAATAACCCAACGGTAAAAGTCAAAAACCAATCAGAGATCATCTGGACGAACACCACCTGTTGTTTTGAAGTCGTTGTAAAGCGCGTGGCGAAAGAACAGTAGCTGACGCCAAAAAAAAAAAAAAATCCGAATGTATTCGACATTCCGATAACACCATGGAGTACCAATAACACTTGCCTAAACCTCCTAGATATAAGATTTTTATGGAACTGTATATCTAGGAAGTATTGTTCATACCCTGCAAGTGAACCTTCTTAATCGTCAAGCAACGTCATAATATATTTAATCCTTTGAGCGTCATAAAATTTCTAAGTAGTGTAATGTTGAATCTGCATCTCAACACATAATGGCTAAATTGCCGTGTCTTTTGGTTTACGGAATCCTAAGAAGGATTGTCTTTATTGGTCAAGAAAGCCGCCAAAAGTAATTGGATGTCATGCAGAAAAGACTGCGGTTAGTAAAGTGAATTTATGCGTGTGACCCATTCAGAAGGTTAATTCACTCCTTTAAGACTTATCAAAATCATTGAATTAATGTGATCAAGATGTTGAAACTCCAAGTGTTTCAAAGAGTTGTCAAAGATTTGGTAAATATTTCAACACGGATTTATGCGTATGACACCTTTAGGTAATTAACTCACTCCTTATTGGACTTATCAAAGCCATTAAAATAAGGTGATTAGGTGTTAAACCTCCAGGTGTTTCAACAAGTTGTCCAAGATTTGGCAAATTTTTCAAAGGCATGAAATCACGTCCATTTAGATCAGGTCAGTTTTGCTAATGACAAGATACCTCTTAGATACAAAGTAGTCTTATTTCTCCAAAGGGATGATGATCCAAATAGGAAAAACAAATTGTCTCTTACCCAGAACTGATGATAATTTCGAACATCCAGAAGCTGACCACTACAGAGCAGTTTTAGACGCTAATTTATCTAATTGGATTAAGATAATTTGGTCGAATTGGATTGCAATAGTAAATTGCAGTCTAAAAGTTGCATTTGATGAATATTTAATCTTTTATGTTATAAGTTAAAAGGTGTTTGTTTTAAACTGTTTTCACTCTACAAACTAACATTCAAGCTTGCTGTAAAAATAATGATTAGGTAATGCCTCTACCTCAAATAGACATAGTATATTATATCACTAACTCACAGAAATACAATTTCTTCAAAGGTTATACTTTTGTGATGTAAAACGATCATACCGAAGTTATTCCATTCATACCACGTTAAGACCTGCAGACAATGTCGCAAAGAACAATTACTTCTAGAAATAAAATTAAGATGTTCCACGGTGATAATAAAATTAGCAAACTCCCTCTAGCTTTCGGCAGGTTTTGAAAGGAAGAGAAATAATCCACAAGGCAAACATTAGTGGTTTTTTATTGATGTTTATAGAAGATATTAAGGTCCCACCAAGAAAATGGTATAGTTAGGATTTTGTTTGGGATTCAGGAAGGGTACAGACTTAGTCACATGGATCGAAGGCAGAAAAAGCTATTCTTTTCTAACTTAGAACAAACTTAAGTCTGGAATGTTTTCGAAGTTTGTTATTGTTCCTTACGGTTTTGGGAGAAAAGATTTAATGTATTGTATGGAATTCTTTTCTTCTGGCAAAAGCTGGAGATTGAATTATGTGATGTTAGGCATTATACCACACATTATGCTTTTTCGAGGTAGTATGACATTTTATTCCGATTTGGCCTTTTTTAAGTAAAACTTTTCAAATCATCTGGCCTTTGATCTGACAAAAGATGGTCTACATGAAAGTCCTGAAATGGCGTTGTATGCCTTAAATGTGTCAGGCCTCATGGTTGGGTCAATGTGTTTAGCTATTCCTTAATAAGCGAATAACAACAACAAAATCACGTGAAAATGAAATTAGAAATTGTAAATGCATATAAATTTAGCCTCTTACAAAAAAACATGCTCTATATAACAATGACAACTATTTCTCTCTTGATATTAAAGTCTCATTACTCTGTACTTCCAAGTTGCCAAAATATAACATCTTGTTAGAACATTTATTTGACTTAATTGCACTTTAGTTCACATGGTAATATAAGGATGGAATTATGAGCTGCTTGACATCTAGCAAAACATTTCTTTCACAAAAAGGAATTTAATGTCTTGTTTTTAAATTTTTTCCCCCGACAAACACTTAAACATGTGACAACACAAAAGACATGCGTTTGCATACTCAGTTTCTGTAGAGAATATATGTTAGTTGGTAAGCATTCTTCAGTCTATTTTGTTTTACAGGACTGATGTAGTACCAAGAAGACTTTGAAATGCCTTAGAGTCCCGAAGAAAAGATTGTCAATACTATTTCTGGTCACCTCTATGAGATATTCGTCATGAAACCGACCATATCTTGATATTGTCACTGTGGAAAAATTGGCAGTATCCTGATGACGGGGTAACACGTCATTAGCAAAATAGTTCGAATCGATGGACTGGACATATACTTGAAACAACTTGAAGGAAAAACATGGAAAACATTAACGGGTAAAGAGAAAATTCAAACAAATTTGTTAACCATAAAATCAATAGAATCTGCATTTGCCATTTGAAAATTATGTGTATTTAACTCTCCTGGTGATTGACTAGACGAGGAATCTCGTCACTAAAAATCAGATGAGATTTTGATGAATATATGTCTTGTCATGACAAAAAATTGATACGATTTCGATCTTGACAGCATCTTGATAACGAGATATATCGTCATGACAAAATTCGTCAAAGCTAGATGGACGAGGTTCTTGAAGACATCAGAGCTTGATGGACGAGGTTCTTGACTGACGATGATTCTTGAGCTCGATGGACAAGGTATCTCGATAGGTAATGTGACACGATCCACGAGATACCTTGTTACTAGCATATTTGTTTCGAGCTATCGACCTTGTAGTTAGGACAATATATATCATTGAAACCTCTTGGAGTATAATCCAAATATCAAATAGAGAATACTAAATATGTTACCTAGTATAGTTCTCACATCACACTATTAAACCCGGAAACCACAGAATACATAAAAAACAAGGACATTTAAGACTTATTTTCGCATTATACGTAATGGCCTCCTTATGAGCTCTTAAGTAAATTTAATTTGGAATTAGCTACATGGTCAATAGTTCAAATATCCGCATTCGTACCTAAACATAACTAATAACTCATGTTTATATGTACATTTTACTATTTTTTTTTTCATATATAATTTCTTTCACTAAAATACGCATTTATTATTAAAATATAAAATTACTTTATAAATTGTAATGATTTATTTTGATATAACTACAGATTTAAAAAAAATATATATTTCAACAGCTAAAATTCCTCTCTGAAATGAGTAGGTCTTCTTGGGAAAACTGAATGGTACTCAGATTTAACTCACTGGCAATTGATCCACAGCTCAAAAAGTCTTTCAAATTCTGAAAACAGTCTTACCATAAAACACCCATGGTTAGTTTCAGTTTCATAAGGTTCGAAGAGCTGACGGTAGAGCACTTAACTCCACCATCTAGGAATCACCGATCACGGAAAACAATATTTCAAATGTAAGTCTTCCACAGTTTCGAGAATTTAAGACTCAGGACGCTTAATCTCTTAGAACCGAAAAAAGCAGAAGTAAGTTCGCGAAGGCATTTTATGGCGTGGACGCTTGGTGAGATAGGAAACTACAAGAACAAGATAACTCCAGCCAACGAAAACAAAAACACCGAAATGGCTGAAAGGGCACTGAAAAGAGAAAAGCACGAATATGAGCAGTGTACTGGACCATGAAAGGAGTGGGAAAGAATGAGGGAAAGAAATAAAAATGTCTGCGGTCTTACGGTTACTTTGCCCAAATACATTTTTCAATTTGGAATCTTATCACTTCTGGTCGCAACCAAAGCTATCACAAAGTGGACTTCTCCTTTTACTTCAGTTCCCTTTTCTTCCTACTTCATATATCCATCGATTTTTTTTTTCGTTCTTTGCTTTTTTGTATCGATACACATCAGTGGAAAGTTTTTCAACTCCAGTTGAAAAGAAAATGGCGCCATAAAGAAAAGAAATGGAGGAAAATAAGAACAATTCTATAAAGAACTTTGTCTAACTGTTCGAATGTATCTCGATAACAATTATGGAAAGATCAAGAAGTTTCTTACTGGTTTTAGTAGACGAAATTCAGGATATATAATAGTATTTTGGAATGATTATACACTGTGATACATTTAGGATAACAGAATTTGTGGAATCTTTTTAGACCGAGCCATTTAGAATAACATAATTTTTGGAATAGTTATAGGTGATGCCGTTTAGAATAATGGTAGTTTTGAAGGAATTATTGATGGCACCCTTTAGAATAATAGTGTTTTTAGAATAATTATAAACAGTTCTATTGGAACAATGATATTTTTGGAATAGTTATAGACGAAGTCCTTTGGAATAATTGTATTTTTGGAATAATCAAAACGTAAAATATTTGAAATAATAGTACTTTGTATCGATACAAATCTATGTAAAGAACGCATCTATAGTTGTTGACTAATTATATACAATGTCATTTCAAACAATTATATTTCGTATCAATAGACATGTGTGTACAGTTTCTCAAGCCAGAGAAGAAATAAAATGGCGCAATAAAAGGAATATAGAAGAAAATAAGAAGACTTATTAGTAGTCCGTAACATTGAGTTTAATATTACTTTTTGAAATAATTATATATGGTGCTACATTTGTAGTAATATAATTTTCAGAATAATTATAGACGGTCCCCCCCCCCATTTGAAGAAATATAACTTTTAAACAATTATAGACGGTGTCATTTCGAGTAATTTTATTTCTGGAAAACTTGAAGACGGTGCCATTTGTAGTAAAATTATTTCTTAATAATTATAGATGTCTTCATTTAAAATAATATAATTTTTATCAATACTAATCTGTGGAAAACACATATTTGTAGTTTTGAAATACTTATAGAGCGTGCCTTGTGGAAGAAATTTATTTTGTACCGATACCCATAAGTGTAAAGTTTTTCTTTCTCCAGTTGAAAAGCAAACGCCACAATAAAGAAAAGAGAATGGAGGGAAATAAAAACAATTCCAATAAGAACTTTCTACAACTGTTCGATTGTGTCTCGATAACAATTAGGGATAGATCGCCAACTTTTGCAGATGTTTTACCAGACGGTGCCATTTGGAATAATAGTTAAGAGTGGTAAACTATTTATAGCTCAATTTCGTGTCTGGCTTGAAGGGTGAAGATGGACCTAAATAATGGAATTGAGACGTGAAACAGTCGATTATGGATTATTTTAGTAGACTCAAACAAGTATGTAATAGATG
Organism: Metellina segmentata; assembly: GCA_947359465.1. Taxonomy (NCBI): domain Eukaryota; kingdom Metazoa; phylum Arthropoda; class Arachnida; order Araneae; family Tetragnathidae; genus Metellina; species Metellina segmentata. The sequence goes on from OX375883.1 coordinate 49,080,476, forward strand.
TTTCATCGACCTTAGATTGGTCTACCATTGGAGTGATTAAGACATAAATTATTGACATTAAGTATAATTTTCTATCTTTCATTTGTACTTTATGCGAAAAACGAATTTATTTGTTTCATAGTAGTTAGTCACAATATTAATGAAAATTGTTGGTAACATATTGATGCACAGTTTCTTATTTAAATTTTTAAGTTACATGTTTCTGTAAATTTAACGAAATGCTGACTTTGCACTGAAATGGTGTAATACCAAAACGAAGACTAGATAAACTGTATCAATATATCGATTACAAAGTATGCACTGTGATATTCACAAAAAATAATATATTAATAATTAATGTAAGACATTTTATGTAAAAAATTTCATTTATGAATTAAAAAAATAATTCCCTAAAGTACTTAGTCAAAGCGTTCGAACGTGTTGAACATGTGGATTATTATTGTGACAAGAGGATTATGTAATATTGTGAGACACAAGTATGTAGAGAATATTTAATTAATCGTTCCTTACATTGAATGAATAAATTAACTGTAAACTAATTGTTGAACATCCACAGTAAACATTCGTTCAAGATTCCTAAGTCTGCATTATTCATTCCACATTTCAACATCGTACGAGAAGTCCCGTCAAAACTATGGTTTGTGTCCTCTACAAAACTAATAATTTGTTTTCTTTGTTAGTTCTATTTTACGAACTCATATTTTATCTTGGCCAACGCATCGTTAAATAGAACTTTGTGAGAATTTATTCTCTTCGTTTTATCATAACCGTTTTTTACCATCGTGTTTCATTTGCAAGTCACTCAAATCATTACTCAGATTTTAGTAAGCGATTAAGTGTTAAGAAATAGTAAAATCCGAATCATTCTGAATCTATAAAAACTAATTCACGCTTAGATTTTTCTGCACGAAAGCAGAATACTCATTCAGTAAGTGTGAAAGGTTTTAAGTAGAACAGGCTATATCTGATGGAAGCGGCTTCCCAAATCTTCTCTGGTCATTGTATCATGGATTCAGATTGATTCGGATTACATTGGCGTGTAAAGCGACCTCTAAACTACCGATGGAACGTGAAGAACAGCAGACTTGGATAAATGCCAAGAGCTGGCGCTAAAGACAAAGAAACCCAGCAGAAAAGCCACAACCTTTTAAAATATCAAAACCAATCCACTTCTTTAACTTCGTCTATCCTACTGAATGCAAAGCGCGCATATTTCCCCAAATGAGTTCTTTTCGCAATAACCACACAGATGCGCACAGCGAAAGTTCTCGGCATTTTAATTTACATTCAATTAGAAGTAATGGTTGCTAACAACTTTTATATTTTAATGAGTTCAAAACGCAGACTGAAGGCTGTGCACAGGAAATTTTCAGAAAGGGCTAAGTTTTCTCATCTACATACTTAATTCGTTTCCCCTCTTAATTCATCGCGTAATTAGAAGGATCCAAAATATTCCACTCCTTACGACGTGCAGTTTTGTGTGCGGGTACTTTCGCCATTTTGAAAATGAATTTAGTGATGCGAGGTTTCGCCAATAGAATGTAGGGGAGTTGGAATGCCGGCTGAAATTGTGATATCGATTTGCAGTTCCAAATCAGTTACTCTTAGGAAGTACGGATATTTTCTCTCATGTAATGGTATAAAAATTCAAAAGTAAATTCTTTTATAGCTCTACTTAACTTAATAGTCTGCGTTCATTTTACAGAGTGGCTCCTTCTGTCACAAGAAATAGAGTTCTTGAAACACTACAAATGCATCTCATAATAAATTAATTATATTTTATCTTTATATATTGGCATACTAACGTTTAAAGTGACTTGAACGTGATATATCGTCCAACAACGTCTGACCAATTGAGTTAATGATATATGTGATCATGAAGACAGTTCCGATTTGTCATGAGAACAAAATCAAGATCTGTTAAAATTTTTCTAACATATAGGTATTTTTTTCCATTATTTTATCAACATACTAATGATGAGACACATTTGTCCATCAAGACAGTTTCCAGAAGGGTTAACCTGGGTTTCACGATGCCATTTAAAAGCCAGTGAAGGAATATACATATAATATGAACTTTAGAGAAAATAGTAAAACTCTAATATGAATCGCATATTCATTTAAAGAGAAATCTAAAATTAATCAACCTCATTAAATATTATCCTTCATTAAATATCCTTACTTAATTATCCGTAATTAAAAATCATAAAATTAAAATTTAAAATAAGTCTAAAAATGCTTCAAAGTGTTTCCTCATCTAGGCAAATAAGGCAGCTTTTGAGTCAGACAGGTGAAAAGGATTCAAGTAGGCCTGAGTTATAATGTAGCGTACTCAGGACTTAGCAGGAAAAGTTGCAACTATTCTGTGGAATTTTTCGAAGTAATGGAAATCAGTAGGCTCATTCTGGAATTAAAAAAATGGCAATTTGTTCCATAATCCATCCTAGGAATACGCCATATGAATCGAGCCTCACTCGTGACCCTACCTAGACCCGTAGAGATGTTAATCAATGGAAAAAGAACTGTGTAGATTGTGCTTGACAATTTGGCTAATTCCTCAACCATTTCACTGCTACATTTTCATGGTAATGTGATGACAATGTTTGGTAATGTGATGACAATGTTTGGCAATGTGATGGTCATATTTCAAAGCAATGTCATTAACTATTAATTTCACAAGAAACTGTCTAATTTCGTCAAACAATTTCAGAATAAATGAATGCCGAATTTTGAATAAATTTGAAACCATGGTACTACCAAGTCACACCAACGTAATGACATTTTAAGCCACGCATATATACTGTGCAGCAGTCACCACGAACATGGCGGTCTTTGGATGGATTGAGCTTCGAGCCAGCAACCCTTTGGTTGCAAATCTCCTCTCTTTCAACCTGCCTATTACGACCTTTGCAATGCTCTAGTAATGGGGTGGTTGGATATTAACATTAACATAAGTAAGACATTAATTTAATGCTTTTCTTTAACCATCCTGCGATTTATCGGTTCTGTGGAGTCCAGTCTTTGATGTAAAAGCCTATTCCAAAACATGAACAGTTCAACACACGACACAATTTTATTTCCTACTTGGATAGTTATTCTAATTGGAGGTTTTAGTGTAGATAACTCATTGTAAGCAAATGAATCATATCTTGGATAAGATTCTGAATATTATTTTCTGGTTACCTTATTCTTTCACGGATTAAAACTACCTGAATATAGGTTATAATTCATATAAAAGTGTTTGAAAGAGTAGGAATAAAAACAAAAACAACGAAAAAGGGTTTGAAACTCAAATTCATATCTTTTGATATCATTCATAGAAACGGTTTTCAAGTAGCACAATCTCTAGGAGACGTAACATATAATATATTAAAATGTATGTGTAACACAATACTATATTGAAGCCTTCCCAATGTTATGTGCAGCGATACAAGAAACACAAAACCCATTTTTCTCGGCTTACGTTACTAAAAATACGACACCCTTTTAAAGTTCCAGGCGGCACCTCAAACTGGGAGAGAATCCGAAATGTGGTTGGGAGTACAAATTCTATTTTAGGATAGAATGAGATATTGCGTCGAAGTTCTGCTTTTTCAATATGAAACCCATTCCCTCCTTTGATACCACAATGAAATACGTATTACATAGCATGTCATTCCTTTTGTACTACACAGGCTTTCATTTTCTTCAGGGATATTTTTTAAATATATGACAAGCTAAGTATAGAAATATATACGTGTCAATGTTAATTTCAACAATTATTTGTTGTTAGCATTCTTCGCATATTTATTTTAGGTGTACTTTAGCATTCATCATTACTTGAAGATTCTGTTTGGGAAATAACACAGCGTATGGTCAAAAATTATTCATTAAATAAACCACATCATCACAAATCTACATGGAATAAGTACTATATTGAATTACATTCGTCTTCTATTGCACGGTATTTCATTTCTTTAAATGATAAATTTTTTTAAATATTTGACTAGTTAAGTATATAATTCAGTGTTCATTTCATCACATGTTTGCTGTTAGAATTTTTCGTATATTTATGCTTAGTTTACTTCAGCATTAATCATTACTTCTAGCATGTTTGTCATAAATGTCAGTCAATATGTCAGTTTGTCCAAAAATGTCAGTCAAAAATTGCTAAAATTGAAATAAGTAAAGGGGTATTTATCATTAATTAACCATGTAGAGAATTATCTTTCATTTGGTCAAATTAATGTCAGTCAATTATGAATAAAAATAGAGATATAAAAGCTGATTAAAAAGGTTAGGTAGATTTATAATAGATATGCAAACAAATACCCTCTAACAAGCTGTCACCACCTAATTATTTTTTAACTGATACTGTTTTTCTCCATGGCCCTGATCAGAGCCACTTGAGCCCACTAGATTTATTAGGTATTTATATACAACACACTTGATTTATTAGTTATTTTTATTCAACACACTAGATGTATCAGGTAGTTCCGAAATACGCGACATTTTTTTTAATTTCTAGGAAACAATCACAATACAAATCTAATACATGAAAATTGTCCATAACATATGGGAAAAAATACAGCAGTGAAAGTAAAATGATTACGATTACATAAATATATATTGCAAACAAGCAAACGAAACATTAAATAATTATGCCATCATTAACATTCATCGAAATTAATTAAATTGATAATAAATTACCTTAAACACATACACCATTGACATCCACCAGATCATGAACCAACCGGAACATGTGAAGCTTTAAAGTAATTTCATCCGATCAATTAATTTGAGAATCTCTGGGTGAATATATATTGCGGTACTGGAATGGCCGCGAATCTTAATGCCGGAATAATTCACTAGGGTGAAAATGTTTTGTTTGTTAGTGAAGCCTGCCAGATCTTGATGAACAAGATATCTCGCCCTTAGAAAAAAAAAACTTACCATATATTAACCTCTTTATCATTAACAAATTTACAATATGCTGATAACGAGATACCTGAATATAGTTCTTAGAAAAGCAACTGATCATATTCTCTCGTCTTCATCATAAACAAATAGGTAATGTTCTGGTAAAAAAAGGAGAAAACTCATCATTAGCAGAATTTTGTCAGATCTCTTTGAACGAGATTTCTCATCGAAACAACTTGGATGGTTAATATCTGTCTAAGATAAGATCAAAGATAATAGGTTTTATATTTGTCTATAAGATATGTTTATTATATAGGTAGGTAGGAAAATAATATCACACTGGTGAAACACAACAGGCTATTGGTGAGATCAATACCTATGAATCCAAGAACAACGTCTCGTAATTTAGAACCACGGTGAGATGATGAGATCAACACTTGAACAACTGGTACTCCACTCTATAAACTTCCACACTATTCCAACGCAAGGGCATTTGATATCTCGGCCTATTTAAAATTCACCCCACCCCATCTATATGGCTGTCTTTGACCGAACTGAGTTTCGAACTCACCAAAGGATTAACAACCCTCCGGTTGCTAATCCGTTACTTCTCCAAGTGGGATCAAGTGGTCCTGCTCAGTCTGTAAGATCTAAGGAGGATTGGTATCTGTCTATAAGATATCAAATTTAAGAATTATTATAAGCATTCACTACTAGTTACTTAATTAAGGTGGGAACAAAGCAACGGGCTATTAGCGATCGTAACCGAAGGGAGCCACGATGTTAGGATACATCAGGCATTGATCCGTGGGAACCTTTTCCCAGAGCAAAAACCTCACATCACGCCACGTTAACCGCAGCCAACCCCAAAAACGAAACAAAACTTAAACACCATACTTTCACACCCACCGATTCCAACTCACTCAATAACACTAACACCTCATCCATTTACTTCCGAAAGTAAACGAACCGTTCCAGGAAATGAATAACTGGAACGCCATAACTACTAGTGGTGTCACGTGACCCATTTGACGGATGCCCACTCCCACCTCTTGTCAGAGTCAGGGCTACCTGTCGGTCAGTCCTGAATGGCCCTCGGAAAACCCCGTTGCCTTCGAATAATGCCGGATTCCCAGCGGAATCATTCCTGTATGTCCGGCACATAGAATGAAATGATTGTAGGCTGCCCGGACACCAATCCATTTCGAAGAAGGGTGGAATGAAAACGAAAATAACAGTAGACTGCCGGGTAAAATGATCTATCATGTTGGCTGGAATGAATAGTTTCGGGCTGGTACCAAGAAAAACAGCGATTATCGAGGATTTCTTTGATAATTATACGTGAGGAGACGTATTTTTGGATGAAGTACCCAGTGCTCGATCACGGGAGTTGGAAAGTTTCGGTGTGTTTTTATTTAATAATCTGAAGTGATTTCTATGTGTGATTAGTGAAGTGTATCATTATACCCGTTTGAGTAGTCTTGTGTGTGGGCTTCAATAAAAATGCTCGTTTTAATCTTGCGTCAAGTATTTCGCTTTTTGAGACACTTCCAAAAAAGTTTTTTTAATCGCGAAGGACCTTATGGCAATTAAGCGGCACGAAAACACTTCAGAAATTTATTCACCAAACATTTAAAAATGTTATTGAGGTCTATGATAATAGAAATTAAGAGATCGCTTGTTTTGGGGTTGAATGGCACAGCGGCCACCTTTAACCAAACTGTGCCAAACACACGGAAGTAAAGAGGGAGAGAAGAAAGCACTCAGCAGAAGGGTTGGCGAGGATGTACCTCTTTACATCTAAAGGAGGTTACCTTTATTACACCTTAAAAGATTCTCCCCCGAAGACAGAAATTTAAAGGACCTCCAAAGATAAAATGTCTCTGGGGTAGTAATATTAATCGAATATACACTATATGGACAAAAGTATTTGGACACTGTGTGTTTCAGAAAAAGTGCTTTATTATTATATTTAGTTCCGGGTAAGCTGTCCTTCTGCTTGTATTACAGCTGTCACAAGTCGAGGCATACTTTCTTCTAGTTCTTTGTAACTCTGGCTTGTCATGCCTCTTGCAATGCTGTGAAAAGAGATTGTTAAGAAGATGGCGGTGTCGAACTCGTTGCTCTAGTTTGTCCCACACATCCACCATAGGATTAAGATGGGGGCTCTGAATAGGACAGTCTTGCAAATTCACCTCAATTTTAGGAATCCAGCCCAGCACACATTTTACAGTATGACAAAATGCTCGATACTGTTAGAAAAAACAACCATCTTCGCCGTAGAATTGTCATAGTGTAGGCAAGCTCGAATCATCCAGAACGTCGAGGTACTCGTCAGCATTCATGATGACAAGGTACATAAAGAAATGAGCCAAGTCCTTAGCAGGAAAAACAACCCTGCACTATGAGGGATTTTCCTCCGAATTTCTTCAGTGTCAAAATACTTTTGTCTATATAGTAGTAATTTAAGTGAGGATATCTTTCCAGCCGTCAAATGTAGGTAATGTTTCTACTGTGATTAATGTACGCATTTCCAACGTGATGTGATTTGACATGTTTTTGATACGATTTCAGTTTGTTGGCAATGAAAATTCTAAGAAATGAATTCCCAATTACTTATTTAAGTGCTTTATTTCCAGTTCTATATAAGTAATTATTAACATAAAATAAATACTTTACTACACAAAAATTGAATTTAATACAATACTAATTGTTCCTGTATTTTTTAAGCCCTGGGGAAGGCAAAACTGATTTTTTTTTTGTACGAGCTTCATACACCCCAGGTACTCTAGTGATATTTCATTTTTCCTTGGGGTTTAATGTCTTTGGAAAACAGGGGGGTTGATTTCTTTGAATATCCAAGCGATTTTTTCTGCTTTGATCTCACTTTTCAGTTACCCAATCACTTTTTTCTTTTTCCATTTCGTGACATTCCTTGACGTTCTCTTTTGTTTGGCGCAGTTTTGCCAAATGTGGGCTTTGCGGCTTAAATAAATAAAACAATAAACCACCCAAGAAACATTTTTCGATATCAGACTCAAACAGACATGGAACAGAAAATCACATATCTTTAAACATAAACGATTCAACTGCACAAACAACTTTCTAGTTTTATCCCATTTCCCACGATACCCGCTTTACTTAAGAGTACAAATGCAAACCTGATGCCACACAGCACAGATAAATTTAATCTCCGCGACAAACGTTTGACCATTGTTTAGCGAAACTACCTGCATGTTGCCACTCGATTTTAAGGAAGTAAAGAATGCATTGTTGAAAGTCGTTGCCATTCTCTGGAACACAAGGAAGCCCGGTCTCCAAAACTCAATCTCGAATCCACTATCGCGAGCCCCCTTATTGTGCAGTACGGGGCTAAATTAATTGCATTCCCATTTTGGCCCGGCCAAAATTAAATTAGATCCACAAATGCCACGGCGTACGCTGTCCGAAAGGAAACATTCCCGAAGCTCGTTGGGTATTAACCTCGAATTAAATGTCTGGAACTTTTAAAGGGAGGAAGGGGTGTTTGTAAGGTGGGACGTGAAACAGGGTAAATAGTTTGCAAAAACAGTTTCGTTTCGTTGTAATTGTTGGTGGATTTGATTTGTTTGGGTAAAGGAAAAGGGTCAAGGTTAAGTTTATTGTAAGCTCTCAATAGCTGTCCTTATTTAATGAACGTAGCATTATGTGACACTATATAAAATATGGAATCAATTCCTATAAGGTAGTTTTAATTTAAAATCAAGATAATTAAACAAAACTGAACTTTACCGAATCTTTGTGGGTATCCATCTTGAATTAAATTATTGAAGCTTTTAAAATTAAGGAAGGAAGGTGTGTTTGTAAGAAGGGACGTGAAACAAGATAAATAGTTTGCAAAAACAGTTTAGTTTCGTCGTAATTGTTCGTAGATTTGATTTGTTTGGGTAAAGGAAAGTCAATGTTAATTTTGTTGCCACTCTCAATAGCTGTCCTTATTTAATGAACCTAGCATTGTGTGAAATTGTATAAAATATGTAATGGTTTCCAATAAGGTAGTTTATATTTATAATCAAGGGAATTAAACAAAACTTTACCGAATCTTGGTGGGTATTCATCTCGAATTAAATCCTTGGATTTTTTAAAAGGGAGGAAGGAGTGTTTGTAAGAAGAGACGTGTGTAACCGGGTAAATAGTTTACAAAAACAGTTTAGTTTCGTCATAATTGTTGGTAAGTTTTATTTGTTTTGGTATAGGAAGAGGGTCAAGTTTGTTGCCATCTTTCAATAGATGCCCTTATTTATTGAATGTAGCATTATGTGACACTGTATTTAAATGTAGAATGGATTCCTATCCAGGTAATTTTAATTTATTGTCAAGATAAAAACATAACTATACCGAATCTTGGTGGGTATTCACTTCGAATTAAATTCATGGAGCTTTTAAAAGGGAGGAATGACTGTTTGTAAGAAGGGACGTGAAACCGGGTAAATGGTTTGCAAAAATAGTTTCATTTCGAAATTGTTGATGGATTTGAATTATTTGGGTAAAGGTAGAAGGTCATAGTTAAGTATTTGTGTCCAGCAGTCAATAGCTAGCATTATTTTATAAACATAGAATTGAGTTGCACGTATTTAAAAGAATGAATTGATATTTAAGTAACGTTTTGATTTATATTATTTTATAAACACGGTAATTTTTAAATATTCCCAAATCAGGAAGGGGATTTCAAATTAAATGTTTTGAATTTTTAATGGCAGTAAGAGTTTGTAGGAAGGGACAAGAAACAAGATAATAGTTTGTAGAAAACAGTTTAACTTCGTAGTAGTTGGTCATTATGTTTGATTGGGCGAGTCTAAATAGGTCTATGTAAAATTGTATACTTGCTGAAAATAGCATATCACATTTAGTAAAAATGCAATGATGTTGCATGTTTCCATATTTAAAAAAATTTCTCTTCATATAGGCTATAAGATTGTTTGAAAGGAAGTATTCCCAAACCTATATGCTTATTAACCTCCAGTTAAATATCCGAGACTTTTAAAAGATGTAAGAGTGTTTGTAAGAGGGCTTCGTAATTATTGGTGGTTAGGTTAGATTGTGCGAGTGTAAATAGGTCAATGTTAAATGTGATCCGTGCTCAAACTAGCATACCACATTTACTAAGGATGTAATAATGTTGCATGTACCCCTTTTTATAGAGTGGTTCCATATTTATAACTTTACTTTCACATATGCTCGAAGATTATTTGAACTTAACTTTTTTCAAAGCTCTGTGCTTATTAGACTTGAGTTAAGTATTCGGAACTTTTAAGGGATGTCACGACCATTTTATAAAATGGGCGTGAAACAGGAAATATGTTTGCGAAAACAGTTAAGTTTCGATGGTGAATTTGATTCGTTTGTTTGGTGAATGTAGATGTTTCAAAATTGTGTTTGATGTCAGCTTCTGGTATATAGTTAATGTGCGATGCATAATTTAATATATGCGTGTAATAATGGATCCATATCTGTACAATTTAATATCACATTCATTCGTAAAACGAGTTCATGCATGAATGTGAATAAGAGGAACTATTCTTTATGCAAAGGGCGTATTCACCTCAAATTACATGCTAGGTAACATTAAAGAGAATAGAAGATGTTATAAGGGTATGAAAACAGGGTAAATATTTAGTAAAACAATTTAGCTTCGAAATAATGTTTGTTGATTTTATTTATTTGCTTAGAGTGAAGTCAAAAGGGATAAGGTTAGATTTCTATAGACTAGTTTGATGGAATAAATATGACATTTGCATAAAACCTGCCGCTGTATACAATTATTGAATTTTGCTCTGTTTACATTCCTTATTCAAGAAAGACAAAATTCTAGAAAATTACTCATTCATTGCCGCACAAAGACTGTAATGCTGAAGCGAAGATTAAACAAAAACATTTATCAGTAAATGTTATGCGAAACTACTTAATTTTACAATTTATAGGAACGTTTTCGTATATTTTCAAAGTGTAATTTCTTTGGATTGGTGTCTTAAATAATGACTTCAATTAATATTATGCAAAAGACAGGTCCGTGGAAGACCGTTTGAAAGAGTACCGTATTAGTAACCGGTGAATGGTAAGTTCAAATCCAACCAAAGACCGTCAGATACAAAGGGGCTGGTGCATGTTGAATCTCTCGTATAATAAAATTCGTACACAACAGTATATTTCCTTAGTCTATACTTAACAATTGCAGCAACAGAGTCAACGTGGACTTTTTGTGGAACAGCTACACTCTACGTTTATGAGCGATGGCGACGGCCTTGACGATTGTTTTGGCAAACTTTTAAAGTCGCCAAGGGAAAAATTATTTCCTAACTCTTTTTCCGTCAAAATTCTTTTTTTTACAACACACTTTTTAAACACATTTTAGAACGTTTTAAAAAGTATATTTTTTAAAAACTTTCACGGAAAAGTAGTAAATTTAGGCACATATCAAAACACATTTGTGAACAAGCAGAGAAACTAAGCTACGAATGTTGGGTAAGAATACCTTGAAACTTATCAATTACACTAAATACAGTGCGCATGTTGAAAAAGAAAAGGAATTATGAAAGAATAAAAAGCAAGAAGTAATACAACCTGATAAGGTCAGAATTCTTTTGTAAAAAAATAATGTAAACGAAAATGGACAAAAAAAAAAAAACTCTTAATTTTTTTGTGAAAACTATTGTAATAAAATAAAAATTCCACAACTGTCAAAATACAAATAAATGGACCAATGGTATCACAGAAAACGATTTTAAAAGCCCAATGCAATCAAAAGATATTTTAAAAACAAAATAACCAATTGGAGAAAAGAAAAAATTTCAAACGAATCAGTGAAATCAAACGATTTTAACGGATTTTGGAAGAACTTTCTAGAAATTCAAAATGAAAATTAAAAGTTTCCGTTTACAGAGGTTGCCATGAAAACCACAACATCCGAAAAGAAAGATGGGTTGCCTTAATTTATCGTAACTCGCTACTAGAAATGCGCCAAAAAAATCGCCAAACCGTTGCCATCACTCATAAACGTAGAGTGTAGCTGTACCCTTTTTTTAATATACAGCATAAATACAAATTTCACAGTATTAAGAGAAAATCAATGCAAATACTTCTACACTTTCACAAAGTTTCTACGACGAAATAATAATAAGATCATTACATAACACACAAGCCCAAGTGCAGAGTTAGATTCAGCCCAAGACTCCAAGCAAATGCAATTGTTTTGCAGGCATGTTGTCAGAATTTTGAAAACTGCTATAAAATAAAATACAGACGTAAAACACAGTTATCGGCTAAATATGTATTATATATTCATACTAAAACATCAAAATTGATTAACTTACTTTATTTAAAACCAATGCATACTTTCAGAATTTGCAATTCTGTCGATAACATTTGAAGTTAAATATTTTGTCATTGCCATAGAAGATGTGTTATTTATAACGTGTTTGTAGTAATTTGGGGCGGTGTAGGGAGGTTGTTCCGTAGCTATAGAAACAAAGGTATGCGAAGAGCATGCTTTGCACTGCAGAACATCGTACTTTCTGATTGAAAAAATAATCGGCTAAACTTTTGATAAATGAAAAAAAAATTGTTCTACAAAGACTTTGTTCTGCGACGTATGTTGCTGTTTTAAGCACTTTCTGCTTCCGAGATCACAAGTATATTTCCATACTTTATTTTCACAATTGCTACAACATAAAGTCGGCAAAACGTTCCTGTAATACACAGCATAGATTCGAATTCGTTAGAATTCACAGAAGAGGAATATAGATACTTCTTTAATCACCTTCACAACGTAATGAAATCCGTACGCCATCAAGTATAATTCCACAATTTATCCTTAACAATTGCAACAGCATAAAGTCGTTGAGAAATTTCAGAAATGTACACGTACAGCATACACACAAATTCGCTAGCATGTACATCGAACTAATGCAGATACTTCTGTAACCATCTCCACAACAGTTGTAGGAAACTTTATATTATAAAATTCGTACACCACAGTACATTTCCATTTTTATCCATAACAATTGCAACGACATAGAGTCGCCAAGGAGTTTCTGAAATGTACAGCATTGATAACAATTCCACAGCATGAGCCAGCAGTGGATTGCAAATACTTCTTTAACAACCTTCTCAAAGTTTCTACGATGAAATAATAATTACATTCGTACACCACAATACATTTCCATATTTATCTTTAACAATTGAAACGACATAGAGACGCCAAGGAGTTTCTGATATGTACAGCATTGATAACAATTCCACAGCATGAACAGCAGAGGATTGCAAATACTTCTTTAACCACCATCACAAAGTTTCTACGATGAAATAATAATTAAATTCGTTCACCACAGTACATTTCCATATTTATCCTTAACAATTGCAACGACATAGAGTCGCCAAGGAGTTTCTAAAATGTACAGCATTGATAACAATTCCACAGCATGAACAGCAGAGGATTGAAAATACTTCTTTAACCACCTTCTCAAAGTTTCTACGATGAAATAATAATTAAATTCGTACACCACAGTACATTTCCATATTTGTCCTTAAGAATTGCAACGACATAGAGTCGCCAAGGAGTTTCTGAAATGTACAGAATTGATAACAATTCCACAGCATGAACAGCAGAGGATTGAAAATACTTCTTTAACCACCTTCTCAAAGTTTCTACGATTGAATAATAATTAAATTTGTACATCACAGTATATTTCCTAAGTATACATAACATTTGCAACGTCATACTTGTTGAGAAGTTTCTTAAGTGTACGGCTTAGACCCAAATTCGCTTGAATGAACAGCAGAGAAATGCTGATATTTCCTCAACTACCTCCACAACGTTTCTACGGCGAAATCCAAGCAAAGAACTCCAAGGGAAGAATTTCTCCATTAAATTAGCTTCATTCCAGGAAAAAGCTCTTTGCGTCTTTCACTGGGTACAATTAAACGAATTGTCGAATAGAACACCCGATTTTTCTGCAATCGCGTCCAAAGGAAGAAAGCTCGGCTTTTGTCTACCGTCTCATGGTGCTCGGCTTGTTTATGTGAATACACGAATCCCGATACATTATCAGGTTTCTTGTGGAAAGTAGTGGGGGAAGAAAGCTCTTTCACCCCTGTCTTTGTCAAGTTTGCGTGGAGTGAAATCGATTCAGATACACTACTGCCCTGTGAAATGGTCTAGAGAATTTCGACACGCTATAGGTATTGTTGTGGGAATGTGGGAGTGTTTCTGTCTGTGGGAAAGTCTGATATCCTGCAATTTGTATTGGTATATTATCTAGAACAGATAACAGTGACACTGCTACAGCTGAAAAATGCACTTTATATCTTCAAACGTACAAGGTTTCGTTAACCTTTATTTACAATGTAATTGGTTTTGTGTTACCAACCCCCTTGGAACAGGATGATCTTTTGTTGGATTCGAACTCACACCCCTGCAGTTACTCATCCAAACAGGCTATAACGACCCTCGAAACTTAATGTGGTCAACAGTTAAGAATTAGCTTATATCTCTGGAACTGACAAATGCCTCTTTTTAAATGTCCATGAGTATTCCGTTTTACGTTAATGTGTTATTTTAGATTTTAAAGTGGTTATATATATATATATATATATATATATATATATATATATATATATATATATATATTATTAAAAAATTGGATATGCATCATCTCTATGCATCGATTGCCAAAATCTGGATGCGTTAACACAGTTGACAACATCACACTCAACACATTATTAACACAACATTAACAAGCATTAATCGTTAACTACTGCCCTGTGAAACAAGCGTTAACACAACAACTAACAAGTCTACATCCAGCAACAGCTCAAAACCTACAAAGTAAAAAACTATGCGGTATCATCAGATACTTGATTCTTCGGAATGGCTACCAAATTGATCACCAATGGCAACTGTTCTTTGTGTTCTGACGTTTCGATTGGACATTCGAAAGTTCTTGTGAGCTACGACCTTATGCAAAAATTAACAACAAATCAAATGATCTTTCGCTTTGAATTTTAGATTCATTCCAGTTTTCGGTCTCTCAGGCTTCGGACACGCTGACTGCGAAACTACGTTAATTTCTTGTTGATTTACATTAATTTCTTGTTGATTTACATTAATTTCTTGTTGATTTACATTAATTTCTTGTTGATTTACATTAATTTCTTGTTGATTTACGTAAGCTAATTTCAGGTAATTGTGATGTAATTTTTAATTAGGGTCGTACCAGAGAAGCACAGTGGACTATTGACACTGATCCGAGATCAATTCCCTCTTGGAAAGATCTGAAGAATTTACCACATAATTTTTACCACGCTAAAATGACGAGACAACACATGAATTGATACCCCTTTGTCCAAATTTCCACACCAACCCAACGTGAGGTCTTTCGGCCACGACAGACTTAAGCGCATCAGCCGCCTCTATACCATACGCTTACGAACATCCATGTACTGACCCGGTTTTCCACCAGGAACCTTCTGATCTAGAGGCTGAAATTTTAACCACTAGACAGGTTAGTGGGCTAAACTAATTTCTGGAGTAGTAAATATGTTGTACTGAAGCAAGTTGTATCTATTCTGATGTTATGTCTATATGATTCCAGTATTATTTAAACTTCACTTAAAAAAGCTGTTGTCTGGTACAAACTAACTGCCAGAAATGCATTTTGTAATAACTTTTAATGCACCCAAGCTGTTTTGACTAGATGTCTTGCCTCTAAATCTCTGACAAATTTTGCTAATGACGAGATACCTCTTCCCTCAAATTCTGGTCAGTTTCATTAATGGAAATACCTTCTCCACTCAACCTACAACAGGGTTAACACAATTTTCCATGCTAAGTATCACCCTACTGCAATGGAGAGGCTACTCTTATTTCCAGAAAATAAATCATCTAAGCGAGGGTTATCTTAAAATTAAAGGACAGTTTGAGAGACGCAATAAGCTTGAAACACAAGACCCTTCCTAGTTTACATCATCTCACCTTGCTATTTAGTAGCGATGATAGTTTAATGAGTTTTAATTTCTCCTGGGAGAACTTGAGTGCAAGCCTATCGAATACCGCAAATTACGGTCCAAGACTTGGAAATTGCTATCGTGTAGTGTTTGGGGAAAGGGAACTAACTCATTGTTGCGGTGACAGAAACATCGTTTTACGAGCAAACGGCGAAACTTGTGTTCCTACTTACCTGAAAGCAAGACAACAGTGCAGGTAATTTTGCCTAATTAAACATTAAGTGGTTGTTGATTCTTGCTTATTTAGATTCAGTTGCATATCCATGAATTGGCCTAAATATTGTAAAACGCATATGTTTAATGAGTTCTTTCGTCTCCTGGGAGAATATGATAGAATACGGACACCCAAAATTGCAGCCCAAGACTTAGAAATTGGTATGATGTAGTGTGTGGGTAGGTTGGTAATAAATTAACGTCGCACTGGAGCAACACACGAGCTATTGGTGACGGTCTGAGACCAATCAAGGATGGAAAAACACACGAGAAAGAACTTGTAATTTTGAGCCATGCTCAGATGGTCAGTTCAACATCTGAGCTGGCATCCCACATTCCAAATTTCCACACCACGGCTAAGTGCGGACATTTAAAGCTATGTCGGATTCAACGGGAATCAGCATATGAGTACACAAATGTTGTTGTTTGCACCAAGTTTCGAACTTTCATTTCTTTTGTTGCTAATCACTGCATTGTCCTCGGATGTTTCCCTTGCTGGTTTGACACAGACCGTTACCAGTAGTCCATTTTGTTGCTCCATTGTGATGTTAATTAAAAATACCTGCCATACCATTTCTCAGTTGCTAATCCGTTACTCTTCCTACCTAACATACTAGTCCAAAGTGACCTCAATTTTCAACGAATCGGAATGAAATGATTTTTCAAGTTTTCAATTCATGCGTAGGTAGGGTATTTTTTATTGTCATCACACTGGAGCAACACAACATGCTATTGGTGAAGGTGTAGTGTATTGTAGTTTTTGTTGTGAATAATCCTATTATTGGCACTAGAGCATGCATTTGTTGAGATTCGTACCTTTGCTTGATATAAATTCACTATTATCTATTGTTTTCAGATTCTATTGATCACTTATTAAAGTCGAAGTTTAAATTTAAGAAATAAACTTGACGTAAAAAAACAAAATGCATTACTGTTATTTTAGCTGACTAAAACAGAAAGCGTTAGAATTTTATGAATTATGCGTGAACTGCTTTTTACATCCCAAAAGTTCTCTTGCAAAAAAAAACAGACTCAGCAAAATGAGCGATCTGGTATAAAGTATATCGCAGAAAACTAAACATTTAAGATTTATGCTACCTTACTGTGAAACAAAATGGCCAGGTATAAAAAAAACACCCCTCTCACCGAGAGCTTAATAATAAGCTGGAATCTCATTAAGATACGGAAACTTCATCCTATTGTGTTTTCATTTCCAGATGCATTGGCCAAGTGAAAAATGGAATTAAGAACCTGGCAAAAAATAATAAAACGCACAAACAAAAACAGAAGCGCACGGATGCAAGAAGGACGAAAGGAACTAACCTGAGTATTCAGGTACTTAATGGTGTTTTAAAAAGGGAGCCGAGCAATAGGAAAAGGGAACAACGAATTTAATGTTTCACTAATTACAGTTTGAGAAAGTGATAATTAGCAATTTGAAGGCTCCGCTGGACTTTAATTAAAGGATACAGCGAAAAGGATATCGTAAATTTTGAGACGTAATTAATTTCTGACGAAAAATATTGTTGGAGTTTTTTATCGTCTGCAGATGAGCAATCGTTTGTTTGAGAATTGCAATGTAAACTTTTGTTCTTTTTACTTTTGGTAGTGGAATCTGGTTTCGCATAACAACGTTTATGGTATTTTGAAATAATGCATTGTATCGCAAGTGCTTATCTCTTAACATGGTACTGTTTACGATTTGTGGGGAAAGTAATTATATTTTATAATTTTCGGGATAATTTATTTTCATGCATAAGAATTTGAGATTAATTTTGAGGTAGGCCTACAAGAAGGTTTCAACACAGTGCCATGATTATATACTTCTAGATTTAAAATCATTTAGTTTGTGCTACACATGATAAATAAAGGATTTGTGAATTTTTCCATACTATAATTTTTCCCATTTTGATATAATTGTGTTTGAAGAGGCTACATTGTTTGTGTCACTCGTAAATTTGAATATCGTAAATGTTTTAGACGTAATTAATTTCTGACGAAAAATATTGTCGGAGTTTTTTTACTGTCTGCAGATGAAGGAATCGTTTAATTTAGAAATGCAATGTAAACTTTTGCTTTTTTTTACTTTTATTAATGAAATTTTGTTTTGTATTACAGAGTTTATGGTATTCTGAAATAATGTATTGCATTATTTGTGCTTATCACATATAACGGTACTGCTAACGATTTGTGAGGAAAGTAATTATATTTTATAATTTTGCAGGATAATTGTTTTATGTATAAGAATTTGAGATTAATCTTGAAGTAGGTCTTCAAGAAAGTTTGAACGCAATGCAAAATTATATACTTCTTGGTTTAAAATCATTTAGTATGCGCTACATGACATGATAAATGAATAGATTTGTAAATTTTTTCATATTCGATATTCTTCACATTTGATGTAATTTTGTTCAAAGAGGTAGACATCATACATGTACGAAATAAAAATACTTAACAATTATACTTCCTTTTTACAGACAGAAAAATAATCTTTGTGACATCTTTCGTCCTTATTGATTGTAAGCAAAGCTCGGTACCACATCAATTATTCAGTCTAAACTCGCCATGCCGTTTGAGGCCATTTAGTACTTGTTATGATGCGTGTAGGTGATTTCTGCATGTTTTACCTTCGTTCCTGGATTTTCCCTAAGAGATTTTTAAACATTGTATCCCTATTTACTTCAATTTTTTCGCCTTTTACGAACTATGCTTAACTTTTGAACATGACAATTTCACTGAAAAAATATTAAATTCCTTCATCATTTCAGGATATTGCCTAGATATGGAGTTAAAATGACAAAAATAATCTATGAACAATTAATCATCAAAGGCTCCAACTCTCTTATCTAACTAAACTCTTACTCTAATTTAAATCAACATTTCCCTCTCAATTTTCATCATTTTCGCATACTCCAATCACTTAATGAAGAGTGACTCACAGTGAGAGAATATTTAAATACCTGTGCTAAAAGATTTATAAAATGAGTGGATAACAATGCATTTAAGAATCAATCCAGTATTCTTTCAGCGATACTTAAAGTTAGCAGGTGCCTTAATGCTTTGATCACGTAAGAGGATCAATGACAAAATGCGAACAGCTGCTTCTGCAAGCTGCATCCTTTTCATAATAAATTCTTGATGGTGATGCTTATGTATTATCAAGGCAAGGAAGGGTTTCCAGCTGAATTACCAAGGATTAGAAAATTTACATCTAAGTATCTTCTCTACGTTTTAATCTCCCATTTCCTTCGTAGACTAAGGAATAAATTTAGTAATATGGTTTAGAGTGATACTTTAGATGCTACTATAAATGTACTATAGTTGTCAAAAGTACAAATCAATGACTACTTCAGTTCAAACGCAATAGAAGATTTCAGAAAAAGTAAAGTAGGATAGATCCAGTTTTGCTATCAAAGGTTTCACTTTTAACATACCATAAATAACTTTAGCTACATAGTTTAGAGTAATAGCACACCACAGCTATAATTAAACTATTTAATAACACACTGAAGTATCAACAGTAAGAATTTCAATTAATCTTAATTATTTTTGAGGATTACCACCCAGTATAGTCTTTAAATTTTAACCACGATTTCTTACGATAGTTGGAAAATGAATGTAGGTAAAGTTCAGTTTTTTCTCACAGGTATGCTTTATTTCAACAGATGCTCTTCACTTTACGAACTACCCTTTTAACGACCACATACACTTACAACTAGATATCCAGAATATGAAGGTAAAGTTCATTTTTTCTCACATGTATGCTTTATTTGAACATATACTCCTCATATTACGACCTCTAGTTTAATGACCCCATGGACTGATGACCAGATCTCCAGTATATGTAGGTAAAGTTCAGTTTTTATCACTGGTATGTTTTATTTGAACATACTCATCACTTAACGAATTACTCTTTTAACGACCCCATGAACTTACAACCAGATCTTCAGCATATGACACTCCTCACTTTACGACCTGCTTGTTTAACGACCTAATGGACTTACGACCAGATCTCCAGGATAGTGAATCAAGTTTATCTAGTCGTTTTAAAGAAAAAACGGAGCTTGGTGCCAAACAAGACTCCTAACAAAATGTAATCAAATGTAGAAGTTCAGAAATATCCATTCTCTAACATGCATTCTTTCCATTTCAGACCGCTTTCGATCGTCATGACCAATCGAATTGTTATTTCAGACAAGATTATTTCAGCCAATAAAAGGATCTATTTACTCACAAAATGTGATACTAAATCAGATTAATACTACACTACTTGGAAGCCTTGATACGATCAGGTATGTTGGCAATTCAACTTAAGTCGGACTGTAGTAACACAAAGAACTATTGGGGACAGTCCGGAAAGGATAGATCGGACAACAAATCTCGCAATTTTGAACCATGGTTGGAAATCGTTCCTCTACAAATTTCGGCATCCCACCAACATAAAAAAACATTCGAGTCCTCGAATTTGTGTTGGTTGTATCCGATTGGAATTGTATCGGGTTAGCAACCAATGGGTTGCTAGTTCAAATCAGACCAAAGACCGTCGAGTATAAAGGGGCCTGAAGCACGTTAAATCTTTCATGACCTTAAATGTCCTCACGTTGGCGTGGTGTGAAAGTTAGTAGAGAGGGGTGCTAGGTTAAGTGTGACCTCGTCAACTGACCATGGTTCAAAATTTTGGATTGTCCTCGCTAATACCCCGTTGCGATGTTCAAGTTCGACGTTAATTGGAATACCAATCTACCTTGAGTCCTCGATAGATTTAACATATACCAGCCCTCATCGGGATTCATGTTTGTAGAAGAAAGGTTTAATTCATTCTGTACTCACACCTCAATTTAAAATGCGTTTTTGAGTTGTGTCATTGTGAATAGAATTTTCCTTATGAATGAAAATAATACGAAATCTAAAGAAACAGAACCCGTTTATAGAGACAGATGCATTCGTAAAATAGTTACATTGAATTATACATCGTTATTTGAAGCGAAGAATATTATGCTTCTCTCAGACAGGGTGTAAATCTCTTCGAGTGTAATATCATAGACTTCATGTCAGGGTATTGTTCAAATTTAAATTTATAGAGAAAATTTCGGTTTGTGGGACATAAATATTCTGCTGCTTGTCTATTTAAAGTCAAAGGTTTTGTGGGACTCTTCCATGCTGAATCGACTACAGTAGAATGTATTGTAACTAGTGATGTATAGCAACTGCAAGGAATTAAATGTGTGTATGTTTTGCTCGTATGTTCAAGAAATTCAAATCTTGACACTTAATCTTCATAGTCTTACGATGTATCTTGTTATCTAATAAACTGACATGATTATAGGATAGATAAGATACCAGCTTGTTTTTGAGAGTTTGTAATCATGTCTGGGAAATCTCTTTAGCAGGTCTCGTCAAAGACAACGCCAACTTTGTCTTGAAAAAAAAATTCATCGTTTGTATCTAGGACACAAACCGTAGCTTTGTCATGGATACTCGCGCCTGATGTTAGATTGTGGAATGAATGAATCAGCAATTGGAAGTTTAAGCGATTGCATAGTGTGAGTATTATACAATTAATTTGCAGTTTGAACGGTAGACGGTTAATATAAATTGAAAAATAATGCTACTGATTAATGGATTGAGATTGTAATATAGTCTTACGATGTATCTGGTTACCTAAGAAACTGACGTATCTGAGTATTATACAATTAATTTGCAGTTTTAACGGTAGACGGTTAATATAAATTGAAAAATATTACTACTGATTAACGGATTGAAATTGTAATGTAATTCTTGCGATGTATCTTGTTATCTAAGAAACTGACGTGATTAGGATAGATAAGATACCATCTTGGTTTTGAGAGTTTGTAATCATGTCTGAGTAATCTGTTTAGCAGGTCTCGTAAATTCATTGTTTGTATCTAGGACACAAACCGTAGCTTTGTCATGGATACTCGCGCCTGATGTTAGATTGTGGAATGAATGAATCAGCAATTGGAAGTTTAAGCAATTGCATAGTGTGAGTATTATACAATTAATTTGCAGTTTGAACGCTAGACGGTTAAAATAAATTGAAAAATACTACTACTGATTAATGGATTGAGACTGTAATATAGTCTTACGATGTATCTTGTTATCTAAGAAATTGACGTATCTGAGTATTATACAATTAATTTGCAGTTTGAATGGTAGACGGTTAATATAAATTGAAAAATATTGCTACTGATTAATGGATTGAGACTGTAATATAGTCTTACGATGTATCTTGTTATCTAAGAAACTGAAGTGATTAGGATAGATAAGATACCATCTTGGTTTTGAGAGTTTGTAATCATGTCTGAGTAATCTGTTTAGCAGGTCTCGTAAATTCATTGTTTGTATCTAGGACAGAAACCGTAGCTTTGACATGGATACTCGCTCCTGTTGTTAGATTGTGGAATGAATGAATCAGCAATTGGAAGTTTAAACGATTGCATAGTGTGAGTATTATACAATTAATTAGCAGTTTGAACGGTAGATGGTTAATATAAATTGAAAAATAATGTTACTGATAATTGGATTGAGATTGTAATATAATTCGATAGCTTTCGAATGGAAGCCATTTACGCCATCCTCACTTCCCAATCCAGAGTGACACTGGCCCAAAGCCAGTCAAGAACGGTCGTCGTATTGCTCGGACTCCGTATCTGTTCTCAGGTGTGCCTGTGGTCTCGTTTCGAAGGTCAAGTCAAGCAAGAACATACAATAAAACTCCGATTATGCGAGACCCGATTATCCGAGTTTCCGCTTTAACCTAGCTATAAAATATTTCTAGGATTTTTTTTTTTTGATTCTACATTTTCCACTTTTAAAACTACCGAAAAACATTATGAGATTGATCTCACAAATACTCAGGAAAACGAAATATGTGACTGGATAAACGCTGACGAACAACAAGAGATTACAGATAACAATGATCGTAGATAAGGAAAATGAATTTAGCGATGATGATGAGGACAGTGGCGATGAAAATCGACATATGAAAATCTCCCATACAGATAGACTAAAAACTATCGAAAGTGCTATTGAATATATAGAACAACAAGAAGCGACTCCAGTAATACTGTTATCCTTCAACAAATGGCGAAACATTGCTGCAAAAAATGCCAAAGTAATGTAAAACAAAAAAAATTAAGAACTTTTTAACTATCGTAACAATATGAATTGCATGTGGTGTATCTGTATAGCTTTTGTACTTGTTAAAATATACATTTAAACCTACACTATTTATTTTATTTACAATTTTCTCTTTAACCGAGATTATTGGTTATCAGAGTTTGTCTTGGTTCACATTAACTCGGATAATCGGCACTCTTCTGTATTATATTTACCTGACTATATTTATCTTTAGGATATTTATACAGTTCAGGTGTTACAAAAGTTCGTACACTGTACTATTACAAAATTTGTCCCTCTAACGAAGCTAAAGAGGAATTTTACATAAATTTTTTTCAATATAAGTTAACTCGAAATCTAAATAATCACTGGAATAATATATATATTGATATTTTTTATTTAGTTCTCAATATTCGGAATTATTGCTACATTATTGATATTGTTAGCACTAGCACTATCAGTGCCAGAATCATATTCGTACTAGAAATTTGACCATTTTGCTGTTTTTAAAAATTATTTTTAATTCTTTGAAGGGTGATTATAGCTATTTTAATTTCTTGAAGACCAATATGCTGCAAATAAATTTTGACTTACAGTTACAAAACAATACATTTTATGACACAGGCAATCTGTCTAAGAAAATGGACATATTGGATAAAAAACATATATAACAGTAACATATTTAGCAAGAAACACGTCCGTTCACTTTGTTTGTTGTCTTTCAACTGTTGCCACCATAAGTACAAGTAAAGGCGATAAATTTAAACACAATAACTTCTGCTTTTTCGTTTGAACAACCGTTTTATTTTTCATTGATTATTAAATTTTGGTGGAATACTTAACTTTATTTAAGTTCACGGAACACCGGTTAATAACCACTATGCTATACTTTTCATACATACGCCCTCCGGTACTATTCCGATTTTAAAGACGTCTTCAATTTGAAAGTACGTAGCTTTGGATATGCGTGAGTTGCAGTACTTTTTTGCAACTGTATTGTAAGTTAATTCTTGTAGAGGTGGATGGAGTTCACCACACTTCGATTGCAGCAGTCACAGACTGCTGCAAAATCAACTAAAACACTCCAGTACCACATTAAATGTCCCGAAAATATCCTCTTTTCGCCAATTAAACTAATTAAAAGAAAGGAACACAAGCTAAGTTTTACAAGTGCGTATTTTCCGGCCATCTCTGTAGTTTTAGAGAGCGTATTGAAAGAATGAACCCAAATTAATGCAAAGATGAAGTTATGGTATCTGCAAACACTTAAGCCAAACTCTCAGGTTTCTTCGGTAATTAGGTTTCCAAGTGCAAGTCCCAGCGTTCCCTCGGCATTTTGTTAGAATAATTAAAAATAAATTTGCCCCAAATTTTAATTAAGACTAAAATTGATTCTACTTTTCGTGTTGATTGTCTCGAACGCTTCAACAAATGATTCCACTGGATTCTACACTCGGCTGGCTCTTTCAGGTGGTACGTTTTGGAAAAATTCGAATAATTATCTGGGGCTCTTACAGGATAACTTAATTTATAATTATGTGTACGAAGGTATTATGATTTTTTGGTAATTTTTAAACTTGAAGGCGTCTGAAATTTGATTTTTAGCGTCACGCGGAAATATGTTAAATAATGTTTACTGTTCGGAAAGATCGTGATAGGAGAATCTACGCCATATTTGCTGTTGCTGCGAAAGCTTGGAAAAGGTTTTATATCGATCAATTTTAAAATATCTCCTAATCTATCTTTACTTTCTTAGTTAATTTTACATCAAACTTAACCCTTGAATTGGTTTCGGCAAACTATTTCTTCCATAAAGGTCTGACCAATATTGTTAATGACGAGAAGAATCGTCATCATGATACTGTCGATTTTTTTGATGATGATCAAGTTCTTGATCTTGATCAAGATTTTCCAGATTTTTCAGATGTCAAGATGTCTTGTCCATTTATATTTATTCACGGTTTTTCAAGTTATTGATGTTGATCAACGTTTGTCGAGTTTCGTCAAATGTTGAGAAGTCTTGTCCATTAAGATGGTAACCGGTTTTAAACTTTACCCCCAAGTTGTTCCGACGTAATATTTCGTCCGTCAATACCTGAAAAATACTGCTAATGACGAGATGTATTGCCCTTAGGATATCGACTATTTTCTAAATGATGATGACCATATCAAAATGTGGCCAGTTTTTTTCAAATGACGAGATGTCTTGTCCATAAATATCTGGTCAGTTTTGCAAATGACAAGACCCCTACCAGGTGGGTTGACCCCTAATACGTTGCACGTTTGTGTTAAACTCACTAACTGCACCTACCAAACTATTATAAACTAACTGGAATAGTGGTCAAACCATTTGATAACTATCCAGTTTGTCCGGGGTTTCAATACAAGTTTTCAAACGCTTGGAAGTGGGTAATTTCCTTTTCAGAAGAAACGGTGCCTTGTATCCATACGATGATACAAACAACCATTGGTTCTCTCCTTGCAGTGGTGAAGGTCGAAATTGTTCATAATTGTAAAGCTTAAACTACATAAATTTTATAGCATACGGATGATCGCTAGATGCACTACAGGAATTCGACCGTTTGCAACTGTGACACACGATTATCACGTGTGTCTTAATGATGTTAAATGACTTAATTATCCTGGCAGTAGTCTATTTTAGATATCTCGTCATTTGCAAAACAGACCAGATCTTGATGGACGAGATATTTCGTTATCAGGAAAAATCTCACCAGATCTTGATGATGGACGAGTTATATCGTTATTCTAAGAAACCTGAACAGAGGTTTTATCTCGTCGTCATAACAATGTTGTCAATAACTTGAAGAATATAACTCTTATTTATCCACATTGATTTTGATGAAAGTTATAGTATATCGCTGAAACCAGTTGAAGGGTTAAAAGGTATGCGAACTCTTTTTAATGACGTTATGTAACTATTGAAGAATATTACGTTGCGAATTGCTGCACATAGGACGAATATGTGGTATGTGTATGAACTATATATAATACAGATTTAATCCATAATAATAGGAATTAAACTAATGGTTGTGTTAGTTAGCAATAGGAGTTTCATATTGATTTTATTTTATTTTCGTTTTTCTCTAGACGACGTAGATCTCGCCTTTAAAAAACTGACCAGATCTTGATGGACAAGGTATCACGTCAATATCAAAAGCGCTGATAAGATCTTGATTCCTTCATCATAAGAAAATCAGCAATATCTTGATGACAATCATCAAGCAATTAGTAAAATTGGTTAGATCTTGATGGGCGATATACCTTTTCAAAGATATGGTCTGTTTTGCTAATGAAGAGATACCTCATCGAGACGCCATATTTGTCGAAGATGAACTAATATCCTAGTAGGAAAAACAAAAGTTTCCGTGCTTGAAAATAGTGAAATTATAAACTGGATTATCCATCAGAGTAAGAAACTACATTTCAGATATCGATGGAAAATAAATTGCCACGATAGATTGTGTATGATTTATATCGGTTAAAGGGTTTAATTTAGAAACTTTGGCATATAATGCATGGTATCATAACCGTAAAAGTATTTTTGTTTATTATTCTTTTCGATCTATAAATTTTTTCAAAAAATAATTTAAAGCCTAGACTAGAAAATTGTAATATTTGTGTTAATCAATCAAAACTATACATTTTTATTCATCCGATTGGCAAAAAATATATTTTTGGGGTGTCCCATAATTTTAGAAATTCGTTTATGTGTACCATAGTATGAAAGTAGTTGAAAATTGCTATAGTACGGTGGAAGTTCAATAAATATTCAAACTATTTTCACTATACGATACAAAACGAAAGAATTTACTAACTTGATTCATTAATTTATGTGCATGCACGTAATTGGACGACTCACTGCAAACAAATTCCATATATAGAAATAAAAGACATCCGTAGTATCAAATAAATATTTAAATCAAAATACAATTTCAAAAGGAGAAATACTTGGGATTGGCACAGCTCAATTAACTCAACTTTCCAGCTCCGTGATTGGTCGAAATGCCCTCAAACTTGCAAATGATCCCCAGGAGAAATTACGGAATATAAAACGTCCCACATAAAAGAACAAACTGCACAAAATCCAAAAGAAATCCCTCTAACTTAATATGACTCTCGCAGTAAAAAATATTTCCAGCAGAGACCAAATACGTGAGTTTTCTCGAAGTTTGCCTAAAATATTGGAAGTTTTTTGACTGTTTGTTTATTTCCCTCTCCCACCCCCTGTAAACACACATTCCATCATGCGTTGCACTAAATCGTCGAATGAAACTAAAATATAACGAAATAAGAGATTGAGGAAAAAAAGTTACTTTTCCAAAGACATGACAAAATATGTAAGAAACAATACTTTGCATTTGGAAGGGTTTTTTCCCCATTCAGTTCTTCCCCCCCCCTCTTAAAGAAAAGTAGTATATTCATCTCGGTGGGTCTTTTTGTGTCTTGCTCAGTTTTGGCTCCATTCCAGATCCAGTGAGCAATAAAAGTCCAGTGACTTCGCCCTTGCCTTATACGATTATTTTTGCGTGTTATTACTTTCCAAAGATTCTGTCGAGAAAGAGAGGAGTATTGCTGGAAAGTGGACGAATAGGTGTACTGTGTTTGAAGTGATGCATAGTAAATCCAAAATGATAGGAATTAAACTGGGGATAGTGATTTAGCGATAGAAATTTCATAATTGCTATTCCTCTCAATAGGAATGACCAGATGAGGCACTTCCCTCGTCATTGGCCAAACTGACCAAGTCGTGATATACGAGATATCTCATAGAAAAAAATTGCTCTGACCAGATCTTGACAAGATTGCTACGATACTACTTGATAAAATTGGAAGTATTTTGTTCGTCCTTTTAATACCTATTCTCGTACCTTTATAACGACATGTCTCGCCATCATTGATATTTATAACCTTATTAGACGAGTTAACTCGTCATTACCAATATTCGCCCGATAGTAATAGACGAGATGTCTCGTCATTTGTAAATTAGTCAGATACTGATGGACGAAACATCTCGTCAGATAAAAATTAGTCAGATATTGATGGACGAGATATCTCGTCGAAACCACTTGCAGAATCAAGTAGACTATTGTCAAAATTACAATCAACGTAAAATTCGCTTTTAAAATTTGAATCTTAAAACTTAATTCTTTTTTTTATTACTTTCAAATGATTCACTGGTGTACAAGTACACAACACTATCAATACTTTAAAAAACTGTTACGAAGAACATAACAAGGGACACAACAGTAAACCAATTACCAAATGCTATAGATAGCAAAGTAATTTTTCGATTGTGATAATTTTTGGCGAAGTTATGTGCAAAATATTACAAAATGTTTGGTATGTCTCTAAAAACGTGTTTTAATCAGATTGATATTCTACACGTTTCTCTGATTTCGAACTTATAACTGAGAATGAGGATTTCTTGATATGGAAATTTTTTGGGTAATCCTCTTGCAATGTTTTGTGTATATTTCGATGAAAATAAAGAATTAATCGTGTTTTCTAATTTCCCAAATTTAATTTAAAACGTGATTTAGCATATGTTTTTTTGAGAAATATTAGGTATTTTAATACAATTTGGTTTAGTTATACATTTAAGTGATAAACTTGCCAAATGGTATTAATTTGATTCTTATAGATACAAATTTCCGTGGGAAATAATGTTACTGTTGGTAAGTACTTTATTTTACTCTGCATTAGAGCAAAATACAGTGGGCATTTTGAGACAGACTGGAGTGATGAATTAATAAAATAATGAGAGCATACTAACATACTACATTAATATAATAGTTTTATATTAATGGAACCTATATAGTTATAACTCATGGAACCTATATAGTTTTATATAATACTCGCAAAATACTCCATTGTATTGTGTGACATTCTAATATCGAAATATATCTTTGAAAATTTTTTGTATAGGTACATTTTTAGTGGAAAAAATAGTATGGGCGAATTTTGTAACAATTAGGTCATACAAATTTCACAAGATTTTTAAGTTCATTATTCTTTAAGAATGTAAAACACATGACTTGGGTAAGATATTTCAATCAGTATCTTTGGGTCTAAAACAAATTTTGCTTTACTTTTATTATTTCGTTTTAAATTGTGTTTGTTTGTATTATTACATGAATGATTACTTAATACTTGCTTCTAAACCTCGTGGATGGGTTTTTTTCATGGAAAACGAGCTCACAATACACTGTCTGTAATAAAATCATGAATAAAAAGTTATCTTTACTTTTGGTACTTCAAATCAAAATCGAATAACTAAACAAAAACAGACTTTTTGTTAAAAAAAAAAACACTCTTGCGTGAAGTATTTTCCAATTCCAAAAAGAAGTCAAATTTCCGTTAGCAATAATAAATTTTATTTCATAAAGAAAATAGTTGCATTATAGATAAACCCAAAACAATTATTTGGCGTGAGAAAATATGTAGTTCACATTTTCACTTCGACGAAGTACGATATCTATTTTAAACACACTTATACGTAAAATATCTACTTACCTGCTCATGAAAAATACAAAATTCAATTGTACGTATCACACAGCCATTAACAAACGGTCCAAATGTGCTCACTTTTTAAGTGTGGAGTCATTTTTAGATTTATAGAAACACGCGTAACATATCACCTAATTAAGAAGCAATACAAAATGCAAATCTTGGTAGAGAAGATAGGTAAGGAAGGTAAAAATATTATTGGAGGGTAAAGATATTAGTTACCCTCCAATCTATTAAGATCTATCAATCTATTAAGAAGCAATATAAAATGCAAATCTTGGTAGAGAAGATAGGTAAGGAAGGTAAAAATATTATTGGAGGGTAAAGATATTAGAATCTTTACCCTCCAATCTATTAAGATCTATCAATCTATTAAGAAGCAATATAAAATGCAAATCTTGGTAGAGAAGATAGGTAAGGAAGGTAAAAATATTATTGGAGGGTAAAGATATTAGAATCTTTACCCTCCAATCTATTAAGATCTATCAATCTATTAAGAAGCAATATAAAATGCAAATCTTGGTAGAGAAGATAGGTAAGGAAGGTAAAAATATTATTGGAGGGTAAAGATATTAGAATCTTTACCCTCCAATCTATTAAGATCTATCAATCTATTAAGAAGCAGTATAAAATGCAAATCTTGGTAGAGAAGATAGGTAAAGAAGGTAAAAATATTATTGGAGGGTAAAGATATTAGAATCTTTACCCTCCAAGTGTTTTCTTCAAGATATCTCGTCCTTCAATTACCTACCAATTTTGCTGTTGCTGACTTACCTCGTCATCAAGACGTTGTCAATTTTTCAAAATGGCGACAAGTCTGATCGGCTATCTTCTAATTAAGAGTTATCTTTATCATCGACATCTGGTCACTTTTGCTAATTACAAGATATCTTATCGAGACAAGCATCATTAGTGTTAACAGACTGTTCGGTAATTCAGTAATTTGGTAATTTGTAATTAACGTCATACTACAGCTACACAACGGGCTATTGACGATGGTCCGGGATCAATCCCTTAAGGGAAAGATCCAACGACAACACCTCGTAATTTTGAACCACGGTTAGATGACGAAGCAACACCTGAGCTGGTACCCCACTCTCCAAACGTCCACATCAACCCAGCGTGAGGACTTTTGGCCACGACAGATTTAAGGTTCACCATCCACCTCTACACCAAATACTTACAAACACCCATGCCTGGACCCAGATTCGAACCTGGAACCTTCCGATCTATAAGCTAACACCTTAACCAACAGACCGGTTGATCAGAAACCGACTGTTCATATATGATCTGTTTTGAACTGTAGAGTATTTTTTATAATACGTAGAAACAGTGAAAACTGCAAATATCGATGTATTACAATCATTAACTCTCCAAGTGGTTTAGAAGATACATCTTGTTTTCAACAAGATCAGACCAATTTTACTATTGATGATATTATCCATTAATCAATATCTGACCAACTTTGCTACTGAGGATATATCTCATTCATAATCAGTGATCAAGATCTGACCAATTTTGCTAAAGGTGATATATATGTTCATTAAAGTATGACCAACTTTGCAAAAGATGAGACAGGTTCATTAAGGTCGGACCAATTTTGTTAAAGGTGAGACATGTTCGTTAAGGTCTGACCAATTTTGCTAATGATGATAACTTCATTCATCTAGAACTGCTCAATTTTGCTAATGATGATAACTTCATTCATCTAGAACTGATCAATTTTGCTAACGATAATAACTTCATTCATCTAGAACTGACCAATTTTGCTAATCATCAAACATATGTCCATCAAAGTATGACCGAATTTGCTTATAATGAGAGATAACATTCAAGATCTGATCAATATTTATAGTGATAGAATATCTCGTTTATCAAGATATGTATTAGCGATTTTTGATGATGACGACATTAAAATCTGGTCAGTCTTCTTTTAATGACGGTATATCTCGCCATGACGATCTAGTCGATTCTGTTAATGGCAGAATACCCTACCAAAACAACAACCAAGACGCTTAATAGACTAGAAAAATGTACTATTTTCAACTCCATAGTAGGTTTTCCTTTAGAGTTTTATTAAAATCAACGCAGTGATGCAACATTTTCCCAACGAAATCCTACGCTTACTAGACTTGACAACAATTCGGAAAACCTACAAACATGATTAATACCTGTCTCTGAAAGTTCACATCTTCCTCCCACCACCGCCCTAAACTTTCACTGTGCGAACACGTTCAATAAAAGAACAAAAAAGGTACGTAAAAATATAAAGTATTAGACAACGAAAAAGCCGTACTTGAAGAAAATTCTTTATAATCCTTGCTTTCAAACAAGCTTCAAAGAATCAAAAAATCAATCACCACCAAAAGGAGCTGGACGCCCGTATTTCTGAAAAGTAAGAAAAAACCAAAAAAGTATGACTGGCCGATTTTGTAACCTAAGCTGTTTTTCTTGTGAAAACGTTTTCTATTTTTTCCTTCTCTTAACTTATGGTCATCTATAATATTGATATATGGTGTCCAGCTATGAAGAAATATAGATATAAATTTATCTTAAAAGGCGGCAAAGTTTCGCCGTTTTCTAATACCCGTGCCTGGAAAATCGGATTGTTTTCTAGTAGAGTTCCATTTCGTTGCATTGGAAAAACCCGAAAGTATTGGCCCAGAAACCGGAAACTTAACTATATATCTACCCGTTTTTCTTTTTTTTTCTCTCGGATAATGGTAAGAGAAGGCGGAGTGAAGACAATATATTTGGGAAAGGAAATAAAAGACCTATATCTTTGGAACAAGTTCTGTCTCTTCTTCGTGGCGGTGTTGTCTTTTGGGATGGAAAAAAAATGGCGCTGAAACACGTGTATTGATATGTGGGATGTTTGTGTACTTCTTGGTTGTTTTTTTAATATTTTTGGATGGGGGATGGCGGATCTGCTTTTGTCGTTGAGAGATATATTTAAGCCCTTTAGATGAAAGAGATGGGAAACTGGTTTTGAAAGCTAGGATGAATTATTTTTGGTTCTGAAGTCCTTAAAGTGCGCTCTGGTATTTCAAATTAATCTGCAAGGAACTCACATCATTGCCAAAAGTTAAAAATAATAGTTATTTTAATCGTTTTTGATGTGGATGATTAATCTGTTTTTTCGTCCATGAGAGTTATATTTAAGCTATTTTAGATGGAATGGAAACTGTATTCGAA
Organism: Metellina segmentata; assembly: GCA_947359465.1. Taxonomy (NCBI): domain Eukaryota; kingdom Metazoa; phylum Arthropoda; class Arachnida; order Araneae; family Tetragnathidae; genus Metellina; species Metellina segmentata. Next base: position 49,113,491 of record OX375883.1, read on the forward strand.
AGCTAAGATAAATTATTTTAGTTCGGATGTCCTTAAGGAACTATGTTATTTTGAATTAATATGTAAAAACACACACCACTTCTTGTAATTGACAATTTAATGATATAGTAAACGTTCATAAAATGTTATTGTGTACAATTTCTCTGAAAATGGCGCAAAAGCACATTTGTAAGTAGAATGTTTATGTTTTTGCCTTTTTTTAATAGTTTTCGATGATGATGGTGAATGGAATATGTGGGATATTGGTGTGAAAGATGGAAGGAATTATGCTTTGGAAAGTATACTAATTTGAATAAATGTGTAAATAATTAATATTACAGTTTAAAAATTCAAGTCTAATAAAGATTCTGGTGTCTATTTTTATTTAATTGTTTTCAAAATATCATATCATTTTTTTTTTCAAATAAAAAACGAAGCCTTGATTAGTAGTTATTTAATTCCAGCTAATTCCGAAGTGGCATTAAAAGCTGTGAAGTTCCACGTTTGAGCAAGTGTTTATATTCTTAATATACATATTACATATACTAAGGAATAATTTATGATATTATACTCTATTTGCTTAAAGGTCTGAACAAATCGAAACAAAAGTGAAACACTCTAAGTAAAACGTTTGTTCTGAGAATACCTAGGAATACAATTATACTTTTTAGATTTGCTTTCTATGGGTGTTTCTCAAAATAAAAAATAACCTTCCTTAAGAATTATTTATTGTATTGCATTTAATTTGTTAAATCTATCTGAACAAATCGTCAACTGGCAAGTGAAAACACTAAGGCAAAAACAAAACACATTTATGAGAAAACAAACATTTTGACTTAGCGTGTTTAAGTTACAAGCCGACGAAATATTGACTATCGGTAATCGAATTCCAGATAACATGAGATTTTATCTTATATACACTAATTAGAACAATGTTGATGATCTGTTCTATAAAATATAATTTAAGATCAGTATGATATTTTTAGATGACATTTCTACTTTTTGATCTAATATGCATTAACGTTCCATCGGAAATGTGTTCTTTTGGATAACTTTTCCAATCATATCCAATGTTTAACACGGAAAAGGAAAACATAACACATCCGCTCTGTGGTGGTAAACATTAATAATTTTTGCAATTGTAATGTAATCACAAAGTAGAATAACACGGAAAGAAACACCTGCCTTGTAAAACACATACAGCTATTTGCATGAATGAACTGACTAACATGAATTACAGATAAACAGTTAGAAACATCTGCTACGGTTCACGAACTCTACTTTCTCCAAATAAATTTTGAAAAATGAACTTATTCTAAGCATATAATATGGCGTCATCTGGTGATTAATGAATATTATCGCGAATAATTACATGTAGTCTGATTGCTGTATAATAAAATTGAATTTTCCGGTTTCACTTACACTTATCGAACAACCTCACAATAACTATTTTATAAAAACACAAATTTCTTAGAACTTTCACAAGCACCTCCAGTTTTAAGATAACAAATGACACCATCCCCGAAAGAGTGTGGAAGTAATACATTGACTCACTTTAAAACACATTTTTCACATTGAACCAACAGTAGCTCGATCAGGTAAGTAAAAAATGAATTTTTCATTTAAAACAGCTTTCAGATCCAACGCCGATGGAAAAAAATACTCCTTTTTAAAAAACCAACGTGCTGAATTCTAGTGGCAAATTAATTGATTGGTACCATCCCAAAACCTGTAAAGAGGTGGTAACAGGATGCAGTTAGTAATTAGTCAAAGATTAATTAATTTTATCCCGCATAGACTGGCTCTACAGGCCATGGTGAACAATGGGTTCTTTTAATTTTTCAAAGGAAGTTTTCCACGATATTTGCTTTTCGAGCGTTCAATCTTCTGTTATCTCTCCCTCTGCTAGAAAATAGACGACGGTTATAAACTGATTGAAATATTCTGTTAAACGGATGTAATTAGACGCCTTTTAAGACTGTTTCTGAAAATGTGTAAGAAATGATATGACATCGGTATCTATTGTTCGTTAGTGATTTGATCTGTGTAAATGGTACTTTAAATACTTCTTTAGTTTTGTGCGTTATATTGCTGAGGAATGGGCTTTTCCATTCATAATAATGGTTACTAATGGTATTCTAAAATAAGTAGTTCGATGAGGGATACAATTCTTGAAATCGAGAAACGTAAAACCCTAAATAGTTTGATTTGTTGACAAATTAAATCATATATTCTTCGGAAAGATTACATTCAATAAAAGATTAGTGTGTCGATCTATTTTCAGAGAACTTCGACTTGAATACTGAGGGCCTATGACAAACAATGCGAAGTATTGAGGGTTATCTGTTTAAAAAATACGTTACGTAACCTTCTAAGTGTTTCGAGGAGATATATCGACCAGTATCTAGTTAATTTTGCTAAGGAGGATATACCTGATCAAGATAAAGCTGTCTTATTACTCTAAAGGGAATTAAAATCTAAGCAGGAAAATAAATTGTACATTGCCAAGAAAGTTTGGAACATGTCTTTGTAGCAGGGATTGATCACTATAGATATATTCTCCAAGCGAAGATAGTTCATAAGAAGTGTTAACCTTACATGTGGTTTTGCAAACGTATCTCGTCCATCAAGATCTGATAATTTTTAGTAATGACGAGGTATTCGTCGAGACAAAACTGTCCTATGACTCCAAGGGGGATATGAAGATGCATGTAAAGAAACAAAATACTTTGCCCAGAACTGGTAGTCATTACTGCTACAGTATGTCACTACATTATAGTTTTGGTCTCGATAATAACCAAGGGAGGGTTAATATAACAACGATATAAAAGTGCAAGAAAAGTCTTATTTTTAATCATAGATAGGTAGAGAGGTAGTCATTGTCCAAAGTACCGATTATAGAAGGATAGCTATAATGCACTTTGCGTTAAAAAGTGTTTGGGGCCATTTTTACGTTTCAAATCGTAAAATAAACTTCAGTACCAATTGCTTTCCGGACAGATGCCAGAGGTGTTGCAGGGGAAATGCATACGAATCGCTCGTGGCTTCCTTCAGCATAATTCAGGCAATATGACAGTAAAATTTGGTATTTTTAGTGACATGCAAAGGGACATGCTACTACCACGGTACACCTGGATGCAAACGGTAGCACCAGAAATAACTAGACACTTGCAGGGACTGCCAAAGGTGAAACAAATTCCAACAAGTAATGTCAATAAAATTCAGTTGGATCAGTTCTGTGAAGTGGAAACTCTGAACCCTCTGGCATAATTTGACAAATGAACGACAAGAACTAAAAGCATTTTACTCACGCTTTTGAAGTAAAGGGGACTTATATGTGAATTTTGGAAATGATCCTAATCCACCTTCGCTGTAGTTAACTTCGAAAATTTTCTTCGTAGTCTGTTATCAGTTTCGAAAATAATATACATTCAAACAATGTGATATTAATGACCAGCTGCATTTGTTTTATCGGGCGATTACTTTTGTTCAAATTTCTATTTTTTTGTAGAAATCGCAATAATATGAGTACATTTAAGATCTAATTTTATTTTCAAGTTCTTGTTTGTGAGCATTGCATTTTCAATACATACGCATTTGTTTATTTAAGATGTTTTATGGAAACTATTTTTTTTTAATTATGGAAAATTCCCCTTGGTATTTTGAATTTGGACAACGATAATTCAGGTAAATTACGGGAACTTAAAATAAAAATAAAAATTTTATGACTTATTTGAACGCAACTTCCTTGTTTTAGATTGATACATCTCGAATAATTCTTTAAAGTAAAATAATTGATGCATTTTTGATATAGAGTTTTATCATTTTACTACATACTTCTGAAAACTTTATTATGAGAAAATGAACAAAACTCTCAAGTGTGATCACTAGCATTACCAATTGTAGAGTTTGCTGATGTTATAAGCACAGAAGACTATTTGTTTTCACTCTAATACCTCTGAATCTTAACAACATTTTTAATTTCGATCAAACGTATCTGACCGTGGAACAAATTTACTAGGTGTTGCTCTCGGTTTGCTCCCTTTGAGATTGAGAGATATCCCCGAAGGTTACTAATAATCCGAATCATTACTCCAGTATGGCATTAATTCTATTATCTTCCTACATTTTCGATCAACATTTTGGATGATTTTACTTGCTGACAACAATAAAGGTTAGCTTTTGACATGCATATGAACTTTTAAATGTGAGTAAGCAAGTTTAAAATATTTTTAGTACTATATTTAAATGCAAATTATTCAAAGTATTAATTTTATTTCATTTTTAGAGGTATAATGAATGAATGATTTTTCAAAGAAAATATTTGTACAATCTTCGCCTAACAGAGACAGAACACGTTAAGCAAATATTACGCAAGCAATGAAAAGTTTTATTGATACAGAAGAGAAGATACACCTCGGTAGGTTTACAGGAATATAATTAAATCACCTATATACTACTCGAGGTTACCTACAAGGATGCTAGCCCAGTGGGCAAATCCACTGAGTAACAAACATTAAGACCCTCTTTTATTCGAATATATGATATAATATGTATAAAATTTATGAATTCACTCTCACAGTACATTGTGTAGGAAAATCTCCAAATCCGCTGCTTCCTTAACCTTCCAGTGGTCGCGCGTATGTTGTATGTTGGAGTTACACTAGAGTTGCTTTTTGTGATACATTTTTAGACCAATAGCTACGAATACTCGCTCTTGGCAATTCATCTCTCTAATTTGAATTTTGAGGTATTAATAAGTCAACTTCAGATCCTTCATTTGTATGTAACATATACGCACGACCGTAAAGGTAAGTTTCTATTACATCTGATTTTTTTAGTGTTACAGTTACATGAAATCTTTATGATATTTATAACTTTTTATTATGTTATTTATAACTTTTTATTATGTTATTTATAACTTTTTATTATGTTATTTATAACTTTTTATTATGTTATTTATAACTTTTTATTGTGTTATTTATAACTTTTTATTATGTTATTTATAATTTTTATTGTGTTATTTATAAATTTTTATTATGTTATTTATAACTTTTTATTATGTTATTTTTAATTGTAAATAATACATTAACTATATCGACAATTTCGTTCCTTTACTTTTCACCTCATTCACACAATTCTTTGGGCATTTAAAATTGTTTTAATGCTTTAAATTTACATTATTTATGTTATATAATAAACTAGGGAGCCCGAACCCTGCTCGCTGACGCTCGACAACCCCAGGAGGATTGATTTGCAATCCTCCTGGGGTTGTCGAGCTGATATTCAAAAAAAAATATTTTTTTAAATATAAATTTGTTGTACTACAGAACAAATTACAGTTCCTCTGTGCCTCTGGAATCAGAACTCGAACAATTTGGAATTCAAATGAAAACTGAGCAAATTTTGACTCGAAATATGAGCGATGCTTTGGAAATCGAACACCCATCATGTCGTTAGTAAGCTTCAACAGCTCTACTAATATTCTTTTTTTTTTTCAATAAAATTTTATCCGATAACTTTATAAATTCAATGGAGGCGCGAGACTTCGTGGTAAACAAATAATAGTATAGGGTTACCAAGACGTGATTACAAATAACGTCTTTTTTGCGAGCCACATAAGATAATTATATATAGAGATAAATAAAAATACATAAATTTGAATAGCACTTCTTAATAAATTACATTGATATTAAACCATAATTACATTAAAAATTTTAACACCTTTTACATTTTAAAATAGTATATCTAAGAAATACCCCCGACCCATCACGTTGGTGTAGAGGGCACGACCGTTGGAGGGTTAAATAAATAGTTATTTGTGTTATTTTTCACATACCACAAATACGTTTTTATTTCAAACTACTGAAATTTTAAAACAACCTGAAGGTTCAAACTTTTATTTCAGTGTAAAAAAATAAGTTTCTAAGACAAAAACAGACTTACGAAAAACCCACGATTGATTGATTTCGCTTCATACGTCATCCACCTGAGTTAAGATTAGTTGAACAAATAAAACCAATCTATTACGCAACAAATAAGTTTACCTCCTACCGTGTATTCTTGCAGGAAGTAATCGTTTTCTAGTCTATTATCTCTACCTCCAGATACACGCAGAATAATAGGATTAATGTTTTCTTTGTGGTAAAAGAATTCCAAGAGGAAACGGATTACTCCATACCGTGTGCTTGCTGGGGGTAATTAACGGATTAGAGATAAGGGCACGGGATTACCATGTAAAGATTGGTTCACCCAATGAACTTTGTTCGGTTCATTGTTTCATCCAAGAGGCGTATTTTGTATTGTGTACATGTGCATTGCTATTGTTCACGTATTGTTTTAGATTTTAATTCGTGTGTTACGAGGCAATGGTAAAATAGAATAATTGCAATGAAAGGCTACATTTTAAACTGATGTACAAACCTTAATCCTCCAATGATTTGGACGAGTTATCTCGTCCATCAACACCTGACTACTTTTGTTAATGATGGGATGACACCGAATATCGCCACAATTTTTTTTGATAACTACATCCCGATCTGGTCAGGTTTTTTTTCTGATGGCGATATATCCCGTCCATCCAGATATGCTCAATTTTCGTAATGACGATATATCTTTTTAGGACAACCTCTAGGGATATTAACCATTCAAGTGTGCCGCGGTATCTCAGTCAGTAAAGCGTCGTGCTCGCATCAGAAAGGTTGTGGGTTCTGTCTTCGGCGGAGCCTGCAATTCTGATGATTGCGAGATCGGCGCTTCGACCTGGCTAAAGACCGTCGTGTTCACTAATGGTGACTGGGGCACGTTAAATAGGTCGTGGCCACAAAGTCTCCCATGTTCCCATACCAAATCAATACCTCTGGGGGTACCTGATCAAAGGGTTATCGGCCTCTGATTGGGATCTAAATTACGATATATATGAGTGAATGGATGTATGAAAGGGACCATCCTGTAAAACGGATGTGTCATGTATGTCGAGCAAAGACGGACTTCCTCCCAATGGGCTCAATAATATGGAAGGCGCACCCCCCTCGCCTCTTGCCGTCTTCGACGGGCCTGGCACTTCTCCGGTCTGCCAGTGTAGGCATAAGAAACAACAACAACAACAACTATTCAAGTGGTTTTGGAGATGGAATTAGGTTCATAAATATTTGACCAATTTTGCTACTGACGAGATAGTTCGTCATCCCCATTATTAATTTAGGTTGCCTGCTGGAAGTTGGTGTCAAACGTAGCCTTTACCCATTTGCCCTCAACTGAGCAAACAAAATATAAACATCCAACGATTATGAAACCAAACTGTGTTTACAAAATATTTCTTACATTTCACGTCCCACTTACAAACACACCTCCCACCTTTTAAAGGTTTGCATCATTTAACCTTTCCAGTGGTTTCAACGAGACACATCCTCCATTAACATCTGGCTACTTTTGTTTATAAAGAGATATCTCACCACATATTGCCATCATCTTTATGGTGATACAATCTGATCATATTTGGCTTCTAATGACGATATATCGTCAATAAATGATTTTATCAGTGTTACTAATGACGAGATAACTCGTCGAGAGACCCAACGGAAGGGCTTACGCCTTCGGTTTTTTGAAGTTAGTTATATTTACATAGCACTGGAAGAGTACATTGATATATTAGGGTTTGTTCTGGATTAACCCTGAAAAGCACATGTCTGAGGACAGCACCGCATTAACCTTTAGACTACGGCCTGTACGGAAGTTGTACCTTGAAAGTTATAAGAATCGCGCCAAGAAATAAATTAGAATAGAGCCGGTACAGCAGTTGTAGCTTGAAAGTTATAAGGATCGCGCCAAGGAAGAAATTAGAATAAAGCCGGAACAGCAGTTGTACCTTGAAAGTTATAAGAATCGCACCAAGAGAGAAATTAGAATAGAGCCGGTACAGCAGTTGTAGCTTGGTTTGGGCACCGCAGGTGGCCCCCTCGTCCCCGCTGTGATAGCAGGTTATGAGCGGTTTTTTGTGGCCAACCACGGAAGGAAAGTATTCCCCAGAATTGGGGCGAGGACTGGGCAGGGGGCGAGTTAAACCGCCCCCCGGCCATTGAGGTGCTATTTGCAATGGTGTTTTCTCAGCTTGGCATTGGAGTTTTCTAATCTTGGCGTTTAAGTTTGCTCAGAATTCAAAATTGATGCGAAGCGATGCATTGAGGAACTTTAAAGTTTAACTTTCGAGAGTCTATGGCAGATGGTAGAGTTAAATCAGTTGTCCTGTCCTGAGAATACTGTTGAAGAAAGCCGTTGTTAAATGGTCGTGTTAAGTTGGAAGTGTGGCCCTGTAATGATGTCTATATTGTTGAAAAGGAAGTGCATTACTTTCATTATTTTGACTTGGGCTTTGTTGTTGGTGGCAGTATTATGTTTCCACGCTATGCTTAAGTTGATGTTTGGTTCTTTTAAATGGTTGGTTGTCGTTAGAGGGCAGTTGAATAAGTAGTGGCCGGAGTTCCCGGCTCCCCGCAAATGCAGTTATTGTTGGTGATGAGGCAGAATCTCTGTAGATAGGACGGGAACGGGCCATGTCCCGTCAAGTAGGCTGTTAGGTAGGGTCCCGGTGGGTTTCTGGTGTGATTGACTTTGTTGAAGAAGTCGTAGGTTCTGCGGCCAGTGTCTCCCTGTCCCATTCATTTTGCACTCGATCATGATGAGGGTTTTTAGACGGTTTTTGAGGAGTCCTTTGTTGAGTTTGAGTTGGATAGACAATGGGGCATCGCCCGCAGCTCCTTCTTTGGCTAGTTGGTCTGCTTTCTCATTGCCCTTAATTCCTGCGTGAGCTTTGACCCACTGTATTTTTATGTCTTGGTTAAGTTTTAAAACTTGTCTGATGGGCAAGCAACATCACAGCAGTTGTAGCTTGAAAGTTATAAGAATCGCGCCAAGGAAGAAATTATAATAGAGCCGGTACAGCAATTGTAGCTTGAAAGTTATAAGAATCGCGCCGCCAAGGAAAAATTTAGACTACAGCCAGTACAGCAATTGTACCTTAAAATTTATAAGAATCGCGCCAGTTATATCTATAGCCGTAATCAAAAGAATTAATCGTGGCCTCAAATGTACTCACGTTGGCATGCTGTGCAAGTTTAGAGAGTGTGTTGAAAGCTCGGGAGTTGACTCCTCATCTGACCATGGTTGAAAATGATGTGGCCTACTTCACGGGTTTGATCCCGGACAGTTGCCAATAGCCTGCTGTGTTGCTGCTGCAGTGCGAATTTAATTAAAATACTACCTTACCAGTTGCTATAAGGATCCTCTGCCAACTGGCCAACCTCGCGCCCACAATTTATTAATAAATTCATCCGTATTAAATCGATTTTTCAGAAACATGTTTTCTTTTAAGTACGAGCAATTTGAGAGTGTGAAGCGAAATGAGGCGTCAATTGCAAACAAGCTTGGGGGGTCCAGAATAATCTTAGCCAGAATCGGCTTAGCGTCGTGTGCCAATCCGAAACCCATATCACACGCGTCGCATTCGTCAGGGTAACACATCTTAAACTGAGCAAATAACCATTACTCGGCTTACATCAATTCGTTTTCGGAATATTCCCAAAGGGGTCACACTTTTGTTTTTTAAATGGGAAATCATTTGATCGCAGGCCAAATTGGCCGGATGCCATCAAAGAGCTCGATCGCAATATCTGGTTCTTTTCTGTTCTGCGCTTTCTCCAGATGCTCGATTTCAGATTCGAAGGCATATCAATAAATCCTGGATTCAATGATGTACCATGCCTGGAGGATTTGATCTAGAGGGTATTTATGCAGATACTGGATGTTAGATTTTTTTTTCTCATTTTGATGGAAGTTGAAAGTTGAATTTCTGCTCTGTTTTAATTTCGTTTATTTTGTGTTTTAAATAGCTATAAGAATTCAAACACCAGCATTGGTGATATATCTAGATCAATATCTATCATATATATTTTCAAAATAAAGAGATAAATCAGTTGGAAAGTGAAACTTATACTACCTACTAAGTATAATAAATGATGAATTCCATGATGTACTATGCCAGAAGAATTTGATCTAGAAAGTATTTATGCAGATACTGGATGTTAGATTTTTTCCATTCTGATGGAAGTCAAAAGTTACATTCTTTCTCTGCTTTAATTTCGTTTATTTCGTGTTTTAAATAGATATAAGAATTCAAACACCAACATTGGTGAGATATCTAGATCAATATTGATCATATATATTTTCATTGTAAAGAAATAAACCAGTTGGAAAGTGAAACTTATACTACCTACTACATATGAATAAAGGATGAATGTCATAATGTACCATGCCTGAAGAATTTGATCTAAAGGCTATTTATGGAGGTAGCTATTGGGTGTTACTTTTTTATCACTGATAGAAGACTTATGTTAAATTTGTATTGCTGTATGTTATAATTTCGTTTATTTAGTGCTATAATAGCTAACACCAGCACTGATAATATATCTAGATCAATGTCTGTATGCGGTGAAATTTCAATATAAACAAATACACTAGTTGGAAAATGAAGCTTTTACTATCTACGACGTATCAGTAAATATCTGATCAATTTCCTTAATTGATTTTTTAAACCTCTTTAGAATAAAATGGAAATGGGCCATATCCTGTGAAGAAAACTGTCTCTTCCAATGCCTACCTTGATGATTTTACAGACACTCTTGATAATACATCATGTACTGTCCTCCCTGTGTCTAATAAACTTAATAGCATGCAAAAATCGTTATATAAATCCCTATCTATAATCTTACTCCCTTGGTGTATTTCTTTATTTAGTCTATGTAATACTGTGTATGTGTGTCTCCATTTACTGGACATTGTGTCTGGTGTTTGTTGTAACTTGGAAAAGTCCAACCCTTGCGTTATAATACACAACCCTACTACTAATAAATCCGTTACCACAAAAAATAACAACCATTATTACGAAATTCGCTAGAAACGAAAGTGTTCGTGTTAAACCAAACACAAATGGTCCTCATCGGGCAAGCACTGCACTGCAATCTTCGCACACAATGCGAATTACTTAATCATACAAAGTAACCTCGAACATCTGAATACGCCCCACGATGCCTCATTTGTATTCGCAACAGATAAGAACCCGAAATAACAATTTTTTCCCCGGCCCCTAAGACTGCAATATAAAAAGATGCGCAATTTCGAAACTAGAAACCCAAGCAATGACATTCCGGGAGTAGTATCACGAAATGGAAGAGAACACTCCGGTAAGTGAATTTAACCTCGCCTATTGCATATTCATCACGTACTAGAGTCACGGGGAAAAAGTCCATTTTTTCCCTCCAACAGAAAGCATAACCAAAAAAGGGGGAAAAGTCCGCATCACCTACAACGAAATTCCCTAAAATGAATTTAAAAGGGAATCTTACTCGCTATTGTACATGCGCACATGCGCTGTGCATAAAACGCAGGGAGATCTGGATGGCTCTAACTTTCAAGTGATATTCCCAGGTTTTTTGTCTGAGGCAGCCTTCTTCAAGTGTGATTTTCTTTTCAAAGAGAAATTTCACTTCCGAGTTTGAGCGGAATTATTTTTTGGGGTCTCTTTTCTTTTGCGGAATTCTTTTTAGAGAGTTTTCAAATTCACTTACATATGCAGTGTAATTTTAGGGATGCGGCGCACAGGTCATTGTGCAGTAAAACGGAGGGGAAATCAAATTTGTTTTTGCTCGTTGGGTTTACTGCGTGGCGGACGCCTGATTGGACGACGGGAAGTTGACAGTGGAGTTTCATTGGTTCGGTTCTCTTGCTAGTGGGGTGCGTAAACTTTCTTCAAAAAGTTCCGAGACAAGCGAAGTTGAAGTGAAATTCCTTTATTGTTCGATGCATTTTATATAAAACGAAAGAGGTTGGTGTTGGTTGGAGAATATGCTTTTATCCTACGCTTGTGGCCATCAATCGACGAGCAGCCCAGTATTGCTATGTCAAAGTCGATTGATGGAATTCTATTGTCTGGAGTTTTCAAGCAGCCTTTTAGATGGTCTCCAGTTATTTCACTAGTTCGCTAAGGAGACAGATGTCTGGTCTCGTAACTCAAAAGCGATGTACGGGTTTGTGTAGGTATGTGCAGTAAGAAGTCCCAACACTTGAAAGTGGTTAAAACCATATAATCGATAGTCGTTTGATTGTTAACACTGCCATCTTGTCTGTTGTGTGTTGTCTGAAGTATAAAATACTTTTATTTGCAACATCGAAGAATTATCAGATAAGACTGGTGATAATATTCAACTGGTGATAATATTTTCATTTTTTTATCCTTCACCTGTCTCCGATAGCTACCGGTAATAAATCGACTATAATCCCAATGGAGTTCTGAAGGAATAAAGTATAGCTTGCAACTACAAACAGCAACTTTATAGTATTAAAGTAATTTTGTCGATTTAACAAAATTACCATATAGCTGCTCAAGCTACTACAATAACTATTGAACGCAAGGATACAATTTATCTAAGGACACGCATATACCCTTAATGGAAGCCACAGCATCATGATTCATAGCAGCATCAAAAACAATCCGAGTTTCAATACTCTAGACATAAATTATAATAACAATTTTCCACTCCCTGTAAACAAGCATGAAATTTAAACAGCAGATAAATTAAAATATTTATCCCATTGGTATTATTGACGATTCACAGTTTCAGGCAACACAACTATAATGCTCAAATAATTTTATTCAAAATCCTACTCACTAGGCAACCACCCTTAATGCAACAGTGTGTACTTTACTTCTCTAAATGTTGTTGCATTTTTAAAGTACTGACTGACAAACTTAAATTGCGTCAGTCACGTTGGAATAACGCAATAACAACCCCAGTAATTACATCTGCCTCTGTGTAACTTTATCGTATTTCACTATTTGTTGATCAATCCCTGGTTTCGCGTTGTAGCATAAATTGATGGTACGTTTGCTGTATGGACATGGTATGGTTGGGTTAATAATTAAGTTGAACTCCTTAGGTAGTAGCTGAAAATTCGTGACATCGCTTAGCGAACAAATTTGGAGACGGGGTGAACGTAATTTTGATTCCAGCGTTAATTATAAAACGGAAATGTACTTCCTCATCTACTTTGCAAGGCTTTTGAAATATTACTGATGAGCAAGCACTAGCTTCAAATGGGTTCCTCCACTTTCAGCTTACCAATTTCCAAATAGTGCGAAACAATTTTGATATGTCCGCTGCTCGAACCATACTCACTCTCAATGTGCCCTAGTATCAAAACATCCTATAGTAACATTGTTAAATAAAATACATTGTAGCAATGAGAAATCATACTGATTGCCCTAAAAGTTCCCGTACTACAACTTTAAAATATTATTACCAGTATTTTTTTTAATTATTGAATTTTATCAAAATGCTTAAATTTTTACCGAGTGTTTAATATTTATCGTTTTGTTTTCTTCGCGCTCAACTTATGGATAATGAAGTTCCACTTAAATTGGTTTTTCATTGCAAGATGAGTTTATCACTCATTCCGAGAATTCCACTGTTTGAGGCTTATTTTCAATTTAAATCATATGAAATATGTAATGGATTTTGGCGACATGAATATCCAAATGATGCAATACCGAGTAATGATACGCTATATCAACTCATTAGGCGATTTCGTGAGACAGGTTCAGTGAAACACAAAACTTAACACTATGGGAAAACTAGAAATGCTACAACTTCTATATGTATTATTTGGTAAACATACAATTATGCATCAATGACACATATAGTATTTGAACCATCTATTTAACATAGAATATTTCAACTAAGGTAACCTTCAACTCAGCAAGTTAATTTGCATTGTTCTGACTATCGTACATATTTTACATCTTAAAACTAATAGTGTGACTTAAAACAGCTACAGAGTGTCCTAAATTTTCCCGTACTGACGATTCGTGAATTTATTATGCAAAAACAACCAACTTTAAAACAATTACTTTTATATTAATGGGGAAAAACACTTTTAACATAAAGTGGGGGGGGGGAGAAGTGAACATTTGTTATGAACATTTGTAATAAATGTTCATAATGTCAGCACTACTTTTGGAAGCTAAGATGGAGTCGTTCGCGCATATTTTTAGAAACGCGTTTTAAGATGTTGGGAGTGACTTCTTGTATTCTTTGAGTAATTGCAATTTTCAGATCATTTATTGTTTGGGGATTATCTTCATAAACTTTGTTCTTTAAATATCTCCGCAGAAAAAAGTCAGAGATGCTTAGACCAGGGGAACGAGGTGGCCAAACATTTCATGAGACGAGGCGATAGCCAAAACATCTTGAAGCATGCCCATGGTTTCATAACTTGTATGTAAGATTGCAACGTCTTGTTGGAAACAAGAGTCTCGTTCATTCACTTCTAATAATGCAACAAATTGTTGAATAAGTTGATGTAGTGTATCTTTACACGTTATTGTATGATTTGGATAATAACGTCTCCAAAATTCTTTACATCTTTCATATGATTTACATTTAAAATAACCTCAAACGTCGCAATTCTGTTAATGCGTGATAAACTCATTTTACAATGAAGAACAAAATTATGTGGAACTCTATTATCGCATAGTTTGGGCGCAAAGAAACCTAAAGATAAGCATTAGACTCGATAAAACCATAAACAGACGATAAAATTCAATAATTTATAATAAAAAACACTGGCAATAGTTTTTTTTAAGGTGGAGTACGGCAACTTTTAAAACACTATCTATAATGCTCATGAGTTTCTGACCTAAGCAAACGATATCTAGGTTTTTTCAATGATATATTATGTATGACATTAATCTTTGGAATAGGACATTGCTCCAATTTTACCTTTAAGTTGAAATCAATGCATACTTTACGTGAATGACCAGAATATAAATTTTTTTAAATTTATAGTCTAAAAGTTATATTTAATTAGAAAATATTAAATAAAAATAGGAGAAAAAATTCTTTTAAGGGATTCATAAAACTTCAACATTTTATCATACGTAAACGCAAGGGATTTGCAAACCTTGAAATACATAAATAATTCCTGAATGTTACTAAATAGAGCAATAAGTCGACTGTATTGAATTCCGAGACACAAATGTAAATTGAATATCCAAGGCATACAAATACCGCAAAATGAACATTGATACTAAAAAGGACACATGAATATGAATGTATTTCTTTCGAAAATTAAATATCCCGTTTCAGGGAAAATTTGAAAAACTAAGACATGATTCGCTTAGAGGAAGTTTCTTTTAAATAACAACTTTTAAGCTCGGTATCGTATTTGAGGCTGAAGAAAAATGAATAATATTTCCAATCAACTTAAAGAAATGGTAGTGGGGTTAAATTTCATATAAAGAATTTCAATCTATTGTTCGATGCTGTCGAACAAAACCAAAAACAATTGCAACCTTTTGCATTTTCCAACCGCTACTCAAATTTACATATCAAAATTATTAGCATCGAGGAAAAGCGTTACATTTTTTGCAGTTTTACATTTTTTTAGCGAATCTCACTACGGAGAATCTTTCAATTTGATTTTGAATCATGAATAAAAGAAATCTCGATTTTAAAGAGTTTGTTTTGTTTATAATTTGTTCGCGTTTTTTTTTAGGTATTTATTTCTTTCGCGCTTTCAATTACTTGCGATTTTTTGTATAAAAGTTAGAAAGATAAAAAGAAAAAATGGTTTTAAGTTGTAAATGCTGAAATATGCCAAAGCACGCTTTGCATTAAAAACATAAAGTGAAATATGTTCCCGTCATTTCATGGGGAAAAAAGGAAGAAAAATAGAAATGGTTATCAACGTATATTTATGAATTATGTACATAATGTAGGTTTGGAATATATTTCCTTTTGGAGATTTCAAGCTTTTTATTAAAATATATTTTGTTGTATTTTTATACTGTTTAAATACCCTTTAGTTTTCTAACTGTAGCTTAAAAATATTACAAGAAGAAAATTATTTGATACGTAAATGCTTTGATGTTTTATTACAAAATATTAGTTCGGTGCTCAATTTTGTTTGTTTACTTATTATTCGTGGCTGTTTAAAACTTTAGTTAGTTAATGAAAATCAGTTCTAATTATAAAACGTAAGATAAATCGACCAATGGGAGTTTGTTTTCCCAATGAACCAATTATCATAATTGAGTAAATAAATAAAAGTTGTTATAAATGGATACTGATGAAACTGAAGATCTGAAGAGAAGATACATATTTCTTGATATAATTTTTTTTCTTAGAAGATAAATTTCTGCATCAAATAAATATTTATTCCCAAGGAAGGAGGCAACTTATTTGAAATTTTTATTTGGGAGACTAGGGGACTTCACCCCCAGCTCGCTATCGCTTGTCAACCTCCGATGATTGCTACGCAATCATATTTAGTTCGCTTCATGAACTATACTTTTCAACAATGAGGGGAGCGGATTGCTTCACAATCCATCCCCATTTGGATCGCTGCTGGATTGATTCCGGCCATCTAGTGCGACTTTAACTGAAGGTTCCCTTCCTTTACAATTGCGATATCTATCGCATGTGCCCGAGTAACGGAAAATTACCTACTTTTTTGCGAGATTAGCGGATCCTTATGCAAGCCGACTCCCGTACTTTAGCTTTAGAAAACGTACCAAAAATGCTTGGTTTATTCATGGATTTTTTCGATAAGTAAAAACAAAATGTTTTTTAAAATGTCAAGAAAAAAAAACATCTCATTACCATACAAAAAAGAAATTGTTGAATAAATAACCTATTGTTAAAATTCAGAGGAAATCTCATCATAGTTTTAAATGTTTCAGCTGATCCATGTTGTAATAGTACTTTTCAAGATTTTCATATTCGACTGTTGCTATGGAAACGACGACCAAATTTGCTGGTTTTTCTGAAAATATTGCAAATTTTATAGCGTGTACTCTCACATTTTATGAATGAATTACTAAAAAATATAACTGTGTTTATCGTATACGCGTGCTTCAAATTAATTAGTCTGTTGAACCACAAGACTTGCCACCACGTGACTCACTATCTACCAATCACAAAGAGAATATAACTGAAAAAGACCGCAACGTTTTTTTTATAATAGAAAGAAATACCGCTTTACTTATATCGAGTTTTACTTACATAATGTTTAGTACGTAATTGTCTGCTCATCATTAGATGCATGTTTTGAATCCCGGTATTCAAGCTGACCACGGTTGCCCATTCCGTAGAGTAGTGAATTAGTAAACGGAGGAAGGTGAGTTTGAAACTTGATACAACTAAAGATCATCTTGTACACTGCGACTGGTGCAAGGTGAATCTATCGTGGCCTCAGACGTCCATGTTGGAATGGTGTGGAAGTTTGACCACTGGGGTTCAAACTCGGGTATAGTCCTCGTCATCTGATTGAATATAAGACATTGCTCTCGTATCTTTATTCTGAGCCGTCGCAAATATCACGCTATATTCTCCATTTTGAAGTGAATTCAACCACTTAAAATAGAATAAACAACATCCAGGTTTGGGTACATAAATAACTCACAAGGTCATACACAATATGTACAAAAGTATTTGGTCACTCGTGTCTTTCAGAAAAAAAATATATTTATTATTCTAATTAGCAATGGGTAGGCCCTTCTTTTGTGCATTACAGTTGCACACGTCCACATGGCATATTTTCCAAACGTTTTCTGTAAGTCAAGGCAGGAATAGCTCGCTATGCCTCTTACAAGGCTATCAGAAAAGACTGTTGAGAAGATGTGTGTGTAAGGCGGTGTCGTGCTCGTTGCAGCAGTTTGTCCAACTTGTGCTCGATCGGATTGAGATCGGGGCTCTGAACAGGCCAGTCAAGCAAATGCACCTAATTTTCTGGAAACCAGTCCAGCACACGTTTTGCTGCATGACATGGAGCTCGATCCTGTTGGAAGAAACAACTGTTATCGCCGTAGTATCGCTATAGTGTAGGCAAGATGGAATGATCCAGAATGTGGAGGAATCATAACCAGGAAAAACACAAACCCATAGTAAGATGGATATCCCTACGAATTTCAGCAGTGTCCAAATACTTTTGTCCATATAGTGTACATACTGGAATGGGCCGCATCATAACCAGGAAAAGCACAACCCCATAGTAAGATGGATATCCCTACGAATTTCAGCAGTGTCCAAATACTTTTGTCCATATAGTGTACATACTGGAATGGGCCGCATCATAACCAGGAAAAACACAACCCCATAGTAAGATGGATATCCCTACGAATTTCAGCAGTGTCCAAATACTTTTGTCCATATAGTGTACATACTGGAATGGGCCGCATCATAACCAGGAAAAACACAACCCCATAGTAAGATGGATATCCCTACGAATTTCAGCAGTGTCCAAATACTTTTTTCCATGTAGTGTACTTACGGATTTTAGAAGCTATCAGTAAATTCAATTCTCTTCCTACAGGTTCATAAACGCATGGATAATGGTGAGTTTGCCTTTTTTTTAGCTGTAGCTGTTTCTTATTATTTATGGTCTAGCTAAAGTCCATGAGTCCGAATGCGATTAGACCACAAGCCGTAATTCTGACGTGGATACTCGGGACTCTACTTGGATTGTGGAATGAACGAAGAAGACATGAAGTTTGAAGGATCGTTTATTAGTAATATACATTGATTTATTCGCAGTTTTAACGGTTAAAATGTTGTTAGATATTAATTATTGTTGTCAAATATTAATTGTTCGTTGGTCGGTATGTTTCAAATGACACCATTAATCTAGTCCTCACTCCACGAAATCCACAGTTACACTGACCTCACGAGAACCTTAGAATTTTAATATATTGAAGATCCCCTTCCCGCGCCTGTGCCTTCGGTGGTAAGGTCATATTCGTCCCAACATTCTTCTACACAACGCTAAATTTATCTGATGATGTATGTTCTATACCTGAAATCATGAAACAAAACAGTTGCAACGCTCGAAGTTTCATGTAGACCCCGAAGTAATGATCCGATTTAAAAACAAAATTCACGTCAAAAATAAGTTATATTCTGATGTGTCATAGTCATTAGCACTCATACACGTAAACGAGAAGTGACATTATGTCTATGAATAGGTCACAGACACCAAATTTCCAAAATATATAAACCAAAATATTCAGAAAAATATATTGATAAAAACGACCTTAAAATGGCTAAAAACCTGAAAATATATCATTTCTTTTCAAAATCACGAAACCTATATTAATAAAACCTACTACTAACCTACATGTTCATACAATATTTATTTTTACTACAAAATTTACATCGAACAATAACCTTTCTGTCTAGTAAAAAAGATGCAAAATTATGAGAATTCTTGTACTATTCAATCACGTCCACTGAGGTATTTTAACCCAGTCTAATAGCGATTTTATTTATTTTTCGACGTCACTTCTCATTATTGCTTGCCCCACTGGAGTAAAAAACTGACTTTAGTTCATCATTTATTTACATACTTATAAAAGTCTGACACACCTGAAATCAGAAAGTTCATCCATAAGAATAGCATGAATAACTTAACTACAGAAATATCTATGTTATTTATTATGGATACAAACTCTTTCAGAGATAACTAAAATTTATTACCTTAGAGCTATATTATATACCCCTACACTCTCTAATACAAATCCCCTATGCATTCCTTAGGATACAGATATTTCTACGAAACAGAATATGTTAAAGCAAGTTTAGAAAATAAAGTAAGTTTTCATCATGAGAGTTATTTAAAAGAAGTTGACTCTGTTTTTTAATAGTGTTTTAGTTGACAGGTCATTTTTATGCTCTCGTTTTTGAAGGCAAAATAGGAAATTTTCTCATTGGATAATGATTGGATTTAGAGACTATTTTAGGTTACAAATAAGCTTTTCTGATAAATTTGCTTTCTGTGCTTGATTTACAATATATTTTCTTTATAAATATCCCACGGCGATTATTAATTGAAATAATATCCCTAAATTCTTGACAGTATTTACTGAATTAGATTTCAGAGGTATCGAATTTATATTAAAAATGTAACTGCAGTTAAATTTCGATTAAACGTCACTCTTTTAACCTTCAGTTTCTATTAACCGTCAGTCCGTTAGTGTGAAACATTGCCGCTCAGAAAGCCCGAGCCTCGAAGAAACAAACAAAAGAATATTTAAAAATTTGAATATGTAAAAACGCCAAAGTCCCGTCCACGACTCCGACGGGTGATCGAAGTTTCACTGTATATTATTTAGATTAACAAAATCAATGTATATACTTTAATGAGTTTAAATTAACTAAATTGACGTATTTACTTTAATGTAGTTATGTTAACTAAATTAATATAATTGTTACAATATATTCAGATTAACTAAATTAATATATTTACTAAACGTATTTAGAATAACTAAATAATTGCTTTTACTTGATATATTTAAATTAAATAATTGTGTTTACTCTATGTACTTAAATGAAATAACTAAATTCTCGAATCCATGCATATTAGTTTATTTATTCAATACTTCTTAAACTACAGTGAATGATCGAATTATTAGAACCAAGCAATGAAAATAATGTATTTAAAGTATTTTGAGGCAAAATGATTGAATATTGCTAGATGTAACTTCAGTGTAAACAACAAAAAAAGATGGTCTGGCTGTGACGATTTTAGATGTGCTACACAAATGTTCTCACCTGATGAATAAGGGTTACTTTAACACAAGTTGTTACTTAACAACTTACTAGTCGTTCTGGCAACATCGTTTAATCTGATTGGTGTTGATCAATCAATCCTAGATTCATACGCTATGCATTCTTTAGAATTTTTATTGACTACATTTCAAAAACAAACAAAATAACCTGATATTCTGGATACATACAAACCATATATATATATATATATATATATATATATATATATATATATATCATGTTATAAAAATGCCTTACAGATCTAGATTAGTAAAATCAACAATGTTACCGATTTCCAAACTTAAATACGGCATGTAAAGGGTGCAAATATTTATATCACATATATTTTCTTTTACATATCTGATAATAATTTCAAACCAATTGTTTATAAATGTGACTCTATTATTATTATATGTCCCCAATAGATTGATGTAGTGCTCCAGTGTGGTGTGAATTCTAATACCTACCTAAACATTATTTCAGAAATCTACTGTACTCAATTGAAGAAGGGTTTTTGCTAAAAGCATATTAACCTACAACAATAGTGCAATCCAAAGTTGATAAGTGGAGTTCCACAAACGGAATAACCACTGGCAATAATCAACACCTTGTTCATCCCTAGAAAGCATGACATATGCCAGCATCTGTGTGTCATCTATTCATAATGTCTTGAAATGGTTCAGGCAGATTGAAAGGCAAGTCCAGCGAGGAAAATTAGCCAAATCGTCATTCCATGATTGAGTTAGGTCCTAGAGGAATCGCCCACTGGAATCTGAATTTACCTTAATTTATCGCGGTGTTCTCCGCTCGTAATATAACCTTCGACTCCAACTTGCAATAGTCGCGATCATCGTTCACTAATGCACATGCACTGACCGACTCAGACAAAGAGCAAAATTTGGTTTATGAATTTTCAGAATAAACAGACCAGACACAAAGCAGAGATCTTATTCCCGTTACCCAAATGCTTTCACAAAATACATATCGGGGTTACCGTAAAATGTAGTTTATCACAGCTTCGGCAACGTTTGGAGAATCTAGATCATGTATCAATTCTAGTGCTGAAATACTTTAAAACACACGTTGTTATGTCACGTCCGTAGTATAACCTTAAGCTCCTTGCCATTGTTGAGATCTTTATAATCACAAGTGTACATACACTGACCAACTTAGACAGATCGAACATGAGTTTACAAGTTTAGACATGAATTTTCAATGCAAGCAAACCAGACGAAATGGTCAGATCTCATACATCTTGATTGCTTTCACATGATACATATCGGAGTTATTTTTAAATGTTATTTATCACAGTTCCGGCAACGTTTGCCAAATGAATGATCATGCATCAATTATTATGCTGAAATTCAATAAAACCGCGTCACATGTTAAGTCAATACCGTAATATAACCTTAAACTCCTACACATAGTTGCGATTACTACCACAGGTTAGCATACGCTGACCAGCCTAGCTAGATCGAAATAGGGTTTACAGGTTTTGAGTAGGATTTTCAAAGTAAGCAAACCAGACGGAAAGCGGGGATCTTATTTAACTTCAATGTTTTCACATGATACATATCGGGATTACCTTAGAATGTAGTTTATCACAGATATGGCAACGTTTGGCGTTAACTGGCGTTTTTGAATCACCGATAACAAATCGATTTGGAATTCCTTCTTTGGTATATTTGCTGAAATATTTTACAATTACGTCATGTTATTATAACTTCCGTAATATAATCTTAGAATCCTGGCCATTGTAGCGACCTTTATCCTTAGAGCTCATGCGATGACCAACTAAGCCTGATCAAAAGATTTTGGAAACTATTGAAGGAAGTAAATAAGTCCAAGTTTGATCCTTGATGGTTGTTAGATGCTGTGTATATAAGAAGCTTTTTTGCAAAGCTAAATATAGGTGAAATAAAGTATCAGCGCATCTTCTGTAAGTATTCTTAACGTTACTTTACTTGGCTTGATTTTTGAATACGATTTCAGCAAATCTATAATAAAACTGGTTTAGGAAAATGCTGAAGGAATTATGTGATTCAGAATACACTGTTTCAATTTTATAAAGATGTTTTATGTTATAGAAGACATCGTGGAACACCGGATTGTGTATCAAGATTTATTGTAACGTAACATATTAAATTTCTGCAAACAGGTCGACTCAATTTATCTTGGATAGTATATATTGAAAATTCATGGAAAAACAACCCATAGCTGACGAACAAGATACAGAAGCAATATTAAAAGTGGTATGTGCCACATGTTGTTTTCTAAGTATATTTTCTGTACTTGCGAACGAAAATCGTTATCAATCTGTAGAAACTGGTAATTCATCCATCAGGCCTTTAAAATATACCTACTACATCAAATACATTGAAATGAATTAAATAATTATAATCACAGTCACTGTAATAGGAACGCGTCTAATGCAGTTTAACATAACTTTAAGACTGTTTAAGTAATATACGGATAGCTAATTCACACATCCAGCTATATTAAACTGTTGCACAATGTGTATATGTCAAGCTTATTCATAATTGGTGCTCCTAATTCAAACTAGTTATGTGTCCTCGAATGTAAAAGGTACCTGACAACTTGAACTGTCAAAGTAATAATGTTAATATTACTAAGGTAAAATGTAACAGATGTATATGAAGTACCGCGTATATCTGGCTTTCGTCTCATGTCTATTAACCTATCAGATAATGTCAACGTAAATTTGTTCTCCAAAAATATCTAATGATTCAAGGTATTAATCTACCGTTTATACTGTATAACTAAACAGACTACACATTTGTGTTAAGTGGTGGAACGGATCAAAATGATCGATATGTCTTCTTGATTTTGTTTGGATATTTGCGTTGGTGAGAGATGCAAATTAGTGGTCTACCGGGAAGTGAAATGTATATATATATATATTATTCAAAAAATTAGAGTTTTTTTTTATTTCAACAAGCATGTTTCGTGTGATTAGTTCAATGAATTAAATTATTATTTGAATGTTCACTTTCATCCACATAACATGGTTGATAGCTAAATTAACGTCACAATATTTTACTGTCGGCGATCTGGGAATAAACCCGAAGTTAAGGATCCGACGACAACGCCTTATAAGTTTGAACCAGTGTCAGATGAGCAGGCCAAATTTCGTGACCACACTAACGTAAAGACATTTAAGGCCATGCCAGATTTAACATGAACCAACCACCGCGTACACGACGTTCTTTGGTTTCATCGTTTCAAACTCGCAACCCTCCGATTATTAATCCTCAACAAAGAACTGATTTATGTTCGGGGGTGTATAATATTTATGCTGAAAGTGTGATTGCTTTGCACACATTAGAAAGTATTTATTAGTCTTACTACCATTTCAGAAAAATCAATGCATAGGACCGTTTACAATATTCACCAGGTTCAAGGTTATAATATTACTTTTCATTTAAAGGGGTAAATTATTTAGTTGAAGAAGAACCAGAAGAAGATTATTTAGTTGATTGAGTAGTTGTATTCCTACGTGTGTACTGGATCGAGATAAATATGTACAGCTAATTGTGTTTTACAGGATTTTGTTGAGTATAGAGTTCAATTCATATTCATAATGATGACGAAATATGCTTGGGAATATTCAAAAATAAAAATGAGGTCTAAGAACCCAATACTCATTTTCAAATTATTTGGCTCTACATACACTACTCTTCAATAATGGACAGGACAGCAAGGTGTGATGGTATACGTGAAATATTACATGCTTTAATAAGGGGGGGGGGTCCCATGAAAGCTAACGTGTACCGCGATGTTCTGGATGATTCGACCTAGCGTACACTGTGACAATACTACGGCGTTGACGGTTGTTTCATGCAACAGGATCAAGCTCCTTGTTATACTGCAAAACATGAGCCGGACGAGTTTCCTGAAAATGAGGTGAATTTCTTGTCTGGCCTGTTCAGTGCCCCGATCTCAATCCAATCGAGCACTTGTGAGACATCGTGGAGTGACGAGTACCACACCGCCACACACGCTAAGCTTCACAACAATCTCTTATCACAGCCTTGAAAGATGCATGGCGAATTATTGCTTCCTAGACACAGAGAACTTGTGGAAAGTATGCCTCGACGTGTTGCAGCCTTACTACAAGCAAAAGTAGGGCCTGCCCTTTACCAAATAGAATAATAAAGCACTTTTTCTGAAAATTATGCAGTGTTCAAATACTTTTGTCCATAGTGCATTTCTTCGAAAATACTGTCAAGACTACATTGTTGCTTCTTTAAAAACAAATCGAACATTTAACTTAATACTTTCTGAGAAAGAAATACACCTCCTAGAGATTTTCCTTTCTTTCATTTAAATTCTCTCACAAAATCTTTTCACGCTGAAATTACTCCCGAGGTTTAACTTTTTCCTTCCGTTCCACGATCAAGAATCTTATAGTTGATCTAAGGACCAATCCAGAGTGGTCTTGTAGAAGTAAAAATAAATTCCATCGTCCCATATCGGGGGGCTTTTGATCAATATCGCCAGTTTCGCGATATTCACTGTACCCGCGTCATTTCATGACTGCCTTCCATGGAGGGCGGGATCGAACGTTTATTTTCTCAACTTCTATTCATTCTTACTTTTTTTGTTTGGTTCTTCGGGATCTCACGCCTCTATCCTTTCCGAGTGAGTGTTCTTCGGTCATGTTTTCTTTCACTTTATGGAATCCCTTTTCATCTCGATGTTCTTGGTTTTTCTTCTCTGGTACAGGAAGAATGGGATTTTTAACTGATCGCAATAATGTCCGAAATTAGAGCTTTCATTAACACTAATATTCGAGGATACAGTCTTGTCATGCAGACATATATATATATATATATATATATATATATATATATATATATATAATTTCTACCACAAGAGAAATTTCAAAAGATAAAAACCAAAAGGAATTTATTGAAAATGAAAGTGTTGGTGGATCAGGACGTCATCAGGGAGGAGTTTGAGCCATACTACACAATATGGTGTTTTCTACATTTATATGAGTCGCAAAACGCCAAGAAATTGCTCATATTATCCCCAAAATACCATAAAAAGAAAATATATCAAACAAAACATTAAAATAGGAAGAATTAAATCAAACCAGCAACAGCAGTGTGGAGACCGGCAACACCAAGCCATAAGATCGCAGCAAATGTCGCTAAACCCTTCTTTAACTAAGAGGCAACACCAATGACTCGGAAGAAATTACGAAATAGAATTAGTCATGGGTTGCGTAATTGTTCATGATAATAAATCGCATTATTGTTTAGAAGTGAGTTTTATAGAAATAACAGATTAAAAAAAATAATAATAACACACTGACAAAATGCGCATAAGTTGCAACTATCTCTAACAGGTCAATATTTATACTAAACCAAAATAGTAAAAAAATGTAAGAAAGTTATAGATACAGCAATATAAAAATAAAACACACTGTCAGAGAAGTGAGCTAAAGCTGAAACTATATATGACTGGTGAATATTTATATCATTGAAAAAAGCAAATTAACGAAAGAACAAAATGAAAAGCAAGGGAATTCAACCAGAAAACGAAAGTTAAAACTAACCATGCAAGCGCGCTGAAAGCTGCAGACATAGCATGGTACGCAATATATATATATATATATATATATATATATATATATATATATATATATATATATATATATATATATATATAGTGTATTGACAAGCTTGATTTCTGAAGAACTATGTTTTTGGAAAAGTATTCTATGTTGAAGCTTTTATAACTCAACAATGAATGGATCTTTTTAAATTATTTTGTATCATTCTAATTAGTGTAATGGATTTGAGGTTGTAGCTTTCAGTTGAAGTTATTGGCAATGAAATTTAATTTAATTTTTTGAAGTCAAAATTCCTGCAAAACTCTTGATGTTTTAGACTTTATTGATGTAAAAAGTTGCAAAAAATATTTTCCTGCTCTAACCTTAACAATTCGTTTCTATTTCAACTACCTTATTGCGAATTAAATATATGAGTCAAGATGGTAGAAATTCTTCAGAGATAATATTTAATTCAAAAGAAATCACTATATATTTCGGACCGCGGTAGCTACTGTGGAAGAATAACGGATAAACAACCGGAGGATTGGGAGTTCGAATCCGGTCAAATACCATCGTGAACAGAGCGGCTGGTGCACGTTAAATTTTTATCCTCCTCGGATGTCTTCACGTTGGCGTCGTGTAGAAGGTTGGATTGTTGGTGCCAGCTCAGATGTAACCTCGTGACCTATCCATCGATGAAAATAACGTGGTGTTGTCCTTGGTTATTTCTTTTCAAGTTTGATCATGAACCGTCGCCAATAGCTATTTGTGTTTCTCGAGTGTGACGTTAATTACAATTCTTACCTATCCATATTTATTTCTATATAATATATATTTAACAAGTGGACTCAATATACCTAAACACATCTAAACACACTCAACTACGGCTAGAAAAATATGTGAACAAATTTACTAAACTTACTAAGAATTCTTTAGAACTCGAACTAGATTTTAAAACCGCAGTCGGGAGTTGAGTTGTTTATTCGCTGCAAACTCTTTCATATTGAATTGTTTCAGAATATGATTCCTTGCCATGTTATGTATGGATATACAATACTTGCAATATTTTTTAGCACATAATGTAAAATTAATTATACTGGGAATTGCACGAGTGATATGTATCTGTCATGTTGTAATATGTTTATTAAACAATGTTAACTGCTACATTCAAAAGTTAATAAAATTAATGCAAGCAAATACTGTCACGTCAATTTTTAAATAAAATTCAGACACGTATTGTTACATCAAGCAAAGGAAGAAATCTTAACTCTATACTTGCGATGAAAGTAAACGAACCGTAATTTTTTTTATTTCAAACAAACTTTGCTGTTTAGTTAAAAGTACATTTATTAAAAACTCGAGTTAGTTTCTTGTTTCGTACTAACAATTGAATTTTTATATTTTATTCATCGCCTGATTGTGAATGTATAATATGGCGAAGTATATTTAAAACATTTCTGGATACATAAGGTGCACATAAACATAAAATGTCTCATGTATATTTTGTTCAAACAATGAACAATTTTTTCAGAATATTTTTTGAATGAAGTTAAAAGTGAGAATTAGGTCTCAAATTTACTGCGAGTGAAAGCCATCAGAATTTTAATTTCCCAAGTGTATCGAAAGAGAAAAATAAATATAAAATTTCTCAATATTCTAATGAAGATTCTCAAAATTCGTCTCTTATTTGAAACTTTCAAACTGAATTCCTAATACACGTCCATTCAGTCAGAAAAAACATATATTTCACTTCTTTCCTAGAAGGAAAAGCGAGAACTGTGAAATAAATATTTAAAAATATTTCTTGTTAAAATGCCGATGTCATACAAAATGATAAAAACAAGAAAATGTAGGAGTCCATCGGGAGGACGTTAATTCATCAACACATGTAAATTTTGTTTCGTAAATGAAAATATATGCAAATTAACTACTTCTATAATTCAAACATCATGTTATGTTCTTTGGGTACAAATTTTAACCAAACCTTAAAATGGGATTACTGATCAGTAAATGCCATGTAACCAACTCTAAGCCCACGGAAAACTAATGAGAAACTATAATTGCCTTTGAAAATCAACTTAAAATGACCACAATTCTATTATATACCTCAATTTATAATTACATAATTCTCATGAGAATTGACTGGCGCATGTTTTTCATCGTATTATGGGATTTTAACATTGAATTGTCTTATATTATTAATTTGAAGATATTTTTCTGTAAAGGAACTATGGAATTACATATTAATTAAATATATTTTCAATCTCGTAAT
Organism: Metellina segmentata; assembly: GCA_947359465.1. NCBI lineage: Eukaryota > Metazoa > Arthropoda > Arachnida > Araneae > Tetragnathidae > Metellina > Metellina segmentata. The sequence continues at coordinate 49,141,977 of OX375883.1, forward strand.
AAATTTTACTATTTTCCAGATGTCTAATTAGGAGACCCTAAGTAAATTTATATTTAAAATACTAACAACATACATTTTTATGCAAAAGTACTTTTAAAAGTTTTCAACCGAAAGAAATTGATATAATTTTAAAGATAAAAATATTTTTACCCTAAAGTTCATGCATAGAATCCATTTTTTTTTTCTAAAATTTGTGACACTATAGATTTTGCATTATTTTGGCACCTATTTCATATTTTTTATGAGCCTTTATCGGAAGTCCACAAATGGCTTATGGCAGGCCTCGAAATAGATTTTTTAAAACAGGTGCACAAGGTGCACCTAAGTTTTTAAATTAGGTGCACAGATTATATTTTAGGTACACATTAAAAACAAACGTAATATAAGAGCATTGATATAATGTAAGCTACTTTATTAGTTGGGTATGTTCAGATAGGTTAGTATTAGATAGTAAATAAAAATATTTAAGCATCTAAATTCTCCGGCTCACGGCTGTCGCGACAGTCGCTTCAACAGAGCCATCTTGAAAAGGTTTCGATCATCGGAAAGTTCTAGTGGCATTGACACAAGTAAACCTTCCTCCTGTATAAACCCGTGTTACGGCCCAGCGATTTTGTTTTGGCATAGTGTGTATATAGGAATTTTAATTACGTTAATTTAGAGCAAGAGAGGTCGATATTAAAGTTTGTTCAAGCATCAAAATAACATAAAACGTTCCCTCCCCTTTTTAAACGGTAAGTGCACGGTATGCACCTAGCGGGAAAAAATTAGGTGCGCAATTTTATTTTCATGTGCACAGTGCACCTGTGCACCGGGGTATTTCGAGCCCTGGCTTATGGGAATGATTTTCACTAGAATAAACAAACGGACTGGATCAAAAAAGAATATTTTACTTCTCTCTACCCAAGAGGTGTAGTAGCTCAGTGGCTAGTGTGGCGGATTAGTAACCAAAGACTTGAAAAACTCCATCCAACCAAAGCAGTCGTATATTAGGGAGAGGAGGGGGGGGGGGGCTGCTACATATTAAATTCGTCGAGAACTCAAATGTACTCAAGTTAGCGTGGGGGTGGGGAGGTTTGAAGAATGGAATGTCTTGTTCAGGTGTTAACTTATCATTTGACTGACTCAAAACTATGCTGTGTGATCTTCGGATTTTTCACTTTTGGATTAGTAACGCATCCTTGTTATTACCCACAGTGTTGTTCAAGTGCGATGTAAATTCACTTGCCAGACCAAATTCATTGACCAACTGCTTTAGCATGATATCATGTCAGGTTTACCTTAAAATGCGTTTTATTGTTGTTTAGGCGTAGTTGAAGTTTAATATACCTTACTTTAACCTATTAGCTATCATATATTCATTCATAAAACACTTCTTTGGAACGCAGAAACAAATTAATTCTATTTATTGGAATCCAAGCTTAATATTGAAAACATTACTTAATCACATAAAATACGAAAACAAATTAAATATACTGAATTCAAACTTCACATTTGAAACATGATACTTAATCTGTATACCCAAAGCTATCTAGTACATACTTGAATAAATTTAAAAGCTACAAGAATAATTACTTTAAAAAACATTTTAGTTTATATGATTAAATATTTGCATACATATTTCGACGGTATCTTAACTATAAATTTTAATTGCCAGTGTGTGATAAAAAATATTTATGAAAAATTGCATCTTAAGTTGAATAAGATCTGTAATTTAATATAGTATATAATCTTTTAATAAAACACTTTATGTATTTTCCTTTCATCCAAAATGTTTATGAAGGCTCATTGGATGCAATAATGGTAGTCTAGAGACACAGATAGTTTCAGTTTTATCAAAAATGGTCTGTATTTCTGCATGATATGTCCCTCTAAATAATGTCATTAGTGATTATGAATAGAATTGATGGTAAGAAGCAATTCTTTTTCGAAATTAAAGTCTTTGTTACTAAGGATTATTTATACTAGCACGGAAGAGACGTCTTTGTTGGATGGAAGTTGAGTGATTGCTCATAGATATTTTTATTTGAATCTCCAATGCAAGATTTATTGTCGATGACATATTTTAAATGCGTACACCTTATTAAAATACTTTTTGAAACGAGATGGTATTATGGGCCAACTTTTTTTGAAGACATTAATGATGGACTTTCATATTAAATCTAGAGAATCATGCGGGATTCCATATATTTTAAAATATAATGGACAATACATTAATATTGTTTGCGTTGTGCAGTTTTCCAGAGTTAAGAGGATTACATTAAGGGTTCTGCTAAACAAATATAACGATTGACGTTAAACGTTAACATTATTTTAGGAATGATGATTCCCACAGGAATTCCGCATTCAAAAACAGGACAGCCGATTAACCAGACTAGTGGTTAAAGCGTTAGCGTTTAGATCGGAAGGTTCCTTATTTGAATCCGGGACCTTGAATGGATGTTTGTAAGCGTATGGTGTAGAGGCGGCTAGTGCATCTGAAATTTCTCGTGGCCGAAAGTCATCACGTTGAGTTGGTGTGTAAGTTTGGAGAGTGGGCAGCCAGCTCAGGTGTTACCTCGTCATCTGACCGTGGCTCAAAATTACGTGGTGTTGTCCTCGGATGTTTCCATTATGAGGATTGATCCCGGAAACTCGTCTGTAGCCCATTGTGTTGCTCTAGTACGACGTTAATTAAAAATTACCAAATTATCTAAAACCGAACATGGATTGTCGGTTTTAAAAGAATGACGATCATTTCCGTTACTGAAATATCACTACTTGCTTTCTTAGCTGTTACTTCTATAATTTATATTAAGTCCATACTTAAGTAATCGACTTTTTCCACGGTATTAGTAAGTATTGCAAAGACTCTGGTTCACAAACATGTTCCAACGGTAGTACCTGTTTGTATAGGATGGTCTTTGGTTGGATTCAAACTCGCAGTTCTCCGTTTCTAATCGGTTACTCTCTGAGTATTTGTCTGTTACCATAACCAAATTTATCTATGCATCTTATCCGAGACCTGTGTTTCAAGTGAACGTAAATCTACATCATCTTCGTAGCCATGGCGTGCTTGAAATCAACTGCTCACGTCCACAGCAATGTTTTGGCTCCAAGGGTGATTTGAAATTATGCTTGTTGTTGTATTAACCCAGCGGCATTTTTCTTTATTTTGTTTATCGCAACTCGCGCATGCATGAATATTTCAGGTTGCGTGATGGCGATTTTCAGAAGCACTCCCTACCAGGTAATGAATATATACATTTTAAGAGCCGGAACGCCTGTGTTTTACTAAACTTTGCAGAACTGCGCCGTTTCAGAATCCTTGCTTGAGTTGTAACTCTGTGAGCGTGCGGGGCTCTGATGACTGATGGCTAGGGGGGTTGTGCAAAAAATGTGATATGCTTGATTAAAGGTTTATATATGCCCGCTTGATTTGGGGATTAGTAATTGGTAATTTTTTTTAAATTAGCGTTGTACTAGAGTAACACAACTGTCTATTGACGACGGTCCTGTATCAATCCCCTAAGGGAAACATCCTACGACAACATCACGCAATATTGAACCATGGTCAGATGACGAGGTAACACCTGAGCTGGCACTTCATTCTCCAAACTTCAACACCCACGCCAAAGTGAGGACATTTGAGGTCATGGCATATTTACCATGCACCAGTCCCCTTTGTGTTCGATAGTATTTGGTATGATTCAAATTCGCAACAGTAAATCAGATAAGGGATAAAGGATCAGATCACGTGATTTTGAACCACGGCCAGATGATGATAATTTGAGGATTGACAACATTGGCTTTATTTTATGCAAATTCTTAAAATTTTAGTTTACGTTCTTTTATTTTAAAGTCTCCAGTCTTATGGATTAAAAGTCGAAACTACTGAGGACTACTTCATATATATATATATATATCACTCGAATAAAAAAAATCCTAACCCTCCAGTGTGGTTTCTGCAAGAAATCTCTTCCACTGAAATCTGTATAATTTTGCTAATAAGGAGATATCTATCCATCAAGATACTACACATTTTTTATGATGACGAAATAAAGATATGGTCAATTATTTTGGTAATAGGATTTCTGTACATCATGATGCAGTTAGTTTTACTGATTTCAAGATGACTCGTAGACCAGGACAACCATCAGGATAATTACATTATTTACAATCAGATCTGGATGCTTCAAAACACCAAACGAAAAGAATCCACCATATAATTCCCATTTAGGAAACGAAAGAATATTCCATGGTACTTTTTTTTATAAGGTAAGGAAATAATCTTCTATGGAACTACCATCTAGGAAATCGATGTTACAACAAAATAATGAGTCCCCATGAAAAGAATGTTCCATGGAAAGAATGAATCCCCATGAAAAAAATGTTCTATGGAATTCCCATGTAGGAACAAAATCTGTAGGCTATTGCATTCCATTCAAAATAACCAACATAGGAATTGCACTGAACTTACGTTTATTGCTGATTCATTCTTCCGATAGAATATTTTGTACTACATTGAAATTCCGTGGAAATTTCTTCTCTTACATGACGATTCAGTGGTTGAAAAATAATTCCATGGACATTCATATGTAGGAAAATAATGTTCCATGAAATTTCCACGCAGGAACAAAATCTGTAGGCTATTGTGTTCCATTCAAATAACCTACATAGGAATTGCACGGAACCTACGTTTCTTACTGATACATTCTTCCTATAGAACATTTTTTCCTACATTGAAATTCCGTGGAAGTTTCTTCTCTCACATGACAATTCAATGGAAGAATAATAATTCCATGGAAATTCACATATAGGAAAATAATGTTCCATGAAATTTCCATGTGGGAAATTAATGTTCCATGCAATTCCCATCTAGGAAATTATTGTTGGATTGAATTTTTCATGTAAGAAAAGAATCTTCCCCGAAATTTCAATGCAGGAAAAAAAGTTTCATAGAAAGAATGTATCTCCATGAAACATAGGTCCCGTGGAATTCCTATGTTAGTAATTAGGAATTGTTCACAAGAGGCTGCAGATTTCGTTCCAGCAAATTGAATCAGTCTGAATCCAAAAAGGATTTGGACTGTTGCACTGGAGCACGGGAACAAATGCTACAGCCTATGATGATGTATTGGATCTCCAAACTTCCAAACCATATTAAAGTGAGGACTTTTGAAACCACGAGATATTAACGTTCACTATCTCTACGTACACAATAGTGTTTAGTTAGATCAAATTACAAACCCTAACCCCCAGTTGATAATTGCTACTCTACCAACGGGCTATTGTGGCCTCTTGTGGACTTGGTAAACGTGTACTGCAATTTGCAACTATACATGTATGAACAGTATGCTTTCCATAAAATAGGTAAAACATTTATAACATTTGGTTATATTTTCTACATAGCTATATTTCGAAAATGGTAGTTCCATCACAAGGCTTAAATTCTATGAGTGCAACGGGCAGCATGAATTATGTATGCTTTACGTGCAGGTATAGTTAAATAAAATCGTTAAAATATAGTTAAATAACATTTATTACGGAGCCAAGCCTAAAGTTGTATTAAGAGCTCCATTTATTTTAGCAAAGTCAACATAGTTTACAAGAAATTAAAGTTAATTTAAAATAAGTACGTTTACTTAAGAATGAACTCCATATATATGAAGCAGCTTCATGTTAAAGTCTTCAGATAAATGCATATATTGTATAACATAACGCTGTTCTGCATAAATTTGAATATTCTTTGGGGTAAAGGCCGCGTTTGTGATATAAGATATTTATTAAAATGTTGCAGCATTTTAGCATTATATACATACTATATTTTCGCATGGTTTCCATTTACTAGCTATGCAGATATATTACTAAAATTTAGATCACTTACTAAAATCGCTCAAAAAGTGTAAATAAGATGTTGAAAGCTATATGGATATTATTGTGTGTTGGTTGACCAACCACCTGTTGTTTTGGTTAATTTCCTGTTGTTTTGTAGTTATATGAAATAATGTCGGATTGAAGCAAACAAAAAAAGATTGTCACTGTCAACGTTCCGGGATCCATCAGGAAGGGAAATATTTTAGGACAACACCTCGTAATTGTGAACTACGATCAGATTACAAGGTCACATATGAGCTGTCACCCCACTCTCTAAACTTTCTCGTATGGGCAATTGAGATCACCATATATTTAACGTACATCAGATCCCACTTACTCTAATATAAATGTTTGACTCGAATTTTCATCACGCATCTTTCCGCTTGCACTTTCCCTACTCTTCAAACCGGGATATATTAATGAAAATGTAGCGTAATAAGTATCATCATATCTTTTAGCGACACATAGTGTAATAATACACTAAATTCAGTTTCGTCCGATGTATCCTGAAATGTTATGCAATAATTAATTTTCTTCATTTTTCAAAATGTGGATAATTGTATTGTTTTCGTAGTTTGAATCCAGCCAATGACCATTCTGTATAACATGGGAATTTTCCCCTTTAGATCTGTCGTGTCCGCAAATGTCCTTAAGTTGGAGAGGTCTGTAGAGGTCTGAAAGTTTGACGAGTGAGCTGCCACGTTATGTGATACCTCGTCATCTGACCGTAGTTGAAAATTACGTAGTTTTGTTCTCAAATCTATCCCTTGTGAGGTTGACCCCGGACCGTCACCAATAGCAAGCCGAGTTGCTCCAATGCAAAATTAATTAAAATACCTATCTGCTATTGTTGCCTTAAGGTCTTTCAATTGTAAACAGATCATGCAAAGGACAAATGCCAAAACTGCATTAGGATAGTGTGACACAGACTAGAAGGCAGTCGACCTTGGGTCCGTCGATCTTTGAAAAGGTGTGAATAATCTTAAGGAGTAGGATGCCTTAAGGAAAATAAAGAATGACGTCCACCGCGAGAAAGTTTATGCTGTCATCTCCTCTATATTTTTGTTCAATGTAGAACCAGATTCTTCGCTAAAGAAGCCGGTTATAGAAGCTCTTTTTGGCGTTCCACCTTGTCACATAATTTAAAGAATACACTCTTATTCAAAACCACTTGAATCACCTGTCAATTAAAGACTGTCATGTAATTGGAGGCTGGTGCATATTTCCCCCTGCTTTGTCCTGAACTGTCTCCAAGTTGGCATGGTGTGAAAATTCGGTGAGGGGTTTCCCTGCTCAGGTGTCCCAGCAACACCGAACATTGTTCCAAAGTTAAGCTACATTGCTCTTGGTCGATCTACTATCTATGGTGATCATCTGTGATCTAACTCGATCTATCGTGAATATTTTTAAAGATAAGTGAAAAAGAAAATTGTTTGTTATGGGTTGGACCTCGGTTTCCCTCCCCATCAACCCTTGTATTGATTTCGGCACTCTATTATAAAATTAAAATTATAATTCACGCCATGACACCAGTTGTGAGTGTTCTTCATCTTATTTTCAACCTATTTCCAAAAATATAAGGCAGACCATAGAGTGAATATAAAATTAAAATGAGCAATGATAAATTTTTATATGCCTTGGATCGTGTGACTGAAAGTAAAAGTAAGGTGACCCTTAAACTAAATTCATCTGTTGAGCGAAGCCGAATAGTCAACAACAGGTTAGTCAAAGGAGCGGTTGAAGTCGACCATCCAGTGATTCACCATCTTATTTGGCCGTGCGACATAATAGCAGATTTGTTGAGTTTACCACTTTTGTCGGTACTCTATGGTATTGAGCTTGCAGACATCCACCCTGTCATAACATGTTGCATCGCCAAATGATGCGATAAAATGTGAATTCAGCCAACCATGTAAATTGTTCGCTTAGCATATCCAAACACGTTAAAAATGTCATTTTAGACCAAAAATTCCAAAAACTGTTTTTGATCTTATTTGATATAGTATTTATATTACTTTCCAAAGTTTATTGATGTTTTCTCTAAGTTAATTAGTTGCAAAGACATTAAGATTTCTTATTAATATTAACCGTATAGAGATTAAGATAAACCGAAGGTATGTATTGAAAACACCGAAGTGGCCGTTAAAAGACCAAAAAACCGGTCAATATTTAATTTTAAAACTTACTTATTTAGCAAATACAATTTTTGAGAGGGTTCTCAAACGTTTGAATGGTTTCTCTTTTGGAAATATTGTGAACATTTTTAAAGAGAAGGGAAAAACAAAATTGTTTACACAAAACCATTAAAATCAGGAGAGGGAGTGGACACGCGATACACTTCAAACTGCCTTTACTCGATATTAATATTTTTGCATAATTTCCTCACTTCAAATTTTATAACACAAAAAGTTATTGATTAATTCTAGTAAAGTTTTGAGAACTTGTTCTTTATAATATTGTCTATTGAGTGAACTAGAATAATTATGCTGAGTTGAAAAGTTGTCAAATTATGGTAATTTATTTAAGAAATATGTCTCTAAAACTATCAAAAATCTTGCATTCATTTTTCGATCGCTTATAAAATTTTTGTTTACTCAAATACCCTTTTGATTCTAGGTCATTCCCTAGACATATGCATGTAGTTTATTTTGAAAGCATCATTTTTTAAATGGGTTTTAATACATTTAGATGTATCACATCTGAAGGTTTCGACAAATTTCATACATAATTATCATTTAAAAAAATATTAATACATATTTTAAATATTTATAGCCCAATCCTACATTTTAATATCACAAAACATAAAAACATCATTAAAATGTTTCTATACTACATTTTTAAAAAGGGTCTCCAACGTGTCCGAACACCTCAATACACACGTGACTACTAGTCGACGTGTTGGTAACACTATGAAGCTCTACTGAATAGCAATGCTCAGCCTAATTATATTCCACATACGTTGGAGCGCGTGTGAATTTGCACGCGTGACTGTTGTTTCAGTTTATTGTCATTCGCCGCGTTCGTAAACAATTTTTGTATAAAAGTGTAAATCAGAAAATAATCCGTCATGTGAACTTCATTTCACTAGTTTTGAAGTTGCATTGAGGAACACATTTCTACATGAACTGATGAAACGCTGAGCAATCTTGGTTCATTTCCATCAATTTTTTTTGCTTCCAGCACTTAAGAACACGACCACTGTCTCATAACTTTGTAACTAGTTGTAACAATTCTCAATAACAACGTCTTTGGAACAGACTCGTTCAAAACGGCATAATTCATTCGTGAAATTTCCAAAGTTGAACCTGTACTAGTACTAGTAGGAGTAGGTGCTAACGGATTCTGTCTTATATACGTTTACTTGCCCGTTGTAATAAATTCTAATGAAACATTCTGAAAGTTAACATACTAATAGATACTAAAACATTCATTGCATTTAAATCTGGAACATTTATATGTATCTCACTAAGAGTAGATAACTTTCAAAAATGCCACTGAATTCGAAATGCATGCTTATGTGCTGTATGCTATCTAAATTGGTCCCTAAAAGGCTTTACATCCTCGACCAGTTACTATATACTACAGAAGTTTCAATCCAGCCCCCAACTATCAAATTAAGACGAGTCCAAGCAGATAATGAATTGATCCTTTAATGCCGGATCAGTAATGAGATTTCGAAATTAATGCGCGGTATAATTTACTTTCTACTTCTAAAAATGTGTTAAATGATCACTTTTATGGCGTCTTGTGACGTTTGGCGTAATTTATGGCACCATTGCGGCCGAATTTATCGAGCAATAAAGTTGTTCTGGCCGCCCAGTGGCATTGGATTTGCGACACTGAATGATAGAAAGTAAAGGGAGTGTAATGGTCATTTGGCGCTGCGTTTACTTGCGATGTCCTTATCCTTCGTAGTTGGAATTTACAGCACGCATGCGATATTTGCTTGTTTCGATGTCTTGGAAAGTGCATAAACTATTGGTCTTTCCAAAGGATAGGCAGGTTATACCGCATAAACTGCATAGAAATAGCCTTCTTTCTATGGAGATGAAATTCACCCATAGAATATGTTATTGGGATTTGTTATATACTAAATATATACAGTTTTTGTGAAAGTACAAAAACATAATTAGTGTTCTTATATAGTCAAACGTGTCCTGATGTCCTTCCAGACAATTTATTTCCATGTATTTCAATGAAAAGTTTTTAATTTCAGCATAATACCAAATAATTTTTGATATATTTAAATTCTCTAATCACGCATGTTCGTAAGAATATTTTTGAAAATAAAGTGAGGCTGGAAAAGTGTGCACAACTTGTCCAAGTAGATCGTTCATCAAGAACCGACCAATTTTCGCTAATGGCTACATATTTCGTCATAAAAAACTGTGATTGAATTCCGAATCAATATGACTTTGATCGTGGTATTGCTGTTTCTGACCTTGACGAAATCAAGATCAGGGCAATTTTTGCTAATGGCTACATATTTCGTCATAAAAAACTGTGATTGAATTCCGAATGAAGATATTGATCGTGGTATTGCTGTTTCTGACCTTGGCGAAATCAAGATCAGTGCAATTTTTACTAATGGCTACATATTTCGTCATAAAAAACTGTGATTGAATTCCGAATGAATATGATTTTGATCGTGGTATTGCTGTTTCTGACCTTGGCGAAATCAAGATCAGGGCAATGTTTCGAATGACGTGTTAGTTTGTCCAAGATTTGGTTAATTTTGTTAATTTGGACTATGGTATAACAAAAGGGTATTTGTGAACTACTTTCAATTAATCCAAATCCACTAATAACACTTTGCTAAACTGTATTAACTACTTTAAAAAATTACAGCGTTTAGGACCTGAATATTCAGTATCATTTAATATTTTTCTTTAGCAAATCTCCAAAAATACATGCCAGAATCCACAAGTATCCAACCTTTGAATACATCAACTGACTTGGAAAATTATTTTTATCTAAAATAATCATAAAGCTACGGAAATTTTATGTCTTATGATATTGGTATAAAATACAAATACATCGCAATCAACAAACATGCAAGGCAATACAAACAACGCAAAGACTAAGGCAGCTGTTTCCCTACATTTTTAAAAACGGTTACAGCAACCATGTGAACTGCTAATAATGCTTATAAAGAAATCCGTTCTGTAAACACTGAAAAAGTAATATAAATACAGGTTATATACAACAGAAAATGAGAATATAATAGTACAATACGTATATGTATTTTTATTCCAAATACTGCGCATGAAGTTACACAAGTGACGGAAAAATGAATCAATTACTAAATGTCAACGGAAACTCGCAGCCACTTTTACTAAACGAATGAGTAGCTTCTATTTCGGAAGTGATAAAATTATTTACGCTTTTACGAGAACAAAAACACAGGCCATTATTTTTATGAGCTTCATTATCATGGAGATCACGTACTCCGATCAATCTCGAAGAGAGAAATAAATTGAAAGAATAATAATTATTGACAGCTAAGGACTGGGCTAATGTTCAGTAATCAAGAAAATAGGTGAGGGTCATACACTGCAAATTTGGGAAATTAGAAGCAGTTTTTATTTTTAGGAAAAACGGAGTTCCATTACAATCTAATGAGCTGAGTAGTGGTATGTATTTCTGTTTGGAAGTTCTCTGAGGATGTTTCAGTGGGGTGACTGTATATAGGTAGTTTCGTTGTTTTCAATTAATATAGTTCAAGATAAGAAATAATTCATTAATTGTGTATTTCAATGTCGTTAATTTTCATGTGCTTATAATAGTCTGAAAATTGTGTTAAAAAGTGGAAGATCCAAGTTAATACCAATCGATTTTAAACTTCATGGTAGTTGACCCGAAGATATATCTTGTCAGTAGAAAGTAACTAAAACTTTATTTTATCATCCGAAAACGTTTACGATATCTTCATGACGAGGTATCTCGTCATTTGAAAAATTGGTTTGGTCTTTGTGGTCGAGATATTTTATCAAAACCGCTCAGAGGATTAAACAAAAAGTAGGTATTTGCATCAATGTATTCGGCTTGATATTTGTGTGAAATAAAACTAATGTAAAAAAATGAACATTCTAAGTATATACATTAATTTTAAGGTACATTTTAAGGTTACAAACATTCCGTTTAATGCATTTAAAAAATAAGATAACTTTTTAAATTCTACGAAAATTTTTCTTTGAATTAAAACATTGAATTTTCCAACCTATGGAAAAATTATTTATAGGAAATGAACAATGAGACGAATTTTTTCCTTGAAATATAATTATTTGTAAATAGCTATACACACACACACAAACACACACACATATATATATATACATATATATATATATATATATATATATATATATATACTAGGGGGCTCCGCCCCCTGCTCGCCAACCCCCGGGGATTGCTACGCAATCCCATTTGGTTTCCTTCGCAAACCAACACTCCTTTTACATATGCCATTTGGTTTGCTTCCCAAACCAACATTCCTTTCGCACAGTGAAACTATCTGAATAATTTGTATTATCCTAATTTCCCTTCCGGTCCATGACGTCACAGCGAGGGCTTCGCAACATGCTCGCCGACCCCCGGGGATTGCTACGCAATCCCGTTTCGTTTGCTTCGCAAACCAATACATCTTTCGCAAGTGATTTCACTTATTTTTACTTTAACACTTAATGCACACTAAACTAATAGCCGCATCAGTAAAAAATCTTCTGCATCTTGTTCCCTGTACAATTTTAAGTAGACCGTGTTAATCTAAAAACTTTACGATCTGTACTTTGTACTTTCTCGGTAAACCGTCTGAAAACAGAGGGAAAAAAGCGAGCCCTTTTCCTCGCCAAATAAAAAGAAATCGTTTTCATGGCAATTGGTGCTACGATAAATTTTATATCTGGCAAACCCGATAGTAAAAAATACAACCCTCCGCGAATGCAATGCTCCGCGAAATAAAAATTACGAAATTTGTGTCACCAACTTTTGATTGCATCCAATTTATTTATCCACCAATTTTAAAAATAATTGTACTGTAAGAAAGATAACATTCTGAGGTATACTGCGATACTTTAAAAATTAAAAACTAATACTAATACGATATAGATATGACAGTTTTAGTTTTGTATCGGAAATTACGATCTGAAAGTTCCGAAAATTGTATGACCCACTTTTAATTGCATCGATTTTATTTATTAACCAATTTAAAAAAATAATTGTACCATAAAGAGTGTAATGTAATGTATTCAGTGATGTTCTCAAATTAAAAAATTAATGTTTTTTTCTGTAGATATAACTGTTGTGACAAAAAGTAGCGAAAATATACAAAGATTCCGAATTTTGTTTCACCAACTTTTGATCGCATCCAATTTAATTATTAACCGATTTCAAAAAAAAAAAAAATAGTATCGTAAGAAAGAGTACATTCTGAGATATACTGCAATATTTTAAAAATTAAAAACTAATAGTAATAAGATATAGATACGGCAGTTTTAAAAAAAGTAACAAAAATGTCCCGATTTTTCCCGAATTTCAAAAAAATATTATCAAGAACCAAATTTAAATTAAAAAAAAAACTCGACCAGTTGCAAAAATTTACGTTGAGAGGTACTCTTAAAAAAAACTCATTACTAAAGACTGAAAATTTGAATGTGTTTTGCTCACTCGCGGAAGAAATTTCACTTCTTCAACTTTAACACTTAATAAAACCTAAACTAATAGCCGCATCGGAAAAAATCTTAATAATTATCCAGGGAATACGATGAAGAACAAAGCATGTTATTTTCATTTTTTTCCGATGAGTACTTTCTCGGGAAACCGTGTAAGAATCGAGCTTATCAACACATTTTTCAATCCTGCGGCGTCGGCGTCGGCTTCGGCGGTAACTTTTTTTTAATATATATATATATATATATATATATATATATATATATATATATATATATACATACACACAGAGAGAGAAAGAGAGGTAATATCCAACCTTTCGTTGAACAGAATCCTTTGTAAAAATTATTTTGGTTTATCTTTAGAACACAATCCTTTGAACAGATTCAATATGTTCAGAACTTGTTAGATGTTATCCAAAGAAGACTACAGGTTACAAAATGGAATTATATGTGTGAAACCCTTTGAGGTTAATTACAACGAACTAACCTATTTGAAAGTTATACTTGCAAGGAATGCTATTTGAAATAAGATTAGAAACTCTTATCAAAAAAGGAGCAATTAAGTAAATTATAAGGTGCGTTTCATTTAACTGTCGAATTTAATTTGACTTGATAAAGAATTCATAAGTGAAACTGTACATAGTTTTTGAATAAATCGATTGTTGTGTATTTCAGATTCCTGACATCCGATACGAAAGAAGTCATACCAAATATTACCATGGTGCTATTTTTTGTAATTTACGATAAATTGAACTGTTGGTGATATTTTGCTACACTTAGGGGTGCGGAAAACATTTCAGTGGAGATTTGATAGCAGCTTTTAGTCTGTTAACAGACTTATTGTCTTCACGATTGAATTAGTATTCATTATTTTAATCAAGTGCATTCAGCATTTAAATTTATTCCACATTAGTTGTAAATTATTTATTCATTTTTCAATTTTGAAAGAACCTTCAGTATAGTATGCATTTTCAAACTTTTTTTTTTTTTTTTGTTCATGTTAAATGTATATGGCAATTTTTTTTGTAGCAAAGCGTGCATCACACCCCGGCAAGAAAAGTGACACAAGTCGAAAAATAAAAAAAATTATGTTATGTCTTTGAAAAAATATATATGACGTGCCCCATTATATTACTATTCTTTAGAATATCATTGAAGTTGAGACCATGAATACTTACCTAAAATGTTAAAGAAGCCTATACTATATCAATATAAGTTTTATAGTACCCTTTAAGTTGATGTTTCTCAAATTCTGCAATTTTGAGTTGTGTCAATTTTCTTGCCTGGGTGCGATATGTTTATTTTATGTTTTCGGGTGTGATGTACCGGGGTGGGTTTTTAACACTTACGTCAGTAATAATTCCAAAGAATAAATGTCAATTTGACATTGGATAATAAATTGGTCAACATTAATTGGTTTAAACGCCAAACCTTACGATAACGGCATTAAACTGTATTTAAATTAATCCCGATATGTATACCACATGTAAAAGAGCAATTTAAAATAGAAAAAGGAAAATAAAATTTTAGCTTCTGTTTGGTTTGTTTGCTTCGACAAAAAATTGCTCTAAATCTTGCAATGAACTTGCAAAGTTCACATGGATATTCAAACGCTTAAGTTGTAGCACGCTTAAGTGTAGTAGTTAAGTTTAAGTTAAGTTAAGTCAACGAGCAAATCCGAAAGAAATAGGAGAGTAGGAATTAAGATGCGATAAAAATATAATTAAACTTAAATGCTGAAGATTAATAACGTAGGGAAAAAATTTGTTCTTTTTATTAGATAATAACAGAAATTTAGATTATTTGAAACTATTCTACTGCCTTTGTTCTCGTATTCTTCATTCAAGTGTTCGTTAATTATGAATTGGAATATGCTGTTCCTTATTGTTTCTCTTAAATTTAATTTCAAATGGTATATAACCTTCCTAGTGGTGATTGTTGCGTAGATATCCACCCTGAAATGTCCAGGATAAAACCCTATTCGAATATGTTACCACTTGTAGGCAAGGAACAAATTTGTTTTTCCTACTTTGATATCCATTCTTTTTGGAATGATAGGGCAGTTTTGTCTAGATGAAATATCTTGTCCTTCGCCGAATTGGACATATCTTGGACAAAAACGTTTGGAAGTTTAAAATTCATCACGTATTTTCAACTAAATACATTCTTGAATTTCACAAAAATCAATTCTCATCCACTTATATTTTTATAAATTGTGCACTAATGTTTGGAAAATTGTTCTGGATTGATTAGAAACTTATTAACTCATATTTTTGGAGGCAAAATTCCTATTTTTTTTGCAGATAACAAATACATTTTCAAAGTGTGATGTTTGAAGCAAACGTAACTTTTCCAAAATACTTATTAATTTTATTTTTGTGACTTAAATATTAAGAGTGTCACTAAACTGACATAGTTTAAAATGATCAAGCAATTAAATTGTACTGAACCAAAGATTTATCTTTTGAAGTATGTCCCAAATAATATTACCCATAAAAATAAAGTGGACATGCTTTCTTCTTAATCGACTTCCAAACATAAATTACTTTGTACATAAATCGCATCATAAAATTAAATATAGTGTCTCTATTTTGCATTTAAATGATTAGTCTAATTTACAAAACTCTTAGTAAATATTTTATTGCCTTAAAAAGCGGCGATGACCCGCTATTGTATATTTATCATCATCTTTCGATTTGAGTTATTCACTGTTAACTTTTTCGATTATTTTTAAATTGTATTTCTCTATATCCATAAAAGTTCCTACGTTTTACTTATTTTTTACGAGGTTTTATTTACTTTATTAAATCCCCCGAAACATGAAACTAATTTCCAAAGTTCTTTTTATTTCCGAACAAACAAGACAAAAACTAAATATTGAATAGCATCTAAATGAGAATTCTTTGCACCTTTTGCCCCGAAAGTTTACATCACGTCGTTACGACAGGGAAAAATCCACCAAAAATATCGGTTCATCAACATTACTTAGGGAAAAATAACTCAACATCCGTCATTCCGTAATTCATTGGAAAATCCCCAGCGGTGGGGGCTCTCATTCATCACCACCGAAACTTATTTTCCCTTCCTTTGTACAGAAACCCTACGATAAAGATGGAAATTAAAAATCGATTCAGGTGTAATCGATACGCGACATCAAAATGCTATTAATAACGGGATGATATCGGTAAAATATCTAAAGGCTGACGGTTGGAAATTTACTCGAATGCCGAGAGAGGTATAAAAAAGGAGTTAGAAACAAGAGTTGAGTCTTCTTTTTCCAAAAAAAGAAGCACGTCGGGTGTATTCAAAAACAAAAAGAGCAGAAAATTTTGAGTTATTGGAAAAAGCGCGAAAAAATGCTTATGCCAAACTAATTGCGCGCCGCGTTTTTCGTAGAGGCGTCGCTAACAACGAGCGTTTGATATGAAATGACGAAAATTTTAATTGAAAATCACTCACTCCCCAAGTGCGTTAAAGAAGAAAAATCTAATTTAAATTTGTATTTTTAATTTTTTTTCCTAATATACGTATAAAGGGGACCTCTTGGATGAAAAAAGACAGCGCCTGGAAATTAAAAGTCGGAAATAAAGATGTTATTTATGGGCGGCGCTAATGAAACAAACAAGCCGGATTTCGAGGTTTATGAAACCGTAAAAATGGTGGGCTAATTATTGCAAATACACGTGCGGAGGGGTCTTATTTATTGTGCTGGGTCCGTATGAGCTGAAATTGGGTGGGAGTAATTCCCATTAAAATAAAAAGAGGCGTCTAAGGTGTTCATTTCTTCTAAGACTAATTGAAGAAATTAAAAATTAAAAGATTAAGGTATCTGCAGACATTAAAAAAGCCAATTTTGACAAAAAATGTGCAATTTTGTTTATTCTACCAACAAATTTCCTGTACTTCTGTGCTTCTAAAAGAGTTTAAACTTTCACTGTGCGACTAATGGAAAAAAAAGTTAGGTCAATTTACAATTTGTACGAAATCGTTAACTATACCGGAAGTAGCATAACGAAACCGTAACTAATTAAGAATATTTAATTTTTACCTTAATTTCTACCTTTTATCTGTAAAATTAAGTTAAAATATGTAATAAATTTTGTTTCTATATATTAGCCACTACAATTTTTTAATAAAAATTACTAATTTGTTAGAAGAATTTCGCATTATCTTTACTCTCTTGGATTTGTTTACAAGCATTTTTATCAGAATTACATTTTAGGCATAAACATAGAATTACAGAAATGATAACTAAAAAAGTTATTGTTGTATAATTATAAAATTTTTTATGAACTTTCGAAGTAGTGTTACCTAGTGTATGTATTAGAATCAAATTGTGTTATCTTTATTTCTTCTTATTTATGAGCTTTCATTTCAATATCGTTGTTGCAAAATGGTCAAAAATCGTTTAACAATTTTTCGATGAGTCATAAACCTTCATTTTTTTAATATATTTCTACTTCTAGTTGAAGCACTAGATAGCATCATGAAATTTACTCTGATCATGTTATTTTGCTGCTAATTTAAATTGTACGCCCTGTATCATTTTTTCAAAATTTCGAAAAAAAAACTTAACATTTACACATAAAATTTCACTTTTTGTTAAATATATATTTTTAATTTTAATTTCTGATAGTGCAAAATTAATTTTGAACACTATTAACTATAAAAATAATATTAAATTGCTTCTGCATAGTATTTAAAAAAATTGCTCCGAACGTATGCCTTACAGAAAAATTTGACTCTCCTTGGTTTGTGTCAAATAATTAAGATTTTAAAATTAAAATTAAACTGAGATACAAAAATTTTATGTACTGATGCCCTTATTCTTCAGAATTATTCGTATAAAATACTCTTTGACTGACTTTATTATAGGACGAGTAGATTAATCGTTATCACATTCCGTTTTATTTGTATGTGTGAACAATGGATTGAGAATTGTTGTACTAAGATTAGTTGCTCAGTTGAAGTTCTAGCCATTTGTGTATTTTGTTAAACCGAACAAGTTGTTGAATTATTATGTTGTGTTTGTTATCAATTTGCTTTCTATTTTAAATAGTATGGATTTATTCCATTTGCAATATACGAACACGAACAGATACGGATAAAATCATGTCAGTATTTCTATTGGAATATTCGATAATGGAGTGCATTCAAAGATGGCATCGGTTAGCAATAACGTCTTCTGTGCTCCAAATGACTAGAAACTGAGTATTAATGGCTTATTTTCTATGAATACGGATTTGTGATTCAACATGTCGCACCCAGACAAGAAAAGAGACACAACTCAAAATTACAGGATTTGAGAAACATGAACTTAAAGGATACTATAAAGCTTATATTGAAAATAGTATAAGAATCTTTTACATTTTAGGTAAGTATTTATGCTGGTAACTTCGATTATGTTCTATAGAATAGTAATATAACACGCTGGGGCACCTCATACATCTTTTCCAAGGACATAACATAAAATGTTTGTTTTTTGAGTTGTGTCACTTTTCTTGCCGGGGTGCGATATGTCCTTTCTGGAAACTGTTGGTTGGTTTTTAGGGTTTTATGGCTCAAGTGCCAGGCTTGGACATACTGTACCAGATACAAGGCATACAATATCAAGTAATATACATATATACAATGAAATATTTTATTGACGCAGAAGTGAGAGAAATACTCCCAAGGAAGAAATCACTTGTCAGGAATCGAAAGAGCTCCGTCTTCAACTGGAAGGTTGCTAGCGCATGACGGCCCCTATTGTAAACTGTAAACACTAAGCTTGACAAAACTATCCAAATGGTTTCGATGAGAAATGTCTTCATCAGCATCTGATTAATAAGTATTTTGCTAATGACAATATATTTCGACAATGCATTGCCAAGAATGATGCATTGCATTGAGGCGATGCATTGATGACCGTCCCGTTGGTTTTGAGCGCAGGTGATTTTTAACGGATACTCTGAAATATCCGTTGACACAAATGGATCTGGGATTCAAATTATTGTTGGAGAGAGTGAGGCACATTGAGCTGTGGTGCACATTAATCCTTTTCATTTTAAAGCAACACTGCAGGTTTGTTGCAACTGCGCAGTAGCAATAACAATACTACATTCCTCCATTGTGATTGTGTTCATGTGTGCAAAGAATTTTAGAAGAAAATCCAGATTTTTCAAATTAGACGATAATGCATTGCCAATAATTGGCAATTATTGGATCAAAATTTAGTCCATTTTTCCTAATGACGAGATACCTCGTCCATTAAGATCTGATATGTTTACCTGATGGATGGGGTACTTTGTCAAGACAATCACCCAAATGGTTTTGTTTGAAGAACCATTAAACTAATTTCGAGCATAGAAGTTACTCCTTTGTGAAATGGGGAACCTTTCAATTTGCTTTACTAAGTACCCTGCGCGAACAATGGGAACGTGTTGATGTTTCTTAGGAACGATGCTGTAAGGACTTCTGTGGAGACCGATAGATGGCGGTCATCTGTGGATGCCCAGAAACATTTATTTTTGGAAAACTAATTAGATTGACCAAAGAGAAGATATATGGTATGTGTTAGACACCCTCGTTTTAAAAAGAAATTGAAGTGTTGATTTTGACTACTTTTTATGTTGTGTTGTGTAACGTATCTGTACTGTGACTGTGTGGTATTTATTAAACGTAATTTAAACCACAAAATAAAGTATTTCTTGTTATGTTTTAGTGATTACACTCTGAGTAAACCGGTACAGAGCATAAGTGAATTATATAATCATAATTTTTTATAACATGGGAAATAATATGTGAGATTGGTCTAAGTCGAGCCGACGAAATATCGCCTACATCAAGATCTGGCCAATTTTGCTAATGACCAGATATTTCGTCACCATGATCTTGCTAATTTGGTTTTTGGGTACATTTGTGACTGTGTATTTATTAAAAGTAATTTAAACCACAAAAGAAAGTATTCCTTGTGTGATGGTTTTGTGATTACACTCTGAGTAAACCGGTGCAGTGCATAATTGACTCATATAACCACAATTTTTCATAACATGGGATAAAATATGTGGGATTGATCGAAGTAGTTTCAATGAGGTATAGCGTCCATCAAGATTGGACCAATTTTGCTAATGACGAGATATTTCGTCATCATGATATTGCCAATTTGGTTGCCTGGTACATTTATGTTCCAAGGTGCTATATCCGTCAAAGTTGTGCCAATCAAATTGCCTCGTAGGCTTCCAGTCTGGTTTGCAAACCTACTAAGCTACTATTTCGGATTTGGTTTTAGAGTTCATGGTGAGAGGTTCAAAAATACTTGTATTTTCAATTAAGGATGTGTAACATAACTTCATTTAATCCTTGGAAATTTAATGATGTGTCATGATTTAAAACAATGTAGCTATTTGGTACCCATACATCTATTGCAAACATCTATTTCTACTGCATAATTTATACTAATGTACTGTGCCTCTGATGTACATGCATTTTGGATAGTATTTAATAGGGCAATTTAATTTGTAACTGAACTTCAACATCATGAAAAGCCTCTTTTAGAGTTATACACTCCAGAAATTTTACGAAATTTCAAAACTATAATGGTCTTTTCACTTGTCACAAAATTATACTATATCACATTTCCAAGTACCATTAACTTAAATTTGCACACAAATAACTCATTTCAAAATGCATGTACATATTCTTGTAAATTTACACCAGATAAAATTCTATATAAGATATATGGATATAATACTTATTAAATACTATCAGTAAATCTTCACTTAATAAAAATGTGAAGTAAACGAAAAAGAAATATGAATATACAGCTATTGAATTAAAGACAATATTTTTTTTAACCAACTAAACAAAATCTAAGCTTAAAACTCATAAATCTACTCCACCCACTGGCATCACTGTAAATCATCCCAGCACAAAATAATATTAAATTTAAAATAATATGTACAGATTACCGTAAACATTTACCAAGTACTAGTCTCAGTCCTTTAAACAACAAAAATACTAAGTAGACAAAAACGGAATATGTAAAACTGCTAACAAATCAGAAACAAGAAGAACATTGAAGCCAACTTATCAGAAACTCAACATAACCGATGAATTTACTATTCCAATAACATTGCCGAAAACTTACGCCAAATAAAATTATATTCAAAATGTCTGTGCACTTTATCGTAAACTTATGCCAAATATGTTATCTGTAGTCCTTCAATCAATAAAAATATGAAATAGACGAAAATATGTATATCGCCTACATTAGGACAGTTCCTACTTCCAAACCGAACAAAGCGCTGAACATATGGATATACTCCTCCCAATTACATTACTAAACCTTAAGCCAAATAAAACTCAATTAAAAATGTGTGTACATATTACTGTCAAGGTACTCTAACTAAAACTAAATTCAAAATATATGTACAAATAGCCCTAAACTTACGATTTTTAAAAATCAATTCAAAACAAATTTAAGCATTATCATCGTGTCTTACGTGTCAAAGAGAAAAACTCAATTCAAGTATACCATTACCATAAATTTACGCCAAGAGGAAACTCAACTCAAAATATAATATTACCATAAACTTAGAACACAGATCAATTCTATTCAAAATGTAACATTATCGTAATCTTACGCCGAAGAGAAAATTCAATTCGAAATATACCATTATAGTAAACTTACGCCAGATAAAACTTAATTCAAAATATGCGTTCAAATTACCGTAAACAAATATTAAACATATCCATTCAATTAATAAAAATACGAAGTAGACGAAAAAGTAATGTGTATATCGCGCTAGAACCTACATCGAAACCAACTTAACTAAAATTCAGCACTAAACAGATGGATTATCTGCTCCTAGTCATATTACCCTTAAACTAACGCCAAATAAAACTCAGTTCAGAATATGTGTACTGATTGGCTTAAATCAATTCAAAACAAATCTAAGCATTATTATCGTGTCTTACGTGTCAAAGAGAAAAACTCAATTCAAGTATACCATTACCATAAATTTACGCCAGGAGGAAACTCAATTCAAAATATAATATTACCATAAACTTAGAACACAGATCAACTCTATTCAAAATGTAACATTATCGTAATCTCACGCCGAAGAGAAAATTCAATTCGAAATATACCACTATAGTAAACTTACGCCAGATAAAACTTAATTCAAAATATTCGTACAAATTACCGTAAGCAAATATTAAACATATCCATTCAATTAATAAAAATACGAAGTAGACGAAAAAGTAATGTGTATATCGCGCTAGAACCTACATCGAAACCAACTTAACTAAAATTCAGCACTAAACAGATGGATTATCTGCTCCTAGTCATATTACCCTTAAACTAACTCCAAATAAAACTCAATTCAGAATATGTGTACTCATTGGCTTAAATTTAAGCCAATAAAATTTAATTTATAATGAATGCAAACACTATCGTAAACTTACGCTAAAGAGAAAAACTCAATTCGAGAAATATAACATTACCGTAATCTTACAACAAAGAGAAACTCAACTCAAAATATAAAATTACCATAAACTTACGTTGAATAAAAGTATATTTCAAATGTGTTTACATATTACTGCAAATATAAGAGAAATAAAACTCAACTCAAAATATATGTACACATTTTACCGTAAACTGACGTCGAATATAAACTATACACGCAATATCACCAAGAGCAATTCCATTAATAAAAATACCAAGCAGACGAATTAGAAATATGTATAGCGCTATCAAATTAAAGACAGTACCTACTTCAAAACCAACCTAACCGAAACTCAGCACAAAACGGATGAATTTACTCCTTGCAATCGCATTATCGTGAACCTGCGCCAAATAAAACGCAGTAACATCACAAAAGCGATAAGCGAGGCTCTGTCCCGGTGGCTCCTTCTTTTCCAGAGGTATGTAACAGTTGTTCATAATTGACTCAATTATCTACAATTGCGCTTAGAGTAGCGGAACATCCAGGAATTGAGATATTGAACAAAACACAGTAATAGACTGATAATTAGGGCCTGCGTAGTACAATTTGAGCAGAAATGTGGAAACATAATAGAAAGGGGTTCGATACGTAATCCCAGAGAAAGTTTTAGCGGTTCAATTAGACGATAATGCTTGGCTTGTCATCGTGTGTTTTGGTCTTTTTATTTATGGAGCAATGGAATATAATGAACTAAATGGGGCCATAATTGCTTGTAGGAGCTGGAATCCGAGCCTAATTTATTATTTATTCCATAAGCACATTAATCCTTTGTGTGTAATTGCGAAAAAATGCGAATGGAGGATGAAACTGCTTTGTTGACGGTTTCGGTTGTGTAAAAGTTCGATGTGTGGGTTTTAATAAATGCAACGGACAGTGTAAATAATAGGTTGCCTGAACCTCAATTAAATTTTTGGGTATTAGTTCTAAACGGCGTCTTTAAAAGTAATTGCTTCGTATTATTTGTTTTGTATTAATTTACTTACTATGGGAGATGTTTGTATACTGTATGGAATAGAATATGTGATTTAATACACCATAGACATGATGAAATTGGCAAGATAAGTTTCACCGTTGACTCAAAATGGCGCCGACGTCACACAACATGAAAATATAAATGTTAGGGTTTCCAGAACTGGCGTTAAATCCCGTAAGCCTACCAGATTATACATCTTTACCTAAAATATGTTCAGTGTTCATACAAGACTGCAATGTTCCTTATAAATGATCTATTTATCCAGACGTTAACCCTGGTGAATATTTACAGATAAGTCATAAAAAAAGTCTTGTAGCAATAAAGGGAAATTCGCGTAGTTGCTTACAATTTTGTTTTCAGAAATTAGTTGTAATCAGTAACTTATTTAGAATGGAATTGAAATATTTAACAGCATAAAATATTATGTAAGGTATTTACATTAAAAATTTAATATTTACATGAATACAAATTTCAATAGCAATTCGTCAGAAGCAACTGAAAACAGTCACTTGAATATCCCACTAAAACTATTTGGGCTTGCGTGACTATGAAGTGTGGTTTTATTTTAATTTTTATAATTCCATCTTAAATATATTACCGATAAGCAATTTTTTGTCTGTATGTATGCATACATAACATGTACTTTTGATACGTTATCATTAAAAACGTATTGGAAATGCATTGAAAAGAAGTTGAATCGTTTTGTAAGCAAAGCGTTATATTTTGCATTCCAAAGTTATAAAATTATACAGCCTTGGTAATACGTGTTATAACTAATTGAGTCAGAGAACATATTCTTTAGTTCTAAACTGAATATTACATTCAAATTACTAGTAGTAGATTGCCGTGCAATCACGATCGACGTGAAGTGATGCATAAATGTTTCTTGAAATCATGTTCAAATAAAAATAAATGTTTGCATTGTAATCGCCTTATATAAGATACAATATTTTGTTTCTGTAACCGTTGTTTACATTGTAAAGTTAAAGAATATATGTTTATTTAAGTCGTCTTGCAAAATAAAATTCATTTTTAGAAGTACTTTAAATGTGGATATATAATACAAAATACAATTTGTTCGATACTGTATTTATAGTGAAAATCATGATGGTTTTATACGCTTTCACACGCATGTGATGATCTACTACAATCAAAAGTAACAAACCATATTTTAGAAAACAGTTTCAATATTTAACTTACATTTTAGATTGATCTCACCCATCAAATTAAATGTAGATATATAATGCAAAATAAAATTAGTTCGACCCTGTATTTTTAGTGAAAATCATGATGGGTTTATATGCCTTCAAGTACATGTGAAGATATACTACAATCAAAAGTAACAATGTAGAGTTCAGAAAACACTTTTAATATTTAACTTATATTTTAGATTGATCATCCCATTAAATATTTGAACCCGAATTCTTAAAAGAAAATATTCCATTTTCTTAGCCTGCGCCAGTGATTTATATCTTGGTGATTAATTCTTAGGTGCCGAACAATACGTACAATAGGTACGTACAATAGGGTGTGCCCTAGTGAGCATTTGTGTGATTACAAGTTAATTATATTTAATTGGAAGTTGGGGTAAACTTAGCACTCCATCTACTAGAAGCCTGATATGGCAATCTCAGTAATTTAAACTTTTGCGAATTATATAATTGGTATTTTAGAAAGGAATTATAGTGTAATCCTAGTCTTTTTGAAAATGGTTTGTAAATTATGAAAATAAATAAAAACCATTTTTATTTATTTGGTATATCAAATGCTAATATTATAAACATTCCTTTTCTAACGAATTTTTGTTTTGTATTAATTAAATGTTCGTATATAAGAGCGATTAAAAGCAAATTAGATAGTAGGGAAGATAAAATATACATTTGCGATAGTTAACTTTTGTTTAGAAGGATTATTTATTGTACTGTCATTTATTTTATTAATTTACATAGTAATTTATTTATTTTGGTCAAACTTCAATTACATATAATTTTAAAACCTGAATTCGTAATCACTGGACGGGATATCCAATTGGAAATAATGATCAAAAGATGATTTTTGATACTTGGTACCTCGTTTCGCTCGTGACATCACACAACTAAACAAAACAATTAGGAACTCAACCTATTCGTGACGTCACACAACGAATCAAACATTTATTAGCCACGGAAACGCAGCAAGCCTTAACATTTTATACAACTAGGTTTTAGTAACTTTCTTATTATTTTTTTGACTGGAAAATACCAATTCGTTGACACACACATTATTTAAAATACTTTAAATACAAGTGCGAATACGAATACATCGATAACTTATATAAACTTACATTTCATGCATTATGGAGATTAAACAATAATATTTACCTCAGGAATAAGGTTTTTAAAATTGTATTACTTATATATATATATATATATATATATATATATATATATATATATATATATATATATATATATATACAAGATATGCGTATGTGAATAGAAAGTTGACAGAAAATATTTGCGTACCTGAAAGAAAAAAATACATTTATCAACTTTAACATTATCATAATCAAAAATGTGTTCAATAAATTCAAAGAAATTGTGCAAGCATTGATGTCTAATAAATTTAAAACCTTTTCGATTTCTAAAAAATAAATAGTACAAACATTAATTTCACATTTAGGAGCCTGATAAAATTATTTGTTTTAATATCGACAAATAATTTAATAGAAAAGCACAAAAATTTTACAATGATTAATTATAAATTACTTTCCATAAATAATGGAGAATGAGAATCAAAGGTTAACCTCTAAATAGAAAGCAGCGCTTTTATACACACTTACAGAAGCACTTTAACAATGGAAAAATGCATTTAGCTAATTCCTCATCGTTGTTTAATGACTTAAGACATGCAGCCTTACATTATTTCAATTGATACAAGGCATAATTTAATTCCGTTTCTCCATTGGAATAGAAAAGATTCATATTATCGCGGGTGGGGGTTAACCTTTACGCTTCTGCAAGTAGACAATTGTTACCACTACAATTTCGTTTATAAAAACGGTATGGTATAGATCTGTGTACGGTAAATGTTATTAAAAAGTGATCGATGGCATCGATCACCATTTACGAGCTGTCAGGGACTGACCTTCTAGAGGATCCCTTATTTTGTTTGTTACCTTTCCTTGTCTACCGTGAGGTGTAAACGTTTTTTGGGAAAGGCAAAAGATTGCTCTGGTGATATACGCCACACAATGCTATGAAAGGAAAGCGTTAGTCGAAAATGCCACTCAAGGCTCTATCGATCAAGTTAGGTCATTTGGTAAAGGGGGTCGGACATGCAGTCGAAAGAGCCGTTCCTGGAGACGATTGAAAAAATCTAAGCACCGCAGCGCACATGTTAAGGTATGAATTTTCACACAAGGGCAACACAACGGTCTATAGGTAAAGGTCCGGGATCAATCCCGAAGCGAAATATCCGAGGTAATGGTAATGGTAATGGTAATTTTAGTTAAAGTCGTACTAGAGCAACACAACGGGCTATTGACTACGGTCCGGGATCAGTCCCTTAAGGGAAAGATCCGAGGACAACACCTAGTAATTTTGAACCACGGTCAGGTGACGAAGCAACACCTGAGCTGGCACCCCACTCTCCAAACTTCAACGCCAACCCAACGTGAGGACTTTCGGCCACGACAGATTTAAGGTGCACCAGCCGCATCTACACCATACGTTACAAACATTCATGCCCGGACCCGGATTCGAACCGGGAACCTTCCGATCTAGAGGCTAACACCTTAACCACTATACCGGTTGGTCGGCGAAATATCCGAGGAAAACACCACGTATTACCGAACCACGATCAGATGACGAGACAACGCTTGAACTATGAACTATGAACGTATGAAACGTCACACAAGGGCAACACAACGGTCTATAGGTAAAGGTCCGGGATCAATCCCGAAGCGAAATATCCGAGGAAAACACCACGTATTACCGAACCACGATCAGATGACGAGACAACGCCTGAACTGGCACCCCAATGTCCAAACATCCACACCAATCTAACATGAGTATACATTTAAGGCCAAAACAGATTTAATGTGCACCAGCTCCGCATGTAGAAGGTCTTCTGTTAGACGTACTTTCGAACTCGCAAAATTCCGGTTGCACATCAATGACTCTTCCAAATGGGCCACCACAGCCTAATATGGCTTAAGAGAAATAAAAATGACTATGTTACATTGAAATCATGCAACAATAACATGCACTTTCAAGTCGATTTCCTTGTATCGATAAAGATGATAATGACTTGTAATTGAAATAGCATTCAGTGTTATGAAACCTTGAAGAAGTTGTGATGAAATGTTTGAAATGTTACTATAATATTCATTTCATTTTTTGTTAATGGTGTACAAAATTTTTCCGATAACGTTTAAGTTATATAGTTCCGTGCAATAGTTAATTATTTGCAATTAATGAAAATGAAACTTTTTAAACACGCATACAATAATCTATTACACATGGTAATACACACAATAATCTATTACGCATGGTAATACATACAATAATCTATTACATTAGGTAAACATTTGTTTCAAAATGATGTTTTATTGTGTAACTCACTCATTTAACGCTTTAATTTTATTTTAGTTATTTTAATAAAAACTTAAAATAATTGTAATGGTGTGCATTTTACTTCTGTTAGAGTATGTTTGACACATATTAACAGTAATTTGATTTTAACAAAAAGGAATATATAATTTAAACTTTTTTTTATCTTGCGTGATATTTGCCTGTGTGCATAAATTTTCGTGTTTTTCATGTAACAACTAAACAACGAATACTCAATTGGAAACTCAAAAGAAATCTGCTGCTCCTCTGTTCAGTCTTCATGAAAATAATAAATAAGCGTAAACTTCAAAAATGTATTTTATAGTTACAATGCTTTATTAAATTTTCCAGTTTTAAAAATATGCATATGAATGCTATTTTATAATGCAAGCTATTATACACCACAAATATGCATCTAATACAGTGCATCATCGTAAAACATATCGGATAAAAATATTTAATTCTATTTTCCTACACCATCAGTGTATAATTAAAGTTTATATCAATAACAAATCTTAAATATCGAGTATCAAATAGAAAACTCATTTGATGAAACATAAAATACTACTGAACGATTCACATTATCGTTGTAAAGTGCTTAGGATTTTCAATCCTATCCAAGTAAACAAGAACTGCACACTCAAAATGTCGTTTCTCATATTCATCTAAAAATATGTATTCCACTTACATCTAAAGCATAGTGTTATGCTAAAACATTTGAACAAATGATATAATACTTTTTTTTATTCCATCACCTTCTATTGGGTTGGTGTGTAAGTTTAGAGATCGGGGTACCATCTCAGTGTTGCCTCGTTATCTAACCGTGGTTTAAAGATTACGTGTTGTTGTCCTCGGATCTTTCCCTTAGGGAATTGATCTCGGACCGTCGCCTATAGCCCATTGTGTTCCTCACTCTCCTTTGGAAGATAGTTGGGAACAATAGCCCATCCCCACTTTTCAAATTACCAAATTATCTACCACGTTATAAGTATACATCTCAATTCAGCATTTTATATAATAAACAGAAGGTCTCAAATGGTAAATTCCCTTGATAAAACAACAAATTTAATAGTTGTAATTACATATATTTAAATCACCTTTTTTAAATTTTAAATTATATTATTTATATTAAAATTTTAACTAAATAAGAACACTTCAAATCTAAAATGACGATACAATATTGCAACCCTCAAACAATCATTCTTCTACAAATATACATCAAATGCATATAAAACCCAGTAAATTATTGAAACACATTGCAATAAACTATCAAGTTATATATTCCTTATATGCATTATTTAATTAAATAATGTCAATTCAGTATAATATCTCAAGTAGTAAATTCTCTTGATAGAACATCACATATCATTTTCGCAACTCGATCTCTTTGTCTCGCAGAATTCGAAATTTAACATTACACCCAAAAGAACAAAGAGCTCTACTGTAAAATGACATTCCATTATATCATCCTACCGAATGTCATTCTTATACAAATATTTAAGAAAGCCAGTAAATTATCGTAAAACATTGCAACACTATCGAATTATATATTCCTTATTACCATCGTCTAATTAGATAATGTCTATTAGTCACTAACTATCCAGTAAAAGATCACAAATAGTAAATTCCCTTGATGGAACAACTAGTACCACTTTTCCCAGTTTCATCATCCAGAGGACTTACATCTTGGAAATCGCATCCAATCAAACAATAAATCTAATAGTACCGATTCAAAAATCATCATATTATTACCATACAAATATACATTAAATAACAGAATACCAATGAATTATTGTAAAATATTGCTACAAACTGTCCCATCCTATATTCCTTATTCCATCGTCGGATTAAATAATATTAGTTATTCACCAACTATTAAGAAGATCCAAAATAGTAAACTAATTCCCTTGATGGAACAACAAATACCGCAATACCAGTTTTATCATTTCGTAAGTCAGAGATCTTATACCTTGACATCATATCCAATCAAACAAGAACTTCGACTCTAAAATAGATGATCCAATATTCGTCCCCCTCAATCTATCATTGATATTAAAATATACATCAAAAATGCAGTAAATTAGTAAAATAATCCATGCATCCATTCCACAATATTGCAATACATTATCGAATTATATATTCCTAATTCTCCACCATGTAATTAAACAAAGTCAATTTTTCACTAACTGTTCAGTAGAAGATCGCAAATAGTAAATCCCCTTGATGGAACAACAAATACCTCTGTATCAGTTTCACCAATTCGTAGCAGAATTCTTAAGACTTTCAATCCCGCCCAGTTAAAGTTCAACAAAATCACAGTAATTTAATAAAAAAATCCATGCAATAAACAATTGCAATAAACTATCGAATTTTATATTCCTTATTCCCCATCATGTATATAAAAAGTATCAATTTCTCGCTAACTATTCGCTAAATTCCCTGGATAGAACTTATACCTCTGTACCAGTTTCGCCATTTTGTAGCAGAGTGCTTAAGACCTACAATCCCGCTTAGTTAATATTCAGCAAAAGCACAGTAATTTAATAAAAAAAATCTATATGTCCAGTCTTAAATATTGCAATAAACAATCGAATTTTATATTCCTTATTGCTCATCATGTATATAAAAAGTATCAATTTCTCGCTAACTATTCGCTAAATTCCCTGGATAGAACAACTTATACCTCTGTACCAGTTTCACCATTTTGTAGCAGAGTGCTTAAGACCTACAATCCCGCCTAGTTAATATTCAGCAAAAGCACAGTAATTTAATAAAAAAATCCATACGTCCAGTCCTAAATATTGCAATAAACAATCGAATTTTATATTCCTTATTCCTCATCTTGTATATAAAAAGTATCAATTTCTCGTTAACTATTCGCTAAATTCCCTGGATAGAATAACGTATAACTCTGTACCAGTTTCACCATTTTGTAGCAGAGTGTTAAGACCTACAATCCCGCACAGTTAATATTCAGCAAAAGCACATTAATTTAATAAAAAAATCTATACGTCCAATCCTAAATATTGCAATAAACAATCGAATTATATATTCCTTATTCCCCATCATGTATATAAAAAGTATCAATTTCTCGCTAACTATTCGCTAAATTCCCTGGATAGAATAACGTATACCTCTGTACCAGTTTCACCATTTTGTAGCAGAGTGCTTAAGACCTACAATCCCGCCTAGTTAATATTCAGCAAAAGCACAGTAATTTAATAAAAAAATCCATACGTCCAATCCTAAATATTGCAATAAACTATTAAATTTTATATTCCCCATCATGTATATAAAAAGTATCAATTTCTCGCTAACTATTCTCTAAATTCCCTGGATAGAACAACTTATACCTCTGTACCAGTTTCACCATTTTGTAGCAGAGTGCTTAAGACCTACTATCCTGCCCAATTAATATTAAACAAAAGCACAGTAAATTAGTAAAATAATCCATACGTCCAGTCCTAAATATTGCAATAAATTAGCGAATTCTATATTCCCCATGATGTAATTAAACATTGTCAATTTCTCACTAACTATTCAGTAGATGATCGTAAATAGTAAATCCTCTTGATGGAACAACAAATACCTCTGTACCAGTATCACCACTCAGCAGCAGAGTACTTAAGACCTGCAATCCCGCCCAACTTAACAAGAACTTCAACTCCAACCCGATGCACCAGGAATTGTTTCCACGCAGAATATCATTTCTGAGCAAATACGCCTTCTCCGTGCCTAGGCTTAAATATTCAGCCATTTATTCCCCCCAAACCCCATCTATAATATCGATCAGAAGCAGACCTGGCCATGAAATGGTTGTTACATAGAATAAATTTCCCCGAATGAAAAGCATAGTGGGGAAATAAAAAATCAGAAAAGGGAAAAAATGACGAAAATGAGGGAATTTATGAACGTTTTCTGAAGACCTTAGCGACATTCTTCGATTCGATATTTGACGAGCTCTGAAGCATTTTGATGGAAGGTTTTATGATTATTTTAATAACGACGTTTTCTGTGGTGGCTGGGGTTTTGGAGAACACTCACTACTGACAGCGTCTCTTAGTGAGGGGAGGGGTATGAAGGAAATTCCAATTTTACAGCGGTTGCCAGTTAAGGGGAAAGTAATATACTGGTATAATGCTAACATACCTTGCAGCATAACTTCCAAAAATTATTATGCATAATACAATTTATAACTTATGATCCTCAGAGCGTCACATGTTGTCTGAGTTATGTAAAATTCCTTTAATATCGCAACACGGTAGATAACTAATTAACGTCACACTAGAGCAACACAACGAGTTTTTGGCGAAAGTCCGGGATCAAACCTCAAGGGAAGGATTCATGGACAACACCACGGTCAATCATCTGCAAACTTCCACACCACACTAGTGTGAGGACATTTGAAACCATAACCGATTTAGCACTATCCCCCTTACAATATATAGGACGGTTTTTGTTTGGTTTCGAATTCTCAACTTTCCGGTTGCTTTGAATATAAAAGTTTTCTTAAAGTCTACCGGTTAAAATAATAATAAGAGTGAAATGCAGTATTTCCAAAATGAAATGTATCTTATTATGTGTTTCATGTTTTAACTCGTTTTATCCCATTGTTCTATTTAAAGGACAGCTGAAAAATAGTATGTGTAAATCAGTATTTGTTTTGGAGGAATATATAATCAGCTGGAACATGTAGTGGTATGTATAAGCTTCTGCTAGCACGAGTTATGTGTCACAAAGTCTAGCGCCTTCTGCTGGAAACTTTGTTTATTCCCAGTTTTAGTTGGCGTGGTATGTATCTTCTTTTTTCGGTTGCAGATTTCCTTTTCGGTAAACTTGGACACTTGGATGGGCATTTGTGATGCGCAAGTACTCTTTTTTATCATCCTATTGGTTAATTACAGCTTTATTGTTATTAGGTAATTTGTAGCGCATTATTTTTTAACTGTCCTCTAAATAGGACAGTGGGACGATAAGCATTCAATAACTGAAGTAACTTTTTTTCCTCCCTAGCTTTTTACCCTTGCATAGTCATGTCAGTACAAAGATTTATGAAGTTAGATGAAGCATTGAAATTCTTAAATAGTTCAAATATAGTTTAGATAATAGCTTAGGAATTGACTGAAACAGTTTATCCGAGGCAAGCCAATACGCTTTGGATGTAAAATGTGGGCTCTCTGTTGAAGCGAATGATATTGTTACAAATTTATTTTCTCTCTACTGCGGTAAAGAATATGGTGCAAGAAATGATAATCCTCTTGGTACCTGGGTTGTGATAAAATTGACTTAGTATTTTGAATCCTTCAAGCTACACTTTTATTATTATTTTCACTCTTATTATTATTTCACTCTTATTATCATTTCACTCTTATTATTATTTTAACCGGTAGACTTTATATTTTGATAACTCTTTTACCAGCATTGATCTTTTAAAAAGTCTCAGTGAACAGAGTTATCGAGTCACAGGAACCATACGAGAAAATCAGATAAACCATTAGTGTCCTTTAGTAGAATCTAAGAGTCTATGCGGAAGAAAGAAAGAGGCACGTCTGATTTTGTATTTGAGAAGAATTCAGAGATTTTCCTGGTGCGATGGAATGACAATAATACTGTCACTGTTGCTACAAATTTCAGCACTTCAGAACCATTCTTTGATGTGAAGAGGCGAGTAAAAGGACTCAAAGATAAAGTTATGTGAGTGAAGATGAAGATGTGAAGATGCCTAATTTGATAAATTATTACAACAAACATATGGGTGGTGTGGATCACCACGACTGGTTGACTGGATTATATGCAATTAAATTTCGTGGAAAAAAGTGGTACTGGCCACTTTTCATTCGTACACTGGACATGGTAGTGGTAAATGTAAGGATAAAACAAACAGCTATCATCGAAAGTGATGCCCTAAACTTGAAGGAGTTTCGAAGAGCTGTTACAACAGTTTATCTCTAAAAGATTGTGACCAGAACAAGAGGTAGACCCAGGAACTATTCTGTACCTTCTAATGCAAAAGAAGACATCTGTAAAGATGGTGTTGGCCATTTTCTACTAAAGAGAGATAAACAGCATCGTTGTCAAAAAGGCTGCAAAGGAAAGCCCAAAACTTACGGTGGGAAATGCGACAAAACTCTTTGCCAGGCTTGCTTTGGGCCTTTCCACGAAGATTAGAGTCAAATTCAACTGAAAATTGAACTCTCATGTAAATAAGAATGTATTATTCGGATAAAGTAAGACTTTGTACACGTAAATTACTTTTCACTGATGAAGAGCACACTAAAACATGTAAGTACAAATTTCCTCCCCGTTATCCCAGTGTCCTATTTAGAGGACGGGTCAGATTTCTGATATAAAATATAATTTATTTTTTAAAATTTGTTATATTTAGTTTATTTAGGTTTAATTAACTTTAGAAAATATGATTGGAAACAAAACTCAAATTGGATATATAAATTATAGTGACGTAAGTGGCATTTACGACTGAAGCTTTCCTTTTATAGTATCAATTGGCGTGATAAGAGATATCACCTGATGTATTTCTGCATTCTCCAAAGCGTTCACACCTCACGGTTTTCAAATGTAGGGGGCGAAAGAACAAAAGAAGGCATCATATAGAAGGTGAGTCACTGGCAGTTCGTAAATGGTAATCGATGCCAGCGTTTACATAAAAGGGGGATAACATTCACTGCTACCATGCCGCTGATGTAAGCGATATTTTAGTGGTAACAAAAGTCAATCTGCCGCATCGTAAAGGTTAAACTAAATACTCACCTGAATGCTGAATTTTTTTAACGAATTTACTACATGAATTAATATTTATGTACACTGCTTCAGCACCAGAGAAAGAAAAAATTTTAAATATTATTTAATTCAAAACAATTTTAATATTTATGACGTATTTATAAAACATTTTTAGGTATGGCAAACATATTTAAGCAAGTGTAGCGAAATCACGATAACAAAATTCCTTCTTTCAAATTGTATCTTTATAAATATATTTCCGTTACAATTTATATGTACAGTAACTTATACGCAGAACAAATCTTATGATAATAAAAGCACACGTAGTTAAAACATTAATCTAAAGTTATACGTGTATCTTGTTAAAATTTGAGTAGTGAAAAATTGTGAAATTTATCTTTAAAAAATAATTTTGTCTCACGAAAACATCTGTTTCTGAAATGTTACTTTTTGTCTAGCAAATTTACTTTATAAAGAATAATTTGTTAGACAGAATAATTTATATGTTTACATTGCGATTTTAGGAGAATTTACTGTACCACATTCAATTTTGTTTCATTAAATTTATATTTCTTCATTAAAATTTAATAATAACAGTTTGAAAGTATTTTACATTTCCCATTTTTCTTGTATCCCTTTATAATAATAAAGAGTGAAAAGTGAAACGTTATAAATCACAATTATTTATTATTTAGAACTTTTTAATAATCATAATGTTTTTTCATTTAAATTATTTTCTGATACATAATTCATAGAGCGTAAAGAATTTCATTTTTACAGTTTCGTTAAAATGATGTTAGGAAGCAAAAAATAACAGATTTTGTCCTTAACACTTCCAGTAGTATCAACGAAATAACTCGTCCTTCAAGATCCAATCAACTATGCTAATGACATGATATATCGTCCATGTTTCACCCCACGTCCATTCTCGTCAAGTGAATTTTTCTTTAAAAAATAAAAGTCTACGTATATAACAAAATCTCATTTTCAGACATTCGTTAAATTGAAATTACGAAGCAAAAAATAACCGATATTATTCTTAACTCTAGAGTAATTTGAACGAAATAACTCATCCATCAATATTCAATCAACTTTGATAATGGCAAGAGATCTGGTCAGTCAAAATACGATCAACTTTCATAATAACAAGGTATCGTGTCCATCAAGATACGATCAACTTTGATAATGACAAGATATATCGTCCATCAAGATACGATCAACTTTGATAATGACAATAAATCGTGTCCATCAAGATACGATCAACTTTGATAATGACAAGATATCT
Source organism: Metellina segmentata (assembly GCA_947359465.1). Lineage (NCBI taxonomy): Eukaryota > Metazoa > Arthropoda > Arachnida > Araneae > Tetragnathidae > Metellina > Metellina segmentata. Next base: position 49,178,579 of record OX375883.1, read on the forward strand.
CGTCCATCAAGATACGATCAACTTTGATGATGACAAGATATCTCGTCCATCAAGATACGATCAACTTTGATATTTATAAGATATCGCGTCCATCAAGATACGATCAACTTTGATAATAACAAGATATCTCATCCATATCAAAATACGATCAACTTTGATAATAACAAGATATCTCATCCATATAAAAATACGATCAACTTTGTAAATGATAAGATATCTTGTCCATCAAGATACCATCAACTTTGATAATGACAAGATATCTCGTCCATCAAGATACGATCAACTTTGATAATGACAAAATATCGCGTCGATCAAGAAACGATCAACTTTGATAGTGACAAGATATCTCGTCCATCAAGAAACGATCAACTTTGATAATAACAAGATATCTCATCCATATCAAAATACGATCAACTTTGTAAATGATAAGATATCTTGTCCATCAAGATACCATCAACTTTGATAATGACATGATATCTCGTCCATCAAGATACGATCAACTTTGATAATTATAAGATATCGCGTCCATCAAGATACGATCAACTTTGATAGTGACAAGATATCTCGTTCATCAAGATACGATCAACTTTGATAATAACAAGATATCTCATCCATATAAAAATACGATCAACTTTGTAAATGATAAGATATCTTGTCCATCAAAATACCATCAACTTTGATAATGACAAGATATCTCGTCCATCAAGATACGATCAACTTTGATAATGACAAAATATCGCGTCCATCAAGATACGATCAACTTTGATAATGACAAAATATCTCGTCCATCAAGATACGATCAACTTTGTTACTGACAGGATATCTGGTCCATCAAGATACGATCAACTTTGATGATGGCAAGATATCTCGTCCATCAAGAAACGATCAACTTTGATGATGACAAGATATCTCGTCCATCAAGAAACGATCAACTTTGATAATAACAAGATATCTCATCCATATCAATATACGATCAACTTTGTAAATGATAAGATATCTTGTCCATCAAGATACCATCAACTTTGATAATGACAAGATATCTCGTCCATCAAGATACGATCAACTTTGATAATTATAAGATATCGCGTCCATCGAGATACGATCAACTTTGATAATAACAAGATATCTCATCCATATCAAAATACGATCAACTTTGTAAATGATAAGATATCTTGTCCATCAAGATACCATCAACTTTGATAATGACAAGATATCTCGTCCATCAAGATACGATCAACTTTGATAATGACAAAATATCGCGTCGATCAAGAAACGATCAACTTTGATAGTGACAAGATATCTCTTCCATCAAGAAACGATCAACTTTGATAATAACAAGATATCTCATCCATATCAAAATACGATCAACTTTGTAAATGATAAGATATCTTGTCCATCAAGATACCATCAACTTTGATAATGACATGATATCTCGTCCATCAAGATACGATCAACTTTGATAATTATAAGATATCGCGTCCATCAAGATACGATCAACTTTGATAGTGACAAGATATCTCGTTCATCAAGATACGATCAACTTTGATAATAACAAGATATCTCATCCATATAAAAATACGATCAACTTTGTAAATGATAAGATATCTTGTCCATCAAGATACCATCAACTTTGATAATGACAAGATATCTCGTCCATCAAGATACGATCAACTTTGATAATGACAAAATATCGCGTCCATCAAGATACGATCAACTTTGATAATGACAAAATATCTCGTCCATCAAGATACGATCAACTTTGTTACTGACAGGATATCTGGTCCATCAAGATACGATCAACTTTGATGATGGCAAGATATCTCGTCCATCAAGAAACGATCAACTTTGATGATGACAAGATATCTCGTCCATCAAGAAACGATCAACTTTGATAATAACAAGATATCTCATTCATATCAATATACGATCAACTTTGTAAATGATAAGATATCTTGTCCATCAAGATACCATCAACTTTGATAATGACAAGATATCTCGTCCATCAAGATACGATCAACTTTGATAATTATAAGATATCGCGTCCATCGAGATACGATCAATTTTGATAGTGACAAAATATCTCGTCCATCAAGATACGATCAACTTTGATGATGACAAGATATCTCGTCCATCAAGAAACGATCAACTTTGATTATAACAAGATATCTCGTTCATCAAGATACGATCAACTTTGATAATAACAAGATATCTCATCCATATCAAGATACGATCAACTTTGTAAATGATAAGATATCTTGTCCATCAAGATACCATCAACTTTGATAATGACAAGATATCTCGTCCATCAAGATACGATCAACTTTGATATTTATAAGATATCGCGTCCATCAAGATACAATCAATTTTGATAGTAACAAAATATCTCGTCCATCAAGATACGATCAACTTTGATAATGACAAGATATCTCGTCCATCAAGGCACGTTCAACTTTGATACTGACAAGATATCTGGTCCATCAAGATACGATCAACTTTGATGATGACAAGATATCTCGTCCATCAAGATACGATCAACTTTGTAAATCATAAGATATTTTGTCCATCAAGATACCATCAACTTTGTTAATGACACAATATTTCATCCATCAAGATATTGAAAATTCCTTGAGGAGAACTAGTACAAGATCTGATCAGTTGGTTTCTAGTGACAAGGTATCTAATAAAATACAAAACAGATCTAAACAATTTTCGTTTTAACGAGATATCTCGTCCAACTCGATATCGTCAGTCTTTTTAATGACATGATAACTCATCGCGATAACCACCAGATTCAGTAAGAAATTTAAGAAAACTTTGTTTTCGAGTCCATTGATAAAGTTTACTTAAACTCACTCATAAGTCAAATTTATACAGGGTATTGTGTTTCAAAAAGTTTGACACTTTTTTCATGGTTACTATGTAAATTCGATCTGGCATGTCGCATATTTTAAAGTATATTTTGAATAAAAAAAACGTTTTACTTGTAACTCGTATTTACTTGCAACTTGTATTAAATGATTCCTTTCACTATCACTTAATTTTCCTTTTCGTAGTTTCTGAAGACATTTTAAAATAAATGAGTTGTATTGTCTAGAATGAATGTCCTGTTAGAATATGGAATAAAAGTATATATATATATATATATATATATCTTTATTTTTTTTTATCTTTTATACATAGCAACAGACTGGGATATTTGTAAGTATAGTTAGTGCAAATATATTTTAAAATATTATTTTATTTGAACGTGTATGTTACACATATCGATTATTATCTAATTACCGCATAATCTCTGTATAGAGATTGAATAAACTTGATTTAGTGATATTTGCTCTGATTGAGTATAATTTACTCAAAGATCTTACAGATACCTTGTTTTTGAGAGTAACAATGGTAATAATTACCATTTATAATCTATAACGTCAAGGGGAAAGAAAGTTCAAGGTAGGAAGTTATATATTTTGCTTCGCACTGAAGAAACACAACGGGCAATTGGCGAATACCAGAATGAAAAGATACGAGGACAACACCACGTAATTTTGGACTGCGGTTTTATGACGAGGTCACACATGCGATGGCACTCACTCTCCAAACATCGACACCACACAAACGTTAGGACATTTGAGGTCACTACAGACTTAACGTGCACCAGCACCTCTTATACACCACGAACTTTGTTTGGATTTCAAACACGTTATCCTCTTGTTACTGATCCGTTGTTCCCAACCGGGCTACACAGTCTTTGGGGACCACCGCAGAGACAATGTTATAAGATGAACTACACATTGTTTTTTATCACCTGAACTCCGACTGTCCAAACACACACTGAGACTACGTTAGCCCAGTTGGTAACCGATTAGAAACAGAAATAAAGAATTTGAATCCAACAAAAGATCACCTTGTACATAGGGTATTGGTGCATGTTAAATCTTTCATGGTTTCAAATGACCTTATATTGGTGTGGTGTATAAGTATGGAGAGTAGCGTGCTGGCTCAGATGTAACCTCGTCATATGACCATCGTTTAAACTTACGCGGTGCTGTCGTTTCCCTAAGGTATTGATTCCGGACCGTCTACGATAACCCGTTGTGCTGCTCCAGTGCGACGTTGCTGAAAATACGTACCAAACACAGTGTTTATAGAAAATGTTTACTTTCGGTCCTTCTGCAACCGTTTACTATTTGATCAGACACTATAGAAAGACCCTGTAATCTATGATTTTTATTTTCATTTTGGAGGTGTTCAAAATCTGAATTTCCCAATTATCTCAAATCAATCAATTTGTTTGCACAAATGTCTCTAAGATTTAAATACATGATTTTTAGTTCATATAAGAGTTTTAGTTCATAAATTCATAAAAGAGTACTGACCCTGACTTCAAACTGGCACATTAAAACAAATTAAAGAAATAATTGATTAAAAAATTGGACAGTTTGTGTTGGTACACTTCCGCTAAGTTTAGGCTTAGAATACGTCAGCGATGCCACATGGTGAATGGAAGTGAACGAAATTAGTACTACACTCTTTTATTTTCAGACATGAAATGTTTATCTCACCCCATATGTATCCCAATAGGTGCACTCGTTATTCATATCGATGGTTTTGGCCCATTACCGATGTTTATGGTTTGAACTTCATCACTCAATAATGAATCGCTTATGTCATCATATATGCTATTTGCGGTGAACTGAACGTTAGTACTTGGCGCACTCATATCATTAATTAGTTGATCTTGACCGCGCGAAGCCTACACTTTTACGTATTTTCGCCGAGAATTACACTCAGAATTGGATGTCCGGATCCTCTTAGATTCCCATCTCTCGATCTTCCTTCCTGTTGACGTTTTATACAGTTGCTCTGGTATTTTTATGTATATATTTGGACATTTTACAATTTATACAATTTTTTTGCACTTTGAAGTCTGATACCTAAACAAATATTACATATTTAGGATTTATATCTATTAATATTTATAATGCTCAAAAATAAGAATCAAATGACACTTAAAACTTCGTGCTTGTACACAGGAGGCCGAAGTTAAAGTAAGTTATGTGAGTGGAAGTGCGCCATTTTGTTCACTGATCTTTGTGCTGCGATTGCATCAGTCAGTACCGTTATCGCAAGATCGATGAGTATTTATAACAAGCTTTTTTTAATGTTCTATTCAACGCGATTTCGTTCATTTATGCATCATTTATGTTTTAAGTTAGTGAAATTTTTGTGATCAACTTTTTTGGTGGCACTCAAACATTAAGCGAGGTACCTCGGTTTCAAAAAGTAAAACTTATTCTACGTCAAAAGGAACCTAGCGAATCAAACCAAATGCGTAAAATAGCTCCAAATTCTCTCACAAAGAAATGTAACTAAATATTTTTCAACCATCATTAGAACGAAATATGCATAAGATTGAAAAGTACAGAAAATGTCATATTGTTTACGCGCTCAAGTATTACCACCTCGATGCAAATAAAATCAGATAATAACGGTAAATATATCCGTACGAAACAAAATCGAAGAAATTCAGAAAAATTCAATAACTGTATGACTTTTCTTTACGTGCGCAAATCCTTCTGCATTTATTACCCATTCAGAAAAAAGTAACTATTTACTGAAAACCTATTTGGTATTTATTTCTTATTCTATATTAAAATTTATTGAATATCCCGAGAAAGCTTTACATACTCTAATATGTAGTACCGTCTATTTTCCAGTGGTATAATGTGGATTTATTTTTCCTCAGCTCCTGAGAAAAATTGCTCGCAATAAAATACGAATATTTTAATATTCAAGAGAAACAAAGGAATGCTTGAGTTGAGCCGGTCTTTTTCAATATCAGCTGCATTTATTGGCTTTCATGTATTTCGCAAATTCAATTTTTGTGATTTTGAAAGATTTAGAGATACACTTCGCTATGGATTACAGTGCTGTAATATAAAGTGTTTCGAGAGCATTGTATTTATCGAAAGTGCTGATACTTATGTAAGTAGAAAAATTTAATACTGCCGCTTTTTATGTATTTGAGCTATGTACACCGTTATGAGGTATTGATAATAAATGTATTCAACATCATGTGGAAAAATCTGAAATTAAATTATCACTTGAACTGTGCAATATGAATCCCCTGTGAATATATGTTGGAATTTTGTATTAAATTTTAATATATCGTTCCTACAAAATGAATATTTACTGTGAAAAAAATTTACTATCTAAAGTTTAGTTTATTGGTAATATAATCCAATATACACATTTAAATAATCCTTTATATAATCTTAATATCAAATTTGTATTTTTTAGAACATCATCTAAGCAAATAATTGACTTGCAATAGCTTTTTGCTTAACATGTAGAATCATTCATTTTGTGTTTCTTTATGCAATGTAAATATACGAGGTATGTGTATATTTTAATTGACGTCGCAATGAAGTGAATCAATGGTCTATTGGTGACGGTTTGGGATTAATCTTCAAGGGAAAGATACGAAGACAGGACTACGGTCAGATGACGAGCTCACACCTGAGTGTAAATAAATCGGTTGTTTGAGAAACCCCATATGTCAAGTGAGAACAATTTTTGGGAAATCGAGAAAAAACTGTTTTTGTGTTAACTGACAACCTCTATTTTATTATTTTTTATAAAATGTAATGTTTGGAACTAAATATAATCTTCGCGCTCGACGGATGTCTCAAAAGATAAATAATTAAATTATTGTGGATTTGTGAAGTCTGTAGACCTATGAGATGTATCCAATGCGTATACTTTTGGCAAAAAGTAATTCCATTCTAAACTGTATAAAATAAAAAGTACACTTAGTACACCTCAAATATGCGTTCTAAAACAAGTAGAAACATTAAATAAATATCAAACACAAATAAGATTATTTAGTTCTATGAATAAGAGTGGCATAAATGGTGAAATAAAATTTATTCATCAGTGGCATAGATCTCTGGCAACTGAGAATCAGATGTACCTGTAGAACACTGGTGAACTATCTTTTTGTAGAATGCTTGAATGTTTTCTTTATTTGTGATGTATTTGATCAGTTTATTTATGTCTTCAATTATTTTCTTGTTGGTGGGGATTTTCTCTTTGGGATATACTGGTTCATTTGGGAGTGATAGAAGCAGCTTTTTACTGTTGTTAAACCAAAAAGTGTGGTTACAAAACCCATCATTAAAAGTTTTGGCGATTTCAACATCCTAATGTTTGAAAGAGCAAAAAAAACTGCATGAACTGAGAGATTTTAAAAGCGACTCTCGCATTCTTTGGAACTTTACGTCTATAAGTCAATTTTTCTCGAAATCGAGTTTTCGGTAAAAATCTATTCTTTAGACGTATTCTTTAGGTATACGCATCTTTTAGAAGTGAATTTCTCGAATAAACCAAAACTTTCATCCGGACCAACTCTATGTAGAATAACCTGACACGTGGTGTTTCACTTCTAAAAGATGTGTATACCTCTGAAGAATAGAATTTTATTGAAAACTGGATTTCGACAAAAAGTGACTTATGGGGTTTCTCAAGCATCCGATTCAAATATGCGGTAAAAAGAAAGTAGCCAAAAGTTTACGTTACTACTGGTGTTGGTCACATGATACTGGACACGTAAAGTGGTTACTATTGCTCAATATGCATTAACATTTGATCTATGGCGCTAACATCTGAATGAAAGGTTCTTGGTTCGAATCCGGGTAAAGCGTGGTTGCGTTTCCATCTGTAATGAATGTGTGGTCTCTCTAAAACCAGGTAGCTCCTAGTGTTTGCAGTATGTATGCAGAGTGTAACGTAAACCCACCATTGTGGTGCACCAGAGCAACGTAAAGTGGTAAACAATCCTAAACCCTTGGGGTATCATTGCAGCTTAAAGTGGTAAACAATATCCACGTGATGGTGCATCAGGTTAACATAAAGTGGTACATGATCCAAACCACATGATGAACCAGGGTAACACAAAGTGGTATGTAATTCCACTCTTGTGTACCAGGGTAACCCGAAAATGTAAACAATCCCACTCCCGTGGTAGACTAGAGTAACGCCAAGTGGTAAACAATCCCACGCCCATAGTATACCAGAGCAACACAAAGTGCTAAGCAACACCCCCATGGTGGTTTATCAGTGTAACATAAAGTGATACACGATCCAAACACTATGATGCACCAGAGTAACGCAAAGTGGTAAATAATTCCACTATTGTGGTGTAACAAGATAACGCCAAGCGGTAAACAATCGAACTCACGAGGTGGACTAGGACAACGCAAAGTGTTAAATAATAACCCAGTGGTGGTGCATCAGGGTACCATAAAGTGGTACCCCATCGAAAATCCATGATGCACCAGTTTAACGCAAAGTGGTAAGCAACACCCCCGTGGTGGTTCATCAGGATGGCATAATGTGGTACACGATCCAAACCCCATGATGCATGCAAAGTGATACATAATCCCTAAAGTAGTACGCCAAAAATTATACGATCTCACGATCCAATCCCCATAAAGTAGTATCCTGGTAAACTACAGGAGTGGCCCTGTGGTGTACCAGGGTAACGCAAACTCGTACACAATCCCATTTCCGTGGTGTACCAGGGTAACTCAAAGTGGTGCAATATAGTGGTGCGTTATAGGTCTTTGAAGAATAATGCTCAATATGCCGTGCAGTAGAAAAATAATCAAATTCATTTGACTTCAAATGTCCACTGGTCAGTCTCGATAGAACAGTCTCAGGCTGCTGAACTCTATCCCCTGAAGAGTATTTTCTATTTTTTCAAGTTGGTTAGGCAGTTGTTTTTGGGTTTGAGGCTCAACAGTCATAGTTGGCCAAGTTGTTTCCAACACAATACAACGTAAAATAAAAACAGTCGTGAATGGAAAAGGAGGGACTAGGAACAGAGTAGTGGGAAGAAAACTGGAAAACATCGCTTAGTTATATCCCTGGAGTGTGATCACCATGTTAATTAAACCCATTAAAACCCTTGAGAAAAAGAAACAAAAAGTAATGTACATCAGGTCCTTCAAGCCCGTATATACCTAAATTAGGTATACCTCTCATGAAGGATTATTGAAAAATATCCTTCAAAAGTTGAAACACAAAACAACAATGCAACTTTTAAGGTTAGTAAAACATTATCAATACAAAAAAGTGGCATTTTTAAAAGCCTCCTCACAATGCATATATTATGGTACTTAAACCATCTAAAACCAATCAAGCTCAACCTTTTGCAAGTAATGCGTGCTCAGTCAAGCTTGCCAAAATCCCAAACAAGGAAACCATCAAACTATTTTTGTTACTCATCGCAACCTTATACAATACAAGACAAAACCAAGACAAATGGTTCTCCAAATAAATTATTTCAGGATGGGGGTTTTATGTAAAGTATTGAACAGTTCTCCCCACAATTCTGAATACTTCTGCCGGCTGAAGAATACCGAGTCATTATTCAATCAGTTTTATATTTTACTTTAAATTCCATAATTTACTAGATTTTCTATGCCAAGTATGTTTTCACAATCCATTACCACAATAATAAATCAGTATAATCGTTGCTGATCGCACATGCATTTTGGACACTTCGATCAATCAAGACTTACATTTTTACGAGGGTTGGTATACATTTTCTTTCAAACTATCGTCGAACTGTTAGGAAGATTTATTTTTGTAACGGTCTTTTATTTATTCGGCAAGATGATTGGAAGAAAATTTGGAATTCATAAGACTAGTGAACTAGTTTTTGAAAATTGTCTTGTGTACCATTGCGTCCGGTTTCTTCTAGTTGCTGACTTTGATCTCAGCATAAATGATAACTATGTATGAAAAACTACTTGATCAAGTAGTAGAGGGTATTCCGATTTGCACAATAATAAAAGATAAATGTGTAAGATTGAAATAAGCTTTTTGAATGACTAGAAATGCATGTTTTTCATGTTGAAGACGTGCAGAAAATTTAATTGTCGAAAATTTATGTTTCTGAATTTATATTAGAATTTTTCCGAAATAAATCATTGTTAGATATAAGTAAAGAAGATGTGGTATTTTCTTTTACTAAAATTCTAAGCGGAACACCCATAATTTTCAATAACTTTATGAATAAAACAGTTGATTTTATCTAAATATAAAAGAAAAGGTTGTCGTGTATATTTTCTGAGTCACATGTCGCGATATGCAGTTTGCCCAGCTTTGGTAGTGTTGATTAATTTCTCGCAGTAAAGTTGTTCTTCTGTATGATAATCGATGGTTTGAAGAACTGCTAGTATTGCTGGGCAGGTGAATGCATAATTAGTTGTGAATTCTACACCCATACATTTGTTACAATGTCTATGCTTCTGGTTTCATCACTTTATTTTCAAGCCTTTAATTTCTTATTCTCAGTTTGGACATTGTGAAAACTGGACATAAAATAAATCACAAATACAGTTAAATTTTTGAACTTTTAACCTTTACTTTCTCATATTTTTATATTGTGACTCTCCCTTTTATCTACAACAAACGTAATGACTAAATAGCATCGTATATTCTTAGATAGAATGCTTGAAATGATTCTACTAGTCTAGAGTCAAAGATTGCTTAGACGTCAGGCAGGAAAAACTGTAGGTTGCATGACGGAATAATGGCGAAAATGTCCTCCCCACAAACGGTAAAAATATTTTTATTAAACTAAGGTATGAAACACACACACACCATAGGTAATGTCATTCAACAATGAACACTTGTCGTGCAATAATAACTAATGTCATGCAACAATGGGGAATGCCGTGAAGCAATAGGTAATGTAGTATGTTACACAAATAGGAAAGATCCATCGTTGCAACAACGTGTCTCTCTTCTCTTTGTTCTGAAGGTCAAAATAATATTTTACTAAGTAAAGGGTAATGTCAAGAGTGTGTCAAGTAATGTATTGTTGCAATCAAATAGGGAAAATTGAATGCTACAGTAAATAAAGTTGTTTTTTGTTGTTTTACCTGAAATGTTTGCAAAGAAATCAATCCTTTATGTCTTTAATTCTGAAATAGTATTGCAAAATATTCAGTTTTTCAAAGTGAAATTGTTTTAGTTCGTCAGCAAAATATTAAGATCTAAGGACACTTGTTTTGAAGACATTGTTATAGAAATAAGTTCTTTTGCGGTTATAAAGGTATATACAATATATACCTTTATATATAAAGGTATAAAGAGGTATAAAAGGTATAAAAGGTTATAAAGGTATAAGTGAATCTTCAAAGCACTAGAGCAATAAGGTGCGCCAATTTAGACTGCCCGAGATCAATTCGATTCACGCTTAAGTTACGCTTAAATATAAATCATAGTTGATTGCATATAATTTTATATTCTTTGTAAATAAACTTCCAGCATTACCTAGAGTTCCTCGGGTTAAATTGGTCAAATGTTGATTTTGATTGTAATTCATACAAAAATTAATTTTTTCTATCGTAGAAAAATGCAAGTATCATTGAAAAAATGTGTTACTTAAAAATAATTTGTGTGTGTTTATTTCAAAATATTCGTTTTGTACGCATGATATATTTTTATGAAACGGATTAAACACATACTGTTAGGAAATGAACCTAAGTCTATGCAACCTTCGCTCCAACATTTCGTATTAAATAGACTAGTTTCCAAATGTAAATTATGCAAAATTAAATATTTCTAATCATTTGATATTAACAGTCAAACATTTATAAATAATTTATACTTTGGAAAGAGACAAAAATAAGTTCAAATATAAGTATTCGAATTTAAATTTTTTAACTATAATATTTTTTTAATAATTGTTCATTATGGTAAAACATATATAGTAAAACAATCTGATTACGTACCAGAATCATACTATTACTCAATGGTATTACTATGAAAATTTTGAATTGGTTTATGCACCCTTTACATGACTAGAATAAATTGAACGGGTTAATATGTAGCCCATAGGATTCTAACAATAAGTGTACCAAATATGGTGTGGATTGGTCAAACGATATAAATTTCTGTAAAAAAATAAACAGAAGGCCATTTTGTGTTGTATATAGATCTATCTGGCTATTATTCCATAAAGGAATTTATATTTATGAAGACCGCACCCCAAAAACGAAACGTCCTCTTCTGCTGTGCGAAGTAAGAATGTTTACCAGTTTTAGTGCATGTTAGAAGTGCATTTCTCATAACACACCAAATTGAACGGGTTAATATGTAGCCTATTAATCTATAGGATTTAAACAATAAGTGTACCAAATTGGATTGGTCAAGCGATATAGATTTCTGTAAAAAATTAACAGAAGGGCCAATCTGTGCTGTATGTAGGTATATCTCACCTATCTGTCTAGAATTCCATAAAGGAATTTATAAACATTGATGAAAGCTGCTTCCAAAAACGAAACGTCCTCTACTGCTGTGCGAAGTAAGTAAGGAGTTGCCATTTTTAGTGCATGTGAGAAGTGAATTTCTCATAAAACACCTGAATTTCTCTCATTCTTAACACAAAATTCCTCATTCGAGTTGAAGAGGAAAGAAAGACGCGCAGTTCCTGAGGCAGTGATATGAGGTAAATCACTGTCGAAATGAAGTACTTTTTATACAAATGGCGGTTGGCGTGACTAAAGTAGTTTAAACTCCTCGCTGTCGTTTTCTGGATGTCATAAGAATTCAAATGCGTCCTCCAACTTCGAGGACACAATACATTAACTTCGGACAAAATCGATGGGAGTTTCGATCTGTGAGGACATGCCTGAATGTCTTTTCGAAAATAGTTTGCGGTGGAAAATAAACAGAATGTTTAGTTCGCTGTAGTGTAAAGGACTCTTGGAGGATCGGAATTTCATTGTGGAACATACCTGTGTTTCGGGACAGATTTATATGAAATATGGAATAATATTATTCAAATGCATCTTTATTTTGTTTGTGTAGTATGATGCATGATGTTGTATTATGTAGACAGTAAAAGGTAATGGTATACTGTGCAATAAAAGCTAAAATATTGTAACAATAGTTGATTTTGTATGTTGCAACAATACTTATTTTTCCTGGTTTTATGTTATCCATACGCATCCATCCTGTTTCAGATACCATGTATTTTTTTAAACAAATTCTAGGACTATGTCTTAAATTTTAACGCTATGGCCAGAATTTATTCTGGATATATTCATCTTTGCTTATGTTTATTATGAAATACAAGTAATAGGTAATGCTATATTGTACAATGGAAGGTAAAGTTCTATGGATATGCGATTTTGCATGTTTCAACCATAGACAAATCTATATCTTTTAGAGTAGGTTTTTTTTCTATGTTAAAACAATTGATCAGTCTCTATTTTACAGCACTAGATACATCTGTACGTTGCAACAGTATTTTGTCCAATGGGTATTATGTTATTCGTACACGTCCATCCTATTTCAAATTCTCTGAACATTTTCATAAAATTCTGTTGCTAATTTTTTAAAGGATATTACCAAAAACTATTCTAGATGTAATTTTTGTTTTTGTTTGTTATGAAATACCCGTTAATCGGTGATGCTGTATTGTGCGATGAAAGTAAATGTTGAAGTAATAGGTGTTTTTTTTTAAAGTTACAACAATAAGTAAGACTGTATGTTGGACCAATAGGTTATTGCGTAGGCTAGAACAGTAGATTAGTCTGTATGTTGAAACAATAGACAAATATCTATGTTGCAACATTATTTACTTTCCCTGAAAATGCGTTATACATACAAATCCTTCATTTGTCTAATTCAATGTACATTTTCAAAAATTATAGGTGCTATTTTTTAAAGTTCTTGGGGTTATTTTATGTGTATCGGGTATGTATAAATGGTATTTACAGGTGTAAATGAAATTTTAAAATGGCGACGCATCCAATTCCAACTAACAGCAGATTGTAATTCATGGAATATTGAGGAATTGAATGTTTGAAATGGCCTTAACATTAACTCAGTTGTTTATTGTTTTATCTTCATGAGTACATGTTTACTTGCTAGCATGCATGTAAGTGTTTTTAATGGTATGGAATTGAAAACTAGCAATTTGAAACAAAGTAATGATTCAGGTTAAACACTTTCTATTTTTCTCTTTGATATAGCTTAACAAAATGTAGCTATATATTCTTTGAGTGTTACAAAACGAAATGCCATTTATTCCCTTCTAGAAGGTTCGACTATTATTTTTTTTAACTCAATGAAATCATAAATATCATTATATACCTTATGACTCCAATGTGAAAGGAACGCTTAACTATGTGCCACTCACATTATCAGCTTTCAATGTACTTTTTTGTCTCAGCAGATGGTAATCCCAAAACAAAGTTATCCATAACCATTAATTACAGACTTTAAAATTATTTCAATCATTTACTTAAAGGTTCAAACACCTATTTTTTTTAAAAATAAATGCAATAATTTAAGAACTCTTGATTATTCCCTACTCATTTTTTGAGAAATTTTGAACTTATGTACAACATACTTATGTCAATCATAACATAAACATATATATTCCTACATACAGATTATATGAGCACATGACAATCCCGAAACAAAGAAAATGTGCCATTCACACCAAGCGTTTTAAGGTGTATGTACACACTAAAAATCCTGAAAATTCAACAGAAGGTCTAACTTTTTTTTAATGCTTCAAAATATTCTTCAATTCCTTAGCTTTCAAACGATGCCAAGATCTTGAAAATATTCGAAATAGTTTTCTAGTTACAAGGGTTTTCAAAGGTACTGTCACCATAAACAGACGTGTTTCCAAAACTTTAAACTCAATTTCTTAAGAAACAAGTTTTTGCAATATGATGCTTTGTTCAAACAGTGATAACTCAACAATAAATTAATCTATTATAATTATTTTTGTATCATTATAATCTACATAATACAGCGGATGTTTTGACCCTCAATCAGAGTTATTAGTTAAGAAATAAATTTTTAATGGATTTTTAAATCCTCAATTTCCAGAAAAAAATCATGATTTTTTATGCATTCTTGTCGAAAAAAGTTGTAACAGAAAACCTTTTCTCTCAATAAACTTGATGGATGGTCAAAACATGAAGAATAATATTGGAAATGATTTCCAACTAGAATTGTCTTTATAGGCAAATTAGAATTTGAGATATCACTGTTCAAAAAACATACTAATTAGCTCATTATATCTTAATTAGTTAATTAATAATTAGTTTAATATGATTTTTTTTGCACTGAAATAGTTTTAAGCATAAACCAATGACCTACTGTGAAAAAACTGGATTTTTAAAGTTAAAATGAAAAAAATAAACTTCTAGTGTGTACGTACACCTTAATGTATATTCATGCACACAGGTATCTACGCAGATGGCAATCCCAAAGCAAAATAAATTATTTCTCTGTCTTTATCCTAGATTTTTCGGAGGTTATAATCATTTACTGAAAGGTTGTAACATATATATTTGTAAATAAATGCAATAATTTGTGAATCTTAAAATATCCCTTACTCCATTTTGAAGATTCCTGAACTTACGTACTACTCAAACCTTTCAATGTTTATCCATACACACAGCTATCTCGGCAGATGGCAATCCCAAAACAAAGTAAATTATCCCTCACCCTTAATTCCAGTCTTTTCACGTCTTTCAGGCTCCTAATTCCAATAAACGCATGACTTCAGACCATCCCCGCAGAAACACAGTTACAGTTAAGACTCGTGACAGTTCTTCGATAGTGAGGTTGCTTCCAGGACGTCAACAACCCGTGGAAAATCAATGGCCAAGTTTTCGTCACTTTTCTTGGGGGAAACCGTGGGACGTTGCATTATCGGACAATTCGATCATATTTTCACTGGGGAAGTGGCGTGCAGTTTGTTACTCTCGCAAAACTTCATGTCGTTAAGCCTCGCTCTTCGGGGATGGCCTTGTTTATTGATGTCGAACAATGTGTTCTCTGGAAGATAGTTTCTTATTGGATCTATACAGACGACAGTAGTTGGGATATTTAGTCAAAGCAATAGGAAATTTTCATTTTGCCGATATTGCTTTGTAAGGCAACACTAATTTGCAAAACGAGCGTTTGTCCATTTGGCGAGTTTTATTTGCATTTAGATGATGCCTGGTTGTGAGGTCGCTTTTGCGTTTTGTGCCCAATTCGATCACATTTTGTTCGCAGCTTTTCCGTTTTCGGACAATGCTCCTCCAACCCAAACATAACCAGCTATCGACTATATTTTGACTAAGAAAGTGGCATGTGCAATTTGTTGCTCTTTCAACACATTTAATGTGGTTAAGCAAAGCTATACTTGAATGGCCTTTATTGATACTGAACACTGTGCTCTCTGCGAGATATTTTCTTTTGGGAAGATACATACCACAGAATTTGGGATAGTTATTCAAAGCAATAGAACATTTTCATTTTGCCGATATTGTTTTGCAAGTCATCATGGATTTTCAAAACGAGCGTATATTCAATTTGTGACTTTAATTTGATTTAGTAGACTACCACTATGGTAAGGTGTATCTTATTGTGCTTTTAATGACACAAGTCGATTATATGTTCACTGAGGAAGTAGCGTGTGGTTTGGTAATCCGTCTTAAATGTTGTTAAGTCTCGTTCTTCGGAGTGGTCTAGTTTATTTGTGTTGAAAAATGTTCTATGGGAGACAGTTTCTTCTGAGATACATACAGACGGCAGTACTTGGGATATTTTGGCAAAGCAATAGCAAGATTTCATTTTCCGAAATAGTTTTTCAAGTCAACACGAAATTTTAAAACGAGAGTTTGTCCATTTTGTGACTTTCATTTGCTTTTAATTGATAGATGGTGTAGAGGTAGTTTCTGTGTCAATTTTATCACATTTACAACTGTTAATATAACTTCTCCAAAGTCCTCCAAGAAGGTATTCACCCAATAGCCGCGAAGACCCCACAGCTCACGGTGGATGTGGTGTGGTATCACATCCAGTAGTGTCACGGTGTAACCAAGATATTACCACTTTCTCATCAATTAGTGTTTGAAGATTCACACCATGTATACGCTAGCACGTTAGAAAACATTTTATCTATAAGTATCTCTAGTGTTTAAATAACCATGCATCCCACATCTCAAGGTGGAGGTGATGGGAAGTTGGTGGCACGGGGTGACCAATAGTTTACCACGTTCTCATCAATTAGTGCTTGAAGAGTCACACCATCTATATGCTAGCACACTGTAAAACATGTTATCTATGGGTATCTAAAGTCTTCAAATAACCACACACTTCGTTAGAATTCATGTAGAGTATACAAAGTTTCCAGACGTATATTGCATATGAACCCCTGAAAGAGCTAAAGTTTTAACTTCAAGAATCCTAAGACAGATTGTTTTGTTTACTACGGTTGCCAAATGGTTAGAATGCATATAGAGAGGAGACAAATATATCGAACAAATATATGTATGTAAAGCTTCAAAAGGCTAATGTTCTTGCCCGAAGAATCCCAGGAAAAATTGCATTGGTATACCTATTAAAACGGTTATATATCATGCATAGAAGACTGCAGATGGCAGAATGGATGAATTTGCGTGAACCCCTTTAAACCCCGAGGGGTAAAGCTGCATGATAAGTATAAACCGATAAAACTATTCCACATTTTTGGGGAACCGTATCTTTTCAAATTTAACTTCAATATCAAACTAGATTTGATTATCAAACTCAGATAAAGTAAACAAAAAAAAACAATACATTATCCGATGCAGATTATTTACCAAACCTCTCCAAAAACCAGAGACTGAAGAAAGTCAACCCCGTAAAAAGGCACTTACGCAACCCATAAGCACTCTAACAACATCCCTGATATCGGAGATGGACGTCTATGATAACAACAATAGATGTGGGACATAAAAACACTCCAGCATTCTTCCCGACCTACTCAGGGCTCCAATCTTATTACCTCTTTCGTCGACTCATCATTCTAGCCCAATCCGATTTATGACTCGATATTGTGCTTTATGTGAACGCCATACATGTATAAATCGGAGTGAAGTACATATTGTCGATTCCGATCCCACAGTACTGGAGATGTCATAAGTGATCCCGGTGATATGGTAGATGAGTGGACTATGGGTTCTCGGATTCAATCGATATATTGGATGTACATCGATATTGATTCTGACCTGCTTGATCTCCCTTATGATGTTGTATAAGAATTATTGCGTTTGGAGGAATATCGTGTGGGGAAACATTTGTAAGGAGTTTTTGCGAAAACACGGATGGCAAAAAAGATATTGTAAAAATGCTTTTCGTAATCGGTTTTACTGTTTTAGTAATTGAAGCATTTGGTTTAACGAATGTTTCTGTGGGTTATGACTACAGTACTGAACCCTTCATATTTCACTGGTGATAATTTGACTAACAATAACAATAATTTAAATAGATCATATACTTCTTATGCATATATATATATATATATATATATATATATATATATATATATATATATACATACTTTTCTTTAGTGTTAAAGAACTATACTAACTTATAGTTCTATACTTACTTATAGTATATATATGTGTATATATATACACATATATATACACATATAAAATATATATGTGTATATATATACACATATATATTTTTTTTCTTCCGAAGATGAGGATACGTATGGCAATAAAGTTATTATGTGAATGCTTTTCCAGATGAGTTTTATTGTTTTAATAATTTAAACGTTTGGATGGAATTAATGTTTCTGTGGATCGTGACTTTGCTGTACGGAATACTACATATTTCGCTGGTGATAATTTGATTTTTAATAACTATGGTTTAAATAGTTCATATAGTTCTTCAATGCAAAATAGAAAAATATGTTAAGTATTCCACTCGCCGAAACAAATTTTCAATCGTGGATTGCTTTTAACGATAGACATCCAGACAGCAGTGAAGAAATGGCACATTCTACTTTTGGTACAACCGCAAAGGCATCAAACACTTTTAACGATACTTGTTTTTACCCCGCTTCATATTCGTTTGTGATTTGAAAGATAGTTAAATGACCAACATCTAAATATGATATTGAGTCTATAAAAATAAAGTGCATGTGAATAACACCACTATCTATTTTTTCATTACATAATATATTTATGTGGTTTACCAATCCTTAGCCCATATGCACCAACTTAAGAAGTTAGTATAGTTCTTTAACACTAAAGAAAAGTATATAGCAAGTAATCTACTCTCTGAACCAAGTTTTCAACCATGAATTGCTTTCAATGATACGCTTCCAGTCATAAATATAGTCATGGATAAATATCATGCAATACAATCGGTGGGAACAAAGGAACATCAAACATTGTGTGTGTTTCCAGTATTAATTTCATCATCATATGTAAGTTTCTATGTGGATGACAAACGTTTTACTGAAAGACAACTGAATATAGTATTAAGACATTTTTTTATATAACGTGGGACGTGAGCTTTCTCTCAATTTGTTTTCATTGCGATACATATTTCTGAGACTTGTCTGGAACCCCGCCATATCGTACTGATAATAATTTGACTTCTAACAACATATTTGTTCATAGTTATTATAGTACTTCAATGCAAAGTAAACATATTTGTTAATATGCCATTCTCGGAAACAAGTTTTCAACAGTTTATTACTTCTACGTTTGACCTCCAGTCACATATATAGCTGTAAAGGCCATATTATTCTTTCCAAAAAACATCAACGGGTATCATAAATTTTACCCAAGATTAGTTTTCACCATTTTTTATCAGTCATTATACGAATGACAAATATTATAATGACCAACAACTGAATATGAAATTAAGTAAATAAAAATAACAAGGCTGAGTTTTCCCACCATTTTTTAAATTTTTTAATTTCAAAATATATGACTATATATCAAAATATATCAAAATATATCCACTGCCTGGAGGCAGGCATATAACATGAATACTAATTTGTATTTTAACAACATCAGTTAACATAGTTCGTATGGTTCGTAATCACAAAAACATATTTGTTAAGTAATCCACTCTCTGGAACAAGTTTTTAACCGTGGATTACTATCAACGATAGACCTCCAGTCACAAAGATAGCTGTGAAGAAATGAAATATTCTACTTTCGAAAGCACCACAAAGGCATCAAACACTTTTTCCGAGATTAGTTTTCACCACTCTCCTTATTTCTATGCGGGTGACAGACATTTCAATGACCAACAACTGAATATGATATCTGAGTCAATAAAAATAACGCACATGTGCCTTCCTTGAATTTCTTCAAGAGCTATATACTATTCTTCTTTATGTTACCTAGCATGCCAACGATGGTGAGGCAACCCAGTTAGATATACATACGAGCAAAACCACTCAAACAGATTTAGTCTGAGTAGAGACATAAAAAAGAAGCTCAAACCTACGCTGCACTCTAGATCTACTTTTGGACTCAACATCCTTAGATATTCAGAATAAAGTCGTCAAGAAAACTTTGCAAGGATAGA
The DNA here is from genome assembly GCA_947359465.1 of Metellina segmentata. Lineage (NCBI taxonomy): Eukaryota > Metazoa > Arthropoda > Arachnida > Araneae > Tetragnathidae > Metellina > Metellina segmentata. Next base: position 49,198,985 of record OX375883.1, read on the forward strand.
GATAGCATAAGAGTAGGCATGCAGAATTTGGGATTATCGTTGAATGTTACTGGGGACTACCAATTTGAAATGGTACGGGGTATTTATTTTGAATTGAAGCTTTATAAAAATCAATCCTCTAGCTTGGGTAATACAGTTTAAACTTAATTTTTGGCCTTTCAAACTAAACGAAATCCAAAGCAAAACATTTGCTTAGAGCTGAAACTTATTAACTGGTGAAGTAAATATTTTCGGTACTGCTGTTTAAAAACGTTTTAATAACCAAGTCAAACGTAAAGCGATAAGCGTAAAAAAGTAAAACGATAAGCGTTGGGAAAGCGTTATATTTCTTTTTAACTGCGTATGGTATGGTAATGCGTTTCTAATCAAGAAAAGAATAATTGAGTGTGACGTTTAGTGAGTTTTGTCTCTATGCCGACGGTATGTTAATTGAAATAGGAATTAAAAACTATTCTTAAGCATACAAACTGTTCACATTAGTAAAAGATAAGCTTTCTATGTTTGCCATAAATAATTATAGATTTCATACGCTATTTACTGAACCACATATTAACTATAAAAAGGTTTAACGTGTTTTTGATTTATTTATTTGTTGTATGGGTTCTTTCTGTTGCTTCCAAAATCATAAAAAGTCAAGACAGTAGTTTTTAGTCCCAAGATAATTTATTACATGGAAAGGGACACGATACATAACATATAAATTACATGACCAGAAATCATTGTCTGGTAAATAAAGACGGTAGCGCAGATTAACTTCATCCGGAAGAAAAACCAATAGGTCTCTTCCAATTCGCCTTTTTCAAGACTCTCCCCCGATCTTGGCATCCCTTCGCTGGGTTGTCGATCTTGTCACTCACCAATCGCTCCAGTTGGCACTCGACAATCTCTCCACTTGGCGACAGCTTCCTGACGTCATTATTAGTAGAAAGGGCATTAAGTGACCAAAGCAGTATATTTTACATACTTAAGTACACATACGAACTAAACCTAATCCTTCAAGCGTTTTCGATGAGATTTCGTATCCATCAAGATCTGGCCAAGTTTGCTAATGACGTAATAATGTCGTTGCCGAGATGATGCCGATTCGTTTATGGTGACTAGATCAAGATATGTTCAGTTTAAATTTCTAATGACATTACATTTTGTTCATTGTGATATGCCAGGCTTAAAGACGATGAGACGTCGTTGAGATAACCACCAGGAGGTTTAAGAAGATGTAAGGTTTTTAGCAACTACTCTGCATTGAAGTGATCTAGATGTGGTAAAATGTTGTAAAAAGTAGATCTATACTTTCCAAACCAATTCTTTAAAAACACAAAGTGATAATAAGAACAGAAGCAAACAGTAAATAAAGATTTTGATGGAATGGTGAATCTGCAATAGGTGAGTGTTATGAGACAGAAGGACATATGCGTGAGCTTAAAGCAAGATAATAGGCAGTTGTTCGTAGGTTCTATGCCGACCTCCAACACTTGCAGTTTGGGAGTTTGAGAGCCGTTTTTTTACAGATAATGAGGCTGTGGATTAGTTCGTGCGGTAATCATACAAATCCCATTCCTATGTCAGAGCCTCTGATGTTAAGATTCCAAAATTTGTCTCAAGTTACTATAGCAACGACATGAAAAAGTAATTTTCAACGATAGTTCTATAAAGTCAAAAAAAAAGCTCTCATATTTTTCAACCCTTTAAGTGATTTTGTCGAGATATACAGTCCATCAAAATATGATCAATTTTGCTAAATACGTAATACCTCTTCATCAAGTTACTGCCGATGTTATTATGGTGAATAGGTCAATATATATAATCAGGTTTCTTCGAAAAAAGAGATAACTAGTCCATCTGGATATCGTCAGTTCTACTGACGAAATATATCGTCCATTTAAATCTCCTTAATTTCCTTCTACTGACAGTGTAACTCGTCCACCAAAATCTAACGAGTTTTCTTCGAAGGGCGATGTAACTGGTCACTCAGGATCTGGTCAGTATTACTGACACATTATCTCTCGCATCAAGATCTCATTAATTTTCTTTTACTATCAGTATAACTCGTCCTCAGAGTTCTGTTCAGTTTTACTCCAAGGACGAGAAAACTGGTCCCTCAGGATCTGGTCAGTACTACTGACACAACACATCTCGTCCTTCAAGATTTTTTAAAATTTCTTCTACTGATAATACAACTCATTCACCAAGATCTGGTGATTTTTCTTCGAAAGACGAGATAACTGGTCTATCAGGATCTGGTCCGTCCTGCTGACGAATATCTCTCCCATCAAGATCTCATTAATTGTCTTCTACTGACATCATAATTCGTCCGCCAAGATCTGATAAGTTTTCTTCGAAGGACGAGATAACTGGTCCATCAGGATCTGGTCCGTTCTACTGACGAAATATCTCGCCCATCAAGATCTCATTAATTTATTCTACTGTCAGTATTAACCCTTCAATACTAATCTGGTGATTTTTCTTCGAAAAACGAGATAACTGGTTTATCAACATCTGATCCGTTCTGCTCACGAAATATCTCACCCATCAAGATCTCATTAATTGTCTTCTACTGACAGCATAATTCGTCCGCCAAGATCTGATAAGTTTTCTTCGAAGGACGAGATAATTGGTCCATCAGGATCTGGTCCGTTCTACTGACGAAATATCTCGCCCATCAAGATCTCATTAATTTAATCTACTGTCAGTATAACCCTTCAATACTGATCTGGTCAGTTTTCTTCGAAGAACGAGATGGCTGGTTCATCAGCATCCGATCCGTTCTACTGACGAAATATCTCACCCATCAAGATCTCATTAATTGTCTTCTACTGACAGCGTAATTCGTAAACCAATAACTGGTAAGTTTTCTTCAAAGGACGAGATAGCTGGTTCATCAGCATCTGATCCGTTCTACTGACGAATTATCTCACCCATTAAGATCTCATTAATTTTCTTCTGCAGACAGTATAACTCGTTCACAGAGATCTGGTCAGTTTTGAAAATGATGAAATTCCTCGTCGAAACAAAAACCATGGAGTTGAATGATGTAGTGTGAACAGTTTAAAATTTAGATTTATCAGAAATATTTCGAATTTTCATAAAGTTATTGATTTAACAGATTTTTGAAAACAGCATATTAGGATGTGCAATAAATCTCTTAATTTGTTGTATTATTAAAGAAAATTTTAAGTGTTTATTCAATTAAGAGGGTCCGGGACACAAAAATAGTCAAATTTTTGAAATTTTTTTTATTATTTTAAGAAATTCTCTGTGTTTTTCTGTTTAAAATGACGTCGAAATCATGTTTCTATCTTAATTAGAACAAGATATATGTTAATTATTGTAGTGCGTTGTTTTAAAAATCTAACACTCTTGACAGTTGTTGTCATGGCAACAAGATCTGTCTTTAAAACTTTAAATGCGTTTTTCTCCTTGATACATTTTTTGAAGATTTCCTGTATTCAAATTGTTATAAGTCGAAAACCGATAAAGTTTAAGGGTTGAAATTTACTTTAATTTTGATTCAGCAAATTTGAAACAAATATTTACTTTTAAAAATATGACTTTTTTTTAAAAAAAGTACCTTAAAATTTTCAAAGATTTTCATTGAAATATTTTTTATTTTTTATTAAATTAATATTTTTTAAATTGATGAATCAAAATTAAAGTTTATAAATTTGTGAATAATTTACTGCAAGAATTTTGAAAATTGATCAAGAATATTTTGAATTTTAACAATTTAAAATGACCCCTCTTTTTTTCAATAAATTTTAATTTAAAATTTTTAAAAAAGTTTTGGAAAAATTTTGTGTTGAGATTTTGCTTATTAGTTAGATGGGTAATCAGTACAAAAAATTTGAAAATTCTAAATTAATTAATAAAAAAAAAATTTCGATGTGTCCCGGAGCCCCTTAAATTTGAATAAATATTGAAATTATTTTGACATCTAAATAATTTTCTCGATAAAACTCTTTAATTAAATCCAATTTAAAAATATTTTTTTGTAGTAATAAAAGTGAAAGTTAAAATAAAATCTAAATAAAATACCGATATTCGATATCGTAGTTTGTGGTACATATTGGTGGAGAATATTTAATTATTCATGAGTCGATAAAATTTAATTAGAAAACCATCCTGTATCTTAAATTACCCCCCTCTCTCTCGGAAGTGTTTTTAAGGCAACATTTTACTTTCTAATTACCTTGTGCTAAAGATTTTGACAACCGATATTTATATACTTCTTTGATTTAGGAGTATTTGTTAATAAATAAAGATGCTTATTTACATTTTTTGGAAGAACATGCATTAATCTGAAACTTAAGTACCCAGGAATTTTTCTTCCTGGCTTCTTCGGAAAACGCCTTAATTAAATTGTTAAGTCTTTGAGAGTATTTTACTTTAAAAAAGGCCTAAATTAAAAACAGCCCATTAAAATATGCATGGGTATAATGTTTCTTCAAATTATTATCATTAATTACAGTGACTTGAATTTTTTTAAATGGAATTGTTCGCATTGTTATGTGTTTCCAGTTTCAGAATTATTAGAAAACAGCCGTATTTCAAGAAATTATTTTGCTTTTCTGAAGATGAGGTTTCTTTTTGAGTGTCAATACAATAGGAATTATTTTCAAAATAGAGCAAATTAATGTGCACATTATTTAACATTGTAAAATTTTAAAGCTTCTCACAAGGTTGCGACCTTACTTTTATGTACTGAGTGAAATATTACTTTCTAAGAGTCGTTTGGAAAAAGGCTCAACCAATACGCATAATTCCACTCCTCGTCTGTGAAATACTGCTTTCCAATTGACTTTCTTGACCAATAGAATGCTTTCAAATGATTCTTTTATAAGTAAATGAACAATATAAACTTTTCAAATTATTCTATTTTAGGGAAATGGTTAATAGAATATTTACAGACGATTATATTCTGAAGGAATGAACAATAGAATTTGTTGAAAGGATTTTATTCATCGGAAATAGACAAAAGAGAATAATTCCAAAGGATCCTATTGTGAAATTACAATAGTCTTCTCAAAGAATTCTCTTTGAAGGAGATGCACAGTAAAATATTTTCTGAAGATTATATTCTAGGGAAATGAGCAAGAAGACATTTCCAGAAGTTTATATTGTTAGAAATAAAAAACAGAATCCTGTCAAATGATTTTTTTAAAGGAAATGAACAAAAAATCTTTCCAAAGGATTCTTTTTTTATAGAAATGCAAAATATTATTTCCAAATGAGTATTTTCAACATAATAAACCAATACAAATGTTTCAAAAGAGTATAATCAACATAATAGGCCAAATAAGACCATTCAAGTTAGTATATTCAACATAATAGGCCAATAAAAACCAAGGAAAATAACAAAATAATATTTCCAAATGAAGATACTATTTAATGGAGAAAGGACCACTGAAATCGCTCCAAAGAAAAGTTTTATTCTAATCCTAATTGGTATGTTTGTGGTTTTTACTGAGCAGGGGTCATATTTAGTCATGATGAACCATATATGCGATGATCAGATAATAGACACACAGTTAAAACTTTGAGGATGCGGAAGAGAGAGATATACTTAATTAGTAATTGATTTGATAGGAATCGAAATTGCAAAACTTATAACTCGAAGGTTGCTAGTGCAATGAGCACACCCAATGAGCCACGACGTCCATCGGCTGTAATAAAAATACCAATGCGACCAAAAAATGTGGTTATTTATTTATAAGTTGGTTTGGGGTTAAACGAAAAAATACTCTGCATCAAAATCTTCAGACTTTTAAGTTTAATTTTTAGATTATCTTTACTATTTACTCTTTAATAAAAATAAGAATGTAATTTATATTCATTTTCGTAAAGGTAGGGGATCTTCAAAAAATTAAATGTAATGGCTAGATTTATTAATTTTGTTTCATAACCATTTGATGTAATTTTTACTTAGTAATTTAAATACAAGTTAATTATATCTAACGTACGTTTTCCTAGTACTCTATATTACTAGCCTTTTTAAATATTAAACACATTTTTTCAACTTTATATCAAATCATCATGTTATAATTAGTGCTTATTCGATTTTAGTGTTTAAGATATTCTGCTTTAGTTAAGCAATCTAAATTTCAAAATCAATTGAAATTCCTCAACTTATAGTTAAAATCTATTAAAATAAAACGAACACAAGGTGATTAATCATATATTTTATTTTTGAGATCCTAGCTATGTTCAGACTTTAGATATTTTTTTTCAGTATACGTTAAAAAAATTCTTTATTTTAAAATTGTATGCTATTGATAAACATTGTAAGTAATTTCAGATTACATGTAAAGCGGCATACTTAGAACACGTTTGTCTATTTGAGTAGAGATTGTAACAATGCCAGCCCAAGTGCACCCTCTATTTCTTGAGAGGGATTTTTAGTGTAACACAACATCAAACCAAGACATCAAAGATTTTTCATCCCCTTCGCTTTTTATGCATATTTGGGTTACCTTAAAATGCAACTTATCACTGCTTTGCTGATGTTTGGATAATATAATGGCTGTTGACCAATAAAGTACCCAGATATTAATTCCTAATATTTTTTTAATTCTTATCGGCGAGTGTCGAAATTGTACTTAGAAAACAGTTCAAGTGGAACTATCACCAAATTACGTACAGGAACGACCAGCCTGTAGTAAAAACACTACCACCTCCTACATTATTCCAGTTTCATTTAATTTTATTCTTTTTATTTACAACTAGCTAAATTACCCGGTGTTACAAGGGTTTAAAATATGGCCTGTGTTAATAGAAATACAATCACAGCCATAAAAATTTGCGCACCAAGAAATAATTGTCGGATCGTAACAAAACTTGGCATGAAGGTTCATGTTGGCCAGATGTGCAAATGATTAGAAATGCAGCGTGATTGCGCATTGCGTAATGCCACTAGGGGTCGTTGAACTTCGTTCTCCTTGGAGCATAAAACAGGTAAGCAGAGCTTGTTTGAGTGTACTTAATCTTTTGCAAAGGAAGCGCTGAGGTAGGCATGCCATTACGCCGCCATCGAAGACAATATGAGCAGCTGTCAGAGTTCGAGAGGGGAAGAATCATCGGGATGATGGAAGCTGGGTGGTCAGCTCGGCGAGTAGCTCGTCAAGTAGGCCGTTCTGATTTTACTGTGTGTAGGTGGGACCAGTGGACAGACGTCATTTAAGCGGCGTCTCAGGTCTCCCTCGACAGACCAGTCGTCGAGAAGGCCGTCACATCATACGAAACGCAAGCGTAGAGCCAACTGCCTCATTGGCCGCTATCCAGACACAGGTAGCACCTTCACTACGGGCCCCTGTGTCTTCTTGAACCATCGAAGGCTTATGGCCGAAGAACATCTGGTATCGCTGCGCCCATTACGTGTGCTGCCCACCCACCGACGCCTCCGTTTGGAGTGGTGTCGCGCACGACGGGATTGGACTGCAACGGAATGGAACCAGGTCGGCTTCAGTGACGAATCTAGATTCAATTTGAGCAGTGATGACAATCGTGTTCGTGTGTGGAGGCCCCGCGGTGAACGCCTCAATCCTGCCCTCGCTTTACAGCGACACACTGCTCCCACAGCTGGTGTGATGGTATGGGGTGCCATTGCTTACGATACACGGTCACCCCTAATATTGATCCATGGTACTATGACAGCCTAGCGGTATGTCCATGACATCCTTCAGCCACATGTGATGCCCCTCATGGCATGGTCGCAGATTTTTCAACAAGACAATGTTCGGCCACACACAGCAAGGATGTCACAAGACTGCCTCCGCCACATTACCACACTTCCCTGACCTGCTCGATCCCCAGATTTGTCACCAATCGAGCAAATGTGGGATCATTTCTGACGGCAAGTTGGACACCTTACGAGTTTGGTCGAACTAGAGGCGCGTTTACAGCAACTGTGGAACGGGATGTCTCGGGACATCATACGGAACTGATATGCCTCAATGCAGCTATATCGCATCGTGCAATCGTGCTAGAGGGGGTCCAACAGAGTACTAAAACTTCCGTTCATTTGTACTTTTTTCTGCAATAAAAATTATCTTTTTTTCTTTGATTTTCTAATTACTCTAATCACTTTCTTATATTAAAGTAGTACTTACATGTGTAAAATTTCGTTTCATTTTGACGACTTTTTCTTGGTGAGCAAATTTTTATGGCAAAGAGTGTACATAAACTCTGTAGAACGTCTTTCCTGGTATATGTCCATTTATTGCAAGGAATAAAATTTTAGATTTTAAAATTGTGTCATCGAAGGTCACTTTTAGGGCTACCTGTGTGTCAATTTTCATGGCTTCAAATTTGTCGGAAGACAAGAAAAATTTAGCCTATGTTTTCCGCAACGTTCGAAGTTATAAGTGCGACAGTGGAAAATTTGATGTAGACTGATCAAGCAGTGTAGAATTTCTAGATAGTGATGGACGAGATATCTCGTCGAAACCATTTAGAGGGTTCATAGGTATAAAAACTGTTTTTGATGACGTTATGGAACTATCGAAGTGTATTAATTTTTATACCGTTTCTGTAATAACGTGAAACACATTTTGGAATCATAACATCAAAGACTTCGACATTGTCAAATCTTGATGGACGATATATCTCGTCGAAACCACTTAGATGTTTAATAGGGTAATAAAACAATTTCCGTTCAAATGTGCAAATTATCTTTCCGATAAGTGAATAAATTTACGACTCCAGACGTAGCAACGTCTGGTACCAGCTATAAAAATACTATTACATACTTGCGATGAAGTAGACTCCCAACCCAGAAGCACTTACTTACAAATTAGCAAATTACCACGCGGAATTCCTCTTCAACGCACGTGCACTTATCACTTAGCGTGACTACTTAGAAGGGACTTTTCGATATCAGATCGCGAAGTTCTTTTCCCTGACTATTTATTAGTTCGTGTGACCCCTAGCATGTGTAATCGATGCTCGGCGAATTAGGAGTCATACCACAACACGCCGAGCTAAGCCTAATTGTATGCAAAAATGGCGTGACTGGCAGTTTACTGGTGTTTGTATTTCGCGGGTCTGACTGTAAAATGTTATTTTGTCAATACACCGAGTGTGCGATGCTCTCTAATGAATGCGTTTTCGATTGGGTTGAGTCGATTGTGAAAGTGAAGTTTACGGGGTAAATATTAATGGTCGATTGGATGAGGATCTGTTGGCCTGGTTGTTTGTTGCATGGGTTGTATGAGGTTTATATGTGCGTGGCGGTAACGGATCTGATTTATAGATAGGACTCAATTTTGGTGATAAAAATGTAAGTGAGTCTTAATGGTAAATGCTGAATGAAAGATTGGCGTTGTAGAATTTTATTTTGTGAGATAATGATTCATTTTTTGTGATTCAGTTGCTGTTCTGGTTGTATGCTGAACGGATTTTATGAGGTTGAGAGGTGCGGGGCAGTAATGGATTTGGTTTATGGATAGAACTCAATTATGGGACATAAAATGCAAATGTGTCTTAATGGGAATTTTAAATGAACGACTTTGCCTTTCAGAATTTTATCTTGTGAGATAATTATTCGTTTTTAGCGATTGAGTTATTTGTTCTGGTTGTTTGCTGTATGGATGGTATGTAAATATAAGTGAAAATGTGTCTTAGTGTTAAATGATGATCGAAATAAGAATTTTATACTGTGCGATAATGGTTTCTTTGCAGCGATTTTTATTTTTAGGCTGGTTGCCTGTTGCATAGATTGTATGATTTTTATAGGTATATAGTAGTAAGGGATTAGATTTATAGACGGAATCAAATTTAAGTGATAAAAATGCAAGTACAATCTAATGGGAAATGTGGAATATAAGACTGTCTTTTAGAAATTTTATCTTGTAAGATAGTTTTTCATTTGCAGAAATTCAATTTATTGGTCTGGTTGTTGTTGTACGGATTGTATGAGCTTTGTAAGGGCATGGGGGTTATGGATCAGATTGATGGATAAAACCCCATTTATGTTAAAAAAATGCCAATGGGTCTTACTGGGAATTTTGATTTATAGACTTTGCCTTTCATAATTTTATCTTATGATGTAATGGTGTTCGTTTGTAATGATTGAGTTGTTTGTTGTATGGAATCTGTGAGGTTTAAAGGTGCGTGGCATTAATATGTTAGATTATTGGATGGGACTCAATTTATGTGCTAAAAGTGCAAGATTCCTTATTAGGAAACTTTGATTAAAACACTGCTTTTTGAATTTTACCTTGATTTTAGAGCTACTTGATAAATAATTCGAAAGTACCCGTATTCTTATATACTGATTGTTTATTACGTGGATTTTCTGAGGTTCGTAGTCTGTAATAGACCTGATTTATGGATCGAAGTCAATTTAGGTATACTATTGTATATTAATCTGAATGGAAAAAAGTTTAAAGAGAACATTTACCCTTAAGATTTCAATTTATGAGGCATTCATTTGTAAACGCTTTCATGTGCACTGACTGTTCGTAGTATGGATTGGCTGCAATTTATTGATACGTGGCTGTAATGCATAATATTTATGGATGGGACTCAAATTAGGTTATTCAAATGTAAATGGGGATGAGGAATGATATACCCTTTTTCGAGTTTTATCTTGTGGACCACGAGTCGTCTGTATCTGAATTCATATGCACTGTTTGTTTGCCCTAAATTTTGCATCAGGTTTTTAGGCATGTGGCTAAAATATATTAGATTTATGTGATAAAGTAACAAAATTTAGGTGAATAAAAGGGACGTGAGTTGAGTTGTTTTTAGTGTAACACAAATAAAGAAATAATTGTGACATGGGTTAGGAGTTTGACTATTTCCTGAATAATTGTTACATCTCGATTATTTGGGAATGATAGAAGAATAAACAAGATTTAAAGAACAATTTTTTGGATTCAATTGACTGAACAAAATATTTTTAAGAGGAAGAAAATACAACGATACCAACACATCAAACTAGTATTTAATAGCGATGCATTAAAGTGCGTTTTTAAGCTTAATCTATCACACTTGGCCAGCCCATAGAAATTGATTCGGGTTATTTCCATGGGGGAAAGTCATATTTGGATCGTTGCCATCACTATCGCAGAAAGATCTACTTTTTTATCGGCACGATAACGTGTTTACTCGAACGGAATACATGCTAAGAATTATTCCATAGAAATGTTAAATTAGAAGTCAAACGATGACTTTTAAAACTTAATTTTCTTTCTAACCGTTTTCCAAAGCAATCTGCAGTACTTTCATGCGATACAGAAATACGAAATACGATTTGTCCGACTAAGCTTTTCTTTCTGAAGATGTTGTAACATTTCGCGATTTTACGTTTTACTGAGTCCTCCCCCACACAAAAATAATCCTACAAAAATACAATGCTCATATACATTAGTCTCATTTGTTAACTATACAGACTAGAGAAGATACATACATTAATGCAATAGTATATTCGTCTGCCCTTTGAACTATAACTCATATCTAAATTATAGACGTTCGGAGTTTTAACGCTACTGATGTTTGGCTTGATAAAATATTTCAATAATAACAAAACTGACCAAATTTTGATTGATTAGGATATCATACATCTAGATCTCGTTGTCTCTTGTGAACAGCAGAAAACTAGCCTGAACTTGTGCTTGTAATTAATTACCAATAGGTCGGCAATATATTGATGACGAAATATCTCATGATAAGAAAAATTTGTCCAATCTCTTGATGGAAGGGATATCTTGTTGTCGCTTTAGAACAGCAGAAAACTATCCAAAACTCTGCCTTGTAAATACCAAAAGGTAGGCAATATAATGATGACGAAATATCTCCTGATAAACAAAATTGGTGATATCTCTTGATGGACGGGATGTCTTGTTATTTCTTGTGAACAGCAGGAAACTAGCCTGAACTTGGGCTTGTAATTACCAAAAGGTCGGCAGTATATTGATGACGAAATATCTCATGATTAGCAAAATGTGTCCAATCTCTTGATGGAAGGGATGTCTTGTTGTCTCTTTTGAACAGCAGAAAACTACCCAAAACTCTGCCTTGTAAATACCAAAAGGTAGGCAATATAATGATGACGAAATATCTCCTGATAAACAAAATTGGTGAGATCTCTTGATGGACGGGATGGCTTGTTATTTCTTGTGAACAGCAGGAAACTAGCCTGAACTTGGGCTTGTAATTACCAAAAGGTCGGCAGTATATTGATGACGAAATATCACATGATTAGCAAAATTTGTCCAATCTCTTGATGGAAGGGATGTCTTGTTGTCTCTTTTGAACAGCAGAAAACTACCCAAAACTCTGCCTTGTAAATACCAAAAGGTAGGCAATATAATGATGACGAAATATCTCCTGATAAACAAAATTGGTGAGATCTCTTGATGGACGGGATGTCTTGTTATTTCTTGTGAACAGCAGGAAACTAGCCTGAACTTGGGCTTGTAATTACCAAAAGGTCGGCAGTATATTGATGACGAAATATCTCATGATTAGCAAAATTTGTCCAATCTCTTGATGGAAGGGATGTCTTGTTGTCTCTTTTGAACAGCAGAAAACTACCCAAAACTCTGCCTTGTAAATACCAAAAGGTAGGCAATATAATGATGACGAAATATCTCCTGATAAACAAAATTGGTGAGATCTCTTGATGGACGGGATGTCTTGTTATTTCTTGTGAACAGCAGGAAACTAGCCTGAACTTGGGCTTGTAATTACCAAAAGGTCGGCAGTATATTGATGACGAAATATCTCATGATCAGCAAAATTTGTCAGATCGCTAGATGGACGGGCTGTCTCATTTAAACCACTTGAAGGGTTGGATTGAAAAAAAAATATATATATCAAAGAATGCTATTTAAGTCGTAAAACTAAGCAAGCAATTGAATTACAATTAAAACGTAAGACCATAGAATTCAAAGTATTGACGATTTGCGTTTGAAAAATATCTATATATACACAAAATCAGAAACACCTCAAAATCCAATGCTTGAACGGAATTAATCTTAGCATGTGTGTGCCACACATGGAATAAAAATTGTCACAATATTAAATCGACAGCACTATTATTGTAAAATTGCATCAGAACTATCATAGATTAAGAAGTTGTAAAGCTCCTCTGGCCTCGATACATTCCGATGTATGGTACAGCAAGGAGTCAATTGGAGCACTTATACAATCCCATATCACATTAGGCCAAATAATCAACAGTTGCTGTTAAGATCTCTTTTGTTCCGGAGTATGCAACAGACGCCTAATACACCACAGGATAGCAAAAGCATTTTGTTCCTCCATTGTACGCGACACCTTATTTATTTGTCTAGCATCTATACTCTACCGTTTTCGGTTGATTAATTGATTGTTGGGTTTTATGACGCAAAGTCCAAAAAAACGAACAAACAATGCCTTACTACTGTCGGAGGCAACCAACAGAAAGTATACATGGTAATGATAGATGACAGAAACATACATAGTTTTATGCACAGACTCTGCGCTCAAAGAATCGGACACCCTGAACTTAGTTTTCGGTCGGCATGAAACTTATAATGTGTGTTCTACATGAAGATAAAATATATATTATCACAATATCACATCTTAAGGAATTCCTCTTACTATAATCCTTAAAATTACTCCAAAATTGTCATTAATTAGTAAGTTCTAAATCCCTTCTTCCCCGATATACAGACAACGAAACTCTTATGTTGTCATGTGGGATATGTTTTCTAACATCTTGCTGGTACTCCACCAGATCCCCTTCTCTCCGAGAATGGTGCAATAGAAGACCTAGTAGATCCCATACATTCTCAACGGGGGATAGATCTGTGGATATCGCAGCCCAAGGGAGGGATTGTATCGTACGGAGAAACTACCTGCGAGATGCAAACCGCGTGTGGTTTGGTGTTATAGTGTTTTAAAAAAGCATATCTTGGACATTCGAAGTGCAATACAAGATAACAGTTTGTACTATATTTCGGAAGTAACGTTATACTTTCAAACTACTTCTTATCGATATCTGAGGGAACCGACTAAATATTGGCTCCACAGTTTAGGAGTCAAATTATAGGCATAATAACTAGGAGTCACAGCGTAGGTTAAATAACTAGAATATATATAATAACTAGGAGTGACAGTATAGATATAATAAGTAAGAGTCATTATAGGCAAAATAATTTGGAGTCACAGTGTAGGTATAATACCTAGAAGTCACAGTATAAGTATTATGAATAGGAGTCACAGTGGCGCTATTTAGGAACGGTGTATTTTAGTTAACCTTCGAAAAGGTTTTGACGAGATATCTTGTCCAGCAATGTCGGAGACTAATTTTGTTATGACGGGATATACCATTATAACGATATTGCCAATTTTTTTATGACATTAAGGTCAATTTTTATCTAATGACGATATATGTCGTCCATCAAGATCTAGTCAGTTTTCATCTAATGATGATATATGTCGTCCATCAAGATCTAGGCAGTTTTCATCTAATGGCGATATATGCCGCCATCAAGATCTAGTCAGCTTTCATCTAATGATGATATATGTCGTCCATCAAGATCTAGGCAGTTTTCATCTAATGGCGATATATGCCGCCATCAAGATCTAGTCAGTTTTCATCTAATGATGATATATGTCGTCCGTCAAGATCTAGGCAGTTTTCATCTAATGGCGATATATGCCGCCATCAAGATCTAGTCAGCTTTCATCTAATGATGATATATGTCGTCCATCAAGATCTAGTCAGTTTTCATCTAATGGCGATATATGCCGCCATCAAGATCTAGTCAGCTTTCATCTAATGATGATATATGTCGTCCATCAAGATCTAGGCAGTTTTCATCTAATGGCGATATATGCCGCCATCAAGATCTAGTCAGCTTTCATTTAACCCTCTAACAGCCATACGGGTCTGAAGATCACGTCCTCAGAAACCCAAAACGCCCGAGTATCAGTAGCATTATAGCTAACTATTTCTTTCCCCCTTTTACTCATCATCAGAAGACCGTACAACAGATCCGAAACCCTCCGCTGTTTTAAATGAGGGGGTCGTATGGAAAGTGTTCTTTTTAACTTATAAGTCGATCTTAGAACTGGACATGGGTGTTTGCTGACGTTCAGTGACCATTACACAACATCTTTTAATCTCGGAAAGAAAAAAAGGATAAAAAATTGCGAAATTGTTAGAAAAAACACATTTTTGTATTTATAAGAATACTTTTCTTTGGTGAAATTTAGCGGAAATGTAAAGCAATAAGGGAAATTACTTGTAATAAAACGATGAAAACATTTTTTCAATTTTAATTAAACAAACATATTATGCTCTACGTATAATTTTAAATACATATTTGTTCATTAATTGTTTTAAAACAGCAATTTATATATATTTCCCTCTTATCTCGTTTATTTCAAATCTCTTGCAACTAGAATATATAAGTTATACGTTTTCTGTTGTGTTATCTCTCGGCAATAAATTTGCAATTTTTTACCTTATTTTTAAAGCAACATATCAAAAATTCGGGTTTTTTTTATGGAGATAATATATTTTTTACTTTGAAATTGATGTTTAAAAAGTTTTTCGGAAATATAATACAGTGATAAAAGTAGTTATTTTTCAATAATTATTCCTTATAAATAGAATCTCAAAGCAAAGTGAATTTTTGATAATGGTTTCTTTTAAAATGGATGACCAAAAGCATCTTGATAAATCACTGAAGTATTACTATAGTTACGCCGAAATTATGTCCTTGAAATAAAAGTTTTACTATTTGTGAGAACTTTTAAAAATATGCAGGTTTTCCTAAAAACACTAAGATAGGCAAACCTTTAAGTGTGGAAACTTTTGCTTATTTGAAATAAATTTCACACATTACTGTTATCACCAAACTCTCACTAATAAATCGAAAAAGTAGAATTTTTTACTAGCAATTCAAATTCTCTCTTTTTCAGTTACTATTATATATGCATAGGTAGAAAACCTGTCTTGGAATTAAATTTCACATAAAAATAAAAGCGATTAAGTACTTGAGTGAAATTTTGCGTTGAAAGTGACGTCACTCAAAATAAAAAGTGTAGTAGTTCCTTCATTTGTTTTAAATTTGTGACAACATCTATTCTAAAAGACCAAAACCTGGTCAGATGAGGGAAAACATAAACTCAACTACTAATAATGTCATCTCATTCTTATGCTATGCTAGCATTCTTAGAATTTTTTTCTTTTGTTTAAAACATACCCCCGACCATTTCTTCTGGGCTACTGTTTTCAAAATTTCTTAAATTATTTCTGGTTACCGATCGAGACAAATGGTTTTGAATACAAGAAAAGCTGACTTATCGACGCGAGGTCTCATCTCCCTCAGTCCTCAGGCTTCAAAGTTCCCGTCACGTGTACACAAACAACAACACTGGTTCTCTTATATGAAGCATAACCTTGAAAAGGACAATGGACAAAAAGGATAACTGGAACCCTTCTGTCCGAACTCCGCACTATTCTATTCAGAACAAGTTATAGTCGTTTACATTTCTCTTTGTAGCAAAAGCATGTGTTATCCTCAAGCAGTAAAAACTAAGAAGAGCCGCCTCGAATTGTTCACTTACGATTTTTTTACCTTTCTTTAGAGGTCCAGAGTTAACCCCTTGGGTGGTAAATACCCATTTGAAATTTCGCATTGTGGGAATATCACGGGTAAGGTTGAAGACTTTCCTGGAGGCAAATGCCCATTGAGCACTCAGTTCAAAGGACTCAGACCGATATATTCTCTACTGCCCCAAAACCAAACATGGGATAAAAATAAGTAGAGTGGGAAATTGTATTTAAAATTATAGCATGAATTATCGAATTCTTTTAAGGGTATATTTGCTTTTAGAGCAAGAATTATAGAATTATTTTTGATACATCTGATCGATCAAAAGTTTTCATTTTCAATTTGTCTTTAACTGTAATCTAGAGTTGGTTATTTGGATTTTATGGCATGAGGTTACGAACAGAATGAGCTGCATGCATGACCAAATAAAAACAATATGTAAACAAAATATAAACGTTATAAGCATGAAGAAAGAAAATATTTTAGACATTTTGCCCCAGAACATTTATCGTGCAAACAGAAAATATGCAAAGCTCATGTTTTTTTCATCCATTGATGATGTAATGTAGCAATAACCAATGAAACTATTATATGATTTATCCAAATGAATAGCATTTCTAAGATGCATTGTCCCCTTATGCATCCACAAAATCGAAAACCTTCAAAAATGGGCTTCATAGCAAAACCATGTATTTAAGATTTGTATGCTCACCGTGTGTTTAGAAGAAGTAAAGGTTTGTAACGTATCGCGAACTCAGTCTAATTTAGGAGATGGGTACTCTTAAGCTCAGGTTCCGGGAACGTGTCAAAAATATTAAATTATTCATTTAAAAATCTATTATAACATACATTCACAGGTTGAAGTAGAAAAGTTTCAAATAAAAACATTTCTATCACCTTAATATTGAGGTATTGAATAGATTTGTTTGTCAATAATAAATACAAAATTGTAGCTAATTAATTTATATTCTGTTTTCCTTAAGAAATATTTTAAAATCTGGATTAGTTCGGGTTTTACAGAATATATACTTGCATTATATTCTCACAATAAA
The DNA here is from genome assembly GCA_947359465.1 of Metellina segmentata. Classification (NCBI taxonomy): domain Eukaryota; kingdom Metazoa; phylum Arthropoda; class Arachnida; order Araneae; family Tetragnathidae; genus Metellina; species Metellina segmentata. The sequence goes on from OX375883.1 coordinate 49,216,584, forward strand.
TACCATAAATATATATTTCTCCAGTACTAATGATAATTTTTGTAGAAAATTTCTTTCACAGCAAATCAAGATCAAACATAAAATTTGCTCTAAATAAACACTTTTACTTATGATGAATTTGAAGTATATCTGTTAACAGTATCGAGAGAGAGAGAGATTTAAAAAATAAAGTTACTGAAATTCTGGAATATTCTTGAATAGAGCAATTTCGTCAGCATTAAAACCCTAATCATCTTTAAAACAATTCTGACACAAGCACATTTTGCAAGTATGACACTCAAAGGAGCTTTCAATGGAACGTCCGCTTATAGTTTTAAGTCCAAGCTTACGACAAAGGACTCAAGTCCTTTTGCGTCCATCGATTTTTCTTTTCTTGTGAGCGTGAATAGGAGTTGGTGAAAATTCTGAAATATTTCTTTTTCGACACCCTTCTTTTGCCAGCTCATCAATCAGTTCTAACTTGAAATCATAGAGTTGAAATGATCGCTTTATCGGTGGAGAGTTGGTTGTTTTGTGCAAAATGTAGGCATTGCTAATGGCAGTGTCAAGTAGAAAGGAAAACACATACCACCACCATTTAGATGATTTCCTAACTACTGAAAAATATTTTCTTCGTTGGTCAGTCAAATCAACTCCTCACATATGTTTATTATAATCCGCGAAAGCTACGGGGGACTGCACTAAATTTTTTTCTGATCCTTTCCTTCTGGTAACCAAACAACTCTCATTTTTAACATTTGTAGATAAAAGATGTATCTGTTTTTTGTCTACTCAAGTTGTACATAGAATGCTCGGAGAGTTTATGCACTGAAAACATTTGATTTCATGAGGAACCTATAACTTTAAATTTTTTAATTCTTTGGGCAAATTTTTTGGTTTTCCATCACAGTTCCACAAGAATATATTCCTATTTTTAGCAGATCTTTCATCAGTATGACGCTACTGAAAAAGCAATCAAAGTATATTGTGTGGCTTTTATGGGCTATGTCTTTTACTAGATGCATCATAACATCATATCCCAATCAATTTGTTGATCTCGGGGTGTTGTCTTTTTTCCCACAGTACATTTCAAAGGACAGTGTGTATCCTAAGTAAGGTGTACACAGCATCCAAATTTTGATGCCTCGTTTGGCGGGTTTTAAGGGCATATATTGTATAATGCCCAAACGTCCCTTAAATTTAACGAGTGCTTCGTCAACTGATAACTGAGCGTACGGCTTAAAATGCTCGGAAAAATTTTTGCGCAAATATGTTTGTAATGGTTCTACTTTTTGTAAGAAATTGAAATTTTCACTTTCCTTCTTAAGTTCGGATTCCCTGTCCGATATATGAAAATAGTGCTTTATTCGTAAAAATCTATTTTTACTCATCATCATTTTCACCCTCGTATTTCCGAGTGTTTCGTTACCCAGGCATTTTAAAAGCAAAATATCTCACAGAAGTTTATCCGATCCGCAGACAGAGTGAAGAAGCTATTATGTGTAGTTAGAAAAGGACCCCCTGACACCTGATGATCGCTTAAGGTGACAGGTCGATCTTCGAGACCCTTTTGTAAAGTGCGGTTGAATGATTACCCTCCTCACCGGTAGAGGGGAAGATACGCTGATTAGTTTAAGGCCGGTTCGGGCGGACAGCGGTCGTCTGGATGTAAAGCCGTCTCGGGCGGTTTGGCATTCAGAGGGCTAATGATGATATATGTCGTCCATCAAGATCTAGGCAGTTTTCATCTAATGGCGATATATGCCGCCATCAAAATCTAGTCAGTTTTCATCTAATGATGATATATGTCGTCCATCAAGATCTAGGCAGTTTTCATCTAATGGCGATATATGCCGCCATCAAAATCTAGTCGATTTCCATTTAATAACGTTATATGTCGTCCGTCAAGACCTATGAATGATTTTGCTAAAAGACGAGTTACCTCGTCAGGATCAACACGAGGAAGGTCTTATCATCAGACAACATAATCTTCTTTACTTTCTTTTTCGATAAAAATAATGTTTACGGATATATATTTCTATTATATCCTCTTTTTTTACATCTAAATTATTTTAAATTTAGTTAATTACTTTTTTCCAATTAGGACTTCCGCTTAATGGATTTGCATATATTTTTCAAGTTATAACGTAAGATCTTTAGAAAATTCCGTCCAGTTCTGAATAAAGATACATATGAGCTCAGCTATTTCATAACATTTAAAGGAATTAATTAAAAGGAAAATAGATTTCAGTGAATAGGGGTGGATTTATTATTAATAACACTAACATAGTACGAGCAAACTGCAACTTCTTCAGTATTATAAACATTTACATACGTTTTGGTAAGTAATAAAAAAATAAATAATCTATAAATCTTATAAACATAAGTAAGTCACTTCATGTGAAAAACTAAATCTGAAAGTATATTACCTTAAACAATTTTATATTTCTGAACGTGGCTGTCTAATAATGCCAATTAAATGAAACCGTCAGGTGTCCAATAGTAAGCATTAAATCATTTTTTTGCAGTGTTTTTACGTTTCGATGCAAATCAATGTTAGCATTTCCTTGGATTGAATGTATTAACAAGTAATACTTTATTACCTTTAATCGGTACAAGAATTGCTTCCACGCACATGCTAGCATTTGTATTGATATCTTAAGCCTATAATTCAGCGAAATTATTCTTTATTTAAGACCGAATTTAACATAGAAAGCATATTACAGTTTATATATATATATATATATATATATATATATATATATATATATATATATATATATATATATATATATATATATATATATATATATATATATATATATATAGATATAGATAGATATAGATATATAGATATTTCTTCACATTTTCTTAATAATGAATGCACAGCCTACATTTTCCATGATCAATAACGTAGTGATATATTCCACACCAAAGCCAAATTTACAAATGTACTTCAAAACCTTTTTACAGTTCCCAAATCATTCAATACAAAATTTAATCCAGACATCTCATTGCACCACCAACAAGCAAAGTTCATTGATGAAATTCAGCAACTGAAACACCAACATTAATGGCCGATTGCCAGGTATCTCCAAAAGCTAACTTAAACTTTCTTCAAGACCGTCTACAACTTCAAAATCATTCGATACGAAATGCAATCAAGGCCAATGACAAACGAACCCCATTGATTAAACTCAGCAAGCCATATAGCAGCTTTAATCGCCAATTCCCAGGTATATCCGGAAGCTAACGCTATTATCAAAAATAGCAACTATGAACAAGTGTATTGGAGAAATTACGACACTGCTGTCATCTTTTTAATGCGATCCAATTTGCAAGGTAACGATTGTATCTCATTTTTCCGATATTTACCCTTCCGCCTTTATGTTTAACAATTTACCCCCAGCCCATTTTAGTATCATTCACTTGTAATAAATATCGATAAAAGGTTAACCGGGACGATAAATTTGATTATTTATCGAAAGCCGTTAGGATCAAAGCAATGGCGGCCGAAAGCGCGCGGATATTGCCTGATCTTGGCCTCTTGCTTTTGTTGAGTCCGTGTCGTTCTTAATCGATGGATTTCGTACGGCTGAGACGACGCAGAAGTGGTTTGTGTGCCGTTGTGATGAGTTCAATATTTGTTTGAGTGGTAATAGTCATATTTCAGTTTTTTAAGCAGGCCTCGTGGATTAATGACCATTAAACACTCATTTATATTTGCTTCATGTCCTGATATCTATATCTAATAACTACTCAATTTGTTTCCAACCTTTCATCTTTTACGACTTAATTTCAGATTTGAAGCACTGGGTTTCTGACGTCAAATGGGTTGTTGTTCACGGACCTTTTAGAGGTATCAAAGTTAAATTGGTTATACATATTTAGATTTTTACTGATAATTGGGCAAAGTAATGGGATAGCCTGAAGTATAAACTGCTTAATTATGTATCGAAGCAAGTTAGGATCAAAACAACGGTTACTTGGATATTGCATGAACTTATCATCTTGATGTGTCAGTGTCCCATTTGATAGATGGAGTCGTTTCAGATGAGACGATACAGAACTAGTTTGTATACAATCGTGATGAGTTTTATATTTGTTTGAGTGATTAAAAAAATATAACTTTCTCAAAAGTTGGCCTTCAACAGAATTAATTGCTAATATATAAATTCTGATTTATTTCCTTCTTATCCAAACACCTATATATATATATATATATATATATATATATATATATATATATATATATATATATATATATATATATATATATATATAATCAGTATTCAATTCGTTTCGAGTAATTTATTATTAATGAATACATTTTAAGATTTATACATTTGCTTTCGATGTAAAAGGTTTTTTTATCACTGAAATTGGAAGTACCGAAGTACAGATGGTTTTACATATTTGGGATTTTATACATTTTACATTTTATTATTACTTTATTATACATTTTATTTTATTACATATTATAATTATTATTATTTTATTATACATTTTAATATTTATACATTTGCTTTCGATGAAAAAGGGCTTTTTATCACTGAAATTGGAAGTACCGAAGTACAGATGGTTTTACATATTTAGAGATATGTTAGATATGATAAAATGTATATAAAACATGTCTTGTATTATAAGCTGTTTAGGAAATGAATAGGTCGGTATTAAGTATTTCTTACACATGCCCCATCGTCAACAAATAATATGTAATCAATCGATTCTAGTGTCTCTACTTCACGACTTTAAACCATGGTTGGGTACATAAAGTGGCATCTGTACATAGGTTTGGACGTTTTAAATTTTGCTGGTTATAAATATTTATTTTCTTAGAGAGAGATCAGCAACAGAAAGTGTCAACCCGGTTAAGAGATGAACCTTGACATTGAATTTAATAATCTATCGAAAGTCATTAGGAACAAAGCTTGTATCTGGAATACTATGCATATTGCCCAAACATAGACTCGTGCTTGTGTTTCGTCAGTATACCTCTTTTTTGATGAGGTTTGCGTCTTAAACCATCCAAGTGGTTTCGATGAGATATCTCGACCATAAAGATGTGACTAATTTTGGTGATGACGAGTTGTCTCGTCATCAGGATGTTGTCGACATTTGGTTGATGGCAAGATCAAAATCTGATAGCTTACTTCTACTGAATATATATCTCGTCATTCAAAATCTGGTCAGTTTTTCTTATGATAAGATCCTTCATCCATCCAACCAACATCCAGAAGGGTTAAGTCATCGTTGTACATCTATGTGTGATTGAAGATGTGACTAATTTTGGTGATGACAAGTTGTCTCCTCATCAGGATGTTGTCAACATTTGGTTGATGGCAAGATCAAAATCTGATTGCTTACTTCTACTGAATATATATCTCGTCATTCAAAATCTGGTCACTTTTGCTTATGATAAGATCCTCCATAAATCCAACCAACAACCAGAAGGGTTAAGTCATCGTTGTACATCTGGAATTGTTAGTGCTCTATTATTTAAGGGTTGTTGAAACCCATCAGCCTTACTCCCAGGTTAAGGATCTTAACCCTTCAAGTGGTTTTGACGATATATCTCATCCATCAATATCAGACTATATTTGCTAATGAAACAATACCACGTCCATCAAAATGTGATCAGTTTTGTTAATGACGACATACCTTTTCGAGATAAAACATCCATATTACTTTAAAAATGAGAAACCAAATTGTACCTAGCCCAAAACTCGTGGTAGTAGGTATTAGATTTTTGAACTATAGACTGATCACTGCAGGACAGTTTTCAACACGAGGACAAACCAGCAGGGCAGTTAAGCAAAAGTACTGATTACTTCTGAAGAAACCCAATCTACTTTGAGCATACCATAAGAAACGACCCACCTTTATCTCAATATGTGCATTTGCAAATCAAATATTTGCCAGATCTTGTACGACTCCGCAGGAACAGCCTTACTTTATTTATGCCCAAGTAAACACTCATTTTGCCGAGTGTCCGTGACTATAAATATCCACCACCGGGCAATGTCATTTCATCCCCATACAAGTCTACTGATATCTGCAATCGATGGGTAATGGAGTGAGGAGCAAAAGTGGTCAGAGGCTTTCAATCTGTATAGATCTTTCCCTTGTATTGGACGGACAAGCATATAATTTGAACGTAATAACGGTCTGCATATTGAACAATTCAAAGCCAACCGTTGGACCGCCCTCTGGTCACGCCCACTTAAAAGAGGGGTAGTCCCTCTCACCACGCATGCAAAATGACTGCTGCTTCAGAAGCAGGTATGGGCTCCCATGAAGGATAGTTACTGATCACGCGAAAAGTGGAAATTCCATTAGCTTGGACTTTCTATTGTTTTCTGGGGGACGTTTTCTTTGTATTAAAACATCATGTTTGTGGTATTATTTTTATATTTTAGGCATGTTCTTTGCACAAGACACTACTTGGCACAAATGCGTTTTATATGGAAGCGAATCATGTTTGTTTAAAAGGTTTCTAAAGTATATTCTGTTTATTTCAAGTGGATTTGTAAGATTATATTGCAAGTCTCCGATGATAAGGCAGTCGACCTTGATTTATTTGATTTTATTAAAGGTGTGAAAGTGGAGCTAGATTCCTTCTAGCTATCTAAACATTGTTAATTTACTTATTGTCTCAAACACTGCTAAAATCCAAACAAATATCTAAAGTTCATTTGATATCTGTACATACCTCATGAAATAACTGCAATAATTATGGGTATTTTTCAAAGTACATGGTGCTACTTTGATACATAAAAAACAAACATGGTACTGAAGGTATCCACGAATGGTGAAGCTATCCCAGGACATGAACTTAACTGTCATTAAAAAATGAAAGGGTCTGCTATTGGCTTATGTTAACCATCCATGTGGTTTTGACAAGATATCCATTCCAGCAAGATCCGATAAATTTTGATAATGTCAATATATCTGGTCTTCAAGATATTGCGGATATGTTGTAATGACGCGATCAAGATCTGATTTGTATTCTTCCATTGACGAGATCAAGTTCTGGTCAGTATGCCTCCAATGATGGGATCAAGAACTGGTCAATCTTCTCCTAATCATGATAATTTGGTCGAAACCACTTGGAGAGTAGATAATTGTAGCATAATATATCAAACCTATTTCAAGTCTACAATGAACACATAACTCCGACCCCGCTATCACTTGAAAGTCTGAAGCAAATCACCATTGGCGAAAATTGTGCTTAAAGTTAAAAACTTTTATCCATAAAAAAGCACGTTTTAAAGAAATGTTCTGAAATGTCTAATCCAGTTGCTGGCATTGATCTCCGATCACCTTGCCATCCTTCAGTTACTTTAGTTGAAACATCACACACATTAATTAAAATCCAGCATTAAGAATCCTCGCACAACATCAAAATCTCATCAAAATCTCAAAAAAAAAAAACACATGCATACCAACGCAACATCAATCCCAACCCCGCAATCACTTGAATGTCTCAGCCAAATCCCTATCGACAGAAATTCTGCTTAAAAGTAAAAGATTGTGTCCAAAAAAGTTTACATTTCAAAAAATTCTTCTGAAATGTCAACATTTAAATCAAAGATGATAATGGCCACTTCCCGCTTTCACCCTTCAGTTTCGCCAGTTTGTAACTTCCCCCGACTTAATATCAATTCAGCATTAAGAATCCAGCACCAAAATCACCAATCCAACTCATGTTTATAAAGTACATGCATACAAACACAACCCCAACTCCACAGTCACTTGAAAGTCCCAACCACACGGCCTGCGGCGAGTGGCGGAACTCAGGCAAGCGTCCAGATTCAATCCCCAACTGAACCCTCCAGGTTACAAATCACTACAATCAGGCATCTCTCGAAACGATTTACCTCCACACAGTGGTCGAATTAGCCCTCGCTAAATGACCGTCACGCTCAATTCACTCGATTGGTTAACGGCAAGTCTCTTCGAACAGTTGGTGATCATTAAGAGTTTGTAGCTGGGATATGTATCTGGTGGGGTTGGGGAGGTAGTTTAACAATCTGGAAGAAAAAGATTGGATTATCTGGGGTTAGGAAATGTCTGTGTTATGTGCTTCGTGGATAGGTTCGGGATGCGTTAAGGTTCCTATTGACGAGTTCGTTGTTTTGGGCTTTTAATGATGGCATATTTGGCCAAAATTGGATTATCTGGGGATAGGAAACGTCTGTGCTATGTGCTTCGTGGATAGGTTCGGGATGCGTTAAGGTTCCTATTGACGAGTTGGTTGTTTTGGGCTTTTAATGATGGCATATTTGGCCAAGATTGGATTATCTGGGGATAAGAAACGTCTGTGCTATGTGCTTCGTGGATAGGTTCGGGATGCGTTAAGGTTCCTATTGATGAGTTGGTTGTTTTGGGCTTTTATTGATGGCATATTTGGCCAAGCTGCGCCAAACACTAGACACGGAGGGAGGAAAAAAAATAGAAGTATAGGTTAGGACCGAAGGGTGACAAATCACTTGGGTACCTCGGGGTTTGTATTGAAGTAAAAGTGTTGGTGGCAGATGTTTGGTTTTTATGAATAGCGTTTGGTACCAGCTTGGTCAATTATTGCCACTGCACGATAAAAAAGTGGTTTGGTTTTTGGTGGTTTGGTGGTAATTACTAGTCATAAAATTTGAAACAAAGTTAAGTTAACTAATAACAACTATCTGAGCCAAAAACAAGAAAAACAGAAAGGAACAAAGCCAAAAGCAGAAGGTATGCGAGGGTAAGATAGCAGGGTAACACATCACTTGTATACAGCAGAGTTTGTATTGACGTAACAGTGTTGTGTAGATACGTTTGGCTTTTATGAGTAGTGTTTGGGCGCATGTAGGTCGATTATCGTCAATGCACCATATAAAGTGGTTTGGTTTATAGTGCATTGATAATTTACCATATTGCGCCAAACAATAAACATAAAATTTGAAACAAAATTAAAGTAACTAATAACTAATTAACTGAGCCAAATACAATATAAATAGGGAGGACAAAGTCAAAAGCAGAAGGGTTATGCGAGGGTAAGACAAAAGGGTGGCACTCACTCGGGTACATGGAGGTGTGTATTGACGTAACCAGTGATGTGCAGATAAGTTTGGTTTTGTGACTAGTGTTTAGCTAAGTGTTAGCAATAGTGAACTGGCTATACCGTCATAAAATTTGAAATATAAGTTGAGAAGACTAATAATATAACAGTAAGTTGATTGAAATTGAATTTATGAAATGTAGGAAATCTAAAGTTTGGTGTTCAATTAAATCTTTTTACAAATAGGAATTTATTTTATGCGTTTCTCTTTTGAGTAATCTCGTGAAACCACTTGAAATGTTAAGCTCACAAATTGTATATGCTCTGAACATAGGGATGAATAAAAAAGTTCTGATGTAAATTCAACTTTTTCAGATTAAAATTTAATTCACTATTTTGAAAATAATTTCACATATTTATTTAAATCTCAACATTCAGACATGTTTCTTCCAAGTACTTTTTGAAATAGGGCCTCCATCTCTGCAACCAACGAATAACGATTGACAACACTTCTCATTGGCATACCTATTTTACACTTGTATATTACAAAGTATGTCCCATTCTGCTTAACTGACCAGATTAATTTTACTCTTGACACATTATATATTTTAACTGAATGTTCAGTTTTTGACAATCACAGACAAATCCAATTTGGAGTTACTAACCCCATCTTAAAATACCTTTTGGAATATACTTTGTACAGAAATGTGCTTTCATTAATAACTCACGAATAAATCATGTCTAATAAGACATTATATGCGCCCTACTAACAATCGATATAATCAGTCAATTCATGGGTATTCTCAAAATAATACACTTTTCCCCATGATGTAGAATTTCATATTCATCTGCTCAAATGGCTTCCTGAATGAAAAAATTTAACGTATGACAAAAATCATATTGGTAGAACAAGCATAAGTCCATCAAATATATCTACATAATTGTTCAAGAGATGCTAAAACTTTTGAAAGAATGCCGTACAAAAATATAATCTTCAAAGAATGGTCTTGTCTTCAAATTTTTGATAGTATTAATACAATACATATACCATTCTCAAACAAAGACAAATTGTGTATTCCACAGCACATTTTGGACTATTATTTCTACAGAAATCTGTTCGCTTTATTCCTGACTACAAAGGACTCATGTATGGTTAGACATTAGTCGATGTGTGAAGAGTATAACTATTTTATTACACTTTTCGTCGTGATTTAAAATGCAGCAATCTAAATGCTTCCCGACTCACATGAATTTAGCATACGGAAATACCATTGGTGAAACAAATATTACTCGATCTTGTCTATCCACATAATGATTTTAAAGGGATATTGTAATCTGTAAAGGAATGCCTCAGACACGTATGATCTTTCCATTTCAAAGAGTGTGGTTTTGTATGAATATCTATTAATATTTATACCTATACCCAGCTTAAACAAGATGAAATGTTTCTGCACTGCACTTTTGGACTTTTCGTTTCACGAAAACTTCCGCAGATAAAATTCCACTTGTATGCTTAAACATAAGTCAATTTGCTGCTAGTCTCGAACCTTTACACTTTTCATCCTAATTTAAAATGCTTCCAGAATAAAAAGAATCCAACAAATACAAATGTAATCAATAAAAATAATATAAGTCCATCTATTATATCCACAGAATGGTTTCAAATGGATACTAAAGCCCTTAAAGGAAAGACGCTCACAGATAAATTATTTTTTCTTCAAAGAAAGGTTTTGTCTGAATCTCGAATTATTTACTCACATCGCACCCCGGCAAGAAAAGGAACAAAACTCAAAAAATAAACATTTTGATGCTATGCCTTAAATATATATGTATGAGGTAGCTCAGCGTGTTATAGTACTATTCTATAGAATATAATAGAAGTTACCACCATAAATACTTACCTAAAATTTAAAAGAGGCTTATACTATTACATCATAAGTTTAATAGTTTCATTTAAATAGATGTTTCTCAAATTCTGTAATTTTGAATTGCGTCACTTTCTTGCATGGGTGCTATATCTCAAACAAATTGTTTTTGCACAGCACCATGTGGGCTATTCGTTTCACAGAAACTTATGTTACTTGATACTTGACTTGAATTGATCCATGAGAACTTAGACATCAATCAATTCGCGAGTATACTCAAAATATTACTTATCGCCATGATTTAGAATTACAAATGCAGCTACCAGTAGCTTCCAGAAGAGAAATAATTCAACCATTCAAGAATTTTTGACCGGATGGTTTGTCCATAAAGATCTGGAAAAATTTGCTAAAGACAAGATACGTCATTCATCTAAAACTGGTCATTTTTGTTAATTACGAGATTCCTCGTCGAGATAAAACCGCCATATATCTCAAGAAGAAGTATACTATAAGAAGTTAGTACCTTTTAGACCTTGCGTTGCTCGTGAAAACATACTTTTTTGATGCATCATAAATAATTGAGTTTTGTATATTGTAGTATAACATTGATACACAGTTTAAAGATAATTGTATGGCTTTTAAAAAACTGCAGTCATATTTGTAATTAAAAACATCTATTTTTAAAAACCTAGCAAAAATTATACACAATTTCTTCGTTTTGAAATTTACCCACTTAAATTTCCCGCAAAATAACTTTTGAAAGATACGCTGTAAAACCCAAATGTTTGCACCAAATTGAAGCACATGAATGTCTTTATTCTATAAACTAAGGAATTTGGGATATTTGAAGTAAAAATAATTATAAAAATTAAAATTTTAAAATAAGTCAACTTTGAAAAATGTTTAGTTATGTATGAATCCATAAGTAAAAAACTATAGCTCTCATACACAAATCCATAGTTCAGAGAACTAAGATCTACTTTTAGAATAACAATACAAAATTTCTTAACTCAACGTTTATTAGTTTTCTTTAAACTTGAGGGAAAGTTAAGTGGGTAAATTTCAAAACGAAGTAATTTTGTATAATTTTTGCTAGGTTTTATAAAAAAATGATTTAATTACAAATATGACTGCAGTTTTTTTAAAAGCCATACAATTATCTTTAAACTGTATCAATTTTATACTACAGTATACAAAAGTGAATTATTTATGATGAATCGAAAAAAGTATGTTTTCGCGAGCAACGCAAGGTCTAAAATGTACTAACTCCCCTTGATACAAGAAGAAAGAACAAATTGTGTATCGCCAAGTTTGTGTCGGTCAAGTTTGAAACAGGTTTTTGCAACAGCAGTCACTGCAGGCTCGTATTCAACGACACAATAAACCACCAATGATAAAACGAATATAAGTCCATTTAGTCTATCCATAGAAAGATTTTAAGAATATACTGAAACCTTTGTGTTGGAACGACACACACAAATATAATCTTTCATCTTCAAACAACGGTTTAGGCTGAATCTCTGATAGTATTAATACCTTAAGCGATCTCAAACATAGACAAATTGTTTTTTGCACAGCATAATTATTTCTACAGAAAAAAGTCCACAAGCGAGGAATAAATAACTTAAGCACCAAAGAGAAAGAAAAAAAAATATCCATTAGCTTCTTTTTCGCTTTGTAACTTTCGGAGGCAAATCAATAATAACCTGAAAAATGACCATCTGCATATCCAGGCTTCTGCAAATATTTATTTTGAAAGCAGAATGCTACGCTTTTTTCCTACCCTTTTTCAAATTACTGAAACATGTTTGTTTCGTATATACGGCTTCGATCCAACCAACATTAATGATGCATGAATACGTTTTCCTGTAGATTCGTATTATTTTACTTTCATAAATATGGAACTGGGGGAAAATAAATAAAAAGAAATTTCGGAGCACTTCAGTGATTTTGACTTCGTTTTTTTATCTCTCAGGTCCCCGGTTAAAAGTCAAACAAAAACTTGGATATCAATATCAATGTTTAACAGGAGAATATGCTTTTACGTCGTAAAATAAATATTGATGTAGGATAATCTTTTTGAGCAGTGTAGGAATAATTTAATGGATTCGTCAAACTCATGAGTTGAAGAAAGTATGCTTTCTCGGAAACATGGCATTACAAGATGAGCTAATAGTTCTGCAAAGATTTACGTCTGTTCGGAGAACGACTATTTCCTATTGTAGTGTTGCGTTCGTGGTTTCTTTGTAATGGTCTTGCTGTGCAGCAGAAAACAACATTCAAAATTAGTTCAATTAGGTAAAATATTATTTGGATACTTCTTTATTTCAAACAACGTGCAATTTCCAGCATTTAGACATTAATTCGCTATGTGTTTTAGACGATATATATTGTCAATTTAGATTTAACCAATTTTGTCAATTACGAGGTATCTTGTCAAAATGATACTGCCGAATTTTCGAAGATGATGAGTTAAAAATGTGGTTAGTCTTTTTCTAATTACGAGGTATCTTGTCTACCGTTTTGATCATTTTTTTTCAAATGAGAAGGTATCTTCTCCATCAAGATCTTTTCTAATGAAAAGGTATCTTTGCCATCCAGATCAGGTCTTTTTTTCTTATAACGACCATCTTGTTCATCAATATCTGGTCAGTTTTTGTCTAATGGCAGAGTATAATTTCCATTAGATCTGATCAGTTCTTTTTCTTATAGCCTGTATCTTTTTCATCAATATCTGCTCAGTTATTGTTTATGACAAGTGTGTTATTTTTTAAGATCTGGTTAGTTTTTTCTAATCACGGTAACCCTCTTGAAATCAACCGCCAGGAAGGTTAAACAAAAACAGTTAAAGAAACATAAAATAGTTATATAGTATATGTACTGAGAATATATTAGACAATTGAATCATATTTCAGTAATTTTTTGACAAATATATTATGTTTGAAAGAAGAACTTTCGAAAATTGAATAAGAAGACATTTTTAAAATTTGTTGGTTTGTTTTTTAACGTATTAGGATAAACAAATATTGTTTTTATGCGGATATTTTAACAGGTCATCTTTAAGCTGGGAAAAAGTCACACTATTTTATCAGATCAAATAGAAACTCAAAGTATTACTCGAATACACATAATACTCAAAGTGCATACTGGAACAGTAAGAAAAAAAGTTATATTTAACATATTTTATCATTATTTTTTGTGACGCATAAATAAAAACCTAACCAAAAAACCTCAAGATAACAAAAAAAACTCTTTTTTACATTTTTTGCAGTTTATGAACTATTTCATAAAACCGGTTTATTTATTACTTAGTTATCTTTCGTTTCATCTTTTCTTTTTGTTTACATAATCCTATAGTTAATGATGTAACAATCATTTGCTCAGCAGAACGAAGGTTTATTACATCTCTTAAGCTTAATCGGTACTTATTCAGTATCATGAGTCATTTACAAATAAATGTGCAATGAAAATGGCATAGTCTCATCGTTGCACTGACCATAATTACTATACAAGCAGAGCTCGATTTCTCAACTATAACTGGCACAAGCTCTTATTTGTTACATTCTTGTATAAATAGGGTATTAAATTAGTTGGTTTAATGTTGTGTAATGGCAAGATATGGAACACACAGCAACAATTTATTGACTCAGAATGCTAGAAATGCATCCAGGGTAATAACAGGAATATAATCAACGCTGTCTACAGTTCGCGGGTTGCTAGAGCATAGGGCTAACACATATAGCCACGGTGGGCTCATTATACAACTAGGAAAAACATATTTTCTAAACAAGCTCTCTATGTTCAACGCAAATACAATTTTGTAAAGCATTTAAGAACCCGAGAGAATAATAGTGTCTCAACTCAGCCTTCCTCCTGATATGATCTCACCGCGGTTCAGTGAGTTTGCTCTATACGCTAGCAACCTACTAGTTGTAGATGGCTCGGGTTCAATTCCTTTAAGTTACGCAAGGTGTATTTCTGTCTTCCGCTCCAGTAAAACATGTTTTATGTGTGCATATCCATTACTTGGTATTGCCATCATCGAAGCATCGACAACATTCAGATGACGAGGTATATCGTTATTAGAAAGTTAAAATCTGTATGGAAGAGATACCTCGTTTGATCGGTATTTATCTCGTCGTCTGGATAGGTATTTATCTCGTCGTCTGACTGGGTATTGATGTCGTCGTCTGACTGGGTATTGGTGTAGTCGTCTGACAAGGTATTTATCTCGTCGTATGACTAGGTATTGACGTCGTCGTCTGACTAGGTATTGATCTCGTCGTCTGACTAGGTATTTATCTCGTCGAATGACTGGGTATTGATCTCGTCGTATGACTGGGTATTGATCTCGTCGTCTGACTATGTATTGATCTCGTCGTCTGACTAGGTATTGATCTCGTCGTCTGAATAGCTATTGATCTCGTCATCTTCAGAAAATTGGCAAAATCTTTATGACGAAATATTTCTTTATTAGCTAAATTGGTCAGATCTTGATTGATGTTTCTTTATTATGCAAATTCGCCAGACCTTAATTGATGAATTATTTCGTCATTAGTGAAATTGGTCAGATCTTGATTGATGAGATATTTCTTCATTATCCAAGTTGGTTAGATCTCGATTGATGAGATATTTCTTCATAATCCAAATTGGTCGAATCTTAAATGATGGAATATTTCTCATAAGTAAAATTGGGCACAAATTGATTGATGAGATACTACTACATTATCAAAGTTGATCAGACCCTGATTGCTGAAATATTTTGTCATTAGAAAATTGTTCAGATCTTTATTGATGAGGTGTTTCCTGGAAAGGGAGAATAAAGAAGCCAATGCTAGATTCAAACCATGCACAATTCCTCACATCATCAGTTTCAAACAAATAACATTAACTGGTTTCTGATGGTGCAAGGACCAAATCTGGTCAAGTTGTGCCAAACAATTTTATTGTTCGAGTAAATGATCATACCAGCAATGAAACTTCTACTAGAATAGATGAGAGAAATACATCCTGGAGAACTCCTGGAATTGAACATACACAGCCTAGAAATCACAGGTAGCACAATGGACAACCCCATACATGTAATTTGTATGTAGACTAAGAGTTGGTATTCAGAGGAGATACAAAAATGGTGACCATCATATCGACTCGAAGTGCTTGATTGAGAAAAATTGAATTGAGTGAAAAATTGACTTGGTTGGCCTATTTGGTAACTTTTGCCTCTTTGACGATGTAATATATCATGATGGAGAGGAGTTTGAATGCCTTTTCCTATAGTGACAACAGAAGTGATGAAATTGCCGCAGTCTATATCTATGTCACGCGGTCCAATCAGATGATGAAATCAATGGATGGGCGTTTTTTCCCCTTCCGGGGACAAATCAGACGATGCGCATTAGATACCGCCCAGCTGACGAAAGTAGTCTAAGGATCACGCTACTACTAGTTTAATTCATATGATCCTGGTTAAATAAAAAGGTTACCACTGATCACTTTTACTTTATAATTCCACTTTGGAATAACCCACTAGAACACGATGACTTCGTCCAGCTGCATGGAATCAAAAATACACAAATCGATTTCATACATGCACCACACTCAACTAATAACAGGAAGTAGATGCATTCCACGCTGTCGCTATATTTCTTACTCACAGGAAGAAATAATTGCCAACTAAAAACACAGACGTCCCCCCTTACTCTACCACAACTATAGGTTAATAAACACCCCTACTCTTACGTTCTCATTAAGAAAGATGAACAAAATACCATAACCTAAACTAACATGATCTAATTAATAAAGCAATAATACCCACGCAAAAACCAAAGAACAGAAAAGACAGCCGCAACAAAGCTGATCATGAGCGTGTAACCACAGTATTTTGGGGCAAAATTTATCGCACTAATTAAGGGAAGTGCATCTCTAATTAAATTGAAAACTAATGAAAAGATAAAGAAGGGCCATCTCCTTTATAAGAAGAGAATTTCGTATTTAGATTGGCTTTTTCTTTTACTGATAGGTCTTTGATTCGGGTATTTTTTCCGATATCCAGTGCTCCAGCTATTCAGAACCAATGAGTTTTATCTCTAAGAGGGGATGCAGAGGGGAACTAATTAATGATCCCTTTTTGAAAGCGAGGTTAAGGCCTGAGATCAAATAAAGTTTGAGCGGGCCGAGTAATTTGCTTTCTGAAGTCAGTCAAGTGTTTGGAGAGATGGAAGTTTGAAATTTTAGTAATTTGATACTCGTTCGTTTCAATTTACCCGTGGGTACAGAAGGAATTTCAGTTACTCATTGACAGAATCGGGCTCGGCTGTCTGTACCGCTATACTTTTTGATTCACTTTTACTAAAATTATTTGAAGTTTACAAGGAAACTTGTAAAACTCCTGCATATCGTACGGCGTGCGGTCGGCATCCAGTCAGCAAGATCTCTTTTTACGTAGACCAAGGAAGTAATACACCTTTTAAGATCAGACCAGACTAAAAAAGGTAATTTAAATCAATTTAACTATCTTGATGATTGTTTTGATAATCAAAACTGGTCATATCTTGATAAACGAGATGTAGTTAGACAAAAACAGACCATACAATGATCTCGTCCTATTATGAAAATCTTCAATATATTGTTGATGAATTATGTCGTCATTAGTAAACTTAATTCTTAATCAGATAATATTTATAGACAAGCTATCTTATCAAGTCTTTGCTGAACTGGTTCCGAGTCGGAGCCAGTTGCGGGGACGATTCCATTTAGGACCGTAGGTATGTTGGTAGATAATAAACTCGTGAAAAGTGAATCGATTCTTCAATTCGATTCTTTTGAAACTTCTTTCTTCTGTTAGAGTTTACTATCATTTTTTATTTACTTTTCTGGTAGTATTTTTTCGTGTCTTCAATGATTTTGAAGCATATTTATTAAATGAATGAGTTCGAAATAGTATTCCATTTCCATCACGAGGTGGACGACGGAAAACTGAGATGACTGAGTGTGTTTTTGTTTCGCATTTTGTACGGAGCAATTATACAAACTACCTTAAAAGAAACACTCACTAAACACACAAGAAAACAATATTCACTAAAAACACAAGAAAAATCAACACTAACTAAAAACACAAAAAAAAAAAGAAACACTTACCAAAAACGCAAGAAAAAGAAACACGAAAAGGATATACGAATTATTGAAGCACCATCACTCATTTAGCCCATCATACTCACATTCATGTCGCATGAAAAGTTACGAAAGTTATCGAATTGAATAATCGATTCAATTTTCTATTGAAGAAACGATTCAATTTTATATTGAAGAATCGATTCAATGGAATAATCGATTCAATTGAAGAATCGATTCAATCGAAGAATCGATTCAGTTTAATATCTACCGTTTAATATCTACCGCCGAAATAGAATCGACCACACAACTGGCTCCGACTCGGAGCCAGTTAAGCAAAGACACGCTAGTGAGTGTAGCCATGGCAGATGAAACCTCTGGTGACGAGTGTTGTCATTTTCTCCATTGAAGCGGTCAATAGCTGTTGCCTCAAACCAATGTCTTAAAGCAGAGTAAATTTGGTTTTTGGTGGAATTTAAAGTAGAGATGCAGATAGGCAAAGCTGCCTCCATCTTAGGGTTCAGTTAGTGACCTTCCATGAACAAGCAGTTCACACTCGTTCACAACGAATGTACTCACAAACAAACGGATAACTGAGAGTATGGTAGAATATCCATGTACATCAATTTAAAGGCGGTCCTATGGGGCAAATACGATACCAAAGTTTAGGTAAACAATC
This sequence comes from Metellina segmentata, assembly GCA_947359465.1. Classification (NCBI taxonomy): domain Eukaryota; kingdom Metazoa; phylum Arthropoda; class Arachnida; order Araneae; family Tetragnathidae; genus Metellina; species Metellina segmentata. Next base: position 49,235,257 of record OX375883.1, read on the forward strand.
CATAGGTACTTCTAGAACTGAACAACACTATTTGGGCTGAAATCAGAGTACCAGAAATTAAAACCCTAAGATTTGTCATGGAAAACACCCAGGAATAACAAAATTGTACAAGGAAGAAAATAGAAGTAATTAAAAAGAGATTTTTCCCACCATAGTAAATTTGTTTCCAATAAATACTGTTTAAGATACTGTGGAATTAAAAATTTTAAATAAAAAATAAAGGATTTACTAAGTATTGAAACCTTTTAGTGACTCTTTTGGCCCACCATATCTATTATTTTATTTGCAATTTTAGGTAAGGAATGAATTCAATTCCTGTCAGAGCTTCGTAGAAAAAAAACGACTCAGCTTTAATCACGTTTGCTTCTGACCTTCAGCTAGCACTCTATTTGTAGATCAACTTGGAGGTACTGAGTAGATGATTGCAAAGAAGAAAGGATAAAACGTGATAATTACAGCTAATCAACAGCGAGGAGTCAAATTGACTCCCGTCTGTACTTGTGAAAAAAAGACAAAATATTTAACATTTATTTTTATTGCAATACACTAGTTGGGCGGAAAAACAAGATTTTTTTTTGCATCAAGCTAGTTTGGTTTATCAATGACGGATGTGTTCTTAGATTTGTCATCATCAAATTTATTTCAACGTAGTAACGATTCAATTATGTTATATAGTTATGCATAACCATATCTAATAGGTTAGACTGTAACTTCAAGGGATAAGAATATAATCTTGCCGTTATATAAGGGTTTAGTAAGACCACATCTAGAATATGCTGTACAATTCTGGGCTCCATATATGAGAAAGGACATAGAATCAATTGAAAGGGTTCAGCACAGAGCTACAAAAATAATAAAGGGGCTAGCAAATTTCGACTATAATGAGCGTTTAAGTAAGCTGAACATGTATACACTGGAAAGAAGAAGAAGGAGGGGGGATTTGATTCAGCCTTTCAAGTTTGTAAAACAAGGGGACACAGAGGGCTTAAATTTCAATAGGGATAACAGAACAAGGGGTCATGGGTATAAATTGAATAAGACACATTTTAATCGGGATTTAAGGAAAAACTACTACTTTAATAGGGTAATAGACAGTTGGAACGCGTTGCCAGAAAATATAGTTAATTCAAAGGGAGTGTACGAATTTAAGACACAATTGGATGATCAGTGGGAATTGGAGAATTCATAAACAAAGGACCAGCCTTGTTGGGCTTGAACCTGTAGCTGGTAGTCAATATTTGTATTTGTATAAGTTCATTCTAGTAATTATTAACAATTTTTGATAGGTAAATTACGATATAAATTGTGGTAATAAATTACATGGATTGATTCTCCATACTTTTGTAAGACAGAACTTCATCATATATTTTACCCAGTAATGCTCATCTCTTATATCCAGTGAAAACACATTTAAAACTTCCACGACCATTAAAAATCTTGTTTGCAAAGTCAAGTAATACAGATGAATTACATCTTTATTTCTTTTAACTAAAAATTATGTTTCAAACATTAAAGGTAAGTGAGGGCACTTACACGAACAGCCTTGTAGCAGTTAAAATACGAAAAACTGGTTTGATTTTAAGTATTTTTAAATCAATTATTTTTAATATTCTTATAAAAATTCCTTTTTGTATTTATTTCGTTTCAAATATTCAACTTCATATACCATTGTGACTTTTATTTAACTTTTCAGTGATGTTAAGACAAAAAACTTTTAGGTAAAACTTTTAAGTAACTTTTCAAATTTCACAGTGCACATCAGTATCCTTCGCAGAATACATTAATTTTTGACATCTTCCAATATTTCTGCTCATAATCGACTCCAATGCTTTTTATGTTTTGAAATTTTTGTAAAATCCTAGTCGCTCTGGTGCATTGCTTTCCCCCCCCCTTCAATCTTGTAAGATTAAAACTTTCCTGATGTGGTAACTACAGCATAGAGTTAGGATAGCATACCATAAAGACCACTTGAAGCTTAGCGAATATATTTTGAATTGCATGTTATTTCTTTGTTTATTTTACTTATTTATAGATACATTATTTTTTAAGAAAAACATTATATTTTATTTGAGTACGATAATTCAATTATACATAATGGAATGTGTTTACTAGCATTATGATTCAATTAACTTTATCGAAATAATTTCCTAAAAAAACTTGTCTACTAGAATCCTTTTCAGAAAACGCAACGAATTGGTGACTTTTCAAGTGTGCATCACAACGTTTTCTCCATAATACTTTCCTAGTATACATCACAACTTTTTCTCCATAATACTTTCCTAGTGTAAATCACCAATTTTTCTCCATAATACTTTCCTAATGTATATCACCACTTTTTCTCCATAATACTTTCCTAGTGTACATCACTACTTTTACTCCATGATACTTTCCTAGTGTACATCACTACTTTTTCTCTATAATACTCTCCTAGTGTACATCACTACTTTTTCTCCATAATACTTTCCTAGTGTGCATCACTACTTTTTCTCCATAATACTTTCCTCGTGTACATCACTACTTTTTCTCCATAATACTCTCCTAGTGTACATCACCACTTTTTCTCCATAATACTTTCCTAGTGTACATCACCACTTTTTCTCCATAATACTTCCCTATGCTTTCTCCATCCGGAATTAATAGGGAAATTCTAATCCCTGAACCTTTTTTGCATTTTACCCCACAATCTACAAAGTAATAAATATACCCATTTCTGAGTCTTACCAATCTCCAGTGTTATGATAGCTGATTGTAAGAGGAGGCACCCTTACAGAAGCCTACCAAATATATTTTAATTAATATGTATTAGTTTTCTGTACTTTTCATATTTATATCTCAAATGTTTGTTACAGAAAAATGCATGCCCCTATTAAATGAAGAATATTTAGTTTCACCTTATGATGTTGACTAAACTTTTACGGTTCAGTTAACATATCCGAATAACTTTCCGAAAGGAAACTTTCACAATGCACACCATCTATTTATCGCCATCTACCAGCACCATTTCCAGAAAAGACATCCAATTGTTGACATTCCCAATGCATCTCCTCGCTTTTTCTTCCCCGAAACTTTCCTATACTTTTTACATCGGGAATTTTTAGGGAAATTCTAGTCTCTGGACCGTCGCATTTCCCCCATCAATCTTACATAGCGAAGAATAAAACGCTTCTGACGTGACTAACTGCAGCGGAAAGGGGGAAAAGTTACTCTTTAGATGATCGTAAAGTATGGACTAAAAGAAATGCGGATTTTCTAAGAAAAAGGAATGGAAAATCATGATAGCATCCAAGGCATATCGTTCTTTGAGCGTATACCTGAATGAAAAATAGTAATATTATATTTCTTTCCTCTAGCCAAAGAGATCGCTGTACGCAAAGCTTATAAACTAATGGTTGTTTTTGAGCTCCGTCCGAGGAAATGTTTTTGAATAGTTAAATAATGTTTTTGAAAATATGCTGAAGGAAATATAAAGCACCGCGATGTGCTTGTAAGGGAGTTAAGGGTATTTGTGAATAGTTTAAGTGAAGTTTTGTTTGTGAAGTGAAAGACAGGCCAGTCATTATTTTTTGCATTTATTTTGTTGGTGAAATTATTTAAATACTTGGGTTTTGTATAAAGGAAATGGTGCTTGATTGTTACATTGCATAAGAAGACAACCCGAAATTTCTTGTGTCTTTCAAATAAATGGGATTCTTGAAAAACTGATCAGGTATTGACAGACGAGGTATCTCGTCATCGATCAGAAAACTGATCATATATTGATCTCTTAAAACTTTTAAATATCGTAATTACTAGAAGGTATCTCGTTATAAGCAAAATTGATCAGATCTTGATGGACGAAATATCTCATTGAAATGACTTAGATGGGTAAATGACACCATACTGGAACAACATCGGCAATCGGTGAACATGCACAGAAACTCATCAAGCTCTATTGAGATACCATAAACATAATAATGGACGAAATATCTCATTGAAATGACTTAGATGGGTAAATGACACCATACTGGAACAACATCGGTAATCGGTGAACATGCACAGAAACTCATCAAGCTCTATTGAGATACCATAAACATAATAATGGACGAAATATCTCATTGAAATGACTTAGATGGGTAAATGACACCATACTGGAACAACATCGGCAATCGGCGAACATGCACAGAAACTCATCAAGCTCTATTGGGATACCATAGACATAATAATAGAAGAAATATCTCATTGAAATGACTTAGATGGTTAAATGACACCATACTGGAACAACATCGGTAATCGGTGAACACGCACAGAAACTCATCAAGCTCTATTGAGATACCATAGACATAATAATGGACGAAATATCTCATTGAAATGACTTAGATGGGTAAATGACACCATACTGGAACAACATCGGCAATCGGTGAACATGCACAGAAACTCATCAAGCTCTATTGAGATACCATAAACATAATAATGGACGAAATATCTCATTGAAATGACTTAGATGGGTAAATGACACCATACTGGAACAACATCGGTAATCGGTGAACATGCACAGAAACTCATCAAGCTCTATTGAGATACCATAAACATAATAATGGACGAAATATCTCATTGAAATGACTTAGATGGGTAAATGACACCATACTGGAACAACATCGGCAATCGGCGAACATGCACAGAAACTCATCAAGCTCTATTGGGATACCATAGACATAATAATAGAAGAAATATCTCATTGAAATGACTTAGATGGTTAAATGACACCATACTGGAACAACATCGGTAATCGGTGAACACGCACAGAAACTCATCAAGCTCTATTGAGATACCATAGACATAATAATGGACGAAATATCTCATTGAAATGACTTAGATGGGTAAATGACACCATACTGGAACAACATCGGCAATCGGTGAACATGCACAGAAACTCATCAAGCTCTATTGAGATACCATAAACATAATAATGGACGAAATATCTCATTGAAATGACTTAGATGGGTAAATGACACCATACTGGAACAACATCGGTAATCGGTGAACATGCACAAAAACTCATCAAGCTCTATTGAGATACCATAAACATAATAATGGACGAAATATCTCATTGAAATGACTTAGATGGGTAAATGACACCATACTGGAACAACATCGGCAATCGGCGAACATGCACAGAAACTCATCAAGCTCTATTGGGATACCATAGACATAATAATAGAAGAAATATCTCATTGAAATGACTTAGATGGTTAAATGACACCATACTGGAACAACATCGGTAATCGGTGAACACGCACAGAAACTCATCAAGCTCTATTGAGATACCATAGACATAATAATGGACGAAATATCTCATTGAAATGACTTAGATGGGTAAATGACACCATACTGGAACAACATCGGCAATCGGTGAACATGCACAGAAACTCATCAAGCTCTATTGAGATACCATAAACATAATAATGGACGAAATATCTCATTGAAATGACTTAGATGGGTAAATGACACCATACTGGAACAACATCGGTAATCGGTGAACATGCACAAAAACTCATCAAGCTCTATTGAGATACCATAAACATAATAATGGACGAAATATCTCATTGAAATGACTTAGATGGGTAAATGACACCATACTGGAACAACATCGGCAATCGGTGAACATGCACAGAAACTCATCAAGCTCTATTGGGATACCATAGACATAATAATAGAAGAAATATCTCATTGAAATGACTTAGATGGTTAAATGACACCATACTGGAACAACATCGGTAATCGGTGAACACGCACAGAAACTCATCAAGCTCTATTGAGATACCATAGACATAATAATGGACGAAATATCTCATTGAAATGACTTAGATGGTTAAATGACACCATACTGGAACAACATCGGTAATCGGTGAACATGCACAGAAACTCATCAAACTCTATTGAGATATCATATACATAATAATGGACGAAATATCTCATTGAAATTACTTAGATGGTTAAATGACACTATACTGGAACAACATCGGTAATCGGTGAACATGCACAGAAACTCATCAAGCTCTATTGGGATACCATATGCATAATAATGACCTGATACTCTACATTTGCTGTAGGTACAGCAACATTGGTAAACGGAAATGTGTAGGAACATATAAAAACCTCCTGAAACAAGGAACTATGGCACACTTATCAGCAGTTATTATTGTAAAAGTCTCATGTTTAAATAAATAAATTAATGAAGATGCACACATTTACAAAGATAGTACACTCAAAATTGAAAGCAGTTGCGGGGAAAGTATTAACGTTTTCGAAAAGTACACACAAATTGTAAGCCTATAACAATCCATTTTGTAAAGTCCATCGATTCCACGAAAGGAGAAATACCAACATAGCACGTAAAATATTCCTTTCTATGCTTATGCAAATGCGAACCACATATTATTTTCTTTGCCATCCTATCTTTGACTTTGTAATGTTGCGACAACTGGGGTCCAAGTGAAAAATCTCACCAATACAAGATTAATTGGTAATCTTTTATATGCGTATACAATATGAATCACACATTAGTTACTTTGTAATCCTAATTCATACTTTATGATGTTCAGACAACTGGGGTCCATGTGAAAAATATCACCAATACAAGGTTTAATAAGTAATCGTCCCTATGCTTATACCATACGAATGACACATTATTTTCTTTGTCATCCAAACTCATACTTTATGATGTACAGATAACATTGGTTCAAGTAAATACTCATCAACACTAGGTAAATCGGTAGTCCGTTGTGTGCTTTTACAATGCGAATCACACATTACTTTCTTTGTCATCCTATCTTCGACTTTTTAATGTTCAGACAGCATGAGTAATCTACTCAACACAAGGTAACTCGGTTGATTTCGGTTTTTAAGGAACATGAGTAAAATTTTTGGTCAAGCCGCTCCACACACAAGTAATTTGGTAAGTGTTGGTAATTTTTAATCAACGTCTTACTAGAGCAACACAACGGTTATTGATGACGGTCCTGGATCAATCTCCTAAAGGAAATATCCAAGGTCTCGGCAGACACAAGACAGACAACGTCAGGAACTGGGTATACCCAAGAAAAGTTATACTGATACAAAATGAAGAGGTGTATCCCTGGAATAATGGATACTAACAGGAATCGAATCTACAACTCGCAGGTGGTTAGCTCGATCGGTGGATAGGTAGGTATTTTAATTAACGTCGCATTGAGGAAAAACAACGGGTTATTGTCGATGGTTCGGGATCAAACCCGAAGAGAAAGATCCGCATAAACCGAAAGGAGAATGATATACTACTTTTACAGACATACCATGCTAGAAGCTGAAGACATCAGGAAAAAAATTTATTTCTTCTACCTGCTCATACAAATTGCAAGCAAATCTAAACCTTATTACAAACCACGTCCATTCCACCAAAGGAGAATTCCCGCACAGTAATAACATTCGAAATTGTGTTCTATTACATACCAAGAAAGGTACATTTGCCTGGACGCGTGTCAAGGAATTCGAATTCTTAATTTGGCCTCTATGTAAAGCACACGACTACCCAAAGTACAAATCCAATATACTAGGATAACTCCTGTTCCGTGCAATCCTTCCCGAGAAACAAAAATACAAAATGGCATATTATTAATTTCGCAAAGATTGTGCCTGTCCGTTGTGTCTATATTAACTCGGCAGAGGCGGCGATTTGATACAATATTCATGAATACGCACAATTTGGGGGACCGATTACATTTAGTAGAAATTGTTTCCCTTAAATCTATTAGAATTGAACGACGCTGCCTGTGCTGCTTCTGGAGCGCTGCCAGATTCAGAAGGAATAAATTCTATTTGTTCCGACGACTTTTGCTACGAAGTTCGGAATGTTCCCTCTTATGAAGAAGGGATTTTAAGATAAGCTGCGGTATTAATATTTCATTCTAATGTATGTGGAGTTTCCAAGTCATTCACTCGGGGAAATTCCGGGGAAAATAAAAACCCTGCCTGAAAAACAGGAAAACAAATGAAATCTTTATTTATGTATGTTATTGTTTGGGAATACAAAGCGAAGCTGTATACTGATGCAACGAGAGTTCGGAGAAGTCAGAAAAACTTCGGGATTTCTTTATTTAGCTCTAAATATGGCCCGCAGTAATTCAAATTATATTAAATCATTCTATGTATGCTATGATAAATGTAACGAAATGCATATCTGACTCAATTCTTTTCCAAGAAGCAATATATTAATTTCTTGTGTACATTCAAGCTGCTTAATTTTTCTGAATATTTTGTATTACAGTGTTATTTAAGAAGTTACTATCCCCAATGTTGTGTAATTTAATGGTGAGGCCATTTTAATACTGTATAAAATTATTTATTGACACCGAATTTCCAAGTAGTATAGTATTTTTTTTCGACGCAACACAATTTCCCCACTTGGTGGTAGTCTCAACGAAATATTTCGTTATTATCACATTTAACCATACCTTGATGAACGAGATATATCGTCATCAGAAGAAAACTGGCCGGGTTTTAACTCGTCATTAACGAAAATTAGTCAATGTATTGATGGCACATTGCGTCTTTACCTGCAAAGTTGGTCAGATTGTCTTGAACAAAATCGTAGAACCCACTTGCAAAGTTGATGACTAAATATGCACAACTTTCTAAAAAAGATTCATGAAACCTTTAGAACGATTCTAATGTTGCTTCCCTTGGAATTAAATATTTCTTTGGAACTATTCCATTGGTGTTTTGGTGAAGGAATGTATTGAAGAATATATTGCAGTATTGCTTTAGATTCACGCGACACGCAATATCTAAGGAACCCTATCGATGGATTAAAAGAATTCTAGGAATGATTCTATTGCTCTGGAAGTTGGAAACAGCAGGTTGATGAGTAATCATAAATGTGTCAACTCCTCAAAAGGTTGAACTATAAATCAGTCATACCATACTATATCCACAGTTAATTGTTCCTCTATACACTTGTGTTGTCAAGTAGTTTGAGGTATAGAGAATTGCCAGGATAAGATAGATGACCTTGAAGAAATCATTTATAAGAAAGAGGTATACTCCTCATGTGTGGGTTTAGGTTGCCATACGCATAAGCAAATATGGTGACTTTCATATATATATATATATATATATATATTAACTTTCTTCCTTCTTGAGATAAGCGGTTTGAAAAACCATTTGAGAAACATTTAAAAGCTAATAAATGTGCATTATTTGCCAAATTTTTTAGAAAAATAATTTACTGGAACAATGAAAATACTCTGTTCCCAATAACTGATCAATTTAGTAAATACAAAGAGCGTAAATAATAATTGTTAAAATGAACAAATAACTACACTTTTCTGATTGCTTGAAAATATATATTTTTCCTTTTGTACTATCAGAGAACTGGGTTTTTTTATTTAAAATATTGTTTACTTGTACACCGATGATATATTTGACACATTTTAAGATAAATTACACTGCATTGAAATTTCCTATCAGTCTCCTATTTGTTCATGAATAAATCTCGGAACGATCTACCGTTTTGAAAAAGTAAATTTTGAAAGCGTTATGGAGCTACATTTTTATTCGAAAATCATTTTTCATGGAGACATCAACCAAAGTAAGGATACAAAATGAACGGGTCTTCGCTTTCAAATTAGTTTCATATAAATTCGAGACGCAAAATGAAAGTAAAAACGTGTCGACATGATATACAATTCATGAAACGAATTCAGATTTTATTTATTTCTAAGCTGATAAAAGTACCAGGGGTGTTCTATATGTTGGACATATTTCGAAAATCCTCTTCTTTTGATAGTGATTTCGGGCATAGTTGAAGACTGTGACTATCAATTCCTCGCAGACGCATTTGACGTATTTTGGGTACCAAGGTATTGATTTGAATACATTTTTTTTATCACAGACTCTTTTAGTTATTTTGAAAGAAATCTTATCAGATTGCATTGCCCCCAATTTCTTATATGTTTATATATAATGTCATATATGCATCTTACAATTCTGCTTTCATTGTATTTTTCAGCAACTCAAGCATTTTTTCTTATTTGAGAATCTTCATTTTTCGCATTTTAGAACATATAACCCTCTACTGTTTTGAATCTTAATAGTGTTTTCGACAAGATATCTCGTCTTTCAATATCTGTCCATTTCTGCTAATGACGAAATATCTCATCATCAAGCTATTGACATATTTTGTTATGGCGTGATCAGGATTGGATCAATTTTTTCTAAATATGAGAATGCTTGTCTATCAAGATCTGGTCATTTTTTATGTTGTATTTGCCAAAACAACTACCACGGAAGTTAATTTCAGTTGTAATGTCAAATGTCTACTACCTATTAACCCTTAACTGCTGTGTCTTAAATCGTCTCGTAACTAGTGTGGAGGGGTCTCTCAGACATCGCTCACTAAAGTGCGTATAAAAATGATTAATAAAATATATTAATGGAAGATTCTTTAGATAATTAATATTTAGACATTTTTTATTTAGATAATACAATTCTTAACATGAAATACATTTTATATTACTATATAAGTTGAGTAGATTCCATGTCTCTTCAGGATCAGCTTTCGGACCTATTTTTTCCGGACGTTTCAACCCTGGAAACTGTAAAACTGTTGTGTTTTGGTGTTCTAACGTCAATATTAGGTCCCCCCCCCCTCGGGCATCCCATTTGAAGTTATTTTTTTCCGTGGAAATATTATTCTTTGAAGACGCACTTGAATTATCTTCATCTTCATCTGCCTAAATTTCCGAATCCGTTTCGTGTTCGCTTTCAATACTATACTACTTCAATCATAAACTCACTTTCAATAATATAAGTACTCTATTTCCGACCAATTATCAACAATATACTAAATTTCTTTTTGTGTAAGATGCACAGGTCGTTTTTTAGTAAAATGTGGTGCCATTTTAGGCTCTCTTCCGAAATAACTTACTCCAACTTAGATGATTTCATTCAACAGGAACGGTAACGCAAATGCTGTTAAGGGGTTGACCACGCGGGAAATGTAAATAGTGTAAAACACGAAATAGTTGGGGTAGCCAAACCAACCTTGGAATGTGGCTTCTGTTGGACGTAGTAGGAAGGTACTGAATAGAACAGAAACCAATATTCAACTTAGGGGGTGGAAACGACCTGTCAAAATGACTCGGGGTCTGTGAGACCCATAACAGATAATAAAGGTGAACCCTTGAAAATATTTATTAATCATAATAAAAGCAATGAGAATAATAATAGCACAGGTCCGACCGGTATATAAATGTGTTTGTTATGTTCTTAAAAGTGACTCAGTTATATAAGGTGTTAACTCATCATCTCACCGTGGTTCAAGTTACGTGGCGATACACCTAATGGCTTAGACTGGGGCGGTGGTAACTAGTTGAATATATAAGGTGGTAGGGCCGACCAAAATGGTATAGTGGTTAAGGTGTTAGCCTCTAGATCGGAAGGTTCCTGGTTCGAATCCGTGTGGATGTTTGTAAGCGTATGGTGAAGAGGCTGCTGGTGCACCTTAAATTTGTCGTGGCTGAAAATCCTCACGTTGGGTTGGTGTGGAAGTTTGGAGATTGGGGTTCCAGCTTAGATGTCACCTCGTCATCTGACCGTGGTTAAAAATTACGTGGCGATACAACGGATGACTCAGGCTGGGACGGTTGTAACAAGTTGAATGTAAGATGTTAGCCTCTAGATCAGAAGGTTCTTAGTTCGAATCAAGGTAATCGCCTGGATGTTTGTAAGCGTATTGTGTAGAGACGGCTGGTGCACCTTAAATCTGTCGTGGTCGAAAGTCCTTACGTTAGGTTGGAGAGTGGGGTGCTATCTCAGATGTTGCCTCGTCATCTGACCATGGTTCAAAATTTACGTGGTGATACAACACATGACTTAAGCTGGGACGGTGGTAACTAGTGAAATATAAGGTGTTCGACATCTGATTGTGGTTCAAAATTACGTGGCGATACGCTGTATTACTTAGACTAGGACAGTGGTAAGTAGTTGAATGTAAGATGTTAGCCTCTAGATCAGAAGGTTCCTGGTTCGAATCGAGGTAATCGCCTGGATGTTTGTAAGCGTATTGTGTAGAGACGGCTGGTGCACCTTAAATCTGTCGTGGTCGAAAGTCCTTACGTTAGGTTGGAGAGTGGGGTGCTATCTCAGATGTTGCCTCGTCATCTGACCATGGTTCAAAATTTACGTGGTGATACAACACATGACTTAAGCTGGGACGGTGGTAACTAGTGAAATATAAGGTGTTCGACATCTGATTGTGGTTCAAAATTACGTGGCGATACGCTGCATGACTTGGACTAGGACGGTGGTGGTAAGTAGTTGAATATAAGGTTTTGGCCTCTAGATCGGAAGGTTCATGGTTCGAACCCGGTTCAAGGCATGGATGTTTGTAAGCGCATGGTGTAGAGCCGACTGGTGTACCTTAAATATGTCGTGGCCGGAAGTCCTCACATTGGGTTGGTGTGGAAGTTTGGAGAGTGGGGTGCCTGCTCAGATTTTGCCTAGTCATCTGACCGTGGTTCAATATTACGTGGCGATACAAAGAATGGCTTAGGCTGGGTTGGTGGTAACTAGTTGAATATAAGAACTTTATATATTTTGGAAACTATAGCAGAACTGAATGGTCTGTTATATTTCGGAAGAAATAACAAAAGATAAAAAATGTTGTTCAATGTTATTGTGTTATGAGTGGATTTATTTATTATTTTTAAAAACAACTTATTTACATATTGAAATTAATGTTAATATTATATTATACCGGTAGATACTTTGAATTCTATTCATATTAAGATATTATTACACTTTTGGTCACACATGTTGCTTTCTTTAATTTCTGTGATCAGAGATTTGGAGTTTGTGATTAACTTTTCGGAATTAAGTATTTCATGATATAAACAATTATACAATTATTTAGTTTAATGCACTCTTAGAAACCTTAAAAACTAATAATATTTGGCATCTATAGGAAATATATCATCCATAAGAAGAAACATAATCATTAGGTCTTCTAAATGTTTATTTGCTATTTTAAATATAACTAAAGTCTTTCAACACTTCCCTCATCTGTAACAGTTGTATAGCTTGATAGTAGTAATACTTTTCACGATGTTAAGGTGCCTGCCTACCTTCGGAGGATTTTTTAAAAAATATTTAATAATGTGACTTAATTTTTTACTTATATTATTGAATACTTATAAAAACTCTTAAAAACATGTAAAATAGTTGTATATTTAAAAAAAAAATTCCATATTTTGACTAAAAATAGGCATAAAAATTGTAATAATTAGCTATTCCGCAATACTTCATAACTCATTTTTATATCAAGATAATTTTGTTTTTTAAACTTCATTTTAAATATAGAGACCTCTTTTAGGGATTCTATTATTTTCAAATCTGAAACTGTGTGATAAAAAATATTACAGCCCTAAACATTTAACAAACAGAAAACCTTTAATATTTATAACAAGTTTCATCTTATATCATACCTAAATAAAAAAATAATAAACTTATACACAAAATAATAATAGAATCCCTGAATTATACTTTGTAAAGTATTGTACCAAAGTTTCATACAGTTACATGCATAATATTTTGAGTTATAATGTATTGCGGGAAATAAAAATGTTAAAAATCTGATTTTGAGAAAACGCAAAAACAAACTCAAACTTGTAAACTTACCAATTAATTAAAATATTTGGCATCAAAAAGCTCCTGGTTTGTATAGTTCACCTTCCTTTTCATTCAAAACTGTGATTTTTTTCTTCCGAATAGCTTTTAAAATTTTTCTGCGCCTCTGTGCAGTAGGGGTCGAATTAATCTTTGAGTTTCGAACTCGAATGTTATCCAACTGTTTATAACTTTTTACAGTAAAATACCCTGGATTTTGGATATTCAGCTTATTTAGTACCTCTAAACAGCCTTCATATCCATTATTGAATTGGACGACGGCATCATATGCTCCCATTTTAACTGTTTTTAGGCTCACGAAAACCTCTTTCGGGACTCTCTGCCATATTACCCCATTAAAACATTCGTTGGTATTCTGAGTCTTGCCATGTAAACATTTGTCTAACAATTCTTTAGTACACAGTTCTAAATACGTCGGTTTAATGATGTTTAAAATGTCATTTGGCAGACCAGGATATCTTTGCTTAACATGTTTTTCACCTTGAGCTAGAGCTCTCTGATGAAAACACCAGCTGCTCTCCCCAATAGGACACTGACCATGCATTTGTTTTTTTACATTTGATGCACAGTGGAACAAAGCAGCTATTGCGTTCTGCTGCATGCTTTGCAAGTTCCCAACATTTGCACGAATTGCTATTCCATAGTAATTCTGCAAGCGATCGATAAACACATCAGTTAGCTTCCCTTTACCCGATAAACCTTTTGTTTTTGATTTCAATTTACGTAGACGCGACCCCACTCGTTTCTGTATGTGTCCAATACATTCCAGTTTGGAAACGCTGTTCTTTCCATACGCATCCTGAACACATAAAAATCCTTTAGAGTCCCCGTCTCCGTAATATGTCGTATATTTAAGGTTTCGTTCTTTAATTGACCTTTGAAATATCCGAGTCACACCAACGGTTTCCATCTTTGCCGCGGATCCTGCAAAGTTACATTGACACACATGGTCAGCGTTTAGAATTTCAAAGGTGTCCTTAGCCGTGCCTTGAAGCTTTTTGCAAATCCTACAATAGGATGACAGGACTTCTAAGTCGATTACTTTCCCTGTGTCTACAGATATAGCAGCAACGCAGCCATTCAGTGATGTGTAACCTCTGCGTTGCCACGTCCCATCCACCGACACTCCACATTTGTTGCTCTTCGTATTATGTATAACTTCATTTGCGGCTGTTTTCATCGAGTTTTCTGCCACTTCTTTTACAGCACTCAAAATTTGGTTTTCGTGTGCAGTGTAAGAGTCTTTGGAAAACTTTGGCAAATTCATTGTAGCGCAAAACTTGTATGCCGCAGAAAATCCTTTACCAATCTGTCGCATTGCATACACCAATCTTTTGTTTATTTCAGGCTGCTTATCAAATTTTTTAGATGATGCAAAAGCTGTCACATGTTCACAATTTTTGCATTTCAAAGCGAAATGGGAGCATAATCCATACCTGGAATCTTCAGTCAACTGTAATCCATGTGCAAAGCAATTAGGGCAGGAAACTTCCAAGAAAATACTTAGCAATATTTCGAAGTCAATAATGCGATTTCCAATTCCTAAATCACTTGGTAGCTGAATATTGGAACTAGATGTTTCTAGTTTTGATGAACTGGCCGTCTTCACAACATCGGCTTCAGAACTTTCGTTCTTTTTCTTAGTGAAACGATTTCCTTTAAATCGTGATTTTCTTTTTCTCCCTATACTTTTAGCCATTTTAGAGAGGAAGATAATATTCAAAACTAAATTAATAACGTCGTCCGATTGAAAATATAGCAGTAAAAATCGTTTATCAACAAACAAATGCTCATGAGCTCACGTGTTGTTGTTCAAATCAAATCAAAACACAGCTTTACAATTCAGTTCTTTTTATAAATTATTGTTGCCAGATTCATTTCATCAAGTTTAAATATTAAAAAAAACAATCATTCTCCCTTTGTTAAATATATTTAATGTGTAATATAACAAATTACGGCGGCATAAATTCTCTTTTTGTTCCACTTCCGGCAGCAGAACACTAGTTTCGGTTTCAATTCATCAAACTTAGTAAAACTAAAATACCTGTAACTCGGGTTCTAGGTAAGGTAGAAACAAAATTAAACTGATTTGTAAAGCTAAGAAGTCATTCTATCTCATAAAGTTAAAAAACGAAAATCGATATATTGACCCAAAACGATGTTTTATAGGTAGGAAGGCACCTTAAGCAATGTAACAAGTGGCGTTTATGATCAAATATGCAGATATTAACAATAAAGATAAACATAATCACCAGGGCTTATAAATGTTTAGGTTTGCTATTGAATATAACCTTCGGATACATCTGCCTAGTTTCCAGCCTAGAAATATGCTTGAAAATATTAAACAAAATATTATTTAGAGTCTTTGATAAACTATATATAGGTATTAATCACATAATGAGATACACGATCAATAGGGCTTATAAATATTTATTTGTCATTTTAAATTTGAATAAAAGCCATTGAACAGTTGCCACATCTACAATAGTTGCCTAGTTTATACTCTAGTAATACACTTTATAATCCAATACAAATAAACATTTTGTTTTGATGAAATATAGATGTCAATCATCAGAAAAAAATAATCGTAAGACTTATAAATAGTTATTTTCCATTTTCAATTTGAATAGAACCATTAAACATCTGCCTCATCAGCAACAGTTGTCTAGATGCTACACTCTCCTTTGTCACAAATCGTGGCAATAACGATTAAATCAACAATCAGCTTTTCCTGTAGCACAAGTCTTGTGTTCCCTAACTTCCTCTTTTCCTGTTTTTTCATGTGTCCTCTTTCCTTCCTCTGATTCTAAGGGCTCGCCAATGTATGTCTCCAGTTTCCTGTGTTTGTCTGAAACGGGATAAGGTTCATATATCTCTAGCTCTTGTTTTCTTTGCAAAACGATACCCTGTACGGTGCGAATGATTGATGACAGAATCAGAGGCCGGAACGTTTGAATGGATTTAAGCATTAAAGGTCATTGCCGGAGAGTTTGAAAAATGAATGACGATTTCAAAGCCCGGATAGTAATCTCAAAATAAATTTTTACCGTAGCGTTGCCTATCTACATTAATCTTGAAAGTGTATTTTGTATTGCAAAATTAAGGGGGTCCGAGACACAAAAATCGTCAAATTTTCGAATTTTTTTTTATTATTTTAAAATATTCTCTGTGTTTTTCTGCTTAAAATGACGTCTAAATCATGTTTCTATCTTAATTAGAACTAGAGATATAATAATTTTCGTGGTGCGTTGTTTTAAAAATCTAACACTCTTGACAGTTGTTGTCATGGCAACAACTTCTGTACTTAAAACTTTAAATGCGCTTTTCTCCATGATATATTTTTTCAAGATTTCCTGTATTCAAATTGCTATAAGTCGAAAACAGATAAAGTTTAAGAGTTGAAATTTGGAATATATCTTTTTCAAATATTATACTTTAATTTCGATTCAGCAAATTTGAAACAAATATTTACTTTTAAAAATATGACTTTTTAATAAAAAAGTACCTTAAAATTTTCAAAAATTTTCATTCAAATATTTTTTATTTTTTATTAAATTAATATTTTTTAAATTGCTGAATCAAAATTAAAGTTTATAAATTTGTGAATAATTTACTGCAAGAATTTTGAAAATTGATCAAGAATATTTGAAGCTTTAGCAATTTAAAATGACCCCTCTTTTTTTCAAAACATTTTAATTTATAATTTTTAAAGTAGTTTTGGAAAAAATTTGTGTTGTGATTTTGCTTATTAGTTAGATGGGTAATCAGTGCAAAAAAATTCTAAATTCTAAATTAATTAATTATTTTTTTTTCAATGTGTCCCGGACCCCTTAAGTAATGTTTACAAACATGTGATTAAATACCGATAACTACTGGTACTTTATTACAGGTTTCTTACGGTATTTACCGAAAACGAATGGATCTAAACAAAAAACGTTATTTTACTTACTATAACTTTATTTATTTTGCAGTTTCGTTTAAAAACTAAATTCCCTGAAGTAAAAAGTTGGTTGAAGTTATAACGGATCGAAAATTGTGTTTGCCGATCATGTGTAGTAATATTATTTTCTGATTTCTTCGATGGGAATTGCCTTTACATTTTAACTTTTCTTCAATTGTTAGTTTATCTGTTGTAGTAACTTTTAGACATCCCGAGGTTAAAGAAAATACCCCCGAATTGATATCTTCCAAACACACAATTTTTCCAACAAGCTTAAGTTTTATTTCGCTTTCTGTTAAATTTAATATTTTTAAAGCTTTGTACTAAATTGTAGTTTCATTCATCCTACGCTACAAGAATCCCACAAAGGAATTCATTTAGAGTTTCATACAGGTTAAGTGAAAGTTATTTTAAATGGAACTTTGCCGATATTGAAAGAATATTGTTAGAAGAGTCACAATTAGGGCTTTTTAAGTATTACAAATTATTTATTGTAGAAGCAGAATGTCAATTTTATCTACTTTATGAGTTTCAGCTATTTGTAAGCTACTTATATCTCGTTAAAGTGTTTGAAAAAATGCTTTATTAATTGAAAAATAACTCTTTCTAATCGATCTATCACTTTAAGTAAAATTATAATAGATTCATTTGCTCTGCATGTACTGAAGATATTCAATTTCAAAACGAGTGATTTTGTTGCAGGTTCCAGTAAATTGAGTTTTTAAGGGCAAATGTATTTGCTTTAAAAAAAATCAAACATGAATGTCTTATCTTTCCTTTCTTTGTCTCTTAGATAGCGAAATTTTTGGAAAACCTCGCATGTCTGATGCAAAAGTGCCACAAGTCAAAAAGTATTGTATGAAGTATTGAAGACTATGAGTGCTGAAGTATTCGTTGTATATTCATAATTTTTACGAATTAAGTTACATCTATTTTACAGGAAACAAATTTAAGAAAGGGCATTCGCAATTATTTATTCGAAGAAAAACTCAAAACGGATTATGGTGGTAGCTACCTTTCGTAGTTTTGTCCTTCAACAGGGGAACGATGTGCAGGACGTATTGGATGGATGAATATGCATGTATTCGATTTGCATCCACAGAGTAATGATAAAATCATAAAAATGTCCTAAAGTAGTTAATAATTATTCTACAGACAGAGAGTGATGTTGGCACTTTCTGCGAGATAAAAAACGATTTTTCTTGTTATTTTTCAATCTAAAGTTAAGCAGTTCAACAAGAGAAAGGTCTGTTCGTTCGTTCTAAAAAAATAGAAAGTGAAGCATTCATTTTGGCGTTCCAAGATACCAAATACCAAAGCAACACCCGTATTATCGGCAGGTTTTTTGCTTCCTATTTTCTCATCAAATAGACTTGTTAATAGACAAAGTTGTTTCCTAACAAATGTAAGCAAATCAAAATAAAAATTTTAATCATTCCATTCCATTAGTTAAAGATTTTTTAATTATCTATTTGAAAAGAATAAAAACAAGTTAAAGTATAAGTATTATAATTTAAATTCTTCAAATGTAATCTTTAGGTAGGTAGTTAATTAACGTCGCACTGAAGCAACATATCGGGCTATTGGAGACGTTTCAGGATCGATACCGAAGGAACATATCCGAGGACAACACTCAATTATGAAACACGGACCGATGACGAGGTTTACATCTGAGCTGGCACTCTACTATAAAATACCACACCACATAAACCTGAGGACATCTGAGCCACAATATACTTAATGTACACCAGCATACGTGTATATGGGTGTTGAAATGAAAAATTTGGTTTGAATTGATCAAACGGTAAATATTTTTATAGAAAACAGACACAGAGACCGATAGTAAGACATACGCCAAGTCTCCTTTATCTTTACAGATAGACTTCAGTTGGACAGGTAGACTTCGGTTGGACCGACATTTAAATCACAACCATCAGGTCTCTAATACGTTACTCTATTAACTGAACTACTGTGGCCCATATAATTGTTTCGAAAACATTGTATATTCAGCGATTCTGGTAAAACAACCTGATATGTACACCACAAACATAAAGATACTCATTGTTCTTCCTATCCTATGTACTTTTCAAACTGTGCTTTTAGCTCTCTCTTCCTACCTAGTACAAATAGAACGAGGTTATAAATGCAGCGTATGTTACACGCAGAGTTCTAAATAATAAAGCTTGTGTCAAAACCAATGTCAAATCTAAAGTCAAAACCAAGAGTGTACCACATTTGGTTTTGACTTGCCAAACGGGGTAAATTTGCATAGAGAACCGACAGGGAGATAGACAGAAAGACAATCAAACCACACTTTCCCTTATATGTACAGATTAAATTAAAAAACCACTTAAAATTATAAAACTAGCAGAGCACGCAAGAAATCCCGTGAGATCCAAAGCTGTTTCATCTTGCATCTGCCGAAAAGTAAAGTTTGATTTTTACACGAAAATAAGAACTTCTTGAAGATTAAAGGAACTAGAGCCAAAAAAAAAAAACTGAAAGAATCTAATGAAATAATAGTTTCAGCAATTCGCCGAAATCAAATTCCAACTTTCATCGCGCAATCACTAAAAGTGGAATAAATTGCGAATTTCACAAAAAACTTCACACTGCTCGCAGGAAACGAGACTGATGTTTCTTATTTTTCGTTTCCAGTCTAAATTTGCTGACAAAGCTCGTGATAATTCGATTTCATTCCTTTGATATTCAAATTTGCGAGTTTTTCACTTCTCGATGCTTATTTTAGGTTTCGTAAAATGTTCTTCAATTAGCGGTTTTTTGTTTCGCTTCTAGTACCTTTTGATTTTTACTAACACAATCCCTGGCATGATGTTCTGGATATTTCTTTCAACTTTTTAAAATTATGCGCATATGTTGGTGGCATTGGAAATGGTTCCATTCATTTGAATTCAAGTGGATCAAATTGAGTTTTCTAAAAAAAATAATGCTGTCGTATCAGTTTCTTTTGATTAATTTATGAGGAAAAAACTGGGACGTTTTTTACTGTTTTCTAACTTCTTACTTTTCGATATTTTTATGTATGATGCTACGTTGAAATAAAAGAAATGGTTTTGGCTGAATCTAAAATAAATTTTATTAAATAAATGGGTATTTCATTTCATTCTTAAATATTTATCTGTGTAGAGGATGAATTTACATTTAGATACAGATTTTACTACTTCCCTTACTACAGGACCTGAAACATTGCCTTATATACACTCTATAACAAACAAAATCGACGCACCAAAAAAGAAATGTCTGATTGCAATAGAAATTTGTGGATGTAAAGAACGTATATAGAACAACAAACAAACAAACAATTGAATGATTTATTTCAGAGTTTAACCGTTAGAAAGGGAGGAAGTCAATAAAGAGTTGGTCCACCTCTGGCCAGGATGAAAGCTATCACCCGGCGTTGGATAGACTGAGGCGGTTTGTGAATGGTGTCTTGCGAAATGTCTTGGCAAATTGTCTCCAACTTTCGGACTAAATGGTCAACATTCCGGGATGGTTGCAATCGCCTTCCCATAACTTCCCAAATAAGTTCTATGGCAGAGAGAGATCAGGAGATCTAGCTAGCCAAAGAAGTGCTGGGAAAGCTTGAAGACAATTCATAGCTTCAAATGCCGTGTGCTGAAGAAAATTATCTTGTTGAAGAGCAAATCTTGGATGTCACTAAAGGAACGGTATCACAAACGGTCGTAGAATATCGTCTTCGTACCGCTATGTTGTAAATGTGCCAGATATGAATACCAAAAGGCTATCAAAGATGGCACCCCATATCATAACACCCTGGTGTGGGCATGTGTGGCGTGTGATTGTAAGGGAAGGATCCTCACTCTGCCCTGGGCGTCTCCTGAAACGTCTGAGGTAGTCGTCAGGACACCATTGGAAACGGGACTCGTCCCTAAGAAATATACGTCCCCAGTCAATGCCGTTCTAAGTACACTATTTTGTGCATTGTCTGTATTGGGATTTTTGTGTTAAGGTATCCAAAACGGTATTCGATTACAGGGGTAGTTTAATTTACTTCACAGTAGAGAAACACAACAGATTATTGGCGACGGTACGGGACCAAACCTCAATGGAATTAACCGAGAACAACACCTCATAACTTTGATGGCGAGTTCACACATGAGTTAGTACTCCAATCTCCTAACTTCCATACCTAATTGAGGAGATTTGAGGCCACGGCAGATTAACGTACACCAGTACCCTTTATTTACGACGCTCTTTGGTAGGATTCGAACTTGAAACTATCCGGTACCTTGTCCGTTCACCTTACAATCGGGCTTCTACTGCCCATTCGATTACGTGTAATGTAAGCAAACAAAAGTTGACTGACTTTCGTTTTTTGCCACATTATCATTCTAAAATGTTTACAAAAAATTGCTGTCAGGTACCCAGGAGTTATTTTTGAAAATATCACTGCAAATTTATTTTAAAAACAAATTATTGGAGATTTTGTAGTTTAGAACACAAAACTCGAACTTCTGATAAGCTGTCTGCTACTTCCAGTTGTAAAATGTAGATGTGAATACTTTTATAAAATTCTTTATCTCCACTTCTAATGGTCATAGATGTAAGAAGTGAAATGATTTGAAGAGCTAAATAGTACTGGTATAAAAATATGTGAATTTTGGGTAAACATAGCGATTTATATGTATATAGTTTTAACGACGTATAAACATCTGTCAACAAATAAAACACGTTCATTCTTATTTTCAAATAGTTCATTGGTTAAAATGAATCGCAGTTAGATTTGAATTTTGCGATTCAGGTGTTGTGTCAAACTGACTAATCAATAATTGTTTTTATTTATTGCATTTTGTTACATCTATTTCAACGCATGGAGTGAAAACATCAGCAGTTAATGACAGTAAATCCAAGTGTCATGTGATTTATCTATATATATGACAACCTATAACAGACTAAGACTATAAACTAATACAGAAGCTAAAACATTTTAAAGTGAAATAAAAAATTTGTTGTTATATTTTACTTTTATTCCTTCCCATCAGATGGATTTTCGGTATACGTACAGATACCACCTGAAGATGCGGGTTTTACTTCCGATTTCTCAAGCACACTATATAACAAAAAAAATCGACGCATCAAGAATGTGCAGCAGAATTACAGTGGTGCTGGGATCGAACAACTTGGAACGGCGCTGTCTGGGGACGTAAAGTCTTTAATGACGAGTCTCATTTTTAACTGTCCAGACGACAACCGCAGACATGTCGGGAGATGTCCAGGGCAGCCTGGGGATCCTGCCTTGACTATCGCTTGCTACACATGTCCATAACAGAGGGTTATGGTCTTGGGTGCCATCTTTGATAGCCCAACCCCTTTGGTAGTCTTTTCTGGCAAATTTTTAGCACAGCGGTACGTATCCGACATTCTACGACCTGTTGTATTACCGTTCCATTTGCGACACCCCGGACTTACTTTTCAATAAGATATAGCACGTGTTGCTTTGAAGTGTCTTCAAGTTTTCCCAACACTTCCTTGTCCAGCTAGGTTTCCTGATCTCTCTCCCATAGTGACATTTGTGACGTTATGGGAAGGAGATTGCAACCATTCCGGAATGCTGCCTATTTGGCCGGACAATTGGAGACAATTTGGCAAGAAACTCAACATGATACCATCCGAAACCTTTTTTAGTCCAAGCCACGCCGGGTAACAGCTTGCATCCGGGCCAGATGTGGACCAACGCCTTATTGATTTCCTCCCTTTGTAACGGTCAAACTCTCATTAATCATTCAATTGTTCAAAAATATTAATCGTTTGTTTTTCTATGTATGTTCTTCACATCCACCAATTTTTTTATCGCAATCGGAAAACTTATCGGTGCGTCAATTGTTTTGTTATAGAGTATATGTGTGTAGGTAAAAATATAAAATTGAGTAAGAAAAGTTTTATGCAAATTTGTGTATACTTAAATTTTAATGTGAAAGATTTTAAATAAATTTGTGTGAACTTAAAATGAAAATTGAAATAATAACTTTTTTATTTCGTTAAATGGTTTAGTGAATTCCATTTTGGTTGCAGATGGAAAATTATTAGAAGATTTTTTTTACGTACCTTTGTGTTTTTGCGAAAGTAATATCTCATAATGTTCTAGAGATGAATAGTCTTTAAAATTGATCAAAAATGTTAAGTACAAAAGTAACAGAAATGCATATTACTACTAAAAATATATAACCTTATATAACTATGAATTTCGACACCATAAATGTATTATTGTATTTCTAAAATCCAATTTCACATAAAAACATTTCCTATTAAAAATGTGTGTATGCATTCAAATTTAAAATAAAATTTGAGCAAAATAAAAATAAAAAATAAAAATAAAAACATTTTAAGTTCATACACAGTTGTGATAATTTAAAAATAAATTTTGGAACTATTAAAACATACGCTATAAAATACATAATAGTATAAAAACACTGGAACAGGGTTATAAACACTGCATATTATTGCGTATTCAAGCACAAAGAAAAACCCCTGTAGTTCCTTTAATAAGTACCGATGCTTCTAGGTAAGTAGAAGACAGCCCCTTCTAGAGAAAGAAGCAATATAACATCAGACGGAGTCTATTTCAGAAGCCACACAAGCTACAAACAAATCCCTGCCGGATTATTTTCTATCGAATAAAAATTACTAAGTACCCTTAATTATTCATCCATAAACATCTAAATCTGCACTTGGATTGCTTACACCTCTTTCTAAGCATTAACGCGCATCCTAAGACACAACCTAAAAAATAAATCTTGTTCAGAGATTATTTCCATGCACACTTTTAAAAAGAAAGGTCACAGAAGCAGTCTATAAGTTTACTGACTTCAGTGTCGGTAATCTGATACTGTTAAAGAGGGACATCGTAAGGATTCCCTTAAATCTCTCTCCTTCGGGAAACTGAAAGCCTCAAAACTGTGAAACTAGATGCTCAATCTGACAGATTAAATGACCTGCTTCAGTGGTTAAGTGTGACGTGTTTTCTGATAACGGTGTCTGGAAGTGTTATTTATCTGTGAAGAAAACATGTCCAGATTTGGAAGAAACTTTGAAGAATTTTAGTGGTTAAGTAAGGTTTTTTCCTGGTGTATATGAGAGAGAGAGAGAGAGAGAGAGAGAGAGACTAGATAATATTATTTTACAAAAACTATAGATGGCAATTATGGAAATATCTGTAGGAAATGGGTCGTCGTAGAGTCTATTTGTTTAAACGCTAGTTTACATTTTTAGGAACTATTATTACTTAGAAGATATTTTTAGTCTAGAATATATCGTTTTACTCGCAAGAATATATTATTATTTCTAAGTATATATTATTATTATTTTATTGTTATTGTTATATTATTTTTATTCTAGACTATATCATTACATGTGTAAGAAAATATTAATAATCCAATACATATTATTACTTGTAATAATCAATTATTATTCTAGAGTACATTATTACTTCTAAGAATATATCATCATTCCAGACAATTATTACTGCTAAGAATATATCATCATTCCATACAATTATTACTGCTAAGAATGTACTATTACTTTGGAATATATTATAATTATAGAATATATTACTAATATAGTATTCTAGAATATATTAATATTATTGTATTATAGAATATATTACTATTATAGTATTCTAAAATATATTAATATTATAGTATATTCTAGAACATATTGTTATATATGTTATAATTTCTAAAACACATAATTGATGAAAATGTATCATTACTTGTAAGAATATATTATAATTCTACAATAAATTTAATACGATTATAACTGTAAGGAAAGTTATTTATATATGTTATCTAAGTGATATCTATAATCAAACTATATCTTTGCATACTGAGGTTCCTAAGAGTCCATTCACGCTCTGAGTCACATTGTTTCCTACTTTAATAACTATTCCTATTGCTCGTAAAAATGCCAAGAAACTCTTGATTGATCACGGTTGTTGTCTGGAAATGTTATTTATGAGAAGAGATTTACTACTAATATATCTAGGTGCATATTGAGTTTTTTAAGATTGTTTACTCACACACTAAACAATATTTTCTGGTTGGATAGATCAGCCCATTGGTGGTAAAAAGTCATAAAAAGTTGTTGATTGATCTTGGTTATAACTCTGTAAAAGTTATTTATTTGATAAGTGGCTTTATATTAAAATATGATGTGTTTTCTATTTGGCCACCCATTATGACATGATTTTTGATTAAATTGCTACCCCTGTCGATTGCAAGAATCCTAAAAAGGTCTTGATTGATTATGTTTAGAACTGGTTACGAACCATGTAAAGAAAATTAACATTACAATTTGCAATGTGAAGTTTAAAGTATATAATGAATAGGGGATGAAAAATGTATTGTTTGTAATTTATAATTGTTTACTTCATGAATTATATTGACTTAAGATTTACAATGTGAAAAGATTAAAACCGATCAAAAGATTGAAATGCTGAAATGTGGTTATATAAGTTAAAAACTTGTTTTAAATATCGTTGCCTACGTAAGACCCATATAAGTTTAATATTTATGATCATTATCTGCAATAAGTCTCTAAATCAATGATTTCTATAATTTCTTGATCTAGTATTTATACCAGCGTTGTTGTAATTTTATTTGATATAATTTATTTTGGATTTATTTATTTAATATAAAGCATTAAATTTAAGTAAAAAATATATTCGTAGAAACCTATTAATAATACGGTGCGCTCAAATTATTTTTATCTAATCCTGCAGTATCTATTTTCTACCGATGTGCCACAGGAATATGTACGTGAATGTCTAATGGATGGTTAATCGGTTCAAAATGTGTAAGATTTATTTCATTCCACCGATTTAGGTTTGAACTTTTGACAAGGTGATTATAAAATACATGAATAAATAATTTTGAATATTGTTTCTCTTTCAAATCATAAAGTATCGACAAATTATTTTTAATTAAAAAAATAGTTTGTGAAATAAACCTCATTAGACAAAAAATAGTATTATTTAATTATTTATTTTTAAATTAGTAAATATTATACTTATGTTGATTAGATCGCCGCACAAAATATAATAATTAATAGCAAATTAGTAATTAATAGCAAAAGTAATATAATTTTAGTTATTAATTTTACGAATGGCCATGAATGAACAAAATCAATACCATACATCAAAGATATTTGGCTAAATGTACTTACACAAGGGTTTCGAATCCCTACGGACCGTATACGAAAAATGGAATGTCTATTAAATCGGTACTTAGAATTAATAAACCACAAATACGTTGAATAAGTCAAGATTTGACTGTTTTTGCTAATCTAAAAAATATCTCGTCATAAAGAAATTGCTGAGTTTTTTTATGGTGAGCGAAATCCCAATCTAGTCAGTTTTCTATTAATAGGGGAGCCAAGACAACAACCAACACTGTTAAGGATCAGAATTTTTTTTGAAATAAATTCTATCTCCATATATGAGAAAGGATATAGAATTAATTGAAAGGGTTCAGCACAGAGCTACAAAAATAATAATGGGGATAGCAAATCTCGACTATAATAAACGTTTAAGTAAGCTAAACATGTATCCACTGAAAAGAATAAGAAGGAGGGGGATTTGATTCAGCTTTTCAAGTTGGTAAAACAAGGGAACACAGAGGGCTTAAATTTCAATAGGGATAACAGAACAAGGGGCCATGGGTATAAATTGAATAAGACACATTTTAATCGGGATTTAAGGAAAAACTACTACTTTAAAAGAGTAATAGACAAATGGAACGCGTTGCCAGAAAATATAGTTAATTCAAAGGGAGTGTGCGAATTTAAGATATAATTGGATAGTCAGTAGGAATTGGGGAATTCACAAACAAAGGACCAGCCTTGTTGGGCTTGAGCCTGTAGCTGGTCGTCAATATTTGTATTTGTATTTGTAAAACTTACTAAAACTGTAACTAAAAAATGAACATTCTCTCAGCCATTCTGCCATAACGCCATTTTATGATTAAAACAGTGAGTGGACGGAGAAGATAGTTTTTTAATGCTGGACGAAATCCAAATCTGGTCAGTTTTCTTGTATTGGCGTGCCAAGACAATCACCAAAAAAGTAACGGATCATAGTATATTTTTTATAGTTCAAGCAAAATTTACTAAAACTGAATCTAAAAAATAAACATTCTCACAGCCATTCAGCCATAACGACATTTTACGATTGAAACAGAGCTTGGACTTATATAAGGCAACATTTACCCAAAGCCTTTGAATAAAGTAAACCAATCGTAACAAGGAAAAACGAAATCCTTTATTTACTTTCGTATCAGTGTCTCGTACACAAAGGAAGCAGGAAAAAATATACTCAGGAAGTGGACGAGTTTGTGTGTTTTCCACTCGCACAACGCTGATTCCATTCTATCCATGCCATCCACAAAGCTCGCCAGTGAACTTCTTGGTCCATTTAATGTCCAACCGAGAGGCTAATGCCATTTTGCAAAGCGACTGGCTGCTGAACTGGAGTGGACTGTCAGTATTTTTCTCCGTCGTCCTTTGTCCGCGCTTAAGGGTGAAAAGAAAAGGAAAGACCATATGCTCTGCTTGTGTAGAATCGGATCAGAATTGACGAAAGAAAGCCAACTATTCCTACTAATGTTCAATTTGACACTGTAAGAAAAGTTTTGAGGGAAACGAAAACATTTATGGGATTGTTTTGATATTTGATATGTGTTAACTCTAATTGTTAGAAGTTTTGTTAGCAAATATTATATTTGAAACTGTTGAACGTCGAAATTGTTTTTATTATATGAACCACTTAGAAATGCGTGTATTGTTTCGTAGATGTATATTCAAATATTGATAGTTTTTACTGTTTATAAACCCATTGCGCTGTCCCAGTACAATATAAATTAAGCTTCTTACCTGTATCTTAGTTTTTTCATAAAAAATATTTTGCGACAGTCTAGGAAGTCTGTATATATGCATCGTAATGCAGATTGTATTTTGCCTTCCTATGTTAAATCATATTATGATAATCTCTGAAGTCTGAATCTGTATCCATCGTAGTGCAGATTGTATTTGGCTCTTCTATCCTGGTGGAGGCTAATACGACGGTGTAGATAGAAAGGCAAATAGTGCTATTTTTATAGACAAATATTACTATTGAAAA
This sequence comes from Metellina segmentata, assembly GCA_947359465.1. Lineage (NCBI taxonomy): Eukaryota > Metazoa > Arthropoda > Arachnida > Araneae > Tetragnathidae > Metellina > Metellina segmentata. The sequence goes on from OX375883.1 coordinate 49,264,050, forward strand.
TCGTTTAATTGACGTAGGATAAGAACACGTAGAGCGAGAATATGCATATATTGTGATTAGGTATGCATATTGCTTAGATATCATAGATGAGAAGATACCTTGCTATGAATTGTCTAACCTTACATCGCAATTCTAGTGAACCAAAGATGACTTGTTTATTGGTGTCTAGATTTAACTCGTGATCTTGGTGAGGGATTTCTCTGAGGGATTGATCCCAGACTATCTTCAATAGATCGTTGGGTTGTTCTAGTACGATGCCAAATATAAATACCAAATATCAACCAGATATCTCGTCCATCGAGAATTGACCGATTCTACTAACGACAAGATATGTCTTCATAAAGACACTGTCGATTTTCTTACGACGATTAGTTCAAGATATGGTCATTTATCTTTTGAAAACGAGATGTATCGTACATCACAATTTTTGTCTAAAATCGAGATACGTTGTCAAGACAACCGCCCAAAGGGTCAAGGAATAAATCCTTATAGTAAATCTGAGAAATTAATTTCTTAGTGTTACATCAGGGTTCAAGAAATAGTTAGGATTCTCTAGAAATTGGAAGAATAATCTATTATCTTTTTATTTAAACTTAGAATAGATGGGCTATATTTAACCTCATATATCACACACAGAACACACTGATATATTTATTAACTAATAAATACAAGGTATGTCTTCATAAATATACTGTCGATTTTTTTATTATTACAATATCAATATATGATCATTTATCATCTAAGGACGAGATATCTCGTCCATCAGAAACTTTCCTATTTTTGTCTAATGACGAGATACGTTGTCAAGGCAACCACCAGAAGGAAAATGAATTATTTAGGTAAAACTGAAAAATTTATTTCTTAGTTTTACCATAAGGATCCAAAGATTAATAGGATTTCTTTACAAATTGGAAGAATATTCGATTATCTTTTTATTTAAACTTAGAATGCATGGGCTATATTTATCCTCATTGTTCAACCTAATGTAATATTTATTAAAATTATGTATCCCACACACCGACTTTCATTGTGAAATCTTCTATAATTGCTTTTTAGGTTATTATGTTGAAGTGATTATGATGGAAAACTAAGTCATTACTTCACAGAAAATGCAATTATGAAGCTAGCAACTTTCCTCAGAGATTGAGCCGAAAACCTTTTAAATGCTTAATTATCCATAATAATTATTGTTATCGTATTACCATAGGAATTTGTAGTTTCCATAAATTGTTAATTGCACGAAACGTAAATTAAAACTCGTAGTATCTTAGTATTGTTGTAGAATAGTTGGGAAGTGTTTCGATGTAAAAAACATCATTTAATGCAATTGTGCATGGAATATCAAACATAAAATTATTCAATTGAAGCCATTTTACGATACCCTAAATTGGAGATTGATTTTATACCTTTTTGCATGCTATGATACATAGAAACAAGTCAATAGAGTATTTTATAATTATTACAGAATTCTAGGGAAGTGTCTGGATTTATAAAATATCAATTGATAAAATTGGGAATGCCGATTGGGAAGTATAAAAATATTCAATTCAATCCATTTTACGATACACTAGACTGGCAGTTTTCTACCCTTTTTCATGTTATGGCACATATAAACTAGTAATTAAACTTCGGCACCAAAAATAAAATATTATTGTGAAGATCTGACAATAACGTAGGTATCATTTTTATTGATTTTCAAAAAACGAATAGTAATTATTATCTTTTGTGCTCCAGATTTCTTTTTTTTTTTCTTCAAAATCTGACTGAATATGTTTTGTAATAAAAAAAGCACTACACAAAATTTTTTAGAAGGGTTTTACTTGAAATTACTTATGAAAAAAAAACAAGTTCCAAACTAAGCCATTGATATAAAATAAATCTAACACAATTAAACAACATCATTAACAAGGTTCATCCGTATGCTTTGACATACCGTTTGAAAATCGCTCCTATGGATACGTAAATATGTATTTCAATGTCGCCCTGGAGTAACACTTCGGGCTATTGGTGACGATCAGATAGAAACATATGGCAGTAGTAAAAATAAAATATTAAATAGAGAGATGATTTTCTTCACTCAGTTTTTAAGAACATCCAAATTTGGTTGCGTAGGATTTATATAGTTTGTGTAGGAGAAGACAATTTGTTTTCAGCTATAAATAATTAGAGTATTATTGACTTGTAAATTTGGGTTTTGCCTGGAGTGAAATATTGCATGTTTACCACGGACTCTGTGAATTCTTGTTGCAACCGCTCAATGGTCCGCGGCAAAATATTCAGGGAGGTGGTATTAAGGGGGTTTGTGGACTCCTGGAGGTCCTTGAACCACACTTCACGAACCACTGATGTGGATGCATATTGCTTTAAGGCAGTTATTATCTGAGAAACTACTGACAATACATATTTGCAGAACTCGAAAATTACCAAGCAATAACCCACAAAAGAACTAATCTATTTTTATTCACTAGGCAACACAAACAACCCAACTTATCTAAGGACCCTAACTGGGATCTTCTCCATCACCGAATAAAGCACATTACAAAGTAAAATAAGACACTGTTTTTCTTGCACCGAACTCGAAAAATACATTCACATAATGCGAATAGGTAATCCTTCGGCCATCACAAAAGGTATCGAGGGCAGCAGTGGTACGCGATACTTTTAACAGCGTATCTCTGTGTAGTAGGTGTGTATCATGTTACTCTCACTGTTTGCGATGAATTATTCATATCCTTGCCTGAAAAGCTCTGGAGTTAGATTACTAAACTCAAATCCACAGTGTGTCAATGTTTTCCCATCTAATATCGGCTGTGTTTGTCAAGGTCTTTCTTTAGCTCCTGTGTGTCAAGGAGGTGTATTTTATTCACTCCTTCTTTGCTGTAAATATCTTTCAACTTGTCTAACAAATACAGAAGTTAAGCGTGTTTTAAGAGTGAAGGAGTTGAGACTGTAGCTAAGAAGGGGTTTTTGTTTAGCATGTTTTGGTGAATTGGGTTTTAGATAAGATGTTTGTATTTGTTGGCAATGAATTGAAATGTCAATCTGGTTTTCACGCACGAGAGTTGTAAATGTCATGGATTAATTTCCGTTACATTGTACATCTTCATATAGGAACAAAGCGTATTTTCACTCTTGTTGGTTGTAACGAAGAGGTATATCGTTGTTAGAAAAATTAACCAGACCTTTGTGGAAAACATATATTTTCAGACTGAATAAAATTGACAAGATCTCTATCTCATCATTAGCGAAACTAACCAGATCGTTATGGAAGACATTTCTCTCCAGACTGAAGAAAATTGACCAGATCACTATCTCGTAATAAGCAAAACTAACCAGATATTTATAGAGGGCGTATCTCTTCAGACTAAAAGAAAGTAACCAGATATTTAGATCTTCACTATTAAAACTAACTAGATCTTTACGGAGGATATATCTCTTCAGACGGAAGAAAAATTACCAGATCTATATCGTTACATCAGCAAAAAATAACCAAATATTTATAGAGGACATATCTCTTCAGACTGAAGGAAATTGACCAGATCACTATCTCGTAATAAGCAAAACTAACCAGATATTTATAGAGGGCGTATCTCTTCAGACTAAAAGAAAGTAACCAGATCTTTAGATCTTCACTATTAAAACTAACTAGATCTTTACGGAGGATATATCTCTTCAGACGGAAGAAAAATTACCAGATCTATATCGTTACATCAGCAAAAAATAACCAAATATTTATAGAGGACATATCTCTTCAGACTGAAGAAAATTGACGAGATCACTATCTCGTCAAAAGCAAAAATAACTATATCTTTATTGAGAGCGTATCTCTTCAGACTAACAGAAAATAACCATATCTTTATTGAGGGCGTATCTCTTCAGACTAACATAAAGTTACCAGATCTTTATATCTTCATTATCAAAACTAACCATATCTTTACGGAGGATAAATTTCTTCAGACGGAAGAAAACTAACCAAATCTGTATTGTTACATCAGCAAAAAACAAACATATATTTATAGAGGACATATATCTTCAGACTGCAGATAACTGACCAGATATCCATTTCGTCATTAGCAAAATTAACCTGTTTATGGAGTACATATCTCTTCAACCTGAATAAGAGCGACCTGATCTCTATCTAGTAACCATAGAAACAAATCGGTAATATTTCCATGGTGAGATATCTGGTCATGGTCAAAGTTAACCAGATCGTAATGCACGAGATAGCTCATCGAAACCATTTGGAATATTAACGTTTATTTCCCGATGTCTTCCATACACCTGCGAAGCAATACGAAAAAAATGAATATCAGAAACATAAGTAGGAATTAAATATTAAAAACACAAATTATCTTTAAGATAGTTCTAAAAATGTTGCATCCCATGCATTTTGATGAATGAGACTTGCTTCGTAACAATATAAACGAAAATAACAATAAACGATAAAAGACAAAAAGACAGAAAAAATACTTTATTTTACAAATAATATAATTTATTCTAAATAGTTTAGGTTTTAACTGACAAAATAAATTTGAAAAGGCTTAGATTTAATATTCAAGTGCATACATGGTATTCATACAACTTTTCGTGACATTTGAAGCTTCATCAAAACATAAATCACAGTCCTTTAACTATTTTTAGGAAAATACTACATTGCCACTTCTTGACTCCACCCAAAAATTTCTTGAATACCATTTTATAATAATCATATTAAAATTTTACTATATTTTAGACGGATTAGTGCAAACCTGTTTCCGAAAATTTAAATACAAAAGAAAACAGATTAGTTTTATAGAAAATAATCTCCCTGTTAGGTTTATTAAGACATAAATAAAATAAAAGTACTTGATACTATCATACTCTGTATAAATTTGAAACAGAGTTTCACAAATTCAAGTACGAAGCTCATCTTGGGTCCTTTATAAAAATTTTCAATTCATCTTCATCCTAATCAATAGAAGGATAAACAAAATAAATAAAAATAATAAACATAAGATAATTAATCAAAATAATAAGTTCGACATAATACAAAAAACGCTCCAACACAAATCAAAATAACGAATGTAAAACAGAGAATAACTAATAAATAAGCATACTAACAGAACAATAAATTTAGCTAATAAAAACTTCACAAATCAAAGAAATATGTGTTTAAAAATATTTTTATGAAAATATCAATAGTTGGGTTTAAACTAGTAACTTACATTCATAGGTTCACAAGAAAACTTAATTTCGTGAAACATTTTAAATAACTCAATGGGGAACTATAAGATTTGTGTTCGGGGAATTTCCATTATTTCAAACGCATTTATCAACAAAAAATAATAGCTTCTATTGAACTTAATGTATAAATAACATGCATAGGTTTTTGCATTTAATCTGCTAATCAAAAACCCCTGTTTATATAGAATTAATATGTAAAATAACAAAATTCTTTCAATTAGTGTGGCGTTTTAAAATTTATGTAACTTTTTCTTTGCTAAAGACGATAAATTTCGAAGTAGCAAAAAATATATATACAGCAAATCTATGATTAAAACTGACGGCAGATTTGCTGTTAAGGTTTGTAACGATAATTGACTCTCGCACTTACGGATATTAAAACACGAGCATGGAAAATATCAATTATAATAAATATTATTGTTTTAAATTAAAGTATTTGATAATATAAGATGACACTGGAAATTTAGTTTAATTTTGTGTAAAACTTCCCAACACTATGCTACGAAAACTCACGCCACTACGAAAATGTATGTTCATTTCTCGAAAACTAAAAAATAGTCATCAAATTGAATTAAATTATTTCTTTGAAACATGCATATGTTACACACATATGCTTCGATTCAGCTGAGTATTAAAATGCATAGCTGAAATACTATTTTAAATTCAATTAAGTATCTTAACTATCTTAACTTTCCAAATGCTTTCGACGAGGCATCTCGACATCTAATATATGACCAATTTTGCCAATGAAGAGATAAATCGCCATAAAGATAGTGCCATTTCTTTTATAATAACGATATTAAGATGTGGGCGGTTTTCTTCTTATAACAAGATGATTTCGTTCATCAAGATCTACTAATTATGAGGTAACTTGTCAAGAGAATCACAGAATGTTTGATGTAATTAATATAACTCAATTTAATAATGTAATATTATTTATTTCAAAAACCTTTATCCGTAATTATATACCCCCAACTCACTCTCTCTCTCTCTTTATTTTGTTTCACACAACTACAAGCAATTGTAATTTATCTGCAGGCATATTTTCCGAATTTTTAAAACTTCAGTAAAGTCAAAAACAGACGTAAAACACAATTGTCAGGTAAATATGTATTACATATTTATAGTCAAACATCAAAATTAATTACTCACTTCATTTAAAAACAAGGTATATTTTCAGAATTTTAAATTATGTCGATAACTTTTGAAGTTAAATATTTTGTCAACGACACAAAAGATAAGATTTTTATAAAGTGTTAGTGGGGTAATTTGAGGTGGTGTATAAGGATTTTTACCGTAGCTAGTGAAGAAAAATGTTGTGGCAATGAGCTCGCTTTGAATGTCAGAACATCGCAACGTATGATTGAAAATAAAATTCACCAAAATTGTGATAAATCTCTGGTAGTAGAAAATCTGTAGGTAGTAGATAGCAGAGTTGTATGGGCACCTCCAGATAAAAAGAAGGCTATATATCTAATCTACCTATTTTACATTACAATGAGAAATTAACCTAATACTGAAATATAAAAAAATCTACTCGAAGGTCTAAGAACAAAACAATTAATTTATTTCATTCATCATTTGTGAAACTCTCAACTCATTAAATTTAAATCCTTCCCCGATAAATTATTCCAGACTATTCATGGCAGAAATATTTTTTTAAAGCCCATTCTTAGAAACTAAACTTTAATGACTGTACATATTGAAGCTATCAGTTCCATTTAGCTTTTTTTTAAAGCTTTGAACAAAGCTTCAGAATTCGTTTTAATAATGCAGTATATTTTCCAATTAATGATCCTGCATTCGAAGGTAAGTAGCTGCTGATGCGACGGTACCTTCTTTTATTTAGGATTCCATGAATTAGTTAATAATGTATTATTAGAATACCAAATGAAGTGTATTTGAATGGTAAGAAGAACTATTCATCGGATGGAAAGTTCCAATTTAAATTCAAATGCAACCACGTTTGCTCCTTATTCAAGCCATCAGGTGTGTTTAACAATGAAGGAATATGCTTTCGTTAAAAAACGAAAAAGTGTATTTTTTTTAAATTTGCATTTGAAGAATTTGAATAAGAATCGTTTGAACTTCGTGATGAAGTAAAATAAATTGTACCCATTCTAAAATTGATATATTGGAGTTTAGCTCTCTTAGCAGCACAGAAAAAGAAAATAGGAGCAGAGAATTCATAATATGAGTAAATTCGTGGTTGGATTGCAACCTGATATGATGCCTTTCTACGTTTTTGACACAATAATAATATCTTTTAAAAGTATCAAAGAGAACTGCTAGGATACAATGCATGTTTCTTAAAAAAAAAAAACGAAAGAAGCATTTTTGTACCGATAGTTTTCCAGTGGATAAAATACCAGTAAAAAACTGTCGGTACACTAAAAGTACAGTGAATAAAGTACTATTAATGAGAATACAGCACAGCATAGTATTGACGCTAGGATTATGTGTTTGGAAGGGTTTAAATTAGAATTACTATAATGCGAGAATATTTTTTTAACCCTCCTGATGGGTTGAAGTGACGAAGATTCAAGTCGTGAGAAACATCAGAAAGGTTTGTCACTAAGAACACCTGCCATACCTTGATGGATAACATGTCTCATGGTTAGAAAAATTGATTAAATCTTGATGGTCGAGATTTCTAGTAAGTAAAAAGATTCAGATGAATGGATAATACATCTCATCATAAAAAATAGGTCAAATCTTGATGTGCGATACCTTATGTCAGTACAAAGATTCATCATGTTGGGAAAATATCTCATTAGAAAAATTGGTCAAATCTTGATGAACGATAAATCTCGTCATTAGAAAAAAATGTATCGTGATGGAGTAATATGTCATCTTTACAAATATTGGTCACGTGGTGATGAACGAGATACTTCGTCATTAGTTTATTTCGTCATACTAGGGGGCCTGCCCCCTGCTCGCTAACGCTCGCCAATCCTCGGAGGATTACTCCGCAATCCTCATTGGTTCGCTGCGCGAACATATGCTCGCTTCGCTCGCATCAATGCAGACATGTGTCCTAGCAGAAGGGATTGTTAAATATATGATATTCCAAAAAAAATATTTTTTAAATCTAAATTTTTTTATGTTTGGTACAGCTACACTCTACGTTTATGAGTGATAGCAACGGCTTGGCGATTTTTTTTGGCGCATTTCTAGTAGCGAGTTACGATAAATTAAGGCAACCCATCTTTCGTTTCGGTTGTTGTGGTTTTCATGGCAAAGGGAAACTTTTAATTTTCATTTTGAATATTCTAGAAAGCTCTTCCAAAATCCGTTAAAATCGTTTGATTTCACTGATTCGTTTGAAATTTTTTTCTTTTTGTTTTTAAAAATCCTTTGATTGCATTGGTCTTTTAAAATCGTTTTCTGTGATACCATTGGTCCATTTATTTGTTTTTTGACAGTTGTGGAATTTTTATTTTATTACAATAGTTTTCACAAAAGGATTAAGAATTTGTTTTTTTGTCCATTTTGGTTTTCATTATTTTTTTACGAAAGAATTCTGACGTTATCAGGTTGTATTACTTCTTGCTTTTTATTATTTTGTAAATCTTTTTCTTTTTCAACATGCTCACTGCATTTAGTGTAATTGATAGGTTTCAAGGTATTCTAACCCAACATTCGTAGCTTAGTTTCTCTGCTGGTTCACAAATCTGTTTTGATATGTGCTTAAATTTACTACTTTTTGTGAAAGTTTTTAAAAAATATACTTTTTCAAACGTTCTAAAATGTGTTTAAAAAATGCGTTGTAAAAAAAAAATTTTTTTTTTTTGACGGAAAAAGAGTTGGGAAGTATTTTTTTCCTTGGCGACTTTACAAGTTCGCCAAAACAATCGCCAAGGCCGTTGCCATCGCTCATAAACGTAGAGTGTAGCTGTACCTTATGTTTTTCAGAAAAGATATTTACAGTACCTCTGAAATCCGAATTCAAATGAAAACTTTGAGCAAATTTTGACTCGAAATGTGAGCATTGATATGGAAATTGAATACACAACATGTTGTTTGTATATACATTTACTCCTGCACTCGAGCCACACACGCATTTTCATTGAGTTTGTCGTCGAAAGTTGTAGTGCAAGCGTCTTGTTGAACTATAATTGTTGGCCCTGAAAAGGACCTTTTTTTTAAATGGCCCTGAAAAGATCCTCCGCTTTCTTTGATTTCTATTATTAACTGCAACAGCTCGACTAAAATTCATTTTCTTCGAATAAAATTTCATCCGATGACGCTATAAATTCAATTAAAGCGCGAGGCTTTGTGATAAACAAACAATCGTACAATGTTGTCAAAAACGCGATAACAAATAACGTCTTTTTTGCGTGCCACGTAAGAGAATTATATATATAGATATTGATAGACACGATATCTCGTAATTGAAAAAATGGTCACATATTGATGAAGGAGATATCTAGCCATCGTAATAATTGGTGATATCTTTATGAACAAGATGTATTTTGTCATTAAAAGAACTTTGAGATTTTGATGGACGAGATATCTCGTCGAAACAACTTTAAGAGTAAAGAGATCATGACAGCCGTGGTGATATTTGGTCCTGCTCACCCGCTAGGAGTCCAATGAATGCTAAAACTCAACCGTATGACTACAGCACCTCTAAATACCAATCGACATCCAAATCATTTATATAAAAAAGCATGCGGTTCACATCAGCTAATACATCACTAAAACACGCCTCCTAACTTTTTTTACTTATACTGAGCAACCCTGAGAGGCATTTCATAATTTCGACCATGCTAAATACGAAAACAGAAAGAAAAATGACACTCCCAGACAGTCTTTAAGAGTCTCCAACTTTTTTGCCGTCTTAAAATAGCAACCTTTAAAAACGAAGCAGGAGCGCTTCTCCTCTTACTCCATACGCCACGTGAATTATTGGTTCGAGTTGAGAAAAATCGATCCTGCTTTCGCGGCTCGGTTTATTGAAATCTACAGATTTCGCCAAATATCGGATGTCGAAAAGTTCTTTTTCTTCGAGGCGAATTTTCCAACAAACAGAATGTGAGAGTTCCTCGAAAGATTTTTTTTTTAATGCCTCCCAACTCACGATAAAGTTTGAAGCCAGAAGTATGATTGGGTTATGGAAAATTTCTCGAGCGAACTAAATATCTCTGAGGCATTTGATTACAAAATGTACTTTTCCTGTCGAGTGTTCGAATATCTTTACTTGGAATCCAGGCACTTTCAAAAGCTTAGATAATTTTAACTATTACTAAAATGTATATTTTAACTTCACTCCCAACTAGAGCATACGGTTATCCAATTGCTAGAGTCATGGATTAGTACGAGGGCTATTCAATAAAGAATGATCGCAAATTCATAAAAAATAATTTTCTGTACTAATCCTCCAAATTTTTATGGTATTTCTCAAAATAATCCCAATTATATGCAATGCACTTATCTCACCTCTTTTCCAATCTTCAAACACATGCTGGAAGCCATTTCTTAATAGGTCCTTGAAAATCGCCTACGCAACTTTTACCACTCCCTGTGATGATGACAACCGCTTTACCCGGAGGTGTTTCTTCAAATTCAGGAAAAGAAAAAAAGATCATGGTGCTAAAACAGGACTATATGGAGGATGAGGAACACACATGACTATCCACATAATCTTCCTGTAGCATCACATAGACACCAGCTGATGATTTTTTACGCGAAAACCAAATTTTAATGCGGTGTATTGCACTTCGCGTGTCACATACATTTTTGCCGTAGGCGAAAGTAAAACTAGGCATTCTTGGCCGGCTGGCAAGGCCTAAGCAATGACGTCATGACCGTGAAACATGTGATATATATTCTTCACTTATCCCGCTACACACTCAAAATGAATTTTTTTTCTTGATTTTTCAATCACCTTTAAAAAAATTATGATCATTATTTATTAAACAGCCCTCGTAACTCGAAGGTCACGACTCAATCCAATCTAAGATAATAGAGTATTTGTATACTAGCTGCAACGTTAATCTACCGGGGTTTCAAATATCCTTACATTGGAGAAGTGCCGACCAACCAGTATAGTGGTTAAGGTGTTAGCCTCTAGATCGGAAGGTCCCCGGTTCGAATCCGGGTTCGGGCATGGATGTTTGTAAGCGTATACCAGCTCAGGTGTTGCTTCGTCATCTGAACATGGTGCAAAATTACGAAGTAATTGTTAGGAGCAATGATGGTCCTCCCACTGGGTGCTCCTTCACAAGTGGCCATCACTTCCGGCCTTGTAGCGGCCAATGACTTCGGTCAAATGTGCCCGCCATTAGAAAAAAAAAACCATTGGAGAAGTGTGAAAGTTTGGAAACTGGGTAGCAAGCTCAGGTGCTGACCGAGTTTCAAAGTTACGAGGTCTGTCCTCGGATCTCTCTAGGATTGATTTTAGACCATAGCCCATAGCCCGTTGTTTTGTTCTAGTGAAACGTAAATTCAACTATTTACCTAATTCCTCAGTACAGAACAAATTCTTATGATGAAAAAGAAGTAAAATATACAAAGTATTACATTTATTATGGTTGAGTATTTAATGGCTAGGTTTGCCCTCAATTTGGCCGACCAACTGGTATAGTGGTTAAGGTGTTAGCCTCTAGATCGGAAGGTTCCAGGTTCGAATCCGGGTCCGGACATGGATGTTTGTAAGCGTATGGTGTAGAGGCGGCTGGTGCACCTTATATCTGTCGTGGCCGAAAGTCCTCACGTTGGGTTGGCGAGGAAGTTTGGACAGTGGGGTGGCAGCTCAGGTGTTGCTTCGTCATCTGACCGTGGTTCAAAATTACGAGGTGTTGTCCTCGGATCTTTCTCTTAAGGGATTGATCCCGGACAGTCGTCAATAGCCCGTTGTGTTGCTCTAGTACGACGTTAACTAAAATTACCATTACCATTGCCCTCAATTTGATATTCATCTCTAACATGTACACCCCAGTTTCGAAACCGTTAGTGTTGCTGTTTATCATGGCTACACTGGAAGACCAGAGGAGTGCCAGGCCCGTCGAAGACGGCAAGAGGCGAGGGGGTGCGCCTTCCATGTTATTAAGTCCCAATGGGAGGAAGTCCGACTTTACTCGACATACATGACACATCCGTTTTACAGGAAGGCCCCTTTCATACATGCATTCACACACATATCGTAATTTAGATCCCAATCAGAGGCTGATAACCCCCTGATCAGGTACCCCCAGAGGTATTGATTTGGTATGGTAACATAGGGAATTTTGTGACCACGACCTATTTAACGTGCCCCAGTCACCCTTAGTGAACACGACGGTCTTTATCCAGGTCGAAGCGCTGATCTCGCAATCATCAGAATTGCAGGCTCCGCCGAGAATAGAACTCACAACCCTTCTGATGCGAGCCCGACGCTCTACTGACTGAGCTACCGCTTCGAAGTGGATGCATATTGGCAAACACAATCTGTGATTCATTGTATTACAAAATGTCTAGTATTGGAATATATCGGTAATATAATCCGAAAGTCAAGTTGAATATTTCGATTTTCTCTATTGCAAGTTTACTCTTCAAAACTAAATACTTTATTTTAACAAAAATAAAATACAAAGTACTACTATTGTTGTTGTGATCGATTATTTAATGAATAAAGTAGGCAGCCTCCGTGGTATCGTGGTCATAGCATTTGTCTGCCTTCACCTCAATGGTTATTTTCTTGGAAAGTTAAATCGATATCACAACAAAACTGACCAGATCTTGATGGACGAGTTTTGTCCATCAATATCTGGTCAGTTTTGTTGATAGCGAGTGAACGTATCAAGGAAATAACTACTATGAATTTAATTAAAATTACATTCCATTATCTTGATGGATGAAATATTTCGTCATTAGAAGAACTTACCAATCTTTATCTTGTTATCATAAAAAAGATCAGTTAATCTTAATGACGAAATATCTCGTCATTATAAAAATTGGCCATATCTCGATGGACGGAATATATCATTATTTCCAAAAACTGGTTAAATCTTAATGGACGAAATATATCATGGAAACCAGATGAAGGGTTAACTGTGTCATTAGAATCATACAACTCTTGATAAAAATAAAACATTTAACTATCTAAGAATAAGATTTTTCAAAACCAAGTTGAACAGTATTTAAATTTTTAAAATAACGGAAACATCCGTGGGTGCTTTCCTATCATTTTGAGAACCTCTTCAAAAGCGAACTGAGCCTCATTAAAATTATAAAAACAAAGGCAGCATTCGTGAATTAAATGTCAGTTAAGTGATTAATGTATAGTTAATATATGCATTCTCATGACAAGAAAAGTCTTTATATCTGTAAAGGATTCTTGAACATTTGAATTAATTACCAAAGCAATCGTATCAAACTAAAGAGAAGTGTTTAGACAGTTTAATTATGCGATGGGATTTCTATGAATAAAGAAGAAGTTATTAAGGACAAGCGATAAAGTATAAGTAGTTAATTTTTCAGGTATTTCAATATTTACTTTCAAAGAACACATAAAAATCATCAAGAATCTCAAAAATGTACACTACTTGAGGAGTGTTTAGTAGATAGTTGAACAAGCGAAATCAATTTACAATGATGGATGTGTTATCTGTTTATTTGCTTTTGTAATTGTTTCCGCTGAATAATCTATTCCTTAAATACTCAAGCAATGATTTGCTTGGAGGTGGTAAAGGCTGCCTATTTAAAAACCGTATTGGAATTGTTTATTCCATAAGTTGTTTTTTAATATTTTAAGATTTAATATGAAAATCAATTTTAAGTTTCCTAAATGTGGGTTTTTTTCTTTAATTTCTTGGGGAAATACTTAGGAAACATTTCCTTTTTAGAGTATACTAGCTGGATTATCCGGCGTTGTTGGGTTGAATTATTTTAAATTCATCATAATATTGCTCACTACTATTACTATAGAGATGTCAAATTGTTTTCAGTCTTTCTTCAAACCAATGAAAAATCGTATCGGATTAATATCTAGACCGTTAACCTCAGGAATCTAAAGGATGAGTTTATCAAATTTGATGGGAATTGGTTTGTTGATAATAATAATAATCAATGTTATTCCTATGGGGATGTCTAGTTGTTTTTTGCCCCCTCTGCAAAAGCAGTATAAACCAAACGAGGTTAATATATACAGTCTATGTTTCCCACAGGATTCTACAGGATGTATGTACCAAATTTGGTGCATTGGTCTCACTGTGAAAAAACACTCAATGTTATTCCTATGGGAATTTTCGAACTGGTTTAGTCCCCTCTGCATATTTAAGATTATTAGTATAGATTTATGTACATAACATACTGACAGACGCCAACTCTGCTTTATATGTACAGATTTCAAAAACATTTCAACTTGAATTGTTTTAACACTTGATGGGTTTCAGAACTTCGGATTTAGCAAATTCATGGATTCTCTAAATCCAGAGGTCTTTAGAAAGGATCTTTAGAAAGGTCTTTAGAACCGAATGATTTTTAGGAAGATGTTATTGTTTGATCATCAAATACAATGTGGGATTAATAGAAATTTACACCATTTGTAAATCTTGAGTCTCAGAAGGTCAAACTGCCCCCTAATCCAAAGAGTAGATTCGTTTAGCATAACTCAAACAAACTAATATTCGTTTGAAATTTTTCATTTCTTATACATTTTCAAAATCTGCAGAATACCTACAGTTGATTGCATGCGACTTTTGAATCGCTTACGCAGTTTTTATTTTAGTGTAAACCGAATCAAACGAATTAAATCTGAACAATACCAATAAACCTGTGAGTGGTTTCGTGATGTATTTGCTAGCCCAAACCACAAATTGAACGATTCTCAAAGTGTTTACCGTGAGAAGGGCATGGTTTCATTCGAACTTCAATTTCATGCTCTCTTGTATATACGAAAAACCAATTTCAGGCGCCTAGTTATTTTAAAATGAGAGTTCTCACACATTTATAATAAAGGGTAGGCGTCTCGAGCATCTTTTCATGTCATACATATCTCCCACGAAAGATTTAACGTCCAACAATCCCCTTTGTGCACGACATTCTTTGGTTGGATTCGAACTCGCAATCCTCCAGTGGCTACTATTTCTTCCTGGATGTATTGCTCTCTTGTTGCCTCATGTGTGCTTATTTACATTGTGCGCATATTTTCAATACTCGACGTTACTTGAATTGGTTTCAAAGCAGCTTGATCAAGTATGACTCTTGCGCATCGAAACCTCAAACAACTAACCATTAGATTATTTACTGTATAGTGACGCAACATGCCTCGCTGATGTAAAAAGAAAGATCCCTTTTTAATTTAAGATATATTTGTTGCTTGTCTCTAGTTTACTACATAATATTTGCGTGTTCCTAAAATTCAGCAGCATTTCTCATTACCTTTCAATATTTTCTCTCTATATCTTTAACGTATCTATGACTAAGCTTTTATTATTTAAGAAGGTTTTATCCACTTAATTTCTGGAACAGTAATCAGAAGCGTATAAATTTATCGGATATTTTATTACATATATCAAGGGGAAATTTAATAATTTTTAAGGCTTTTCCATACTGTTCCTTAAAATGAATAGAAGAATATTCTCGAAATATTTATTGAATTGGGAGTAGTTTTGATAGCGAAATATAAAGTGTACACGCACATTATTATATTCTAAGCAAAGTGTTTTTTAATAAATATTTCTTTAATGAAAATGTTAAACTATATCTCCGAATAAATAATGATCTTTTGACAGTAGTAATATTTCAATACGATGAGAAAATAAAGTAATCAATGTAATAATAGTAAGAAATACCTAAAGTGACAGTCAAATTAAAAATTAATTATGTCTTACAAATTAAAAATTTTTTTCCAGGAATTTATTACGCTTATTCGATACAAACCGTTAAACGTTACCAATGCAATGAATGAGACTTTAAAAGTTTCATAATAATTATTAATCTATACATTGACTTTTAATTTGAATCAATCTAAAGAGAGCGTATAAATGGTGCTAAAAAGCATATACTGAATGATATTATAAAGGACTTGGCCCCTTATGGAAGTTAAGGTTAATTTCTGAATATAACATTGAATTTATATGTGTTAAAATATATTTAATACATTTTTATATGTTATACATATTCACAAATTGCACGCTCAATTGAGTTACCCTAAGATCTTATGACATCAATTCCAAGCACATTATCTATTTTATTAGAAGGTCTTTGGTCAAAAACCTCCTTTCACACAGAAGGAAATTTCTCAAAAGGGTTTTTAGTATCGAAATTCCATTCACTTCAGTTTGATGTTATATTTTTTTTTGTAAATATTATATTTAAGCTATTAAAATAAGATTTTCAAGATGAGTTTCATGACACCGCGTAACGTGCAAGGGAAAAAATAAGAGTGCAAATAAATTATTTTTCGCTATCTATCTTGATCATTTTTTCAAGATCTCTTTTTAATGTAAAAAAATGCACATTGAAAACGCTAATGAGCCATGTTTACACTGTAAATTCAAAGAAATTGAATTAATTTGAAGCAAAACTGCAGGAAAGTTTTCACCTCTGCCCTTAGAAAGCCTTACATAAATATTTTATTTTAATTCCAAAAGGTGTTAAACACAAAAAGGACTATTTGAGGTTTTCTATCTACGCAATCCTTAAGAATAGAGGGAAAATTTCAACGGAATTGAAGTCTGCGGAACATTTTTAACAGATTTATACCTCACGTAGTGCGAATTTAATGCGAATTTGCTTCATGCCCGTGTCATATCGAAAGGAGTTGGGACTCATACATAAAATTATTGTTTTTTCTTTTTAATGTTTTCAGTGTCAGTAAGGACACAGAAAGAACTGTGGCGGGCAACGCCGTGCTGGCCTACTAGTATATGACTATTTTAAGAAAATCGCTGAGTTCTCCTCGCTGAAAGAAAACGTTAAATGCTGGAAATATTTCGAAGTGATAACGTTAAATACTTAACTTTTCAACATTAGAATAATAGGAAGTTATTTGGAGCCAATGAAAAATGACGTTATGTGTGGGCAATCATTAAATGCGGGTTATGTTAAATCGTGGTTTCATTGTGTATGCAAATTATTAAGATAAGCTTTTTAAAATGTGAATAATGATCACTGATTTCATGCTCAGGTAAAAGTAAGTATCCAAATAATATATTTTTCTCGCGCAATATATATTTTTAATTAAAAAACATTTGACATTGTAGTAGCTAATGAGCGGTACTTACACAAAAAAACTGAAAATAAACCCTTGCACTCAACAATATTGAAATTTCTCACCACTGTTATTAGAAAACGTAACATAAATATTTAATTTATATTCCAAATGTGGTATTAGTGTAGTGGTATTACATTAGTAATAAAATTTACTACATTTCAGATCAGTGTATAGTTTTTTGTGTTTCATATAAGTTACTAACATAAGATTTTTAATATGAAATTCCTGATCACCGACTTCATTCTAAGAAGAAAAAAATAAGCGTCGAAAAAATTAGTTTTCTTGAGCACGATCTATTTTTAATTTCAAAAGCATTTCACATTGAAATAACTAATGAACTATGCCCACACTGCAAAGGCAAAGAAACACTTATTGTGAACAGCACTGCTGGAATTTCTCACCCCTCCCCCGTCACCATTAGAAAACTCAACATTTCTCCCCAATACAATTAATTTCATTGTATGGGAAAGGAACAATTCATATTGCCAAAGTCATCAAGAACGTCGGAACTGCTACGAAAAACCCATATGCAAAAAAGGGAACAAAAAAAAGACAAAAAATTCCCGATTCCGTAATGGACAGACTTAATTACACTTCTAATTGAATATCTGAATAGCGGGGGGATACAAAAACTCGGCATTAGTAAGAAAGAATATATCCCAATCGATTCCCCAAGAATTGAGGGACACGTAACACTTATGTGATTTTTTGTACTCTTTCATCTTTCTCTTTCTCCTAACCAATCCTTGTTTCTGTTGGACTGATAAAACGCATGTCGCGCAAATTAAAGCAATAACATCGACGCTAAATTATTTCCGAATCATTAGTTTAACGACGATCTCTTTAAAAACACATTAGCAGGGAATCGCGGAGCAGAATGTAATTATAACACGTCTTTTCCCTCCCCTTGTGTTCTTTCCCCATCCCCTAGCTATTCTATTCGACCCCCCCCCCCCCCTTACGAACACAGCCGCTTTCGTTTGAGTCGGTTTCCGTGGAGGTTTTTTTTTTTGACGTTCCTTCTTTCCCCCTAGGAGACGATCAAAATTTTAATACTTGTTCTTTTGCGAGTTCGGTGAAATCTGTGAAGTGCAGAGACGTGATGGTACGAGATAAGAAGGTGATGTGAAGTATGAATGCTGTGGATTGATGTTTGAGGGTGTGCAGTACATCAGTAGACCGTTGATAACTGAAGCTACCAAAAAGATATCGATACCACAAAAATCAGGTAGTCCGGAAGGATAATAGAGTGTTGGGAAAACCTGGGACCAAAGTCCTCCTTTTTCTGTAAAGCTTGTGACTGGACTGAACAGATGTAAACTAATCTTATCCTCTTTATATACGTCGATGAGACTTGTAGGTGATTTCGATGAATTCTGTGAAGTGCAGAGACGTGATGGTCGAGATACGGGGTTGATATTAAGTATGGATGCTGTGGTTTGTGGTAGTGCAGCACAACAATAGAGTAGCGAAACATTGATAACGCAGGCTACCGAGAATGTATCGAAATCACAAAAAAACAGTATTGGATGTACCTAGGGTCAAAACATCCACATCCTGTGAACCTTGTGGCTGAACTGAAGAGATGTAAACTAAAGTGAAGATTTTTATAGATTTCGATGAGACTTGGAGGTAAGTTCAGTGAAATCTATGAAGTGCAGAGACGTGATGGTACCAGGCAAGGATGTTGACAATTGATATTTGTGGTTGTGCAGTACAACAGTTGCTTTGCGTAACGTAGATAACTGGATCTATCAATATTGCATAGAAAGCACGTAAGTTGCTTGGCCTGGATGGATATTGGAGTGCTGAGAGGACCTGGACCGAAGGTACTCCATCTACTTTGAAGCTTGTGGCTGAACTGAAGAGATGTAATTTAAAATGAACATTTTTATAGATTTCGATGAGACTTGGAGGTGAGTTGAGTGAAATCTATGAAGTACAGAGACGTGATGATACGAGATAAGGATGTTGTCGATTGATGTTTGTGGTTGTGAAATACAACAATTGTTTAGCGTAACTGATGCTATCGAGATTGCATCCAAGACACGAAAATTGCTCAGGCCAGACCGATAATGGAGGGCTGGGAAAACTTGGGACAAAGGTCTTCTATCTAGTGTGCAGCTTTAGGCTGGACTCAACAAATTTTAACTAACCAGAACCTTTTATAGTGAGTTGTTCGTTTTTTGAGACCGAAAAGTAACTGTAAAACTAAACTGTCAAGGTATCCTTATTATGTATATACACATACTTACGCCCGACCTATAAAGTCATATAGTCAATCACACAAACAACGCAGATAATAGATCTAATACAGAAGACCATTGATTGGAAAAAATTAAACTTTATTGCTGGTTGTATGCACATGGTATCTCTTGTCATAAAAAACCAAGCAGATCTTGATCTTGTCATCATAAAAGAAATTATCAATATCTTAATGACGAGATTTCTCGTCTTTTGCGAAATTGATCAAACCTTGATGACGAGATATTTTGTCGAAAAATCTTGGAAGGTTGAAATATTTTGTAGGCCCATATCAAGAATTGAAATAAAGATTTTCAAATAAAATGGAATGAGAAGCGGATTTATACAAAGGCAATGGCGGATCGAAATGTCCTCCTCATTCTATTGAAGAGAGAAAATTGAATTTATTTTGCTGAAATTAACGATACACTTTTTATATTAGCCAGCCGTCTCAACAAATGGAGATTTTAACTATTCTTCATAAAATGAAACATTAGTAATAACGGCGTTTTATCATTGTTGATTATGAAACCTGTGTTTTGGAAAGTTAAAAATTGCACTTTTATTTTGAGTTTTATACTTAAAGCAGTCAGTGTATCGCGAAAAATCATTCGCAGAAATAAAGTTTGTTGACCATAAAACAGGATATTCAATTAAAATGTGAGTACTGAAACAAATGTTTTAATTGGTTTCGTTTCAAAGGGAAAAAGATATTCAAACACCGAAGAGAGTGAAAATTAGGATAAAGAAAATATTAACATTCAGATTAATGAGATTTTTGTCATAAAATCTCTAAATTTGAAAAAAAATAAACCTTTTCGCAGTTCCGATTGACCTTTTCTGATTAAAAAAATTCGAAACAAAACATTTACAACAAAAGCCGGGAAATTACAAAAATCATATTTTATTTTACTTCTGAACCCATCTCACTTTAAGACCCCCATTCAAGAAAGTAATAATTTAAAACTCGATTTTTAATTAAAAAGTCTGCTGTTTTGAAAACAATTCAGATAATGTATTATTTTTATATTGCTCAGTTTTAATCTTTCCATTCTTTCTTTAATGAAAACAAACATTTCTTGCCTATTGTTAGGCAAGGTGATAGTGAATTGTATTTGCAGTGGTTATTTTTATTGCTCACCCCATTAAAAAAATTAATATTTTTTGAAAAGTAGCTGTATCATTTATGTGTATTAAATACGCCCTTTTATTTAAAACTTTAAAAAAAGTAAATATGTACATAAACCTTCTATCCAAAAGCTTCGAATGAAATATTTTTATAAGTTTATAAACAGAGAAATTCAATGTTTGTAAGGAATAAATTCAGTGAATATCATGTATTTAAAAACATTTATCGCCAATATACGGGATCCCTGAATTGTTGATCAGTAAACATGGGAGGAAATTTAAAGTTAAATTTAAGCACTGGCATGTAAAATATCATTTGTTTGTCCAAACAAACCATCATCAGGTCATCAAGCAGATATCAAATACTAGCTTCAAGATGAATGGCACTGTGTGTATAGAAGAATTCAGAATTAAAAAATTTAGATTTATTTAGATGTATAGCAGCATATTATGTAACTAAAAACTTAATGTTACAAAAAATTACAATAAAAACTTATGTGTGTCACTATTACAGATATTATATAACCATGTTATTACTGTTACTGTTATAATTATGTTACCTTGTTTATTTTGAAAGGTAGTATTGTTTAATTATATTGGTTGTTACTATCACACACACACACACTCTATTATGTTGTTTGTATTTTTATTATTATCTTACTTTGCAATGTTGTTATTATTGTTAGTTTGCATATCAATGGTTGTTATTATTATTTTGATATGTTAATGGTTATAGTTATTACACTACACTCTATGATAATTTTGTTATTGTAACGTTGCAATGCTAATTTCATTATTGGTTCTATTATGATAGTTCAAGCTTTTTTACATAAATATCAATGAAGGGGCGAAGTACAATGGACGAAGCGCTAGTTTATACTGAATGAGGAATTGATCAACCACCATCGTTAAATACATAATTAGATAAAGAAAAAACCTGCATTACCTCAGATATTAGAAGATATGATAGTTGAATATAGCATTATTACGGATTAAAAGCTTTAGGTTTGTGGGATAATTCTACATGTTCACCGGTTCATTGGTTTGTGGGAGAAGTATTTAGAATGTCGTATAAAATTCATAACACTTTTCAATCCAAAAACGCGAGCCGACTTAGCCCTGTTGGTAGAGCATCGGATTAGCAATAAGAGGATTGTGAGTTCGAAACTCGACCCTGTTAAAGACTGATGTGTATACGGGACCGGTGCACGTTAAATCTGTCGTTCCCTCAAATGTAATCACGTCCAGGTCGTGTGGAAGTTTAGAGAATAGAAGGTGCTGTTCAGGTGGTGCCCTGACCGTGGTTAAATATTAAGTGATATTGTCTTCAAATCTTTCCCTTCGAGATTGATCCCAGTCCATCGTCAATTCCCGTTGTTCCCAATACAACGTTAATTAAATACCTAACTACCAATGCTAAAAGACTCGACACACTGAAAAATAATTTTTAAACGAAGCGTTCTTATTTTATTACTTAAGGAACCAAATAAACATACATTTTAAAGTAAAAATATAAATTTTTTTGAATATTTGGTGACTTATTATGGTCAATGATTGCATCAATTCAATGAAATAAATTCTGACGTTTTTAATTTTTTTTAGTAAAATTTAAAAGTTTTTCATGCTTGATTAAATACTAATATACGAATTATAGTTAATTTGTCATTATTTAACGTACCATTCATTAAAAAATATATATGGCCAAACATGGACTGCGTTTAAAAATTCCACCATTTCATATTACGTGCATTTAACCTAAATCTAATTCAATATCGACAGTTTTATGATCAAATATACGTTTCTAAAATAAATGGCTAAAAATCATCGGTGCATTTGTTTAGAATCACATAGTGTTATTGACATGTTTGTATTTACTTCCAGAAGATGTGTGAAAATTGTAAACGTTTTCACGGCACTCAATTTCCCAAAACAATATTGTTAAACATTTAATTCACTTGTGCACAAAAGCATCACGAAACAATTTTATTGAATAGTTTTAACAGTGCAAATAAAGGTGAATCTGTATCCAGACATTGCATTTCCTAGAAATAACAAGAGGACCTAGTCAAATATTGGCATTGCAATCCTTCCAAGTAAACAGGATATTTTCTTAAATTCCATTATTAAATATTGAGGGGTTTTTTCTTGAAGAATCGTATCTGCAAAGTCTTTGTGATTAGAATCATTTCAGAATGATATACAAAAAAATGCTGAAATAAGGGAAAATATATTTTCAAATGTTCCATTTATCGGTACACTACAGAAGTTCTACTTGATATTGTAAGTTTTTGAAATATTTAAAAATGTTTTTTATCTAAAGGTCTATTCAATTATTTTTAAAATAAGTAATTTTAAAATAAGTAAGATGTCATTGACCTTGAAAATAAATTCCTATCTCGGTGTCCTTTGTCGACGAATGTCCTTATTAGGGATGCGACATCGACAGCAAAACATCGATGTTTTGAAACTTTGATGTTCAAAATTAAAACATCGATGTTGATAAAACATCGCCCCAAAACCATCGATGTTTTAAAAATTCAGTGTATTTAAACTTTTTTTCACATTTCTTAAAACTGGTTTAGCAACTATTGATGCCACATAGACAGCAAAACATAGATGTTCAAAATTAAAACCTCGATGTTGATTATACATCGCCCCCAAACCATAGATGTTTTTAAAATTCAGTGTATTTAAACTCGTTTCCCCATTTCCTAAAACTAGTTTAGCAACTAGTGATGCGACATCGGCTCCAATACATCAATGTCTTTTTTCTAAAACATCATGGTTTAGAAAAAATCGACATCGATGTCGCATCTCTACTTTTCAGACCCTTCATCCTTGGTCACTTTGGTCTAAAAGTATGTTCAATTTGCTGATTATGAAAATTATGCTACTTGGTTTTTTTTTTAATTTTTATAACGGTAATTTTTTCATTTAAAAATAAAACATCGACAACGTAAAAACATCGACACGTATAAACATCGATGTTACAAAAACATCGACCACAATACATCGATGTTTTTTTAAAAACACCGATGTTTTGAAAACATCGACATCGTTGTCGCATCCCTAGTCCTTATAAGAACAAGGGATAGTTTTACTGAACAGCTGTTTAAATTCTGTTAGTTTTAAGGTCGAAAACTGGAAATATATACCCTTTGTTGAAGTTATATATATATATATATATATATTGTAAACATGTTACATATAACATTATATTACACATGAGCACGAAAATAATCACTTAATGTGTCATAACATGCCAGTTACTTATAGCAACTAAATATGAGCATTAAGAAGAAAATTGTAATGTCAGATTCCAAACAACGGAATTTTAAGTATTCATTCGTAACCTGTGATATTGTTTAGTACAAAGGAATACTTCAACAGTATCAGACAATACGTAAAAACACAGTTATCAATTCATTAAAATAATTACCCACGATTGAAATGAAAACCAGACGCCCAGCACACCAAGATAGATGAAAAATAAGGCTCGAATAATGTTATCACTCCTGTCAAAATACGACGGTATAAATGCAAATAAAATTCATCCCCACCATTTTTTGAAATTGGGGAAAGATCCATGTATTCCATAAACACCATAGCAAATTTTCACCTTTACGACGAAACGATTTAACCCTGCGATTTCAACGAGATATCTCGTCCATCAAGATCCGACCAATTTTGTTAATGACGAGATGACTCATCAAGATAATATCTTCTTTCTTCAAATCACGAGAGACAACGAGACCTTGATGAGCGAGATAGTTTGTATATCAAGGATTCAGTCAGTTTTAACAATGACGATGTAAATCGTCGATAGACAAACATCAAGAGGTTTAACAATGCTTTCGTAACACAACTTATCACAATTTAAATCCTATCAGATTCTATGCACCTTTTAATGAGCATAACGTGTGATATTGTCTCAGAAAGTGTAAATTCGTCAACATATATAATAAGATACGCCGACCAACCGGTCTAGTGGTCAAAGTGTTGGCCTCTGGATCGGAAGGTCAGGGCATGGCATCCGGGTCAGGGCATGGATGTAAATTGTGCTGTCCTTTGTTAGGGACAATGATGGTCCACCCATTGGTTATCCCTTCACAAGTGACCATCACTTCTGGCCTTATATAAGGCTACAATGACTTCGGTCAATTCTGTACTGTATTGTATTTCTGTATTGTATCATGTATTATATTTGTTTTTGCGATATGTACCCAGCCTTGCCATTAGAAATAAAAAATTATATAATAGGATACCCAAAGGCACAATATATTCTTAATTTCTTACAGTTCATTCATTTAAAGATTATTCAGAAATAATTATCTACGATTAAATAAAAAAAACCAAAGGTACAACACTACTGGTAAAAAAGACAAGAAAGGCTTTTGGTTCTCTTGACGACGACCAGATCTTCATAGACGAGGTATCGTGTCAGTAGCAAAAACCGACCAGATATTGATAGACGAGACATAACGTCATTAGAAAAAACGAACAGATCTTGATAGACAAGATATCTTGTCATCAGCAAAACCGACCAGATATTGATAGAAGAGATATAACGTCATTAAAAAACAACTAACAAGATATTGGTCTCGTCATAATCAATAATTAGTATTATCTTGATGACGAGATATGTCGTCATGGGCAAAATTCGTAAAAACTTGATTAACGAGATATTTAATCCAAACCACTTAAAAATACAACTATCCCGGTGGTAACATTTCATGTTATACTTGATACCATTACGATATGATACGGAATACAACTAAGATGTAAGCCTCAAACATTGTTATCCCAAACACGACGCAATAAAGTTAATGTTTGGAACCTCAGACACGATACATCACAACACTTTACGAATCTACCATTGTACAGTACGATGGTGTACAAGACGAAGAAATATTTCAACACGTATCAGACAAACACCCAAAGGCCCAATTCACAATTTAGCACAATTCATTCATTCAAGAACTCGGCTCATGCACTCCGAAATAATTATCCACTATTAAAGCAAAAACCAAACGCACAACACGACAGGCGAAAAAGAAAAACAGGTTCCTGAAATATTGCTATCACTCTAGGGCCGGTTGATTTGCAAGGGATAGCAAATCAGCCTACACGAGAGACTTGCGTGAGTCGTAGACTAGGGTGGAGTCCAGAGTCACGGCGCTTATCGTGCCTTAAATGTTGTCAGCTGTGACGTCACATTATATATCGCCCTTGGCGAGTTTTCTCACGTGCGGCATTCTGCACTCACATTCTGCCAAATGATTCGGCATTAAGTATTCAGCGCCGTGCGGAGGGAAAAAACCGTTAACTGGAATTTATGGGGGCTTGATGACTTCATAAGTTGTCTCGGTTATATAGTTAGTCGACAGCGAGACTGCTGGTCAACAAGCGAGGTTGGGTCTGGGAATTTACCTGCGGGAATCGGATGGGTTATAAATTAAAAGGTTTTGCGAGGTTTCGCAATTACTTTTGTTCATATCTTTGGAATTCAGCGTGGTTAGGAGGTGTACGTGTTTACAGCTGACATTTCAAACATGTATTTCAACTATATGACAGATTACATTAATTGAAACATGAATTACTTGTAACTTACTACCAGTCATCATGCTGATCAAAATCATTCAGACTAAATTTTATCAATCTGGGTGAATTATTGATACACATATTCTGCCAAATGATTCGGTATTAAGTATTCAGCACCGTGTGGAGAGATAAAACCAGTTGACTGGAATTTATGAATGTTTGATGATTTCGTTAGTTGTTTTCATTATATATTTAGAGAGTGGTAAGATCTAGTAAAGTTTGCGAAAACGAGTGACCACCTCGAGAAAAAACTGACCAGTTACTTCAAGGGGAATGAAGATCATAGTAGGAAAAAACAATTGGCATTTGTCCAAAACTGGTGATGATTTGGAAAATTCTTTTGTATCAGACACTGCTTTCTACAGGCCGTAGTTGGCATGAAAATAAGCCTCCGGAAGGGTTAAAACTTTTGCTGGGCTTCAATATTATTTTGATCATATCTTTGTAATACAGCAAGGCTGTAAAAAGCATACATTTTTACAGCATAAACATTAAAATAAATCTTTCAACAACTGTACTACAGATTACATTTTGTGAAACATAAGATTATTAGTTGTAATTTACGAAAAAAATTAATGAATTGTAATTTATTACCTAAAATAAATAGTCACTATGCTGGTCTAAACAGAGCTCCAGGTCCAGTCATGCAAGTTCGACGGTTGATACTCACGTTTTGCCAAATAATTGGGCATTACGAATTCAGAGCTACGTGGAGAGAAAAAAGTGCTAACCGGAATATATTGAGGCTTCATGACTTAATGAATGGTCTCGGGTATATATTACGGAAGTGGTCTGTAGAACTGGTGGTCAACAAGCTGCCTTCCTTAAAATTTAACTTCAGGAATCGGTTGTACTATATATTCAGCCAGCAGGATTGGGAACAGTGAGTGCTTTTATTGGGAATTTACCGCGCGTAAGTCATCAAACCAGCACATATGTTTGATATACACGACATAACCGTAAATGCATTACTTTCAGCAAATGATGAATTAATTTCGGAGAATGAATTAGTTATTAGTCAGTGATGAATTAGTTAAAAGAACCATAATGTTTCATCAGACTGGGTAGTTTGTCTTTCTTTGTGTTTTTTATTCCTTCACAAAGACTGATGAGACCGATACCTACGCTTGCTATCAGAATTTAAAAATTACCATTCTGTCGTGCTAATCTAGAAGACAGTAGCGTCTAGAATAGTTATTCTGGTGTACAAAGGGCTGTGTATACAAATATTTGATATTTAACGACATTAAAAAGCAGTACAATAACTGCTACATGTACAATTATGCATGCACATACATGCAAACTGAAATTTTCTTTACTCACATCAGTTGCGTCCTGATTGGGTACACAACATTTAAAAGGTAGTTGTGTTAAATTATACGCGCATCGCCAAAATTTTGCAGTAAAATTCGTTGGGTTCACATATCACGGATATGCCATATATTATCCAAGATGAAGAACCGGCATATGCGGGATCTCGACAGACCTGAATTAGTTATCTCTTGTGCCTACTGTTTGACAAAGCGCTATACTGAATGAATTAACTTTGAATACCTTAGTTATATCATAATATGTGTCGGGAATATATGAGATCATTTCAACTTAAAGTGTGATATCCTTAACCCCAGTTTGGACTGCTCGCATGGCCATTGCTTACGATGCTGTATAACTATGTATCTGGAATGTACGATATCATTTCAACTTAAAGTGTGATATCCTAAACCACACTTCGGACAGCTCGCATGACCATTGTGCTTATGTATAGTAAGTTCTTGTTGGTAATATATGCATTATGTAGACATTAGCTTCGCATTCTTTCGTTCTGTAATTTCTACTCTATTGATGTAAATGAACTGTTTAACACATTGTCTATTACCTTTTTACAGTAATTTTCAATTCAACGCTAATTTTAACAGTCGTCATCAATGTATCCATCTAGTGGCTCATTATAATCCGGATTTCGGTGAAGCCGTGGTGTTATCAAATTGAGATTTCATTCCAGTGGGATGAACATATTAATCTTTCTGGTGGTTGTCTCAACTAGGTATCTCGTCACTAGCAAACAAATTGTCACAGCTTGATGGACGGATTGTCTTCCAAGAAAACCGATCGGATCGTGATATCGTTATCGGCAATAATCTGCCAATCTCGTCGATATGGAAATTGGTGAGATCTTAATGAACGAGATATTTCGTAAAAGCCACTTGATAAGTTAGTCGAAAAAGATCCATCTCCTTTATTTGCGTACAGACTATATAGACCAGATGTATCCAAATCATTTTTCCTTCTTCCATCTTGTTTAGTGTTTTTAGTATTCAAGGTGGTTGTACTCCTGAGATACCCACCAAAGATATCTTTCTGCTTCCATCCTACGACTCTGTTATTCTTTCACAGACTTAATTATTTGATGTATCCGTCTGTCTGACGAAGCTTGGCCGAATATGTCCCTTGCGCCATAAAACCCTAATACGACCAACCACTTGGAGCGTTGAGATCGAAGGATGGACTAAATACTAGGAGCTCCATATATATAACAGAATATTCATAACCTACAACCATGCAAACTGAATTAATTTGTTTACATCAAATGTATGCCACTAGAGTGAAGATCCCAACCACCAAAGGCCAGGTATGTTAAACCAAACACACATCACCCAAACTTTCCATTCAAATTCGCAAGTCGGGCACACACACCACAGATACGCCCCAGATTCCCCAAGACAAAGAACCTCCATCAAAGCCAACACTTGATCTTGATAGGCCTTCATTAGTTATCCCCTATGCCTGCGGTATGACAAAGCGCTATACTGAATGACCAGCCATCTGGAATAATGGACACAGGCCCTGTACAGCAGTCGGGGACCGAAAAGAGAGGTGACACTCGGTAGATAATGTCCCGGGCATTATCCCAAGACCCAGGGGATCCATGCTGTTACCTTGACAGATTATGCCCTTCGCTTTACAAGATTAAGTAAAGGGGTGGCCGATCAGGAAGGTGTGCCGAGGACTGAGCAATTTTTCTTGCACCCGTTTACTTTCTGTGATTAAAAGGCTGGATACTTTTTTTTCGGCTCTGTCGGTGAGCAAAATCGCGTGATTTATTTTTTCCCAGCGTCTTGGGAATGGAAGAGTTAAGGTTATCCGATGTCGCTTTAGTGTGGGTAGCTGGTACTTGACCTCGTGTTGGATGGCGTGCTTTTATGAAGTCGGATTGATTTTCAGTAAGTGTTTAATAAGAAGAGCGATTAAATTAATGTGGTATTGACCCGTTTAGGATGGCTTCCAAGATATCTGGGTTTATATGATAATTTTGTTTGCTTCATTTATCCCATTACTTTGAGTTTCTCATCTAGAGGATGGTGCTGTTGTTTGTTTACTGGGGCACTTAAAAAGTGGGTAACGATTAAACGCGTTGAAAAATGGGTGCATAAGCATTTCCGACGTGCATTGTTTTCCTGGTGACTACATTGTCGTTATGAAACATCTTTTCGGTTGGGTTTTATGGTGCAAGGTCGATATATGGACAAGATCCGCCAAATGAAATCAAGTAAATGGACATACTCAAAATGAAATCTTTTCTGGCACATAAGATAAAAGTACAATCAGGAAAGAATCAAACCCGACATGACTTGAATCTGCGCTATCTACAACTCGTAGGTTGATAGTGGAATAGGGAAACCAACAGAACCACGGCTACCCTTGAAACATTTAAAACGCATCTGCGGCATGCATAGAGTATATTGCTAAGCATAAAAGAAACAAGGTATCCAAAGCTATATTTTCTCTTGGAGGGACTTTTAGCGTGGACAAAAAGCCAGGACAAGAAACGTTATTTTCCATCTGCTACCCAAATGCTCTCTATTAATGCGTTTTATCAATCCATTATCTATCATAGTTACCTTATAATGCAGTTTTTCTCCAATTGGGTATTTGATCTAATTAACTGACTAATCACTTGTCTGGAATTCATTGCTGTGGATTTTTATTGGCAAAATGCTAAAATCGTGTTCAAAAACAAGTCATGTGACGTCACTTTTGATGTACGTTCAAAATACACGTTCGTTCCCAGAAACACAAACGGAACCTAAAATAATTCAAAACAAAAAGAGTCTTCCATAGTCTAAGAAACTTGTAACAAGAAGAAAAAAACAATAAACAAACAAATGGTGTTAGATACTTGAATGTACGTTCCACTAAAGCAACATAATGGGCTATTTGTGACTATCCGGGATCTATCCCGATGGGAAAGTTTCCAGGACGAAACCAAGTAATTTTGAATCAATGTTACATTACGACGTAAACACCTGCATAACATATCTTGCATCCATTCAAGATCCATCCTATCCACATATCTTACATCCATCCAAGATACATCCTATCCATATATCTTGTTGTTTTACAATCTATCTTTTCTTCCCATATATCTTATGAACATTTTACCAGTATTAATCTATGTTATAAACTCTTTTTAGTAATCCATATTTCTTTCCTGTCCATCTAATTAGTAACTTTTCCACCTATCCATCATTTTTATTCATACATCGTGTAAACGTTTTAACTATCTATTATCTTGAACAAGGTTTTTCGCGATCTATCTTCTTAACTTTACCCCGATTTATCATTCCTATCCAACCATCTTGTAAACGTTTTGCCTACCTATCTTGTTAATATTTATCTTAACTATTTTTTATCCATTTATCTTGGAACCTTTTTACTTATCTACCTAAACCCACCTTCATTACAATGTATGTTACTTCGTAATTATACATCCACCAGAAATGTGTATATTAGTTATGTCTCAATTCATATTTTCTTTACATATCTATAAGGTTAAAGAATAATGTATATATTTCTATTATAGCATGTCTTCCTTTTGTATCTACCAGAAAAATAGAAGTGCATTCAATATCTATCTATTCCTCTTAGATCCTTTTTCCTTCTCAAATCATAAGGAAATATCAAAATTACTTATATATAGACTTGCAAATTGTATAAAAGTACTTACATCTACTCATATAGCATTTCCTTGGACGCCATTTTCTCTATGCGAAAGCATGCGCCATATTAGAAATACAATTCACCCAATTCCAACGTCCCTTTACGAAAGAATTCAGTTTCTGGATTTCCCAGGGTCCTCCTAAATCCCTGAATAAAAATCCTCGAGCTCAACAATCTATAGAATAAAAACTAAGAAATTCATTTCTGTTATTGATAGAAATAAGGAAGACTTTTTCTGACGCTGTAGCACAGTCCTCGGCAAAACAAACCCCTAGTGAGGAGAGAGAAAAATAGAACAAAATGAAAATCCGCGATCGAAAACGGGAAGAAACTTGAGAGTCTTCTCAAAGGTATCAGGTCTAAAAAGTAGACGAGAAAGAAGCAGAAAAAAGCCCTCAGAGATTTCGGTTGGATAAAATATCGATCTTCAAATGCGGCGAGTGTTAAAATCGAAGTCCGATAGATTTGGGATTTTTCGGTTATGGGGCTTTGCGATATTAGTTATTCGGGGTTATAGAACGGTTTATACCTTTAAACTAACTTTTTCGTAACGTCAGGTATACGTCTGTATTTTTCAGTTTTACTGACACTCAGGATTTTACTTTAGATTGAAGTAATTGGATGACTTTTTCTCAGTACTATTATAAACGATGTGATAAAAGTTGCCTTTAATTTATAAAGGTAGGTAGTTGAATTAAAGTCACACTGGAGTAACACACGGGGCTATTGGTGACGATCTGCGATCAATATTAAAGGGAATCAACTCATAACGGAAAATATAGAATTAATATATGATTGTAAACTGTTAATTGTATTGTAGAAGATGAGTTGTCACTGATATATTGTTAAAAAATACGTATTTTTAAGGTTCTTATTTAAAAACTGCATTTATTACTTCTAGACGTCAATAGTTTATAATTCTTTTAAATTTTATGGAGACCTACACTTTCTAAACTTATTTGATCTATTGTAAAGATTTCAAAATTTAATTATTTTAGAAGACTTAAAGCCAATTTAAAATAGTTGGAAAGCAATAGCGAAGCATATAATAATTAGTGTCTACTGATGTAGATATTTCTTATAAAGTTATTTTTAATAACTTCATTTCTTGCTCAACATCTTCTAACTTTTCAGGGTTTTTTTAATGAAAAATTTCTTAATTCATGATTTACTTTTTGAAATTGTGTAATAGCAAAATAACCACGCTTATATACAAAATAGTTCTTACTTGTTACTACTGTGATGTCACCAAATACCATAATATTTCGTCCCAAACATGACTATGTAAAGCTTATGTAATCATACATCTTGAGGTAAAGGAACATAATGCCAATGATTCTCCAGAATTGTTTAATTCATTTTAGTGAACTAACTCCTTCCTTAAAATAATGAACTAGCTCAAGTCTACTTTGGAAAAAAATATCTTTTAAATACAAACATCAAACCATAGTCTCTAAAATTTGCTTAAATTACCACAATTGTCATTTTATGCTGTTCTCATAGTAAACTATAAAAGCTCTAGTTATACTGGAGGATTAGAAAAGTTTGCAACTCGCAAATAAAACATTATCTGACCAGCTATATAAAAATCAAATCAAATCTCAGGACAAGACACAACATTTATTTACATTCAAGAAACGAAACAGTACAATTCTCCAAGCGAACAATAGAACGATCGCCTTATCGCTTTTTAACAGGAACTACGCACTCATTTTCAAACAGAAAAAGAAAAAAAGTTACTAGCACTTCCAAATGGGGTTCATGCACAGAGAGTACACGATCATACGTTCTCGAAAACAACTGATAAACAGTTAATGGCTCCTATTGTGGATAAGAGAAGAAAAACACTGGTGTTGTGCTACAACATCACAATCGAAATACCAGGGCAACTATACAATGCTATTCGAACTATATATGCTAATCAAGATACTTCTATTACCTTCTAAATTTATTAGATAACGGTAATAAAACTCATTTGCATGATTAACACATGTTTCCCCCTCATTGGACTAACCCCTTTTAGCCGCAACAAACCCCATGAGGACTGAGAAAATATCCCCAAAGAATTCTGTTTTAATAATTTAACGAAAGTTTTAGACAGACTGGAGAGTCTGGCTTGCCACTTTCATTATTCTACCTGTGGAAAATGTGCACAAAACAAACTTCGCTCCACCTCAATGTATTCTAAATCAAATATCACCCAATTAGTCCCATCGCACTCGACCCACCATTAACCCCACTCAAAAGCCACTAACTCCAACTCAATCATCAAAACGGCGTCAAAATCGCAAAATCCCCGGAAATAACACAAGGCCACTTCCCACTCACCCACGCGGATTTCACCCATTCACCTCGGAGGGTTCGGACTTCAAATCGTCGTTTCCAAGATGGCTGCCATCTCGGCATGGCTTCCCTCCAGATGATTTATGGAGAGGTGCATCCATTGCAAATCCTTCTTTTCAATATTTACCGTCCCGT
Organism: Metellina segmentata; assembly: GCA_947359465.1. Taxonomy (NCBI): domain Eukaryota; kingdom Metazoa; phylum Arthropoda; class Arachnida; order Araneae; family Tetragnathidae; genus Metellina; species Metellina segmentata. The sequence continues at coordinate 49,297,924 of OX375883.1, forward strand.
TCAGTAATCTTGATGGATGCACTGGCGCGCGCGATTTGATGGTTGGAAGACTATGTTATTGGTGGCCTTGGGAAAGTCCTCATTACGAATTCATTAAGCTGCTGGTCTTTGACTTGGTTTTCGAGTATTCCCCCTTTTCATTGGACGTCAGGAATTATTGAGTGCTATCGTGTAAACATGGCTCAGAATGTGCTGGTATTGACTGGGTTTATGCGATGCATCAACTGCTTTATTGTCGGAGTCGTTGCTCAGGGTTTTGCTTTGCAGTGGACTGTTTTGCTGGAGACTTATATTTGCACTTAAGAAGAATGCACATGCATGAATTTATCGAGTCAAATTGAATTTCGCTCGTTCATTTCGGTAGACATATATGGGTTTATGCGCACAGAAATATTGCATTGCAATCGCATCACACGCATTAAATTATTGTATGTAAAATTCATTGTGTTTTGCACAATCCCCATTTTCATTGGACATAATGAATAATTACATGTAATCATTTAAATAAGGCTTAGAATGTGCTTTATGTGACTGTATTTATGGAAATGTATCAGTTGCTTTATTTTCTAAGTTGTTTTGCAGTGTTTTGCGAACAATTAACTGTTATAACACTAATATTTGCACTTATAAGGAGTATGCACGAACATCATATTTGTTTACATCTACGAGCGTTAACTGTAAATAAAATTCAACACGCTTAATAAAAACTTTTCCGTCATGGACTGATAGAAAATGCTTTATCACAAATAATCTCAATGAACTATCCAAAACACTTTTTATGACTATATAACGACCCCTAGGATTAACGAGCATTATCACTTCATTACCGCCATAATAAATTATCCCGTGCCAGTCCGTAAAAATAACACTTGTAAGCTTTGTATTCATTCATTGGTTAACCATTAAAAATTATAATGCAATACCACTTAATCACTTGTAAAAAGAAAAAAATTTCATTAATGAAAGCGTTATTACAAATCATGTCAATGAACCGTGTCATCACAATCACGTTTTTATGATTACATAACAACTGATGTCATTGATGAACACTGTGACATCATTATGGCAAGAACAAATAATCCCGTATCAGACTGCAAAATTGATAACATCCCTGCATGTTAGCTTTGTATTAATTCCTTTTTAAAGGATAAAACTAAAATGAAATACCACATGTGCACCTTTAGTAAATATAACTTCATCAAGGAAAGCTTTATTAAAAATAAAATCCATGAACTAAGCTATTCCAATCACTTCTTTTATGAATACATAACAACCCATCCCACTGACAAATATTATCACTTCATTGTGGCCAGAAAAAAATTATTCTCGAATTAGTCTATCAACCTCATAACATCTCTGCTAATGTTATCTGTAAATGAATCCGTAAGGTTAATCAATAAAAAGTAAAATACAATACCACCAAAACACATTTAATAAAAAAATTTCCATCAAGGAAAGCCTTGTGACAAATAATTTTATCCAACTATGCCATCAAATTCATTTTTGTATGAATACAGAACGACCCATCCCACTGATGAATAACATCCCTTCGCTGTAGCCAGAACAAATTATCCCCGTGTTAGTCTGTCAAATCAATAACATCACTGTAAATAAAACCGTAGGTTAATCAATAAACAGTAAAATGCAATACCACATGACCACATTTAATATAAACATTTTCATAAATGAGAACCTTGTTACAAATAATCTCAATGAACTATGGCATCCCAATCACTTTTTTATGAATACATGACTACCCATTTCACTGACGAACATTATCACTTCATTATGACCAGAACAAATGATCCCAGAGATATTATTCGCCAAACCAATAACATCTCCAATTCAAATCAAGCCAAACCCCCCAGTACACAACATCGTTGCTTCCATTCCCAAATAGGTGAGCAAGCATATTAATTATGTAGCTGGTCATCATTAACTTAACAAAGCTATCCAGGGTGACTCGCCACTAGACGAAATATCATTTTGTATTCGCCGTTGTTGCCTGGATCCTGGCAGTTAAGCAGCAAGCATGAACGAGGGTTATGGGCTTGTGCATTTATTAAAACAAATAGAAAGGGCGCAGTATTGTGGGGCGGAGTATCTGTGCCCCATCAGGGAAATTAACACGCCCTGTGGTATTAGATTGTAATGGCAGCATGACCATTTAATGGGGCCTTGAACTGTGGGAGGTACGATAAAACGTTTGTTCAAAGATAGCAGGCAGATGACAAAGGGGCTTGCTTCTTCTTGGAGTATGCTGTATTCATTACTATATCTCTGAAGGTTAATTAAAGTGATTCGCACGCTGAAGCTTATGTCACTCTCTTGCATGGAAAGTTATTGAGTTGTAATTTAACCGATATGGGTACTAAAAAAGGGTCAATATTAAAAATCAATGACATCATTTAAAAATTGCTGTCTTACATTATTGGGATATGAGTAAACTCTAAGTACTAACAATACATTTAATAAATAAAATAATACATCCTCGATAATATCAATCAATATCTGACCGATTTTATAAATGACGAAATATCTTATCCATCACAATTTCATCAAACTTATTAATGAAGAGTTATCTGCATAATATTTTTATGAGGAAATAAGGATCTGGTTAGTTTTCTTCCAAAGACCATATATCTCGTAATTTAAGACCTGGTCAGTTTTGCTAATGATAACACACCTCGTCAAGACGACCACCAAAAGGATTCCCATCAACAGACTTCTCCCACGAATAAACACTGAGTTAGCTTTTCAAGACTGCCACAAAACGTCCATAAGAGATCTCAGACCGTAGAATACTAAGTGCTCCATCAACGTCTGGTAATGTCACACTTCCACCATTTAAGATCTTTCTAGGGGATTAGGAATACATCTAAAAGCTGAGACGATCCATTTTGATGCATGGCAGACGTACATTAAATCAATAGTAGTTGGTCAGTCATAGACATATTTTTTTAAAGTATATTATATAAAATGATTTTGAAAATATAAGGAATTCCTAAGGTGTGTGTGTTCGAAACATCAAAACATAGCATTTATTTGAGCCAATTTACAGAACTTTTATCTGTTATTCGTAATAGCGGTTACCAAACCACGTTAAACATTAAGACTCAACCTGTATAAAAAATATTAGTGACCAAATAATTTGCTTCTATAAAAATTGTATTCCTATTGTATATTGAAAAGGAATCTCTATGTTTATCATGCTAGATAACTATCAAAAGAGAGCCGCGGTAGCTAAGTCAGTACAGCGTCGGGCTCGCATCAGAAGGGTTGTGGGTTCTGTCCTCGGCGGAGTCTCCAATTCTGATAATTGCGAGATCGGCGCTTCGACCTGGCTAAAGACCGTCGTGTTCACTAATGGTGACTGGGGCACGTTAAATAGGTCGTGGTCACAATATCCCCCATGTTCCCATACCAAATCAATACCTCTGGGGGTACCTGATCAGGGGGTTATCGGCCTCTGATTGGGATCTAAATTACGATATGTGTGAGTAAATGGATGTATGAAAGGGACCTTCCTGTAAAACGGATGTGTCATGTATGTCGAGCAAAGTCGGACTTCCTCCCAATGGGGCTCAATAACATGGACTTCCTCCCAATGGGGCTCAATAACATGGAAGGCGCACCCCCCTCGCCTCTTGCCGTCTTCGACGGGCCTGGCACTCCCCTGGTCTGCCAGTGTAAGCATATGAAACAACAACACTATCAACAAAATTTAATTTGATCTAACCAATCAGCCCTCTAAGTGGTTCTGACTATACATCTCGTCCATCCAGATTCGACCTCTGTAGCTAATGACGAGATATCTCGTTCATCGAGATCTGACCTACATCGATAATGACGAGATATCTCGTCCATCGTGATCTAACCTATTTGGCTGATTTGATGATATATCTTGTCACTAAGATAGTCAATTGAATGCGGAGTGATGAAAACATTACCGTTCCTTAATGATGACGAGATCAATTTTTCTCATGACGAAGTATCTCGTACACCGCGATCTGGTTAGTTTTGCTAATGACACGATACCTCGTTAACGCAAGAATCAAGAGAGTTAACTCGCTGAACCAGTTGAAGGCCAGCTGCACAAAATAGCACACCCAAGCATTACCAAACATCCTAACACAAGGATATCTATTTTTAACACACAAGCCTTTGCAACAAGAAAGCTTTTCCACCAGCCATCTTTATTAGATAGCCACAAAACATCCAGACAAGGTTTCAGTCCGTACAGAACTAAGTACACCATCCACTTCTATTAATGTGACACTTCTTCCACGTCCGTTTAAGCCCTTTCTCGGGGTGTTGGGTAACCTCAGGGGTGCACCTAAGAGTTTAGACGATCTATTGTGATGTGTGGCAGCAGCGTATTAAATCAGACGTTGTTGTCTTCGGCGCTGCTATAATGAGGACTCGGCGGGGTTGGTTTCAAGAGAAAACGATAATTTATTGTAAACACCATTTTTCGAGAACGTGCCTTTCCTGCAATATTTTGGTGTCTGGGGTGATAGTTAAGGGATTTAATGAATTAGGACTGGTCTGGTAATGTAGTTTCCGTGCATGGTAGGATGTAGATTTTTGGTATGGTGATATATGCAGTGTGTTTCAAAATGTACTAAGTTCTTTCTTTAAGAAATCTCATAAAGAAATCAGAGGTCATTTGAGGTCATTCAGAAATGTTTTGAAATGTTTAACGGAGTAAGTTGTTTCAATGTATCACCTCTAGGCAAGCTTAGACGTTGTATTTTATTTTATAATTTATTCCCAGAATACTTTTAATCATCCAGGTGGTTTCGACAAGATAAGTATTTCCATAAAATCTGACCAATTTTAATAATGTGATATCTTGTCCATCAATATATGGTCAGTTTTCTTTTGATAACGAATAACCTCGTCGAGGCAACGACCATGATGTTTGATAACCGTGTAAATACTTATTCATTCCTTTTTAAACTTGTAACATACAATTTTATTATTGGGTATTTTTATTTCTACTTAAATCCGTGAACCAGATTTACTGAATAAAACTTGAAATACTTTCCTATGGAATTAAAAAAAAAAGCGTAAAGTATTTCATACGAATTATAAATCCTATACATTAAAATGTGAGTCAATTAATTTAATGGTAATAAATACTTCATTACCAGCTCGTTCGTTGTCTCATAATCCATTTGTTTAAAACTAATTACGCCGATTTTTTAAATAGTACTATTTATTGTATAAATTTTAATACAGACAACTAAATATTATATTATTGCTAAATTTAATTCTAAACCATATTCATTAAAGCCATTTTCAGTTTTAAAATCAATGAAATTATCTCAACAAATTATGCATTCAAAACTAAAACACCATGGGCGTCTAAAGGCATAATTGGGTCAAACATTTAGTGCATAACATAGAAACAAATTATAAGTTATGTATCCTTAATGTTTTCCAAATATTATTGAAATAATTTAATCAGATCTTGAAATATCTTCCAAGCAAATGCACAATCTATCGTATTATATTAGATAATATCGAGGCTTATTTCATTTGAAAGAATGTATGTAGTAATTAAGTTTGAACAATTAATTTATGGGTTATTTATAACACTTTTAAAATGTATGAATTAGGTCAGTAATTGCATTGCATTTTATATAATTAAAAAAAATCGTACTAAATTTTGATTTTGTATAATTGTAATGTGGATTCATTTTTCCAATCTTTTTCAAATATTAAAAACAAAACTTTGAAAAGAAGCAAGTACAGTTTAGAAATATTTTTGGATTTTGGATTAGATTTAATTAGAATATTTTTCAGGAGGTAAAAAAACTTTCACTGAAAAAACTAGCTCACTTACTTATTTTCATTTAACACTTCTTTCAATTAAACATGTTTGCAAATTCATGAGTTCATTTACAGCTGTGTTTATATTTTTAATGGCAGAAGTTTTTTAAGAAATGCAAACCCCTTAATCAACGAACTGTAACTTAAATGTAGTTTTGCAGGGATATTCTTCTAAATGTTTAATTATTAAAACCTCAGATATTTCACCATTAAAATTGCACCATTTAATTTAGGTTCTTTATACTATTTACTAATGCATAAAATTGTAAAGTGCACTTGAAAAGTTAGTAGCCAAATGTCTAATATTAATGGTTGAACGTTTTAAGAAAAAAAAATGTTAAAACTCGGTTTTTAAATTTTTATTCATAATGCATGAATGTAACAAAATATGTGAAATTTTTGTGTTCTCAGATAATGTATCGTTAAATACAGCATACAGCATTATTTCATAGCATTTAAGTGCATAATAAACCGTTATAAAATAAATATTCACATTTTATATTTAATGATTGAGATGTTATAAGAGATAGGATATTGAAGCAGTCTTAAAATAAATTTGGTCTTGTATTAATATTAGAACAAAGTGTGAATGTGTTTAGTTTTCAAATGATGTACAGTAATGGCAATATTTAGTCAAAATAGCAGTGCCTTAGCCTTTACGCTTCAGCGCATTGGTTTTTTTAATCGTCTCACAAAACGACTCTTTCGCCTACATGTCCGACCCTACATAGCTAACTACCTAACTTGAGCGATAGAGCCATGAGTGGCATTTACGACTGACTACTTTCATAGTATCGTGTGGCGTATATTCCCAGAGCGACCTTCTGCCTTTCCCCCAAAGCGTTCACACCTCACGGTCGACAAGGTACGGAACAAGGGAGGGACCCTCCAAAACAGTCAATCGCTGACATCTCGTAAATGTTGATCGATGACAGCGGTCACTTAAAAGGGGGGCGACGTTCACCGTACACAGATCTATACCACGCAGCTGGTGTAAACGAAATTCTTGTGACAAGAACTGTTTGCCTGTCGCAGTGTAAAGGTTAACACGACCATCATGTGACCACCTTTTGCACTGGTCGAGATTGCTTCTACTGTTCTCCAGGTTTTGACTTTTTATATGTTCTCAAACAGTAAATACACACACAGTTAAATCGTCGCAGATTTGCACACTGTAAATCTGACCCCTGTAAATTCACCTATTTTCGTCATGTTTTCGTTACAACCGAACTTTCAAGTTTTCTTCTTGAGGTAAACAATTAATGTAATAGCTTAAAATAACCACACGAGAACAGTCTAACAAAATAACCTATATACCTACCTCAGCGTAAATCATAATACATATAGTATCAAAGTGTCGCTATCAAAATTAGAAATAATAAAAATATCTTTAAAATCAATGCCTGAAAGTTTCTAAAGAAATACAATGATTGAACGAAAAAATATTTTAGTAAAAACCTGTATGGATGTCAACCATCTGAAAATCGATTTTCCGAGTAGTTTCTGTTTTTACCCATAGCACAAAAAAAATACATAACTATATATATAGTGATTGAAAGCATTCATATCATCATAATTCATATCATAATTCATTCATTATAAAATCAATGCCTGAAAGTTTCTAAAGAAATAAAATGCTTAAACGCAAAAAATATTTTAGTGAAAACCTGTATGGATATCAACCATCTGAAAATCGATTTTACGAGTAGTTTCTGTTTTTACCCATACCACAAAAAAAATACATAACTATATATATAGTGATTGAAAGAATTCTAGTGTTTAAGAAATACTTATATTAGACAAGAAGGTCAGAACTGGTTATAAGTCCAGCAGCGAAGACTTCAGGTTGCGAATTGGATATAGGCATGTTGTTAATAATTAGTTGGTAATCCATAATGTTTACTAATAGAGTTTACACTCTGTCTATTAAATATGTCTGTCTTATAATATTATTTGACAGTGTATAAAATTCCAAATGACTGTTTAAATAATGATGTTCTTTAATGATATTTAACCTTTACGCTGCGGCTCATAGATTTTTTTTTTCAATCGTATCACAGAACGGCTTTTCTCCTGATTCTCTGAGCCCCTATACCTAATTACCTAACTTCAGCGATAGGGCCGTGAGTGACACTTACGATTGACGCTTTCCTTTCATAGTATCGTGTGGCGTGGGAAGAGATATAACCTGACGACTTTCTGCATCCCCCAAAGCGTTCACACCTCACGGTCGGCTGGGTAAAGGGGGCCAATCAACAAAAGAATGGATCCTCTTTAAAGTCAGCCGCTGACAGCTCGTAAATGGTGATTGATGCCATCGTTTACGTAAAAGGGGATAACATACACCGTTACCATGCCGATGGTGTAAGCGATATTTTAGTGGAAACAAAAGTCAATCTGCCGCTGCGTAAAGGTAGTGGTTTGTATTTAAATGTACTTGAGAAATTGTTAAAGTTAAAAAAAAAATGCTAAAAAATGTTTGAATATTAATCGAAAATAATTACTGATTAGTTTTTCACAATTACACGCCATTAATTATTTAGTCCAGAGTTTCCTAGTGTATAAAATTTGACCGAAGTATTAGCAGAAAAATTTCTGAATCATATTGATAAATCAAGTTTTAAAATTCCAAATTTTAATTTCGTTCTTAGCACACGCGTTTCATTAATATTATTTCACAACCTTTAAGTACTGGGTCTTTAGATGCAGATATGTTAAAACTTTAGTCAATATAACATTATTAAGTAGCTTAAAATGTAATAAAACAACCATTTTAAGAACTCATAGAGATAGTTTGGATTCAATACCATGTCTATTTAAGCTATGTATTTCATTTATACTTGAAAAGTTGAAATGATGAAGGGTTTTGCAGCTTTTAAAAATCTAAATCTCAAGTTCCTGTTAAAAGCATCAGTAAATATCCATGCAAACACAAACAACATACTGATTTACATGCCTATATCCGAAAACCATAAATATACCTCCTCTAAATATTGAAAAATGTCAACTACAAACCCTATTCAATTGCACTATACATTTTGTCTACGACTTCGTGGATTTGTGCAATATGGGATTCTAAAAGTACCAATCCTAATTGGGATATTCGTTTCATCCAGCTTTGACAAATTGATTTGGTGAAGGTTTTGCCAACTTTAAAAAACCTAAATCTCAAGTTCCTGTTGACAAAAGCATCAGTACATATCCATGCAAACACAAACAACATCCTGATTTCCATACTGATTTACAGGCCTATATCCAAAAACCATAAATATACCTCCTCTTAATATTGAAAAATGCGAACAAACTCCAATCAAGTCAATCGATACAGTTTGTCCCCGACTCCGTGGATTAGTGCAATATGGGATTCAAAAAGTATCACGCCTAATTGGGATGTTCGTTTCATCCAGCTTTGACAAATTGATTTGGAGAAGGTTTTGCAAACTTTAAAAAACCTAAATCTCAAGTTCCTGCTGACAAAAGCATTAGTAAATTTCCATGCAAACACAAAGAACATACTAATTTCCAAACTGATTTACAGGCCTATATCCAAAAACCATAAATATACCTCCTTTAAGTATTGAAAAATGCGAACAAAAAACCCAATCAAGTGCACGTTACATTTTGTCCCCGACTCCGTGGATTAGTACAATATGGGATTCAAAAAGTACCACGCCTAATTGGGATATTCGATTCATCCAGCTTTGACAAATTGATTTGGTGAAGGTTTGGCTAACTTTAAAAAACTTTAATCTTAAGTTCCTGCTGACAAAAATACCAGTTAATCTCCAAGCAAACAGAAACAACATACCGATTTCAACACACTCACCAAACACCATAAATATCCCTCCGCAAGATTTTGAAAAATGCGAACTACAAACTCCAATCAAGCACACGATACATTATGTGCAAGTCCTGGTGGATGAATTATTTTGCCATCCTGCGCTATCTTCCGCTCTGCATGAACAATAAATTTCGCACGTGCCATTGAACAAAGTAAGGCTTACGCCACTTGCATTAATTACTTCAGAACTTTCCTTCACCTTTTTTTTTCATCTTTCACCCACCACCCGCGGAGCCATCTTGGAAAGATAGATGCACCACCTCTGTTTTTGAACGATTTTGGCGCCACCTGATGGTCTCCTTAATCACTATGAGGAAGAACGTCATTTCATTCTTTTCGTATTGATACTTCATTTATTTTAGACAGTTGCCTAGTTATTTTGCTGTTGACAGATAGCAGTAGGTTATTCATTTATTCCGCATACCCTCTTCCCATCACAATAGAAAATGTGTTTTTTTGTTGTTGGTTTTCTGTTTGTCTGCAGGGTGCTTTGTGGGAATATTCCTTTCATTATAGGTTTCTATATGTTCTCGTTTGTGTTGGTGCATTGTCGGAATTCGATACACTAAGATATGATGCATTATCCTTATACAACAATTTTACACCACTGTGCCACGGCACGCTTAGGTGCCGCAAGAAAGGCAGTGGTGTCCCTTACAGATGGTGAAACGGTTTAAGCTGTCAGATTTTGTTTCATTTCAAAGGTTAAGTTTTGAACTTTTGACAAGTGGCTAGTAAAAAATTTTAACTCTCGCTTTTTTTTACAATTACTTGCATAAATAATTTAATAAGCTCATATGAATATTACATTTTATTAAAGTATCATAAAAATAAATATATAAAGTTGTTTCAAAAATATTAAACAAAGACACTTTTAAAGGAGCAGAAAAGCTAGGTATTTACTATTACCCTTTTTTTGTAATTTAATCTATAAATTATTCCTATATTTTCGCCGTATAACAAAAAAATCTAATCTACTTTTCGGTGTTGCGCGAAATTTGAATAATTTGTTGATCTGCGATAGAATTAAAAATGATTGAAAATCGCTGCGTAGTGTTTCTAAAGAGTCACAGAAGACTTCGAACGACTAATTTAGATTTCATAATTAGAAGCTTTCAGTTTACCTTATTTCACTAACACAGTTGTTACATGGTTCATACATTATCGAAGAAATAAAGAATCTTTACAAAAACAAACAATCTAACAATTCAATTAAAAAAAAACATTTTTAAGTTTTATTCTTGCAAATTTTGTTTTCTAAAATTTAATTATTCATTTTCCTTGAAATGCTTTCTACAATTTTGAGTACATTGGCATGAAATATAGTAAGCTATTGTATATACAGATATTTGTAGTACAAAAACATAGAAACATTGCAAAACCCGCCAGAAATCAATTTTAACTTTTAAAGACATTATCTTCAAACTCCCTTATTCAACGCATAAAAAAACCGCAAAATTTTCAAACATCTATATCAATTTCAAAAAAAGCAATAGGATGTAAATTGCATTAAAATCATGGAAGAAACAAAAGTTGAGACAAAGAATTATTAGTTTAAAATTAGGTCAGCAGTGTTAGTTAACTGTGTTAGTTAGCAGTGTTACCTGGCAGCAGTGGTAGCGGAAGTACAATCTAAACTTGCGATCTGGTTTACTTATTTACACTGAAAATCTTTCTCAAACCAAATCTGTGTTTCCAATTCCTAGTCATCTTATCTTATTTTATCATTTTTGTGTTCCTCTAGGTTGTTGGCTATTTGTGTAACCAAAACAAACTTCTGTGGGGGAGCTTTTGTGTGTAAATCTGCCATGGCCTCAAATGTCCCCACGTTGGTGTGGTAGTTAGGGGTGATGACGCCAGCTGAGGTGTTGACCTCATGATATGACCGTGGTATAAAACTACGATATGTTGTCATCGGGTCTTTCCATTCTAGATTGATCCCACTCTTTCACCAATAACCCGTTGTGTTCCTCCATTGCGTCTTAAATTCAACTACCAACCCAAATTGATATATGATAGTTGGTTAGTGAATGCCAACCAGATTAAACGTCAAACTTTGCCAATACGACGATTAACTGCAATTTATGGTAACCCTTATATGTATTATTCGAGAACATTTCGCACCTCGACAAGAAAAGTGACGCAACTCAAAATTGCAGAATTTGAGAAATTTCAAATTAAAGGATACCATAAAACTTGTATTGAAATAGTATGCGACTCTTTTTAGTGTTAGGTAGGTATTTACGGTGGTAACTTCTATTATATTCTATTGAATAGTAATATAACACGTTGGGGCACCTCATTCCTATTTTTCAATGCCATGACATCAACATTTATATATTTTTACTTGTTTTACTGTTATTGCCGGGGTGCAATTTGTGTAGTGGCAGTAAAATCTTCGCTTTTCGTCTGGCTTGTTTACACTGAAAATCTCTCTCCTCTAAGCCGCCTCAAGAACAAAGAATCAAATATCGAGCAATTACTTTTCTTCTGTGATCATATCGAATGTGCCCCAAAATTACATAGCAGTCCCAAATGCCAGTTACCCCAGACATTAAACAATGACTCAAGAATAAAATATGACAGTCTGTGTAATTATTAATCCCAACTCCTGTTTCATTCCTGAAATGAGATCCACGCGCCCACTTTCCCATTCAAAAATAATGGTTAAGGATATTATTTTTTCACACCATCTCACTTTCTGAACACCATCATCATCATAATAACAATAACAATAATCACCCATCTCATCCAAGGCCTTTCATTACACTCATTGCACCTTTTGCACAAGCAGTTAGAGCGAATGGCAAAGACATGCCTTTTTGAGGTTTGCCTTTTCTTTTCGTTTTCACCGTCGAGGTATCTTTCTCTGGGCAATTACACGGTTCTAAAGACCGATTCGTAACCCTATTCCATAAATGTTATGGGTTCACTGTTAAATGTTGACATTCAAAGCACTCCAAGGTGGATTGCCACCTATGTATTGTGGCATTGTGTCTCATTGCTTGGTAATTAATGTCGAAGACACATGAGTAAGGATTGAGTGGTGGTATATGTCTGAAACTAAATAGCAAAGCGGTAATTAGCGTTGGGTTTCGTTTTACCGAATTGGAAAAGTTTTAGAATGTTGCGGAAGAAAGCGTGAATTGTTTGGGAAAATATTTAAGTAAACTGCGAGCCTGAAATTGTTCTTATAACTATAAATTAGATGTTTGTCTTCCGATGAAAGTAACTATAAAGTCCACGCATTTATTTTCAAACAAAATCATTAAAAATCCCACCAAGCTAGTTTTCTAAAGAGGCTTTCAAAAATCCATCATAAATATTCGTGATTAGCGATGACATACTGAAAAGGTGGTTGTCGTTTTAACACTATTGTATTGCCATGATTATTCCAAAAGTATGGAAACAAAGGAATCTTGTTAAACTGAAGTGCCAAAGGGATTTTTCTATAACCAGAATCAATAAAATAATTTTCCATATGCTTCATATTTATACGAAAGTTAAAGGTTATTATGTGTTTATTTTTTTAAATCTACAGCAAACTAATCCAACCCGAATAACGTTGAGTTATCTTCTAGTCATTTATAAAGTATTCAATGATATATGTTATTACCAATGCATGTTCAATATCAATCAAGTATAGTCCAGCTTCTATATGTATTTAAGTCCCGTGTTTTTTATAGCCATTTGTTAAAGCAAGTGACAGGTTAAACATAAATAAATGCGTCTTTACACTAGGTATTTTAAGCGCGATTCGTATCGTGAGGGGTAGAAATGATTAGTTTGGGTATAAAATTATAACCAATTGCAATCGCAATATATGAGTGTGCTTATGTAAGCCTTTTCCTCTGAGTACATTATTGAGGTAACTACTACCTTTCTTGAAATGGACACTTCCAAGCTCTACTTCCCTCTCACTAAGTTCCCTAAAATTCATCTGACGTGATTCATCTGACCAGGCAACTCTCTTCCACTCATCCATGGTCCAGTCTCGATGTTACCAGGCCCACTGTAGGCGTATTTGACGATGGCGTTTGGTCAACAGAGGCACACGAGAGGGACATCTGCTGCACAGTCCTATATCCAACAGCGTCCGCTGAACTGTGTGTTCCGAAACACTTGCGCTTGGACCTGCATTGTATTGGGCTGTCAGCTGAGCCACTGTCTCGAGCCGTCTTTGCTTTACCAAGCGGGACAGTCTCCGACGTCCTTTTATTTGATAACGCGTGGTTGACCAACACCTTGGCGTCTACTGCTGGTGTCACCGTCATTTATCCACTTTGCATGAATACTAACAACTGCAGATCGTGAACCACCTACCAGTCGTGAAGTTTCGGTAATTCTCGTTCCGAGTCTTCGGGCCATTACAATCTGGCCTCCCACAAATTCGTTTAGATCAGCAGCCTTTCCCATCACGCGCAAAAGTAAGTGCAAGAATGATTACTAACCTTTTCCAGCAGCAATTAAATACCATTCTTACTTAATCACGTGCTGTCAGCTGAGCCACTGTCTCGAATCGACTTTGCTTTACCAAGCGGGACAGTCTCCAACGTCCTTTTATTTGATGACGCGTGGTTGACCAACACCTTGGCGTCTACTACTGGTGTCACCGTCATTTATCCACTTTGCATGAATACTAACAACTGCAGATCGTCAACAACCTACCAGTCGTGCAGTTTCGGTAATTCTCGTTCCGAGTCTTCGGGCCATTACAATCTGGCTTCTCACAAATTCGCTTAGATCAGCAGCCTTTCCCATCACTCGCAAAAGTAAGTGCAAGAATGATTACTAACCTTCTCCAGCAGCAATTAAACAATTAAATACCATTCTAACTTAATCACGTGCCTTCCATGTAATCCTGACGAGTTCATTGAAAAACGTGGGGATGGTCAGAATGTTTTGGCTCATCAGTGTATATGTAACGTTCTAGCAACAGCTCGGGATGATCAGTGGCCAACCCCACTGACCACCGACCGGAGAACTCGAAGCAATAAACGGGGTGGTCTATCTTTCGTCCAGATGTTTTTTAGGGGAGCACGATGCCTCCCCCTGAAGTGAGACCCGGCAACACAGAAAGTAGACTGTTGGTTAGCTTAATATGAGCATTGGAGCTTTTTGTGGTGCTGTTAGTCTCGGCCGTTGAAGTAGATCCCATTTTTGCCTGGTTTCAGTACCCACGACGAGGGGATTCAAATTCATGTCGTGATATTAGTTCATATAGTGAAGGGATTCATTCTATATAGTGTGGATACTATACGTTTAGCATACATAAATGTTAGGTACTTGTAATTAAGGCCGTATAGCTTTGTTCATTGCACACCAGTCCCACTACGTTACGCTACATATGGCTCGCTTCTCACAAGTGCCTCCCTGTGTGACATCTGGAGGACCCTACTTTGGCCATAGACAATCCAAGATCGGGTGAGATGTAGTATCCGAGACATTAGCGATTTTCCTCCAAACATGTTTTCGTTTAAATGACAACGAAATGTTTTCAATTTTAATTGGTTAAATAACGGTTTTAATTTGTTTCATTTTAATTGGTTAAAGAATTATTTTAATTTGTTTAATCTTAATTGGTTGATTTGAATTTGTTTCATATTAATTGGTTAAAGAATGATTTTAATTTGTTTTATATATATCTCACCATTTAACTGTTTTTTAGTGATAAAATTGCGTTCGTGCGTACGTTTTTCCGTTGGATTTCCGAAGTCTTTTCCAATTCTATTTTAATGTAACTTGCACATTTTAAATGATATATGTATAAGAATTCTTAATTTTATTCAAATTCATTTATTATATTATCATTTCTTAATACATAGATTTTTTAGCCGCTCTCTTACCCAGGATCAGGTATGGCAAATTATGGTGTGACTGAACGCTTGAATTCGGTATTATTTTTTTTTTGCATACATGTATCGTTATTTTGTAGCGAGCGATAGGTACGAATGGATGTATAGATGGGATGGAATTCAAAAGGATGTTCCTTTCTTTTACTGACTAAATAACAAAATTTAACACTGAGGAAACGGAGTTAATTGGAGAGCAAGTTTCATTTTTCTTTACCCTTAATTTTTTTCATTTTTTTTTCTTTACTTATTTGTGCGTTCCGTCACTTCCATATATGCAAAGGTTATCAGTGTGGATTTTGCTTATGAAGAATCAGAAAATTTGTTTTAAACTAATCTTTAGTTCTATTTGATTTTTCCTCATTTTCATGTCCATATGTAACTAATCGAGTCACAAAGATGGCTGCAATAACGACTTCGGCGGTCATCTTGTTTTGGAGAGAAAAATTGCTTGGCGAAAATCATGCACCGTATACTTCATATATATCACTAATTCAGCAAGACTGAAAAAAATGTTGGATCATCTGTTGCATATATATATTACCTTTCAATGCCCATCTCTTGTGCTAAGTTCCATTCTGAACGCACACACTAACTTTGAAGTGTTTCGTTTGCTGATGGGGTGTATATTTTTTTAGCATTCCGTTTACCTTTTAAAAAATTAATAAAATTAACCCGAATCAAAGTTATTTAGTCTCAAAGATGTCCACTTTACTTGAGTAGAACTGTTAGGAAATTAATTTCTTACTGCCAAAATAATACCTTGGATATAAACCTGTACACTTAATATTCATAAGGCATAGGTAATTTACAATGCATCGTAAGAATGTGGTTTTTGATTTTTGGTTTTGATCATAGAGAAAACTAACCTTACGTGAAATTCAACTGTACCTTTTGCTTGTTATTGTTGTTCCTAAAATGATAATGAATACTGTAGTAAGATGCAAATATTATAAGCCCATTTAAACCTTCAGGCTACATAATGAAGGGTTTTTGTAAGGAAAACTTTGGAGGGAGCATAAATTATAGCCTTATTTCATGTTTTTGACCACCAAAAACAAAAATCATTTTACACTGACTACAACGAATCAGAAGAAAAAAAACGCATACCCTTTTAATATTCGTCATTTTTGAGTACATAAATATTAATATGCCCTTTTTTTAAAGAAACAATCACTCTATTCCTGATTTAGATTTATCCCTCTAAGCCTCCTGTGATTTCCGGTAGGTCATAGATTTATCTCCAAACACATAATTACTAAATAAACATATATACCGGATGAAATAATATTAGGATATATTACATTGATCAATAAGATCAAAATTGGTTTGAATTCATACAACAAAAACCACAAGTTGAGAACGTATATAAGCGTATGGCCCCATCAGAGGGTAAAATTACCTATTTATGGTAATTCTTGCATGCTAGTTGAATTACCTTCTACGTTATCAGTCATCTGTGATGAAAAAAACTCATGATAATGACAATTTCAGATAATTTAGATATTTTATTCTTTCTACTTGAAGATTTATTGTTAAATTGACTTTGAATGGTGATAGTTTATTCCAAGAAATATACATGAATATTTAAAGTGTAAGTTTAACTACAGAATTATCGGCAAGTTCAGAAGTTAGTGTGGCAAATAAGTAACATCCCCTTTCTAATATGAAATAACAGAAAGTCTTATATTGGACTTGTATTGGTAATTGCAAATCAAATCTTCCTGACACAAGGTGATTATTAGCTAAATCGTTTTCCGATTGTCTGCTCATTCCAGTATATCACTATAAATTGTAGGACGCAGACTTTTTTAATTCTCCTCACAGTTGAAAAAATTACGAGCTTCGCAAAAACCATAGAATTGTATAATTATATAGTTTGCTTAATGTTCAAAATAATCGTATTTCAATTATACGTTATTGATTACTATTTGATTCGTTCAAATTGCTCCATTGTGACTGTTATCGTTGCGAGTAATGCTCGGTTATTTATGCCTCGTAGATCTTTACCCCTCCATACTTCCGTTTTATAATTAAAATAATCCTTTTGGGGGCTATCGGATTGTAAACTTATGCATTTTATTGGACGAATATTCATACACTTTGCCTGTTAAAATTTTGATACCCGGCGGCGGCTCCCGTTTTCGAAGAAAATGCGGTCCTTTTGAACGTGTAATAATGAATCAGACTTACCGTGTCTGATACAGACTCGTTAGTTCATGTTTGTCATTCAGTTGTCCTTTCACGTCTTAACTTACGTATCAAGCAGAAAATGTATTTGATTAAAGAAAATACTCTCTAACACTGAATAATGGCGTCTTGAAATTTGCACAGGTTATTTTGTTAGAAGGTTATATGCAAAATCAAGGGCTTTCAGCTCACAACAGCGTTTGCTTGGAACCCATAAAAGCGAAATTTAGTCCTGGTTGTTTATGTACGTGTAAAAAAAAACTGTCTTGTATTGGCCAGACTCTGATAATAATAACTGTTCGAAAATGTCAACAGTTCTGGGCAAGGGACAGTTTGGATTTTCATTACCTTGGAGACAGTTTTGCCTCTACGATGAATCTCATAATTGATAAAATTGAACTGACCTTGGTGGTACGACATGTCATTTGCAAACATGGACAGATCTTGAGACAAGATATCTAGCCGAAACCACTTGGTGGACCGTTATAGCTACACAAGAAGATAAAAATCAATATAAAATGTCAAAACCATTCGTGAGTCTAGTATTTGGAAGAACAAAGCACGTAACGAGGACAAAGGTCATAAAGCTCTTTAAATATGAAACGAAACAACGAATGAAGCACCCACGACTTTTTCATCTGAGGCACCACGAGGCATGGCTTCAGCTGGAATAGCGCATACAACAAATTGTTCATCAGTTATATCCCTTTCCAATTCCTAAGTACACTCCTTTTACTACATGCATCACTCTTGTCCTTCTTATGATTAGCTCTGAGACTGCTCCGGATGTATCTGTTGACTAAGAATGAATATTTTCTTAGTCACGAATCTTATGTGGAGGAACTGCGTATGCTACATAACAATTAAGTAATAACCTACTGCATTCGTCCTAAATTTTCATTACCACTTTATAAACGATTGAGATGGTGTAAAATGTGCAACAAATCACACTATACACTATCAACAGCTCAATAAAGCCTGAAACTCTCCATCAGGAGTTGCTATACGTTCCATACTTAATTAACCTTTTTCCAGCATTTATCACGGCCCTTGCACCTCAAACCGTTTAAACATTTTTTTTTACAAAAAATCATGGACCACGGTCTATTTTGCATCACGGGATTTACGCGATGCCAGAGCCTGGGACTGTACACTTAGTAGATTGTCCTATCAAGTCGTCTATAAGGAATAATTTGTGCATTTATCTTTCAATCAAAGGATAGGTTTTATTTTAAATACATAAAGGTGTATTTCTCTACAGGGTGTATAGAAAATATATCTGTATGTCCAGGATAGATCTCCCTTACCAAAATCCATTAAAATTCCATACTATGAACAGTTTACTACACACGCTATATTGGCAAAGGTATTTGGACAGTGCATGTATTTTAGAAAATGTGCTATTATTCCATTTAGTAACGGGTAGGCCCTCCGTTTGCTTGTATTACAACTGCAACACGTCGATGCATACTTTCCACAATATATCTCTAAGTCCGGGCAGGAATAGCTCGTCATGCCTCTTGCAAGGTTGTGAAAAGAGATTGTTGTGAAGATGGGCGTCCATAGCGGTGTCATACTCGTCGGTGCAGTTTATCCCACAGGTGTACGATCGGATTGAGATCGGGGCTCCGAAGAGGACACGTTTTCTACTATGACAAATGGAGATTGATCCTGTTTTTAGAAACAACCATCATTGCCGTAGTATTTCCAGAGAGTGGGCAAGGCAAGATAATCCTGAACGTCGAGGTACACGTCATCGTTCATGGTACCATGTTCACAAATTAATGGGCCGAGTCCTAACCAGGAAAGCAACCCCACACTAAGTAGGATCCTCCTCAGAATTTCAGCAAGGTAGCGTTGCATTAGCCATTTTTAAAAACCCCGCAGCGTTATTTGATAGTCCGTTATCATAATCACGGAACCTTGGACTTTGAATAGTAATTTCGCCTCCCCGTGGCGTGATACGTAGTATTTCCATAGTGTAGGCAAGTCCACATAATCCTGAACGTCGAGGTTCATGTCATCGTTCATGGTACCATGTTCACAAACCAATGATCCGAGTCCTAACCAGTAAAGCAATCCCACACTAAGTAGAATCCTCCTCAGAATTTCAGCAAGGTAGCGTTGCATTAGCCATTTTTAAAAACCCCACAGCGTTATTTGATAGTCCGTTATCATAACCACGGAGACTTGGACTTTGAATAGTAATTTCGTGTCTGTGGCGTGATATGTAGTATTTCCATAGTGTAGAGAAGTCCACATAATCCTGAACGTCGAGGTTCATGTCATTGTTCATGGTACCATGTTCACAAAGCAATGGGCCGACTCCTAACCAGGAAAGCAATCCCACACTAAGTAGGATCCTCCTCAGAATTCCACCAAGGTAGCGTTGCATTCGCCATTTTTAAAGACCCCGCAGCGTTATTTGATAGTCCGTTATCAGAATCACGGAACCTTGGAATTTGAATAGTACTTTCGCCTCCCCGTGGGATGATGCGTAGTATTTCCATAGTGTAGGCAAGGCCCCATAATCCTGAACGTCGAGGTACATGTCATCGTTCATGGTACATGTTCACAAAGCAATGGGCCGAGTCCTAACCAGTAAAGCAATCCCACACTAAGTAGAATCCTCCTCAGAATTTCAGCAAGGTAGCGTTGCATTAGCCATTTTTAAAAACCTCACAGCGTTAGTTGATTGTCCGTTATCATAACCACAGGACCTTGGACTTTGAATAGTAATTTCGCGTCCGTGGCGTGACATGTAGTATTTCCACAGTGTAGGCAAGGCCACATAATCTTGAACATCGAGGTACATGTCATCGTTCATGATACCATGTTCACAAAGTCTTAACCAAGAAAGCAGCCCCACACTAAGTAGGATCCTCCTCAGAATTTCAGCAGTGTCCAAATATTTTTGTTCACATAGTACATATCCCTTTATTACCCATAATAAGTGGCTCCTAGTTTGCCACTTCATGTCTCCATCAACTAAAAATGAATATTCTCCCCATCAGGCCTCATCAGGAGTCGGTGTATACTATTTAACAACTAAATGATGCCCTACTGTATTCAACCTAAATTTTAAATTACCCCTTTATAAACGACAGCGATGGTGCAGAATGTGCGACAGGCCACATGGTCCATTAAATAAACTCCCCAACAAAACCGGAAACTCTCATCAAGAGTTTCTATACGTTTCATAATTAATTAACCCTATTCCAGCATTCACCCCGCCCTCGTACGTCAAACCCTTTAAACATCCTTTATCAAAACCCAAGGACCACGGTCCACCTCACACCGCGGAACCGATGCGCGGACCGAGCCTAGAGTCGTGCTGCACGCACCAGATTAAAAGAGTTTCGTCGAGATAATGCCGCGCGTTGCATTCGCCATTTTTAAAAACCCCGCAGCGTTATTTGATAGTCCGTTATCATAACCACGGAACCTTGGACTTTGAATAGTAATTTCGCGTCCCCGTGGCGTGATACGGTTAACGACACGGATATGAATAATTGATGCTGTGTTTTAGATGAGGGGTTTTAATAATAGCATTAATGGTCTTCGGGCTCTGCCCGGCTTGAAAAGCGTTGGTGTTAAGGCTGTAATCACTTATTACGGCCACGTTTAAATGGGGGTGGGTGAGTCCCGGGCAATTTTTGTGTGACGCTGGGGTAATGATAATAGTTTGAACCGTCGTTGTAAAATTTGTAATGTCTGACTGAACTCTATTATAGTTAGATAGCCATATCTAATATTGTAACAGGGTTTATTTATAATTACTAAATATTTCGGCTTAGCTTGAATTAGTTTCCTGTTCAATTTAATGGTTTTAAGCAATTGTCGGATTGTAATTAAATTCTAATGGGATAATCGCGTTGCAATAGTAGCCTCGAAAGCATAGAAATGCAATTTATTGTGATATGATTATTGTGGGTTACCCTGTAGGTGGAAACTTTATCGGTTGAGTTACGGTTGACTGGTTTGGTGTTTTATGACGCTCTATTTGGTCAAACTATTCCAAACACTGGACAATGTCAAAAAATTACTGTCGTAAAAGGGAAATCAGTTGAACCCGAGGTTAGTCGCGCATTGGTCATTTCCCCGCAAGTGGATGCTTTTTCCGTTGTACCTTCCCGTACTTTTCAAATAAAGAGGAATGACATTGTGTAGCTGACCTTCAATGTGTCCTCTAGCTCTTCCGTTTGGTCACATTCTTGTGAAATTCTTGGAAATTATGGTATCCCAAAGGGAAGTTCGGTCAAACTGACCGCGGCGCGCCTACTGACATCAGCTCATATAGGAAGGAGAGTGCATATTCAGTTCTCCACGTTTCTTCGGTGCTGGCTGGCTAGCAAGACAAAAAATCGAAAAAAGGCAACAAACATGTCGCGATTGTTTCAAATATATTTGCAGGGAACATACACAAACAGTTTGTACTGAGTGTTCTCAAATTAACAGAGCAGAATTGGAAATAGAGTAAAAATATACGTATGCAAATTCACGTTTTTCTTAATCATAATTTAATACTTGTTACTATACATAATTCATGACTAGAATTTAAATTAGAAAGACTAATTATTTTTAAAAATTTAAATGTTTAATTTTACATAAAAATGTGTTTATGTGTTATGTATATCATCTCATACTTTTAAATTAATTTCTAGAATTTATGCATTTGCCACTTGACGGTCATCGCGATTCATGTTTAAAAATAACTTTTTGTAAATACTTTTTATTGATATGTATCCATAAAAGTGTTTGGTTATTCCAGAAACAGTTCCTATCTGATATAAAAAATTGTTCGAACGAAAAGACCGGAGCGCTTACTCATGTTACAAAAAGTGGCGCGACTAACGGCGGGTTAATTGGAGAACTGAATAGTGGGATGAAAGCAGATAAAGATGGCTTGGGTATCCAGGGAACTCAATCTCTGTGTTAACTGCAGACAGTATGCCCCATGTGAGTAGAAGTATCAATGGGTCGGAGATGTTTGTCAGCACGTTAAACATCCATGCAGCAGTCTCGACAATGTCTTTTATTTTAGCAACACGCCTGATCTTGATGAACGACATACCTCGTCATTAGCAAAAGTGTTGAGATCTTTATTAACGTCATATATCATTGAAACGACTTGGAATATTATGGATATGTGCCCCTGTGGGTTTTAGTTAAGGAAAACGTAATTTTAATTAATACGTTCATTTGATATTGCATGTTTTCCTTTTGATTATTGTTTTATTTTCAAGGTAACATGATAATAGTCTAAAAGAAAATCATTAGATCTTAAGTTTGGCGGTCATCTATAGATTACTCGATTCCATGATCAAAACACATTGTTATACAATACCCTTGACGTTGTTGCCAAAATATCAACCCATTCCCGTCAATTCACTTTAGCCATGCGGGATGCTGATACGACTTTTGCGAGACCATAACTAAATGATAATAGTTTGCACAGTTCCTGGAAAATAGTTTGTGCGAAATGCGCCTAAGGAAAAAAATCGACCGGTCACTATTACGGTTAGATAATCGTAAATGTATCAAAATTTAATCCTCCAATATCTGCACATATTATATTGCCGTAATGTTTATTTGTAATTACTAAATAAATTGGCTCACGTTGAATTAGTCTCATGCTTAGGTTAATGGTTTAAAATAATAGTCGATCTGTGATTAAATTCTTGTGGTATAATCATCGTAACTGTACACCCACAAGCATCTAAATGTAATTAAGTATGATACGATCATTCTTGTTATATATAGGTGGACACACGATAGTTTTATGAATAAAAGTAAATATAATAAATGTGTTCTTCATGTATTGCATTTATCGTCTTTAGTTATTGTGATTTCTCAACTTTATCTTTATCTATAGGTAAACAAATATATCTTTATTTTAAGGGTTAAGTTACTTAATGCATTACAGAAGATCAAAGTGCATTTTTTATATAGATTAGACTTTCTCTCCTGATTATGACAACTAATAGCAAACCTGTCAGTCAATTAATTTTGATATTGGAAATGCTGATATAACGCATTTATAATGCAAGTTCCGATTTTTAAGAAGGAAATGTATTTTAAAAGCAATCTTTGGTATCTATGCGATTCTTTAAACGCACATATGAGTGCACACACTCTTAAAAGTATATAATATGAAGTTTTTAAATACTTTTTGTGAATGTATTACATAATACAATTTCAAAAATATTTAAATATTAACTGTGAATGAATTTAATGGTCCATTGAGTATTAATTTTCCATGCATACTGTCATTATTTGAATAATTATAATAGTTTGTACACACATATGTATAAAAATTACTTCAATTGACGAGTGTAATGCTCAATTTAAAATATAACACTTTTATTTAAGCAATTACATTGCAGAAAAAGTAATCAGATTTTAATCAAAATTTCAAATGTATTAATTTGGAATAAATTTCTCACTTTTTCTGAAATATGGATGACAGATTGGAAGGATTATCCAAAAAAGGAATTATTTTACTCTCATTTCAAGGCATTCAAGGACAACTAATGCTTAGTGGAAGTACCGGATCAGAAGAATGTCAAAGTGTTTTAATCAGAGAAAAAAGGGCGTTTAAATTGATAAACCTGCACTTGGCCGTTATGTTCATGCTATTGCTTATGCCACTTCATGAAATATGATCGCTATTGAAAAATGTGTTTGCTGTCTAAGGAGTTTCATTTCGAATTGTCGACCGACTGTAGTAATTTTCAAACTCCAATGTTCCTCCAACTCTCCAAGTTACTTCAACGATATACCTTGACCATCACAATCTAACCAATTTTTCTAATGACTAGTCATCAAGATACTGTCAACGTTTTCATAAAAATGGTATCAATACGACCGACTTTGTAATTTTCAAACTCTAATGTTCCTTTATCCCTCCAAATGATTTCGACGATATACCTCAACCATCACGATCTAACCAATTTTTCTAATGAGTAGTCATCAAGATACTGTCAACGTTTTCATAAAAATGGTATCAATACGACCGACTTTGTAATTTTCAAACTCTAATGTTCCTTTATCCCTCCAAATGATTTCGACGATATACCTCAACCATCACGATCTAACCAATTTTTCTAATGAGTAGTCATCAAGATACTGTCAACGTTTTCATAAAAATGGTATCAATACGACCGACTTTGTAATTTTCAAACTCTAATGTTCCTTTATCCCTCCAAATGAATTCGACGATATACCTCGACCATCACAATCTAATCAATTTTTCTAATGACTAGTCATCAAGATACTGTCAACGTTTTCATAAAAATGGTATCAATACGACCGACTTTGTAATTTTCAAACTCTAATGTTCCTTTATCCCTCCAAATGAATTCGACGATATACCTCAACCATCACGATCTAACTAATTTTTCTAATGACTAGTCATCAAGATACTGTCAACGTTTTCATAAAAATGGTATCAATACGACCGACTTTGTAATTTTCAAACTCTAATGTTCCTTTATCCCTCCAAATGATTTCGACGATATACCTCAACCATCACGATCCAACCAATTTTGCTAATTACTAGACTAGTCATCAAAATATTATCAACTGTTTCATGAAAATGGTATCAAGATCTTTCAGCCAGTTTTCTTCTAAAGACGAATAATGCCTTTTACTAGATCTGGTCTGTATGGTGATGGCGAGATATATCGTCAATTGAACCAACAGGACAGTGACGGATTGGTGTAGTCTATAGGGGATATAGCCCAGGATGAAATTTTTTTTTTGTTGAAAAATACCACTGGTACGAGGCACAACAAAAAATAAATAAAAATGTCAACTTATTTAAAAATAAAAGTAACATGTATGATTGACATTATATGGAATTGCGTTCATGTTGACCATAATATATGTTAATCTGTTTCTAGATTTTAACTATCCCAAATCACTGTTGAACCAAATTAGGGTAATACTAATGATTGTGTGCTATAAAAAGGGGGAGTTTGCCCTTTAAGGGTAGGTAAGGTGTAGGGAATATCATTGCTGACTGCTGAGGATAAGGAATGATAAGGAGTGGGTATGTCCCCGGTTGCCCCTATGTAGCAGAAGTATAAATCCGCCACTGCACTAGTGTTATTTGTGTGCAAAACACTAATCGTGAAGAAGAGATAAAATTCATTACTAGCTTGAACTACTTTCAGTACATTCGTTCATAAATAAGAGTCTTTTGAATAAATTATATCATTATTCTATTCATTCTTAAAATAGTTTTCAAAATGGTTTTTTGAATTATAACTGTTTCGTTTTCAATTTAATTCTTGCAATAGTTTGTTCTATTGAGTAGCTATAAAAGTAAGATAAATAAGAATAAATAATTTAAATATGCTGAAGCAGTCACTATACATTAGTGATTTTGTATACCATTAAAATAAGAATGCATTATTTAAACTTATATTACCAATTTAATCATCACAAATACAATATTGCGCTTACAACTTTTCATGCCTAAAACTACAAAGAAAACTACGAAGGAAAGAGTACATTATTATGTTAGCAATATAAATAATATTAAAAATTATCGTAATCTTAATGCCAAATGTCCTCACAAAATGTAAGAAACAACAAATTTCGATATAAACATTCTTCATTGTATAAAATATTGATTAAAATTCGCAAAACGTTTTAATTGTATTGTTTAAATTTCATTTTAGTGAATAATAATATCGACAAATTGTTTATTCTTAATAAGCATTTAGGAAATATTCGGAAAAAAAATATAGGCTTCATATATATTCACAAGGAATGTAACGTCAAAAAGCAAGCTAATGAAGTTTGATAAAAATGAATAACGCTTTCCTTAGCCTAGTACATTTCTGATGAGTTAATGATGTGAAACATCACCATTTCTAAAACCTTTTTTTTTTAAGAACTCAACTCATAAAGTCATTAAATCATCACAATTTGCCCAGATCAAGTCAAGAAATTTGGTTTTTAGTTGGTACCAACTGTGATAACCTTTATGCAGACACACTTAAAGAAAAGTAATTAATGAACTTTGACGATTCGTTTTGAAATGTAGTTTGAATAAAATCTTACGGAAGATTAAATTTCATAAATTGTATCTGCAATTAAAGCAATTAGTACACCCTCCATATTTCAAAATAAATTCATTTTTAAATGCATTGAATTAAATCTCTTACCTCAAAGTTATAAATTGTTTACCTAATAATTTATCATTATTGTGTACATTTGCGTAAATGATCTCTTTCAAGTCATTAATATATTTAAGTATTCCATTTTTCTGTGTGTGTATGTTCTTTTAGGATGTTCGAAAATTATTTTTCGTATTTCAAAGCCATTAATTAGATTTTGATTCATTTAAAATTTCATTAGCATCCTTCAAAAACTGGAGAAATATTTTTTATGCAAAATACACTCATTCTTTGTTAAAGCCATTAAGATATAATATTTTAATCTGATTTATTTATGTCATAAAAAAGAATGCCTGATAATCAAAGTTAAGAAATAAAGTAACACTTTATTTTAGATGTACCATTTCATATGTCTTCACTCTAAGAAAAATATCATCAAAAACATTTTACCTCAGAAATAGATCAATAATTCATAGCAGAAATGGTTGAAAATCCTCTTACCTGAAAATAATGAAAAACAAGTTGAAAATTAATATCATGAGTGTGTGTATATATATATATATATATATATATATATAAATATCACATTAGGGCAATTCAATTTGAATTTAGAGTATTATCTACAATGTTACTGTACAATTTATTAATTAAAATGTAATAAATAATTACATAAATGTTAAAAAATTTGAATGACTTTTATGAAATGCCAGATTGCAAGCTTGTAAAATGCAGTACTTGATATAAATGTATTGTTATTACAAAAAAGTTTCATAATTAAAATTAATAATACATTAATTTATTATAAAAAAAACGCGGTAACAATCTATTTTTTAATTTATGACATAATTAATAAAAATTAAAGTTTATTTTTTATATATTTTATATGCTATTAGCACACAACTTACGAATAATGAGTTTTGAATATTTTATTAAACCGAAATTTTACATAAAAACCAAAACATCTAATTTAAAATTGCAGCAATGACTAATTGATAGTTTTTATAAAAATAGTTTTAAGCAC
Source organism: Metellina segmentata (assembly GCA_947359465.1). NCBI lineage: Eukaryota > Metazoa > Arthropoda > Arachnida > Araneae > Tetragnathidae > Metellina > Metellina segmentata. The sequence goes on from OX375883.1 coordinate 49,325,794, forward strand.
AAGCAGTCATATCAAATCGCTTATAAATCCCAGGAATTTTCAAAATGAATGCTCTGAACTGACTTTGGAATTCGGGGAAATGAGATTAAAGAGACTTAAAATCAAGACTTCCATGAATTTTATTTTATTCGTTGCATACATTTAGCATCTCTTTGTACGGGCGAATTGTTTGTTTTTAATCTCTCTAAGCATTGGTTTCCTTACAAACAATTAATACTCAAATATAATTTTAAATGTTATTGAAACAGACGAATATTTATTCTTTTTCAGTTCTAAAATCGTTATTCAATCCAAAGTTTAGTGAAAATATACTAGGAATAGTTATGGACACTCGATAAATTTAAATTTATTTCTGTCCATAAATTATGTATTCTGCAGGGTATTCACTTAGATAATTAATGCCGCACTCAAGCAATGCAACGGGATTTGGGCGATTATCCCTGATCCATTCCCAGGGAAAAGATGAGAGAACACCTCTTTATTTTGAGAAGGGGTCGGATGACGAAGTCAGTTCCTGAGCTGGCACCATACTCGCCGACACACCATGCCAACGTGATGGTATTTGAGGCCGCGACAGATTTAAAGTGCACCAGCTCCATGCTCACGTCGATCTTTTATTGGACCGATCATTATCTCCAAACTCCCCGGTTGCTAATTCGTTAGTCCTCCAATTGATCGAATTCGTCCCTTTAAACCTTATCTCAATTTGGATATGTGAACAAGATATATTATATCATGTTTAATAATTTTGTTTATACACTAACACGTATAATTGACATCATTCTCAAGAGTTACAATCTAAAAATTCAACAAAACAGCCTGTGGAGACTTGCATAACCTTTAACTGCTGTCATGGGTCTCATTGACCCCGAGTCATTTTTGACAAGCCGTTTCCACCCCTTTAAGTGAATATTGGTCCCTGCCCTATTCAGTACCTTCCTACTACGTCCAACAGAAGCCACATTCCAAGACTGGATTGGATGCCCCAACTATTTCCTATTTCACACTATTTGCATTTCCCGCGTGGTCTCTTAGACCTCTGCACGGCATTTGCGTAACCGTTCTTGTTGAATGGTTGGTTGGGGTTTTATGGCACAAGGGCCATATTTGGCCATGCTGCGCCAAACAGATTTATTTAGTGTACGGTTCTTGTTGAATGAAATCGTCTAAGTTTGAGTAGGGAATTTCGTCAAAAAGCCTAAAATGGTAACAAACTTTTCTAAAAAACGACCTTTGTATCTTATACAAGAAGAAATTCAAGATATTGTTGATAATTAATCGGAAATAGAGTATTGGGACAGTGAAATTTCGCATAATATTATTGAAAGCGCATGCGTACGGATTCGGAAATTTATGCAGATGAAGATGAAGACATTTCAAGTACGTCTTCACGAGAAGAATATTTCTACGGAAAAAATAATTTCAAATGGGATGCCAGTGGGGAACCTAATTGTGCCGTTAGAACACCAAAACACAACATAGTTTTACAGTTTCCAGGGTAGAAACGTCCTGCAAAATTAGGTCCTAAAGCTAAGCCTGAAGAGACATGGAATCTATTTAACTTATACAGAAATATAAAATGTATTTCATGTTAAGAATTGAATTATCTAAATTTAAAATGCATAAATAATAATTACCTAAAGAATCTTACATTAATATATTATATTAATCAACTTTATGCGCACTTTAATGAGCGAGGTCTGAGAGACCCCTCCACACTAGTTACGAGACGGTTTGTGACACAACAGTTAAAGGATAATCGTAGATTTACAAAAAAAGTTGATACGTGAAAAAATTTATGAATCGTGACATCAGATGATCTAGCATCAGAATGAGTCATTTACCTCTGGAACAAATTCACAACCTCTCGCATTCTCTGTGTGCAAAAGGTGTACAAAAATTACACCAGTATTTTAGGTGGTCATACATACTAGAGAGGACAGCCTACACTCTTTTCTAAAGTCTTAAGTTTCTATTTTGCCTCATGGAACCCGGTGCATCATAATCACTTCAGTTGAAAGATATTTTATGAGCTCGAATCGAAAATACATTCAAAGGACAACCGACATTATTCAGTTAATACATCGTAGAACACTGTAGCACAAATAATTTACAATATCTGTTCACATTAAGATATATCGGCATTCTTACAAAATCGTACTGTCATAGGAAATAAAACAAATTTTTTAATATCTTACCTACCATTTTGTAATTTGTATATATTTATTCATGTACAGACAATGTAGCTGTGCATTTTATAAATCATCAGTGACCTTTAAATAGTTTCCAAAGAGGTAAAAGCCAAATATTTGCATTTCATATATCTTTGAAGATTGGTGTGTCAGCTCATGTGATGACCTCGGCGTCTGACCGTGGTTCAAAATTATGAGGTGTTCTCCTCGTTTCTTTCCGTTTTGGATTAATCCCCAACGGTTGCCAATAACCCGTAGTGTTTCTCTAGTGGGTTGTTAATTACAAACATACCTACTTGCGTTTTATGTACCGTAGCACAATGTATCAAATAATTTATTATATTTCTTATAGAACATAAATTGTCAGAAAACATCGCATTATCATTAAAAATAAACTGAAAGTATATATGTAAACAACCAATTTTTATATACTATATTTATATATATTATACTATAGTAGTATGGAGGGCACTTTACCGCCTTTTCAAGATGGCCGCCGTTTGTTTACATTTAGGAGGAGGAATCAGATAACGTTGTTGGGGGGAGATAAGGATTCGTTGTTGGGGGAGATAAGGATTTGTGGTGATACTGATAAGAGTTGAAGCGGACTACTGATAAGAACTTGACGTTTTGTTTTCATTTTTCGGTGGACGAGATGACGTCATGATGTTGATGGTGAGTTTCCATGGTGATGAAGAACTGGTAGCGACATCTGGTGGAGAGATGAGTAACCGTATTATATGAATTTATAAAGGATTTTCTCGGATTCGAACCGGGGACCATGGGTTCCGAAAGCAGACATGCTATCCATTGAGCTATTGAGCACTTGAGGGAAGGAGGTGTTTAAATGTAGCGTTTGCTTTTTTTCTCAGTTTGGGACATGTGTAATTCATGTACAGATTCATGTACATATAACATTCATGTACAGATAATTTATCTAAATATTTTTATGCCATACCAATGACCTCTAAGCAGCCTAGAAAAATGTAAAATAAATATGTTATCATTTCATATATCGTAACATAAAAGAGGCATTGAATGTAGTAGCAATTCAAGGAACAAATTTCGTCAAGAACCACGCATTATCATTAAAAATAAACTCAAAGCCACTACGATACCTGCAAGTAAAATCGCGCGCGGGCCTTTCATTGAATCTATAAAATGTCATTTACTGACAACTGCATGTTCTTATGCTCCCATCAGTGTCCTCTAAGCCCAGTTTTGAAAAGGAAACAGCATAAAAACGAGAAAGCTTTCAGGAGAGCCCAGAAATCGGATGAAAGTAAGAGGAAAAGCAGACATCAGCATCAGGGATTCAGATGCTTGTATTTATGTTTATGGAAAGAAGTGCCTGGTTTGTGTCACTTCCTGTAGAAGTATGAAATACTTCAGAAGCGAGTAAAATATGCCGTTGGAATTTGTATGAGAAATGAACGCAAGAAGCGTGGATACTGTCTGAATATTTCAGAACTGCTTGATTGTGGGATATGTATGGATATATGTATGGGTTTCAGGTTGGTGAAGTTGAAGTCAGAAAGTGCATCATGTTCTATCTGAAAGTAACTGTGATTTAAATAATTCATTTTTAGTGTTGTGACTTGCGTTTCGAATATTGTTCATTGACTGAAATCTGTCAAGCAAATATTAAATATGCTGGTAGTTTGTTCGTCGTTTTTCACCATATATGAGATGGACGCGATATATGGTGAAAAGGAACAAACAGATCATATTTTGATCTGGTCATTATGAAAGAAATTGCCGGTATATTTAGGACGACATATATAGTCGCTCGTAGAATTAACCAAGTCTCGATGAATCGACGATATCATGATTGCGAATTATATCGTCATCAGCAAAATTAGACTGATATTGATGGACGAGATAACTTGTCGAAACCAATGGAAGGTTTTAGATAATTAGCGCTAATGATTGATAGTAAGATATATAGAATTATATATACATTATATGTAGGTTGCAGTTGTAGAAGATCGAGTTAAAAAGACACGCATCATGTTCTGTCTGAAAATAAATGATATAAATAACTTTTTTCGTGTTTTTGCAACTGTATCATTAACTAACCACTGAGTGGCCAGCAAGGCGTTGCCTGTGGCAGTTGTTTTCATGGGGCCAGTTATGACCTTTGCTAGCTGACGCTCGCCAACCCCCCGATGATTTCTATGTATTCCTATTCCATGCAACGCCGATGGCCTCAATGTGGTTATTATCATCAAGATAAATCAGAATACGCTAGAATCGAAAATTTGGCATGGTTCCAAAGTCTGACATCAGGGGTCGAAAATCGCAAAACTCATTCATTCTTCATTCGCGGTTTGGGTGACGTCATATTCCGGAGGGAAGAAAGAATGGAGAAAAAAACTAATACATTCATTTTTAAATGGGCTGAATTTTGTCTGGACACAAAAATCATTATCTGTGTGCTAAATTTCACTATTATAAATGTTATAGTTTCATCGGGACATTGCCGTATTGAGGGACAAATGCTTCCATTTATATTAGTAAGATATAACAAATCAGTTATGCAAATGGTAATAAAATTGATGATTCTTCACTGTGGGATCTGTAGAGGAATAAATTTGAGGGTTTCATTTGGTGAAGATAGAACGAAACAAACAATTTCTGTCTGAAGGTAAATAAAATGGAAATAATCTATTTTTCCGTTGGGATTTGTGTTTTGTAACGTAATTGGCTGAAAGTCAGTCATTAATATGTAGCCAAACAGGAACACTTTATTTGCAACTGATTAGACATGTAAATGTTTGAGTGGATGGGCATCTAGTCAAAAAGTACATCTTGTTATGTCTGAAAGTAACTATTATTTGAATAATTTATTTTTCGTGTTGCGTCTTGTGTTTTGTAATTTGCTGACTGGAAACCCCAACCATGCAAACGGAAATATAAATAACAATAATTAAAGATCATATGAAACATTCAGAAATGTGTGTAGGTTGGGAGAACGGTCTTCGAAAATACATATTTTTCACTCTGGAAGTAATTGCGATTTAATAATTTATTTTTCGTTTTTAGACTTGTTTATTCGCTGGGAATTAATCATGAAAATGATGATCAAAATAATCAATCCATTACGAATTTTATTATGTAAACCTTTTATCTCATTAAATTCATATTTAATTCATTGCTGTCATATTTTTAATATGAGGTAAATTTGCTTCTTAAATTTATATTCGACTCATTATTACCATACTGTTTTGTTCATTGTTTACAGTTATTTAGTAATTCAAGTTCGAAATGTTATTTTATGACCCAAATAGATAGCAGAAATTGAAGTGATAAAATTTGGGTGCGAAATTATTTAAGCAAATACTAGGCTAGTGCCAACAATATAAAATCGAATTATTCATTATTATTAATTATTTATTATTATAACTACCTGGAAACCAGCTATGCAAACGGAAGTAGAAATAACTATAATTCAAGATAATCTGAAACATTCAGAAATGTGTGTAGGTTGGTGGAACGGTCTTCAAAAATACATAATTTTCAGTCTGGAAGTAATTGTGATTCAATAATTTATTTTTCGATTTTAGACTTGTTTATTCGCTGGGAATAATTAATGAAAATGATAATCAAAATAATCAATCAATTATGAATTTTATGGTATAAACATTTTATCTCACTAAATTCATATTCATTTCAGTGCTGTCATATTTTTTAATATCAGGTAAATTTCCTTCTTAAATTTATATTCGACTCATTATTACCATACTGTTTTGTTCATTGTTTACAATTATTTAGTAATTCGAGTTCGAAATATTATTTTATGACCCAAATAGATAGCAGAAATTGAAGTGCTAAAATTTGAGTGCGAATTTATTCAAGCAAATTCTAGGCTAGTTCTAATAGTATAAAATCTAATTATTTGGTTAAAAGCAGCAGAGAGTGAGAGGGGTGAAATGTTAGTATAAAGAAGTTGCGTAATTGAAGTTTCAGTAGCATGATTTTCAATATTTTCTAGATGTTTACGAATTTTATCAAATTATTCACAATATGCTTTTGCGATTTTGTTTAAAAATCAAAACCGTGTTCTAGGCATTGTTCGTCATCTGACCGTGGTTCTAAATTGTTCTAATAATATGCTTTTGCGATTTTGTTTAAAAATCAAAACCCTGTTCTATTCATTGTTTGTCATCTGACCGTGGTTCTAATATGTTCTAATTGATAATATGCTTTTGCGATTTTGTTTAAAAATCAAAACCGCGTTCTAGGTATTGTTCGTCATCTCACCGTGGTTCTAAATTGTTCTAATTGATAATATGCTTTTGCGATTTTGTTTAAAAATCAAAACCGTGTTCTAGGCATTGTTCGTCATCTGACCGTGGTTCTAAATTGTTCTAATAATATGCTTTTGCGATTTTGTTTAAAAATCAAAACCGTGTTCTAGGTATTGTTCGTCATCTCACCGTGGTTCTAAATTGTTCTAATTGATAATATGCTTTTGCGATTTTGTTTAAAAATCAAAACCGTGTTCTAGGCATTGTTCGTCATCTAACCGTGGTTCTAAATGGTTCTAATTGATAATATGCTTTTGCGATTTTGTTTAAAAATCAAAACCGCGTTTTCTAGGCATTGTTCGTCATCTGACCGTGGTTCTAAATTGTTCTAATTAATAATATGCTTTTGCGATTTATTTAAAAATCAAAACCGCGTTCTAGGCATTGTTCGTCATCTGACCGTGGTTCTGATATGTTCTAATTGATAATATGATTTTGCGATTTTGTTTAAAAATCAAAACCGTGTTCTAGGCATTGTTCGTCATCTGACCGTGGTTCTAAATTGTTCTAATAATATGCTTTTGCGATTTTGTTTAAAAATCAAAACCGTGTTCAAGGTATTGTTCGTCATCTCACCGTGGTTCTAAATTGTTCTAATTGATAATATGCTTTTGCGATTTTGTTTAAAAATCAAAACCGTGTTCTAGGCATTGTTCGTCATCTAACCGTGGTTCTAAATGGTTCTAATTGATAATATGCTTTTGCGATTTTGTTTAAAAATCAAAACCGTGTTCTAGGCATTGTTCGTCATTTGACCGTGGTTCTAAATTGTTCTAATTGATAATATGCTTTTGCGATTTTGCTTAAAAATCAAAACCGTGTTCTAGGCATTGTTCGTCATCTGACCGTGGTTCTAAATTGTTCTAATTGATAATATGCTTTTGCGATTTTGCTTAAAAATCAAAACCGTGTTCTAGGCATTGTTCGTCATTTGACCGTGGTTCTAAATTGTTCTAATTGATAATATGCTTTTGCGATTTTGCTTAAAAATCAAAACCGTGTTCTAGGCATTGTTCGTCATCTGACCGTGGTTCTAAATTGTTCTAATTGATAATATGCTTTTGCGATTTTGCTTAAAAATCAAAACCGTGTTCTAGGCATTGTTCGTCATCTGACCGTGGTTCTAAACTGATCAGTGTTATTCTCCGATAATTCCCTTTTTAGTTCATCCCAGACCGTCACCCCCAGTGTGTCGTTAATTAAAAAATATTAAAATATCAATCTAGGTTTTGTTTTGGGCTGTTGTAACGTCTCGCCATAATGTACAGATCACTTGCTAGGATTCGTTTCCTCCTGGTCGGGGTGTGCAGATGACATCAGCGATTACGTGTACAGGAGTCTGTATAGCGAACGAACCTCTAAAGATGACGTCTCGTGTAATCGTACACAACTTTGGATACGCTAACGTTTCGTTTTTCTTTGATATCTTTGATGGAGCTCAACTGTAAATTTTTAAACTTTAGTTTGTAAATATAATGTAAATTTTATTATAATAACATATAAAATTAATTTAATAGACAGTGTCACATATTTTACTGTCGATATGGTACAGTGTACAAAATTTAGTCTGTCTAGTTTCACGATACGCAAAATATCCGTTTCCATTTCATGATGTACAAATAACAAACAAACTATCCAATAGCTCAAATTAAGTATTTTTACATTGGATATATTCTTACAATTAACAGCAACAGCAACCATGTCTTTCTTATACCCAGAAATTAATATTCCAATACTGTCTATAAAATAGTTAAAACTATTCAAATAACTATGCTATGCAAACCGGTCTTGGAAAATAATATTATTTCATCGATATTTTAACTATGGAGGAATGGTTTAGAAATTAAAGATGAATTCATCTTAAACCATTAAATACTTACACTTCTATTTATTCAAAGTCGTCAAACGCTCTTCTCTGCTTGCAAAACTTAAAATAAAACACAATGTAACATTTTTATATCTGATATATATCTTTCTAGAATCAGATGCAAAAGCAACCTAATCGTGTTAGCTCGCATCTGGAAAAGGCCCAATTCCTTCCACTCAGACAAATATATTTATTCACTTCACGTTAACAGAATTCCCCAACACAGCCAATAGAAGTATTAAAGAAATTCTTCGATTCCATGTTGTGGCATATATCATCTATTATTATAGCATTACACTTTACGAATGATAGTTCAAGAAGTAAAAGCGAAATGCTTTGAATTGTGTCTGCGTGTGTTAAAACGTATAATTTAAGCTCTACTAGTTATTGTTTTAAACATAGTATTCATATGGAGATTTCTATATATAATATTTACAGCCGAAGAGCTATACGCAGCTGCTTTGACTTCAGGATTGAAATTGATTAGTCGTTGTCATGAGTAGCTGTATTCAAATTAATATTGTGTATTTATATTCGTACTCGTATTATTATTCCAATTATGAATGTTTATGTACTCATTTCTGGAATTATGCAGCAAACCCTGTGCTACTTTGTTCGATAGGGAAGAATAGTCAAAATCGGTACAGCATAACAGGTAGCTTTGATTAATTTGAGTTACTAAACCCGTCATTGGCCCAGCTTGGAACTTAAAATTATTCCAATTTGATTCATTTAACCCTCAAAGTGGTTAGGTCGAGATATCTCGGCTATCATGATGTGACCAAATTTTACTAATGACGAGTCATCAAGATAGTAACGACAATTTGATTACGAGTTCAAGATCTGGTCAGCTTTCTGATAATGACTAAATTCCTCGTCCATCAATATCTGGTCATTTTTATTTGATTGAGGACATATCTTGTCATCAAGATACGGTCATCTTTGCTGATGACAGTATACCTCGTTGAGACAATCACATTCTGAACCTTCTGATTTGAAATCATAAAGTTCCAATTACACTACGTCAGTTGTTGATTTGAAACACCAAACCTTCAGAAATTAGCTTTCATGTTTTAGTTTGGATTGTCTGGTGATCCTGAACGTCTTTGTCAATGGGAGACACAACACTATTATACTGATAAAGTTTTCTTGTGTGCATTACTTCTCGAAGAATTATCAGCGGATCCATAAAACCAAGCACACGAGACAAAATATGTGTGCTCAATCAACCGAACTTGCTGACGTAAACAAACCGTTTGCAACACATAGAAGAAAGTAATCAAATAACCCTCATCAATTTCCTGTTGAAAAAAACATTTGAATCACGTAGCGAATGTTTTGTAATTGGTTATCCCTTGTGTCCTTCAAGCACAAGAAAAAATCTAATTCCTCGCGTCAATGAAAAGGGGTGTTCTAGAAATGAACCAAATGAACATGTAAACAAATAAAGATAAATATCTCTGTTGTAAATTCGTCCAACGAGTTTTAAAAAGACCTTCTATCTTTGACGATTATTTAGGATTCTTCTGAAGTAGACATCTTAGAGACATAGACCCCGGAACTGAAAATATTCTTTTAGTAAGTTAATAACCCCACAACTTTCCAGTCATATCAAGCCCAAATCGCCCCAAAAGTTATTTCGTATTGCAAAATACATTAATTGTGGGTAATTTCTTAATACGTGTAACACAAAGACATCAATAATATCGGCACTCTTTACCACAGAAACAAATAATCACTCAGAGGTATTTAGAGTTTACAAAATAATCCAAACACCAATTTTATTCTATCTTCACAAATCCAGATTTTAATGTGACCACGTTTCATATTTCAACCCACACTATTACTCCGACTACCAGGTTATTATGATAAAATTCGTCTTCAAGATCAGCACTTGCCCAAAAAAACAATGCACTACTTACAATACAATGGTCGTTTAACCAAATAATCCCACTAACTTATTCAATCCGCTGAAGCCCAATTTAAAGGTCAGAATTATTAATTTCACCCACTGGAATCTCGTGTACTAAGTTATTAAAATAAATCTAATAAGTGTAACATAATGTTGCTTTTGAACTATCGAAACTTGCCCACAGAAACAAAAAACAACTAGCACCACAGATTCAGAGCTTAGCATACAGTCACAATAATGTTTTTTTTAATTCTAAAGCTCATATTGGTCATGTATAGATACCTTTTGGAGTCACCATAACCTAGTCGATTATACCGATCATAAGTAAAACACAAAGTCCTCTTCGTAATCAGAAACAAATAACAGCTTAAGTCAGAATGCAGAACTAACCAAATAATCCCTACTAAATTCTAGAATCTTCTTAAGCTCATATTTTTACGTACAGAATTATTTTTCCAGCAACCATATATTCCTATTCCACTCTATTATAAAGGTAATGACAAAACAGACAGTCGTGTTTGAAATTGCCACTTGCGCACAGAAACAAAGGATATATAACTACACCGATGCAGAACTAACCACATAATCGATATCAAAAATCCTATTGAATCTTCCCATCATCAGATTTTCAGATACATGATTTTTAGTTCAGTACACCATGAACTCATACACCCTCCATAAGTACTACACAAAGTTGTCTCCTAGCTCGGCACTTGCCCAGATAAACAAAGAACATCGAAAACACAGACACAAAGAACTACTAATAAAAAAAAATTCCTACCAACTTATTAAATATTTTCATAAACAGAATTCTTCCTTCAAGCCACTATAACCTTAAATACCAAGCTGTTATAAAGATAATAACTATGATACAAAGTCGTCTTCGAGATAGGCACCTGGCCACAAAAACATGGAACAGCTAACAACACATATACGTAGAATTAACCAAACAATCCTAACAAATTCCTTAAATCATTTGGAGCTAAGATTATCAGGTACAAGATTCTTCCTTCAAGTCACTAATCTCATCTGTCTAGCACATCATATAAGCACTACACAAAGTAGTTTCAGAAATCGGCACTTGCCCGCTGAAACAAAGAACATCCAACAGCACAAAGGCAGAATTAACCAAATAATCCTCGCCAATTTCCCCATCGAAAAGCGCACCCGAATCACGTAGCGAAAGTCTAGCAACTAACCCCATGCGTCCCTTTCGCGTATAAATCAAAATCTAATTCCCAGCCTCGCTAGAAAGGGCTGTACTGGGAATGAACCAAGGCGAACATGCCGCCACATAAAGATAATCTCGTGGCCATAAATTCCTCCACGCCTGCTTTGAAAAGGCGTACCAGCCTAGACCCAAAATTTGGCACGCCTTCCGCAGTGGACTTCTTGGAGACATGAGGTCCGCAATCGTAAAAAGACTCGGAATCCGAATGGGCAAAGACAAAACGAGGACGTGACGTAGAAGCCAAATACAGGAACGCTTTGGAACGTTGGAAAGTGGAAACAAGTGAGGAATATTCTGGAACGCAGAAGTTTTGGAATATGCGAGTGCAAATGAATGTGTGTTGCGTTTAGGGGAAAACGTGATACATTTGCTGGTGAGAAGGAATCTGGAAAGGTTGTTTGTAATTAATAGCTCTAAATAAAGGAAGTTCACATATTTCGTATTTTTATGACACGAATTTTAATTAAACCTATCTGTCCCGATATATTCTTTTTCGGCCGAAAATGGAATTTGCGTGGAAGATATATTTATTTTTCAGTGTACCACTTGAGTTGTGAAGCAATTTGTTCGTATTTGCGGGAAATGATTTTTAGTGAAATTTATGTTAAAGTAATAATAATTGCTACTATTTGTTTTTGGCGAAATCCCATTGCTTATCTTATGTTTGCAGTAATAACGACACGGTATTCTTGCAACATGACGACCAGTTACTATTAACAGACGGACGCAAAACGAAATTCAATGTAATGACTACATGGTTACAATCAACAAGACCTCAAGTAGGTATTTTAATTAGAGTTGGCACTAAAGGAACACAACGGGCTAAGTATTGGTGACGGTCCTGGATCAATTCCGAAGTTAGAGATCCAAGTACAACACCACGTAATTTTGAACGACGATAACATGACGTGGTAACACCTGAGCTTCACCGCCGCTCTCCAAAAAATTTCACACCACGGAACGTGATAATATTTGAAGCCACGGCAGATTTAACGAGAACCAGCCCCCTTTCTACACGGCAGTCTTTGTTTGTATTCCAAATTGCACCTTCACGTTACTCTTCCAACCAGGTTACCAAAGCCCGAAAGGTTTCAGGAGGGAAAAAGGCTACTTATCATGGAGGTTGCTTTCCTGGATTTTTGTTATTATCAACTGGATTCAGATACATTTGGATTGATTCCAATTGTGTTAGGTGTGAATAATCCATAAGGATTGAAGAGAACATTCATGGAAGACATTCGGTTGTGAAAGAAACATTTTAATGCTGATAATCCTGAAGTATACAAGTCAGGCTTGCTTCCGCTTTTGAAATTAGAATGAACCTAAGTATCAAAGAGATTCGGTTATTTCTATTACGATTGACTATTATGTGATAATTTCGGCATGGATCGGTGCCAAGGAACTTTAAATAATTGCCAGTCAGCGATTTTTCTAGGACTGCTCATATGGTTGCCGTAAATCCGAAGGTGGGTATTTGCGAAGTGTGAAGGATGCAGAGTGACCAGCAGGGGATGTCTTGTGTTTCTGGACTGTGCTTGGAACATAGTTTGTTGTAATTCATTCCTAAGTTTTGGAGAACATTCATGGAAGACATTCGGTTGAAGTAAATACTTTATAGCAGGTAATCCTATTAAAATATTGAATTTATAATGAACATAAATATCAATAGATTCGGTGATTTCTAGTACCAGTGACTAATATGTGATAATTTAGGTATCTATCGGCACCAAGGAACTTTGTCCGATTTGTGGATTTCTCCGAGAAGTGAAGGGTGTGGAGTGACCAGCAGGGGAGGCCTTATGCTGCAGGACTGTGCTTGGATAATAGTTTGTTTTAATTCATTCATCAGTTTAAATTACTCAATCGTTTTTAAAAACTATCCTGCAAATAAAATTCAATAGTCAAGTTCTGAAACCTGATTGCTTTGTCACTTGATCTTACAAAGTATAAAATGGCCACGGTGTGATCTTCCGCGCATTTTTTGAAGGAAGGACCGATGATGTACTAAAACTTTAACTGCTATCAGGAAAAGGTTCGTTGACAAAAATCTTCTAATTTCAGATTAATATCTATATATTCAGTTAAAAAAATAACTGTACGGAGATTATTGATAAAACATACTCCAAATATCGGTATATAAGATTTCATTTGGAGAACTTAACTTAATTTTGTATTCATCAATGTAAAACGTGTTTATCTAACAATATACGAAAAGAGCTTCTTAGAAAATATACTTAAAGATAGTTCAGTTTAAACATGTGCATTTCTGGACAAGGTTTTACTTTTTCTACGTCAGAAAATATCTCCTATTCGGGTCTACCATCCCAGTAGAAAAATACATCACGTTGACCGATCAAATTGTTAACGCATTCCGACATGGTCATTTCCACGAGCGTAACATCCTCTGGATCTACTGCGCTCCTTCCTTGCGCACACCGTCATCATAAAGATCCGGGGAATCGCCCGCTCCCATATCATAAAAAAACCCGTCGAAAATTCAATCAAACGGTATCGCATTGTTAAAAGTAGGCGTATGCGCTACATATTAGCTTCGCAGTATCGCCCGAATATGTGATTAAATCTGAAAAAAAAAAAGATAGAGGCGTGGAGGTTTTTTCTCCCGTCGCTGTTAGTGTTTCTTTAAGGCTTAACTTTTATGTGCCTAGTTTAAGTTTTCGTAGAGAAGCAGGAAAGTTTCAACGGGTCGTAAAAACACAGCTGCTGTGTGATTCTGTGTCACTTCTATTGGTTCCCACCGTGTAGCGACATTTTTTTTTACGTTTTTAGACCCTATCAAAGCGTCGTTAAACGGTAGTTAAAAGTTATTACGGTCTCTTCTAACGTTGTTTCGAGGATACTAGTTTGGATCCTAGGTAGCGGGGTTGAAAACAGGTTTTTTATACATATATATTTTGGTGCTGTTTTTTTATCTTGTCTTTAGTGTCCTGTTGCCGTGGGGGTAATGGCGAAGAACTAATTTCAGAACCTTTGAGTTGTTGCTGCATGAAAGAGGATCAATAGTTCGGGAATAGGAGACTCTAAACCCACCAAGGATTCAACAGGACTTAAATAGATTTTCTAAGTAATAACATTTCATATCATGAAACACATAAAGCTGTAAACATAATTGATATAGTACTATACACATTATATATATACACTGAAGTTGCAATATTTATTAGGAAATTTTTAATACCCCTTCAAAGTTAGTTATACTTTTTACTGATACTGAATTGACTGTGAGGAGGTCACAACCTTACATTAAGTCCTGAAACCTGCAATTTCGCTCTGTGTATCATTTAACCAGCTTAAACTCCTTGAGCAGGTACAACCCTTCTTGGTATTTTTTAACCGGTATGTGTTATTATTTATTCGTTGGTTTAGTTGAGGGGTAACTACGACACTGCAGCACTCGGAAATTACTTGACGCTCAGTGCTTTAAAGTTTGATAATGCCCAAGTTTCTTGAAAATACGTAAAGTTTTGAATGAGGCCCTGGAAAAGTATTGTTAAATGGTATTTAAGGATTGGATTGCATGGTTTTGTGGCATTGAGTCTTTTTGGGACATATTATGCCAAACAAATGGTATTTAAGAGTTTTAATAAGATCTCCCCTAACATTGTATGCTAGAGATACTAGTTTGGATCGAGGGTTAAGATTCGGTCAGTTTTTTAATGACAAGATATGTCGTGCATTAAGATCCAGTCAGTTTTGGTAATGACAAGGTATCTCATTGAGACAATCACCAATATCTGGCCATTTTTTAATGACAAGATATATCATGTAACAAGATGTGGTCAGTTTTGCTAATGACTAGATTCCTCCTTGAGATAATCACCATGATCTGGTCAGTTTTTTAAGGACGTGAAATCCCATGCATCAAAAACGGGTCAGTTTTGTTAATGACGAGATTCGTCTTTGAGACAATACCCAAGATTCGGTCAGTTTTTTTAATTATGAGATATCTGGTGCAACAAGATTTGGTCAGTTTTACTAATTTCGAGATACCTCGTTGGACAATCACCAAGATCTGGTCAGTATTACTAATTTTGGGGTATCGCGTTGAGATAATCACCAAGATCTGGTGAGTTTTTAATAACGAGATACCTAGTTCAAGAAGATCAGGTAAGTTTTGCAAATGATGAGGTACCTCGTTGAGACACTCACCAAAATCTGGTCAGTTTTTAATAACGTGACATCTCGTGCAACAAGATCAGGTCAGTTTGGCAAATGATGAGGTACCTCATGGATACACTCACCAAGATCTATACAATATACCAGACAAAGAAACCATCATAATGTTTAAATATTCATTATGCTTACATAAGTAAAATAATATACAAAGTTTAAAATATTTTTATAATTAATTGAATTTATAAATGAAATCAATTAAAAAAATCTTAAAATTTGCTTAGTCCATATAAATTATATTTCATCCAAATCATCTAATCCAAATGCACAGACAACTAGTAACGTACATATACCGGCTAAAACAAAAGAAATGCACTGAAAGAAATATTGACCTCAGTGGAAATAGACATGCCCAATCCTTTCTTAAAAAAACATATGCAAATGGAGTGATTATAAAGACATCCCCCCACAAAGAACAAAGACAACTCTCCCCGGGAAATACATCCACAATCCAGTCACAAATAAATCCAGAATAAACATCTAGGTCCCCGATGAAAAGAAATGCAGAAAGCTTATTTAACAAATAAATCTCTCTGCGTAGTCCAAAAAGAATGATCGGGAGTCTGACCCACTTCCAGCAGTAAAGCCAAGAAACGGACTTAAATACATTCCTGTCCATAATACAGAGACATACATTTATTGAATGCTCCCAAGTAACAGGGGGCATGGTGAAACAGGGGCAAACTACAGAACTCCCGAATATGACGGACGACGAAAGGGAAGAACTGCGGACCCCCCTCCCTTTTAGTTCGAAAAGAACTTATATTTTTAAGTCTCAGTTTAATATTCTGGATTCGATCCAGGACTGCTCCGGTCGTGGCTTGACAATATTAAAATAGAACAATGGAAAGTTGGGATTTTTTGAAAAATGCTTTTTGTGGTTGTATTTTTTAAGCTTGGACCCCTTAATGTTCAAGTTTTTTTTCTTCCAAAAATAACAATGCGATGTACTGGTTATCTGTTTTCTGATAAGGCATTTCGATATCGCTGATGTAACTTACTTTTTTTGTTAATCTTTTTGGTGGTTATCTCTGTTAAAACTATTCTGTATTGTGCATCTTTGGGAATGACCTGTAAGGAATTTTCATAATCACAGATATAACTTAATATATTTGTTAACCCTTTTGGTGGCTTATCTTCGAGTTGAATACTACCCTGTATTGTGCACCCGCATGAGTAAAAACTTGTAAGATATTTTGATAATAGCTGATGTAACTTAATGCTTTTGGTGGTTGATCGTCATATCAAAAATTGCCCTGTATTATTTTTAGCCCATCATCTGGTGTAAAAACCTTTTACAAACCGTCGCCACAACTGGGGAAGGTAAAATTTGTCTTACCTACATAGATCACCATTGAGTAATAGGGCAGAGTTGTATCGACAAGGAATCTCGTCCTTAGCAGAATTGACATGATTTTGAGGTACGCTTGGACGGATGAATAAAAGATACATAATGTGACATATGAAATAAAAAATACTTCCACAATTTTAGATACCGTAAGGATTATTTAGACAAGTGTGTTTGCTCATCCAGACAAATTGGACTCAATCACTATGGCAATAGGCCGTGGTAACTCGACTGGAAGAGTAACAGATTAGCAACTGAAGGTTTGCCAGTTCAAATCCATTTACAAGCCGTCATATACAAAGGGGGATGGTGCACTTAAATTTGTATTTCGCTGAATCAAATTTTTTTTCAAATTGGTGCGATGTTTAAATTTGGAGAGTGGGACCTCCAGGAGGCAGAAGGGGTTGTCAGATGAGACCTCGTCATATTAGAGTGGTTCAAAATTACTTGGTGTTGCACTTGGATCTTTCCCTTCGAGTTTGATCCCAGACCAGCGGCAATAGGCCATTGTGTTGCTTCTGTGCGACGTTAAATAAAATACCTACCTGCATTATGGAATACAAGGGCGAATTTATAAACCAATTTGCTCTTGCACCACTGGGGGTGAGTTCCTGTAACAGTTAACAAACATGGTACCACATGTACTCGGCACTAACCACTAACCCTTTAAATAATTTCGATTATATATATCATCCATCAAGACTTGAATCAATTTTTCAAATGACGAGATACCTCGTCATGAAGATATTCTCGGTTTTTTATGTTGACGAGATCAAATTCTTGTTGGCTCTTTTACACGAGACATCTCATCCATAAAGATCTGGTTAGATCTGATAACAACGAGATACTTCGTAGAGTTACCCCCTAGAAGGGTTAATTGAAAGGCCACACATTCATTTCAGACAAACAAAATCCATGTCATTCCCAAGATATCATACCAGCAACCTTTCGATCCAGAAATCCGCACCCTGGCGAATAGACTGATTGGTCGGTAAACAACAATAATAATAATACGGGAGTTATGAATAACAGTGGTACTACTTGTAATAATAGTAATCTTACAAAATCCATTGTTGTCTGTGTCAAGCTCTTCTCTGACGACACTCTGAACCACCTACACTTTCATTTTCCAAAATATATTGAAATGTTTATACTACTTTTTAAAATTTTCTGTTTGGTTTTATATTTAAAATATACGTATTTCCTTTAGTTCTTGAAATTATATACATGGCATCTTGTAAACAACAAGTACAATTACTGATGCATGGTTTAGAAAGAATTGATTATAAGAACCTCATCAAAAATGCTCCTTGAACATGAAGTAGATGTTTATTGAATAGTATATTTGCTTAACCCTTAATCATGTTCTTAAAAAATTATACTCTCACTTTCTTCCCCATATTAGGTACGTTGTAATTACTGTATGCCTTAATTACCATTCCATTTTATGAGTATTTGGAAACTAAAAAACAATTACTACAACCATCAGAAAATATCCTTGCCCTAACGCTTAGAACCAGATTTTTCCTAACAGATCTTGACAAGTTGTTCGCTAAAAATTCAGTACGTTTGCGTGCGAAGACTTAGGCTAGTGATTTTGACAAACTTCGGTGCATTATGTCATTTGGTGTGTCATAGAAAATAATATATCTCAAATAGAATTGCATAACTGAATAGTAATGCCTGCTATGAACTAATTCCTACAATGTATTACATATAATCTGTATATCATATTATACTAAAATATTCTATCTATTACAACTTGTAAGTCATTCAGAAGTTCTAGTTTTAATCTACATCGACAGCTTACTAGAAGTAATACGCTAGCAGAAATACAGTCCTAGTAATATCGCGTGTTCTGTCTAGTATGAATGAAGTCGAACGTTCTTGATAAACTTCGTGGCTATGATTATGTCGATCAAATGTGTCGCAGAGCGGGTATTTTTAGATCGCATTTCACCAACCAATGTCTGCTATGATCTGACAGATGTTCAGTTCTGAAACAGCAGTAACCCCGTTTTGTCACGTTTTCCCTTTCGTCCTAGCTCTATTAAATAAACCTATAGTTTGGTAATGTTCATTTTCTGTCCAAGTCACACGAAAAGGCAAAGAAATAATGTTATTAAGGTATTAGCTTTCACGCAATGGGGTTATTATCTGCCGGTTCGATTAGATGTCATTGCGGTGAAAATGTAACACGGGCCTTTCCATTCAAATCAATGTGAGTGTGCAGTTATTGATTTGAGTTGGAGTACGAAAAATTTATATCTATTTCGATATGACGAGATTAAATAAATGCCAAACAAAGAAAATTTAATCCGTCGTGCATTAAAAGTATAAATAAACCATTGCCAATTCAAATAAGTAATACTTTAGTTAGACATTGGAATACGCTAGAGTACATAGCAAAACAAATATATTGCTTTAAGAGGAATAAGGAAAATTTAAATTTAAAGTAGAGTCAAAAAGCATGACTTAAGACTTCTCATTGAAATAAATGTTAGAGTTATTACTGTGGTTAGAGCACTGAATAAAAGATGCCAATTTCATTCCGAAGAAATTAAATAAATGAAGAATATAGAAAATAGATTTAGATTTCACTGCGTTAAAAGTATAACTGAAGTATCATCAATGAATCTATAGTATGGCTTTATTGTTATGGTTTGGAAAATTTAAAAAGTTACATCGATTGCGTTAAAGAGAATTAGTGAGTTTAAAAAAACAGATTTAGAGTAGATTTCTTGCGGTAAAAGAATAACTCAGGTCTTGCTTTGAAAGCAATGCTAGTGTGTAGTTGTGCATCAGAGAATGAATAATCTACACCCAGTTGTGTTAAGGAGAAATCTTTAATTTAGAAAAGTTAGATTTAAATTACTTATTGCCTTTAAAGTATAACTAAAGCCTTGACATTTGAAACATATAATAGCATTTTTCTGAGCCTTTAGATAATTGCGTGCTGAAGACATTGACAGAATTTATAGTTAATTTAAATGTATTCCCTGGGCTTAAATGCATAACTAAAGACTTTTCAATCGTCATCTGACCGTGGTTCAAAATTACGTTGTATTCGGATCTTTCCTCTTGGGGATTGATCCCGGACCGTCGTCAATACCCCTTTGTGTTGCTCGAGAACGACGTTAATTAAAAACTTACCAAATTACCAAGCCCTTTTAATTTCAAACAAAGATCGTGTAGTGAATCGCTATTGTCATAATTTGTCATCTATATATATAATTCTCTTACGTGGCACGCAAAAAAGACGTTATTTGTTTTCACGTTTTGGCAACATTGTACGATTCTTTGTTTATCCCAAAGCCTCGAGCTTCAATTGAATTTATAGCGTTATCGGATGAAATTTTATTGAAAACAAAAATGAATTTTAGTTGAGCTGTTGCAGTAAATAATAGAAATCAAAGAAAACGGAGGATCTTGTCATAGTCATTTAAAAAAAAGGTCCGTTTCGGGGCAAACTATTATAGTTCAACAAGACGCTTGCATTACAACTTTCGACAACAAGCTCAATGAAAAAGCGTGGGTGGCTCGAGTACTGGGTAAATGTACACACAACCAACATGCTGGGTTTTCAATTTCCAAATCAACGCTCACATTTCGAGTCAAAATTTGGGAACAGCTACACTCTACGTTTATGAGCGATGGCAACGGCATTGGCGATTTTTTTGGCTAACTTCTAAAGTTGCCAAGGAAAGAATTATTTCCTAACTCTTTTTCTGACACAAATTTTTTTCTTTACATAACACACTTTTTAAACACAATTCAGAACGTTTTAAAAAGTATATATTTTTTTAAAAACTTTCACTAAAAGTAGTAAGCTTAAGCACATATCAAAACACGTTTGTGAACCTGCAGAGAAACTAAGCTACGAATGTTGAGTAAGAACACCCTGAAACATATGAATTACACTGAATACAGTGTTCATGTTGAAAAGAAAAAGATTTACAAAAGAAAAAAAAAAGCAAGAATTAATACAACCTGATAACGTCAGAATTCTTCCGTAAAAAAATAATGAAAACGAAAGTGGTCAAAAAAACAAAACTTTTAATCCTATCGTAAAAACTATTGTAGTAAAATAAATTCCACAAATGTCAAAATACAAATAAATGGACCAATGGTATCACAGAAAACGATTTAAAAGTACCAATGCAATCAAAGGATATTTTCAAAACAAAATAGCCAATGGGAGGAAAGAAAAAATTTCAAACGAATCAATGAAATCAAACGACTATAACGAATTTTGGAAGTACTTTCTCGAATATTCAAAATGAAAATTTAAAGTTTCCGTTTGCCGAGGTTGCCATGAAAACCACAACATCAGTAACGAAAGATGGGTTGCCTTAAGTTATCGTAACTCGTTACTAGAAGTGCGCCAAAAAAAATTGCCAAACCGTTGCCATCACTCATAAACGTAGAGTGTAGCTGTACCAAAATTTGCTCAAAGTTTCCATTTGAATTCTGATTCCAGAGGTACTGTGAATATCCTTTCTGGAAAAACAGCATAAAATTTAGGTTTGAAAAATATTTTTTTGGAATATCATATTTTGTAAACAATTCCATCTGCTAGGACACATGTCTTCATTGATGCGAGCGAAGCGAGCATATGTTCGCGCAGCGAACCAATGAGGATTGCGAAGCAATCGTCTGGGGGTTGGCGATCGTTAGCGAGCAGGGGGCGGGCCCCCTAGTACGATTGAAAAATCTATATCAAACCCATTCTTAAAAAAGGGGGACTATAAAATTAATTGAAATGTATTTAAGTTGTTGCCTAATGATAAGGATTGAACTAAAAACCTTAAAAGCCTAAATTAAAAAAATAATGCTATTTTGTTGCTTTCCCACTTAAAACGTTACTTAAATAAGTTTATATTTTCAATTAAATGCTAAAAACATTTCTAATTTATGTGTAAATTTATAGATTTTACAAATTGTTGCATAATCCTTCCAAAGCAACGAGTAGCAAACATTTGATATGCGTTAAATTAATGTAAACTGAATGCCTTTATTTCAGTTACTATGTATTCTAGGTTTGTATTGTACACACAAATGTTTTAGATTTAAGTTGCAAAGGCACGACATTTTAAGAAATGCAACCAAAAAAACTGATTGCCCAGCCCGTGACTTGTGAAAACTTGCTCCAAATCACGACTAGCACACTTCTGGATGTGATATACATATATACGTATATTTGTGCTGTTCATAAAGCACCCAAAATTTTTAGCAGTTACATGTTTGGAAAACAAAAATAAGTAAAATGTTTGTTTAGGTGCCAGAGTTTTCGTTGAAAATTATGACTAGTATATTTATTGAGAATGCAATTTCTAAAAACCATGACTTGAACAAATTTGCTAAATATTACTAACGGTGTTGCAAAATATATTAAACTAATTTGTACTGTCTTATCTTCACTCTATAAATTTTTTAAAATACCGTAATATAGACAAGCTTACCATTTAAAAAACCTAAATAAGTATTTGGTTATGGTGTCTGAATTTTCGAAAACATCCATGTCTAGTATATGTCTAGAGAAGTTTTTGTATGCGTAAAGCCATGGAATAAGGTCATACAATTTATTCGCTTCATTAATTACTCGACAAAAGAAATAGTATGGTTTCGAAATGCAGATTCTTATGTTTTCTAATTTTAGAAATAAGTGATATAGCCTTCTATAATTTACAAATTTGAAAAAAAAAATGTGTAATTAAAAAATTGTCTTCATTTTCCAAACCACTAAGTACATCTAGATAGCTTTTAATAAAAAACTTAATTTTAGTTGGCGATAATAAATTATACATACACATAAAAACACTACAAGCGTATAGTATACAAAATGCAATTGATGTACCATAAAAAAGCTTAAATATTTAGTTTTTGGAAATAGTCAAATTTAGCTTTTAAATTTATAACCTTCAATTCTTCGTCTAGTGACACTTAGTATTAAATAACTAATGGAAAGGTATTGTAAAAAGTATTTCCTCTAAAATATCCAGAAACTCTACGTAAGAATGATAACAGTAATAAGAATGACCTTCTCAAAATGATAAAATATTCAGGTGTAAATATTCAAGTTATTTATTATAATATTTGCGGAAGTTTTTAAATAAATAACCTTAAAAAGTAATCGCTCAAACAAGTTAGGAAATTTTACCTTTAACCTTTAAAAGAAGCTGCACAATATGTTGATTAAGTATTTAATTTCATGTTCTCTATAAATATAGTATCAGAGGTTATTTGGTTTTTGGGAGGGAGGGTTTATGACACAAAGGCAATATTTGGCCATACTACACAAATAATCACAAGTAAATGTGCATGCGCATAATAAGAAACCTTAATTGGCACAAAGGAGAAAAAAATACACCCACAGAGGAATAATAATCTGATGTGTACAATTAGTTGATCACTAGCTCAATGGACAAACCAATTGAGCCATGGCTTTCCATATCAGAGGACATATATTATTCAAATTTTTAATTTAGATGTTTCTAAAATTCATTACTTTGTTGCTAGTTATTACTATAACTATACATTACTACAGCTATTCATGACTATGTATTAATCTATGTAACACAATAGCTTTATTATTAAGCAGTTATACCAACATGCCAATGTAGTGATTCAAGAACTCATTACTACTCTTGAAAATTATATTTGTACATTATTTTTAGATTTGTTCAAGCTAGTATCCACATAATTGAAATGAACTTTTTAAGGAAAATAAAAACCTAGCATCGATAAATCAAAACTAGCTAGAAACTAGTCAATATACTATTTTATGTTGTCTATGTTATTAAAGCATGCACCATGAGTATTTTTTAAATTTTATCTCAATTGTTAGCTACGAGTTAGATATCGTATGTTTCTATATTGAAACAATGTTACTGCCATTCATCTATGATAATAATAATGGTAATTAAATATATATGTAACGTCACTGGAGCTAACGGGCTATTGATGACGTTCCGAGATCAATCTACAAGGGAAGGTTGCGAGAACAACATCACGGAATTTTGAACCAGATGACGGAGCAGGCATCCCGTTCTCCAAATTTCCGCACAACAGCAGCGTGACGACATCTGAGGCCACTGTAGGTTTAACGTGCACCAAGACCCCGTGTACATCACGGTCTTTGGTTGCACACAGTTTCGTACTTGAAACCCTCCGAATGCTAATATTTACTTTCCGAAATGAGCTACCACATACCTTATTTTGGGAAGATTTCTTCACCCTACTATCCATATAAGTGAATAATTGAGTTTAAGCAAAATAAAAAACAATCATCAAAAAATTCAACCTAGTCGTTAGTAATTAACTCATGTCGATTGGAGAATAAAGTGTTGATCTTGAGTAATATATATATATATATATATATATATATATATATATATATATATATATATATATATATATATATATATATATATATATATATATATATATATATATATATATACATAAAATACTCAAAACAACAAAAAAACAAAAGAACAAACAGCCGCCGAGGTTGCAGACATAGCATGGTAAGCAATATAATTTCAAGAATAGAATTTCAAAAATATTACAACAAAATTGTTAAAAAAATGATAAAAAAAAAGAAATATTGGTGGATCAGGGCGTCATCAGGGAGGAGCCTGACCCAGACAACACACAATGGTATTTTCTACATATGAGCAGCATTAGGCTGAAAATGTATAAGCAATTTTTTTTTCAGGCTCATTCCTGATGACGCCCTGATCCACCAACATTTCTTTTTTTATCATTTTTTTAACACTTTTGTTGTAATTTTTTGAAATCCAAGTGTATATATATATATATATATATATATATATATATATATATATATATATATTTGTTATATTTGCATCCAGCTATCGAATTATCTCCCATTGCATTACACAAAACCAGCCTACCAGTAGTTTAGCGACACCAATCTTCGTTCGTTAATTACACCAGTAGCAAGTGGCATCATTTAAATAAATCGTTTGACAGTATGTCCCCCCTGCCCATTCGGATCGAAAGAAGACCATCTGGATCCCCCGTTTAAGCCATAATCCTCTTAAGTCTAAGTGGCAGGTGAGACGGATTTTAAATTACTATACCTCCTCAAGACAATACTAAGAGAGCATTGAAAGGATGGCAAGGCGTAATGACATTAATTAGCAGCACAGAGAAGCGGGATCTGAAATAGCGAAACTGCTATTTTTCTCTTTATTTTGGATTAAAGGGATAGACAGCTTGTTGCAGGTCCAGTGGGGAGTTCGTAGGACGCTATTCTGGAAAGTCACAGGTTTTTGCGGTTAAAAAATCATTAAAAATATTATGTGCAATGTTTACGCTTTACCTTGGATTGAAGGGGTGGCCAGCTCTTAACTGGTTTACTGGATAATTCTTGGGGCGCTTCATAGGACTATTGTGGAAAGTGAAAACTAATTTTGAACTATTGTCTACCATGTTGTTTTGCTTTGGTTGGGATTAATGGGATGATTGACCACTTTCTACCAAACAACAAAAGTATGAGTTTCATTAGTATATATATATATACTACCCTTCTATAATTGACCGGACGCCAACGGATTTGCACAATATCCGACATTTTGTTAGGGGTGTTTTTCTTAGTATGGCCTTGGACTTTTGCATGTTGTTCCTGGTAAATTGAACGCCGCCGCCTACATGAACATTTTGGACAATCAGGTTCTTCCTACGCTCTGGCAATTTTGTGGAATGGACGAATGTTACTCCTAGGACGACATCGCTCTATGTCTTTTTGCAGCCTTTGCCAAGCAGTGGTATCGAGATATGAATATAAAATGTCTTCCCTGTGACCTGCGCAGAATCCCGACCTAAACCCCATAGAACATTTTTGGGACGAGTTAGAGCGACACTTAGGGACCAGGGAACCATGTCCGCAATCTACAGTTCTGCTGGCGATGTTCTTGCAATAGGAATGGACACAAATACCCGTAGTTGTGCATCAAAACCTTGATTAAAGTATGCACAGAAGGTTTGCTAGTTAATTGCAGCAAGTGGTGAACAACCCCTTATTAAAGCATTAAAGCATGTATTCCTTCCCTTATACCATTACATCTTCTTGATTTCCAGTCCATTATAGTAGGGTATATATATATATATATATATATATATATAATGTATATTTAGTATATTTAGTACCCTTCCGCATATACCGGAGGAGGAATGGGTAACCAAGAAGGATGTATTGCCTTGAACTGATTACAGTTAGGCTATCAGGTGCTTGCACAATAGGTAGAACTGGCCACAAGAGAATGATTTTTGATGCGAATATAACCATCAAAAGTGTTAAGTTAAAGAATAGACAATGTGATCACCAATCAATAACATAAATTCGTATAAAAGATAGTAATTAATATCGAAAAATATATATTCATTTTCAAACTAGTTATATCATGCCTAATTAATTTGGCACAGTAATTATTTACAACTACTGAACACCTTTAAACAGCATAAAACTGATCAATTTTTCTTCATTGCCTCCACCAGGGCTTGAAAGAGACTTAGAGGAAAAGTCATAAAATATATGTTATGCTTGCTTAAATCCAGATCGATTGCACATAATGGTATTGCGTGTTCACACATCGTTGAATCTGAAGCTTTATCAAGGATTCCACATCTGCTCCCAATAACGTCTTTACCTCGGAATTGATTACAACGTATCGGATACTTTTAAAACTGAATAGATAACACATGGAAATGACTGGATTGGAGAGTATCGGTGTAAAGTATAATAAGGAGCTGGTTCTCCATTGAATTCCACGCTTTTTGTTTCTTTAACCCTTCTTTGCATGATTTTTTCTTTATTGGTGAAATAAATCAAGGTGATATAATTCATGTTCAAAATTAAAGGAAAAATGATTTAAAAAAATCTTAGTATATATTTATAGTATAAATTTAGCAAAAAACTATAGGATGGTATCATGTGGTATTTTTTAAATTAAACGCAAACTTTTTCAAAAATTGCTCTAAAAATAACAGAAACACATGTTACAAACCTTTCTTCCACTCATTTGCACTTTTTTAGCAATAGAAACTCAAGTATAATAAAACAAAATTAAAAATTAAATCATACGTTTATTGCAACTACAACAAACAGCGGAATGACAACTTCAAGCTCGTTTTACTGATAGTGACACTTGCTTATTTTTGACAGCTATGTTTTTTTTTATGCAATGGACATTAAAAAGGTATCCAGACACAATCAACTTAAAGTGAACTTGTTCTTTTATATAATTTTTGGGCATTCAATGTTATGATGGAAATTTCCACCACTATGCAAAGAAGGGTTAATGTCGGAAATGAAAGAAGTATTGAGTTTTAATTTGTTTAGTGAATTATAATAAATTTTAAAATTGTTTCATCGATGTCAAAAATTTCCAAACGAATTCTGGGATGTAAATCAGTGTTTTAGAATAAGAATTTTTTGTTTTGGAGTGTTTATTGGGTTAGTTTTGTTCATATAAATTAAAGATAAATACATTTTCTTATTTCTATTCCAAATACGAAAGATATTATAGATTTATTTTATTTTTAATATAGTTGATAGTCATTATTACAACCCCCTAGGTACTGAAGGAAATTTATTAAAATTGTTCTCTAAATTTTGTAAGGCAGGCAGGTAGTTGAATCTATAGTGCACAAGACCAATACAATGGTTATGGATAATATGTAGAGACTTATTAGTTGTATATCTATCACTGATTTAAGTACTATTATTTTTGTTATTTGAGCAATTTCTTACCTTATAGTTTTAAATATTTTAACTATTTTAATTTTATTTTCTAAAAAAATTAACTAGTATTTTGTTAGAAAAAAGTGGGTAGTTTTTAGTTATATTTTTCGTTTTGCTAAAATTTATCTTTCATGTTCATTCAAGGCAACATTTCTAGAGTATATTATTACATTTATCTTGTATATCTGAAACTGGATTAATTTTATTGTATCATGTATAGATTTCAGTTTAGATATTTACTTTAAGTATAATATATAAGATGATATTTATGGTAAAATAATAAAATTAAGTAAAAAATGCAAAATTTATATGAATTAACAAATAAATTAATCAAATCTAATGTGTAATGTTATACATAATGGAATATTTCCCGAAATAAAATGTTTTACCTGTACTTCATACCCGTCAAAGTTTTCTTTACATAAGTATTTTCGTTCTATACTCACAAAATCTCTATACTGTATAATATGCTGTAAACAGTAGTTCAGTTACCTAACAATAATTTGAGTTAAGAACAATTATGTTCGTATCTATGGTGATGTTCAAACAGCATGGTTCATATGAAAGGTCATTTTAGTCACATTGAAGAAGCAAAGAACCATATATCTTTTCACAAGTGCCTTTTTTTTTTGCAGTCTAGACACATTTCACGAATAAATATGTATTCCAATGGTATTCGACCTTGCAGAATAAAATAGCAATTCAGTGAATCAAATAATGTGACTTTCAGCTTTTATTGTTATTTTGCTTTTATAAAAAAATATTTTTTCATGAGAAATGCCAATTCTTTTTAGCTATCTACTATATGTGTAAAGAATTGCAAATAATGGTATATGCTCTATGGGTTTTAATATAAAACTTGCGGCATAGTTTTTCCAAAATTGCACCCAGCTTCTTTGATAGTTGTTTGAAAAGAAGGGAATTGATGTATTTTATTTGATTTCAAATGCAACACATAGATATATTACGTTTTGTAATGAAATTAATATATATACATTGTGATAAAATAAATATAAATGTATTGTAATAAAATAAATATCTAACGTATTGTTGTAAAATAAACATATAACGTCATGTAATAAAATAAATATATATTATATTGAATTTGTAAATATAAATTTTGACTGTTATGTAAGGAAGCAATATTAATTCTATGAAAATACAAAATTAGCCAATGTAACACCATTTTATCATACGTTACATGGATTATGCTGATCACATTTAGGGATCACGAAGTCAATACTCTTAATTTCAATCATGATTTGAGAACAGATTGACCTCAATTCGTGATTTAATAGCAACATTTATAGTTGCGTTATTTACACCCTTTTCTGTGGGTCTTTAATTTCAAGAAATTACTTTGTTTCCAAAAGCCCCAATAATATTCTTCGAAATTTCATTCCAATTTATTAGATATACTTCGTAGAGGAGGCAAGTAAACTAAATACCTCTAGAATGTTGCTGTCAAAAAAGTTTTATAATCCTTCTAACAATACGAGGGGCACTGAAAAACACACTCCAAAAACTAGTTTTAAAAAAGTACTTTATTTTTAAGAGCCAATAGTATTCTTCGAAATGTCATTAAAATTTATTAGATACATTTTGTTGATGAGACAAGGAAATTAAATAACTCTAGATTGTTGCAATGAAAAACAGTTTTATATTTCTCAAACACGACGATACTGTAAAACTCTCCAAATGATTTTTTTTCCTTCATAAACAAACATCAAGAGAAAACTAGCAGACACAACACATCACGATTAAGAATAAACTCTGGCCCTATGTACTTCTATACTCATTTTTTTACAATTATGTTTATGATAAAGGAAGGAAAGTACAATTTTCTGACACTGAAATATCATTTCGTATTGCCACTATTGTCTCCCATCGGAATCTTTTATTTCTTTGATGCCTCAATTTTTGAATTCAAATTGTTCTCCTGATTCATTTGTTCGATAATTGTCACCCATGTATCGTGTGGTATCAATAATTACACAGAGAAAATGGTTGAAGGCAAATATTTGCTTTCAAGAATGCATAATCTTATATTTAACCTTTAACTGCTGTCATGGGTCTCACAGACCCCGAGTCATTTTTGACAGGTCGTTTCCCCCCTTAAAGTTAATATTGGTCCCTGTCCTATTCAGTACCTTCCTACCACGTCCAACAGAAGTCACATTCCAAGACTTGTTTAACTGCCCAAACTATTTCGTGTTTTACACTATTTCCATTTCCAGCGTGGACCCCTTCACAGCATTTGCTTTACCGTTCTTGTTGAATGAAATCGTCTAAGTTTGAGTAGGGAATTTCGGAAGAAAGCCTAAAATGGCAAAAAACTTAACTAAAAAATCGATCTTTGTATCTTATACAAAAAGAAATTCAGGATATTGTTGATAATTGGTCGGAAATAGAGTACTGGGACAGTGAAGTTTCGGATAATATTATTGAAAGCGAACACGAAACGGATTCGGAAATTTATGCAGATGAAGATGAAGACATTTCAAGTGCGTCTTTCAAATGGGATGCCAGGGGTGTGTGCCTAATCGTGCCGTTAGAACACCAAAACACAACATAGTTTTGCAGTTTCCAGGGTAGGAACGTCCTGCAAAATTAGGTCCGAAAGCTGAGCCTGAAGATATATGGAATCTACTTAACATATATAGTAATATAAAATGTATTTCACGTTAAGAATTAAATTATCTAAATTTAAAATGTATAAATAATAATTATTTAAACAATCTTGCATTAATGTATTATATTAATCTACTTTAAACGCACTTTAGTGAGCGAGGTCTGAGAGACCCCTCCACACTAGTAACGAGACGATATGTGACACAGCATTTCAGAATTAACTGTAGTCTGTTTTCAAAAATAGCCATTGGTGAAAATACATTAGACTCTTGTTATGGCGACTCTGAGGGGAACTTTGCTACAGGGACGTTTGTAAAATGGTTGTTCAATCCAACACTCTTCATTATGGTCAGGAGTGTTTCTAAATGTTAGTACGGCAATCTCCTATTTCTAAAAATGTTTTGTATTGATGCTCTTTAATATTATTTTTTTGTCTCAATGGACAACGCTAACTTCTTGATTTTGGTTATAGGAAGGATCGTTAACTAAATAACTAACAGGTGTCAGGACAACTGAAACGTCACGTGATTGATATGTAGATATAAGTTTGAACGAATTTAGTGAAGTAGTACGACCCAAAAAACGCCAAATCAAGCTCCAAAAAACAGAAATAAATCGGCGAAATATATATCGTCTTAACTAATCAGGAGACATCGCGAACTCAAAGTCGTTATAATGAAATTTATCTCTACTATTATAAAAGAAAGTGTTTGTTTGTTTGTCTGTCTGGGGCTACAAAATCCTGACGATTCTATGGCACTTACAGCTATGAGATTTGGCACACAGGTAGTCCGATTTAATTGCAATTTTTGGGAAGCGGCGAATTTTCAAATTCAATTTAGAAGATTTTTAAATGAATTTCATAATTTAATTTTCCATCGGTTTTTCAATCGCGGAGAACATTTTCTACTCATGCAGTCTTGTAGTCAGGGTTTGGAATCATGCCAAGTTTTTTTCATCCGCAGAACGAGGA
The DNA here is from genome assembly GCA_947359465.1 of Metellina segmentata. Classification (NCBI taxonomy): domain Eukaryota; kingdom Metazoa; phylum Arthropoda; class Arachnida; order Araneae; family Tetragnathidae; genus Metellina; species Metellina segmentata. The sequence goes on from OX375883.1 coordinate 49,357,220, forward strand.
GAAAATTATTATTTTCGTTTCCGCTTTGATTTTGCGCGATTGATTTCCCAGCCAGACCTTAACTGAAGTCAAAGTTCTTTTTTCTATCTCCTAGACCGTTAAATATAGAGTATATATTTCAAAGGATTTGAAATCTGTGTAAAATTTCAGTCTATATTGATACCTAAAAATATGATTTTCTTTAAATAAATAATTTTTTAATGTAATATATCTTTAACGGATTTGAAATCTGAGGAAAATTTTACACCAGCCTAATACCTTACATCATGGCGTTGCCCGTGGTGTTGGTTTGCTAGTACGCAGTTACTAGTACCTTATATGTGGTCGTTACATCGATCATAAAATAGCACTGCAGTGACAGAACGGCCGTGACCGTTTCAATATGTGACTATGAACAATAGTTAACCCGCCGTTAGTCGCGCATTGGTCTTTTCCCCGAATGTACAAGCTTTTTCCGTTGTATCTTCCCGTACTTTTCAAATTGAGAGGAATGCCATTGTGTAGCTGATCTTCGAAGTGTCCTCTAGCTCTTCCCTCTTGTTTGGTCGCATTCTTGTGAAATTCTTAGAAGTTATGGTATCCGAAAGAGAAGTTTGGTCAAACTGACCGCGTCGCACCTACTGACATTAGTCCAAATTGCTAGGAGAGAACGAATTCATTTCTCCACGTTTTTGCGGTTCAAGCAGGCTGTTGGTAGAGCTTTAAAAATGAAAAAGTCTTTCAATGTTGCTAAAAGAGCACATAAATGGAAGAAAAAAACAATCAGTGTTTACAAAATGTTCTGAAAAGAATAATCAATTCATTTTATGAATAAAATAAAAGACCCTGTAATGGTAAAACCGGAAGTCGTTATGTCTGCTCCAACATAAAAAAATGGAAAAACACAACAAATGTTTGGCGATGGTTGTAAATATATTTTCAGGGAACATACACAAACGGTTTGTACTGAGTGTTCTCAAATTGACAGAGCATTATTCAAAATGGAGTATAAAATATAAGTATGCTAATTCACTTTTTCTTAATTATAACTAAATATTCGTTAGGTATATCATGAGTAATTATTAAAAAAATTAACTGTGTAGTTTTAAATAAAAATGTGTTCATTTGTTATACATTATATTCTTATACTTTTAAATTAATATTTTAGAATTTAAGCATTTCACATTTGCCTGCCATCGCGATGTATGTTTAAAAATAACTTTAAAAAATACTTTTTATTGATATGCATCCATAAAAGTGTGGTTATTCCAGAAACAGTTCCTATCTGTAATAAAAAAAATTTCGGTCGAAAATACCTACGTGCCTACTTGTGTTACAAAAAGTAACCCGACTGACAGCGGGTTAAAATTGACGGTAATTATAATGCCAGTGTACTGCTTAATGCATATCATGCAAAGTAATTAAATAAAACTAAAATGTTGCAATCCCGAATAGCTACACACACTCATAAAGCACACACCATACCAATTTGAAATCAACCACGAAGAAAACAAGGGAAAATGTAGCAGACACAACACCACCAGGTAAGACAGAACTCCGCCCTATTACTAGTCCAGACTCATGTTTTCCCAATTACGTTTATGATAAAGAAAGGAGGCAAATTACAGCTATTTGCTGACACTGCGAGATCATCTTGTATTACTATTATCGTGTCCCTCCAGAATACCCCCTCTTTTGATGTCTCTTCTGGCACAGGGCCAGTTTCTGTGACGTTCAACAATCCTTTGGATTCTTCAGGAAAGTGGTCCGGAAGTAAAGTAACCGCTTTGGGATTTTCTAGTGTAAAGTTAGAAGTTTGGATTTCTGTCTATGATTTACCTTCGAATTGGATTGGAGTTGTTTGAAAGAGTATCTGTTGGATCAGGACACATTTCTGATATAAATTGTTTCCTGATTCTTTAGAGCAACTCTAAGTGTGGAAGTATTGAATTCTGTATGGAACACTAAAAGAGGATTGAAATATGAGTAATGATTTGTTATTTTCGGCAATATAAAAAATGTAGTCTGTAACTGCTAACATTTTACATAGAGAATCGAAAACCCTTATTGTCCTTTTTTTTTTTTTGTATTTTATTATGTTAATAATTAACTTTCTCAAATGAAATACGCGTGCTTTTGCACCTGATTTTTCATAGTCACTTTTTTATAAACCCTTATAAAGAATAAAGTACCTGAATAACGCTGATTCTAAAGTAGGGTATCAGGCTACTACACCCCTCAATGAATCGAAATAAAGATAGAAAAACTATATATTAACGTATGAGAAGCATTACTATGCAAGCCATAAACTTTTCATTTCTTCTCAAAGCAAATCAAAGATAAATCTATAGTCAGTTACCTCTTTGAGATTTCATTTGCATTATTTTAGTAAAGAAGCAGCACTTCATAACATTGGAAATCTGCGTTACATGACTAACGATGACTCTACTGAATGGTATCAGGCAAGGACTAACACTTATACATTTAAATAAAGAAAGCAAAACTACATCTGAAGAAGACATAATTGAAAAACAAAGCATAATATCATTTTAACGACCCAATCTATACTATAGAGTTGTATGTATAAAAACAGGAAGCCATCATTGACAGTCAGCGTTGCATGAATCTCGCTGATTCTTCAGCGTGGTACCAGGCAAGTTCCAGCCACTGTTCATTGAAATAAATTAAATAAAACTCCACTTCAACGTATAAAACCTAACCATAAAAATATCATCTCACAAAACAATTCAAAGATCCAATCTCTAACCAGTTTCCTGTTTTCGATTTAATTGGCATTCTTGCAGAAAAAAATAGAAACACACACAGCTAGCAAAATCATTTTCAATAATGTTGCATCAATCATGCTGATTCTGAGGATCAGGTAAGTACCACCCCATATGTATTGGTATAAAGAAATTAAAACTATATAATATTTTAAGAAAATAAACATAACGGTAAAAATAATAACTCATTTAATCACAAAACAAATAAATTGCAAATTAAAAGTCCCCAACCCATACCATTGACAGTCAGAATTGCATGAATAACGCTGTCTCTACTAAATGGTATCAGACAAGTACTGACCTCTACGCATTGGAATAAATAAACAATAACTCATTTAATCATAAAACAAATCAAATATAATTTTAAATTCCATAACCCATACCAAAGGCAATCAGGGTTGCCTGAATAACGCTGACACTACTAAATGGTATCAGGCAAGTACCAACCTCAACGTATTGAACTAAAGAAACAATGACTCATTTAATCTCAAAACAAATCAGATGCAAATATAAAAATCCCCAACCCATACCAATGACAATCAAAGTTGCATGAATAACGCTGGATCTACTAAATGGTATCAGGTATGTACCAACATCAACGTATTGAAATAAAGAAAATATTAACTCATTTAATTACAAAACAAACCAGACGCAAATATAAAAATACCCAACCCATACCATTGGCAATCAGTGTTGCATGAATAACGCTGGCTGTACTAAATGGTATCAGGCAAGTACCAACCTCAACGTATTGAACTAAAGAAACAATAACTCATTTAAGGGGGTCCGGGACACATCACAAATTTTTTTTTATTAATTAATTTAGAATTTAGAATTTTTTTGTACTGATTACCCATTCAACTAATAAACAAAATCAGAACACAAAATTTTTCCAAAAGTTTTTTAAAAATTTTAAATAAAATGTTTTAAAAATAAGAAGGGTCATTTTAAATTGCTAAGGCTCAAAATATTCTTGGTCGATTTTCAAAATTCTTGCAGTAAATTATTCACAAATTTATAAACTTTAATTTTGATTCAGCAATTTAAAAAATATTAATTTAATAAAAAATAAAAAATATTTGAATGAAAATTTTTGAAAATTGTAAGGTATTTTTTAAAAAAAAGTCATATTCGTAAAAGTAAATATTTGTTTCAAATTTGCTGAATCAAAATTAAAGTATAATGTTTGAAAAAGATATATTCAAAATTTCAACCCTTAAACTTTATCGGTTTTCGACTTATAGCAATTTGAATACAGGAAATCTTGAAAAATGTATCATGGAGAAAAACACATTTAAAGTTTTAAAGACAGATGTTGTTGCCATGACAACAACTGTCAAGAGTGTTAGATTTTCAAAACAACGCACCACAAAAATTATTACATCTCTAGTTCTAATTAAGATAGAAACAGGATTTAGACGTCATTTTAAGCAGAAAAACACAGAGAATTTCTTAAAATAATAAAAAAAAAATGTGAAAATTTGACGATTTTTGTGTACCGGACCCCTTTAATCACAAAACAAATCAGATGCAAATATAAAAATCCCCAACCCATGGCATTGGCAATCAGAATTGCAGGAATAACGCTGGCTGTACGAAATGGTATCATGCATGTACCAGCCTCTACGTATTGAACTAAAGAAACCATAACTCATTTAATCACAAAACAAATCAGATGCAAGTATAAAAATCCCCAACCCATACCATTGGCAATCAAAGTTGCATGAATAACGCTGGCTCTACTAAATGGTATCAGACAGGTTCCAACCTCTACGTATTGGACAAAAGAAACAATAATTCATTTGAACACACACACACAAAACTACTAAAAAAGCAAATTAAAATATCCACAACCATACCATTCATAATCACCCTTTCATGAATAATGCTGACTCTACTATATATCATGAGGCAAGTATCAACTTCTACGTATTGGACTAAAGAAAGCAAAGCGACATATGAACGTACATGAAACGCAATCCGTAAAAGTTCTCAAACCCAAATCAAAGATAAAGCTCCAATCTGACTATGCAGTTACCCACTCCCCTCCATACAACATCATGGGTTACATCACCTATCTGTACGTGGTCGGGTTATTGCGCTTTTCCCGGCAGGAATTTTGAGGTTTATAATCGGATTGGAATTTAATCAAAATTCCGTATCCCGTAAAGCCCCGCAAACCACCGCCTTATGCCCCGAGATATTCACCATCGTAAAGGATTATAAGATCGAGATTAAAAATTCGCCCGGTTTTCCCGATCCCGTTTATGGGGGATGACTCCAGATGAAATAAACGAGCCCCTTTTCCGTGTTAGTTCGGATTCAGCGGACTTGGAATAATTAAAAAATTCTTTATTCATTAAAATGCGCTTGTTTTTCTTTGTTTTGCGCTGGAACGAAATGTTTGGTATTTATTACGAGGAGTTTGGAGTATCGGGTTCTGTTTTAAAAATTCGAATTTGTTCTGGAATATAATCCGAATAAGATTACGGATTTGATGTTGTTACATTATCTATTAGTCTGTCTACGTTTATAACTAATTGTATGTAAATGCGCGTTTATATATTTGGAGCTAATATAAATATATATATATGCTTGGAGCTAATATAAATCTATATATATATATATATATATATATGCTTGGAGCTAATATAAATATATATATTTGGAACTAATGTAAATATATATATTTGGAGCTAGCCAAGCAACCGGTCTAGTAGTTAAGGTGTTGGCCTCTGGATGGGAAGGTTCCTGGTTCTAATCCTGGGTCAGGGAATAGATGTAAATTATGCTGTCATTTGTTAGGGGCAATGATAGTCCTCAAAATTGGGGGTCCCTTCAAAATTGACCTTCACTTCCGGCCTTGTAGTGGCCAATGACAAGTCATTAGTACCCGCCGTTGGAAGTAGTCGACCATCACTTCCGGCATTGTAGTAGAAAAGGAATCCAGTGACAGCCCTTGGAAAAAATATATTTGGAGCTATAATGCAAATTTCTAGGAGTATAATATCACGCAAAAATGACGTTATTTGTTATCGCGGTTTGGCAACATTGTACGATTGTTTGTTTACCACGAAGTCGCCTCAATTGAATTTATAGCGTTATCGGATGAAATTTTATTGAAAAAATAAATAATTTTAGTCGAGCATAAAATTACAAATCAAAGAAAGCGGAGGATCATTTCAGGGCCATTTAAAAAACGGTACTTTACAGGGCCAACAATTATAGTTCAACAAGACGCTTGCACTATTACTTTCGACAACAAACTGAATGAAAAAATGTGGGTGACTCAAGAGTGCTTTATGCAAATGTACACACAAACAATATGCTGGGTATTCCATTTTCAAAGCAGCACTCACATTTCGACTCAAAATTTGCTCAAAGTTTTCATTTGAATTCTGATATTCCAGGGTACTGTATATATATTTTCTGTAATATAGCAAATTTTGATTTGAAAAATATTATTTTGGCATATCATATTTTGTAAACAATCCTTTCTGCTAGGACACATGTCTTCATTGATGCGAGCGAAACGAGCATAGGTTCGCGTAGCGAACCAATGAGGATTGCAAAGCAATCCTCCGGGGATTGGCGAGCTTTAGCGAGCAGGGGGCGGGCCCCCTAGTACCATTTAAAAGAATGGAAAAATATTTAACGTAATTTTGACATTTTTATAGTTTTAACAATCCTTTAAGGCGAAATACGTCAACTTGCTATATAGATCCGTATAATCCATTTTCCATACATCTTATCATCTATATAGGCAAGGGAAAACTACAATGGTTGATGCTGAGATGAATGCTATATAAGAATCCATATTGAGTTTTGGAGTGGTTCCTAATTACCCTTAATTTAGTGTACTGAAAAGATCTGAAAAAATAACGATCTTAAAATGCCCATGCACTAAGTTTTCTTTGAAACAAAATTGTTTGACTTGTGGTTCTCTTGTAACAAGGATGCGATTAGTTTTGTATTTCAGCCATCCTTATGAATAAATAACAAATCTGTTTGATATTTATTAATAATTTTTTCAAATAAATACATTTTGTTGAAAATTTGATTTCCCTCGTGCAATGAAGCTCGTTTTGAAATTAGATAAATTTAGTCCCGAAGAAACGAAGTTACTATTGCATTTTTTCAAAAAACAAAAGGACAATTTTACGTCGTTTCTTATAAAGAAAATCGATGTTTTCAACAAATGTTTAAGATAACAGTTTCACACGTAAGTACCTTCTCATAAAGTAAATAACGCCAACCAACGATAAAAAATTCAGATTTTTAAAAGATCATAGAATATTTTCTTACCATGATATTATTTGAAGATCAGCCAAGAGTTGTTCTTAAAATTCGCTTTACTCCAACTAATATGCAGTTTTAAATCGATTTTTTATGGCAATTTTTTGCCTTTTAGAGATTTGGTCGGCAAATGGAAACCACTTACATATTTAGAATGACGTATGTTACTTCATGAATACTGGGTACAAATTTCAATCAATGTAAATTTCAGTAACCAAATTTTAATAACATAATTTGGAATAGTATAAAAGTGTATATTTTACTGATTTAAGTCATCTCGTGTTGGAATATTGTAGCTATCGCGCGCGCGAAAATAAAAAAACACTTAGAAATAAGGTTTGCAGTCTTATTTTAATGAATCATTTTAAAAGTGCTTTATATTAAAGCAACTCACCTTTTAGCAGTAATAAATTATTTATATTTTATTTAAAATTTTCTTTGAACATTTGATTTATTTTCGTAAAACAACATTCTAAAAATCATTATGTATTGAAATGAGTTATAAGGAAAGTTGCATATGTCACCAAAAAATTAACACGTGCTTTTGGTGACATTTTGCACAAAATAAATAATTTGTTATAGTAAAATTTCTAAATAATTTATATACAACACAATAAAAGCAATGGACTACATAATTACTTAACAGTATGTAATATGTAAGCCATATCGATGCCCCTGCCGTGAACACATAATGAACCTAGACATAAACCAAGACATAATGTGAAATAGACACTCTCCGAAATAGATCTCTCGTTTTCCTTAATAATAAGATATTTTTAGTTAAAGCATTCCTAATGGACTTCAAATGTCGACCTTGTAACAAAATAAACAAAGCATGTCGGTGCCGTAAGATTTCTGAGATGTAAGTTAACCTTTACGCAGCGGCGATTAGATTTTTTCAATCATCTCCAGGAACGGCTCTTTCGCCTTTCGAATCCCCCCTTTACCTAATTACCTAACTTGAGCGATAGATCCTTGAGTTGCATTTACGACTGATGTTTTCCTTTCATAGTATTATGTGGCGTACCGATTTCACCGGAGCGAAATTCTGCTTTCCCCAAAAGCGTTCACACCACACCGTCGAAAGGGTAGGTTACGGAACAAAAGGAGGGATCCTCTAGAAGGTCAATCGCTGACGGCTCGTAAAAAGTGATCGATACCAACGGTCACTTAAAACGGGGATAACATTCACCGCACACAGATCTATATCATTCCGCTAGTGTAAAAGAAATTGTAGTGGTAACACTTGTCTACCTGCTATAGCCTAAAGGTTAATTAACGCAGCACTGGGGCATCACAAAGGGCTATTGCCGACGGAAAGTGATCAATCACGACGGGAAAGCTCAGATGACATTACCACTTAATTTCGAATCGTGGTCAGTTGACAACATCTCTTCTCAAATGACACCTCGCGGTCCAAACACCCTTACCACGCCAAAGTGAAGACATTTGAGGCCAAGACAGATTTGACGTGCACCTACCCCTTCGTACACAACGGTCTTTGGTTGGATTCGATCGCACAACCATCCTATTGTTCATCCGTTACTCTTCTCAACAATCTACAAGGGCCACAAACTGGAAAGTCAGTACAAGGACTGTACGCTGTAGATTTGTCATTACATCCTGATTAACTCAGGGTATTATTCTGCTAGTGTAAAATGAAATAACCTGTATAGACTCTTCAAAAGAGTTTTACTTTTCTAACTTTCAATATACATTTTTCAAAATAAATGCTCAAAAGAACTCTAGTTGCTTAATGGATAATTCTTTAATTAAGTTTAAGTGGTAACCATTCTCTATCTGCTGCAGACTAAAGGAAAAGGGACTTATGAATCGTTAGTAAATGATCTATCGAAACTCCCCCTGGTGATTTTTTATCACGGTATACTTCAAACAACAAAAAATTTTTTATTCATTGTTTCTTTCACAATTACGTGACCTATCGTTAAACCAGGTGACCCGGAGAAGTACCATAAAGTTTCGCACACGGTGTCCGTCTATTATATTACAAGGGCTGTAAGGCCTTCAAAAGTTCAAATTAATGACTATAAATTATATAAAAGTGCTACATCTTGATGTATCACTTTTAAACTCAGCAAGCCACTTATTATCTTACATCTAAAGCTGAAACGTAATCTATTATTAATGTGCAATCTCTGAAAAACAAACTCTTTCACAAAGTGTAGCAAATAAGTATCTCAATTAGGTGCAGCAAATAAAAAAGCTCCGACCCCCAAGGAAGCAATCATATAAAACATTTCTTTTTCAGTACGTCTTTTCAGAAGTCCGTAATAAAGAACGAAAATAAATAATAAATTAAGCCTACTTATTAGATCAGCACGATATGTAGCTACAAAAGAAAAGCACTTTTTTTTATCGGCAAACATTTCGGAGGAATATTTTTTTTCCTACTTTCCTTTGTGAAAATAACACAAACAATATAATTAAATCTCCTTTGATCATACATGCGAAGGACTTTAGATAATAATCCGTAGGATCGATTATTGGTGGGTTAAGTCAAGACTGGATTTTTTTTTTCAAATGGCCCCCTACGGAGAAGAAAAGGAAGTATTTTTGCAAGCGAAAACAATGTGTGTTATTCTCTAAACTCTGAATAAATCCAATTTAGTCTATTGAAATAATTGATTGCGTTCGTTTCGAACGGACATTAATCATTGGTCACGTGTCAAAAATTTCTGACAAAACAGCGATACCTTTTTATGAAATTGTTTCAAAGTGATCTATTAGATTTTTCATTGATATGTCAAGACTTTTTTCTTGATGTAGCGTAGGAAGGGGTGTTTAATCTTTTTATTTTCCTAGTGAAAGTTCAATTTGGTCAAAACCACCCACCTTTATATGTATATACAATCCACTAAAAAGCAAATGAGAAAAGAACAAAATAGGTAAACTCCAAATCAATCAAAATTTCTCTCATTAATATACAAGGCCCGGAAATACACATTATTTTTATTTTGGTGGATTACAGAAATATTAATTAACAGTGAAATCCAATCACATCTTGAGCCAACCAACCGGTATAGTGGTTAAGGTATTAGACTCTAGATCGGAAGGTACCTGGTTCGAAACCGGGTCCGGGCATGGATGTTTGTAAGCGTATGGTGTAGAGGCAGCTGGTGCACCTTAAATATTGTCGTGGCCGAAAGTCCTCACGTTGGGTTGGTGTGGAAGTTTGGAGAGTGGGATGTCAGCTCAGGTGTTGATTCGTCATCTGACCGTGGTTCAAAATTACGAGGTGTTGTTCTCGGATCTTTCCTGATCCCGAACCGTCGTCAATAGCCCTTTGTGTTGCTATAGTACTACGTTAACTAAAATTATTATTACTATTACCAATCACATCATGATTCATTCACCAATTATGACGTCTAGTTAAAAAATGTTCTTCATTTGCGCTGTCGGAATATTATTATTAAAACTTTTCGTGTATATACTGAATAGTTTCCAGCACACGAGTTCGATAATCTGATGATTTCAAATCAATTGATTTGTTTGCATAAATGTCTCTAGCATTACAAAATCCATCATTTTTAGCATTCATGCATATGGAAGTACTTGCCTTGACTTCAAACTGGCACGTAAATAATAAATTAAAGAAACAATTTATAAAAACACAAACGCATGAGATAGGAAATATGAGAAAGATACCTTCACTGAACTAAAGACAATTGTTTTAAACGATGCACATAATTGTTTATAAGTTAAATAGCATTTGTTTCATTTGTTCTGGTATGCAAAAGGTGAGATCCCAACATGGTATAACGCTGAGACATTTTCGGAAAAGAATTTGAACAAAATGTTTACTATATCCTTAAAAACACGAAAAAGAAACATTTTGAAGATTTAAAGTCATTATTTCCTTTCTTCGAAGAACACACATGTTTACAAATACTAATGTGTACGTTCTCCAATATTCACACGTTAAAGCCCAGACTTCGACTTAACGTTTAGACATAGAGTCAAATGAAATAATTTGTTGATGTAAACATAAAAGCACAAAAAAGAAACATTCCAATGATCTTAAATCAACTGATTCGTACAAGGCACATAACTTTATTTTATGGTGATTGCAAAGTTTATCTCTCCTAAAATATCGAATCATATAATACTGCTGACTGAGTTATAACCTCTAAAGAAAGGAAATTTTTTAAACTTTTTAAAACAAAATACACAAAAAGACAAAAACATGAAAACTATCATTCAATCATCTAAATTTATTTATGGAATGCACATACATCACTTTATCAAACTGGAGTATGAGTTTCTGAACATTCATTCTTATAAACTCAATGGCATTTCAAAAATGAATTAATGTATAACTTCTAAGTCTATATTCCCCCAAATTCACTCACATTAGTCCTATACTTTATTTTTCAGGGAATTGAAAAAACATATAAGAAATATCTTAGATAATAATATAAAAAAAGTGAATATTAAATTGTAAAATATACATTTTAATGTTCTGAAGTCAAATTATTTGAGAAAGAAGCACATATGTCTATATAAGTCCCTAAAACTCTGTTCTCAATGTTCACTCACCTAACAGTCTTGTATGCGACAAATAACCTTAATATTTGAAGATATAAATCAAAAATTCATTTGATAAATATATGATATCATAGAAATGTTTCAGGATTCGTGCAATGCCCAAAACTGTCTATACTTCTCAAAATCCTCCTAACTCTCACATACATAAAAGCTAAGATTTCGACTCGAAGAAACATTATTGGAATGATATTAGATAATAATATGAAAACGGGGAATATTAAATTGCAAAAGAGACATTTCAATGTTTAGAAGTCAAATTACTTGTGAAATTTACATATATGTTCGTAAAACTACCAATACTATGTTATCAACGTTCACATACATTAAAGTACTGTCTGCGACATATAATCTCATTCTTAACATTTGAAAACATAAAGCATTTGATAAAAACAAGAAAACATAGAAATGTTAAAGGATTCGTGCAATGCCAAAAACTGCTATACTTCCCCGAATCCTCCCCACTTTCTAATACTTAAAAGCTAAAATCTCGAGGAACAGGTACACTCTACGTTTATGAGCGATGGCAACGGCCTTGGCGACTTTTTTGGCGCACTTCAAAAGTAGCCAAAGAAAAATTATTTCCTAACACTTTTTCTGTCACAAGTTTTTTTTTCTTTTTACAACACACTTTTTAAATACATTACAGAACGCTCTGAAAAGTATATTTTTTAAAAAACTTTCACGAAAAGTAGTAAGCTTAAGCATATATCAAAACACATTTGTGAACCAGCAGAGAAACTAAGCTACGAATGTTGGATAAGAATACCTTGAAACTTATCAAATACACTAAATACAGTGGGCATGTTAAAAAAGAAGAAGATTTACAAAAGTAAAAGGCAAGAAAAAATACAACCTGATAACGTCAGAATTCTTTCGTAAAAAAATAATGAAAACGCGAAAATGGTAAAAAAAAAAAACCTAATCCTTTTTGAAAACTAATATAATATAATAAAAATTCCACAACTGTCAAAATACAAACAAATGGACTAATGGTATCACCAAAAACGATTTAAAAGGACCAATGCAATCAAAGGACATTTTAAAAACAAAATAACCAATGGGGGGGGGGAAGAAAAAATTCCAAACGAATCAATGAAATCAAACGATTCTAACGGATTTTGGAAGAACTTTCTGGAATAATTAAAATGAAAATTGAAATTTTCCGTTTGCGGAAGGTTGCCATGAAAACCACAACAAAGGTAACGAAAGATGGGTTGCCTTAATTTATCGTAACTCGCGGCTAGAAGTGTGCCAAAAAAATCGCCAAGCCGTTGCCATCACTCATAAACGTAGAGTGTAGCTGTACCGATCTCTACTTAATGATTTGAGACAAATTGGAAATACAATATATAATAATATGAAAAAGGGAGCTCGAAATACGAAAAAACTTTCGATTATCTGAAGTCAATTAATTGTGTCCCAGATATATCAGTCTATTTACCCCAACATTCTGACACATAAAACACGTGTGTGAATGTTCACTAACTTATAGCTTTACTTTAAAATTTGAGACAAATTGGAAAGATATCAGATGAAAACATATAAAAGGATACAGAAACATTAAAAAAACCTATCAATTAGATCTGAAGTCAATTGATTCGTGCCGTATTCCCAAGTGTCAAAAATATTCCAAAGTCTATGCTCCCCAACATTCACACACATAAAAGACCAGACCTCGACTTAACCTTGACACATTAAAGAAACAAATTGCACCTCGACTAATACCACCCGAATCCCCAGTAACAAAACGCAAAATAAGCCAACAAGCAAACTTAAAGCAAGAGCTAATTGGTGAAACAGTAGCAAACAAAATACGGCATCCTATACTGGATGACAGCGGTTGTAGCATTACAGAGATCCATAAATCTCAGGCTTAAGTAGCCTCACCAAATATCTGATAATAACATAAAAAATGGGTCATAAACATTAAAAGAACATACCAATTGGGTCTGAAGTCAATTGATTTGTGCCGAATCCCCTGAATGTGTATATTCCAAAGTCTATGCTCCCCAACATTCACACACATAAAAGACCAGACCTCGTCTTAACCTTATATCATATAATAATGTAAAAAATGTGACATGAACATTAAAAAAAACATATCAATTGGGTCTGAAGTCAATTGATTTGTACCGTACCCCCTGAATGTCTGTATATTCTTAAGTCTATGCTCCCCAACATTCACACACATAAAAGACCAGACCTCGACTTAACCTTGACACATTAAAGAAACAAATTGCACCTCGACTAATACCACCCGAATCCCCAGTAACAAAACGCAAAATAAGCCAACAAGCAAACTTAAAGCAAGAGCTAATTGGTGAAACAGTAGCAAACAAAATACGGCATCCTATACTGGATGACTGCGGTTGTAGCATTACAGAGATCCATAAATCTCAGGCTTAAGTAGCCTCACCAAATATCTGATAATAACATAAAAAATGGGTCATAAACATTAAAAGAACATACCAATTGGGTCTGAAGTCAATTGATTTGTGCCGAATCCCCTGAATGTCTGTATATTCCAAAGTCTATGCTCCCCAACATTCACACACATAAAAGACCAGACCTCGTCTTAACCTTATATCATATAATAATGTAAAAAATGTGACATGAACATTAAAAAAACATATCAATTGGGTCTGAAGTCAATTGATTTGTACCGTACCCCCTGAATGTCTGTATATTCTTAAGTCTATGCTCCCCAACATTCACACACATAAAAGACCAGACCTCGACTTAGCCTTGACACATTAAAGAAACAAATTGCACCTCGACTAATACCACCCGAATCCCCAGTAACAAAACGCAAAATAAGCCAGCAAACCATTTATCTACTTAAAGCAAGTGCTTATCGGTGAAACAGTGGCAAACAAAATACGGCATCCCATCCTGGATGACTGCGTTTGTAGCATTACAGAGATCCATAAATCTCTGGCTTAAGTAGCCTCACAAAATCCAATGAAGGTTGGTAGCAGTAAAACGAAAGGACTTGCACATACGTTCTGAAAGGTATAACAAACGTCCCGAAGCTGCAGCACTTAAATCATAGTGATGTACGTCACTTCGAGGGAATTTGTGACTTCTGTAACACTTCTGTGTACTTCGCAGTGGAGTGTTATTTCCCCATAAAAGTGGAATCAAATATGTTGCAGGGACGTTGCCTCGAAGAAAGGAATTTAATTTCTCCGGAGTGATTTATCTTTTCCAAAGTGCGATGATGTTGCTTTTTGTAGCATTTCGTTTAATCCTCGGAAACAATAGCGTTTGTTTGTCTTTGTGTGGAGCTCTGAATTGCGATGTCTTTGGGAGGTTCCGAATTAATTTTCGGAACTTTGCGAATTCATTCTTCCGTTTTACTTTACATTGTGAGTAGTGTCAGAACTGTATATTCGTCGAGTATTTAAAATGATATTAATTGAAGTTAAATTATGTGTTCGAAGCGTGAGTTTCTTAATTACATTTCTATCGTCTTTGTCTCAGTAAATATGCTTTTATAGCGTTGTAGGAAGGTAATAATACTTTTAACAATTGCATTATATTAAATAGAATTCAATGCATGTTACATTCACTGTTAATACACATTTATATCCTTTTGCTTTGACATAAAAGAAAATCATAGACTCACTTAAATGTTTTAAAAGTGCATTTTAAAGGTGCTTTAATGTACAAATTTAATAAGTATTTGACACCTCTTTCACATGTCTGATTTACTTTATGGTATTTAGTTGTAATATAAATATATCTTGCTTTAGTTTGTAGCATATTCAATTTGGTCATAATTAAAATCAAACAATATCAAGCTTTTCCTTTCAACTGTTTTATTAACAAGCACAATCCTACAAACAATGATAATCTATTCACTGTGAGAAGAAAATAAATTTCCAAACGCTGTCAAATAATACAATTTAGTTATCTACTTGATGATTTCATCTGCTTGACGATGACAAAGCATCAACAGCTCTGCCAAATATATAATGAATGTTCTGAATCTTATATTTGTTCTTAACGAAATTCGGATGTAAGAAAGTTAACCTTTATACGTACAAAAATATAAGAGAGAAGCACTTAATATGTATACTGATATAATTAAGAAATTGCATACATGACTCATATTATTAATATTGCTGTAGTTGTCAATACTTTCTGTTCGCTTATTTTTCAATTTTTTTCAATCATGAAAATTTCATGTGTGGTTTGACATTCTTTATTCCCTTGGAACCCTTAAAATTTCCAAATATAAATTTTCTAAACTCATAAATAAAATATATGTAATGCCGTACTTCTCTTAAAGAACCACTGACTTACTGTACGTTACAATGAGTTATTATCTATATAAAACATAATTTATAATATACAGGATGATTATACGGTCATGGTACAAACATGTATGGGGTGGTACAGCATATTAAAACATACATTTGATGCGTGGAGGCATGAATGCAAAAAATGAGACATGAACATTAAAATATTGTTTATTTACAAAATCCTAGCAAAGTGCTTCTTTGCAGCAATGTTTACAATAAGTTCTCCGAATTGCGACCACCAACAGTAATACATGCTTTGTAGCGTTGAAGGAGTGATTGGCGAACAGTTCCAAAGATTCCAATAATGTCACGCAAACTTTCAGCCGCAATGCACAGCCGAGCAACGAGGATCTCAATTTAGTCAACTGAAGTCCCGTAAACCATGGTCTTTAGATGCCCCTATAAGAAGTAATCGATGCTAGATAAAAACTGGCGATGGGGGTGGCCATCGGACTAGTCCACTACACCCGAAAAACGTGTCTTCGTGCCTCCACGTGTCACTTCCGACCATACATTCATGTACAAAAAATGTATGTTTTAGTTTGCATGTAGTTTTTTTTACATCTAGTTATTATGGAAACCGATTGAAGTTTACCTTCGTATTAGCAATGCATAGTTGTATGTCATTATATTACTGGTAATATATTCGGATATCGAGATAAAAATGCATAACCCGAAATACAATGAGTCATCCAAGTTTCGCTATACAAGTCAATCAATAATACATTTAATTAAACATCATATCTCACACAAAGTATTGTAAAATAAATGTATTCTAGACGTCTACCATGCCCACTAACTTCAAAGTTTTATTCAAAAACCTACACGGCAAAATTCTTCCCACATTATTACAGACATTTTTCTTTATAATTTTACTTCGAACTGTCCGATTATAGAATTCCAAAAGAATCGATTCACTTTAACCTTAGTTCTAGCTAAAACTATTTTACAATTATCACAACTGCGAAAATCCTCTTATCACAGCTGCAAAACTCCTCTTACCAGAACTCGGATCTTTCCCGAAAGGGATTGATCCCAGACCGTCGTCAATAGGCCGTTGTGTTGCTCTAGTACGACGTTATGTAATAAATACTAGGGCAACATTTTTGATGCAGTAAAAATGGGAAAAGTTGCATTTATCATTCCCTAAACTTCCATTTATGGAAATATAGTTGCATTTATTTTTTATTCACTAAAATCTAAAATAAATTATTCGTAAAAAATGAAAAAGTTCAAAATGTACTGTCAATTTTAGTCGTGTACAGTAGTATTATAATGCATCATTAAATACAGAAGAACGTTGAATAGCCGATCCTTGGCCATTATTTTTTTGGCCAAGTAATTGGCCAGTATTTTCTTTAACATTAAAAAACTGCATCAGCCGCAGTCATATAATGTGCTGTATCGGATAGTAGAAGCTCAAAATCCTTTCGCTCAACATTCAGATATTTTAAAACGTCATCTACAAGGCGAACAAGATATTGATGATCGACACTCACCTCGCAAACTCTGAAGTCGATTACGAAAGTTTCCTCTGGGTTATCAAGAGTGCCAACCAATGTGTTAAAAGTACTTCTTGCCATTAATTTTACTTTTGTCTGTTAGGACGAACACGTCTTTCCATGAATTTCTTGTTTGATCCGTAATACTTCGGCGTTCGCAAGATCATACACGTGATCGAAGGGTTGATTCAGAGGGCAAAAAATTTAATAGAAATATCATATTAATTAATTTTAAGCTAAATTTTAAAAAGTTGCAAATGGTTGCATTTATGCAAAATATTGCATTTATGCAGAAAGCTGCATTTATGTTGCGGTTATAACTCATTTGCAATACACCCCATGTAAGATAAACTTTGGTTTTAGAACTTTACATGCAGCGTAGTACGTGTGAAAAAAAGTTGCATTTGTTGCAAAAAGTTGCCCTAATAATTACCAATTACCTCTTACAACAACCATTAGCTTTTCTAATTCATCTTTAAAATACCTTGCTTGTCTAAAACTTTTTCCGTAATCTTTTCCAAGCGT
Source organism: Metellina segmentata (assembly GCA_947359465.1). Lineage (NCBI taxonomy): Eukaryota > Metazoa > Arthropoda > Arachnida > Araneae > Tetragnathidae > Metellina > Metellina segmentata. The sequence continues at coordinate 49,375,178 of OX375883.1, forward strand.
CACCATATTATGCTGTCTCGTGTTGTTCAACTATGGAATCCATGTAGTAATCCATTCAGTTGAACTTACTTTCTAGCATAGGTACTGAACAAGAATCATACTGTAGATCGCTCTACCACGACAATTTTTTCTTATTTCTCTTTCAAATACTCTGTACAACTAAATAATTTTACCCATAAAATGATATTCAAAATATTATACCATGCTATTTAGAGACGTATGATTATAGGATTCATGCAACACACTGTCGATTCAATTCAACCAAAATTCTAGCACAGAGTATTGTACAAAAATCAGGATTACAAAACTACCCTGATCACCAATTTCAAAGTTATTTTTAAAGTGCCTTGCACCACTACAAATTCGTCTCGTGTGATCTTGTCCAAACACTGCAATTGTTTTTTGCTATTTCCAATTGTTCAATTATAAAATTCTTGAAAAAATCCATTATATTGTACCTATCTTCTTGCACAGGTGTTGAACAGGAATCACACCAGATCTCTACCATGACCACTATATTTTGAGATATCTTCCAAATGCTCTCTACCGTTAAAATGTATAACCGTAATTTCTAAAGTCAGCAATTGTGATGTAATGGAGGCATGATTAAATAAGAGGCGAAATTATACGTCATTGCGAAGTAGTAATAGTTCAAGGCACCATAGGGAAGGACACCAGTTGATTTCGTGAGTGTTGTTCATGAAGTTGCATAAAAACTACCACGTGTTTGTGGAATCTTACCATGAGTTATGAGCTACGGAAATTAAAAGTCAATAGCAAAGGATACGACTAGAAAGCTCTTTATTCCAACTCAATAATGGTCTGGGAAACCTAGAAGAGCTGGTTTTATTGAGTTGATATCCCTAATAAGTGGTACCGCGTACTATACGCGCCCTCCTTGTAGCATGTATATCACCAGAGTATCAGTTAAGGAGTTTAAATACCGCCCCAACAGTTTTCGTTCAGTGTTGCCAGATATTTTACGTAATTATATAACTCAATGGCTACGCGGTAATAAAATGCAGGGGTTACCATAAGGTTACAGTCTAATGTAAAGTGATGAGTATCATCACAACACTATGGAGCTCTCCAAATACAGAATTCATGCAGGACCCCATTATATTCATGCTTACTTCTAACAACAAGTATGTTATAACGAATCCTTCTGAAAAACTCTCACATTCATTACTAAGTTATTTTTCAAGAGTTCATTTCTAAGACTTATTCAAGCACAGGCCTTGAACACGAACCACACTGTAGATCTCTACCACGACGACTGTTTTAAGATAACTTTCGAATACCCTGCACCGTTAAAAGTTCTTCCCGTAATTTTATCTAAAGCCCAACCACCACCTTAATTTTCCCAGCCATTCCACCATATTCAGATGAACGTAAATCTTACTCCAATTAACTGAAGCTAAAGCCGCGCATCCAAACATCGCTCTTTTACCTTTAACAATAGGTCCAATCACTCTACTGATGCCATTATTTCTAATCTACCATCTGACCGGAAGATTTAAAGGCGGGCGATCCTCTAACCAAATAAGTCTCAATCCTTCCCCTTGCCCTGTCACGTGCTCCTGAGTAAAGAGGCCGGAATTAGGCAGCGACGTGTAATGTTATTTGTGGAACAATTTGTGTTCCTTCTTGTTTGATCGTAGATCAAGATGATTTAAGAATGGCCGTTTTCCTTATCTCTGTCCCATAAATTTTCTCACCTCGTGCACTGGAGTTGCGGTCGGTGGATACGCTAATCTTCCTTCCAGGATGACCCTAGTCCTTGCCATAACTAGGGCGTGTGTGCCCACGGAGACGTGAAAGTGCCTTTCTTTGGAATTCTGATGAAGTTTCGGCTGTGTGGAAACATTGTTAATCTTTTGGCCCTCGAGATAGATTCATTGCGGTTCATGGTAAATGGCAGGTTTGGGTTGTATAAAGTAAGCACATCTTCATTGATCTTTGAGCTCCAAAACTTTCATGAAGTGACGTATAATTGCTAATGATGAAATTTGTTTGACACTCCCAAATGCTTTTCTAACGTATGTTTATTACGAGTATATCTTGATCCATGTCTAGTTTGTCAAGATATCAAATGTGAAAATGATTTTGTTGTTCTGATGGAGGTTACGTCTGCTTAGAAATAGTATTAATTATTTGGATTTCAGATAGATTCATTGCGGTTCATAGTAAATGAAAGTTTTGGGTTGTATGGAGTAAGCACATTTTCATTGATCTTTGTGATCCAAAACTTTCCTGAAGTGACGTATAATTGCTTATGATGAAATATGTTTGACAATCCCGAGGGCTTTTCTAAAGTATGTTTATCACGAGTATATCTTGATCCATGTCTACTTTGTCACGATGTCAAATGTGAAAATGATTTTGTTGTTCTGATGTAGGTTATGTCTGTTTAGAAATAGTATTAATCTCTTTTATCCTTTCAGATAGATTCATTGTGGTTCATGGTAAATGGAAGGTTTGGGTTGCATGGAGTAGGCACATCAGCATTGATCTTCGAGCTCCGAAACTTTGCTGTGATGTGAGGTATAATTGCTAATGAAGAAATTTGTTTGACAATCCCAAGTGCTTCTAACGTATGTTTATTACGATTATAAATCGATTCCTGTTTAGTTTCATCATATTTAATGCGAAGGTTGATTATTTATGTGTCAAGATATCAAATGTGAAAAATATTTTGTTATTCTGATGTAGTTACGTCTATTCGGAAATAGTGTTAACATTTTTTCCTTTTAGATAGATGCATTGAGTGTCATGGTAAATGACAGCTTTGGTTTGAATGAAGTAGGCACACATTCATTGATCTTTCAGCTCCTAAACTTTCCTGAAGTGAAGTTTAATTGCTAACCAAGAATTTTGTTTGACAGTTCCAATTGCTTATCTACCGTATGTTTATTACGAGTATGCCTTGATCCATCTCTAGTTTCATCATCTGCAATACGAAGGTTTATTATTTCTACTTCAAGATATTAAATGTGAAAACAATATTTTTTTATTATGATGTAGTTACGACTGCTTCCAAACAGTGTTAATATTTTGTCCTTTGAGATAGATTTATTGCGGATCATGGTAAATATCAGTTTTGTGTTAAGTGGTGTAAGTACATCTTCATTGAACAAAAACTTTGAAATTTCCTTGCAGGCAAGGCAGCTCAAGGGACGTATATTAGTCAATAAAATTTTTTTTGGACTACCCAAGTGTTTCTCTGACCTGATTATTACGATTATAACTAGATCGATGCCTCGTTTTATTATTTGTAATGCCAAGTGATTATCTATGTGCATAGATATTAAATGTGAAATTTATTTTGTCATTCTGATGAAATTTCGTCTGTGTGATTTGTGTTGGTGTTTCTTTTGTCTCTCGTTATTGATTCATTTCGGTTCATGGTGAATAACAGTTTTGGGTTGAAGGTGAGTATGGAATAAAAAAAGCACATCTTCACTTATTCTTGAGCTTCCAAACTTTCCATAAGAGCATGCCAGCTGAAGTACGATATAATAGCCATTGTAAAATTTGCTGGACTATTCCTAGTGCGTCTCTATGTTATTATGATCATAATTCGATTCATGTTTAGTTTTATTATGTCCAAAGCAAAGGGAGTACTTCCTCATAACATCCAACTGGGTTTGATTTTCTTGTGAGATACAATCATCCTAAAACTCTTTCATCAAATAAATGATTTCATCGCAAAAAATTCATTGTGTGTGTTGTTGGGGGAAAGAAACACTCAACTACTCTGAAATAGCGTGAAGTTTAAAAGGTTAACACTCCTAAAAACTGAAGACGAAATCACAACTCAGGGAAAAATCATTAAGATGTGAAACCAAAGAAGTAATAGTTAAACATCAGGCATTTTTCTTAAAAATATTCGATCTTGAGGAGTCTAGAAAAATTATTTCTACCTCAGTAACACTGCCGATAGCCATTTACAGAAGCATGCGACGAAATTGCTCGACCTCCAAGTGCATGTATAATCTTTGTTACTACGATTATAATAATATTTATGTTTAGTGTTATTATATCCAAAGCAAAAGAACTACTTCAGGATAGCTTCCAACTGGGTCTTATTTTTTGCGAGACACAATCGTCCTAAGATACTTTCTAGAAATAAATAATTTCAGCGCAAATAATTCATTGTGTGTGCAGTGAAGAGAAAGCAACACTACACTATTATGAAATCTCGTCACGTTCAGAAGATTAACACTGCTAAAAACTGAAGACTAAATCACAACTCAGGGAAAAATCATAGCTGTATGAAAACAAAGAAATAATATTTAGCTATCAGACATTTTTATTGAAAAACTTCGATCTTGAGGATTCTAGAAAAATTATTTCTACCTCAGTAACACTGCCGATAGCCTTTTACAAAAGCAACCGACGAAATTCCTCACAAAAACCATTTACGTGTTTTAATTTACGCCTCGACAATTGGTGTTACGTCATAATTATTTTCGGTGTTCATAATGATAAAAACGCAAGAGCCCTTTAAAACTTTTATGACTAAAAAGGTAGGCATAGCCGGCGGCTATGTAATGTACATTTGAAAAATTTAGCATTCATCAAAGTATTTTTAATCCCCTTTTCAGTTAACGAAAAAAAAGCATAATAAAGAAACGGACCATAAAAGTTTCAGTCTCAAAATATAATCGGATATCATCTCTCGAAAATTTTTCCTTCTTTTTAATTAAAATAACTCAGAAGCAAATGCATGAGCAGCTCAAAAAGATAATTATACGTCAATCACCGGACTTTTCCAGATACACGTTTTTTAAATATTTATTCTTTAGGATGCGCGATGTAAAAAGGATTATTTGAAATCAAGATTATTTATCAGGAATTGTTTCAGAATGTTTTGGAACTTTTTTTGCGTTTCTCATGTGTCTAACGAAATGGAAACGTTTTGAACGCTCATTGGAGGGAAAAGTGTTTTGCTTTGCGTTCCTGAATTAATTTGATGCTGAAAAAATTTGCAAAACTGCGCGCATGGATGAAGAATTTCTTGTTGGTATGTGCGCTAGCTCTGGCATGTTGTTTACTCTTTTAAATACCATGGCAACTTGTGGTAAACAAGTTTAACAAAACACTTGTCTCCTCAGCGTCTAACAGTTTTGTGAGTTAAAGTCTAAGCTGTAAATTTTATTGTGAAATTGAAGAATTAGAAAATACATTTATTTAAATGCTTTTACTTTTATGGAACGGAAAATTTCCAACTTAAGTTAATCATCCACTAGATATATCATCGATCAAGATGTGGCCAATTTTGATAATTGAGATATACCTAGTCATAAATATCTGATTGAAGATGAAGAAATCAATGTGTTTGATTAGCTTTTTCATACGACGAAATCTATCATCCCCAGCGATTTGGTCAGTCTTGCTAATGACGAGATACCTTATCAAGAGCCCCATCAGGAGTGTTAATACGAAAATTAAGGTTGTAACTTTACACGAGTTTGATCATATTGTGCTCAGAATGAGAGGCCTCTGATAAGGAAGAGCCATTAATAAAATTATTTAAAACTTACAGATTAATGTCTGTGTAAGTTTTTGTCTGTCTAATAATGTTATATGTCTGTTTAGTCTCTCTAATGATGTTCAATGTCTGTTTACTCTCTCTAATGATGTTCAATGTCTGTTTAGTCTCTCTAATGATGTTCAATGTCTGTTTAGTCTCTCTAATGATGTTCAATGTCTGTTTAGTCTCTCTAATGATGTTCAATGTCTGTTTAGTCTCTCTAATGATGTTTAATGTCTTTTTAGTCTCTCTAATGATGTCCAATGTCTGTTTAGTCTCTCTAATGATGTTCAATATCTCTTTAGTCTCTCTTATGATGTTCAATGCCTGTTTAGTCTCTCTAATGATGTTTCAATCTCTATGAATAACAGTTTCGACTAACACGTCTCTACTACGAATTAGTCGAAATCTGTCTCAAAGCGTTCATTAATTTATTTTAAAACTGTTAACTAGTTCACATAAGAAAAAAAAAATTTTATTTTCAGTTCAAACCACTGCAAAATTTTCGCCAACTGCTTCAATAGATCTAGTATAGAGTTTAAAGACAAGTAACCAGAGCTTAAAACTCTAAAAGAGTTTGATTATATTTCTCAGAATGAGGAAACTCAGATAAGGAAAGTAAATATTAAAAAAAAGTTATTCTTCAAAAACAGTAATCATTTAGAGATTAAAGCTTACAGTTACTAATAGAGACGAGATAGTAGAACACTGTTGTTTCGAAGCAGTCAGGTAATTTATTTTAAAGTGTTAACCGGTTCACAAAAATTTATTGAAAATGTTCACTTAAACAGTGTAAGATGCTCTTAATCTACTTCAATAGATCTTGTACAGAGCTTTAAAACGAATAACCAGAGCTTTAAACAAACAAGAAGCATTGTATCAAGAAATTGTAAATCTAATTAATTTCAAACCAAATTTTAAATTACCTAATAGATCGTTTACGATGGATATTATATAAAAAAAAAAAGATTTCGGATTGTTAAGTTAAATTTAATTTTTTTAATGTAACCAGAGTAAAAAAAATTAAATTAGGCAAAACTTTAATTATGTAATAACATAAACAAAATTTGAAGATTTATAGCTATTTATAAAACAAAAAAATACACCATAATATATAAATAGGAATGTATCACAAAATTTATTACTTCGTTAACCAAAACCTGAATTTACATCTTGAATTTTGTTGATAAATTTACAGTCTCAATAAATTTAATTTTACGTTAAACATTTTGACGATTTACAAATATTATGATAATCTGTAACAACAGTATGATTTTAAAAGTATAATTTTAAATTTAAACAACTAAAAAGCATCTCTCCCTGAAAATGTATGTGGGGCCATATCACCCGAATATATGTGGGGCGTCTATCTTTTTGGTATGGGAGAGATACCTCGGCAACTGTCTGAAGTACAAGACATCAAAGATGTCGATACACTGCCTAAAGTCCATTGATCCACTCCTGACTACAGGTGTTTACACTTACATAAAAAAAATCTATTCAATTTATCTAGTACCGCCCTTACACTACAACATCAATCTTATAACGGAGTAGAAAAAACATGGTACTTTCTTGAAATGTTGTGATAGCAGAAAACAAAAGATGGTGTAACTAAACTTTCACAGCACACCAAACAACATCTAACTGAAACAATCAGTGAACTAGTTGATCTACCTAGCATAAAGTTGCAAATTACATCATGTGTGGCATCTCTATAGGTGGGGCTTCTCACGCTGAATTACCTCAGATTTCCAATTTCAAACACATAACAGGAATTTAAAAAATTGTTATATTGGACTCACCTGTAAGTTAATAATTTATTATCAAAGTCTGGACACAAAATAGAATTCAATTGAAAAATCAAATCCGTCAAATCCAATGTTCTCTCATTTATTTATATTATTTTTCTTATATAAAGTCTTACATTTTTTATGCTTTTCTCATACATTTCTCAACACATAATCTATTTAAATAGTGAATTTGAGAGAAGTTTTAGTAAATTTTTATTACATTTTAGAATCGAATTATTGAATAAACAAACTTACATTTCAATATGTATTTTTTCTATACGAATAAAATGAATAACCAAGTGACGTTAGTATCGAATTCGCGAAATATGTTTTCATTTCTCTGAACATTACAGTATTCGATAACAGATAAAAGTAATTTTTGTTATACATTTTATAGAAAACTAGTAATATAGATTCGAATACTGAAATTTCAAGACTAGTATGTCGAAACAGATCAAAACGTATCCGGAATGATTCCATTAAAATACATACGTAGTAGATGTCGTCTGCGAATTTTTATTTAATATTTTTACGCCTTATATAAACATGTGGCAACACTCAGGGGTTTATTTGATATTACCATCTGAAAATAAATTTGTTTAGAATAAGAGAAGAATTTTCAATTCGTTGATTTTCCACAATGTCGAATATAATTTAGAAAAGAACAGGCATTAAAATTTAGTTTCCGCAATGGAATGTTTAGTATAAACACATTTTAAATGTTACTAAAAGCTTTTACAGACGATTGTTGATTAAAAAAATAACAGTATTTGATTGGTATAAAAAAGTTTAAAAAAATAGAGAATCCGTCGTAGATAATTCGCGATCTAATAGACTATTCACTTCGATTAATAATCAACATGTCAAATACGACCTGACATGCGGCGAGATAACTCATGGGTTTCGCATCACGATAACGTGCCTTCGCACAATGCCATTATTATTCGTATATTTTTCACAAAGCATTAAAAAAATACGGCTCAATCAGCTCGTTTTCACATGATATGGCACCGTGTGACTTTTTCTTAATTGCATGGGTGAAACTTCCTCTTCGTGGTCACCGTTTTGAGTCCATTGATACGATAAAAGAAAATTCGATACGAACCCTGAAGGGGCTTCATGAAAACGATTTTAAGGCATATTTTGAGGATTGGAAAAACAATTGGCAGAAGAGCATTCAAATCAGCGGAGATTTCTTTGAAGTATACGTAATAAATTTTAATTAGTAAGATACCTTTTGTTTTATGACATTGTTCCGTTTATTTTTTTATCACAGTAGTATATCAATATTTTATAAGTGACCAGGTGTTAAAATATAACAATTAAGTCAATTTGAGTTAATATATGGATTATACAACCCTCCTGTAAGTTGCCTTGATGAAGAATTTCTTTATTTGTAAGACTGATCAGATTTGCTGAACAGTTTAGCAACGATGACTAGATCTTGTTGGACAATATATCTCGTCATTACAATAAAACTGACATTATCTTCATCTCGTTATCATCACAAATCGCAAAACCTTGATAGTGAGATACCTATTCATTTGCAAATTTGAGCAACTTTAAAGAACGAGATATCTAGTTAAAACCATTTGGAGGTTTTAACAATCATGTAAGTTTTACAATTCAATTTGTGCAATTATTTTGAGATTGCGTGTACATTAATCATTGACTTTGGATATTTGACTTGGGACGTCCAGAAGACCTGTATTCCTACTCAAAAAATGCTTGCAAAAATAATAATCGACACGCTCACAAAACCTGAAGCAATGTTATTTTAAATTGAAATCAATGTAAGACGTTTAACAATGTGACGTAAGACAATGTAAGACGTGACAATGTGACGTAAGACAATGTAAGACGTCAGTTCCTACTTTTATGTCCTTGATTTTCACGGCAAATAAGTCAACCTAGAACTCCGACGTTCCATGCTTTTAATCTTAAAGGGTTTCTTACTGTGACTGGTTATGGCCATTTGTCGTGTGCATTGTGTACATTCAACACTCTTCTCTCTCATAGCTTATGCTTCCTAATGAAACTAACATCCTTGCCGTGCAATGTGTGTAAATGGTCATTGCTTATGGTCTACCCGTATCTCTTCTTTTTTAAACTTTTGTAAAAGACTCTTCAAGCTTGAGATGGATGATCCACTCATCAAGATTGAACTCAGTTGCGTCTTTTGGGCCTTTTTTTAACCTTGATGTAAAGTCATTTGTCTTGTATTGCCGTAACGAAAGAGAAAAAAAAGTCAAATTAATTAAACTTGCAATCAGTGTCTTATAATAAAAATACAAATTTTATAAGGACGATGTGTGTGTGTATCTATTTCATATAGATCTGGTCAGTTTTGCGAATGACGTGATACCTTGTCGATAAAAAACTGTACTATTACTCCAAGTGGAATGAAGATCCACGTTTTTGATACGCGCGCATAAATGGAGACAGTTTGGGAACTGGATTCTGCATCAGAGGCTGTCCATTACAAGACAGTTTTATGTGATAAATGTAAACCTCCATGATGGTTAAATGTTCGCTAAAGCTAAGGATTTGGTTTATCTTCGTGTAAATACAATATTAGCATCCTTCTTTATTGATGTTTCGTTACGCTAATGACGTTAATGAAACCTATTGATATTGAGATTGACAGGATGTTTCGATATACTAGTGTATATATCAATTATCTCGATAACATGTTAAATATTCAATCAGGAATGAGGGGTATAGAAAACTGCATGCGAATTGCTGTGAAACTGAAGTAGTGTTAAGAAAAACTAAACTTTATGATTGATACATTCTATTGAAGAGTTGGAATTCGACTTTAAATTTCAAAAGTCCGTCCACAGAAACTCAGTCCTTTTACTGCATCACCCAGAAAAAAACGAGTCAAAAACATGTACTCAAAAGGGCTAGGGTACTAAAATTACTATAAAAGTCAACTTTTAAAACCATAAAAAAGATCCCAAGCAAGTTCACAACTGGGTTGCGGGGAAGAAATCCCCCTGCCTCCTTGTAGCCAAGGCTGTGTTGAGTAACACCAAAGAAACACAAAAGAAAGTACATAAAATCGGGTTCTTCGTCCCAATCGATACTGGGATAAATCCAGATAGATGACGACCAAAAAAAGGGAACAAAAAAGAAACAAAGTCGCAGGATCTGATCTTATGTCCATCTTTGGTGGGTTTATTTGCACTCCATTTATGGAGGTTTTACGGGCCTCCAGGAGAAACCTTCATAACTTAGTTTATACTGTGGACTGCAAGAAACGCTGGGCACCCGATAACATGGCCCGGAAGAGCTTCGAGGATGCTATTTTTATTCGTAAATAATCCCCCAGTGTAGATGTTTGACGGGATATGTACCCCTTTTTTATGAAGCATGTGCTGACGAGGAATGATACGGCAAATTGTAGTTGGGATTTGACGACGTCTTTCTTTTGATGTGGACTAAGAACAACGATTGGGTCATAATCTGGGTTGATAACTCACGTACAGTTCCTTGTTTGTGGGTTTTTGTAATCTCAAACTGTCGTTAGGAACTTTGTTGATTGGTTTCCGAAGTGCATTTGAATGAGTGTTCTGATGTAGTGTTCGTTGGTAGACTGAATGTAAAGCTCATGATAACTGCATAGATTTGAAATCGCGTTTATTTAAACGTGGTCTTGCAAAATAGACTAGATCTTATTTTAGGATACATACTTTTTAATGATAAGTGATATCAAATTAATCTGTCCAAAGCTATCAAAATTATTAGATCTTGGTTTGACGTTTATCTAAGATTGGACACTAATAATATCGGAACACTGATTGAGAATATGGACGAAGGATGCATATATTTGGAACGTCGTGTTCAAGTGTGTTTGCGTGAAATAGTCTAGTTCTTATTAGAAGGCATTTATTTTTCAATGCTTGTCGACATCAAATTAATCTTAGTCCGAAGCTTTGGTAGTGATCAGATTTTGTTGTGGTGTTTATCTAAGATTGGATTTCCTTAATGATATTGGTACTCTGATTGAAAAGCTTTACATAGATTGCAAAGCTTTGAAAACGCATTTTGAACTGTGTTCTTGACGCAACAGTTTAGCTCCTATCGAAGGGCATATATTTTTCAAAGACTAACGACACCATATTAATCTTCTTCCGAAGCTGTGATATCTCTTTTAGGAGCAAATACGCCTGTTGTTCTAGCGATTGTGACAAAGTGCGTAGATAAAAGATTTTGTCAAGAAGTAAAGAGGCAAATTTAATGTCAAGCCTCTAAACCGTAATTTATTTTCAGCACCCAATCTTTAAAATTCTTACTGTCGGAAAAGAATTCTTCAATGGATTACTTGACGAGCTTATTTAACAGCCATATTAATTTTCTTCTCATTTTAAGCATTACTTTCTTGGTATACAACGCTGCGAAATGGTCCCAAGAGCACAAATCTGGACCAGGACAATCAGGTTCTAAAGAGCATTTAATGAACCCACCTAGGTAAGTCTGTCAGCAATGACATTTTCTCTAACGTTATTTTGTGATCTATTTTACTATTCTGTATGAATATCATCCCCACTTGAATAAAAGTGACTAACTGTGCACAATTAAGAAACTGGTAGACTGAATTGCGTATGTGTCGTAAATCGGATTGGTTGCTTTATGTGTCTGGGCTTCTTCAAGACTATACCTAAACAACGTTCAACTTCCCCAAATTTCTCCATGAGAGTATTTATGTTTCCCCAGTTCGCAGTTAATGTGATTTTTCAGCACCTACCTTGATGTCACAAATCAGGAACGAACACTCAGGCTCACGCTTTTGTGATGGAATGCTTGAAGAACTGTACGTCGATAAGCTGGCATTAGAACAAGTTCCCACGTTTTTCTGAATTAAACAAATAAGCTCCTTATTTTGTTGAAGCAAGCATATTTATGAGTTGGTAGTTGACTTATTTTGGAAACTATGTATATTTATATGAGGCGTTGTGGATAAGAAGAGCGAACTCAAACTTAGTACAAATGTTTTCCCATATTTTGGTTTATCAGACATTAGATACTATTCATATTAACGTTTTTGTTGAGTTCTCCCTATATAACCCTATAAAACTAGAGATGCCAGCAGCTCTTCTATGTTTCTCGCAACCTGCTAGTTGCAGGTGGCCCAGATCTAAATCCTCCATGAGCGTGCATCTCTCATCAGTGTCAATGAAACTTTCTTTGAAAGTGAATGTATTTACGTGGAGTTTCCTTTCTTGTGATTGTAAACCTAATACAATTCTTACGCCATTGCGTACATCCAACTACAGATCTAATGCCATGGAATCACAACAAACCAAACAACTCCTTCAACCACAAAAAATAAGAAAATTATTCATCTCCAAATTGCATCTAACCCACTCACAATTGTCACCAGTTGTCCTAAACAAGCAATAACTCAATATTTCAGGCAGTAGATGAACCCAAGTGTAACTCACTAATTTCCAATCAGTTATCCGATCATTGTCAAACACTTTCCCAATCTGCACGTGCTGAAAATTTTGTGAACGTACACGCCATAATGAGAGGGGATTAATCATGTGAAAAGTGAATCTAGTACGATTCTTACGCCATTGAGCTTAGCCGACTACAGCTCTAAGCCATGAAATCACAACAAACACACCAACTCTTTCATTCATAAAAAATAAGAAAATTATTCCTCTCTAAATTGCATCTATTCTTCACTTAAACTTTTCACATGTAGTTCTATACAATTAGTAACTGAATATTTCAGGCATCAGTTGAATCCAAGTGAAACCAAACTAAGTTCTAATCAGCTATACGATCCTTGTCCAACACTTTCCCCATCTACCTGTGATGAAAAATTGTGGGAACGTACAAGCCTTAATGAGAGGAGAGTATTAATATGAAAAGTGAATGTTGGAGGCAGCCAATTTCGCTATGTTGCTGCGCGCAGTTTTAAAGGTAATTTGGACAGATATTGTAGAGAATATCCATCGTCCTAATGATTTCCAGTTTCGGTTGTTTACGCGGGGGGAGGAGATTGGAGGACTCGTACAAGTGTTTTACTGTCGATTTGGAAGAAACCAGAAACCGCTTTGTTAAAATTGAACCAGTGGCTGTTAACCCGAGTAAAGTGGTAATTCTGCCAGTTTCAGGAAATGAATGAGGTTATGGATGATTTTCAACAAATGCTTACCCTTCCAACTGGTATCGACGACGTATCTTGTCCATTAAGAATTCGTCAAATTCGCTTATGACGAGATATTTCGTCATGAAGATACTGTAGATTTTTCTATGATGACAAGGCTTGGACCTGATCACATCCTAGTCATGACCTGTTAAGTTCTGATATAATTACCAGGCATCTCTTCATCAAGGTAATGCTTATTTTTTAATGATGGTTGTGTTCCCTTCGCGGTCAAGACCAAGTCATTCTAATCAGCTATACGATCCTTGGTGTCCAGCTATTGGATCATTGGTGATATAATCAGCTATATGACCCTTGGATCCTTGGTGACGAGATATTTCGTCATGAAGATACTGTAGATTTTTTCATGATGACAAGGCTTGGACCTGATCACATTCTGGTCATGACCTGTTAAGTTCTGATATAATTACCAGGCATCTCTTCATCAAGGTAATGCTTATTTTTTAATGATGGTTGTGTTCCCTTCGTGGTCAAGACCAAGTCATTCTAATCAGCTATACGATCCTTGATGTCCAGCTATTGGATCATTGGTGATATAATCAGCTATATGACCCTTGGATCCTTGGTGACGAGATATGTCGTCATGAAGATACTGTAGATTTTTTCATGATGACAAGGCTTGGACCTGATCACATTCTGGTCATGACCTGTTAAGTTCTGATATAATTACAAGGCATCTCGTCATCAAGGTAATACTTATTTTTTAATGATGGTTGTGTTCCTTTCGCGGTCAAGACCAAGTCATTCTAATCAGCTATACGATCCTTGATGTCCAGCTATTGGATCATTGGTGATATAATCAGCTATATGACCCTTGGATCCTTGGTGACGAGATATGTCGTCATGAAGATACTGTAGATTTTTTCATGATGACAAGGCTTGGACCTGATCACATTCTGGTCATGACCTGTTAAGTTCTGATATAATTACAAGGCATCTCGTCATCAAGGTAATACTTATTTTTTAATGATGGTTGTGTTCCTTTCGCGGTCAAGACCAAGTCATTCTAATCAGCTATACGATCCTTGGTGTCCAGCTATTGAATCCTTGGTGATATAATCAGCTATATTACCCTTGGATCCTTGGTGATGAGATATGTCGTCATGAAGATACTGTAGATTTTTTCATGATGACAAGGCTTGGACCTGATCACATTCTGGTCATGACCTGTTAAGTTCTGATATAATTACAAGGCATCTCGTCATCAAGGTAATACTTATTTTTTAATGATGGTTGTGTTCCTTTCGCGGTCAAGACCAAGTTATTCTAATCAGCTATACGATCCTTGATGTCCAGCTATTGAATCCTTGGTGATATAATCAGCTATATTACCCTTGGATCGTTGGTGATGAGATCTGTCGTCATGAATATACTGTAGACTTTTCCATGATGACAAGGCTTGGACCTGATCACATTCTGGTCATGACCTGTTAAGTTCTGATATAATTACGAGGCATATCGTCATCAAGGTAATGCTTATTTTTTAATGATGGTTGTGTTCCCTTCGCGGTCAAGACCAAGTCATTTTTCATCTAATGACGATATATATCGTCCATCAAGTTCTGATAAGTTTTGCTAATGATGAGATACTTTGTCGAGAAAACCACCAGAAAGATTAACCTTTCGACTACGGTTTAACGGTACAGCAGTTGTACCATGATCGTTCCAAGAAAGAATTTAGAGAACGGCCTGTACATCAGTTGTACCTTGAAAGTTATAAGAATGGCGGTAAGAAATAATTTAGATTACGGTCAGTACAGAACTTGTACCTTGGAAGTTATAAGAATTGTGCAAGAAAGAATTGAGTCTACGGCCGGTACAGCTGTTGTACCTTGAAATATATACGAATTACGCCTAGAAAGAATCACCCCAATTACATCTATAGCCGTTGTCAAAAGGTTATATTGAGTGACTTAAAGATTGGATGGAATTTGGGGTTTTGTAGTGTAAGGTGAGGTAATGAACAAACCGTACCAAATCATATAGGACAGGAATGCAGTATGTTGTGATACCAAATCAGTTTTTAAAATACATTTTATAGCTTTACCCTTAGTAATACATTTGTCTTTACATTCAACCATCGCATACACGAGTATGGTCCTTGAACTTATACATTTAAAGAATCTTAAGGAGTAGTCCATTGGTTAGGGAGTTCCAACTAGGTTAGAAGTCATTAAGGAAATACTGCAATTGGTATAGCAGATATATACAGTGAACCTCTCAGAGCTAATGTAACTCTAAACGTGTTCATATAGCAACACTTGATTACAATGTGTACCTTTGTACTGGAATCTCTTCCTCAAGTATGAACCAATTTAAAATATTTTCATTATTTTGGGTCAGCCTTTTGATCATTATGACAAAATCTGCAATAACTGTAAATTGCACCAAGAATTCTGCATGGTTAAGAATTCCCTTTCCAAAAATACTTAAATTAAAACCAATATAAATTATATGTCTTCGCAAATAATATAAAAAATTTAGTAAAGATTAGAAGTCAACAACATAAAAAATGCATTCTCTTGAATTTATGTTAAAAGGAAAGGCATTGTGTGTGTGTTAAGTACATAAAAATCCCTAAATTATAAATACCTTTTTAAAAACTCTAAAAATTAAATTGACTACATTCGTTATAATTTTGTTCTTTCAATTCAATTAACGTTTCACGATCAAATCTTGAATAATTATTCCGCCCATTCTTCTATTATATTTTCATTTAATCATTGCAGAATATAAATTCCAACGTTGCATTGTCATTTATTTGAAACAAAATGATTTAAACAATAATCATATTTTCCAATTAGATTGTAACATCAGTTTCCTATACGAATTATTACTGCATTTGTTTTCTACTCATTGTTTTCGGTTTCTTTTTGTACAAAAACTTGAATATCAGATGAAAAATTACAAAATGTACATTTTTGGAGGTTCGTTGCTATTCTTAATATCAGAAAAAGTAAGCACGCTCTGGTACCTTTACAAATGATACTTCAAAAAGAATAATCTTTTCTAGAAATATTTGTTTTTATGATGTATATATGTGGTATTTCTTTATTCAGTTCTGTCAAAGTGTAATTATTGTTTTTAACATTTGACAGTCACCCAGGAACGCTTGACATTCTAAAAATAGGTTTAACTAATTTCTGTCATCCAAAATAAAATAATTTTACAACAGGTATATAATGACAATTTTAAAAGAGAAATAAAAAGGTTTAAAAAATAACTAGATTTAAATATAAGTTTTTAAATAACGTAACAATAAAAAAAAAAAAATGTTATATGGACGACAGAAACTTTAGTTTTACAATGAACACTCGGACCTGAAGTTGTATTGTGTAGTGAATAAAGGATTAACTACTTTGATAGGTAGATAATAATGTCGCATTGGAGAAACACAACGGGCAATTGACGACGGCCGGGATCAATCACGAAGTGAAACATTTAAGGACAAGTGTGGTAATTTTGAACTATGCTCAGATGACGAGGACAAAAACCGAGGCTGGCACCCCACTCTGCAAACTTCCACACCATGCCAACGTGATGAATTTGAAACCACGACAGTTTTGACGTGCACCAGCCCCGGTGTAAACGAAGGTCTTTGGCCGGACCGAGTATTGACTTCAAAAATCTCTGCTTGCTAATTCGTTACTCTTCCAACTTTCCGAAGCACACATAGGAAGTTTGAAATATTGCTTATTGCGACTATTCAACAATTGATTCACAGTTCGAGCGACTAAAGTGCCAGTTTGATAGTAATTGTTGCTGTCCAATGACAATTGCATCGTAGTTAGGTAGTTTTGTGTGCAAAGACATCACTCAATGCCCATTCCAAAGTTACACTGACCCAGAGCTCGATCAGCATTGTAGAATTTCGACATATTGCTGAAATCTTCCTCTCGGTCAGCACGCCTGGTCACTCAATCCGAAGGTCATGTCATGGACAGATAGCGCTTTGAATGCACGACGCTATACTTGTCTCCTGGTTGCTTGTTTTTCCAGTTATCAAACCGAAATACAAAACAATTGTGTCTCTAGAACTCGTGTGAAACTTTTTGTGGCTTTGTGTGAAAAAAGACAATATGTGACACCTTTTGTGCGACGCTAGGATGTTAATGCATGACCCTCACTACTGTTCCGCTTGTAAAAAGCCATATTCCCGTGAAATATTATCTGCCATTCTATTCTGCCATTAAAAAAACCTTCACACATAAGTACCAGATAATTAAAAGCTATATTCTAGTTTTAATAGTTGTATAATTAATGGTAGACTGTGTGTATAAATACTTAATTTGATGATTCAAGATGCCGTGACTAAGTTAAATTGCAGTTTCGTGGGAAAATATTAGTTATTCAAAATAGGTTTTTTAAACCGTTTGCGTAAAATAGACTTCCAATAAGAAACATTAGTGGATACCGATATCTGAACTCTGACAAGCACTTTATGAGAATTAAATGCATTTAAATGATACGCGTTACACAAAAGACTTAAACAGTTTACGCCGGGAACATCAGCTATCAAAAAAATTGAGCGAAGTGAGACTTGGTAGTAGTTTCATTTGCACAAACATGTATGCCTTCCTGTGCCGTCAAACTGATGTCATAGCCGTCGAGTTACGAATCATACCAGGACAAACGGGAAAAAAACAGTGCATTTTTACAAAACAACAATATCTGTATAGTTTAAGAAAATTGATCTTTTTTTTTTATTTTGAGTACCAGACCCTTTTAATTTTGTCAATATTTACCATGAACCTTGCTGGTTTAGAGAGATGGTATGTTTCCGCCCTACCGCCTGTAAATCCGCTTATTCCTCTTCTAGAAGAACGCAAAATTTTAGTTTAAAAATTTTTTGATGACTTCACATTCAACAAGCTTAGTGAAAATCTTGTAGACATACCTGTAGTATTTTCTTTTGTTCTTTTTCAATGGCAAATTAAAAATATACTCTGAGTAACTTCGATTATTTTCACAACTAAGATTTAATAAACAGGTATTCTATACTACTTGTTCGTTCGATATTTATAAAGAGAAAAGTAAATGCACATTCATATTTTAAATGACTTACTTATAATTATTTCTCAAAGATAAATTTAAAAGGTGGATATTTATAATTTTGCAAGTTTGAAGTATAAACTTATTATTTTTTCGCAAAGATCAAAACAGCCACATTCTTAACAGCAGAAATACGTAAAATTATTTTATTCATTGTTATTATTTTTTTTTCAAATAACCTTTATCTTCACCGTATTGACCTTGGTCTAAACCGTCTCGTGTGTATTGCAGAACCTTTTTGAGTTCTGAAATGAATTTGTATGCATCCCCTTTCCTAAACATGGTAGACACTAAATTAACACATTTCCGAGAATATTATAGCTGACGATTTTCCAAAAATTTTGAAGCTGACGATTTTCCGAGAATTTTTATCCTATCCATGAGTTTTCTGAAATAATAAGAAATACTCCCTTTTCTAACCAGCAGATATTGATTCAAGAAAATTTTAAACTTATATGAAATATTCACGTATTTACTTCAAAAAGTAATTTGGCTTTCAAATCACATGCGATATGACGAATGAAACCCGGTTATAAGGGGCTTGAAAAAAACCCTGCAAATCAGGAAAATTAATCGATGGTCAAAGATACATTCCGAAGGAAATGATCCAAGCATAACAACACGTAAATGTGAACCACCCCACTCTTCAAACTTCCACAGTATATATATGTTAAGGATACAAATTATAAAACACTTGTGTTTAGTTTTACCAATATCAATCGGATGAGGCATTTGAAACAATATTGGTCATGATTTGGTATTTTTTATTAACTTCCTACTAGAGCAACACAACGGGCCGGGATCAATCCCTAAGAAAAAGATTCAAGGACAAAACCACGTAATTTTGAACAATGGTGAGAGAAGACGGGGATTTGTTTAAAACTGGAGTGGAGTTTCCATTTTATGTCGTCGCAAGGCCATATTGGACCTTGCTTCAACAGATACAATTCAATGTCAAGTAATGGACATATACCTAAAAGGAAAGGTTTACTGACACACGAATAATACTTCCCTGAAGGAATCGAATCTGCACCTCATAAAACACAAAGCCTGCTTGCTGTAATAATTTATACTCATTTAAAAATCGATGTATATTAAGTCATGACTATTTTACTCATTTTCCTCATTTTAACATAAACAGTATCATATTTAGTCAGCATGAAACTTGTATTAGAAGCCATTAATATTCGATATTTAAGCAGAGGCTGGTGCTGATTAAATCTGTAGTAACCCCAAATATTATCATGTTGGCAAGGTTTGGATGTTTGGAGAGTGAGGTGAAAGCTCAAGTCTTGACCTGCTCATCCCATTGTGGTTCAAAATAACAAGGTGTGGGCCTCGAATCTTTTCCTTCTGGTTTTATCATGAACTATAGTTAATAGTCCGTTAAATTGATCAAGTGCAATATTTAATCAAGTACCAATCCACATCCGGACAATTTTGATTTTCTTGAATGAATCTGTGGGCAAACACTATTTCCGGAAGCTTTAACTGCAAAACGAGTTATGTATTAAAAGTATAATTATTAGAGTATTTCGTTCCACCCCCCCCACCCCCATTAGAAGTTTAAAGTCATAAGAGCACCAATTCGTTCAAAGTGTATTGGAATTAATAACAAAGGCGCAAAAATTAATTGACAGCAATAGCGGTGATATAACAGCTATTTTCTTGTAACAAGAATATTTAAATTGAAAGGCAATGGTAATTGGTAATTTTTAATTAACGTTGTACTAGAGTAATTTTAAAGAAATAAACTTTAAACGGTATTAAAGCTAAAATTTTATAGAAGGGATAATGTATTGTGATGATTTCGAATCCGAAATCACCAGATTCGAATTTAAATATACACGATTTTACAGCTTATTCTAAATATACACTACAATATTTAAAATTATTTTGCCTTCTACAATCACAAAATTCCGATGTTAGGAATAACAATAATTTTTGAAATAATGGATATAAAATATATATTGTAATTTTGTTTGTTAGCTCTGTTTGCTTAATAATGTCTTTTTTAAACAATTATATATATATAAATAAAATTCTAGAATACCATCAACGAAACAATTTTTTAATATTTAAAACATTTATTGGTAGATAATTGTCCAAAAAATACACCAAAAATTTTGATGCTAACATATAATAAAAAAAAATGTGGCTTAGATTAATCAAGTAATCCAATTCTATATTTCGAAATCCAGTTACAATC
Organism: Metellina segmentata; assembly: GCA_947359465.1. NCBI lineage: Eukaryota > Metazoa > Arthropoda > Arachnida > Araneae > Tetragnathidae > Metellina > Metellina segmentata. Next base: position 49,395,946 of record OX375883.1, read on the forward strand.
AGTCAAAAAAGTATAAAAGGTTTTCAAAACAATCTGAGACAAACAACAAACTTTTTGAACTGAAATGTCACTTGTACACTAGAAATATGTTTTCATGGTCGATGCTATTAAACTGCACAGTAAATAATCTTGAATGCAGCGAAATGGGATTCAAGGTGTTTAGGATTTCAAGCAAAATTTACATCAGCCACGTTATCGCTGTAAGATTAGTCAAACCTGTTCTGTATCTCACATTCTGAAAGTTGTTACACTTTCGTCCATCTGAAAGTCTTCAATTCGTAGTGATCAATGGCTATGTGACTCTGCAAGTCTCTATCTGATGTAAAACGATATGACTTTCTTGCATTTAACATATATGTGTCTTTTTATGTCTTTGTAAACTTCTCAGCTGCGTAAAACTTTTGTTACACACTTGACACTCAAACGGTGTTTATCCTGTGTGGACAGTTGAATGTCTTTTTAAGTTTTCGATTAGTGAAAAACGTCTGCCGCACAATTTGCACACATACGGTTTTTCCCCAGTATGAACCCTTGAATGTAATTTCAAGTATTTTAATGAGAAATCTTTGTTACACACTGCGCACACAGATCGTTTCTTTTCAGTGCGCGAACGTAGTACATGTCGTTCTAAATCCGAATAATTTGTTACTGGCATTTCGGGATTCTTAGGGCTTGTAGAAATCTGACTGGAATAGGCATCCTTACTGGATGGTGGATTAACAAATTTTGGGGTGTCGAATCTGTAGCAAGATTAATCTTGTCTGCCGAATGAAATCCCTCTCTGTGTGTTGATGCGATTGAAACCACTTTCTTTGATATGTTCAAATTCTACGCTGTCCTCTGTTCTTGACCTTACATGATTTTGCATGGAATCAGGATTTTAAAAGTATCCTTGGTTAATGTTCCTGATCTCCGAGTTGGAAGTAATAATTTCGTAAGTATCTTTTAAATTATAAAAACTATACGTATCATATACCGCAGGAGTTCTTGGATCCACATAGAACATTTTGTTTGTATTTGGGATAGCCGGAAACATTTCAGAAAGTCTCTGTTGGGAAGAAAAATCCATGCTTGATGCACGAGCTTCAGATGAAAGGGAATCGTGCTAAAACATAGCTGGCCATTGAAGTTGGGTTGGTTCACACTTTGAAAATCTTTCAATTACACCCGGCTGCTCTGACATCCCCGAAGTGCTCCATGCATCGCCATGTTCTGTGAATGCTGCTGTGAGGTAATTGGGAACTCCGGAGGGCGTTGCTTGTGGAACTGTGTAGAACTGATTTGTGGTTAAGAAAGTCTCACGTGGACAAGCATGTTGATCGGGCATGGAGTCATTTTCTGTACCTGCGTATGAATTCATTACTTGCAACACTTGCTCAAGTCCTTCAAAATACCGATTTGAATTCTCGTTAGACGAAACGTCGATTTCTTCACTCATTTTTAAAAGGTAAAGTTTGTCTTAAATCAGGAATCACCAGCGGGAAGTTTCAAAAACTGTTCAGTCTCAAAATTTCCAGCAGCGTCGAATTGAAGAATCGGTAGTTCATGGTTTATTTTTACCTTGTTTGGTTTATAGTTTACAAGATATATATCACTAGTTTCACTTCAGTTTCCTGTTACACGGTACTGTAGCGACTTTCTTAGAGGATTTGTAGAATTTGAGGTAGGAAGGTTTTTCATTGACGTCTCATTGAACTTACGCGAAGAGCTATTGGCGACATCCGGATCAAATATAACAGGGGACATCCGCATCATTTTGATCCACGGTCAGATGACGAGATCACCCCTGGGCTGCCACCCCACTCTCCAAACTTAAAAATTCTTACAACATTTGATGTCCAGACAGATTTTAATATTACTAAACTTTTTTGTACGCGACAGTGATGGGATTCGAACTCGCAACCTTTCGTCCGCGACATCGCTTAATATCAATCGGAGGATTTAGAATTTGTAATTCGATTCAACCAAAGATCGTCATTTATGTGGAGCCTGGAGCAAGCTATACCTATCCTATGTCTCAAATGTCCTTTAGGTGGAAATTTGGTGATTGAGGTGCCAACTCAGTGAAAGCGGTTGAAAATTGCTATGAATTTCGGATCTTCGTCTTCGGGATTGATCTTCGACTCGCTAATAACCCTCTCGAGCTATCAGGCCAGTAGAAGGAAATTGCCCAGATTTTGATTTCGTCATAAAAATATTAATATATCTTGATGAAGATGTAGCTCGCTCGTGATTAACTAAATTTTTTATATCTTGATAACTGAGATATATCATCGAAAAAACTTGGATTTAAAAAAAATAAAAATTTAAAGCAATATCAGCCCCTTGATCTTTTCAAACTTAAATAAGATACTTAATTCTACCGATATCCTTATAGGCTTAAAATGAAATTACTTATCACTTCAGAACACCGGATTATAGTGTTATCACTCACTCATCCGCTGATTGCTTGTGCTCTAACCATTTTGAAGCGCTCTGATGCATGTGGCCGACCAACCGGTATAGTGGTTAAGGTGCTAGCCTCTAGATCGGAAGGTTCCTGGTTCGAATCCGGGTCCGGGTATGGATGTTTGTAAGCGTATGGTGTAGAGGCGGCTGGTGCACCTTAAATCTGTCGTGACCGAAAGTCCTCACGTTGGGTTGGCGTGGAAGTTTGGAGAGTGGGGTGCCAGCTAAGATGTTGCTTCGTCATCTGACCGTGGTTCAAAATTACGAGGTGTTCTCCTCGGATCTTTCCCTTAAGGGACTGATCCCGGACCGTCGTCAATAGCCGGGTGTGTTGCTCTAGTACTACGTTAACTAAAATTACCAATTACCTGATGCATGAGGTTCTTCTACACAAAGCATTTTAAGAAGCGCCAAACCTACAGACAAAACTTGAAGGTACTGGCATCTTGACTAGCATAACTGATCCTCTAAATAAGCCCCCAAACAGCAAAATATTGCACTGACATTCTTAATCAAAACTTAGCGATAAGAAACGTGATAAGGTACTTTTCACTTCGAGAAGTCTAATTAAAATTATCGCATACCAATCCCAGCGCAACATCACCCGTCCAAATAAACTCGCATCTTTTTAGATTCAGAGTCGAATCGGAAAATCATATTTTTATTTTAATAAATTCCATCTCTCGCGTTAGAAAACTGGAGTAATAAGAATCTAAACAAGCTGTCGTTCCCGCATCTGAGTTGCGATGAGGATATCGGATCTCTATTACCCAAGGAAGGAAATTTAATGCTTACTTTTCGCGAAAAATAAGTAGGGCATGTTTGTAGTGAGTTTCAAAACTCATGACTTCGGATCTTAGACTACTCGTTTGATCGATAAGGAGCGGCAGTGTGCTGTTTATCGCCATCGGCGATTTGGGAAGGTTACCTGATCGGTCGCCATTTATGGCCTAAAACCTATCACGTCCACGTATACCATAGAAAAACTGGTTCCCAGAGTAATCCATGAGTACCTTCGGTAACTCTTGGATCACCTTCAGCGTTTGAGCAGGTATTGCTGGAGAACTTACTTGTATTCTGAAAATAGTAGTATGGTTTACTGGGTGTGCATAGTGTTTACTTATGAGAGAGAACGTATGCATGACATGATTTACTTATGATGTATATAGTTTAATATTATGGCGTTTGATTAGCGCACACTCACACACAAGTGTCTGTAAATATAGTACATTCAAGTCTCTGCAAAATACATACCAACACTATTTCTAATCCGTATTGATTGAATTTTTCAGCACATATATAAGACTATAGACATTCTGGGGATGCATCTGGAGTTGTAAGAATGGTAAATTGTCGCAATTGAAGTGATTTTTAAAGGGGTTTAAATAGTTGCAACTCGTGAGATACGTAGTAGCACTTCGGAGAAAGATAAATTTGTATTTTAAAGTACTACTATTTCACGGATGTACCGTGAACCACGAATACCTCTAATTTTATCACACATAAAAACCTCTAAGACAGTTTAGGGGCCTTTATAAGACAATGAGTGAAAGTGACCAGTTGCGAATGGCTGTACTCCTTTCACGCGATACGCTAGCAACGCTGCTTCAAATAAGATCGGAATTCTGAGCAGGACCCGCAGCAAACATTAACGTGAGGACTGTGTAGCGTTCTCATAAGATATCGGCTTTAGAAGCGGAAGCCCGAATTGAGTGTCCTAGATTAAAACTCGATACGCAGCTATGCATTTCCATGGATGAGGATAACTGACACTGGACACTTGGTGGCTGGAAATGAGTAGCCTGGTCTACCGAGTCGTGTTTCCAACCGCTTAGGGCAGATTAGAGGATCCATGTGTCCACATAAAGTCACGAATCCCACATGTCAGCAACGGATTGTACTGGCTGGTGATGAGAGTCTTCATTGGTATGGGGTTTGTTTAGCAAGCAATAGAAACGTCCACAAACGTTCAATAGAAACGTCCACAAACGTTCAATAGAAACGTTCACAAACGTTCGACAGAAATGTCCACAAACGTTCATTAAAAACGTCCACAAACGTTCAATAGAAACGTCCACAACCAACAAACGTTCAATAGAAACGTCCACAAGCGTTCAGTAGAAACGTCAACAAACGTTCAATAAAAACGTCAACAAACGTTCAATAGAAACGTCCACAAACGTTGGATAGAAACGTTCACAAACGTTCAATAGAAACGTCCACAAACGTTCAATACAAACGTCCACAAACGGACAATACAAACGTCCACAAACGTTCGACAGAAATGTCCACAAACGTTCATTAAAAACGTCCACAAACGTTCAATAGAAACGTCCACAAACCACAAACGTTCAATAGAAACGTCCACAACCCACAAACGTTCAATAGAAACGTCCACAAGCGTTCAGTAGAAACGTCAACAAACGTTCAATAAAAACGTCAACAAACGTTGGACAGAAACGTTCACAAACGTTCAATAGAAACGTCCACAAACGTTCAATACAAACGTCCACAAACGTTCAATACAAACGTTCACAAACGTTCAATAGAAACATCCTAAAACGGACAATACAAACGTGCACAAACGTTCAATACAAACGTCCACAAACGTTCAATACAAACGTCCACAAACGTTCAATACAAACGTCCACAAACGTTCAATAGAAACATCCTAAAACGGACAATAGAAACGTCCACAAACGTTCAATACAAACGTCCACAAACGTTCAATAGAAACATCCTAAAACGGACAATAGAAACGTCCACAAACGTTCAATAGAACCGCCCACTCACATATTGACATGTCTAACAGGTGAATGCTATGTGTACATCGCTTCTGACGAGTTGCACCCTTTCATCTGCGTTTATTCTCATGGGTTTGACTTTTCCAAGAGGACAATGCCGGCATATATATATATATATAGGTACGACTACAAATATAGTAACACGACTGACAGGTTATTGCTATGTCTACATCGTTACTGACGAGGTACATCCTTTAATGTTCTGCGGTCATTCTGATAGATTTGACCTATTCCAACAGGACAATGCGCCACCGCAGAAGTATGGAGAAACCGAACTACGGTTAGAGGAACACTCATCTGTTTTGGGTCTTGACAGTCCCACCTAAGATTCCAGATCGAAACGTTATCCAGCATACCTGAAATTCCATGCAACGCGCTGTGGAACACGGAAATCCTGCTCTTTGGTATTCAACAGAACTATTGGTCACTCTGCGGGATGTTTGGAATCGAGTGCTTACAGAATACGTACCAGCTCGTGGAGTTCGTGGACTGTCGTATTTCTGCAGTGGGTGGTCTACCAATATTTTGAATGGTGTACTATTTTTGTAGGCTCTTCAGTGTAAACTGTAGGTGAGAATTTCTCAATAATACCGATGGACTGTTGTATTGATATATTCTCATACTAGACTCAGTGTTAATAGAAAGTAAGATTGGTAAAGTAGTATAAAATTTAACAGCTCTAATGTCCGTAACAACAACAGTGGGATCAAAGGTCAACACCACTGAACGCCGGCCGAAAATACCTAAACATCGATCGGGTTTGCTTCCATGGTGGACTTATTGTAATCCTAATAGTGTTTAGAGATGCGCCTTTCTGTGATGAATTGGTCTAGCAGTGACAAAGCATAACTGGTGGAGGGCTAAGAGGAGAGACGCGGTGTTTTGTTTGCGTTCGTCAAATCCAGCCGTCGGAGTTCCCAATCTTCCCTGTGTTTGTACACCCTCTACTAAGGAACACAAATCCATGATTCTATATAGAGTATATAATGTATGTTTAACGTAAATAAACGTTAGTTATTTGCAATTTAGGCTGTTTCCTTGTATTTATAGGTACACCACTTGGACCACTACGTTACATTTAGGATGAATGGACAAAATGTCATTGCTCAGAGTATTTACTATGAAGCTGGGATTCGATAGATGTGTAACCAGAAGAAAGGATAATTATAATTTCAAGTCCAAAAATCTAACCGGGGCTAATTTGTAGTAGCTTACTGACCAGATATCACGTTAAAATTTTAATACCACACTGAAAACATATTACATGCTTTATTTTGATTGAAAAAGCAATCGGTATTAACATATCAAGTACATATTTTCCCACCCATTTGTATTAAAAATAAAACGTGCAATAGTTTTTTACAATTCGTAAAGCTAGTAAAAATTAAATTCATGAAATGTCGTGGACATTTACTACTTTTAACGTTTTGTGTGATTATAAATAGGCCATTCAAATATTATACAACAATAACAACATGATGCATATAATATTATATATATATATATATATATATATATATATATATATATATATATGTCAAAAGGCAAAATGCTTTATAAAGGGCCATAAATGGCGAATTGAAGGTGAGTTTGTCTCAACAAAAGCGAACGCTTTATTATCCCAATACCGTCCACACTACTCACATAATTACCTTAGTAACAGCAGCCAAATCTCGATTTAAAAGCCCGGGAGCACTTTCCTCAGTTTTTTAAAAACTTTCTTCTTCCATTTTCGAATTTTTATTATTATTTTTTCATCTTCCAAGCGTTCTGTTAAATTGTGTTTTTGTTTCGCATTACCAAACAGAAACGGTCTCTTTTTTTTATCATCCATTATTACTTTTTGCCCATGTTTTTAATTCTCTTCCGCTTTGCCCATTTTTGGTGCGTTTGGTTTCACAGCAATGTATGGGCGCGTGATCGAATAGCGCCGAGATTATTAAGTTTGGTGAGGACGTGTAGGTTTTTTTTAGCGGTAAGCGTTTTTGGAATTTTTCATAGTTGCGCTTTATTGAATAACCTCGATGTTTTTTTGTGTAACCGAATAGTTTGCTGAAATTTCCTTGAATTTGAATATTTTTTATCGATGGATTTTGAAAAAGTGTCCAACTAATGAAGGCGTGTTAGGTATTTTCTTTTGCGAAATGGGTAAAAATACGCTCTTGTTAAAAATGCGTTACAAGTGATTTTGTTTTACTTAAAACCATATGTTCTAAGAATTGATTTTCATGCATCAACTATCATTGTATGTATGGATAAAGACGTTCATTTAAAAGAAGCATTCATGTAATTATATTCAGATATATTTTAAATATACGGTAAAGATAAATGTCATAAACTATAAGGGGATGGGCAAAAAAAATAACTATTGGAACACATTCAATAACTTTTTAAATACATATATTGTAAGTTTTGTAAGAACATATGTTTTAAAAATTGATTTTCAAGCATCAACTATCATTGCATGTATGAATACAAACGTTTTTTTAAAAGTAAAATTTATATAATTAAAATCAGACATATTTTTATATAGAACTATCATACAAACAAGAAAGAACTACTACAAACATTCTAAATTTTAAACTATATTATTGTTAATTCTGTTGATTATCATCCTTATTAAGAAGTTCAGTTTCCATTGTTCAAATGCATTAACAACTTACAAGGAATAGTAATTTTAACTAACATTAAGAACTGAAATAGGGATTCCAAATGCAATTTACACACACAAAACAAATAAGAGAATTCAGAATAAAATAAAAATGTTCACAGTAAATTAAATTACTGATATATACAGTCATTTAAACAGAATTTGTGTACGTCATTAATTTATACGGTAGTAGTATTGGTGAAAAAAAAATTTTGTTTACTTTTTAAAGTAGATTTTTTTAACCGAGATTTTGTTTTTATTTGAATGAGAGGGAAAAACATTAAGAACTGTAAAAAGGAATATCCTTTTCATTAAAATACTTTAACAGTCGTTCTTGCAATAATTTATCAATATTTACCTAGTGATATACACATGTTAGGTTTTATTTAATTCAAGTTTTTTTAAAACCTTAAAAATTTTAATACATATTAGTACAATGAATTTTTTTGCTACCTATATGATTTAAATGATTTCTAATGCAATAAAGTTTACTTCCATTTTCGTTGCCCCCCCCATCCACTATATCTAAACTACTTTTTAATGTCTCGAATTGACAACCATTACTAAGCGATGTTACTACAGTATTTATGTTTGAGTCAAATGAAATAAGTTCAAATACACATTTTGGGAAATTATCTAACAGAAAATAGATGATTTGTTTTATAATACTTTTAATGCCCTAATAGAACAAAGGACGTAAATGCATCAATTATATTTTTCTGGAAATAAGTTCTAAAAGGGATATATTCACACCAATCCATAAAATTGCGGTCATTGTATTTAAGGAAATCAATTATTCAATTTTTGCGTTAGCATTTTGTGCAGACGTGTGGCATTTAATGACTGCCCTAACTTCAGAAATGCTTACCAATAATTTAAGTTCATAAACTGAATATTTTAAGAAATTGGTTTATTAACATGCTATGTTCACACTAATTTATAAAATGCATTTTTTTTGTGGCAACCAATTTCTATTGTACACAATATTAAAAAGATTGGATTATTTCCCCATTGTCTTTTTTTCTAGACAAGGTCAAATTAAGCCGTCTTTCATGTAAAATCAATGAATAGGTAATTCAATTCACACCTTAAAGAAAAATTATTGTTCTTTATTTAGCTTTCAAAAGACTCACATTTAGGAAATATTTATTCAAGCCAATTAATTTTTAAAATGCTTCATTTACTCTCTTTACTAAAATGGCTTTCATGGACTTTTTAAGAAATATTTAATTAGGAAACTACACTAATTACAATGTTCTATAATTTAAGTGCTCAGAAGACTACTTCGACTAAAGTAGAAACTTATTAACTCATATTTATTCGAAGACATTACAATGTTATTTTCATGAGAATGACTAAACCAGTCACGTAATTTGTTTTAATAATGTATAACATCATAAAAACATTTTTAATTTTATTTTTTTACCTAAAACGCATTGTTTTTCAACAGCTGTTGAGTAAAATCACGAAAGTTTATTATGAGCTCCTGCTCTAATCCGATAAGTCTATTAATTTCAATAAATTATTTCGTAGAGACTAATCCAAACAATTAAATTTTAGAATTTATATTTTATTAAACTTTAGGCTTTGATATTCATTTTAGCTACAATAATCGGGGCACACTGCTAACTAAATTCATTAGAACAAATAATACCTGAACACACACACTTGCATAAAGCTCATTTTGAAACAAATGTTGTATTAGAATATTAGTATATATTTATTAATTTTGCTAAGCTTATTGGACACTGCACATTAAATTCATGACAGAAAATATCCATAGTCGGAGATACAGACGGCTCTTTCTTAAAAGACTATTTTATTAAAATAATTTCTAGACAAGGTATTAGGACTAGTATTTATTATTACTAGGGTTGTTGTTTGTTGTTTCTTATGCCTACACTGGCAGACCAGAGGAGTGCCAGGCCCGTCGAAGACGGCAAGAGGCGAGGGGGGCGCACCTTCCATGTTATTGAGCCCCATTGGGAGGAAGTCCGACTTTGCTCGACATACATGACACATCCGTTTTTACAGGAAGGTCCCCTTTCATACATCCATTCACTCACACATATCGTAATTTAGATCCCAATCAGAGGCTGATAACCCCCTGATCAGGTACCCCCAGAGGTATTGATTTGGTATGGGAACATGGGGGACATTGTGACCACGACCTATTTAACGTGCCCCAGTCACCATTAGTGAACACGACGGTCTTTAGCCAGGTCGAAGCGCCGATCTCGCAATCATCAGAATTGGAGGCTCCGCCGAGGACAGAACCCACAATCCTTCTGATGTGAGCCCGACGCTCTACTGACTGAGCTACCTAGGGTTATCAGGTACACTGAGACTGCACTGTAAATTCAGTATAATGGCATAATATTCAGAAATATTATCGGATATACAGGATATCCCAAAAGTTCATTTTGTAACGAATGTTTTATTAACATATTTGTAAAATATTCATTTTCACTAATGTTATAGTATACTACACAGTTAATTCACGATATAAAATATTCGTTACATAATGGCAATATATAATGACAAATGAGACCCCAATACACACATAAATGTTGAGAGCAATAAAACTTTTATTAAAATATAATTATAAGTATGATATTTTAGCGATTTATACTACTGATCACACACACACACACAACACAATTCGTAACAGAAAAAATTAACGCGATTATTCTATTAAAATTTCAGTATAGTGATCCTTTTTTCGTTGTGTTGTCACGACACAATTAGTCCTTAACTGGAGACATTAAATACGACTATGTTATTAAAATAGTATTCTGGTGGTAGGTGGAGGGGTATTGTATAGTAAATTTATGACATAGCAAAGAGATCCATAAAGCTTATTTTAAAACGAAAATTAAATATTAGCGCAATAAATAAAATATTAACACAATATTCATGTTTACTAGAGTTAAAGAATACAACACGCTAAATTCAGGATAGAAAATATTTACGAAGACCCAAACTGAAGGATGATAAATAATGAATATTTTATTAGAATATACAAGTATAAAGTTTTATTTCAGCAATATTGTTATCAACACTCACGTGGCAAACAATTCATAACGAAACCAATAAACACGAACAAATGCACATACTCAATCCATGACCAAGCTAAAACGAATTTAATTCCCAAATGCCTTTTCTCTCATTACACAGACACTTAGCCACATTCCTTGAAAATACAATGGCACTTGTGATTGCCCCACGAAATTGCTGAAGGTCAAATCAATCGCATTGATCCAGACTCTTAGATTGCTTCAATTTTTTATCTCCTCTTCTCGGATGATGTCGTAGAAATTCAACTTTCATCTTGATCTTTCGGCGTCAGAAATAAATCAACTACTCCCGCCAGTTCAGAAAGGAAGTTGGATTCAGATAAGTTTTTCCTTTCGGTGCTCGATAAAAATAGATACACGTCAACTGCTGAGTTATTCGAGGGGACGTCCGTCAATTTATTATATATTCGGAGCTCGCCTTTTATTTTGATGGGCATTTGGGTATCGATTTAATATTCCACGAATTAAATTGAGCCTTCCAAACGATTTCGGTCAGATATCTCTTTCATCAAGACCCAACCATTTTTTTTATAATGATACCTCTCGTCATCAAGATCCAAACAGTTATTTTAATGATGATATCTCGACATCTAGAAACTTTGGATATTTTTTATGATTAAAATATTAAGTTCTTGCTGGGCTTCTTCTAATAATGGAACTCGTCATCAAGATTCAAACGATTATTTTAATGAGGATATATTTCATCAAGATATTGTCAATATTTTTTATGATTGCAATATAAAGTTCTGGTCGGTTTTCTTCAATGATGGAATATCTCGTCATCAAGATACCAACGATTATTTTAATAATACATCGTCAAGATACTGTCGCTATTTTGTATGATTATTAGATCAAATTCTGGTTTGTTTTCTTCTAATAACGCGATATATCTCGTCATAAAGATCCAAGTAATTATTTTAATGATGATATATCGACATCAAGAACCTGTTGATATTTTTTATGATTACAAGATTAAGTTCTGGCTGGTTTACTTCTAAAGATGGAACTCGTCGACAGGATCCAAACAATTATTTTAATGATGATATCCTGTCATCAAGATACTGTCGACATTTTTTATGAATACAAGATCAATTTCTGGTTGGTTTTCTTATAATAACGCGATATATCTAGTCACCAAGATCCAAACAATTATTTTAATGATGATTTCTCGACATCAAAAAATTGTTGATATTTTTTATGACTACAAGGTTAAGTTCTGTTTGGTCTTCTTCTAATGATGGAACTCGTCAACAAGATCCAAACAATTATTTTAATGATGATATCTTGTCATCAATATACTGTCGATATTTTTTATGATTGCAATATCTAGTTCTAGACGGTTTTCTTCAATGATGTAATATCTCGTTATCAAGATCCAAACAATTATTTTAATAATATCTCGTCAAGATACTGTAGATAATTTGTATGACAATAAAATGTTCTGATTGGTTTTCTTCTAATGACGCGATTCCTCATTAGAAGAGAGATCCAAACAATTATTTTAATGATGACTAGCAAAATACCCGACCTTACTCGGTTTGAATTGGTTTACTCTTGATTGAAGAGATAATCAAAATATATAATGACTTACGTTTTTTGTAGAATAAAAATTTATTTTAACATCTTTCACCATCTTTATATTTTCTACAACTTACTTTGGACACAAATCCTACACATGCATATCCATTCATGTAATACATTTCAAATACATCGCACAATTGCTGTATGACAAAGCTACAAAATGACGAAAGGTGATACTAAGGTTAGTACTATAAAAGACGATTTATAGGAAGATTTGGAATTCCCTTTCTTAAGTTATTTTCATGTTCAACTCAATTAATTAAAATTACGATTTACGGCGAGTGCTCTCGCACTCATCGTCAACAAAACAATATTTTTTTACTTGTGGCATTCTTGCCTCCGGTATGCGACATTGTGAAATTTTGCAATCGTCTCCTGTCATTATTACAACGAATTTTTTAATGTTGGAAAAAGTTCCAGTTTGGATTAATAAACATTATTATTCTTTCAATAACGGCATTATTCTTTAAATAACGGCATTATTCTTTAAATAACGGCATTATTCTTTAAATAACGGCATTATTCTTTCAATAATGGCATAACTACACTTAAAATTTACTGAAAATTTATACTGACTTACCTAACATTTTTAAGTCTAATACTTTGTGGTGCTGTTGCGTGTGATGAGAAGGAAGACACATTTATTAAAATAATAAATATTTAAAACAGAAAACAGCGAAGTAAAACAAAATAAAAGATGTCGCAAAAAATTGTTCTAAAGATATTAATTTGTGATTCAATTTTATCTCTTGATCTCGCACGGTTGCCACAACTTACAACTAAAAGTGTACAAAATTTAGAAATGTGAAATTAATTCAGAGCGAAAGAACCAGAAAAAATATCACTGCTCGCGCGATCGTGTTAATTCTCGTTTCATTGAAAAATATCGTCTGTCCCAAATATTCGGAAATCGTTTTCATTGCGCAAAGAATAAAAATAAGACTCGAAATAAATGAAGTATAAAAGATGAAATTCCATAAAAAAAATATAATTTTTTGAAGAATAATTACTTTTTCAGCAGTACTGGTAAAGCAATCGAAGTAATCGTAATATTCAATAGACATTCCAATTTTTCCAAAACTACCAAATTATGGTTGATTTAAGTATACTTACTCAGGTGTTTTAGCATGAAACTCAACTAAATATAATAATAAAGAAATGTTTAATATTGTATTCACTAAACTAATAGATAATGTATAAAATAAAATACAACGCAATCAAATAACTGGAATACAATTCATGTAATGTCTACACAAACACACAAACACAAAATCGAGCATAGAACAGAAAGACGGACAGACAGACTTTCGCAACCAATGCCACTCACTAAATCAAGATAAGTACTCACTGTATGCAAATTTTCATGAAAATATCTTAAACCGCGTGGAAGTGTATAGGGCACAACATACAGACAGACAGACAGACGGACAGACAGACAGACAGACACCAAACGAGAAAAAGGCGGATTCGGCATCAGAAGGGTCCGAAACGGATAGAAAACTTGAATGGGTCGAAAATATTGAATGTACAAACAAAAACTCCATTCTTATTTATATAGATATCTTGTCATCAATATACTGTCGATATTTTTTATGATTACAAGATCAAGTTCCAGTCAGTTTTCTTCTAATTACGGAATATTACAGCCAAAAAGGTGGCAAATGGCAGTAAGGTCAACTAGAGAAAATGTCTGCTCATTATCTGGGTCAGGTCATGGTATATTCTAATAAGATACATGGAGTACGTGTGAGCTACTTCCTGTTCCTTCTGCTGATCGACTGGTTTGAAGGTATATCACGTGGTTATGGGAAAACAATGTTCCTAAATTGGAACAAATTATCGATTCGTTAAACTGATTATTCAACATGATTAAAAACACTTGTTTGCGCTTCACTAGTCAATCGGTACAGGTCGATTCGTAAGCCCACTTGATTTACCCACCTGAGATAATCATCATAGTTCAGTTCATTTTTTTTCCAACAGTGACTTTATGTCAGTATTTTTCTTACGTTTTCTTAGTTTCTTTAATAACAAAAATTTAAATCCTACGTAATCGACAGATTTTCGTCGATTTACTTAATTTTTCAATACCGGTGATTTCTTTATTGAAATTGGTTCGCTAAATAAAAAAAATGACTTGCTTAAAGATCTTCGCAAATTAAAAAAATTTATTTGATGCCATAAAACACAAGGGGTCTATATTTAAACGCATATTGGATTATTATTCATAACGACTTAGGAGATAGAGATAAAAGTAGTAATGAATTCATAGATTTAAAGATTGGTTAATGAAACCATATTATATTATAAACAGTTAAACCCTCAGACGGAGCAATTTAAATTAGTTATCTTTAATCAAATTTATACAACGTATAATTTTTATTGATTTAAGAATTGAATTTTTTTTTATTACAGAAAATTAAAAGAAGTTTCTCTCTAGGTTTTCTTCGTTACAGAGGAGGATAAGGCATTTAATTTTAGTGAACTACTATAACCATATTTACGTGACGAATAAATTTAATGTTTGTGTAACTAAGTTCCTTTAACAATAAGTTTATATTCTGAACAAATATAAGCATGTATATTGGATTCATTAACCAACTATTACTACATTTGCAGTTGTGTCAGAATGCAATTAGTCATAATGTTCTCTTCATCTGGGTCAGCATATAACGTATACTTGGAAAATAAAATATTTTAGCAGAATCAAGCCAAATCTATACGAGTTAGCTGCTCAACGGTAAATATCAAAACAAAATAAAGCTTTACGCTTAGTCCGTTACAGTTCTTTACTTAACAATACATGTTTCTTAAGTTTTGCAATGTTTTAAAGTTTACGTATATATGTTGAGAGAGAGAGAGAGATTTAACCTATGCAATATATTTCTACACTAGATGATCTGGTGCTTGAATCTTACCTTCGCGTCAAAAATTACTCTACATCACGCAACCTCTGAGGCAGAAACTTATTCCAAACTTTTACAAGTTTTGGGTAAGCCCAAACAATTTGTTGTTTTTACTAGGATCTTCTTTCCCCTTGAAGAAGTAATGAAGTTTCGTCTCGACAAAATATTTCGTCCTTAGCAAAGTTTATCAGATCTTCTATTGGTAATAAAATGGAAAATTAATCATTCACCATGGAACAAAACTGAAAGAATGCATGGATGTTGGGGCTTCCTGCTCAACCGATATGTTGGCGCCCTGGCGACTTTCGATGGCAGTGCCTTGGCGACTTTTTCATGCATCGCAACTGCGCATGCTTGCGCGTCTGTGTGATATGCTCACGTGTGAAATGTACTTAATACGCAATTCGTATTGAATTGCAATCTTCAAGCATCATGGAACACGCTTCTTTTGTTGAGAACTACATTCCGATATGGAAATTAAATACAGTCAACTTAATTGGTTTTATTACATTCGGCCCATAGCACGGTGTGTAAAAGCTTTTGAAAATATTCAAGCGTTTTACGAAACGTTAAAAATCAAGATGATGATGTTGTAAAACTACCCTATTGATCATTTTTACCAAAACGTTTTACAGTCCATTTGAATATGTTTTAACTCAATTTGGAAACTATACATCCATTTTCTAAGCAAATAAATTGAAATCTGAGTTTGTCCCTACAACGAAAATATTTTTGTTTCGCAAAACTATTGTATTCACGGAAGAATTATTCGTAAGGAAAAGAGAATGCCAACGAGCACTTCTTGAACGTTATTGAAAAAGGTTATAATATATTAATTAAGGTGTTTTGTTCCCAGAGAGGAAATTCACTGATGCGGTATTGCGATAGGAATTCTCAAATATCGAACTATTAATCAGTGGATCTGGGAGCACAGTGAAGCATGTAAAGCATTTGTAAATTAAACATATTTATTAGATGTGTTCCGGAATTTCACTAAATATCTGCTTTAACGCGAATCTTAGCTATTTGAACTCCGAAAACATGTGCTCTATACGACTATTTTATTGTAACAAGATACGTTCAAGCAAGCTTTGAACAGTTTTTTGAATAATCACGATTATTTTAAACGTCCTAGTGCTTGTTCCAATGCAGTTGTTAAGTAATTAGCATAACTAACCGTATCTTGATGGACGATGTATCTCGGCGTTTCCAAAGCTGACTATATCTTGATGGACGAGATATCTCGGCATTACCAAAGCTGACTATATCATGATGGACGAGATATCTCGGCATTACCAAAGCTGACTATATCTTGATGGAAGAGATATCTCGGCATTACCAAAGCTGACTATATCTTGATGGACGAGATATCTCGGCATTACCAAAGCTGACTATATCTTGATGGACGAGATATCTCGGCATTACCAAAGCTGACTATATCTTGATGGACGAGATATCTCGGCATTACCAGAGCTAACTATATCTTGATGGACGAGATATCTCGCCATTACCAAAGCTGACTATATCTTGATGGACGAGATATCTCGGCATTACCAGAGCTGACTATATCTTGATGGACGAGATATCTCGGCATTACCAAAGTTGACTATATCTTGATGGACGAGATATCTCGGCATTACCAAAGCTGACTATATCATGATGGACGAGATATCTCGGCATTACCAAAGCTGACTATATCTTGATGGACGAGATATCTCGGCATTACCAAAGCTGACTATATCTTGATGGACGAGATATTTCTTCGTTAGAAAAACTGGCCATATCTTGGTGGACGAGGTTATCTCGTCATTAACAAAACTGACAATATCCTGATGTACGAGATTTCTCGTCATTAACAGAACTAACCATATCTTGATGGACGACATTATCTCATTATTAGCAAAGCTGACCATATTTTGATGGATGAGATATCCCCATCATTAGTAAAACTTATATCTTTACGGACAAGTTATACTGTCATTAGCAAAACAGGACATACCTGTATTTTGTTGGATTAGACATGTCATCAAAACCACATGGAGTGTTAAACTACTGATGTTTAATAGATTATTTATTCCAAGTTCTCTTAGGAGAAATAAAGACATTCATTATACATACAAGCGCCAATCTTGCATCTATGTATTTCTGTTATAACAGTCGACCAATTGGTCTAGGTCAAGATGCTGACATCTAAATCGAAATGCTCTTGGGGTAACAAACATTGGTGTTTGTCCGTCAGGAACGAAAACGTAATGCCTTTTCATAAAGCCTAGAATATGTATAGAATATGACTAAAATATTATTTCGATGCAACGTGTAAAGTGTATCAATCTCCCATGCAACAGCTGTGTGTGTATTTCAAAGCTCAAAATTGCTACTTTGCATCACACAAAACTTTTTCCTTTTCTCATCCAGTCATCTTTCACGTTGCGGTAAGCCATAAAACCTTCGTTGCCTTAGTATCCCATGTTGTAGTTGAGTTGAGTAGACCAGGGTAACGCAGATAGGTTTCAAAATTTCTTATAGTGTCATACAGAGAAATATTTAATTTGAAGGTCAGTTTATGGGAAGTGTGGGATTTGGTATAGAACAGGCAGCAACAAGGGTTTCAAAGATGCAAGCGTTGCAATTTATAAAAAATGTGTAATCTACCACCTATTACTGAACTTATTGAAACTAGAAACCATTTTATTGCGAGATTTTCGATGTATTTTCCGGATAAAGTTATGTAATGACTTTTAAAATCGATAATCCTATTGTGTCGATGCTTTTTTACTCCTGAATATCAAAAATAATATCCAGACACAAAACAATTTAATTTCTGTTATTTTGTATTATATTTCGGGAATCGTTTTCGAATTGTTTCTACCTGGAATTTAATTTCCGAATGTAGAGAGAGAGAGAGAGTGAAAGATTCAGGAAGTATACAACTTTTGATTTCCAATAGACGTCTTTAGTTTTCCGCTTTTATTGTTTGTCTTCTCTCACTGTATTTCAAAACTAAATCATTTGGTATGCATCAAATGCTGACGTTGCATATTTCAGAAAATAGTTACGGGGGAAATATCAATATTCAATATATTTGGAAACAGCGAAAAACTTGGTGCTACGGGAATTGAAATTTCGTGTTGAAAATATCTGTGTTTGATATGCATGTCAATACAACACAGAACTGAAATATATATATACGCATAAAATAATATCGAGACTATTTGCACTGTGTTGTAGACCTGTAAAAATAAAATAAATACATCACCGCGTATGTGTTTTGTAGAGATATGCTTTCGACATTCACATATATATATATATATATATATATATATATATATATATATATATATATATATATATATATATATATATATATATATATATATATGTACTTATATCATTCAAATACGTAATTTAATGAAAGATCAAAATAAAAATAAAAATCATATGAATTAAACCAGAAAACGAAAGTTAGAAGAAAAGTTAAAACTAACCATGCAAGCGCGCTGAAAGCTGCAGACATAGCATGGCAAGGAATATATTTTTCTTAAACAAGAGGAAATTCACAAAATAAAAACCAAAAGGAATTTATTGAAAACGAAAGTGTTGGTGGATCAGGGCGTCATCAGGGAGGAGCCTGATCCATACAACACAAAATGGTGTTTTCTACGAATATGAGCCGCAAAATGCTAAGAAATTGCTCATGAGCAATTTAATCAAGTCCTGATGATTTGCAATGTATCTCACCATGTTAATAACTTTAACCCTCGAGCCCTTGTTACAATGCAATATTCCTGAGTCATGCGATTTTATGGTAGAGGTTTGCTATTTTTACCACAGGGGCAGTCAAGTTCGTCAAAATTTCATATAATATATAATATTAGTATTGATATTGGTATTGGTGTGGAGGTAGCTTTATCTTTATATACAGAAATGGCGAGGAATTAAATAGAAGTAGTGTATGCGTAGATCGCTTGTTAAAAATAGTGGTACTTACAGACTGGTCTTAGACATTAGGCAATGGTTGCTGATTTTAGCAGTAGATATGGCGTTACATAATAAAATACAAAGCATCATCTGAACGTGTCCTGCATCAGCGACACTCAGTGCCCAATGATAAAGACCAATCTGTGAGTACCACTCTTTTGAACTTATCATCTACACATACACAACATCTATTTAATTCCTCGAATTATGTATAGAAACGATAACGCTACATCCACACCAATACTAATAATGCATACTTATATGAAATGTTGACAAACACTTAGTGTTTGTATGACCAGTGAGATATTTCAATTCAGATTTGCACACGGCATCTTTATTCAATGGATTAATCTTCTGTATAGGTGTATATCATCGGTTTAGAGCAGAAACTCATTAACTAACGAAAACGAATATGTTTAACTGTAATGCATTTTTTTAACTGAAAGTCTAACTATTAAATTCCAGGTAAAAAATATGAATTACCTTCCTAGCATTAAGTTTATTTTAAACAGTTTACTAAATGTTTTTCTAGCCATCAGGAAAAAAAGCAGTCATAGTCGCAGTAAAGTTGTCAGTTAATACGTTTCTGCTCTAGCAGCGATATGTACAATAGCAAAAAATCCGTTACATTTATATCCAAATTTACAACGCTTACACGCCACTAATATATATGAAGAATCATCATCTCATTCAAACCGAATTTCCAAATTTCATCTCAACATTACCTACACCGATAATATATTCAGCAACACATTACAGAAACTGTACCATTCAAACCTCAAAACGTCCTCTTTCTTCGTGAAAAGTTATTTAAAAACACCAGAAAATGGTGAAAACAACGCCCTCTCCCGGGATCTAACAGGAAAAATCCGGAAAAGATGCATCCCATGGAATAAGCATCGAGCGAATCCCAAACTTTATCTCCAGGAGATGTCCTGGATTTTCTACATGACAAATCCTCGACTGCTAAAGTTGCAGTGAAAAACAATCAAGAAGAAAATAAAAAAAACACCGCCCAGTAGCAGTCGACGAAGGGCGAAAAACTTTGAAACCCCGAGAAACCGTAATCAATAAATGTCTTTCCAGGGAAGATCTTGACTGTAACTGCGACTGTATCTTTTGCAGGAGTGCTGGAGGCATTTTGGAATTTAATAGTCAGCGTCCACCGAAGCTAATAACATTTCCAGTTAGCTAGATGATGTTCCTTAAAAATATTCCTTATGAATATAATTTCGTGGGATACGTACTCCCCCTATTCCTATTTATTAAAAGAAACTTGGCACAGCTTCAGTCTACGTTTATCACGGTTGCAATGGTCTTGGCGCTTTTCTTTAACGCACAAGGAAATAATTATTTCATATATATATATTTTTTTTTTCTTCTTTTTTTTTCTTTTTTTTTCTTTTGGCAACGAAAATAACACGCTTCAGAAGCTTATTTGTAAACATTTTAAATATATATTGCATTACGTAAATAATATAAAAAAAAAAATATATACACAAATGAAATATATAAAATACAACCTGAGACGACAGTATTGTACCGTGACGTAAATTAAAATGATAGAAAATTCCACAACTGACGAAAAACCTTTACAAGAACCAATGAATTCAAGGAACAAAATTAAAAAGGATGAATAAAATCAAAAGATGGTTTAAAATTTAAATAACCAATGCAATAAAAAAAATTAAACAAACCAATGAAATTAGACGACAATTCAACGCATTTTAAAAGAACTTTCTAGAATATTCAAAATGATAATTTAAATTTTCCGCTTTCCGAGGTTAGTTTAAAAAACGAAATTACCGTAATACATGGGTTGCTTTAACCCGCAATTACTCGCTATTAAAGTGCGCCCAAAAAGCGCCAAGGCTGTTGCTACCGCGATTAATTACTGTTCTAGGAAATGTTTACGTAGTATAATTTGGGATGAAGGTAGATTTGATATTAGAAAGATGACGGGCATACTACATTCACAACTTTTATTTGTAGAAGTAATGGAATTAAGAGCCAGTATGTAGACTGCAACTGAAAAAAGCTTGTGGTATCTACAATTTCTTTACAACTATCTAACCTATCTAAAAAGAACTTGTGATATATACAATGCCATAATTACATTAACCTCTAAGTTCTGTGAGCTATGTAATTATTTAATTAGCCAAGTAGGTGTAGTTAATTGCATTGATATAAAAAAACTCAAAAGTTTATTACAAAGCATCCTTGCAAACATTTTGAATCCAAGGTGTTCACTGGAAGAAACGATAATGATCTTCCAAAATCTGTAATTGGGATTTATCCCGTACCGTCTCGTCAATAGCCCGCTGTGTTGCTCTAGTGCGACGTTAGTTAAAATACCTAACTAACTACAGAACATCCGTAAAAGCTCACGCATTGAAATTTTAAATTTTATTGGTACAACTCTAGTGCCAATTCCAAACATTAGTATGGTATTAACATTAAAAAGGTTAGATAAGTAGTGTTTAAACACACTAGAAAACAAAACGGGCTACTAACAACGGTCTGGTATCAATCCTGAAAGGAAAGATCCAAGTACAAAGCGTAATTTTGAGCTGAGAAAAGAGCACTTGAGCTGGCACCCCATTCTCCAAATGTTGAGAGATTTCATATGGAATTCCTCAGTAATTTAATCTTCCAGTGGGATTAGACGGATTTCGTCCATCAGAGTCTAAGCAAATTTGCTTATGACAAGTTATCTTGTCATAAAGCAATTGGCGATTCTTTAATGAAGACGAGATATAGATCGTGACAGCGTTCTTATAGTGGCGTGGTACCAAGCGAAGAATACCATCAGAGGGGTTTATGAGGTTGGTTTGATTTGAGTGACTGTTGGGTTTTACTGTAGAAGGTCCATAGCTAATGGTGGCTAACTGCTCATGGATGTATTAGAATAAATGAAGGAGTGAGTGGAAGAAGAGGTATGTGACATTTTTGTAGTTTCGAGGTATTTGGCCTTAAAGTCAACATAATACCAGAATTGAAAGGAGTTTGGGATTGGTGGTGTATGTATCCGCTAAAATAATCGATAGATTGCTCTAGTTGTCATCACAGTCATACCACACCCCGAGGCATCTTGAAAACAGCAGTAATCCCAAAATGTAAACAAATATCACGTAACCCCTTCTTCTACTCACCCCTTCAATTGATCTATTCACTGAGAGAATACATTATAAGCAGCTTCTATAATATTTTCATTGGTTCAATATGAAAAGATACTTAATATGAATTACATTTACAACGATTCTAATTAAATTTTCAAGTACTTTTCAAGGTGACAAATAATACACAACTGTGGTTTCTGCAGAATCTGTGGTGTATATAGCAAGGGCAGTTTATACGTGAATCATATGGACTTTGTTTATTTGTTGAGTACGAAATGGAGCTAGTTGCAAATATCTAAGCAAATTAGCATATCTGTAGAGCATCGCATCATCTTAGGTTAAAAAGTCACACACTTATTTTATAGAGCGTGTATGATATTAATAGATAATGCATTGCATGAACTTTATTAATGTGTTAAGAAGATGTAGGTATTTGAATTAACACCACACTGGAGAAATACAACAATCTATTGGTGTCAGTTGTCGAAGTTCGAACCTGACCTATCGAACCTCATCTGGTACTCCAATCTCAAAACTTACACACCACACCAATGTGTGGTCATTTGATGCTAATGTAGTTTAAAATTGCACCAGGACCACGCTGAAGACTGTCTTAAGTTCGATCAAGTTTCAAACTCGCGACAATCTGGATGCACTACTCTCCCAACAGATCTGTGGCAACCCTTGTTACATTAGAATTAACACATCATGCAGATAGAGTACAAGCTTGGATGAATCATTATATGCATGCATATTTTAAGATGACATACAACAATAAGTTTTGATTTTATAAGAATTTGTGTGATCTTGTATATTGAAGATCATATGCCGTCTCTTTTTCTTAAATTGTCTGGATGTATTTATAAATTTAATTGGGAAAATACATTAACGTAGTCAGTAGTTAAAGGATGATATTCCTAAAGAATTCTATGTATAGGAATATCAATTCATGGAATGCATGCTATACTACTGTGTGATAAAGTAAATGGTTTACGGGAAATAATTTGGGAAATAGTTTTGATAGCAGAGACAGATTACTAGTATGTGAGACATGCAATGTTTATTTCTTGAGTAGGAAATTTAACAGTTAAGGAATTTGGAAAATATGAATATAAAGAATTTTATGTATTGGAATATAATTTTGTGAAATGCGTGTTCTACTACTATTTAATAAAGGGAACGGTTTACGCGGAATATTTAGGGAAATAAGTAATTTTTATAACAGCTACAAATGATTGGTATATGCCAGATATGCAATATTTATTTCTTAAGTAATAAATTTGACAGTTAGCAATTTGAAAATTTTGAATAAATATTCTCTCTCTCTCTCTCTCTCCTCTCTCTCTCTCTCTCTCTTTTCTCTCTCTCTCTCTCTCTCTCTATATATATATATATATATATATATATATACAGGGTAGTCCCGAATTCATGGTACAAACTTTAATGGTAGGTACAGGACATTGTAACAATGATTTATTGTATAGGAATGTATAGTCGCAAGTGACGCGGTGAGGCGTAAACAGGGGAAATAAAAGGAAAGAGAAATGGAGTTATCGGTTGGTATCATTGCCGGTAGAGGGCAGTACATGTCTAGCCGCTGTTGAACATGATGCATCGCAGTAGGGAAAAGCGCCATTCACAATTGTGCTGCCGTAGACGATGGGTGACTTTACGTATGCAGAAAAAGCAGACATGCATTACATGTACGGCCGTGCAAATGGTAACGGCAGAGCTGCGTTACGAATGAACTTTGAACGTGTACGCCAATCGCTCCACCGACAATGTCAAGCATGTATCGATACTGGTGGACGCAATTTTGAACAATTACTGTAAACATGACACTTGTCAACAACGCTTTCAATAAAATCTTTGTTTTTCCTTTCGGCCGTTATTTCCCCTGTTTTCGCCTCACCGCGTCACTTGCGACTATACATTCCTATACAATAAACTATTGTTACAATGTCCTGTACCTACCATTAAAGTTTTTACCATGAATTCGGGACCACCCTGTATATATATATATATATATATATATATATAGGAATACCGATTCGTGAATACATGCTTTACTACTATTTAATAAAAGAAATAATATAATTTTGTTATAATTTTGATAGTTTTGATTATAATTTAATATAGCATATATAAATTATAATTTTGTTAGCAGCTTATAAATATTTAATTTTGATAGCAGCTACAGATGACTGGTATGCCGGGTTCGTAATATTTATTTCTCGTGTAAGAAATTTATTATTTACGCAGCTCATAAAATATTGTATCAAACGCCCCATCCACATATCGTTCGGCTGTTCGACTGTAGTGGATGATTCCAAAAACTTCTATAATTTCTACGCTTTTGCAAGTACTTCTAGTACAAAATAACAATTATTTTTCTTTTTTAAATGATACACGCATATTCACTGTAACTATAATTTTAAGTATGCTGCTAAAAACGTCTTATAAAATTAGTTAATACAATTTGATCACGTTCAAACGAAAATGGCGCATATCACCCATAAAAATCGGACGTAATGTACAAGGGACCATGCTTAAACACCTCCACTCCTATAATTAAGTCTCCAACATCTGATAATTATAGGTGTGTGTACAAATACTCTCAGACAACTATAGATATAAACAAGTAAGAACGTATAGTACAGATTGTATACGTGATAATTAAAAAAAAAAAAACTAAAAACGAATCTGTAAAATGATAAATACAACTAGTTCTTATCATCACCTGCGTAATTATATTATTGATACCTGACTGAGCATTTACAGTAATGTTTTCAAATAAACTACACACACTTACGGAAAATTTAAAAATGCCTCATCTCGCGCGAACTCTAACAAACTGATACTTTTAGCATCCAATCAGCTTTACTAAATAAAGCCCCCGCCTTTAATATTCCATAATAAACGAAACGGCCATTTTTGATTACTGCGTCGTTAAAATAAATCATAACCGTCTTCGAAAAGCCCATCTCCTTTAAAAATTCAGACGTCACGTGTTCGTTCTGACGTCAGCCAATAGAATCCGACTTTAATTACCATTGCCACTCATAAGCATTTATTGTTCGAATTTCCCGAGAAGTGTTGCAAGGGAAGGCAGTTTATTGCAGGGAAAAGTCGAGGCTGCTATTGTCCGATACTGTCCTCCGGAATCTTTTGCTATTATATTAATGAGAACGACACATTCATCTGTTCTAATTAAAGTGCCGTGTGGGGCAGCGATAACGGCGACGATAAATTTTGGTCTTTGGAGTTTGTTTTAATTAATATTGCTTGGTAGTGTGTTGGCATAGGGAAGTGTCTCGTTGCGTTTGAAAGACCTAGTTATAAAGAAGTGGACGTGAATGTTTTTAGTCTTTAAGGATATCAGACGCTTTGTTTCTATTATCGCTTCATGTGTAAATCCTGACCTTTGGTGCTGTGTAGTCTAAAAATTAATGTGTCTTACAATATGACATTTTAGTCATGTTTGATAAATTTTGATCTCTGGAATTTGTTTTAATTAATATTGCTTGGGAATGTGTTGGCATTGGGGAAGTTTCACGTTGCGTTTGAAAGACCTAGATATGAAGAAGTGGGCGGGTATGTTTTTAGTCTTTAAGGATATCAGACGCTTTGTTTCTATTAACGCTTCATGTGGAAATACCTGACCTATGATGCTGTGTAATCTAAAAATTCATGTGTCTTATTACATGACATTTTAGTCGTGTTTGATAAATTTTGGTCTCTGGAGTTTGTTTTAATTAATATTCCTTGGGAGTGTGTTGGCGATTGAATGACCTAATAATGAAGAAGTGGGCGTGAATGTTTTTAGTCTTTAAGGATATCAGACGCTTTGTTTATATTACCGCTTCATAAGGAAATAAATCTGACCTTTGATTATCTGTTCTCTAAAAATCAATGTGTCTTATAACATGGCATTTTAGTGATGTGTGATAAATTTGGTCTTCGGAGTATTTGTAATTAATAATGTTTGGTGTGTGTTGGTATTGGGGAAGTGTCTCGTTGCATTTGAAAGCCCTAGTTATAAAGAAGTGGCCAAGTGTGTTTTTAGTCTTTAAGGATATCAGAAGCTTTGTTTATACTATCGTTTCATGTGGAAATACGTCTAACCTTTGATGCGTTGTAGCCTAAAATTAATTGTGTCTTATAACATGGCATTTTAGTCATGCTTGTTAAATTGGGTCTTCGGAGTTTGTTTTGATTAATATTGTTTGGGAGTGTTGTTGGCATTAGAGAAGTGTTTCGTTGCGTTTGAAAGATCTAGTGATGAAGAAGCGGGCGGGGATGTTCTTAGTCTTTAAGGATATCAGACGCTTTGTTTCTATTATCACTTCATGTGTAAATACTCTTTTTTTAATGCTGTGTTGTCTAACAATTAACGTGTTTTATAACATGACATTTTAGTCATGTTTGATAAATTTGGTCTTCGGATTTTTTTAAAATTTATATTGCTTGGGAGTGTGTTGCATTGGGGAAGTGTTTCGTTGCGTTTGTAAGCCCGAGTTATGATGAAGTGGGCGAGAATGCTTTAAGGTCTTTAATGATAACAGACGCTTTCCTTATATTATCGTTTCATGTGGAAATACGTTTGACCGTTACAGCCTAAAAATTGTGTATGACATTTGACTTGTAACATGACATTTTAGTTTTGGGTTTATTTTAATTAATATTATTCTGAAGTGTTGGCACTGGGGAAGGGTTGCATCACGTGTATGTATGTTGGAGATAATCAAGAAGTACGGTAGGTAAATCTTCATCTTAGTGAGGCTATTGGACTTCTTGTTTACATTAACTGTTTACTGGGAAGAAAGAAGTTTGGCCTTTGATGCTTTATAGTCTAAAATTAATGTGCTTTATAACTTGATTTTTTTGGTTGGAGTGTATTATTGTCAATATTATTCTATAGTGTTGGCTTTAAGGAAATGCCACGTTTGAAGATTTGTGCTTGAGCTATCAAATATTGTGCTGCAGTTATCAATTATTGTGCTGGTGTTATCATGTATTGTGCTAGTTTGTTTTTATCTTTGTGGAGGAAGTACTTGACATTTGTATAAAATACTGTTTACTGACAAGGTAGTTTGACGTTTTTCCTAATTAGCCTAAAATAAATATTTTTTATGAATTACTGATTACTGTTCAGGACATAGTAGAAAATAAAAACGAATTATTATTAGGTTAAGGAAAATAGGCACTTTGTATATAGTGCCGTGTCGTGTAGAAATAAGTTTGACCTTTGATATGTGTGTCATTAATGAGTTCTCTTAACGTGATCTTTAAGTCATTGGATTTTATTTTATTTAATATTATTCTGCAGTGTTGGCATTACGTAAGACACACGTTACGATTAGATACTGGAGGAATTAAGAATGGTGGTAGATTAATGTGTGTTAACAAACGATTTGTGGAAGTTTCCAGAGTGGGGTGCCATATTTTGTTTGACCTCTTCATCTGACCATTGTTCAAAGTAACGTAGTGTTCTCCTCGGATCATTACCTGGTTCCTGATCCTGGTTCATCGCCAATAGCCCGCTGTGTTGTCCAGTCCAATGTTAATTAAATATCTGCCTACCCGTATGTAGTAGCATTGTTTGCTAGATTGTTATTGGGAAGTTTCATATTGCGTTTGGATGCTGGAGTAATGAATTGTTGTGCGAGATTGGTTTTGATCTTGGGAACATCATACACTTTTGTATGGAGTTTGATGCTTTTTGACTTGAAATTAATGTGTTTTATAAATAGCGATTAGTTTTAATTGACGTTTGCTAAAAGGGCAACTAATTTTCATTCGTAAAATTTAGCATACGAATGTTTTGATAAATATTTGGGTATGTCGACTCACAAGACCACGTGACCTATAAAAATTTGGAAATTAAAGCTTTATACCTAGAAGTTAATGTGTTTTACAAATAATGAGATTAAGGTATACGTATACGTTTATTTATCGATTTTCAGTCAAATAACTGATTTTTTTATTTTGATGCAGAAATATAGTTTGAACTTTTAGCTTTCTAAATCACTTTGAATTTTGTCTCTAGGTCAATTAGAACGCCAGTTATGACGTTTTTAGAAATGCATGTCAGCTATATTTTAAACCGGAAGTTGCCTTCTGCATACCGGAAATTCTTTCTCGATTTCGAGAAACTTGTCAAAAAAACACCTATAAATATTTTTTTAATGCTTCAAAATATGCCAAAACATTTATTTTAGCATTTTGAGATATTTTAAAATTAATATTTTTAAATTAAAGCGTCTGGCAATGATTTTATTTGTGTTTTAAGTAAGCCAAAATTGGCTTCATGTTGTGTATTTACATTTGAATTTTGTTTTGCGCGTATGCTTTTCGTTCTTGAAATCTTGCATTTAAAACAGATTCTTATTTTATTCTACCTACTTTTTAATCAACTTTGGTAGTTTGTCAGCTTATTTACAAACTATGGGGAAAACTCCAGCTCGTAAACGCAAGAGACACTTTCATGGAAATCGCTTTTCGAAAGCGACTCAGTTGCCCACGGCAAGTGAAAAGAAACTTGAATTGTTTCCAAATGCATCTGTAAAAGCCTGTGCAGAACTATCAGGAAACAGGATATGTGATTCTGAGATATTGGCGGACGTTTTTTCTACAGTTTGCTGCCCTTCTTGTTTGAATGCTGGACTGTTGTTGAAGGAAGATAGCAGATTTGGTTTGTGCTCACATTTTTCCCTTCAATGTCAAAATTGTGCATTTGTAAAAGGGTTTTCTTCTTCTAAAAAACTAGGACACTTGCCAGAAATTAATACTCGTTTGGTTTATGCGTTGCGACAACTTGGAAAAGGTATGAATGGCGCTGAAAAACTTTGTTCTACGTTAAATCTGCCACCTCCACCAAGCAGAAACTCTTATACGGCTCACGAAAAGAAGCTTTTAGATGCAGTTCAAGAAGTCTCCCAAGCCTCGATGATAAATGCCGCAGAAGAAGTGAAGTTGTTAAAAGGGAATGCTTCTCATCAAACACAGGAATGCGGTGTATCTGTTGACGGCACTTGGCAGCGCAGGGGCTATTCTTCGCTGAATGGTTGCGTCTCGGCAATAAGCATCGACACCGGGAAAGTTTTAGATGTTGCAGTGCTGTCTGCATATTGTCCAACTTGCAAAAAACTTCAAAAACTCCCCAAAAAGGAAGAATATGAACAAAAAAAGGCAGATCATGTTTGCCAGTGTAATTATGTAGGATCTGCACATCACATGGAGACTGTCGGTGCATCGCAAATATTCAAAAGGTCAGAAATTTCACGAGGCCTTAAATATATACACTATTATGGTGATGGGGATTCGAAAGGTTTCACTGAAGTCAAAGACACGTATGGCAAGGACAGTGTCACCAAACTTGAATGCATTGGTCACATACAAAAAAGAGTGGGCACACACCTTCGACAACTGAAAAAGAAAACTAAAGGACTTTCTGGAAAGGGAAAACTGACCAATACTTTTATCGACCGTCTTCAAAATTACTACGGCATAGCTGTTCGTGACAATGTGGGGAACATAGATAAGATGCAACAAAGTGTTATTGCTGTACTCTTTCACTGTGCATCAACTACAGCGAATCCTATGCATGGACAGTGTCCGACTGGGGAAAAAAGCTGGTGTTTTCATCAAAGAGCTATTGCTCAAGGTAAAACTCCAGAGCAAAAGTACACAGGCCTCCCCAAATACATATTAGCTGCTGTGAAACCTGTATACATGAAGCTTTGTTCTCGTGAATTGCTCAGCAAATGTCTTCATGGAAAGACACAAAACGCCAATGAATGTTTTAACGCTTCCATATGGCAGAGGGTATCTAAAAATGTGTTTGCGGTGTTGAAAACAGTACGTTTGGGTGCATTTGACGCAGTAATCCAATTTAATGATGGGTATCGTG
Organism: Metellina segmentata; assembly: GCA_947359465.1. Taxonomy (NCBI): domain Eukaryota; kingdom Metazoa; phylum Arthropoda; class Arachnida; order Araneae; family Tetragnathidae; genus Metellina; species Metellina segmentata. The sequence continues at coordinate 49,426,421 of OX375883.1, forward strand.
GTTGCCTCAAAGTGCTAGAACAACTTGGGTTTGAAAGTTTGGGACGATACACTGAGGAACGTTACAATTACTTAGACAAACTCCGCGTGAACGAATCTGTACGACACTCTACCCCTATGGCAAAACGGCGAAGAAAAATTCTGAAAGCTACCAGAAAGAAAAAATCTACACAATCTGAAAAGACAGAAGGTGTCTCTTACCAATCAGGTGGATTTTAACTGGGTATTAATCCTTTTTTTAAAGGAATTCTGTGATTATATTACATTTTTGGCTTTTTCTCAAAACCACTATTTTCAAATATGTTACTTTCCATTTTACACAATATATCCAAAAGTTTACATTCAATTGCTTAGAAACTTTCTGTGTATGTTTGTAACTAACAAATGTAAGTGTTGAACTATTATTATGAAATTAGATTGGTAATTTAAGATTTTCTGGGATTTTAAAGTATGAAATTGACAGTTTTTTTTAATTTTTTGAACAATTGTGGGAATTATGAAACACGTAGGAACATATCTTCACCAAATTTAAAGATAATGCTTAGATAATCTTCCAAGTCTAGCAATACTGTTCTTCAAGTGTTTTTAAGTGTCATTTTTTGGAAAATAGTATTTTGTTTTTGTAATTTCACGTTAAGCGTGACTATCACTTTTTGAGTCTTTTTTGACAGTTTTATGCCATTAATTCAAAATATTAAGAAAAATTTTGTCTTCTGTTGTGTTACACTGTTGTTATAACTTATAATGAAATGAAAAACACAAAAAAAATTGGGAAAATATAATTATTTTGAAAATTTGTCTCCGAACGTATACGTATACCTTAATTTGCCATGTCAACTAACTCGAATTCATGAAATTTAACATACAAAAGATTCGATAGCCAATCAGCTGTAGTCAACTCCCAAACCCACGTGACCAACATTTGTGAGCATATAAGACTCCACCCACATGCTCCGTCTATTTCATAACTTGCTCAACACAATAAACGTAATCCAATATCACGATATGAAACAATATTACAAGTCCTACACTGCTTCCACGCCGTTTCACAAACTCATTGTATAATGTCTACAGACAATCGATCAAATGGCACGAAAATCTTCATCGATACATACGTCACTAGCATACAGTTCCGCGATTAATATACGGTGGAAAATCTAAATTCCCAACACGCATCTTCAGCTGCAATATCACGATAAAACGTGATTAATATCGAAATCGCCTGGCAGTTTCGATACTTAATCGTTATCCACTTCGAAACAGCTTTGCAGTTAGGTTTCCTAATGAACAATGCACTGTCCCATTCCTTGGGACACAGTTTTGGTTGTGATATTCCGGTTGCGATTTATGTGTTCTAATTAAAATCGCGTTGCCATGGAGATGACTCTTAACAATAGCATGGAGTGTGGGATTGAAAGATAATTCCGTTGAATGTTTCTAGTGAAACATTTTAATAGGTTTCTACAAATTGCATACCGTTTGTTTGTACTAGGAAACTGTGTGAGGTATAGTTACTTGTAGAATTAATGTTAGAAACATTAAAACTGTAAAATTAACTTTGAAAGAGACAATAAGGTAATATCCTTTTGTATAAGAAGTAAATGTGAATTTGTCCTCAATTTAAATGCAAAAAAAAAGTAACAGTGATTTAGAACTATATAGTTTATGAAGTATTATAAGTAATTTAAAATGACTAGTTGCTCCATATAGAGAAAATCGTAAATAAAGTGTAATATGTTTGATATATTTAAATGATTTTTATTGTATCGTATAACGATGAAGTTGAGTTTCGTACTCAAACGTAAATATATATATTTATATATATATATATATATATATTTATCTAATATATAAAATTTCCATGTCACAATGTTAGTTACCGTACTCCTCCGAAACGGCTTTACCGATTTTTACCAAATTTTATATGCGTATTCAGTAGGTCTGAGAATCGGCTACTATCTATTTTCCATACCCCTAAGTGATAAAAGTTGTTCACCCTTAAAATTTATTTTTTAAATTTTTTGTTTTTATTTTTTTATAATGTGGCATTAAAAAATACATACAACCCTTCATTTTTACTTTTTTATCACCAACCCCTATTTTTTTATGGCCATTTTAGTAATTTATCATTTTTCATCCCTCTCGATAACTGATCAATTATAGTGTTTTTAACTGTACTTCGATTAAAAATCTAAAATTTTTTTAAAGAAAAAAAAACATTTATTTTTATTATTAAAGTTTAATCCTGATATATGCTTAGTGTTACCAATCTTAGATTCTTAAAATTTGCCGCGCGTGTATTTGGCACGATTAGTTCAGTTAATCAAGTTTTAGTTAAACAAGTGATTTACATAACCTTAAAAGTACTCAACACGTGTCACGAGCTCCAACCAACAATGGCTTTTGTGTTGTAAGTATACTTTTTTTATATAATTATTTGAATTTTTTACAACTATTGTTTCAAATTTTTTTTCACAAAACTAATATTTTCGCTATAATCTTGGCCGATGCTGATGCACGTGTGAGCATGCAGCAATTGCGTCAAGAACAATCAGAAGATACACGAGCTGAGCGCAATGAAGTTATTTCATTAATTCTATTTATATGTGTTTTGTACAGTGAGCAATGCCAAGAAAACGCAAAGGGGCTGATTTGAGCCGTAATACAAGTAGGTCCAGAAGTATGAGAGATAAAAGATCCCAAAGAACCGAAGAACAAGTCCAGCAACAAAATGCTGATGCACGTGTGAGCATGCAGCAATTGCGTCAAGAACAATCAGAAGATACACGAGCTGAGCGCAATGAAGTTATACGTTTAGAACAACGACAATCACGCCGTTTTACGGTTAATAGACGAGTCGGTTAATAGACGGAGAACAAATGACCAACAACGCCAGCAGGTACATCGTGCATTTACATCTGATTCATTTTTGCGTCTTAAAATCATCTCCATTGTGGCGTAATGTTGAAAAAGTACAGCTGAAAGTAAATATGCGCGTTCAAATGCTTCATGATCCATCCGCTGAAACATTCTCAAAACAACTCTTAGATATCGGTGATGGAAAAGTTGCTACAGATGAAACTGGATACGTAAAATTACCGACCGATTTCTGCACAATCGCTGATTCACAAGATACTCTCATTGAACAAATATTTCCCAATTTACACACACAGTACATAAATCATGAGTGGCTTGCAGAAAGAGCTATTTTAGCTGCAAAAAATGCAGACGTTGACAATTTAAATTTGAAGATACAACAGTTGTTGCCAGGGAACTTGGTATCATACAAATCTATTGATACAGTTTGGGATGCCAGCGAAGCTGTTAATTTTCCCACAGAATTTTTGAACTCACTGGATTTGCCAGGCATGCCACCGCATAATTTACAATTGAAGGTTGGATCTCCAATTATCTTGCTTCGTAATTTAAACCCGCCACGGTTGTGCAACGGTACGCGATTTGTCATTCGAAAATTGATGAAAAACGTTATCGAAGCCAGCATTTTAAATGGAAAGTTCAAAGGTGAAAATATCTTAATACCACGGATTCCTATCATACCTACAGATGTGCCAATTAAATTCAAACGAATTCAGTTTCCGATTAGATTGGCATTTGCAATGACAATCAACAAATCCCAAGGCCAAACGATGTCTGTTTGTGGCTTAGATTTGAGTACACCATGTTTTTCACACGGGCAATTGTACGTAGCATGCTCTCGAGTCGGTAAACCATCCAGTTTGTATGTGCTCGCTAAAGATGGGCTAACAAAAAATATTGTCCACGCTATAGCATTAAAATATTGATGTTGTTTGTTAGTGTTACTGTCGTAATTAATATGTGATATGTAATTTTAAGAAATAAACTATAATAACTTGAAAATAATATTGTTTGGCGTTTGTTATTTTTATATCCCCTTATCGTTCATAGCGCTCCATGCCCATTTCACGCATATACCACATACTTACACACTTATAATAAGTAAGTTACTTTTTGTCTACACTAGAATTTATCTAGAAACTAGAAATAATTTATAAGGCAAAACAACGTTTGCCGGGTCAGCTAGTATATATATATATATATATTTATATATATATATATATTTATTTATATATATATATATATATTTATATATATATATATATATATATATATATATATATATATATATATATATATATATATATATATATATATATATATATATATTTATATATATATATATATATATATATATATATATATATATATATATATTTATATATATATATATATATATATATATATATATATTTATATATATATATATATATTTATATATATATATATATATATATATATATATATATATATATATATATATATATATATAACATAAAATATACAAAATAACAGGAACATAAAGCACACAAAATAACAAAAAGCAGCCGGGGTGCATTAACCCGAAACCAAACTCGAAACTACCCATGCAAGCGCGCTGAAGCTGCAGACATAGCATGGTAAGCAATATAATTTCAAGAACACAAGAATTTCCAAAAAAAATTGCAACAAAAATCTTAAAAAATGATAAAACATGAAGAAATGTTGGTGAATCAGGGCGTCATCAGGGAGGAGCCTGACCCAAACAACATAAAATGGTGTTTTCTACATATGGGCATCATTAGACTGAAAAATTGCTCATACACTCCCCTATATTACACTCCCTCGGTTTACAGACATACTAAGTAAAACAAAGTGTTTAGAAAAAGTAAGGGGAAATTATTTCAATTACAATTTTTCATGAAGAAATACAAACTTCGGGAAACTAAAAGATGACTTAGTGGTATTCACCAGTAAAAATATCCCTTTGTTCTTGTCTAAGACAGTATAAAAACTCATATAATAAAAGTTTTGAGTCAGAAGGTTTCACTTCTAAGGCCGAAGTCTTATTCCTTATTAAATTCACATTTATGAGAAACTGTGGTTTCACAAATATTTTGGTGAATTGTAATTTCTCATACTACGCTTTTGAGGCCTAAAGGTTTCTTAATAAAGCTTTCTTCGTTCCAAATATCGTTCAGACTTTTAAGAAATATATTTTGTCCTGGAAATTGCAGTATTTCAGTATTTTTTTACACCATGGATGGCATTTTGTCCTTATACGCTATTCAAACAGGAAATAAAAACTTTCACATAATCTGCAACAAATAATTGGTCTTTATATTTTTTAACTTGCTAATTATAAAGTTGTATTTATATTAATAAGTGAACTTGGTGTTTTGAATACATACGAAATGGATTTCTACTGCAAAATACGTTCTAGTGTTTTATTAAAAACCCTCTGATTCAGTGAAACAATATACTCGGAGAAATTTATTCAGACGTATATACATACTTAAGAATTAAAATACCTCAGAGACCCCCATATAAGTGCCATAAAGATGTATATAAATAACAAAAACAAAGACTGAATTTTTTATGATACACTTAAAATTAATGGAAAGGAGACAATTATTTTGGGGACTCCCATTTACATTGCATTTACTTTTTGAGAAATAATGCGAATGTGTAGTATGTTTCATATTCATATTTATATGCTTATTTATGACATATAATATATTTCACTGCTTTTTAACATTCATACTTTGTATTTTAATGTTTAATATGTTACCGACCCTTACATCGGTCTTAAATAACGTGGTTAACGAATAGTCAATTTTAATGTTTGTTAAGATTACTTTAAGTTTAAACTCCGTAACGTTTACCGAAGTAAATCGTTGTATACTTCTATATGAATGGCTTTAGATGTCAAACTTAAATTTTTGTGTATACATCCTAACAAAAAAAAACCAGCGCACCAAGAAGTTGTTGTCAGATTGTGATAAAAAAAAATGGTGGATGTGAAGATTCTACATAGAAAAACAAACAATTACATCCTACCAAAGAAAAACAACACACCAAGAAGTTGTTGTCCGATTGTGATAAAAAAAAATGGTGGATGTGAAGATTCTACATAGAAAAACAAACAATTACATCCTACCAAAAAAAAAAACGCACCAAGAAGTTGTTGTCCGATTGTGATAAAAAAAAATGGTGGATGTGAAGATTCTACATAGAAAAACAAACAATTACATCCTACCAAAAAAAAAACAACGCACCAAGAAGTTGTTGTCCGATTGTGATAAAAAAAATGGTGGATGTGAAGATTCTACATAGAAAAACAAACAATTACATCCTACCAAAAAAAAAAACGCACCAAGAAGTTGTTGTCCGATTGTGATAAAAAAAATGGTGGATGTGAAGATTCTACATAGAAAAACAAACAATTACAATTTCAGAACAATTGATTGATTCATTTCAAAGTTTGACCGTTATAAAGGGTAGAAGTCAATAAGACGTTGGTTGAACTCTGGCATGGATGCAAGCTGTCACCCGGCGTGGCATAGACTAAAAATGTTTTCGGATGGTGTCCTGCAGAATTTCTTGCCAAATTGTCTCCGTCGGGCTAAATGGTCAACATTCCGGGATGGTTGCTATCGCTTTCTCATATCGTCCCAAAAGTGTTCGATGGGAGAGAGATCAGGACACATAGATGGCCAAGGAAGTGTTGGGAAAGCTTGAAGATAATTCATAGCAACATGTGCAGTGTGCGGTCGGGCATTAACTATCTTGCCGAAAAGCCCGGGGTGTCAGCAAAAGGGATGGTAAAACAACAGGTCGTAGAATGTGGTTTACCTAACGCTGTTCTGTAAGTGTGCCAGAAATGATTACCAAAGGGGTTCGGCTTGCAAAGTAGATGGCACCCCAGACCATAACGCCCTGTTGGATGAATGTGTAGCGTGTGACAGTAAGGGCAGGATAACCCACGCTGACTTGGACGTTTCCATAAACGTCTGTGGTCGACGTCAGGATACAGTTGGAAACGGGACTCGTCACTAAACACTATACGTCCCCAGTCAGCACTGTTCCATGTTGATGGAGTGCGGCACCACTGTTGGACAATTCGTTCTTGGTTATAGAGTTTTTGTTATATAGTATATTTCAGTACATGTGCTGTCTAGAGTAAAGTACAGTTCAGTTGCTTACAAAGTAAATAATAATTTGTGTCTTTTATGCGTGATTGAAAACACGTAAATATGCTCAGAATTTCACGAGGACTTGATTCGAATGTAATCAGACATCCCCTTCTTTTAGAATTAGGTTTCTTATACTAAATTGAAGTTCGTTATATTGCTATTAGCATAATGCATGTAAGGAATAAAAACCTCTTCATATACGTGTAATGTTTAACCGTGTGTTGTTTATGTTAACCGTTAATGTTAACGTGTAATGTTTAACCGTTAATACGTGTAATAAATGGTTTTGACAAGATATCGCATTTATCAAGATCGGAACAATTTCTCTAACACAATGTTTCCGATATTTCCATGATGTCGAGATCACGATATTTGATCAGTTTTGTTAGTGATGAGATACCTTGTGATGAACACAGCCTAGGATTATGAACCCACCTTTTGGCTTTTTCGACATAACATCGACGCGTTGATTCGTCATTAGATAAAAGCTGACCAGATTTTCCTAGCCATCATCAAGATATCGGCAGTGACTTGATGACTAGATATCCAGTGTTTATCAAAATTATCTCCTCTAAACCACTTGTGTTGTTAAATACTAATATTATTTCTAAATGATGCTTGAACATGATCCTCAGAAAAGTTGGTACTTCTCATCCAAATTAATTTCATAAATTTATTTGAAACACAACCTCTAAGTACAAAGAAACACATCCCACGTCACTTTCAAAAGTCTCTTAAGTTGATATCCATCGCACACGAACCTGCTGTCTGAACCCCCCTTAAAAGCAATGTCTGAAGTGTTGATCCACAACGATATAGGAGGCTCATTTGTCTTGCTCTGTCCGCTCGTTTACTTTTATGGGGTGCTCCATCATTCACTCGTCATCCCATCTCCAGCATTCTTTGAGTAGGGGTCGGCCTCAGAAAGCTTAAGAACGATGGATATTAGGGCTAAGTGGTTTCCATTCTTTCTTTTCTCCCTCTTACTTATAGACATGTGTAATGTGGTCGAAGCCATGCACAATGGACTTGTCCTCAACTGAAAAGGATGATGGGTGTAATAGGGGTGTTCTCATATGATACGTTCATTAAGATCCAATGTACTGTATTGGACATTTCTGGTACATTAATAGTCAAATAAAAAGGATGATTGCTGTAAGTGCTTTCAGCTGATATCTTCATTAGGATGCAATGTATATTGTAGCACCTATAGTGAACGTCTGTTGTAAATTACAACTTGTATAACATTTTAAGTTAGCTTTGGAATCATTGATATTAGGGCTATATGGTCTTTACTCTTTCTTTTTATATTCACTACCTCTGACTTCTTAGACATGTTTAATCCGGTTTAGGCAATGCCCAATACAGATGCTTTCAACCAGAAAAGATGATTTCAGTTCAAGAATGTTATCAAATTATGCGTTTAATAATATTCATTGTACTACACTACAGATAGCATGTTGAACATTTCTAGTACATTGTAGCTCTAACTAGTCAAGTAGAAAAGATTATTGGTGTATATTCTTGATTCCAAATGATGAATTAATTAGAGTTTAATGAATACTGTAGATTTTTGAAATGTATATACAATAAAAACCTATAAATTGTACAACGTTCTCGGTTAACTTACAGATATTTGATCAAATGATTTTTCCCTTATCTTACGTACATACTTAATCTTTCAAGTGGTTTAAACGAGATATCTCGTCTTCCAATTTAGCTAATGACGAAATAACTTGTTATCGAGGTGTATATTGATGAGTTTTTGATTATAACGAGAATATGATCTGGTCAGTTTTCTTCTGATAACGAGACACCAGGGATAAAATTTCGGACTGTGCAAATAATTGATTACTTAATTAAGATATACTTAACAAATTAGCATATTTATTAAACTTGATTTCTCAAATTCTAATTTGTCGAGATTTAAATTCTACGACGATTCCTCTTGGAGTTTATTCCTAATGATATTCAACATGTTTTGAACCTCCTACAAGTTGCTAGAAGAAATAATTTATTTTGTACAATGTTTTAATTAAGGAAGCGTAAAAAATCATTTTTCAGGAATTTCAACAGTGAAAAATCAATTGAAAATCCATTTCTTAACTAAGTACTCCGATTGACGTTCAAAATATGCAGTGCAGTTTTTAAATAATGTTGCGAAGATAATTATAATAGGTGAACTCAATTTGGAGTTATTACGTTTGCAACAAAGCATCCTATTGCAAAAACGCAGTTCTTTAGAAATCGAGTTGAAAAATTTGGAAACATGTTGGTTCATGGTGACAACACCTAACAAAAGCCCTTGAATCTAAACAACTTTTTAGATCATTTTCAATACCTTAGCATCATTTTAAAGCTGAGAAATATGAAAATATTTTGAATTAATAAAAAATTTGGTATTCTGGTCGATTCTCGTGATTTCTGTATACATACACCGTAATCAAATGCAATTTCTATAGCGCCCAAATATTTTTCATTCGTTACTAATAAATATAAATTATTCTTTTAATAAATAACGGGTGGTTTTTATTCAAATTTAAATCGGATAAGCATTTTTAGGCTTCATTGTAACACTAATTTTTTCTGTCATCTTTCTTAAAAATGTTTGTGTGTGTGTGTGTGTGATGTGCGTTAATAAAATATTTTCATAGTCTGAAGGCAGAAAGGTTTAATTTTGGTGACCGATTTTAATACTTGGTACTTTCATTGCTCAAAATATTTTTCATAACAGTCTGCGTTTCACAGAATGTGTTTGACAAGTAATTTTTTATTTCAAATGCGCTCTCTTGAACAAACTATATCAAATCAACCGATCCGTGAAAATTGTTTTAAATTTGCAGATATATCTTTTTAGAAATTCAAAATACAAACTTCAACTAATTGGCAGGTTTGTAAAAAGAAAAACAAAACTTTCACGCTGAGCTTGTTGCGTTCAGAACTATATATTGGTGTCATTAAATACTGATGTTATTAAAGTTCAAAGAAACGTTCCACATTATACCTTAAAATAAACGAGGAAAAGTTATTTGCACGTCCAAACTGTCTAGTTCTAACCATTAAATGAGGATGTAGTCCTACAAAACACAAAATTTATCGTTGAAACTTTGATAAGATTAAATTATATCGAGACCCGTTTACGTGTTATAGCTATTAGTGCGCATGAATGCACGGCTTTTGAGTTGAGATGAGTTTACTTTCCCTAAAGGCGTATAATTTATCAATTTTATTATCTACAACTCAGATAACTTTAGGACGAAAAATATTTTAGATCAAAGACCGGAATGCATTTCATTTTTACAAACCAAGTTTTGTGATTTTTCAACTTTCATAACCATCTTAAAATGTATACTGGCACATGTGTACCCCTGCAAAATAAATTCTCATAATATCCATTCATTGAATCATAAAACAATCTATTAATGCACGATGATGTAAACGCTAAAAATGTATGGCTGCTAAGTTCACCAAGTAATAAATTTGAACACGGACAAGACACATGCTGATTGACCACATTAAACATTTTGATACCCATGTGACTTTAATGAATTATAAAACAAGCAAGAAACCCTCAAAGCAATTACGCTAAATTTTGCATGAGTTTTGTCAGTAACGTTTCAAGCCATGCATTATTCATAATGGGAAGGGATGTTTCGTACTGGAAATGTAGTTGGTTTTTTTCTGAAAGACGTAAAATACGTAGCCGTACATAAAATACAAATTTATTTTGATCGAAAATATTTCTTTTAAGCAGCCATTTAACCACTTGAAGCACACCTAATTCTATATTTTAGAAAGACTTATTTACTTGATGGGTACAAGTTTGTAATTTACTAAAAGAGATAAAATATTACTTAGTGGTATTTGTTAAAAAAAAGCACGACTTAAAAGAAATTAGCGGAAGTAAAACGCACGGTTCTTTTATAAATACTAGTTTATAACGGATCCAAAATTTAAAATTATTGAACCCTCATGCTTCGTGTGTCTCATATACATGGTGTTTTGAAGATATCTCATGAAATTGCATTGATGGTAATAAGCCACAAAACAAAAATTTTGCAAAACAATGTGCGTACGAAAATGTAACGTTTATGAGGTAGATGGAGCTTTTTAAGTCAGTAGATAGCATCGTTTCTGTGGTGTAAGGCGTCATTTCTTCCTCAGATTTTTAACGACAAACTCCAAATTCGTGTATTGATGTATGTAGATGAAATTCCACTATTTTACTGTACTGGTGGGCGGTTGTCTTGGCGAGTTTTCTCGACAGTAGCATATATTCATGGACGAGATATTTCGTCATTAGAAAACCAAATCTTTAAAAAAATTGGAAATATCTTGATGACTATATATCTTGTCGATAGCGAAATTGGTCAGATTTTGATGGACAAGATACGACATTCAAACCCCTTGAATGATGAGAGTTCTAGATCTTATTAATTCTGCTATTGATATGATATCTCGATCATATGATATCACGATCTGGTCCATTCTTCAAATGATAAGATATCTCGTATACCAAGATCTGATAAATTCTACTAACGATAAGATATCTTGCCAACGAAGATCTGGCCAATTCTGCTAATTATAAGATATATCGTCTATCAAGATCTGATCAATTCGGCTAATGCTAAAATATATCATCCACCAAGATCTAGTCTATTTTGCTACTGATAAAATATCTCATCCACGAAGATCTTAACAATTCGGATAATGCTAAAATATATCGTCTACCAAGATATGGTAAATTCTGCTAATGATAGGTTATTTCGTCCACGAAAATCTGATCAATTCTGCTACTGGTAAGATATCTCTTTCACCAAGATCAGATCCATCAAATGATGATATTCCACGCCAAGTTAAAACTGCTCTATTTCTCTAAGGGGGATGGATATCTAAGTAAGAAAAGCAAGCTGTACCTTGACTAGAACACATGACGGTTTAGAACACGAATATGCATTGGAAACTGACCATTATAGGGTAGTTTTCAGCGCAAAGATACACCCCAGCAGAGTTAAATAAAATATTCGTCCTTGAAGCAAACACATAAGAATATATTCAAGCAGCGATTACGCTTAATTCACTCAACACACCCCAGCTATCCATGGAAATACGCACACGCACACCTCGCCTTTCAAAGCAAGCCCTAGACTCCTTCCACAATATAAAAGACATTCCTGAAGAATTCCTTTTCTATTCAGCCAGGACGGGTGAGAAAACACAGAGGATGTTCGCAAACACCCCACATTTCCGAAGGTTGGAAAGGCGCGCAAGAACCCCCTGGCATTCCTTCAAATTGTGAAACGTCTGAAGCCCGAAGGCGGTTTGGAAAGAGGTCCGATATTCCTCTCCAATGTGTATCCCACCCGTATTTTAGTTTCACATTGATTTTGAAAAAGCTTTTATTCCTGTAGTGTCGGCCGCGTTGGCTTTGGATGAGTTTTTGGCTTTGTTTGGATGTGTTGTGCGTTGTATTCAGGTTCGAGTTTTTTCGGTGGTGAATTTAATTTATTTTTTCATCGATGCTCATTTTGCCTGTCTCGATGAGGTATCTCGTGATTAGCGATGATGACCAGATCTTGATGGACGAGATTGCTCGTCATTTGACGAAAACTTATCAGATCTTGATGGACGAGATACCTCGGCATTAGAAGATATCTAATCAGATATTAAACTTGCCATCGTCAAAAATTCGTTAATTCCTTGACGAGGAATCTTACCTTTAGCAAAGCTGACGCGATCTTGATGGGCAAGATTTATTGCCATTTAAAGAAAGCTGACCAGAACTTGATGGACCAAATACCTGTCTTCAGAAGAAAACGTATTGGATTATTGAACTCGTCATCGTCAGAAACTTGGTATTAACTTGATGACGAGGTATCTTGCCATAGAAAAGCTGACCCTATCTTGATGAGCGAGATAGCTCGTCATTAGAAGAAAACTGACGAGATATGGATCTCGTTATCGTCAAAAGGTCGGTAATATCTAGATGACGAGGCGTCTTGCCATTATCACAGTTTGTCACATATTGATGGGTATGTGTCCTTATCAGCTTAATTTGGCTATTCTTGATGGACGAGATAGCTCGTCACTAGGAAAATTTTCCAGATCTTGACAAAGGAGGGGATATTGCTTTCAAACAAATTCGGAGTTTGTTACTCATATGTTGTGACGTTATTCGTCACATTTCTTGATAGTTGATTCTTTCTTACGTTGCATTCTAGCAACCCTAAAATTATCCGCGTCAGCCACTCAGGGTTACTAGTTTCTTTACCCAGCTGGCAACACGGGATAGTACCGAAGCGGTGCTTTTTGAAAAACCGACGGTAGAACAGTCGAGACTCCGGAGTTGGACGTACGGTTAGGAACTTCAGTATTTTCGATTGGGGTTTTAACAGAAGTTTCAAGACTCCAGCACATTTTTAAATTATAGCTCTTGCCTGATCTCACAGATTCCCTGGATCTTTAGCTCCAAATCATAAAATAAAGAAGTTCGTGTCGTATTGCTTTTTGTATCCTTTTACTTCTGACGTAATTTAGAAGTTCGTCATGCAGGTTAAGACTTGTAAACCTTGCTTGAGATCGACTAGAATCAATCCCTCTGGTCCCTTGCTTTTGGGCACAGTGCAAAAATTGTACTTATTATTTTGATAATTATTCAACCTTTTAATTCCCCACTATATCACATATGTATTTAATTATTTGATATTACTAATTATTCATGGACGAGTTACGGTGTCATTAGCGATATATTCTGTATCTAAATGGACTAGATATCTCGTTGAAAGACGTGAAGATCTCTGCTTCATAAATTTATTTAACATCATTTTATAGCAACCGACTCATTTATTAGCTTTGTTCGTTACCCTCATCAAAATATGATGGTAAAAAGTAAAAGAAAAACCTGAACACACGTGTTAATAGTTGATTCATAACAGTCATATTACAGTTTACTCAGTCACATGTCTTCATGTATTGGAAGTTGAATAAAAAAAATATGTATTATATCAAGTTTTCTTATATTGTATTCTGATTCTGCATCTTTTATTAATTTCGGTGTAGTTTTCTAAATGTTATATTTCTTTAATATTACGTCTGTTGGGGCACCCCCTCCAAAGTTTTGAAGGAGGCAGGTTTTCAGAAGCAGCGATTCGAATTAAGATTAACCAGTCTAAAACTCCTGCAAATGCATAACACTAGTTTCGCAGTTATATAGAGTTTTCTATAAAATAAAACCACTTTTTTTGGTTCTTGTTCAACAAGTGTATTTTAATTTCTTAAAAAAATAATATTCACCGAAACAAAATCCATCTTTTATTTTCATTCGTTTTAATTTTATCTTTTACATATATTGTAAAGTATTTTTATATTTAACACACTCGGGAATTAACCGCATAGTTCCACCTTGAAGCCTGGTGCATTCTAACAAATTTTGACATTCTCGTCCAACACAACATTCCCAAATGATTTTATTTGTCAAGAAAAATTTTGTAACGATTATGTATTACCCGCATAATTCTACCATGCAACTTATTCTTCATTTCAAGTCTTGACTGAAATAATCGTTCCTAAGAAAGATTCTACTTCCAGGAGTAATCTTCCTTACACGACTTCTAACCAACTTTGTGTGTTTGACTTCCTTGACTAATAATATTCTTTGTTCGACTCTAAACAGATAAGTAAAATAATCCTTGCTTTGAAATATTCTATTGCCGGGATTAGACATGTAGAAACTTTCCTAAGCATGCTACTGCTGAACCAAAAGAAGCAATCGAATTTTCCCAATGATTATATTCTGTACAATGGACAAATATTATTATTCCAAAGGATTCAGTTCCAAAACCGGACCAATAGAATCGTTCCAAAAAGTCTTTATTAGAAAAGACCAATTGGATCAGTCCAAACGTAGAAATAATTCATAGATTATATTCAAAATCTTGTGATTTAATGTATTAAATGGGTAAAATAAACAATATACACAAAAATAAAATTTTACGACCTCAATGTAAAAAATCAGATAAAACCTTTTTGCTTAGAAAATAGAATTTTTTAGCTAAATCTGCCTAAAGACATTTTGATAAGAGCAATTGGGACATAATTTACACCATTGACTCCAGTCCATGGCCATTCACGGATTAAAATACATTTGCGCCGGTGGATTTAAAGGGATTTGCGCCGGGATTTTTGCATTATTTCCTAGATTCCCGAGGGAAAAACAAGCCTCGAAAATCCTCCCGTGATTTGATTTGAATTCGTTACAAAGCATCTCTCTCTTCTATTCGGATGTTGTTCCTCCAGCCTGTTTTTTTTTCGTTCCGAATCCGATTCAAACCTTAAGACCGGACCGCGGATGAAACTAATTACTTTTTTGCTGATTTAGAGAGCAGCGACGTTCCCCTTTTTTTGTTGTTTCGGTTTTTCTGGAATTTATTTTTACGCTTTTGCATTCGTCCTTCTCTCCCTTTCCTGTCTCTCGCCGGTTTTTTCCGCGGCGTCCGATATTTGTTACAGGCCCTAAACACTACAACTGAAATAAACGAGCGTCGATTCACTTCAGTTTAAACGAATTCTTTCTACTTTATTTTTTGAGTTGCCAGCTTCTCTTCGAGCACTTCTTAAACGTTCTCGTCGCATTCGGTTCTGGAATGGACGGGCAGAGCGGAACACGGAAAAAATTGAAGAATAAAACTAAGGACATTTGTTTTTTAGCAGCCTCTTCTTCTTGCTCACTAGCAGATTAGCGTCTGAAAAACTGCAAAAGAAGACACGCTTTTGATCTAACTTAATTCCACAGAATTGCACATCAAAACAAAAGGATCATTGCGCTCTGTTCTTTTTTTCGTCGTTCGATTTTTCTTTTTTACCCATCTTAAATTTGATGTAGAACTTTAGGAAAATTAGTTACACGTATTTAGGAAATTCTCAATTTGCTTTTTAAATTGAGTTAATTCCTTTTGAGCTGGCTTGGAGATTGAAAGCAGAGTAAAATGTGAGCCCCATGTAATCTTGTAAATTTATTCACGGATTATTTGCTAATTTAAAACAAGCACAAAGGAAAATAGGTCGCATCGCCAGTGTTTTGCTTCGTAGAGGAAATTATGGCTGACTAAACAAAATATATACCATCACGCAAAGGCACCAAACTGCATTTCAGCGATTTTCATCTAACTGCATTTTTCGAGTCATCATTTCATGTTTTATTCTATGACTAGGTTTCGAATCAACTTATCCTTAGTGGAAATTCCAGTTATAATGAGAAAACAACAATTTAGTCGTGGCTCAATTTTTTTCGAAGCATCAACAATTTCAACTCGTATTTTTTGGACTTGTTAATATTACAGATTGGTACCATTGACGTTCTGGTAACTATTTTATCTACTTTATATGTTTAATGAATATAATTTACTCGTTTTTACATATACGGAATGCATATATATCTATATTTATATCATCTTCATATGTTCCTATATATATATCTCTATATATCAATCGTTGATGCGGTGTGGACGCTTGGAGAGTGAGATTCTAGCTAAGGAATTGAAGTCTGACGGTTGTTAAAAATATGAAGTGTTGTTCTAGGATTTTTCTCTTAAGAGATGATCACGTATAGTCACCAATATACCGTTTTGTGATAGCTCAGATGTTACCTCGTCATCTGACCGTGGTTCAAACCTGATCAATGATCAATTCAAACGTCATCTGACCGTGTTCGTTTTTTGATGTTGTCTTTGGTTCCCTTGGGGGATTATTCCCGGTCCGTCGTCAATAGCCCGTTGTGTTGCTGAAGTATAACGTTAATTTTAAATACCTACCTATCGCTACCTGTTCCCCTGATGGACGTAAATTCAACTACTTACCTACCTCTATGTATATATCTACGTGCCCTAAGACTATATAGATAGGTGCAACTTCAGTCTACGATATAGCTTTGGCAAACGGCCTTGGCGCTTTTTTTTTTTTTGGCACACTTCGAATGTCGCCAAGGAAACAATTGTTTCAAATTAATCAATAAAATCAAAAGACAGTTAAATGGATTTTTAAAGAGCTTTCTAGAACATTCGAATAAAAATTTAAACTTTCCGCTTCCCGAGGTTGCCATAAATACCGCAATAAATGTTATGCAGATGGTTGCCTTAACTTGCCATCACTCGCAACTTGTACTGGACAGAAAGAGCGCCAAGGTCGTTTCCATAGCTATAAACGTAGACTGAAGCTCTACCTATAGATGTGTAACATGATACATAAATATATAACATGGAGGTACAATACGGTGTAACTCGAAGCTACTATCCGGATTTAAATAAATCCGGTGTTGTTTAGATTGCGAAAAAAATGATCAGTGGGGGAATAACATTTTTCAGATACAAAACTATATGTATTAAAATATGAAATTGCATTGATTCAGACCTAAAAATCCGCTGATCCAATCATCTTCACGTTCACCTTGAGGCCCCATACTTTTGGCGTGGGGAAAATTTATTTTGTAGGGAAAATTGGGAGATGATAAGATTGGCTAACTCGTCGTGACCACGAAAAAAATCCCTGAGTAGGGAAAAATAGATGTGATGTGATTGGTTATGGAATAGTTTTAAGTTTTTACTTGTTATTCTTGTTTATACTTGAATGTCGTCACAAGTCGGCGAGTATGTAAGCTGTCATTCGCGTTGTGGGGCCGAACGTGAGCATGTTGGAGGAAAACGAGGCGAAACACTTTAAATGTGCTATAAGTGATTATCATGATTTCCCTTTGAGGCACAATGTAGTCATACATCAAAGCAAATGATATAATTTCACTGGTGATTCTCCCGGAAATGGTAGAATACCAGTAGAACAAACGTTACATCAACAGTACTGTACTGTCCATGTAGTTTTTCTGGTGAATAGATTCGCTTCATACGGCTAAATTTAATGAATCGTCTAACTAGAATGAATTATGGCTGTTCACGTATAGTATAACAGTAAAGTGTAAATTGAAACGTGTGTATCATGATTCAATAAACGTTTAACTATGTACTGAAAAATTATACAATGATACGGGTAGTTTCAGGATCCATATGTGATAATAGTTTCGAAATTATCATAATTACCCGTAACAATACAGCATATGTGACTGTTGTTTAAACACTGAATAATAATATGTATAGTGAATTAATTTGAAATTCGTTACAGTATGAGGTATCAAATGGAAATTTTAAAGCATAGATTACTAATAAACCGACAGTGAAGTAGAAAATGCAAGGGTTTGAAAAAATGAGAACCTTTTTTTGTTTTCATAAAAGCACAGATATATCAAAAATACCGGCTTTTTAAAAAACTTATTTGAAAGAATGAGAATTTTATAAAATATAACTTTTTTATAACTGGGTACTCTTAATATATCCTTGTACTCTCAAGAAACCAAAATTCCACTTTATTTCAACAATAAGAAATGGTAAAAAAATATTTTAAAAAATTAAAAAGAAAGTTCCGGTAAAAAGGGAAGCGTTATTAAACAAGCACAACTCTCCATGTATTGCGCTAAAGCCTGGAGACAAGACTAACTAACACCAACACACACTCCCCTGCGTAGTGTCGTGAGACAATTGCATCAGTTTAATCAAGTGTTGTTGGATGAGTAGAGCATGCCACCAAGGTTACATGTCTACCCAGAATGTTAGAGCACCTTACACACACACACACACACACATATATATATATATATATATATATATATATATATATATATATATATATATATATATATGTAAGATTCGTGTTGTTCTGTTTGGTAAGGTCTATATTAAAGACTTCGAATCTTACAGCACATTGACATTTAATGAATTAATATCCACAGTTATTATGTACAGTTGAGTTATATTTTAAAACAGTTCCGTCATTATCTGCAGCAGTCGTCTCTGCTCGGAAAAAATACGTCAGCTCTCAATGGCGTCCAGGGGAAAAAGTGTCTGTTCTTTTAATTTTCTCGTAACTGAATACCGGAATGTGAATGGCTCCTGACAGTCTTGCCTTGCATTCCTACTACAATGCAACTGACTCCTACCAGTCTCGTTGCTCTTATAATGAGTTCTTTCCAGACTAGTAGACAACTACCGTTGTCTAGTATTCCTACAACCAAAAATGAGGGTTCGACCGGAATGTGAATGGCTCCTGACAGTCTTGCCTTGCATTCCTACTACAATGCAACTGACTCCTACCAGTCTCGTTGCTCTTATAATGAGTTCTTTCCAGACTAGTAGACAACTACCGTTGTCTACCGCCACCTACTTTCGACGTCAACGTGAAATAACCAATCACAAAAGGCAGGTGGCAGCACATTGCAGTGGAGTGTGTATAAAGGATGTCCTAGGGCACGGGAAAGCATTTCAATTGTTAGCATAATGCGTAAACGTAGCGATTTATCCGACGTCCAAAAGGGCATGATTATTGGCTTTCGGGCCAAGGGGGAAAGCATTTCGGAAACGGCTAATTTTGTTAACTGTTCGCGTGCCGCCGTGGTAAAAGTATACCGTGCATGTCAAAATGGCACTATCCAAAATCAGCGGCGTTGCACATGTGGTGCACCACGAAGGATACGGAGATCCGTTCGGGCGAATAGACGTGCAACTGTTGAGCATCTGACCGCCCAGATGAACCAAGGGGCTACCAAGAGTGTATCCTCAACAACGGTTCAGCGAACGTTGCTGCGCATGGGACTACGCAGCAGACGCCTGGTTAATGCACCTATGCTGACTGCTGTTCATCGGCGACGAAGGCTGGAATTTGCACGCCAGTACCGCAACTGGACGTCCACGGAGTGGCGACAGGTGGCTTTTCCCGATGAATCACGTTTTATGCTGAATCGGACAGATGGACGTTGGCGTATACGGCGTGAAACGTCTGAAAGCAAACACCCTGAAACAATCGCCGGAAGGATCCAGGCAGGAGCAGGGAGCATTATGATTTGGGGAATGTTTTCCTGGCATTCACTGGGTCCAGAAACCTAATTGACTCTCTTCCTGCACGGCTCGTAACGGTCCGCTCTGCCAAATGTGGTTATTCTGGCTTTTGACAGGTGGTCACATTAATGTGACTGGACTGTGTATATATCGTTTTCTTGGTCTCTTAGGTTCATCAGTTCCTGATGGTTTTCAATGAGCCGTAACACAGTGAGTTAAAAATAATTCTAGTAAGTAGGCAAGCAGTTATTTAATTGGCGTAGCTCTGAAGCAATACATGGTCTATTGGCGACAGTTAGAGATCAACTCCAAAGGAAAAGATACCAGGTAATTGGTAATTTTTTTTTAGTTAACGTCGTACTAGAGCAACACAACGGGCTATTGACGACGGTCCGTGATCAATCCCTTAAGGGAAAGATCCGAGGACAACAGCTCGTAATTTTGAACCCTGGTCAGATGACGAAGCAACACCTGAGCTGCCACCGCACTTTACAAACTTCACCACCAACCCAACGTGAGGACTTTCGGCCACGACAGATTTAAGGTGCACCAACCGCCTCTACACCATACGCTTACAAACATCCATGCCCGGACCCGGATTCGAACCAGGAACCTTCCGATCTAGAGTCTAACACCTTAACCACTACACCGGTTGGTCGGTGGAAAGATACCAGGACATTACCACGTACTTATAAGAACAATTTAAGATGACGTGGTCACACCTGAGCTGGCTACCGACTCTCAAAACTTCCACACCATGCCACAGACCATTGAGGCCATGGCAAGTTTGCCGGGCGCAAACCCCACTTGTACACAGCGTTGTTTTAAAGGCGTACCTGTTTGTTTCAAGGCCTAAGGGCCATATGTGACCATGCTGTGCCAGACACAAGCCATACATCATCAAGTAATTCACACGCACACAGTGAAAGTTTTACCAACTCAGGAGGGTGACATACACCCAGTGAGTAATGCACCTAGCACGAAGCGAGTCTGCGCCTTCTAAAACTCGGTATTTGGCGGGATTTGAACTCATAACCCTCCGGTTTTTAATCCATTACGCTTCCAACCGGTTACTCTACCGCGGCTCAATAAATCGATAAAGGAAATTTAACGCTGAAGCTACGATGTTGGTGAATCAGTGTTGCAACCAAGGTCGAGCCTGATTCAGACAACACAAAATAGTTTTTTCAACGCCTGAGCATCAACAATAGATAGACAGACAGGCAAATAAACCTCTCATACAGATAGATACATACAAGATAGATTGTTGAGCTAAATTAAATAGACGGATATAGGAATTTTATAGATTTTGTTTTGATAAGATGGATAGATGTACCCAGTTTTCCCTTGGAATTCTTATTCCATTTACTTTTCAAACGAGAGGTATCCATACAAAGCAGAAAAACAGCACTCAATCGCATTTCGTACTGCACCCTGCAACATTGAGAAGCACAAATCCTTTTTTAGAACGTTCTTTTAGAAGAAGAGAAGCCCCTTAAAAATGCCCTTCGTTCCCCAAGCAACGGATGCAGCGCACTCTAAAGATCACTTCCTCTGAAGTGGATAAACGACCACTGGGCAGTGGAACCGGACACTTAGGAACTATTCTCCAGAGAGTGCATGGTGGTCGTTGAGATTATTATGTTGTGATAGACATATAGATCTACTGATAAGTTGGCGAATAAATAGACTGACAGTCCTGTAATTAGATCGATAAAAAGTGCAGACAAGTAGACATGCATATCGAAAAATTTATTTAATTACATAGATGGATTGGTATATTTATGAAGAGCTATGCTTAAATTTGAATTACATTGTCTCTTTCGAAAATATAAACATTTAGATATTTTAGCACAAAAAATACTCTCAGTGGCATTTCATACTCCCCTCAGCAACATCCGGACACAAAACCATTTTTCCCCCAAGTTCGATTGCACATAAATGCCCGCTCACTTCTGAAATGAGCAACAAACAATGGCGTACGCCAAAGATCACTTTCCCTAATATAAAGGATCACTCGGCTTGTGACACTGGATACTAATGAGCTACTCTCCAGAGTGCTTGGCGGCCAGCTACATAATTAGTGTGTGACGGACACAGATATAGATAGACAGATATAAATATATTGATAGCCAAACTGGCGTTTAACTAGATAGACCTACAGACATATACGTTTATTGGTAGTCATGTCGACGTATAGATAGAATGACAGGCATATACATAAATATATCGATGGCTGAAAAGATGTATAAATATGTGGATGGATAGACATAATTAAATTGATAGCGAAATCGAGGTGTATAAATAGATATACAGATAGACAAATAGATCGATAGATGGATTTACACTCATATATATATTTGATTACGTACATTTAACGACATATTTATAAGATTTCGGTAGAAATTAATGTTCCATTTTTTTCAGAAATTTCCTTAGAAGAAATAAATTGATTTCTTATAATCTTATATTATTTTTATTACTGATATAGTACTAAATCGTCAGCATCCATACTAAACAAAGGACAATAATGAACTGTAAATATAACATCCCAAAAAAGGATAAATGGCAGTTAGAATGTGATTCCGGACGCTTAGAATGGATATTCCACAGAGTGACTAGCGACCGTAAAGATAGTATCATATTTTGACAGGCATATACACAGATAGATAGATTGATAAGCAAAGAAACGAGTAGTAAATAGATATATGCGTTGATCGATAGAATATCGACTTGAATACAAATAAACGATAGAGGTACTGAGACATGTTGTTCAGATGCTATTAGGTTTGTAATAAACATGATACATAAATAAATATAGAATTATAGGTAAACAGATGTATAGACAGACAGACATTTATATCAATAGACATACATGCACAGGTAACCAAGTAGACGTACCTTTAGATCAATTTATTTGATTATAATAACATAATATGATATGTTTACTTATATTTACTCTTGAATATTTAATTCAATTTCTTTTACAAAAGTCGCAGTGTGTAAAAATACCAAGATAGAAACCACACAAACGCGATTAATACTCAACCCAAGCTCCATCCAGACAGAAAAGCCGTTTCCTAGAAATTTACTTTAGAAGTAACGGCGCCCAAAGAAAAGTCTAACCTTCAGTACAAAGCAACGAACATGAAAGGCAGACTTGAATATAACTAGACGATAGATTTACTGCGATTTATGTATACATAGTGGGTTTAACTTCATTTTCGTTTACCACTGGTTGCATTTATCGAAACTAAAACAGGAGCTACATTAAAACACCCGAAATAAATCCAACTTTCCGGAAATGTCTTTTAAAAATAGGGCATTTATAAAAGCTTCTACTTCACTACAAAGTAACAGACGATAGAAATGTTTGCAACGGTTTTGTATCAAAATATAAACACTGAAGTAGCAGTCACTTTATTATCCCTAAATATCCACAATTATAATGTTAAATTCGTACTATCAGGGGCACAAGTCCTTGGGGACTGAACTTTACCGGCACACCTTCATAAAATTATTGACTAACCAAATTAGTTCAGTTTCCTAGAACTTGTACTCATGATGGTACAAATCTTACATTCTAAGTATGGATATTTAGTTTTAATAAAGTGAATCCTACTTCAGTGTTTAGATTTTGTTGTAAAACATTTGCACACATATATCTGTAGGACATTCCTTTCTTAAATTTTAGTCTACAGTCACTAGTTGATATGTATGCAGTTATCCATGTGTATGTGGAATCTGAAATGGATTATTTGAATTTCTACTCAGATCCCAAAATAAATTATATGTTTTGTTTCTACTCCAAGTGTCCGGGGACTTGTCAGTACAGCAGGCCTAGAAATAGTTTTTTTAATACAGATGTACTTCGTGCACCTACGTTTTTAAATTAAGTGCACAGATTATATTTTATACACATGTAAAAAAAACTTAATGTAATATAAACTACTTTATTAGTTGGGTATGTTTAAATAGATTAATAGTAGATAGTAAATAAAAATATTAAAAAATTTTTATCTGCGAAAATATTGCTTTCAAATATTTAGTCATCGTCAGGCTTTGATGGACAAAAAACTCATAAAAAATAAACGAGTAGACTATATTTTATGCAGATGAAATCAGAGTTTAAACATAAATAGTGAAGATATTTGTTTACGATATGCAGTGGACAGACAATTATTAGGAATTCCTACGGCTTTGCACTTTATTGAAACACGAGGTGTTTACAGAAATGCAGGATGCGTTCGTGGGTGGTCAAGTGATCTAAGTTCTCCCTTCTCCGGCTGTAGCGACAGTCACTTCAACAGAACCATTTAGAAAAAGTTTCGATCATCGGAAAGTTCTGGTGGCTGTGACGCAAGTAAACCGTTCTCCTGTATAAACCCGTTACGGCCCAGCGATTTTGTTTTTGCATAGTGTGTATTTAGGAATTTTAATACGTTCCTTTAGAGCGAGAGAGGTTTTCCCCACCCCTTTTTTTAACGCTAGGTGCACAATTTTATTTTCATGTCCACACTGCACCTGTGCACCCGAGTATTTTGAGCCCTGCGGTACAGTGCAAGGTCAGAACTACGGTTTACATTAGGATTTTTATTCCATTTTCTGTAACTACTACTCATATATATTCGAATTAAAACAGAAATCACTATCATGTGCTCTACACTCCACTCACCAACATCACAGCTTTAAGAAATTTCCTTTAAAAATAGAGTTACCCTTAAAAGCCAAACTACGAAAGATAACTTCATCTGAAGTGAACAAATGTAAAGTGACTAATAACACTAAGGAAGGAGTGTATGGAGCGATCCAAAATATTAAGTTGTGTCGGAAAAATATTCAGACATATTTAAATAGATTGATAAGAAAATAGACGCATACATATGGAAAAAATAACAGAAATAAAGACATACAACCAGATCAGTATCGATTATATCGATACGTTTACTAAAGTTCACATTTTAATTTCCATTTTGTTTTTTTAAAGGGGTCTGGGACTCAAAATTCTAAAATCTTCAATTTTGAAGTATTTGTTAAGAAATATATTCTGTAGGTATACATTGTATTTTGAAATTATAATAACTATTTAATATTTTCAAAAATTTTAAATTTTATTTATAAAAATTTAAAAATATCAAAATTTTGAAGTTAGGCAAAATTGATGTATCACAAAATATTTTATAACAAATCCTTCAATTTTTGCATTAATTAACTTCTAAGAGTTCATTCTATAAATTGTCTTCGTGATTTTTGGTTAAAACAATTAGAAAAAGATATATTGTTCAAAAACTTTATATATATATATATATATATATATATATATATATATATATATATATATATATATAAACAATTGCTGAAGACAAATTAAACAAATATATTTGAAAAGTAAATGCTGAAAATTTCGTTTATTTATGACAAGTAGTTCTTAAGTTAAATCGATTTTTACTAGTGAAATCCCAATTTACACAAAAGGATAAAAAGAGCGTTTAAAATTATGAAGGCTCATTGGATTTGCAGCTGTCATGTTTATAAAAAGTTGAATATTTCCGGTTCTACGTACAGTAGAAACAATATTGAGAAGTCATTTTATTCAGAAATATCTGTATTATTTTTTAAGACAATAAAAAAATATTTGGACTTTTTTCATATTTTGGGGCCTAGATCCCCCCAAGCAAGAACTCGTCTGTATTCAGAGAAAAGGAGAAACCACTCTAATTCGTTTTATACTTCACCCAGCTCTCCAGAAATTTCCTTTAAAAATAGAGTCGCCTTGAAAAAGCCAAACTACGCTTCGGACAATGGCGCACTACAAAGATCACTTCCCCTAAAGTGGATAAACGACCACTGGGCAGTGGCACCGGACACTAAGGAAGGATACTTCAGAGTGGATGGTTGCCGTTGAGATTATTAGGCCGTAATGGCCCCCACCCCCTGGAACTCACGAGTTCTCTTTCATAGGGTATCCCCCTGGGACCGCTATAAACCACTCCCTCTATCGCGTAGCAACAGACGTAAATTTTAATAATTCGCTACCGTGCGGAGATGCGTCTTGTTGCGCCTAGTTACGTCATGGACCCCTGGGGAGGTAGGGGGCGTATAGGTGTTGTGTAGCGCGTAATTGCAAAGTGCAGGGAAAGGGCAGCGTCGACGTATTGCACTTTTGCAATGTGTATATGAGGTGCAGTGGGTTTCAAGTCATCCTTCGCAGTTTGATGAAGACCAGTGTTTCTCAACCTTTTCCATTACATTACCTCGTACTATCTTTTTAATATCGTCGATCGTAACTTCCGTACTTTTAAATGAATATGAATTCAATAATACTATGTTCGTCAAAAATGTCCTGATGGTGTAGTACTTCCTATACATAAATGCAGAAATAAAAAAATAACTTCGGTCCAAAACTTCCGTGGTTCAAAAATAATATGAATTCAATAATACTATGTTCGTTAAAAAACGTCTTGATGTTGTAATAGTTCCCATACATAATGCAGAAATAACAACAACACTTCTCAAGCTTATCCATCACATTAGCCAATGCTCTATTTAGTATCGTTGATCATAACTTCCGTGCTTCAAAAAGAATATGAATTCAGTAATCCTCTGTTCGTCAAAAAAAATGTCCTGATGGTGTAGTACTTCCCGTACATAATGCAGAAATAACAACAACTTCTCAACATTTACCATCATATTACCTAATACTCTATTTAATATTGTTGATAATAATTTCCGCGCTCCAAACTAATATGAATTCAATAATCCTATGTTCGTCAAAAAAAATGTCCTGATGGTGTAGTACACATCCTATACATAATGCAGAATAACAATAACCTCAGCCTTTTCCATCAAATTACCTAATACTATATTTAATATTGTCGTTCATAATTTCCGTGCTCTAAAATAATATGAATTCAATAATACTCTGTTCGTCAAAAAAAATGTCATGATGGTGTAGTACTTCCCATACATAATGCAGAAATAACAACAACTTATCAGCATTTTCCATCACATTACCTAATACTCTATTTAATTTCGTCGATCGTAACTTCTGTACTGCAAAAAGAATATGAATTCAATGATCCTCTGTTCGTCAAAAAATGTCCTGATTGTGTATTATTTCCTATACATAATGCAAAAATAACAATAACTTCTCAGCCTTTTCCATCACATTACCTAATACTATATTTAATATTGTCGATCATAATTCCCGTGTTCCAAACTAATATGAATTCAATAATCATCTGATCGTCAAAAAATGTCCTGATGGTGTAATACTTCCTACGCATAATGTGCAGAAATAACAACAACCTCATCATTTTCCATCACCTTACCTAATACTTCATTTAATTTCGTCGATCATAACCTCTGTACTCCAAAAAAGAATATGAATTCAATGATCCTCCTGATTCGTCAAAAAATGTCCTGATTGTGTAGTACTTCCCATACCCATAATGCAAAAATAACAATTACTTCCCAGCCTTTTCCATCACATTACCTAATACTATATTTAATATTGTTGACAACAATTTCCGTGCTTCAAACTAATGTGAATTCAATAATCCTCTGATCGTCAAAAAATGTCCTGATGGTGTAGTACGTCCCACGCATAATGTGCAGAAATAACATCAACCTCTCAATCTTTTCAATCACATTACCTAATACTCTTTTTAAAAGCCTCGATCATAACTTCCGTACTTCAAAATGAATATGAATTCAATAATCCTCTGATCGTCAAGATATGTCCTGATTGTGTAGTACTTCCCACACATAATGTTCAGAGATAGCAACATTGGAGGATTCCTTAGAGATCCTATTTGTGAAGAGAGTCGAAACTTTTAAAGAATGTCATACAGGGAAGAATAAATGCGCGTAAGCCCCTTAGAGGATTAAGCTTAAACAATGCGACGAATATTAATTCATAAAATAATAATCACTTTAACCCTCTGAGCGGTTCAGATGCATTTATTTTTTCAAATCCTGGAATGTTCACATTCATGGTGTCTATTGGATTTCGACCTTTTTTATCAATAAAATCTTTCCTGGGATTATTTTAACCAATAACTGTAACTTAGTATTTATGTACGGGGTGGGGGAAATTTACAACACACCACTATTGGAAATCTCACAACGTTCAAAGTGTTAAGAATAAAATGAAACTATTCTCCTTCTCTTTCTTTGATTACGTCACTAGTTCATAAAAATTTTTAGTCAATCACCTTATTAAACAATATTTGAAAAAACATCAACCAAATCAGATATTCTCTATGAGAACAAAAACGCGAAATGAAAACAAAATATTTTCTTCGCTTTCATTACTTGGAGCAGTCTTACGCAACAATTTGCCACACAATTTGCATACCTTCTCCAATACTTTCACCTCATTATTTGCCGTTATCGATTCCTTTTTCATTGTAACCCGATATTAAATTGTTTACGCTGAGGTGGAAAATAATCAGTCATAAAGGAAGATATTCTAGTTTGCTTACTATTCTTTCACGATCTATGTTGGGAATACTTTTAGCTCGAAGATGACGGAAGAAAATTAGTTAGTTATAAAGTAATGTATCCTTGTTTGATTACTAATATTTTTTGCTTGATGTTACTAATACCTTACGTTCGATGTTTTTTGTGTACGCTGAAGGAAGAAATTCAGTCGTAGAAGAGGATATCCTTGTTTGTTACTAATGTTTTAGGCTTGATGTTACTAATATCTTGATGATATTAATGAGATGAGAAACAATTTGATGGAATTATTGAGAAAGTTAGTCTGTCATAATATAAGATGCTTACTAATGTCTTTGCATGCTTACTAATTTTTATTGCTCGATGTTACTAATACTTATCCTTTGTTGTTAGTTTGTTTACTCTGAAGAACGAAAATTAGCCAGTCATAAAAGAACATCTCCTTGTTTTCTTACTAACATTTTTCTGTTGATGTTATTTTGCTTCGGATGAAGAAAAAAAAATAGTCAGTCATGAACGAAGAAATGCTGTGAAGAAAAATAGCTACAGTCACGAAGGAAGAAATGTAGTGGATAAAATAATTTAAAGTAGTGAAGGAAAAATTTAGTTTTAGTCATGGACGAAGAAAAATAGCAGTCACTAAGGAAGAAACGTAGTGAAGAAAATTATTTACAGGAATGAAGGAAAAATTCTGTTTTAATCATAAAGGAGGGAAAATGCAGTTTTAGTCATCAAGTATGAAAAATAGCAGCAATTATGCTCTATTAAATATCATTTCATGATCCATTCACAATATCAGATACCTCCTATTAAAAGATTAACACAGAATAAAATAATTAAAATTTTCCCCATCTTTCTCCATTGTTTTCCACTCACCACATAATTTGTATCCTTGTTTGCTAATAATCTTTTTCCGCCGATGGTACTAATACTTATATATCAATGTTAGTTTGCTTAAGATAAAGGAAGAAAATCAGTTCGTTGTAAAGGAAGAAATGCAGTGAAGAAAATCAGTCACAGTCATGAAGGAAGAAATGTAGTGAAGAAAATTATTTACAGTCATGAAAGAAGAAATGAAGTGAAGAAAATCAGTCACAGTCATGAAGGAAGAAATGTAGTGAAGAAAATTATTTACTGTCATAAAGGAAAAATGCAGTTTTTTTCATGAAAGAAAAAAAAATAGAAGTCATGAAAGAATAAATGTAGTTACAGTCATTCGCTCTATCAAATATTATTTCAAGATCTGTCCACAATATCAGATATCTCCTATCAGAACAAAAACACGGAATAAAAAATAATAAAAATAAAACATTTTCTCCATTGTTTTTTATTTTATTGTCATTCACTCTTAAACACAATTTATATCCTTAATTGCTTAATAATCTTCTTCCGTCGATGTTACTAATACTTATATATCAATGTTAGTTTGCTTAAAATGGAGGAAGAAAATCAGTACGTCGTAAAGGAAGAAATACAGTGAAGAAAATCAGTCACAGTCATGAAGGAAGAAATGTAGCGAGGAAAATTATTTACAGTCATGAAGGAAAAATGCAGTTTTATTCATAAAAGAAGAAAAATAGCAGTCATGAAAGAATAAATGTAGTTACAGTCATTCGCTCTATCAAATATTATTTCAAGATCTGTCCACAATATCAGATATCTCCTATCAGAACAAAAACACAAAATTAAAAAAAAAAAAAAAAATTATATTGTTTTTCTCTTCCTTGTCATTCACTCTTCCACACAATTTGTATCCTTGTTAGCTCAATAATCTTTTTCCGTCGATGTTACTAATATTTATATATCAATGTTAGTTTGCTTAAGATGAAGGAAGAAAGTCAGAGAAATTTAGTGAAGAAAATTATTTGGAGCCATGAAGGAAAAATGCAGTTTTATTCATGAAAGATGAAAAACAGCAGTCATGAAAGAATAAATATTGTTACAGTCATTCGCTCTATCAAATTTTATTTCAAGATCCGTCCACAATATCAGATATCTCCTATCAGAACAAAAACACGGAATAAAAAAAGAAAAAACAATTTCCATCTTTCTCCATTGTTTTTCGCTTTATTTGTTATTCACTCTTCCACAAAATTTGTATCCTTGTTAGTTTAATAATCTTTTACCGTCGATGTTACTAATACTTATGTATCAATGTTAGTTTGCTTAAAATAAAGGACGAAAATCAGAGAAATGAAGAAAATTATTTACAGCCATGAAGGAAAAATGCAGTTTTATTCATGAAAGATGAAAAATAGCAGTCCAGAAGGAAGAAATGTAGTTACAGTCATTTCGCTCTATCAAATATCATTTCAAGATCCGTCCACAATATCAGATATCTCCTATCAGAACAAAAACACGGAATACAAAAAAAATAAAAAATAAACATTTTCCCCATCTTTCTCCATCGTTTTCCACTCTCCCACACAATTTGTATCCCTTCTCCAATGCTTTAACCTTATTATTTACCGTTATCGATTCCTTTTTTCATCGTCGCCCGATGTTAGTTTGTTTACGCTGAAGGAAGAAAATTATCTCCTTCCTCGGATCCTCTTGATTTGATAAATGATTACGTAGGACGCCATTTTCTTAAAACGGGGTCAACTGGTGATTACGGCTTCGCTACGTCTTGCAACGCGGGTTCCGCTTTCGCTTTTCCCAGCTGATTGCATTACGTATTTGTCTTAGTTTGCCCCTTTTTTTATATTTTCTCCTTGTTCTTAATTTACGGAGGGCTTGGACGAAAATAGAAGTATCGTTTTCCTTTGTTAAGTGAATGGGCAACGGTGGCCTTTGTGACCGTTTGAGTGACAGATTAAGTGTATGTTGGAGTGTCCATGGTGCTTTAGTAGTATAAATTGTTTTGTTGTTGGTTCGGGGGTGAATTATTTACGGAAAGGTAAAACTCGCTTGAATTGCCTTGAGCCTTCAGATTATTCTGTGTTAACTATCTGAACACCACGAGATTTTTACGCAGTGGAACATTGCGTTTACCACACGGTACTCATAACTAAATAACCAAATCCATGATAAAGTATTGCAAGATAGGAATCTTAACCCACCAAATGTTTTCCACGAGATATCTCATCAAGATATTGCCGATATTTATGACGTTATCAAGATATGGTAAGCTTTCTTTTTTTGACGAACTATGACGTCCATCGAGGTATGGTAATCTTTATTCTTTTGACAAACTATAATGTCCGTCAAGTTCTGGTCATTTTTCACTTCATTTCAAGTTACATCTTGACCACAGTGTGATTAAATGTACCAAAGGAGATTTTTGATGAAGTAACTTCACATTATTCTGCCTTTGTAAAAAATAATCCAATGATGTGTGCTTCTGAATTCGAAAATATATTCCAGCAATTTGGCATCCCTCGATGTTATATCTACGTTGGTGACCACAAATGGACTGCGCGCACATACTTTCTTTTAAAACTGATCACTTACTGCTATCAACCATTTAAACACAACTACACACAATTACTCCTGAACACAACTATCCACGAAGAAATCTCACCGACAATCCCAGAAACAACCGGGCAATTTTCGATACTTAGATATTATCATTACAGGTTAATCCACATTATTACCATCTCCAACTATATCTGAGTTAGCATAAATGCACTTGTTAATTCGCGAAATTTCAGCAACGATGTAATGAATTCATCGAGTGCACTAGGGAAAATCCGTCGTCACTTTCGAGGGCGTAAATTTTGTCCTGTAGTTTCGGAGACATGACGGTGAAATTAAATCTCTTGCTTATAATTATAAGCACATCATGTCATTGGGGGATTGCCGTGAAATGACCAGAAATGTACAATTGCTTTACGTAGTGTCATTGGATTGAAATGACATGCGGGCTGTTTCAAAATGTATCGCATCAAGGTCGAAATGTTCAATTTTCTCGTCACTTTACTCAAGCTTTATACCAACGGCGTAGCTTGCAATGGAATGAATATGATCGGATCTATAAGGACGTACTGTAGTTCGTTAAAGCTTTCCTTATCAACCCTCTAAGAGATATCTCGTCCATCAATATCTGACCAATTTTGCTTGTCACTAGATTTCTCGTTTTCAAGATCAGTCTATATATTGAATGACGAGATATCTCGTCCAACAAAATATTGCTGACTATAACATGCGGGCTGTCTGTTTTAAAATGTATTGGATCGGGATCGAAATGTTCAATTTTGTTGTAACTTTTCTCAGTCTCTGTACCAATATCGTAGAATGGATTGGGATTAGTGTGATTTGTTCTATGGACATATTGTACTGCGTTAAAACTTTCCTTATAAACCCTCCAAGAAGTTTTTATGAGACATCTCGTCCATCAATATTTGACGAATTTTGCTATTGACCAGATTTCTCCTCCATCATGATCTGACAAATTTTGAAATAACGAGATATATCGTCCATCAAAATATTGCATACATGTGAGCTGTGTCAAAATGTATTTATCGGGGTCAAATTGTTAAATTTTATCTTCGCATTTCTCAAGCTTTCAACCAACAGCATTGCTAGCAATGGAATCCTTATCATCACTCAAAGAGGTTTTTATGAAATACCTCGTTCATCAATATCCGACCAATTTTTATAATCACAAGATATCTCGTTCATCAGGATCAGATTAATTTTGTTAATGAGATACCTGGTCCATCGAAATATTGCCGATTAGTTTATGACGAGGATATCAACACCTTTTCAACACAGCCTTGAAAGTGGCATGGTGAGCTATTCCTGTCCAGATGTAAAGAAAACATGTGGAAAGTATGCCTCGACGTGTAACAGCAGTAATACAAGCAAAAGGAGGGCCTACCCGTTAATAAATAGATTAATTAAGCACTTTTTTTAATAACATGCAGCGTCCAAATACTTTGTCCATATAGTATATATTGCACAAAAAATATCAAAAGGCTGAAAGTTCCTTGAACAAAAAATGTAATAAATAGCCGTTTAAAAAGTCCATAAATTTTCATTTATAAAATCGTTTTACTACTGTAAAGCTCACTTTTAGGTTAATGTTAAAAAGTGTGCTTATTGCTATATAAACATAAACTAGAATACCTATGGCGTAGAGGTACGAGTCTCGCCAATTTGGTACTTTAAGGACATTTATTTTTTCAAAACATGCTTTTAAGATGGAGAAATTATGTCTAGGATCAAATTAATTATGTTTTTATAGCAGGAATAAAAACAACGCTGAATTCAGTTGCGTGTTTAAGGTAATTCCCAAGTTTGTAGGTTAATTCTCAATCTAATCAGTAAATTAATGCCAGTTTTGCAACTGCTTGAATTTAGGTAGATCATATTCATTAATCGATGCATAACTACACATACAGATCACACTCTTATAACCAGCATTTTTTGTAGTGAAAACATATAGAAACTGATGTATAAATATCCTTCACAAATTTAACCCCACATAATGACATAAATATTTGTATAAATAAGCATTAGAACTGACATTAAAAAACGTAATAACGCACCTCAATAATCATTATTCCTCACAAATCATCTAGAATAATCATCTCGTCAGGTAATTACAAAACTACCTGAACTTATTGGTTTTTCCTTCTCTTCGCATGTGTAATGAATTCCGCACAAACTTTTACGACAGATATTTCGAGTCAAGAAAATGACTCGAATAACGCTCAAGCGAAAGAAAGCTCTTGAAATGCAGACTTATAACTTTCAATTCCCATTCGTAATTTGGGTCTTCGACATTTAAATTAACTTGGCCTGCCATTGAACTATCTGCCTGGTCTGGGGTCTTTATGCGTCAAAATTTCTTTCGGAGAAAGACAATTATGTTTTTGGAGTATGCCATACATCTCGCGTTTCTCGTTGTCCTCTCGAAATTCATCTTGCGAGAGGTAAATAATTGGAAAATTCTATTCATTTCAGTTTGTTTGTTTGTCCTGAAGAATGGATGAGTAACCTCATCCGGGTCCAAATTTTACTACGCCGCTTTGTTTGCTTTTTGTGTGCGCCATTTGCATTTTTGGAGACGACGAAAACGAAAGGAACTTTTTAAGAATGTTTAACGAGATTTTTAGTTTTATAATGTATTCATTTATGAAAAATTAACTGCGAAATCGTGTTGTGCTTTCTCGTTTATCAATTCAGTCAAGGTAAATATTTATAGAATTTTGAAATGTTTCTAGCTCACCGACGTGATCTCAGAATTTGTCTTTTTATTGGCAATGGAATTGTTCAATATTTAAACATTTTTAATAAGAAGAATAACAAAAAAATATGTAGAAGTTCATGTAAAGTTACAGCCGTATTCGTAGATATCAGGTTTAAGAAAATTATTTTTAACACATAAGGTAGGTAGGTATTTTAATTAACGTCATACTGGATGAACACAACGGGCTATTGACGAAGACCCGGGATCAATCCCAAAGTGAATTAGCACTTAAAGAAACGCACGAAATTAATTCTCAACTAATACAATTTTTCCGGTAATTTTTAAAAAATTAATCCGTGATGTGTTTATTATTTATTTTTTGTTATAGTACAATACAGTGTGTTTCAATATGTACCAGATAAATTTTTAAAGTACGGTAGGAAATACAATTCATTTCAGTATTCATATAGGGGTGTTCGTTAGATCCTTTTGGAGTTTCTAGAGTGATCGATATTGCAGTGTAGCAGGGTTCAGAAATTTGAGGCGCTCTGGTAGTGAAACTAATCTATAGGACTTCATGTATTTCCAGTAAATGGCAGCTCCCACTTTAATCCTAAACGCGTTTCATATTGATTGTAAACGCACTAATTCAGTTTAACGTACTTCAAAATTTGTACTGCACACACAAAAATACCGCTCTTGCAAACACAAAGAAACTAATGCTAGACTTTTACAATAAAAATGTAAGAATATTATAACGATCTCAGTTTTTGAAAAAAAAATGATAAATAAAAAATTATTCAATTCGTAAGTAATATATGTCGAACACATATAAATGCTCTATCACAACATACATTATCTTTACAAAGTGTAGAATCAGACTTCAAGACAGAGTGTTTTGGAAAAATGGAAAATAGGTTCTATCTTTTTTTGGTTATACACAAATAACACAAGCGGGGTGATGTAACGAGAAATAAAAATCATCACGAAAAGAATGGTTCAAGCATTCTCAACGTTCGAATGTTTGTTTTTGAGTTAGGAATAGTGGGATAACAACAGTAAATAATTTTCAGTAAAATGTATTGTTTTGATATCCGTTTGAACAGTTTCTTTTCCATTAATACATCATCACCATAGCATCAAGTTGTGAGAAATATTCGCTTCTTAATCCCGCTTAAGACAAACGTTGTTTAAGAGATGACAACATAAATATTCCCTACAGTAACCTGATGCAAAGCGGTTATGCCATATTCATTGTTTAGTCACAGAAAAAAACGAATATCGTCTCCTTTATTTATAGCACTATTCATACAAGAGAAAATTCCAAGATATCATTCACTAAGGAATAATGCCATCTATAAAGTAAAATCCAAAACAATTGCATAAAGTGATGTCTTCGTATCAAATTTTGCACAACAAATTTTGCACAAGGAAACACCGTGTTTTGATTCCATATTTTGATTCTGCATAAAAATTGTTAAATTGATCTAAGTATAAAATGTCATGACTTTACTATCTAAAAATGCAAAAATATTCAAAGCTCAATTTAGTTTCAATTTCAGGGATCATCTCTACATAAAAAGACGTTATTTCTAGACCGACATTAATTGTAGTTATCGCTACCCAAATTCATATTTGAACACTATTTCAAACGTATTTTTTCAGCAATCCGATAGTTATTATAGTGCAAACGCTTTTGGAAATACATCATTATGTTTACTATGCAAGTGCAAACAATCCGAAAACTATTATCCAAGGTTTGTCAGGACGTTTTATAAACTTTTGTTTTCTTCGAAAAATTGCAACAACTGGAAAAATTTCTGTAGCTCAAAAACAAATTATTGTAATGAGGTTCGATAATGCAAGGCCATATAAAAATTCTTTTTGAATAGACATCCATCAAGAAATATACTAAGATTATAATAATAATTTTTCAAACATTAATAACTATGATTGCATTCAAGAAAATATTTTTAAATTTAAAAGAGTAAATACATTTTTTGGATTGTTCAACTGTATCATGGTACAAAGTATCGTCACAACAGAAATATTAATTTGGCAGGTATCAATAAAATTCTAAGAAATTGATTAAAGCCCGGTGCACACATCTGGTGTTTTAACGCGTGGCACCGATGCCGCAACGCAATTGCGGTCTGATATACATTAGACCCAATGGAGTAGTGTACACATGACTCCAGCGCCGCTGTGGTGACGCACGTCCAACTAGCGTGCAATTTGTACCGCAGTTCCCAACGTCGCCGTAGCTCGCCGCACACACTTCTCCGGTCTCAAGTACCTTGTTTTCATAAATAAAAGGAATATAAATAATAATTAATAAATCAATGTATTATAAACGTCTATTTTGTGTTTAAAAATTTTTTTTTTTTTTTTTTTTACACCAAGTTAGCGAAATAAACACGTTTTCTTCGATCGAATATTTATCGAAAATGGCGTGGAATGAGTACTTGCGTCATTTCACGGTAATGTGTGCATAGTTGAGTTCGGTGCCGCAGCGGCGCCTTACGTTGAAAATTCGGATGCGTGCACCGGACCTTGGAATTAAAATCTATCTGTCCTCTCAACATAGAAACTTAAGATCTAATGACATGAAATTTGGCACCTGAAGTTAAATTTTTATATAGTTTAGAAAATGTGAGTCGAAATAGAGGGTTCCAATCAGAAATTATGAAGTTAGTACTCAATTTAATACTAAGGCGACCCCTTATGCAAATTTTATGCATTTTAATTTATAGAATATGATAGTTCCTGTCTCACTATCTTTGAATTTTCTCTACTGTTAATAATGTCTCAAATTAAGAGAGGTGTTAGGTTTTTGTTTCTTTCTTTGACTGTTCACAAGTAATATATGCACACTATTAAATTTGACATTGGTGTTAAGTGTCGTCCATTTGTGAGTGTATGACATAGTGTCCAGTGTTAATTGTAGTAGATAATGTATGTCATCCTATCGTAAGTATGACATTAGAGTTACATATAAAGTGATGTATGGTGCACGATTTTAGTAACCATTTATATAAAACGCCTCAGCCACCTGTTAATGTGAATTGATGTCATTACATTTGTACTCGTGATACATATTTAAGCATATAAATGGTATGTATTAATCTTCGGGAGTACTGTGAGATATTAATTTAACCCTCTGAAAATGGCAAGAGTACCAAGTAAAGGAATATTGCTAATTCTCGACGACATACTTAATGACTTAATAACCATATATTTCTAAATAATCAATGGTTTCTTTCAAATTTTAGAAAAATTCAATCTATCTTGTCCTCTAGAATAGGATTCTTTGGAACGATTCGATTGGTCCATTCTGTAGAATCGCAGCATTTGGAAGTATATTTTGCCCTTCCTTAGAAAATCCAATGCAAAAAATATATATTGCTCATTTATTTATAATACAATCCGTTGAAAAAAACTCTAGTACTCCTTTTCTATAATTATAATGCTTCTGGAGATCAATTTCCATTGCTCGTTTCTTGATATAGTATTCCTTTTAAGGATTCTATTGCCCTTTCCATGGGAAACGAATCCTGTGGAAGGATTATACTGGCCCATTCTGTAGTATAGAATCATGTGGAACTATTTTATTACACATTACCTTAGAATAGAATAAACTGGAAAAAATTATGTTCTTCATTTACTAGGAATATAATCCTTTGGAAAGACTAGTATTCCTTTAGCTTGAATAGAATAATTTTGGAAAGATTCTAGTGTTAATTTCCGGATACTAGAATCCTTTCAAACGATTATATTCCCTCTTTTCTGCAAGAAGAATCCTATGGAACAATGATATTGGTCCATGTTGTAAAACAAAATCATTTGGGAAGACTTTATTGCTCTCTTTTACTTAGAAAGAACCCCATGGAAATATTACATTCCTCTCTCATTTCCTTTTACAAAATAATTTAGAAAAATTGCATTAATAATTTCTTTTGCATCTAATCCTTTGGAAATATTAATTATATTGGTTAAGAAGTTAAAAATTCCACACAGGAAAGACTTCAGGATACAAGATGCAGTCATGCGTGGGGAACCCTTCAAAATGTTAAACAATTTTCAAAGAAGAGATGATTTTTAAAGAGAGGTTGGTTAGGAAGTCATTGATAATAACTGGAATACAATTCGGTGAGGTTCATGTGATGTGGGCGGTAGACCCGAAATACTTCGAGGAGTGAATTGCCCTAGGGAAAGAGCGAGATGTCCGGAAATTCCTGGCCTTCTTGCCTTACGGGGATTTTTCTGGGCTGCATTCAAATCAAATTTTTCCAACTTTATTCGGGCATGCCACTTCGAGGGTTAGACATCGATGTAACAATGCTTTGTTCGCAATATTTGCAGCAGAGAGTAAATCATATTGTAGTAATACTGAGGATTCTTTGTTGTACACATTTTCCAACAATTTAGAATAATTTAAGTTGTAATCTAGGAACTGTGAATAAGGACGGTTTAAAAAACAAATTTGAAAAAAAAACCCGGATATATTTGGCATTTCGTTTTTATTAACCCATATGGTGGTTGTATCCAAGAGGTATCTCGTTCTAGGCAAAATGGTACCATATCTAGATGGACGAGATATATCGTTATCAGAAGAAACTGACCAGATCTTCATGGATGGGATTTTTAATTATTAGATGAAACTAACCAGATCTTGATGATCTTGATGAACGAGATATCTCGTTATTAGAAGAAATTGAACATATCTCGATAAACAAAATATCTCGTCATTAGCAGAAAGTGCCCAGGTCTTGATCAAAATAGGTAATATCCTTTTGATAACATATCTTGCCTGAAGCAAAATTGTTTGGATCTTTAATAGACAAGATTTCTCGTCAGAACGTTTATCAATAGTTGGCTAATGAATTAAGCTGTACAGAATTTTTTTCAAAGTTTGTTCCCAAATGGAGTATATATACATATAAAAATATATATAATATATATATATATATATATATATATATATATATATATATATATATATATATATAATAACAACATAAAATATACAAAATAACATAACACAAACAAAATAACAAAAAATAACCAAACAGCCGGGGTACATTAACCAGAAACCGAAACTCGAAACTACCCATGCAAGCGCGCTGAAGCTGCAGACATAGCATGGTAAGAAATATAATTTCAAGAACACAAGAATTTCTAAAAAAATGTAACAAAAGTCTTAAAAAATAATAAAAAATGAAGAAATGTTGGTGGATCAGGGCGTCATCAGGGAGGAGCCTGACCCAAACAACATAAAATGGTGTTTTCTACATATGAGAAGCATTAGGCTTAAAAAATTGCTCATACACTCCCCCAAACACCACCAAAAATCAAGTAAAACAAAAACAAAACAAAATACCAAAACAGAGCAGGAACAGAACGAAATGAAACCCGAAGCCGCAGCAGGGATATCATCAACAACAAGCCTAAAAATTGCCACCAAATGCCATCAATTACACAGTCTAACTTATATGCTAACATCATACCTCCGATGCAACAAGTCCAAAAAAAATAATAATAATATGAAAATCCCCAGCCCCTTATCAAAAATATATTCATAAATAGTAAAAAAATAAAACTGAAAAGCAATTCCCATGGCTCTGGGGAAATTACGAAAAATAATTATTCATGTGTTGTGTAGGTGTTGATATTAATAAATCTTTCAAAAATATTTTTAAAGAATGAATACGGGTATTTGTTATTGAGAAGTGTGTTTTTTAGATATTTACATTGTAATAAAAAGTTAGCATCAGAATGACAAATTTTTTTGAAACGTACCAATTGACCAGCTATCGTGTTGTAGTATATTCTTTTAGAGAAATTGGAGTCCCAAAATATTAATTTAATGACTGTAAATTTAAAATCGCTGCGTTTATCATATACATTAATTTCAACTTTGCCGGATGAAACATAAATTTTTATGTCTAGAAAATCAGTATTATTGTTATCCAGATTGGTTTTAATTAAAGAAAGTTCGTCTGGATAGATGGATTTCCAAATATTAGAAAAGTTGCTATTATTAAAAACAATTAAATCATCAATAAATCTAAAAGCAGTATTTATCTGAAGGCAAAAGTTTTTTTCAAAATAATGAAGAAATAAATTAGGATAGGATTTTTGTGAAATTTAGGAATAACGGTAATATAAGATAAAATTATGTGTTGATTGGAAATTTTAACTCTTTTATTTGAAGAAATGATTTTTTTAATAATGGTATTATAAGTAGATTTACAGAATTTATATGTATCTGAATTCTTAAGTTCAGCATCAAGTAAATTTAAATAAAGTTTTTTACAAATGAAAGCATAGTTACCTGAGGCTTTATCTACTGGAGTAATGATAAATTTATTTTGAATATCCTTAATGGCTGTGTTTATTGTCTTGTAATTACCGGTATTGTCAAAAATAGATTGAATATTATTATTAATAAAATCTTTAAAATGATCATATAATTTCCATTTCCATTCTGTAAACAAACATAAAGGGACTTTAAATTTAGAAGAGGTCATAAAACAGAAATTATCAATGTCTTCCAGAAAGCTTTTAAGTATACTATTTGTATTAAAATTATAAATGGGCCTAAATTTAGTACCTTTATACATAACATCTCTTAACTGATCATTTTCAACAATACCAAGATCACCAGTCACTATGTGTCCTAAGTCTTCATTTAAATAGGGTCTGAAATTTATGTTGTCGCACAAGCATACAACTTTATCTCTATATAAATCAATCTTACTGCAAAAATGATTGTAATTAAAATTTTTTCTCCCCAATGGTAAATCATATTTGAAGCATTTTTCTATGTTAAGAAATTTTAAAGGAAAAATTTTCTGTAGGTTATTTACAATTCTGTTAAAGTTGAATTTATCGAAAATAATATGTTTAAAACTTATCTTCATATAAATTGGATTATCTTTACTACTAGTTTTTTTCTTATTAATTTTAGAAAGTCTAGCTTTATAAAGATCATGGAGTAAAAGTAAAAAATGAGGATTGAGAGAGTCAATGTTTGTGAGTAAATTCTTAAACTTAAGACACGTACCGTCATTCAAAGAAAATATGAATTTTTATAAGGGTTTAAAATTAAAAGTTTCTATAAAGTGTTTTTCAAGAAGTTTCAGGTTTTTTATAAAATTATTAAACTGGTGAATATTATCAGACCGTTACATAACCTGTGGTAATAACTCTTATATGATTAAACCTGGCTTGCTACTATTTAAATATTTAAAAATTATCCTTGCTGCCATTTTTGATGAAGGCTTTACCTAGATAATATGTGATAATAACAAGGTTTTGAATTTTTTGGATAAAAATATTATTAATGATATTCAGACCTATGATTTTAAAGACCTTTTTACCAGCATACCCCTGGACAAATTGAGAGATGTTTTGAACTATTACTATCATGATTTTAATAACTTAATTGATCTGGATTTTGAGGAATGGGAATTTTTGGTTAATTATTGTATTTTTAATAATTTTATATTTAATGGTGAGCATATTTACACTCAAGTTAAGGGTATATCCCAAGGTTCTAATTTTTCTTCCATTCTTGCTAATTTATTTCTTCATTATTTTGAAAAAAACTTTTGCCTTCAGATAAATACTGCTTTTAGATTTATTGATGATTTAATTCTTTTTAATAATAGCAACTTTTCTAATATTTGGAAATCCATCTATTCAGACGAACTTTCTTTAATTAAAACCAATCTGGATAACAATAATACTGATTTTCTAGACATACAAATTTCTGTTTCATCCGGCAAAGTTGACATTAATGTATATGATAAACGCAGCGATTTTAAATTTACAGTCATTAAATTAATATTTTGGGACTCCAATATATCTAAAAGAATATACTACAACACGATAGCTGGTCAATTGGTACGTTTCAAAAAAATTTGTAATTATGATGCTAACTTTTTATTACAATGTAAATATCTAAAAAACACACTTCTCAATAACAAATACCCGTATTCATTCTTAAAAAATATTTTTGAAAGATTTATTAATATCAACACCTACACAACACATGAATAATTATTTTTCGTAATTTCCCCAGAGCCATGGGAATTGCTTTTCAGTTTTATTTTTTTACTATTTATGAATATATTTTTGATAAGGGGCTGGGGATTTTCATATTATTATTTTTTTTTTTGGACTTGTTGCATCGGAGGTATGATGTTAGCATATAAGTTAGACTGTGTAATTGATGGCATTTGGTGGCAATTTTTAGGCTTGTTGTTGATGATATACCTTTTGCGGCTTCGGGTTTCATTTCGTTCTGTTCCTGCTCTGTTTTGGTATTTTGTTTTGTTTTTGTTTTACTTGATTTTTGAGTGTATGAGCAATTTTTTCAGCCTAATGCTGCTCAAATGTAGAAAACACCATTTTATGTTGTTTGGGTCAGGCTCCTCCCTGATGACGCCCTGATCCACCAACATTTCTTCATTTTTTTATTATTTTTTAAGACTTTTATAAATAAATATATATATATATATATATATATATATATATGAGAGAGGAATGTAATATTTCCAAGGGGTTCTTTCTAAGAAAAAGAGAACAATAAAGTCTTCCCAAATGATTTTGTTTTACAACATGGACCAATATCATTGTTCCATAGGATTTTTCTTGCAGAAAAGAGGGAATATAATCGTTTGAAAGGATTCTAGTATCCGGCAACAAGCTCTAGAAATATTTCCAAAATTATTATATTCTCGCAAAAGTAATACTAGTTTTTCCAAAGGATTATATTCCTAGTAAATGAAGAACATAATTTATTCCAGTTTATTCTATTCTAAGGTAATGGATAATATAATAGTTCCACAGGATTCTATACTACAGAATGGACCAGTATAATCCTTCCACAGGATTCTTTACCCATGAAAGGGGCAATATAATCCTTAAAAGTAATACTATACAGAAGCTGTTCGCACATTTTTTTAGACGATTTTGGTTAGCGGTAATAAACAATCGTTTGCTGCAAAAGAAATAATGGCAGTTGTACTATGTTTTTAAAAGTCAAAATTATCGTCTGCGGCTTGAGAGGTTTGTTTTTATTCAAAATGGCGTTTTTAACGAAGCAGTGGTTCGAAGGCTACATTTATGCTCTTTCCGAAGAGAAATATTCATATTCCGTTATCCAAAAACGATGTAAGAGACATGGAGGATTAATCTTGGAGTGATTAGTCTTTTATTTTGTTATATATATATATATATATATATATATATATATATATATATATATATATATATATATATATATATATATATATAGATAGATAGATAGATATATATAGATAGATATATATATATATATAATTATTTTTAAACTTAATTTATATTCCTAATTGTGACACAAAAAATGGAGCAGTATTAGGGAGCATGCACCTCGAATTCTTTTTATTTATGAGATCAGCAATGGTGTTCAATGGTTGACAATTTTTACATCCACTTTTGAAATTTGTGTGTATGATATTTTTTATTAACGAACTCTTTTTTAAATATATGACTCTCTGAAGTCACCACCGTTTCCTCTCTG
This sequence comes from Metellina segmentata, assembly GCA_947359465.1. Taxonomy (NCBI): domain Eukaryota; kingdom Metazoa; phylum Arthropoda; class Arachnida; order Araneae; family Tetragnathidae; genus Metellina; species Metellina segmentata. The sequence goes on from OX375883.1 coordinate 49,470,571, forward strand.
ACATGTGAAATCATCCACCCCCTTAACGAGCAAATATTTAAACAGGTTTCAATCAGATAAGTCCGATAATATCAAAAATCGCTGTCGTCACATTTCATGTCCAAACGCATTTAGAGATTATCCCCCGGCAGTAAAAAATGAAGCAGTCCTTTCTTATCGCCCCCATTTCATTCCCACTGCACGTCACGTGATCTATCAGCCACCACTTAATGCTCCCACTAAAAACATAATGAAAAAAATTGCCTCTCGTTATACACCACTACTGCCCTCTCATCCTCTCACAAGACCAGCGGGGGGTGGGTCTCGAATACCCCCTAGTCTCAACCCTCCCTCATCCATTGGGGCCCGATATGACCTAATCAACAAGGGGACTTCGTCGGGGCTACCCGTTGTGATGCGGCCAGCGTCCCGTAGCGATGAATTTGTAAGAGGGAAATTACTGCTGGGGGATTATGATCGTTTCGTGTGGAGGGCACGCGTTGCTTTTGTCAAAAAAAGATGGTTAGTGTGGAAGTTGGAAGACGAGATGGTTTGTTTTTGGAGGATTGCGAGATCCGTGCGAGATTTTTTAAGCTTGATGATGTTTTTTAGTGAGTTAGGGGCACTGAAATATATTATTTAAGTTATGTCTTTTGATACTGAAATAAGATAGTATCTCCAAGATCAACGAGACATTTAATAATTATTAAAACACATCGCGTACAAAACGGTACGTATAGCGTAAAGACACAGATGCGACAGTCTGAATGCTCATTATGAAAATGACTGCATCCGACGAATGGTTAGTTGGTTAGTGTATATGGTGAAAGACGAGATGTTTGTTTTTTGAAAGATTATGGGATCCGTGCTAGATTTGGGATGGTTGTGATTTTTTTTTCAGGGAGATGGGGATACTGAAATATATAATCGATTACGTTATGTCGTGAGATACTGATATAAGAGTGTAACACCTAGCCCAAGAAGGCATATAATAATTACAGATACATCGCAACAGGCAAGCTTACAGAACAATATGTACGGCATAAAGACTCAGATTGAAAACGATTGTATCAGACAAATTAACTGATAATGTACTGACTGAGGATTGTGAGATCCGTGCGAGATTTCTTAAGCTTGGTGATGTTTTTTAGTGAGTTAGGGGCACTGAAATATATAATTTATATTATGTCTTGTGATACTGAAATAAGATAGTAACTCCAAGACCAACGAGACATTTACTAATTATTAAAATACATCGCGTACAGAACGGTATGTACAGCGTAAAGACACAGAGGCGACAGTCTCAATTCTCATGATGAAAATGATTGCATCCGACGAATGGTTAGTTGGTTAGTGTATATGGTGAAAGACGAGATGTTTGTTTTTGAAAGATTGTGAGATCCGTGCTAGATTTGGGATGGTTAAAATGTTTTTTAGGGAGCTGGGAATACTGAAATATATAATTGATTATGTTATGTCATGAGATACTGATATAAGAGTGTAACACCAAGCACAAGAAGACGTATACTAATTACAAAGATACATCGGAACAGGCAAGCATACAGAACAATACGTACGGCATAAAGACTCAGTGAGAAAATGACTGTATCAGACAAATTATATGATAAGAATATACAGGAAACAGTGATGTAAACACATGAAAAGTAATAATTAACACTACGGTCGATATCGCATTTGTACTTTGATCGCGCCAAGAAGAAGTTTAGAATACAGCTAATTGTACCTTCAAAATTATAGCCACACGCCAAGAATCGCGCCAATTATATTTATAGCCGTAGTGAAGAGGTTAAACACCAAAGATTTAAGGCGACTCATTAATGAAAATAATAGAAGGAAATATACAACATATTTCAAATTGTATTTAGATTAATCCTCCACGTGGTATTGTAGATACATCTCGTACATCAAGATCTGACATGTGCTGCTAATTACGAGGTATCTTGTCATCAAGATATTGCCAAATTTTTGGTGTCTGCACGATCAAGATACCCTCAGTTTTCTTTTAATTACTAGAGACGACGAGATCTTGATAAACTCGGTATCTCGTGGATCAAGATGTAGTCAGTTTTGCTAATTACGAGATACCTCGTCAAGCCTTCAGAAGAGTTGGGAGATGTTCGTATGTGGTAAGTTAACCCTTCTTTGCATAATGGTGGAAATTTCCATCATAACATTGAATGCCCAAAAATTATATAAAAGAACAAGTTCACGTTAAGTTAATCGTGTCTGGATACCTTTTTAATGTCCATTGCATAAAAAAAACATAGCTGTCAAAAATAAGCAAGTGTCGCTATCAGTAAAGCGAGCTTGAAGTTGTCATTCCGCTGTTTGTTGTAGTTGCAATAAACGTGTCATTTCATTTTTAATTTTGTTTTATTATATTTGAGTTTCTATATTGCTAAAAAAGTGAAAATGAGTGGAAGAAAGGTTTGTAACGTGTGTTTCTGTTATTTTTAGAGCAATTTCTGAAAAAGTTTGCGTTTAATTAAAAAAATACCACATGATACCATCAAATTGTTTTTTGCTAAATTTATACTATAAATATATACAAAGATTTTTTTAACCATTTTTCCTTTAAAATTTTGAACATGAATTAAATCACCTTGATTTATTTCACCAATAAAGAAAAAATCATGCAAAGAAGGGTTAAAGTCTTAGGAAAAAGTACTTTGAATTTGTATTTAGGAAAACAACAGCTGTGGGTGTGGAGATTATAATCGTTTCATGGTGGTGGACAAACCTTGTATTGAAACAGCTTGGGTAGTGAGGAGGATAAAATATGAGATGGTTTGCTTTTTGGAGGAACCTAAAATCCAAGTGAGATGTTGTAGATGCTTGGTGTTTGATGTGTATTAAAAAAAAATTCGAAACTGAAATTTATCATTCAATTTATTTAAAATTTTGCGTTGAATAAGAGATTTATTGCCAGTCGAAAACTTATATCTTAATAAAGCATTTAGAAAGAAACCTGGAATGATATTTTAGGAGAAAGAGAGAATTAATGCTTGGAAAAAATTATAAATAAATTTCTTATACAATTATTAATTAATTATAATTTAATTTACTTATTAGTAAACAATTATTAATTAATTATACATTAATTTACTTATTAATTAAAAATTATTAAATACTTATAATTTAATTTACTTAGTAACTAAAAATTATTAATTAATTATGATTTACTTTACTTAGTAATTAAACATTATTAATTAATTATGCTTTACTTTACTTATTAATTAAAAAAATTATTATAAAATTTCTAATACATCAGTACTATTTTAGTAGTGCAATTTCTTTAGTTTTTACTGTGACAAGAAAACAATCTAGCATATCAGAATATTATGTATATTCCAGATTTTATTCATAGTATTTTTTTTAATTTTAAGATAAATGTAACTCAAGTATTGAAATACCCCCATTCGGATATTTAAAAACCTTATTTTTTAAGAAAATGTACGTGTACGTTACCAAATTTGAGAAAATTTAACTTTTTCCAGTTGAGAATTAGCTTTTTATTTTATGTTACGTGGCATCATATTGTACCCGAAACGTGATCTTTACGTTTTTGAACACTATTCTAAACATAATTCCCCTTTGTAAAAGTTAAATTCCATCCAATTATCTAGAACGTTGAACAAATATTTATGTTTAAATGAAATTCTTCTCGGCATAATTTGTCTTATTTTTGTAACATTATGTTATTTTATAGATAAAATAAAATAAATATACATGTTTCTACACAAGTTTGTAAGAAATCAATTTGTAAATAAAAACTTCATGAAAAGTCAGATTTCTTTTAAAAGTTAATTTGAGTTCTTGATTTATGTACCTTGAATATACATTAATTTTTAGAAAAAAATTTTGAAATTTCTAATCATACGTTCTATAATTTTGAAATTCAATTCCATGTAATATTGAATAACTATCTTTTTCAAAAGCAGCAGCACCATTTCATTAACAGAATAATAACTATTTTTTTATCTTCAAATGTTTTAACAAGTCAAAAAATGTTACTTAACATACATTAAATAAAAAATAATTAAAAATCGTAAAATAATACTGCTGGAGAAATTTACTTCTCTGAGAGTAAACCAATTTTCTTGAAGATATTTAGTAACATGTGCAAATATAATTAGGTTTTCTACATTTACTATACAAGCCGATTCATCTTACACGACTTTAGTTTATTTACAATTTACGACAATTTTATTAGGTTTACACATTTTCGGAATTACTGTTAGAGTGCTTTCAGATGATACAGAATACTTAACTGAGGGTTATTTTGGTGGAGAATATTTATTTAGGAGAATTACTATTTCTTTTCTCATGAAAGAAATGTCGCAAATAAAGCAAACTTGAACTTGTATGGTTTGTTTTAATTTCTGGACATTAGAAAAAAGTACACAAAATTCAGAATAGAATTAGAATTCAAACCTACCCTGATTCAGAGGTTAAAGGTGAGTCTCGTTAAATGAATTTAGTTAGTTACTTTGAACGTACAAAAATCCGTATTTGCTGAAGTGAAAAATGTATGCAACAATTAACCGTTTAGATGAGGAACCGTTTGTTATCGGAATGAACTATATCTAAGAAATAGTTCGTTAAAGGAATAGATGTGCGAAATGGTAAGTTAAAATGCAGAAATGAGATAAACAATATATAGCAATATTTTTGGTCGAAAAATACAGATGTTTCAAGTAATTTAAGGTAGTTAATTGTTCACGCAATTACACACATTTTCCACATAATGTTTTTAGAATTATAAGAGTATGATTGTCTCGAGCGACCATAAATGGTAGCGACTATCGTAGTAGAAGATGATTGACAGACGAGATTCTTCATGGAAATTATAGTTTTTAATACTTGAAAAGGTAACCAATAGGGTTAATAGTTTAAAGGTACGTGATTGTATAGTTTCATCAATTAAAAAAGGTTATAATTTTATCAAAAGCAAGATATCTACTTATGCAGAAAAAAAAATCTCATTTAAACAACCATTTATGTTTCGACAATTTATGCTGTGCTAGATGTCTATAAATGCCTATTTTACATAATCCCCTTCCTTTTCGAAATCTCTTAGGCTTTGTTTTGTTTGATGTGTACATTATACTTTTAATGTTTTTTAAATTTTCTTATATCATTCTTTTATTTCCAGCTGTCTGTGTTTCGCATTAATATTAGCTTCTGTGGTACTGATTTATCTACTTTAGACATAGTTTCTCTTCAGCAGAAGATTAAAAAATATTCATTGATTGCTGCTTTACTTCTAATGATAAAGTTAATGGATTCGCTTCTACCATTTTATCTTAAAATAGAAATGTTTTTGTATTCATTCTTGAAATCCTGGTTCTTAATTTTTGTTTCCAGGTAAACAAACTTTTTATTATTCTCCAAACAAGGAAATATAACGTAGATTAAGTATTGTTAGTTCGAAGTCTATTCTTCCTTGAAAAAAACATTTCAGATGCATTTCTTTATTACTTTCTCTGTTTATAAATTTACTTCCTTTCGGTACCATTTCATTAATTATAGAAAGGGTACTCTTTTTATTTGTCTAAAACCTTAAACCTTTTGTTTACCAATTACTTTAATGGATTCATTGGTTACCGTATTTTGCTCAGAGGAATTAAGTAATTTTGTAGAATACCCATCAGGTTTTAGTGCAACTATATCACAATTTACTATGTTACACTTGGAGTTCATTGTAAATTTTCAGGAGGTTTCATGAAAAAATTAAATATTTCACTAGCATTAAAAAACTAAAAATGTTTAAAAAAATTATATATTCCATTATTTCCTCCAATTTCTTTGTTCAAATGAATGATTATTACAACTTCCTGCAATCTTTTTCAAAAAATGAGCATCTCATATTGCAGATAGCTGAGTGTTTCCAAGTGACTGATGTTCGTGGTAGTTTTAATGGTTCACAATGTATTTAATACACATCTAAATGTGTTATTCCCTATATAAAGGCAAAAATTAGGATAATTACAGTCGTATTCAGGTCTATAAACCCTATTTAATTTCGTCTAAAGTAATTTACGTTTTTTTTTTTTTTTTTAAATCTTCAATGGAATTCTTAGATTAAGCGTATGGAACTACTACCGTAAAAGGTTTCCTACTATAAACGTAGCTACCCAGCTTGCTTTACAATCAATTTGGCTTTCTTTGTCTCGAAAATATTTCCTATGATTTTTTTTTATCAATAGATATCCATATACTCTAAACCACGTTATTCTCAAATAAATGTGCAAAAAATTTATTTTATCAATTATTATTATGTATATCAAAAACAAACTTGCTATGAGATAAGTGTATCACTGCTTTTATTCATTTTGTCATTGGTTATAAAGCTAAAGACCGTTGTTATGGGGGAGGGGGCGGCTTGTACACATTAAATCTGTCATAGCCTAAAATGTCTTCACGTTAGCGTGGTGTGGAAGTTTTGAGAGTGGGGTGCCAGATCATAAGTTGATTTCGTCATCTGATTGTGGTGCAAATTTACTAGGCTTTGTCCCTGGATCTTTCTCTTCGGAATCGTTTCCAGACTGTCGCCAATAATCCGTTGTGTTGCTCCAGTGCAAAGTTAATTTCCTACCTTCCTTCTTCGATTATAACGTTATATTTAAATTATCCACGCTTTCTAATAGGTCCATAGCCATATTTATATACGTTCACAAGAAACTGCTAGCGCAGAATAAAAAAATTATTAAATCATTAGGAAACGAATAATGCAAGCGATAATATTTACGATAAAATAATAGAAAGCGTTAACGATATTTTTACAGAAACGTATTGAAAACTCACGAAATAGCATAACTAACTTTTGAATGAGTATGCAATTTTCTATACTTGAAAACTCCAGTATTGTGTCTAATTTTTATTTGTTTATTTATTATTAATTGAGATGTTTCAAGCAGTGTGTTTTAATCAATCCCGGGATTTTGCGTGATTATTAAGACACCGATTCATTTTTGAATTGATAAATTCACTTACATCCTGTCTGAGTATTTTTGAATTGTATTAATTAATTTATATTCATAAACTGTGAAGAATAGAAAGGATTCAATGCGAATTTACTATTGAATGTTATTCTGCAAATATTAATAATACTAATAGCAATAAGTGACTTGGAAAGCCCAATGTATTCTTATTTGAACTGGCCTAACAGATAGTATCTATATATTGTTTATAACGGATTAATTCTTTATAGTATTATTCCACAGATGAGACACAATGTATACACTGCATTTTATCACAGATAATAACTATGGATTCTGTTACATTGTTTATGTCAGTTACTCAGCATGCTGTTCATACGAGGTATTATAATGTAAACAATGTGTATTAACGAATGTCTAAGAACCTCACAAACACGAAACACGTATTTGTTTATTTTCATACGAATTATCATTCTTATGGTTTTACAAAATATGTCATTTGAAGACAGTATTATGTTTCGTATTTGCTAATTAATGCTTCATTGCTTGGTAAAATTCATTTGATTGGATACTATTTCACAAGTTAATGTAACAATCCTTCATTACATATGTGACTAACCATATATTTCTACCCATATAGATTTTTCCCGTATAGTTTAACAATTCGAGTGATATCGAAGATACATCTCGTTCATAGAGATCTGAAAAATTTTGCTAATTACAAGGCAGCTCATTATCAGGACATTTTCGTTTTCTTGATAATAATGATATCAAGATGAGGTCAGTTTTGCTAAGGACAAGATAACGGGAATAGATATCCACCAGGATAATTGATTTTACAAAATGTTTCGTTTGAAAACTGTATTATTTTTCGTATTTGCTAATTAATGTTTATTGATTGGCAAACACATTAATTAAAAACATTAACAATTCCATTACCTGGATACCATTTCTATACTTAATGTAAAAATCCTTCAGTATATATTGTGTATGTGACTACTGCTCGAAATGTTTTACTATATAGTTTAACCCGTCGAGTTGTATCGGAGATACATCTCCCATATCGATCTGACCAATTTTGATGATGACGAGGCATGTCATCATTAAGATATCTTCGATTTCTTAATAGTAAGGATATCAAGATCTGGTCAATTTTTCTAATTACAAGATAACCAGACATACGTCAGGATAATTGATTTTATTGGTTACCAAATTTTGTTAAGTTTGACTGGACTATTTTTGATAAAGAATATTCGTAATTTAAATTTTTTTAACTGCTCTTAAAATAGGTATTCCCAGCAATCATATTCTATATTAGTTAAAACTGATTAATTGCATTTAGCAGAATGTAACCAGATAAGAAATAAATGCTCTACAATAGGGATGGAGAACATATGGCACAGGTGCATGAGTTGACGCAAAAAAAAAAATTACTGACTCGTCAAAGTTTTATTGGTGAAATCATTTTAAAAGCTCATAAATTATTTATAATATATTTTAACTGTTACAATGTTTGCTCAGCGCGAAAGAAACTAACCAACATTTACATAGGTCACTCTAGGAACAAAGATTGGCAGCTGAAAATTTCAGCTGGTGATAAGAACATATAACCCATTGTCTGAGGGGCACAATGTTATGACTCACCACCCTTTGATGAGCCTTTAGTCGTTATTTTCCACAGTGAATTTTGTGTTAGGTAGTTTAAGAAAAATAGTGATTGATAAATGGGTATTACAAAAATTGACAAAATATGAAACATAAAAAGCATTTGGGCGTCCAATGTAAAATAGTCAAATATCTCATTAATTTGTATGACAATGTGTGTGTGTTATGTAATGAATTAATATTTTTGAAATTAATGTTAAAATTTCAATTTGTCTTAATAAAACTCCGCAAAAATACATTCTCCAATGTTATCTCTTTCCAAACTACTCCGTGTCAGCAACACCATAAATATTATTTTTAAAATTTTGGCACACGTTCATTAGAAGATCCCCCACCAGTGGCCTAGAAATACTATTTTGAAGAAGAATTACTCTCTTAACCAGATATATTATTTTAGTTTCTTTCTTTGGCTGCTGATCATACGACGAATTGTGAGCTAATTTATTCAAAGAATGATTTGGTCGAAAGCACACACACGACAAACGCATTCATTTAATCTCAAAACAATGAAATCTCTCATTTGATTTCCCTATATTTTTTATTTGGATAAGATGAGTACAAAAATAATTCGTTCTTGCTAATTAGTGCTTTAACTTTGGGTGAAATGCATTTTTATTGTGTACCATTTCACAAATTCTGTGTGTACGACGCCACTAAATGTTTCACTACTATTCAAATAATATTTTACCAATCCACAGAACTATTTCATTCTTTGACATATTTCACTAAGTGGAATTTCGTTAATCTTCCGGATGGTTGTCAAATGGTACTCATATTTATCTAATTACGACTATCTCGTATTTAACCAAACTGTCCACATCTTGACTGACAAGATATGTAGTCTTTAGAAGAGAACTGACCATATTTTGATCTCAGTATTAAAAACTAATCGGCAGTATCATGATGACATGATTGGTTATATCTTGATGGTCCAAATATCTCGATGATACCACTTGAAAGGTTAAATAAAATACATCTCTTAACTCTTTCGCTGTCAATCTCGCGCCAGTGCGTGACGTGGCGTAAACGATAAAGAGCCAATCACGTGCCAGCGCGTGGTGTGGAGCTACGTCTTAGTAGCCAGCCACGCTTTCACTCTTCAACATATATTACCCGCTTCAATTGGCTATATGTTAAGTGTTGGCGTGGAGTAAAGGTTAGAAGTTAGTTGTACAGGTTAGTGGATTTATAGTTGTGTTAGTTATTGAAAAAAATCTTGTAATATGAGAGAGTTGTAGAGACGGTAGTTCTGCAGGAACTTCACGCCCCAGAGATGGAAAAATGCAATCTAATAAGCTTCTAACAGATGATGAAATTGCAATTTTGTTGATGATAATGAGCCAGTCACGTGCCAGCGCGTGGTGTGGAGTTAAGTCTTAGTAACCAGTCACGCTTTCACTCTTCAACATATATTACCCGCTTCAATTGGTTATATGTTAAGTGTTGGCGTGGAGTAAAGGTTAGAAGCTATTTCTACAGGTATGTGGTTTCGAATTTATAGCTGTATTAATTATTGTAAAAAAATCTTGTAATATGAGTTGTAGAGACGGTAGTTCTGCAGGAACTTCACGCCCCAGAGAAAGAAAAATGCAATCTAATAAGCTTATAACAGATGATGAAATTGCAAATTTGTTGATGATAAAGAGCCAGTCACGTGCCAGCGCGTGGTGTGGAGCTACGTCTTAGTATCCAGACACGCTTTCGCTCTTCAACATATATTACCCGCTTCAATTGTCTATATGTTAAGTGTTGGCGTGGAGTAAAGGTTAGAAGCTATTTCTACAGGTATGTGGTTTCGAATTAATAGCTGTATTAATTATTGTAAAAAAATCTTGTAATATGAGTTGTAGAGACGGTAGTTCTGCAGGAACTTCACGCCCCAGAGAAAGAAAAATGCAATCTAATAAGCTTCTAACAGATGAGGAAATTGCAAATTTGTTGATGATAATGAGCCAGTCACGTGCCAGCGCGTGGTGTGGAGTTACGTCTTAGTAACCAGTCACGCTTTCACTCTTCAACAAATATTACCCGCTTCAATTGGCTTTATATGTTAAGTGTTGGCGTGGAGTAAAGGTTAGAAGTTAGTTGTACAGGTATGTGGATTTATAGTTGTATTAGTTATTGAAAAAAAATCTTGTAATATGAGGTGTAGAGACGGTAGTTCTGCAGGACCTTCACGCTTCAGAAAAAGAAAAATGCAATCTAATAAGCTTCTAACACATGATGAAATTGCAAATTTGTTGATGATAAAGAGCCTGGCACGTGCCAGCGCGTGGTGTGGAGCTACGTCTTAGTAACCAGTCACGCTTTCGCTCTTCAACATATATTACCCGCTTCAATTGTCTATATGTTAAGTGTTGGCGTGGAGTAAAGGTTAGAAGCTATTTCTACAGGTATGTGGTTTCGAATTTATAGCTATATTAATTATTGTAAAACATCTTGTAATATGAGTTGTGGAGACGGTAGTTCCGCAGGAACTTCACGCCCCAGAGAAAGAAAAATGCAATCTAATAAGCTTCTAACAGATGATGAAATTGCAAATTTGTTGGCTGAGCTTTCGCCAGTCTATTCTGGTATTGGCGTGGCTGGCATTGGCTTCTGGGAAAAACCCATTACTACGGCGGGGCAATAACTATCAACGCACCATATCAGCTTTGGTAGCGAACGTGTTAAGAGTAACAATAATACTTATGCGAGTACATTTAAAACTGGATTCCTCAGAGAGGTCACATTTCTATATTACAGGCACTGCACATTGGATGTTTAGTTGTTTTGGGGGTTTTATAGCACAAGAGCCATATTTGGCCACGCACAAGAATGACTACACAACATGAAACGAAACAAATTAAACAATGCCCTAGAATTATTCCCTAGGGACTAACTCACGATCTTATTATATTATCTCTATTATTCCTTCTCCCGCTGTTCACACGAGGTATTATCATCGTATCTAAACAATTCTTTCGACGAAACACCACAAACAACACACTCATTCTTCCATTGTCACGAGAATGTAATCGCTCATTTTTTCTAGATATTTCATTCGGAGATGAATGGCCCGGAAAGCATTCGCATTTGCTAATTAATACTTCAATCCGTGGCAAAATTAATCACAACCAAACCCATTCAAAAACGAAAGAACAACTCATTTCAATACCCAAATGCTGATTAGCCCAAATAGTTTCCGGAACAGCAAAACACATCCATCGGCGCCTCGACTTGATTAAGTTTCCATCAAGGCCTGTTTGGGTATTTTTCTCCGAGAAATACCCCAGGAACTGACACCGCGAGTGATATTTCTTAAAGCCATGACGCCTCCTAATATCTTTAGTCTTTGTGCCCCGAGTTGAGGACCCACAATTTGTCTTGTAACGTATAATTAAGTGCCTCGTGGTCCTTAAAATCAATACGACTGTGACAAAAGGGAGAGAAAAAATGGAAACCAGAGCATAAGCAAAACCGCGTTGCTTGTTGGGTATTTAGTGCTTTATCTCTCGTGATTAATGGCAACTCGGGTCTGTTAGTGCCAAAACTGAGGCGTGTAGCCCTGAGCAAACTTTAGTGGTTTGCCATTGTAGAGGACTGTCGTGTTTTTTTTGTAGGGCTTAAATATGACTAGGTTAGAAAGCTTAAAGGACAGAGGTCACATGCCGTAGTTACTGAGATTCAAAATTAGGACGTGTAGCCCTGTGCAAACTTTAGTGGTTTGTCATTGTATAGGATAGTTGTTGGGCTTAAATAATGAGTGACTTAGAAGGGTGAAATTACGTAGGTCACATGGGGGGGGGAGATATTACTGAGATATGAGTATATATATATGTATATATATATATATATATACTAGCAAAATACCCGACCTTACTCGGTTTGAATTCGTTTACTCTAGATTGAAGAGATAATCAAAATATATAACGACTTACGTTTTTTGTAGAATAAAAAATTATTTTAACACCTTTCGCCATCTTTATATTTTCTAAAATTTACTTTGGACACAAATCCTACACATGCATATCCATTCATGTAATACATTTCACATACATCGCACAATTGCTGTATGACAAAGCTACAAAATGACGAAAGGTTATACTAAGCTTACTACTATAAAAGACGATTTTGAGAGAGATTTGGAATTCCCTTTCTTAAGTTATTTTCATGTGCAACTCAATTAATTAAAATTACGATTTACGGCGAGTGCTCTCTAACTCATAGTCAACAAAACATTATTTTTTTTACTTGTGGCACTCTTGCCTCCGGTATGCGACATTGTGAAATTTTGCAATCTTCTCCTGTCATTACTACAACGAATTTTTTAATGTTGGAAAAAGTTCTAGTTTGGATTTTTAAACATTATTATTCTTTGAATAACGACATTATTCTTTAAATAACGGCATTATTGTTTAAATAACGGCATCATTGTTTAAATAACGGCATTATTCTTTAAATAACGGCATTATTCTTAAAATAACGGCATTATTCTTTAAATAACGGCATTATTCTTTAAATAAAGGTATTATTCTTTAAATAACGGCATTATTCTTTCAATAATGGCATAATTACACTTAAAATTTACTGAAAATTTATACTGACTTACGTAACATTTTCAAGTCTAATACTTTGTGGTGTTGTTGGGTGTGATGAGAAGGAAAACACATTTATTAAAATAATAAATATTTAAAACAGAAAACAGTAAAATAGAACAAAATAAAAGATGTCGGAAAAATTGTTCTAAAGATATTAATTTGTGATTCATTTTTATCTCTTGATCTCGCACAGTTGCCACAATTTACAACTAAAAGTGCACAAAATTTAGAAATGTGAAATTAATTCAGAGCGAAAGAAACAGAAAATATCACTGCTCACGCGATCTTGTTCATTCTCGTTTCGTTGAAAAATATCGTCTGTCTCAAATATTCCGAAATCGTTTTCATTGCGCTAAGAACAAAAATAAGACTCGAAATAAATGAAGTATCAAAGCTGAAATTTCATTAAAAAATATTATTTTTTGAAGAATAATTACTTTTTCAGCAGTACTGGTAAAACAATCGAAGTAATCGTAATATTCAATAGACATTCCAATTTTTCCAAAACTACCAAATTATGGTTGATTTAAGTATACTTACTCAGGTGTTTTAGCATGAAACTCATCTAAATATAACAATAAAGAAATGTTTAATATTGCATTCACTAAACTATTAGATAATGTATAAAATAAAATACACTGCAATCAAATATATGGAATACAATTCATGTGATACCTACACAAACACACAAACACAAAATCGAGCATAGAACAGAAAGACGGACAGACAGACTTTCGCAACCAATTCCACTCACTAAATCAAGATAAGTACTCACTGTATGCAAATTTCCATGAAAATATCTCAAACCGCGTGGACGTGTATAGGGCACAACATACAGACAGACAGACAGACAGACAGACAGACAGACACCAAACGAGAAAAAGGCGGATTCGGCATCAGAAGGGTCCAAAACGGATAGAAAACTTGAAATGGGTCGAAAATATTGAATGTACAAACAAACACTCCATTCTTATTTATATAGATATATATATATATATTCATGATTTCCAAACTTGTGGTTTCTGATGAAAATATATTGCGAATACCACCAATTATTCCTTTCTAAATATTAATTATATTATCTTATATGAATTGTACCAACTCGAATATAATTGCTTTTAAATTAGTATTCTTTGAATTTAAGTATTATTCTTTGATTTTTTTGATGACATCAAAGTCAAATAATGATGTTTATCCTGATATCTGATGTGTACTGTAGTTCAAAAATACTCGACGATAAGAAAAACATTTTACTTGATAGATATATTTTGTGCTTTTACAATCATCATTAATGGTGACTATCTTATGTTAATCCTACATATGTGCTTTCCATTATATGGTCAATTGAGAGAAGGACAAGTTGTCTGGTCTGGACAAAAGTGCCTGATTGCACCAATTGAAAACGAAGAACCAAACATCAGGTTTTGCACCACGAAGTGTTCACTAAAGGGCAGTTTGGTAAGTAGTCATTCACTAAATTGACCAGATTTTAACGAGGTATCTTGTCGTAACCATTTGGAGGTTAATACCTATAAAATACTAAACCTTCTGAGATTCGAAATACATAAGAGTAGTATAGAATTATTTTATTTCCACTTAGCAACTTGTGTTTGTTGATGAACGTATCGTCGCCCATACATTCGTATACAAAAAAATGATTGCCATAGTGCCATCTAAGATCCCCTATACTTTTGTCCCATGAGTTCCATATTAGACTATATACATTGTACTGCAATAGGTCACCGGACATCTTGAATAGAAACGAAACTTAGCAATTATTTTGGGCCTGACTATCAATTTAAATTTTAAATTTCAGTTCTCATCCACATGGGTAACTACAAAGCTATCTAATTGTGACTATAAGATGAAATTATAGTAGCTCAAGTACAAAATGAAATAGCACTCAATTTATTACCGAAGGGTTGTTCTAGCTTCTAGTCATGAAATTATTGACCAACCAAAAAGGTTCAGTGTCCCAGAACTTTCTATCATGATGGTATATATTTAACATTCTGAATAGACATATTAGAGGATAATAAAGTGAATGATACTTCATTGCTTAGATTGTGATATGAAACGTTTGCACATTTCTTTTGAGCATTTCTTCTTGAAATTTCACTCTATAGTCATTAGTAGTTAAAGTTGTTCAGTCATCAGTAGTTATACTCATTGATATTTACCCATGTGGATGTTACCCATTAGTACTTACCCATGTTATTATACTCATAAGTAGTTAACCATGTGAATGTTACCCATGTTAATATACTTATTAGTAGCTACCCATGTGGATATTATTCATGTTATTATACCCATTAGTAGTTATCCATGTTATTATACTCATTAGTAGTTACCCATGTGGGTATTACCCATGTTATTATACTCATTAGTAGTTACCCATGTGGATGTTACTCATGCTATTATACTCATTAGTAGTTACCATGTGAATGTTACCCATGTTATTATAATCATTAGTATTTCCCCTGGGGATGTTACACATGTTATTATAATCATTAGTAGTTATCCATGTGGATGTTACCCATGTTATTATAATCATTAGTACTTACCCATGTGGATGTTACCCATGTTATTATAATCAGTAGTACTTACCCATGTGGATGTTACCCATGTTATTATACTCATTAGTAGTTACCCATGTGGATCCTGATTTTGTTAATTAAAATTCGCAGTCAGACCCCAAAATAAATGCATTATTCTTCTACTACACTTGTCCAGTGACTTTTATGAGCATACTTTAAACAGAAATAGGTGATGATATGTGTAAACAAAATGACACTGATACATTCCATACACTTCCAAAAGTTAATACCACACAACAATAGAAAATGATGGATGTCGTATGAATATATGAATAGCGAATTCGACACACGCACTCATATTTAAGCATCCACGATGCACTACCCTATATAGTACAAAGCACACAGATGCCCTGACGTTTATAGAGCCGTGGTATATTTGCTGACACTCTAAATCACTTAAAAGTGCTGATGGAAGGGCCCTAATACACGGAATATAATCAGTCGTGTCTAATGTCGACCAATAATACCCC
This sequence comes from Metellina segmentata, assembly GCA_947359465.1. Classification (NCBI taxonomy): domain Eukaryota; kingdom Metazoa; phylum Arthropoda; class Arachnida; order Araneae; family Tetragnathidae; genus Metellina; species Metellina segmentata. Next base: position 49,486,824 of record OX375883.1, read on the forward strand.
CCTCATATTGCAAATCCCCAAAGCATGGGCGTCACGTCCGGATTATACAGTCCCCCCTCAGGGAGAGGACCCCTCATCGAAACCCCCTCCCTATAGTAGCTGTCTTTCCATTACCGGCAAACAAACCTTGACGATAAATTGCATTGCGTGCCAAGTCCGGACATTGAGTCTTTTTTTCGTCCATCATATATATATATTTACCGTTTTTTTCCTGGTGCCTGCCATTTGATGAATTCGGGTAGATTTTTGAAAAGGGGGCCCGAAATTGATGATGAGAGAGAAAAATCATTAATTACCCCGGCGAGTGAGCAGGTGGCAAAACGATTTCGGAGGGAATCAGAAAATAAAATTAGAGGTAGGAAGACGAAAATTGATTGTTAGTGAAAACTTTGAGCGGTATCAAAAGTTGGGAGATGAATCTGCGAGATAGTTCGGTGTGTGTTTGGAGAGCGCGGAAAGAAAGTAGTCCCGAGATAAGGCCTAGTGCGTCCTTTTTTTGTGCAGGGTTTTCTCTGCTTGAAATAATTAATGGATGGATTTTCGTGGCCGTGGATGTGATTTGGAGGATTAATTATTTAAATTGTTAATATATCTCTAAGTCGGTGATGTCAGTCATGTTATCTAAAAGGAGAAATGGGACCGACATTTTTAAAAATCTTGATTATTGTAGAGTATCAATAGGCAGTCAGATGCGTATCACGTTGACGCGCTTTATAAAACAATAAATCGATTTGAAATTTGCTGCGGAGGGGTCAGTAAAAGCGATACAAAAGACAATTCATGCGATGGTAGTAATGTCAAAGTTGTTAAATTCTGATAGACATCAATTTCAAATTGTTTTTAAAAAATAAAGTAATCATATCGACACACTTTAGAAAGCAAGAAATGGGTTTGACATCTGATGAGGAGTGTTCAATAAACGCGATACAAAGGACAATTCATGCGATGGTAGTAATGTTAATGTTGTTAAATTATGATAGCCATCAATTTCAAATTGTTTAAACAAATAAAGTAATAATAACGACACACTTTACAAAGCAAGAAAAGGGTTTGAAATTTCATGAGGAGGGGTCAGTAAAAGCGATACAAAAGACAATTCATGCGATGGTAGTAATGTCAAAGTTGTTAAATTCTGATAGACATCAATTTCAAATTGTTTCAAAAAATAAAGTAATCATATTGACAAACTTTACAAAGCAAGAAATGGGTTTGAATTTTGATGCGGAGGGGTCTGTAAAAGCGATACAAAAGACAATGCATGCGAAGGTAGCAATGTCAATGTTGTTAAATTCGGATAGCTATCAATTACAAATATATTAAATATGTATATGTATATATATATATATATATATATATATATATATATATATATATATATATATATATATATATATATATATATATATATATAGATAGATAGATATAGATATATATAGATATAAGATATAAATATATTATTACATAAAACACTACATTCTCCTGTGCTATTAAAGTTCTGATTAGTTTCACGGAGTCATGCGTAGGAAAAGATTCAAATTGTTTGGATTCGTTGTGTGTTGTCCCAAGCGAAACGAGATACGAAATTTCTCTAAAATCTTTACATACAAAATCCCCACGGAAACAACATTGATTATAAAACTATTGCCGTAAGCAGCTCATTGTGTTACCAGTGTGTTGATTAAAAATTAAGTTTTCCAATAGTATATTGTTTTACTAGTATTGCTAAAAAAAACAACACCATGCGAAAGCAAGGCAAGTTGGGTCTATGTTGTCAAATCCCGATAGCTATTTATTCTGAATTCATTTTAAAAATATATAAATAATAGGTTACCATATATTTTAGGAAACTCTTAATTGCAACCAATATTGCTGCAATGTTGTCATAAATAACAGAATAAAAAACACAAATCGTACGGTGACAGAAGGGGCATATGTCATCAAATCCTTAAATCTACTAATTCAACGTGGCTGGCGACATAGAGGTAAGGAGATGAAAATGGATTGTTTACGAAACCTTTGAGTTGTACTAAAGCCTTCATCAGAAACAAAACAATATACAGAACACAATTCATACTAAATTAGTTTCAAACAGAATGGTTATAAATGTAAGTGTTCTTCCCCTAGGTTTAGGGTTAAATGAACATCTTTAAAAAATGTCACCATGCGGATATCTTTTAGATTCTAAATTTATATTGATAATGTATTTCATCCAGTAGAAAGGAAACCGCAGTTATAACTAAAAGCAGAAAGCAGAAATTGCATTTAACCTTGGAAACTAAATATGCATATTCTTCCTCAGAATTCTTAGTTATTTCGTTTCTGCTGGGATTTTCTCTCTATTATTCCTTTTGTTTAAACCACCAATTGGTTTTCAACTACATATATGATCCATCAAAATCTGACCAATTTTCCTAATGACGAGATATATCGTGTTCAAGATATCACTGATTTTACTTATGACGACAGTATCAAGAGCTGGCCAGTTTTCAACTGATTAGGAGATACATCGTCTATCAAGATTTGGCCAGTTTGTTTCTCTTACAAGACATATTGTCCATAAAAATCAAACCATTTTTCCTGTATTCACGAGACATATCATGTCTTGTCAGTTTTTTTCCAATCACAAGATGCATCGACCATCAAGATCGGATCACTTTTTTTCTGATTACGAGATATAGCGTCCATCATGTTCTGATCACTTTCTTCTAATTACAAGATAAATCTTCCATAAAGTTCTGGTCAGTTTTCTTCTAAATACGAGACATATCGTCCATCGAGATATAACCAGTTTTCTTCTATTCACGAGATATATCGACTGATCTGGTTTATTTTTTTGGATCACGAAATATATCGTCCATCAAGTTTTGTTTAGTGTTTTTAATGTCGAGATATATCGTCCATAAAATTCTGGTCAGTTTTCTTCTAATTGCAAATAATATCGTCCATCAAGATCAAACCAGTTTTCTTCTATTCACAAGATACATCGTCTTTCCTGATGCGGTCAGTTTCTCCAATCACGAGATATATCGTCCATCACTTTTCGCATAGTTACGAGGTACATCGTGCATCAAGATATGGTCAGTTTTCTTTTAATTACAAATTACATAGTCGATAAAGTTCTGGTCAGTTTTCTCCTAACTACGATACTTATCGTTCATTAAGATCTAATCAGTTTTGCTAATACCGAAGTACTTCGTCGCGACAACAACAGGTAGGGTTAAAAGCATCACGCGTTTAATAACAACTAATTTTTTATGTCTGGAAAAGGGAATACCCCGAAGAAAACTTCCTTGATAGCAGAACTTCCGAAACTCACCCACATTAAAATGTAGAGATAAAATTATCCACGAAAATCGATGGTTGAAAAAGATCAAGGTCTGATTTAATTGAAAGCATCTCTAAGCAGAATCGAGTAGTGTCTGACCGAAAGCAAAGGAAACTAACGCAGCTTAAACTTTATACATACAACCTTGTATCCACTCTATAAATCCTCGACTTTAATCAACATACTTCCTCTATATTTATCACCCCGTTCAAGCTAATTGCGTTAAAAACACACACAAGATCTTACCCTCCTGGTTTAATTCCTGATGGCGTAAGGATACTTGGAGTTTCACGGGAAAAAATATAGTTCCTGTAACGCTCCAGCCTTGCATTAAAACTAGGTAAATCTAATCAAATCGGAAAGCATGCTGGTAAAAGCAAGCAAGCCGACGCACACACCTGTTGGACAAAATGACTAATGATGATTCGGTGGATCCATTTACCCAAGATATTTTTACCCAAGCCCTTCGTTCCGTATAAATATTCCAGCTTCCAGCAGATGAAACAAGAATTTTTCTACTTACCAGCGTAGGAAGATGGTAGGGAAACCAATTTATCACATTTAATTGGAAAGAGAGAGTGGTAGAGGTTTTCCAATTTATCATAGTCTGGGATGGTTGAGGTTCGGTATGGATTATAGGTAGCTAACAATTAGTGCTCTGTTGGGAGGCTTTGAGATTGGAATCAGGTATTTTTTGGCAAGCGTGATTATGAGGCAATTAATAATAAACTAGGATGTTTGGTAGTGCACAAGTGAAGATAGGAATTGGGGAAGCAGTGGTTATTGTCTGGAGATGGAGGTTTGTACGAATCGTAAATTACGTGGTTGTCTCGGGAAGCACGTTGGTACCTAAAAGGAGAGTGAGATTGGAAATTGGTTAACAATCATCATCGCTATGCATCCGTTTGGTATGTTGAAAGCGGTATAATTGTACTGCAAAATTATCAACACTTCCTTATGAAAATGAGTCACTATAGAATCTAAGTTTTTCTTTTTCTTCTCGGTTTTCGGATGCGTTTATACAACTGATTAAATACTCTTTTCACTTGAAAATTGTTCACACAATTAACAAAACGAGTGAAGGTTATCGAGACTCTTTGGGTATATTGCTGTCCCAAACTGAATTTAAAACACATTTTATTAGCTCGTTGGTTGCAAACTGTTCATGCCTATATTTCCTAACGGTGAGAACGCAAAATAAAAAATATATCTTCCACCAATTCATAAATTATTTCCTTCATAACTAGAAATTGGTTTTGCATTATATGAATTAATAATAAATAATTTAGCCCGATAATTATTATAAATTTTATAAATTGTTATATTCAGTCATGGTAAAAAGAATATAATTTCTTTAATTGTGGGAAAGAAAGAAGTAAAAAAAAGGGAAGACCTTCCTATATTTCATAAAGAGGATATCTTTAAACCTTTCATTTTCTGTAAATTATATACGCCAAAATACATATCTTAGATTACAAATTCGAAAGTTCAGTCATGTAGAACCATATTTTATAAAACACAACAAACAAATGATCAACTATATCTAAAGCCTACCAGCCAAACAAGATAATTAAAGTTGAAATATTTCTCTTACACTCCACTTCTCATTATTTTTAAAACTAATTAATTATACTTGACTTTTGGTAAATTCTGGAACAGGATGAAATTATTGCAGACTTAATGCTCACTACGATCTTGATAAACGTTTAATTGAATTTAGAGTTACAGTATCAATGTTTATGTATTTTGAATTTTATAATTTATTTAACTTAATTTAGCAATTAAATCAGCAAAATTATTTTTATTGAAATAATGTTCCCATTTTAGATAGTATTGCGATATCCATCTTAATGTTTCAAACGCATTACATTAAATTAATTCAATCTGTATGAACTACGTTCATTTGTATTTGGTTCATCGTGAGGATAATTCAATACAGTATCATTGTTATTTTATTCCCACTCTTAACTACCACGAAACTTTATCAACCAAAATTTCGTGTATGTTAGGGCTGGTGCTCGTTTAATACGTCAATGCCTCAAATGTCAACAGGTTGGCGTGGGTGTGGAAAGTTGGAGAGTGGGATACCAACTCTGTCAACATTATATACTACTATGTCACAACGCGTTCTATAGACTGAAAGAAATCAATAAAATCTGGGTTTGAGAAAGTAAATCATTCTTCCCCATAATACTAATACCTTATGTAAACGCATTACTTTTAATAACTTATGTTCGTAGACAGTTTTCCTCGAAAAGAGTTTAGAGAATATGTTTTTTGGGTAGTTAACATTTTCAATTTATGAACCCTGTTTTGACTACAGTTAAAAACATACTTAAACGTGTATAAAAATTTAACTATATATATCAAAGCATAAGGCTTAACGAAAGTGGTATTGGCTTAACAAATCAGAACTAGCTGATGCACGTCTAAATTTAAAAGGTTCACAATTTAAAACAGTACGCCACATTAAATTACCTATCAACTCAATTGCATTCAGTTAATTTATTTATGATTTAAATATAGTACTTTAATTTACAATCACGTCCTTTGTTTGGTTTTTTCTGTGGAAATTCTTTAATGTACGAGGATTGATTTTACCAAACTCCATATCCAACTAAATACATATAGGAAACCTAACAGTAGAGTAACATCAATGGTAACCCGTTTTTTTTGCCCCTGATCACGTGATAAAAACTAGCAGTAACGTGACTTTTAGACAGTTTTCATCTACAAAGTAAAAGTAAACATGCACGATCTGTTTAGTTGACTGGACATGATATGCCCACCTATTAACCTTTGGCTACAGCCGGTATAGCAGTTGTACTTTTTAAGTTATACGAATCGCACAGTATATATATATATAGCCGTTATCGAAACGTCGCTTCAGCATCCGATTTGTACCCAATATATAGTAAAGGATTTTGGGGATTTTCCACTAATATTGTCATCACTCAAGAAATGCATATTCACACAATTGCATGGCTTATTTTGCGTAAAATGCTGTTTCGCCAAATAAGGCGATAAGATGCCAAATAATCAAAACAATTAAAGTCACTTGACTACTAGTCACCCTATTTGAAGCCCATCTCAATAGCAATACTCAGGCTACAACGCACATTCTATGCCTAAATAGCCGCATGGTTTAATAAATTCCATGTAGCATGAACAGACTCAAATCTTTTTAGAATGTCAGTGTATAATTATAGTAAAACATTGAAAATCCGAGCAGCAACTTACTGAGTGTTCGTGATATCGGTGCCCGATTTCATACCGTTGTTTTTCTCTAGTTTAAATAAATCTTCTAGCACGACTTTGCGCACTTAATCCGAATAGGCCAGCCAAGTAAAATTGTTAACAGAAAAGTCACAGGACTACTAGCCGAAAGAGCTGCGAAACAGAATATTACTGATGATTTTTTAAGGAAGCTCTTAAAGGTTTTAACCATATGAACATTTCACTATAAAATTATCTCAATAAATACACATAGTGGCATGAATCAGAGAACAGATAATTGTTAATCCTAGCTTTACGAATCAGTAGCAGTAAAACTAACCAGTAGAAAATGTTTTACGCGTTCCAATGTAGAACTTGTTTTTATGTGTTTTTAATAAGCTGCTTTGCGATAATACGTCCGCCTTATCATAGTTTCTTGCTATCTGACTTGACCTGCATTTCCCTGTGTAGTCAAATTTTTACTCTATTATTTATCATGACATCCAATTTTATAGTGATGTTTTTCAACGAACTTTGTGTTGAATGTTTTGACATTTTATCTAGAAGCGCCCCTAAGGAAATAATGACCTTGTTATAGAAGTTATGAATTTCCTGGTGGTTGTGTTAACGAAATATCTCGTCATTACCAAGACAGATCAAATCTAGATGGACGATTTATCTCGTCATTAAAAGAAAACTGACCAGATCTGGATGATAAAAATCTGCAATATCTTGATGACGAGTTAACTCACAATTAGCAAAATTAATCAGATCTTGACAGATGAGATGGCTCGTCATTAGCAATATTTGTCGGATCTTGATAGACGAGATATCTCGTAAGACCGCTTGAAGGGATAATCTAAACGACGTTTACCAGCAGGTAAGTTCTCGAAAAACAAAAGCGACAGTATGATATCAATGCAACCACATTACCTAGAAAGCACAACTCTTTTTATACATTCGCCTTGACGCTTTATTTCTCCTCTTTCCCATCGCTCCTACCAGAGTAACTATTTTTTTTTCTTTTGAGTCCTCGTCACCCGAATGGGGAACATAACAATGATATGTTGCTTCTGCTGATCACTCCCTGGTGTATCATTCTGCCAGACACGCTCTCATTTTTCTGTACCTAAATGCAGGCCAACCCCTGAGCAGCGAGTCGGTCTTTTGCTCATGCATAATCTCTCCCTACCTGCATCAATTATGCACCGGGAGACACACATATGCCGGATGTTTTAATTAGTTCTTTGTTTTGCATACCAGCTCGGCACGCTCGTACGCTCGTGCGTATGCCCGTCATCACGTAATGTGTCTACGGGACCAGCGTGGCCTTGGGAGCTAAAGTGGTGTAAGCGTCGTTGGGACAAATGGTATTTCTTGCTTAACATTCTATTCTTCAGGTTTGAGAGACCTTGAATGCGAACATTACCAAGCGTCGGACAGACTAATGCAATCAAAATAAATATGTAGTACTCATATCAAGGGGATTGAGGTGGACTCAAATATCGTGAATTAAAATCCCAAGGCAGTCTATGTTCCGCTGTTTGTACGGTAAGGTTTAACCCTACCGATGGTTTTCTCCCAAAACGGTCTCAGTATTATCAAAACTGAACAGAATTGAATAGACGAGATTTGTAGCCATTACCAGAGACGAGATATCATGTCATAATGGCTGGAACTTAATCTAGTCACCAACCACTAAAGCAGTCTATATAAGTAGGAAGTAATCAGTTTAAGGATTTCCGACGGACTGTGTATAGCTTGTGAATTTAAACCCCAAGGCGGCCTATGTTCCACTGTGTTTATTATGTTGATATTTAATACCACTGGCGGTTGAAGTAATTATTTAGTAGTTATTTATTTATTATTATTGAAGTAATTATTTAGGCGGTTGAAGTAGCGGATATTTAATACTACCAGCGTCGTTAGAAGACCTGAACATATTTTGATGGAAGAGATTTGTTGTCATTTCCCGAGACGAGATATATCGTCATTATGGCTGCATCTTAATCTAATCCCCATCCAATTATAGACAATACCGTGACTAGGAGAAATCTAGTAATTAGCAAACTTTATCAGCACCCGAAGGGTGAGATATTTCGTCGAAATCATTTTAGAGTAAATATAATATATATGCGAAATAGTTCTACTTTAACCGTGGGCGCTTGTGTGTAAACTTTGTTGGTGCAAACGGAATTGTGCTTTATTTGGTTAGTGTAAGTTTCTTCAATGTTGAGAGGACCGATGAATGCGAACTTTACCAAACGTCTGGCTTGCTTATGTAGTCTAAATAAGTACATTGTATTCCACACTTCACGGACTTGGGGAATACCAAAGCTCGTGTATTTAAACCATCTGGTCAGCGAATATGTTTCGCTGGTCTTAACCCTCCTGGTGGTTGTCTCGAAGACCTATCTCGTCAAAAGCAAAACTGACCAGAATTGGATGGACAAGGTATCTCGTCATCTGAAGACAACTGACCAGGTACTGAACTCGCCATCGTCCAAAAATAGGCAGTACCTTAATGGCGAGAAATATCATCATTTGCAAAATTTGTCAGATCTTGAAAGACAATATATCTAGTCGAATCAAATTGGAGGGTTAATCTGAACAATTTTCGAAATAGATATTGTCCAGATCGGGGTGTGGTCTGAGTTAGGTTACCTCTAAAATCTCAAACCCGTACAAAACAGAGATAACACGTAAGGTAAAGGAATTATAGTGTACAGGTTTAATCTAATTGTCTTCCCAATAGTGTTATTAAGCCCGTAGACAAGATAAAAGAACCACCATTCCAGCTTAGCCCACTCTCAAAGCGAGGTGCGGCTTTTGTATAGGTTTTACCTTGAAGTAGACCATATACTATATCCAATACATGGTCGCCAGGTCCGAAGTCAATGGCTTCCGGATCTTAAGCCATGGATGGTCATCTGGAAAGGTTTACTTGGACAAATAAGCCAGATATAGCTCTCTGGGTAGGTTTACCTGGTCATCGGGTCGGATATGGCTCTATAACTATTTTAACAGGGTCTCTGACCATATACGGCATCAAATATATTTTTTTAACAGACTCACAAGTTGGATATGGCATACCGAGTATTTTTTAAACAGACCGTATACTTAATACGACCCTCTGAATAGGTTTATTATATCCACGGAACACTAATTGTCTTCCAAATAGGTTTATCACGCATTAAACCAGAAAAAGCCTTCTGGGTAATTTTATTTCTCTCACAAACGTCAGATAATACCTTTCGAATAGACTTATCTTGCCTTTAAACAAATACAGTCCTCCAAAAATAAGTAACTCCCACAGATCACATACGGTTCTTCGAATAGGTTTAGCAGCCTCGTAGACTAGTATAGTACACGGAATAGGTTTCTAAGACCCGTGGACCAGATAAAGCACAAATATATTTATTTCGGCTGAGGAAAGTTTAAAGACCGTTGAGCACAGCTCGATAATTTAAACGCTCTGAAAGTCAACGTCGCTATTTTTATGTTAAAACTTAACCTTAAACTGCTGTCATGGGTCTCACAATCCCCGAGTCAGTTTTGACAGGTCGTTTCCACCCCTTATAGTCAATGTTGGTCTGTCTTCCAAATAGGTTTCTCTCAGATTACATACGGTTCTTCGAATAGGTTTAGCAGCCTTGTAGACTACTATAGTACACGGAATAGGTTTCTAAGACCCGTGGACCAGATAAAGCACAAAAATATTTATTTCGGCTGAGGAATTCCGTCCTATTATTTACCTTCCTACTACGTCCAAAAGAAGCCACATTCCAAGACTGGTTTGGCTGCCCCAACTGTTTCGTATTTCACACTATTTGCATTTCCATCGTGGTCTCTTAGACCCCTTCACTGCATTTAAGCTACCGTTCTTGTTGAATGAAATCGTCTACGTTTGAGTAGGGAATTTCGGTAGATAGCCTGAATTGGCCACAAGCTTTACTAATAAACAACCTGTGTATCTTACACAAAAAGAAATTCAGGATATTGTTGATAATGGGTCGGAAATAGAGTACTGTGACAGTGAAATTTCGTATAATGTTATTGAAAGCGAACATGAAACGGATTCGGAAATTTATGCAGATGAAGATGAAAGCATTTCAAGTGCGTCTCCGCAAGAAGAATGTTAAAACTTCAAATGGAAACCTGGGGGGGGGACCTAATCGTGCAGTTAGAACACAAAAACGCAACATAGTTTTACAGTTTTCAGGGTTGATACGTCCTGCAAAATTAGGTCCGAAAGCTGAGCCTGAAGAGACATGGAATCTACTTAACTTATATGGTAACATAAAATATATTTTATTTTAAGAGTTGAATTATCTAAATTTAAAATGTATAAATAATAATTATCTCAAGAATCTCTCATTAATATACTATATTAATCAACTTTACATGCACTTCTGTGAGCGAGGTCTGAGAGACTCCTTCACCCTAGTTACGAGACGGTTTGTGACACAGCAGTTAAGGGTTAATAGTCCTGGTGATTATCTCAAAAAATTGTCTTTAGGAAAGCTGGCTGAACTGGTTGACGAGAAATATCATCATTAGAGAAAACATCCAATGGAATCCGATTTTAATAGCGGTGTTCTGCAACCAAGGTATTTCATACAGCTTTTTAAATGTATGTTTGAGGTAGAGCAGGGAGATACTTAGTTCTTCAAAGATTTATTTGGCGTCGATTCAATATTTGCTTTCAATTACGGTACTATATGTATTCAGTCATTTGGCATCCCTACAAGAATGTTACATCATTCTTACTTGGCCTGCAATGAACATATCCTGGAAGTAAATTCAATAACCGCAATATTTATTCATCAGAGGAATACAGCAATTGCTTACTTTCAATGTTCCCAAACCGAAAGTAGTGAGGTTTCCAATGAAGGGTAATGATCAATTATGTAATGTATTCTTACTTGCGTCATTGGCACGGAAACTCGGTCATAAGTTGCCACAAAATTGTATTCAAACCCTAATGACAATTTTATGCGACATCGAAGAATCTTTTAGTTCGCTGGTATTATATAATATTTAGAGTCCCTGTCTATGAGACTGTATTTTTAACCTAGATTTAGAGTTATTCTAGTCGCATGTGATGATATTTTCATTAAATACATCTGTTACAATAATAAAAGAAAATAAAAAGGACCTTCATATATAACTATCTATCTTCTTGTTAGGGTATTTATTTGTTGCTATCTATTTTAAACAATTCCTCAAGGATTGCTTAAAATCTGAGGAAAATTCATCAATAAAACTAGGTTATACAGGTTGAGTCTCAAAAATCTATGTCTCGTTAATATATGTGGAATATCGCTTAAAATATGGTTTAAAGACGCACGGGGGTTTAAATCACATACTGTTATCATGTGATCTTTCCCTTTGGGATCCATCGTCAATAGACCGCTGTGATACTCCAGTACAACATTAATTAAAATATTTTCCTATCAACCCTTTAATTTGTAAAATGAAAGGCTCAAGATCAAATAAAAACCAAATAATTTCTAGTTTCTCGGTTATAAAAAAAATAATTATGCCAATGAATATCAAAAATTATACTGTGCTGTATCTGTTTAAGCTTTATAGTGAGCTGAATTGTCTTATAAATTTTAAAGATTACAAGTGGGGAATTAATAATTCATAACACGTGATATCAAGACACGATTGGTGCATTTTTAGGATAATAATACTTTTAGAACAACTATCAATAAACCATCAAAGCTTCTTAAGTAGGGATATATATATATATATATATATCCTTCCTGTGTATAATAAAATAAATTGGTATTTATTTTGCTTTATACTTTTTAGAAGAAAAAGCTCTTCTTCATTTATGAGGCATTTATATGGTAAATGTAACTATTATAGTATGACAAATGTTACAACTAAAATTAAATCGAGTTACAGAGAATGAAAAGTAAAAATATGATGTGTTTTCTTAACGAATATTTAATCGAACAACGTTGCTATTTATAGAAATGTTTCTAATCTTGTTGCAGTTTATAAAAATGTTTCTCATCTCGTTGCTGTTTATATAAAGTTCCAAATTTTCAACAGAGGTGTTCGGTATATTAGGTAGCTAAATTTACGTCATACTGGAGCAACACGACGGGCTATTGTCGACAATTCAGGATCAATCCGGAAAGATCTCAGGACAACACCCCGTCTTTATGAGCCTTGTTCAGATGACGATTTCAAATTCTGAGTTTGCACTCCAAACTTTTACACCACGACAACTAGATGTCATTAGACGCCAATATAGATTTAACGTGCACCATCCCCCGCATATACGGCATTATTTGGTTGATCAAGTCTTGAACTCGTAACCCTCCGGTTGGTAATCTGATCCTCTACTTCCACGGATTCAAGAAGCAATGCTCGTAAAAATGTAAAATGGAGATATATATATATATATATATATATATATATATATATATATATATATATATATATATATATATATATATTATCTTTCGTTCACTCAAGTGCACTCGTAAAAGAGTATATTTCTATTGCTTTGTAATATTCATATTTTTTGGAAATGACAGTAATTAAATTTGACTTTTATGCATGGAAATAAATTTGAGATCAGTTACAATTTACTAAAAGAGTCTCTTTCTCGTTTTCAGAATACAAAATAATACATTTGAAATCCAAGGTTTGATGTATTCAACTAGTTACCACCGTCCCATCCTAAGCCATTCGATTGTCCAAGTCATGATATATAGTTCCGCATTGAATTAAATTCACTTTAATAAAGAACCCTCCAAAAATGTACACATAGCAAAATTTGTTTTAACAGTTAATTTGGCAAAAGAGTAGTCTCAAAACAAAATGATCCTCTATGAAACAGGACTATACTCAAAACAAAAAAACTGGCGATAAACAACGAATTTTAAAACCCACCTGAATATACAATTGTCATTATAACAAGGATGAATGGATTACTCTATTAATCATCTTAACATTGTTTTAATACCCTGCTTCCAAGCGAGTTTAAAAACAACGCTGAAGAACCCAACGCACTATTTTTGAAACTCAAATAACATGTTAATCAAATTTCCGAAAGCAGAATGGCTTTTAGAGAAAATTAAATCCTTAAATTTTACAAGTAACTCAAGAAAAATATTTACTCAGGGTGAAGCAATAACACGGCTTCTATCTCCTAGCTAGTTTCTTCCTCACGATATAATTAAGGAAAGAAAAAGAATATATCTCATTTGTGTTTTTTGAATCGTTCCACAGAATTTATTTGGGAGAGGGTGAAATTAATTGTTGCCACGCTGCGTTGCCTGGCAACTTGTTACCGGTTCTTATTTCGTCTCGGATTCGGAACAGGCTCGGGCTCAAGATTTTGATTATTACATCTAGAATGAAACATGAGAAAAGTGTGTCGTCTCGGATGTAACATGACACTTCTATCCTCCTAGGAGATTATGATAAATATAAGTAAATGAATTTAGTTTGAGCTTATCTGATACAAAATGAATTTGTGTTGTATTTAGGAAACTTATATGTTCAAAATTAAAAGACGTTTCGAGATAAATATATGGAGTAGTTTTGGTGAATGAATTTAAGACTTGTCTGAATGCCAAAAAAAGCTGCATTTTTCGTTAATCTCAGGCAACAATATTAACCTAAACTATACATGTCATATCATATCATCATGTGCATTAATTTAGAAAAAAACTAGGAACCCTCCTGAAAGTTTAAAATAGGTCCCTTACAATGGATATCAAGTATTTATACTATATATGGCATTGAACAGGCATGGTAGACATATTGGCTAGGGCTTTTACCGCTATGTAACTCCAAAATGCTTAGATGCTCGTCTAAGAAGAATTACAGACTACTCTCAATCTGCAAACAGATGTCTAGACGGAAAGTCTGTAATGTTTTATTGAGGAAAAAATAAAGCTGGTAACACATGTCAATTTCCGGTTGGAGGGACGGTACGAGTCGCTTCCATTCGAAGTTTCACTGGATATAACTACCTACACAGAGATACCGTATTAGAGTATCACTGGAGGAAGAGAAAGATATGTTAGAGTAGGTTCGGATTAAACCGGAAAGGAAAGATTCGCGGGACCATAACATTTCATTTTGAATCATGGTCAGATGACGAGGTCACACCTGAGTTCACACCCCACTCACTAAAACTCCACACCACGACCCTATCTATCTATCTATCTATATATATATCTATATCTATATCTCTCTCTCTCTCTCTATATATATATATATATATAATACGAAAGGACCTCATGTGGTACAAGAAAGGTTGTAGTAAGATGGATGTAATTTTAGTTGTTTGTTTTTGATTGTATTTTTTATCATATGTGACCTTAAAAGAGGTGATTTATTGTATGCTAGCAAAATACCCGAGCTTACTCGGTTTGAATTGGTTTACTCTAGTTTGAAGAGATGATGAAAATATATAATGACTTAAGTTTTTCGTAGAATGAAATGCTATTTTAAAACCTTTCGCTATCTTTAAAATTTCTACAACTTACTTTGGACACAAATCCTACATATGCATATCTATTCATGTAATACATTTCACATACATCGCAGTCTTGCTGTATGACAATGCTAAAAAATGACGAAAGCTGACACTAAGGTTTCTACTACAAAAGACGATTTTCAGGGAGATTTGAAATTCCATTTCTTAAGTTCTTTTCATGTTCAACTCCATTAATAAACACGACAATTATCTGCGAGTACTCTGGCACTCATAGTCAACAAAACAATATTTTCTTTTACTTGTGGCACTCTTGTATCTGGCATGCGACAACATGGCATTGTTGAATTTCGCAATTTTCTCCTGTCTTTATAACAAAGAATATTTTTATGTTTGAAAAGTTCTAGCTCGGATTTTTTAAACATTATTATTCTTTCAATAATGGAATATTTACACTTACAATTTGCTTTATTCTGACTTACCTGCTACTTTTAGTCGAATACTTTGTGGTGGTGTTGCGTGTGATAAAAAAGAAACACGATTAAAATAATAAATATTTGAAAAGAAAACTGCGAAATGAAACAAAATAAAAGATGTCGGGTAAAAGTTATTCTAAAGATATTAATTTGTGATTCCTTTTTATCTCTTGATCTTGCAGTTGCCACAACTTACAACTAAAAAGTGTATAACATTTTGAAATGCGAAATTAATTCAGAGCGAAAGAAACACGAGTTTCCGTTTTATTCCCGTTCGTTGAAAATTGTCGTCGGTCCCAAATGTTTGGAAATCATTTACATTGCGCAAAGAACAAAATAAAGACTCGAAATAAATAAATTATCAAAGCTAAAATTTCACCATAAATTTTATTTTTTTGAAAAATAATTGGTTTTTCAGCAGTACTGGTAAAGCAAATCAAAGTAATCGTATTACTCAAACTGCATTCCAATTTTTCGAAAACTACCAAATTATGGCTGATTTAAGTATACTTACTCAGGTGTTTTAGCATGAAACTCTTCTAAATATAACAATAAAGAAATGTTTAATATTGCACTCATTAAACTAATAGATAATACATAAAATAAAACACATTGTAATCAAATATCTGGAATAAAATTCATGTGATGCTTGCACAAACACACAAACACAAAATCGAACATAGAACAGAAAGACGGACAGACGGACTTTCGCAACCAATTCCACTCACTAAATGAAGATAAATACTCACTGTATGCAAATTTCCTTGAAAATATATTAAACCGTGTGGACGTGTATAGGGCACAACATACATACAGACAGACAAACAGACAGACAGACAGACACCAAACATAAAAGAAGCGGATTCGGCATCAGTAGGGTCCAAAACGGATAGAAAACTTGAAATGGGTCGAAAATATTGAATGTACAAACAAACACTCCATTCTTATTTATATAGATTGAGGATTACGTTAGGTAGTAATTGTTTATTCAAGTTTTAAAAAAAAGTAAACTGTGATAGTGCTTTTCTTAAATTAACTAATCTAAAAAGATTAATCAAATATTTATAGCGATACCTTTAATTCTTACTAAACTATTATAAAATATTATTATTTTATTTTACAAATAAAAATGATATTTATTAAATTTTAATTAGAATATATTGACTTTAAATAAAGATATGTATTTCACATTAAATAGAAGTATTTTTTCTATCTGTATAGTTTTAATTCCATCATTTACTCTCAGTAAAATGCCACAATTCGTGCGCACGTTGTCTTATTTTCATATGTGCTTTCAATTTTAATTACATCATTAAACAGTTGTTTTGTATTTTAGTTCTTTGTTTAGTTGGTATTACGTTTTGACGATAATTATGTTAGAATAAAAATCCTAATGTAACGACATTTGATCTTTAAAAATGCATCTATACCTGGAAACATTTAATTCTGCTTGGAAAAATTGGTTCATATCGAAGTAGAGTAATTCAATCTAATTTACCTTAGAGAAAAAACCAGACTTAGAACCGACAAATCTTTAAATCCAAACGTGTTCTGAATTTAACGATATTCAGAAAATTGACATAAGAAACGGTAATGAGTTAAAATAAATAGTTTCATGAAAGACGTTTCCTTTTTTACTAATTGAAGTATGCAATGTGCAATGTATATACTTTTCAATTGAATGAGTTTGAAACTTAAAATTTAACAAGTATTAAATCCCGGTTATTTTTCTAGCTTTGAAAATTAATGCACCTTTCAAATTACTAAAATATAAACTATGCTCTCAAAATTGATTTATCTAAT